>CM034300.1:60251106-61538522 GCA_019925795.1 Dendrobium chrysotoxum | reverse complement strand
GTCATATTTCTAGCGAGATCTTACTCTTGATTCTGGATGAGCACACTGAGTGATAAAACTTTCAACAAACTCGCTCTCAATCTCTTAACAAGCTACAAACATAACAAAGATCAAAGATATGCATGCATAAATAATATTCGCATAAAAGAAATTGAGAAAGAAAAAGATACTAAAAAGTAAATCTTCATTCACAATTCCAAGGTATTAAAACTAATATATATATTATATATATATATATATATATATATATATATATATATATTACATGTCTTGCATTATAAATGGGTTGCAGATGACCATACAACAAATCAAGTAAAATTTTCAATATAATGCATGAAAACCAAACAAGTAGTTCCAACTAATCGGGTTGGGATGGGTAGAATAATACAACTCTCATTCACCCCACTTTGAGAGAGCTTCCTAAATAGGCATGCTTGACAAGTATAGTAAAAAGGAATAATATCCACCATCATTTCACTATACTCACAAAGGGCTCCTTTAGTGTCGGCATCTGCACTAAAAAAAATAAGAAGTTTGGACTCTCTCCTTGAGAGCACCCAAACTCATTTGGATGAATATGGCAAGATAGCTCTGGTCCTACTCGCTTGACGAGAAAACTCATTCACCTCAGATTTCTCAGTGAGCCAAATCGGTCAGCAACACTCTCCTAAACTACCAATTCTGATGGCCAAAGCAAACCACGTGAGCAAGGAAAGATGGAAACAATGTGTGCTTCATTGCAACCACACTTAATCCAACCTTTTTCCTTTCTCTTTCCAAAAGATACAGGGTATCGAGTCTTCCCCTGTATAATCAAATAATTTACACCTCAATACTAACATTATGAAGGAAGGAACAATTTATTTCTCATCTTCTTTACATCCAATATCACAGGAAGAAATAGCACCAAGCTGACAATGGGTTGCCATCGTGCCCACCATCAAAAAGTAAGCAGACAGCTAAAAGCCTGAGAGCATTACCACCATAGGAGGCATTAACACATTCATTCACACTTTCTATGAACACACTTCTTTATTTATAGGTAGAAACACACGAAGCAACATGATCAACCGTCATAAGTGGGAACAGTGATTCATCAAATTTGGGAAGATCTCGAAAAGATGTATCAGTATAAATACATCGCGTGCCACCTGAGGTAAGCCATTGTACCTTCCAAAATACTCATTATTTTGTATAGACAAGATAGACACTATTAGGAGAATCCCCCCTTTGAGATAAGATCTGCATTGAGTAGTGCTTGAGTCCCCAACAAGCTGCAAGTCTTACACTCTCCAGCACTATAGGCAACTACAAGCACAAACATGATCGTTAGCCGCAAACCATTCAGCCATTTTTTCCAGGCCCCTCCCTTTGCAAAAAGCTCCGTATTGAGTACTACATGAGTCCTAAACAGCTGGCAAGTCTTATGTGCTTCAACATTATAGGAAATTACAGGCAACATGCCATTAAAAATAATGCACATGTCCTCTCTACAATAGGTGAGGCTCAGCGCCTCAGGCGATGACTCCTAACGCCCTTGGCGGGTGATTCCTTCTACTTTTAAAATGGCAAGATTCTTAGCAAAAGTATAATGAATTCCCCCAGTTAGCGAGACCTAAGGGTCACTTTCTAAAAAGTTAGAACCTAGCGCCAAGTACAAGCCCCCCTCAACGGTTACTTCTCATGAACAACAATGATCTCATTCACAAACGGAATGGCTGAGGCCTCCAAAGTATCGAAGGTATACATTTAGTATGCAACCAATAACCAACATTAGTGCATAAGGATGCGAAAGAAAACAAAAAAAAAAGAAAGAAAAGAAAACAAAATCAGCACATACATATATTAAAGATAGAATTTATTCATATTCTTTTCATTTATATAAAAAAGTGTTATTATAAAACGCAGATGTGGCCTACTTATTAGTCAAACTTATGCCATGGCTTTTCTTCATCACCTTCAATTTCAACAAATTCTCGAAATAAGCAGGAAGGATCACTAAACCTTAAACTGAGCTCGCCTTTGGACACTAATTTATTAATACAATTAATGACTCTAACAAGGTAACTATCAACCAGCGAATTCTCGAGCTCTTCATTGCTAATTCTGTGAGGTGCTTCATTTAGTTTTGCAGACAGATCACCAACTATTACCTCACCCAATTCCTTGGCCTTAACGACCTCAGCAAAATCGACAGCGGTTGCCTCTACCTGATCTTTGCCCTCCACGAGTTACATAACCTTTACCCTTGCCAGCTCGCACACAAAATTGTGTTGTTCCTACTTCTAAGCCATCTTATGATCTAGTTGATTCACCGTATTCATGGTCTCATGGTTTTCTAAAAAAAGTGAACTCGGTATGTCATTTCATTACATCTAGTCACCCTAACTTAGAGTCTAATCCCAAAAAGAGATGGCTCAGATGATACACTTTATGCTCTGCATCCGCTAGTGAGTTCATAAATTAACAAGCCAAGCTGTGTGGATCCAGCTTCGAGATATATTGTTATAATGAAGGATTGTGGAAGATGTGACAAAAATTAGTTTAATTCGAGGTCGCCACCCTGGTTCTCATCCACAGATTCTTCCATCTTGCTAGATGGCTGGACCGCTTCATTGTAAAATAGAGAATAACCTCTAGGACTTTCATAGGTCTCAATGTTCTCAATCGACTACTTCCCCCGAGCTATGATAGCAATTTCATCCACCCTCATCGAAGGGTAAAACACTAACACCTCCTCTCTAAAGGGTCCTATAATCTCCTTATCCTTTGAAGGCAAGGTTGGATCATTCTACCCCTCAGGCTTTTATGGTATCTTGACCATAGACATCATGGTGCTCAAACCAGCTTCAATTTTCATCTCATCTTCTTGATAAGTACCCTATACAACTAGAACCCTAGTTACTCTTGGCTTCACAACTGCCTCTATCACACTCGACAATGGCATTATACTCATTGGGAATATGCATCTTGCAACATTATCTACAAAGAAACTAGAAGGAAATCAAGATGAATTGAAGAATCAATACATCAAGACTGGCAAATAAGTCACCATAATAATTCTTTAAAATATTTTGATAGGCTACGTGGTGAAGAACAACCAGTGGCTCTCTCTTCAACACCACCAACACTGCCTTTTCCTCAGCAGTTAACTTCAGAAGAACCAATTTCATCTTCAACAATGGGACAAGAGCAGTCGGTACTCTCCTCCTAGAAGAGCACATCCTTCCCTCCATATACAAGGAATAGATAAAATAATGTTGGGAGGCCTTTACTGTGAAAATATTTTCGACACATTTAGTGACCATGGAAAGCACTGCTCCCGCAACATAGAAGAAAATGAAATCATTATCACCATCGAGTTTGGTAACAACTATGCGGGAACCTCCCCATAAAAATTTAGAACTTCCTTAATTTCTACTCATAAAAGGAACCTCTTCCCCAGCTTTAAATGATTGACGGGAACGACCATCTCCATGTCCAACACATAATTAATTCACTCATCGATATTTGCCACTCTAATGATGAAATAAGTTTGAGAGAAGTAGAATGCCTTGAACACTTAAATGACATACTCTTCAGTTAAACTAGTCTTGGCTAAATTCTTCTCAGCAAGAAACTTGTTCACACACTTGCACAACCTAGACATTTTGATACTCAAAGATCAAAAGATTAGAAGAAAGGGGAGGACAAAGTAAGAGATCTGCCCACCGGGTTATACCACTTCAATTTATAGATGAGAACTCAATTTAAAAGACTCTAGGATACCTCAAATCAAAATTAATATAGGAAGATCTCACCCTTCCTTCTCATCATTATAGATCCACCCAGCCACAATGCACCTATTCCCAATAATCTCTGTATATATCCTCAGAATTTGTGACATGATAACATTTTCGTTCTTCTTGATAGAAAATTTTTTAATTTTCTCAAAAACTAAGAATTTTATTAAAGAACTGACAAGTCCGAGCTCATGGACAAATATAATATAAATTGAAAAAATAAAAAAAACCAACCAATACGGTGGCCACACCGAGCATGCTTTAGTATGAGATCCTTCTCCAAACTCAGCACTAGTCTGTGCACTTGATTAAGGTACTCTATGATGTATAGAGCACCCTATTAAAAACCCTCCCACTTATTTTGACTAAGCAATACTTCTAATTTAGCCTCCATCAAGTTCATGCAACTCCGTAGGGCTGACACCCCTTCCCTCATAGAGGTTATCTCTTCAACAGTGCCAAGCTCACTTATACCATTACTCTTGTCCGCCAACTCCATAATCATTAGCCTCCCTATAATTTCGTCCATCAAATTTTTTCTAGGGGGAAAGGTGGGATCAGGAAACATAGTATATGAGAAAGAGGCCAATAATTGCTCAAGCATCTTATCAACTACCTGCTCCTTAGTTGCCTCTTTAATAACCCTCTCAGCAATAATGATGGTCCTCTTGGCGACTATCTCCTGCTCAAGCATACTCGCTTCCTGCCAAGGAATTTCACTAATGCTCCCTTGGGTGTTCCAAGGAAGAAAAGGGTGATTCCGTTTGTCCCTGGACTATCAAATCCTCCGATCATGCCTCTTGCCATGAGGATAATAGAAGTAGTCACCTCCTCCATAGACATAACACAACAGACAATTTATCATCTTCAACGATAATCAGGTCCCTATCTTCAACTCACTTTCTCTTCAATAGAAAACTAGCAGTCAGATCAGCTGGGTCCATAAACACATCCTTCTTTCCATAAAAAGGGCCCACTCAGCAGACCTCCTTAGGATTTGTAATTTCCATCCCCAAGAACATCAGTGCTTTCCTATATGCAGCTCTTTGGGTAGCCCAATGTATAGAAGAATCGTTCACGCCGAAACTAAGCAAGGCTTAAACTTAGAAAGAAGTGGCATATTTATATTTGACCCAAACCCGGTATTTATAGAGAAACCAAATCGTGAGGTTGTTCATTCTCTGGGGAAACATGTACCGCAAAATTCATAAAAGATTCAGGGTAGTAAATTTGCATTTACTCATGCTCTTTTTTTGATTTTTCATTTATGTGACCTTTTTAACATCCAATGTTTAAAGGGTCGCATAAATCAGGGAACTAAATGTACACCCATGAATACCTGTGCAGAAACTTATTTTCATGTCTTGTAGAGTTTTTTTTTGGGTCGAGCGATAGAAAGGGCTCACTCTACTCTCAGAATACCTTATTCGAGGGACTCGCTCAAAAGCTAGAAGGAGCTTAACACTGGACCTTATTCCAGGCAGTCATCTCCCTTCAAGGAAAGGTAACCTCAAAAGTTCCTTTCTCAACTAGAAAAATCTTTATCCATCTAAGCCAAAGCCAAGACTTTCCAGCTCGATACATCAAAGAGATGCTTACACACATCTTTCCTCTCAATGATTTCCCACTCACATACCACCAAAGACCACACTCTGACTCTTCTCCCCCTTCTATTTCAACAGGGTGACCCAGATCGCTTCGCCATCTCTCATTGACAGCAGTAGGACAACACCCACCCTCTTCCATCTCAGTAGGGAGACAACTAATTATCATCTGACCTTATCTGACTCGCCTTCTTCATTACCCGACTAACTCGGCATCAGCGAGTTATTACTACAGGACAACAAGACAACTATGTACCAAGACATAACTCCTACATCGTTCCAAACCGTATAAAAGGAGGGAGGAGGCTCTTGTGAAGAGGGAGACAACAAAAATTGTAGAGAGAGGGAAAAATAAGTTAAAAATTTGTAATCCCTAAGGAAATATAAAAGTGAGGTGTGTGTGTGTGTGTGTGTGTGAGAGAGTGAGAGAGAGAGAGAGAGAGAGAGAGAGAGAGAGAGAGAGATTCATAAAGCATTGTATTTTTTTCACATGGCTATGGATCCAATGTAGAGCTCCTACATTATCATTCTTGTATCTTTGACTTAGATAATAAAAAAGTTGATCTAAATTCCCATCTCTCTCAAACTCATCTCTACTCATCTTTCCATACACTCACTTCATCACATTTTCTCCCACATGCTCTTAGCCTACATGTAGCATAAAGTACGATCAAACATCATCCACAAATAAAATGAGATTCAACACCCAAGATTTCAACAAAATAATTGCAAAAAATAATTTTATAACTTCATTTTCCAACTAATCCAAAAGAGCAAAATATAATTTTATTTAAGGGGGATTTAATTCACTTTTATAGTTAATATCAAAATATTCTAAATATAGAGCCATTAGGCGAGTTTATAGTTTTGGATATTACTAATAATCTAATAGAAACCCTCGAAGCAGCTTCACCATAGGCTGTGTAGCGAGATGATCCGATTTTATGCACAATCGCGCTTCCTCGGCATCGCCAAAACAGTAAGTCAGATTTCCTAAGACCTCGCATTTCCCCGATAATCGTCATAACCCTACTCTCTTTCTCTTCGTAGGTGCGTCTGCTGAGATTAGTTTCTTCATCTGACACTCTCTCCAACAGAAATGGACGGTATGCGATTCTCCTTCTTCTTCAATTGTTACGATGAATTGTTTTCTTTATTCCTGAAAAAATTGTTTGTTTAAAATACTTCATGGGATACAATGATTAATATACAAGATGGGACAGAACTTTGTTTTGTTAAGAAATTGTCATACTGTATTCGTACAGCTCATTGTATTGGATATCTAAGATTCCATCTCGGCATGTTCTTCCAGCGACACCTATTAGAAGTTTTAGTGCTTGTTCCGCGTCTCAAGGTGCGTGCTGATATCTGATTATCCAGTCCACTTCCGGAACTCATCTTAGAATTAATTTCTTGAATAGTGCTTTTCCTGGACCGAACTGGAAGTTTAAACGTCAACCTTTCATATTTATTTGCTTGTCTGGTTGAATTTTGCTGAGTTTTATTTTATTTTTTGATTATTTTTCTTTTAGAACTACTTCAGATTTAAAATTTGGAAACAAGCAGTTGGTACTTTGATGGTGAAACTGAGAGCTGCCTAAGTAGGCTGTTAAAAGGATGGAAAAAAATCCCTTGCATGCTCGAGAAAGATATCTTTGTGAACTTTAAGATCAAGAAAAAATCATACGCTATTATTCATTTTTACTTAATATAGATCTTTATTTTGTAATTACTAATATTGTATTTTTATCAATACTTATCTATACTAAGCACAATATTGTATGTTAGTGCAATGATTTTTGTCATAGAACTCGAGTTTTGAGTGTCCCATTATGTTTTTAACTTTTATAAATTATACGCTCTATAGCAGACTAACCAGACTAGGTAGCATGGTGTATGTCATGACCTGTAAAAAAAAAGATATATACTTGTTTGCCATGCATGAGCAATTGAGATTTTTTCATAGTTATTTGAATGAACATTGTCAGATGTAAATCTGTTATCTGTCATGTTATGTTATTCTTTGGTTTTTCAAAATATTCTGTGAATTCCATTATCAATGACATTCATTATTGCACAGCTGATTTATTTTCTTACTGGATTTATGATTCCTGAGATATTAGAAGATTATCAATTTTTGACATTTGTCTCTGATGACACAACTCAGATTTGACAATGAAGAATGTGTACCTTGCACTTCAAAACATATTCGATCAATGGCAGAGCAAAATGCTAATGAACTGCTTAAACAGGTATCATCATACCATGTTGATAAGTTCACTCCTTTGAGATTTAGCATGCATGTTTCTGAATCTTGTATTCATCAAGGTGCAAGACTGGAAATTGCTAAATGAGGACGGTATTATGAAGCTGCAGAGGTCATGGAGAGTGAAGAGCTTTACTAAAGGGCTGGAGTTTTTCAACTTGTAGCTGGATATTGCCGAAGCAGAAGGTGTTTTCAGTATTTGTTTTGTATAAGGCTTTATTTTTTTGGGCTTTTGCAGTTTTGTTGAGCTCTAAAACTTCACCTGGAACTAACCTCTGCTAAGTGATATGAGAATTGTATATAAGTCATAGTTATCTTTCTTTCAATGCTCACTAATAGATTGTTTTTGGTTGGTGTTCTCCTGTTGGAGCAACTAGTTCACTGTGATAGGTTAATGTGCAGATGGCTAATGTTTTTTCCCCTTGAAGTTTATTATACATCAGTATGGTTAGCTATTTGAAGTCTTGAGTTTTTTTTTAGAAAATTAATCCTGGCAAAGAACCTTTTCCTTTTCATTAATAGTGTAGCGAACTAGACGAAGGAGAATAGCCTCAGCTTAGTCGACCTAACTTTTCCACTCCTCTTCACTATACCACATGATATGCTCGACTCACCCAACTACCACTGCCCTACCCCCACATGATTGGTACGCTGTAATCAGCCTTCTTTGCATGAAATGTCATCTCCCTTGTAGTCAGAGGTCCCAGTTAAAGGGAAAGGTAAGGTCTAGGTTATCATAAATGCACTTCACTCTAATTTCTTCCTTCCAAACACTAACAGGTAATAGCTTCTGCATGCATATCTCTAATGACTTGAATATAAGCATTATTAGCCCCTTTTCTCTTATAGAACTCTCCATAGCGCTTCTCTTGGAACTTTATCATATGCTTTCTCTAAATCAATAAATATCATATTTAAATCCTCCTTATTCTCTCTAAAACTTCACCATCAACCCTCTCAATAAATGAATAGCTTCTATAGTAGACTTACCCGGCATGAATCCAAATTGATTTTGAGAAACATTAGTATCACGTCGTAACCTTTGGTCCATAA
Source organism: Dendrobium chrysotoxum (assembly GCA_019925795.1). Taxonomy (NCBI): domain Eukaryota; kingdom Viridiplantae; phylum Streptophyta; class Magnoliopsida; order Asparagales; family Orchidaceae; genus Dendrobium; species Dendrobium chrysotoxum. Next base: position 61,529,817 of record CM034300.1, on the reverse strand, counting down.
CTCTCTCCCAAAGTTTTAAAGTATGACACATTAACTTAATTCCTCTATAATTCGCACAATCTTTTGGATCACCTTTATTCTTAAAAATAGAAATCAACACACTCATTCTCCACTCATCTGGGCATCTTTTTAGTCTTCAAAATAATATTAAAAAGTTTAGTAAGCCAAGAAATTTTTTCATCTCCTAAGCATTTCCACACATCTATTGGAATATCATCAGGTCCACTAATTTTTCCACACTTTATTTTCTTTAAAGTCTCTCTAACTTCAGTTTTACCAATACGTCGATAAATTTTTTTTTTCTATTTTCATTTAGAATGCTAAGGTCACTAAAGTCAATCATATTCTCACAATCTTCATTGAAAAGCTTAGCAAAATATCTCATCCATCTTTGTTGAATATCCTTTTTTGAATATCCTTTTCTAAATAAAGCACTTTTTGATCTTCATCATTGATGCACTTCACTTGAATTAAATCCTGACTACTCTTATTTTTTTGTTGGCCTAACTTATAGATATAGCTTTCGCCCTTTTTAGAATCTAATCTGTTATGTAAATCATTAAAAGGTAAAATCTTTGTATCGCATATTACTTTCTTAGACACCTTACGAGCCTCTTTATATTTTTCCCAATTTCAGAGTTTTTGCATCTAAACCAATTATTATAACAAAGCTTCTTATTTTGATTTTTTTTTGCACAGTTTGATTCCATTACCAACTATTTTTATTATTAGGAGCTTTTCCTTTTGAAACTCCAAGCACATCCTTTACAATATTCTTAATATTACTACCTACTTTTTTCACATAACATTCGCTTCCTCATGCACAGACAAAATCTTAAAATCTCGAATCTTATTCTCAAAATATTTTTGTTAGTGTTCTTTAAATGCCCCCATATAATCTTAGAACAACATTTTATCATATTTTTCATATTATGTCCCTTCATCTTAAAATCCAAAACTAATAAGTGATGTTGGGCACATAAACTTTCACTCAGAATAACGTTACAATCTTTGCAATCTAAACAATCTATTTTTCTTATAAGAAAATAATCAATCTAAGTTTTACTATATTCATTCTTATAATTGATGAGATACTTTTCTTTTTTCTTAAATAAGATATTTGTAATTATAAAATCATAAGCTAGAGCAAAATCTAATATAATTTTACAGCTTCATTCGTCGCTTCAAACTCATAGGCACTATGGATACTTTTAAAATCCTCTATCTCTCTGCAACATGTCCATTTAAATCTCCTCTAATAAGAATTCTTTCTTCAAGAGGTATCTTTTGAATTAATTATTCTAAGTCATTCCAAAATTTTAATTTTATTTACATATCTAAACCTACTTTAGGAGTATAAGCACTTATAATATTAATAATCTTAGCATCAACAATAATTTTCAAAGCTATAATTCTGTCTCCAATTCTATCAATGATTATAACATTATCCTTCAACCTCTTATCTATAATCACACATACATTTCTAGTACGACTTCTTCCAGAATACATAAACTATCAATCTCCTTAGCCTTCTCTCCAACCCATTTAGTTTCCTAAATGCATAAATATTTATCTTCCTATGAATTATTATATCAATTAATTTCATTAATTTGTTTGTAAGAGAACGTACATTCCAAGATCCTATCTGTCTATTTGCCCACTATAAGAGAACCTACTTTGGGAAGGTATGTTAAGTGATTTAATTTTTTATAATCTTAAATTTAGGCATTGATTCAAGTAATTGTAGGATAAATAATATGATTATATTTAATATTGTAGATTTTGTTCCACAATGATAGTAATTAATCGTGATTGATTGTGGGACAGCCTATATTGATTAGGTTGCACTAGCTAAATATTGATTTTTATGCCTGTATGTGTAATTTATTGAAATTTTGTATAATGTAGGACCTTCAAATTAATTTTTGCATGGTGTTCTTTGGATGCTAACTGGAATTTTGAGTTAATGTTGTATGTTTAAGATATTTAATTTTTATATTTATTACAGGATAAGCATATCATTATTTGTTGTGGGTGTAATAATTGATGCTTATGGTAGGTTTCTTGGATACCCAATGGATTGTTAGTCATTCTTTCTCATTCAATTATTGTAGCAAATTCTTTTAATGTTCATAATGAATTGCCATTTGATGTAGATGGCTTTGTTATGATTACTTTATACATAAATTCTTTAATTTTGAAATGATTGTATTTGTTAACAAGGGTTGTTCCCATGAAACTTAGTAGAATACAATAAATCTTATTCATGTAAATCATGCTTTATTATGAAGCTAGGGTTAATATATTGATTATAGAACATGTGCTAAATACTTGCTTATGGTTTTTGTAAAATCTATGTGCTTGTTTGTAATGATTGTATAAGCTTGTATGGATTTGGCTAGTTGAGCGGACAAGTTTATAGAGAAACCAACTCTTTAAAGAATTATTGGATTTCAATGGGTTGGCAAAAACTTTTCCAGCTCAGGGTTTCTTGGTAAACCAAATCGAAATATATATAGGTATGAAAGTATTATGGTAAATGATGGTTGATTCATCATTGCATTGTGTGTATGATTGTGAGTGTGCATGCACATGAATATGATAGCACATAAATACATTGATTAGTATTTTCATATAAATAGTCATTTAGGGGTGTCAAAAGCGGGTGCGGGTCGGGTTCCGCAACCTGATAGTGACCTGATGCTATTCGACACGACCTGAACCTGATCCGTTTTTGCAAACAGGTGAGATTTTACAACTTGGACCCGACCCGCCAAAAATCTTGGACCTGAATCAAGCCGAACCGACATGGATGACTCGGGACCGAGCGGTGAGACCTAATGCAACGTTGTGCGCGGTTAAGGCTTGCTAACGGCCAATGAGAGTGGTAATCTGGTACGGTGCAGAAGTCCGAATGCGCGCGAGCGAAGCAGGGTTGAGCACGCGGTTAGGGCTTGCGGGAGCTAGGCGACGCAGGCGAAGCAGGGTTGAGCGCTTGATGTCGGATTTTCGGGTTGAGCCGAACCCGACCCGAATTTGCAATCGGCTCAGAATTTTAAAACCGAACCTGACCAATTTCCTAAACGGGTTGTCTCTAACCCAGAATTTTCGGGTCGGATTTTCAGGTTGGGTCAAATATTGACACCCCTATAGTCATTAATATAACTACACTGTAAATTATTTTGAAGTAATTGATACTTTCAATCATAGATACCATGCAATATTATCCTAAATGAATGAAATGATAACATTTATGATGCAAGTATATTATAAATCATGCCTTGTTTTACTATTCATTTTGTATGCACCTTATGTTTCATTTACTTTTTGTTAAATATGAGATATCTTTTAAGTTCGCATATCAAACTTGTTTTTGGTATAACTTTCTTTTAACAGATTCTATCAGATTATTTAGTGGACTATCACTACAGAAGTATATCTTTCAATATTAGTTATTTTGTTACTTTGGTATTTAAGTGTATACTGTAGTGCTTTATTATGCTTCTATTGAGCTTTTGATAGTTATTACTTAGGTTGTTTTCTTTCATTTCCTTTTCATTAGTCACTATTTTTTTTGTATTTTTATTAATTATTGTTAAAGGCATTATTACTGAAATGAAACTTTGTTTCTTATGTTAATGCTTGTATAATTGTTTTTTTAATTTATAATTTTTCATATATTAAACTCTCTCTTGAATACAAAACATCTTTATTTGATCTTGATGTTTGAGGTTATTCTATGAGTTGTGATTAATTTATTTAGCATTTCCTTTATTGTATAGGTGTACCACCGTTCAAGTCTTGGGTGTGCTTGGTAGATCTACTAGCGTGCATCTACATGAATGAAATGTTTTTTAGCCTACTATCATATCAAACTTATTTGTTGGCTCTATCTTCTACCTCAATCATCTTGGAAATTGAGTTATAATTTTTCATTATGTTGGATGCAAATTGATAAGTAATGAGAGGTTTTTTTCATCTATGATATTAATTTCTCTTTCATTGGATAGTTTTGAAAACGTTGTTATTTGCTGGTAAAACAACTTTTGTGCTTCTATGTTTTAGAACAGCATATATCAGATATTTCAATTATGATAATGTTATCAACAAAACTAATACAATTTTTAATATTTATCATCCAATTATTGGGAATTTATGATAAGAGCCAATGCCTTTTTTGAGAGCTACTCCAATATTTATTCATTTTTTGTGAGTGAGGATCCAAAAGTTAAAGCATGTTGGCATATAACTATGAGGTCAACACTATGATTAAATATGTCATCATCTTCATCCTTAACCTTGTCCCATCATTATATCCTTTGTGAACTAATCAGCTAGATATGACTACTGCTATGCTGTTGTGGGCTCGTGAAACAGAATTTTGACATTGCGCTCCAGTATTTTGTGTTTTTAGTTGTGTTTCGATCATTTCGATTCTTTTTGTTTCTTAAGACTTAATCAAAATCTTGGTTTATATTTTCAATAAATGAATTACTTCTAATGGTATGGATAATCAGAAAGCTACACGATAATTACTTTTGTTTATCATATATGATTTTTTGCTTCCCTTCTCCAGGTCATCATCCTGACCTCCATCTGTTTGGCTGGAACAACGTGAAAATTGAGATATGGACCCATTCGGTTGGTAATAAATTGCTAATTGACTTTTTCCCCTTTCAAGTAAACTCAATTTTTAATTATGCTTGAAGAACATTAACATCTGACCTGATTCGCATGAGTTTTACCTTTCTTTTCCCCCTTTATGTTAATGGGTGCCCTCTTTGATTTACCTGCATGTTCTCTTGCCCCTTCTAAATGATTGCTAGTTTTGATAAATCTCTATGATGAATTTTGGTGAATTTTTTAAGCTTTTTCAAACGTCATTGATTGCTAAGGCTCGTTTTATTGCCAGTACATGAAAATATGTATTAGAAAATGTTGATCTCCACTCATTTTGAGTGCGAAAATTAAATTATCACTTGTGGGAGAGTTTGTGAAGGCTTGTTGAGTTTGAAATTAATATTGTTTGGAGTCTATTTAGGACAGCTTTCTCACTACTTTGTTTTTCAAATCGCAACCATAATTCCGTTTAGCTATTGCTTATTTGCTTGTTTTCAATTTATTTTTAGAAATTTTTATTTTAAGAAGCTGTTTTTAGAACTAGAGTTACTAATGTGTTATATCTTTAAGAAAGGAGCTGTTAGGTTAAAATAAAAAAATATATTTATAGTATATAAAAAAAAGTTATTTTTCCTATAACAACTTCACATTCACATTTACAAATGCTCCAATCATCCTAAACAAACCCTCAACTACATCTAATAAAATGATAAATTCATTATTCCTCAAAATATAATTTCAACTGGTACTAAATGTAAGGTTGTGAAAATCGAACAAGATATGAAATGGGAAGAAGAGGTTCAAGATTCAATAATTCAAATGGTATTTAAATGGATGATGTAATAAATATAAAATATATTTAATATAATCTAAATGTTATAAAAAAGACATAGTTATACTAATATATATATATATATGTGTGTGTGTGTGTGTGTGTGTGTGTGTATGTGTGTGTGATTGAAGGAATAGCTTTTTTATGTTGGGAAGCCACATAGGATGGTGGAGATTGCAAAAAGGCTTGGTTCAATGCATGCTTGATAATTGTTTGTTGTAGAGATTTAAAACTTGTTTTAAAATACAAACTAGTTAAATTTAAATTAATTTATTTAAGTTTAATATTTTACACTAAATAAATTGTTAATCACCAAATGATTCAGTTTGTTTGCAGCCTAATCAACAGTGCTTAATGGGGTAGCAATTAAACCGACCGGTTCTAAATTCTAAGGAATTGGTTCAAATGTTTTCCCAATCGAACTGGTGATACTCATCAGTTCTTACTGGTTTACTTTAGGGACGTTTTTAAGGTGAACCAAACTAATCATATGACAGTTCACTGTCGAACTGAAAATGCACTGACCAAATGAGCTCCAAATACTCTTCAAATTATTGGTTGCAGTTTCGTATTGGAATGGCAAGCAGGGCTCACTTCCTCAAATCCGCTTGTTTTCATATTAGCATGCAGTGTGGAAATTCTTTTATTTTGTTGCGATGCAAATATTTTCCCTTCTTCTACTTGGAACCAAAATATGAAAACTATCTACTAAGGAAGATATTGATTTAGTCTTTTAAGTTATTATGCGGAATATGATGTCTGTCAGCACATCTGTTAGCTCTATTTCAAACCAGCATGTTTCAGCTAGTTCTCCCTAACAAATTTTCACGCAATCTTTAATGCAGGAGGCTTGACTGAAAATGATTTCATCCTTGCTGCAAAGATTAATTCTCTCAAACTGGAGCATCTTCTATCGAAGAAACCTGCTTCCCACGCAGTTTAATTAGACACACTTAAGAAAGTATTAGATTAAGGTTTGGTTTGGGACGGGTTTCTTACTGCTTCTTAAAACAGTTTTTTAGTACAAAAATTAAAATTTTTTAACTGAAAAATTACTTTAAAAAACAGTAAGGAAGTAGTCCCAAATGAAGCCTAATACTTTCCGAAGCTTGTCTAATGCTTCCCATGTAGTGTAATACAATGGCCTCAGTTTTGTCTCCATGGTAATGGACAAGGATTATCTTGATATATAAGTTACTTGTTTTAAATAATGTTATCGCAATTGTTTAGACAATTCCTACGAAAAACTTTCATATAACGATACAAAATACTAAAATTCGCACCGGCCATACAATCGAAAGAAGAAAACATTTAAATTTTAATGACAGTTGAAATTTAACTGACGTTTGATCCATTATGTTATAATAAATATTAAAACTATCTAATTATTATATTTATACTGTAATAGTCATATATATATATGACAAAAATATAAATCATTATGTTATAGATATATAATATACATATGAAACCTGATAAAGCATCAGCCATTTTAAGGCCCCCAAGAAGAGTCATCCATGCATATGAAGAAAATCTTAATACATAATATTTGTGCCGAATAAATTTATATTATGTCTTTGTAGAAGTAAAAAAGAAAATACTTAAATGAATCCCTGTAAGAATTACCCCAAGTGATACATCTTGAAGAGTTCTCATGGATGGGAATGGGTAATATTACATTAGTGATATGATTAGGGAGTATAATAGGTATGTTCCAATTATTATTGTCAATAAGGCTCGTCAGGAGAGCATTGGGTGGAAATAAGGAGGCTAGAGAGGTGTTTCACGAGAGGTTCATGATAGAAGCACCCTTACACCAATGGTCCTAGAACAGAGAGATGGGGCAATTGGTTGTAACACAAAAAGAGATGTTTTGCTCAACTTTTCAATAGTTTGAGATTGACCTTTTGAAAAAGCTGAGGGCTTATTAGGTGGGGGTTTCCAAGGAGAGCAATACTCAGCCCTTATCCAACTGGATGAAGGGCTAACAATGTTATAAAACCTGCAAATGAGGAAACAATTATAAACATGGTATAATGATTAGATGATAGGGAGACCTCGGCCACCAAACTTCTTTGGTCGACATGTATTTTTTCAGGATATAAGATGTAGTTTTCTTGCATTGATGCCATCAAAGAGTAAAAATCTGCCACAAACCTTGTCTATAAACTTGCAGTAGGACTTTGGTATAATTGATCCTCTAATCTAATAAGCAATGGTGTTCCATACATGAATATCATAAATTATAGTTTCTCAGCAAAATGAAGGAGTTTAGCTATCCAACCTTCAAGGTGATGTGTAATATTCTACATAAGAGGGAAGAAGTTAGAGATATGTGCACTCTTAGTAGAAATAGGTAGGCCGACATAGGTTAATTTATTGCAAGCGAGCTGGATAATAACAAAAGCACATATTTTAGTGGCTAAAGGGTTGTTGGGGAGAAGGATGAGGGGGCTTTGGCATGATTAATTTGTAACCTGAAATATTAGCAAAAGTAGTTAGAACATTGTTGAGAGTATTAGTCTCTGAACGGATGCCTTGTCAAAAATTAGGAGATCATCAGCATATAGAAGAAGAATAGTTTACCATCTACAGTACCAACAACAAGAGAGTCTATAAGATAAAAAAAAATCATTCATTATAATGCAAAACAAGTATGGGGATAACGAACAACCCCGTATCAGACCAAAAGAGGTGTTGAAAAACCCCTCAAGTCCTTCATTGATGCAAATTGAGAAGAAGGCCTCCTTATTCTAATCTTTGATCCATGAGATAAAAGTCTCAGGAAACCTTTCTATGCTAGCATTTTCAACAAAATAATTGCTGAAGACTATGTCAAAAGCCTTAAATATATCAAATTTATTATAAAAAATGTTCTTTTATCTAACTTATTAAATTCATTGAACAACTCAGAGGCAAGGATGATATTATTAGTAAAATTTCTTTTGTTTATGAAACCCGATTATCTAGGATGAATTATATGATACATTATAAGATTGAGCCCGTCTGCCAAAATTTTAGTTTTCACTTTGTAAAAAGTATTGTATGGGATATAAGCCTAAAGTTAGAAATGTTATTTGCATGGTTGGATGTGGGAAGTAAAGTTATAGTAGTGGCTTTGGCTCTTCTTGGGAGGTAGACTTTAAGGAAAAATAATTTAACTACCTTGCAAACTAAGGGCCCAACTATCTTCCATCCTGATTTGTAGAATTCAAATGTGTATCCATCAGGACCAGGGGCAAAGTAGGATGTGCATGAAAATACTGAGTTTTTAATTTCATAATTTGTCACAGGAACAATGAGGGAGGAAACAAGGTGTGTATTGGGGGGATGACATCTCTAGTGGGGATGGAGCTCAAGTCATTTTGGGTGGGAGTAGGTGCATTGTATAATTCTTGGAAAAGGAGGATGATAGCATTTATGGAATCTTGAGTGCTCGAGGAGCTAATGAGAATAGAGAGCAAATATATCCTATTACAGTTCCATCTCATTTTGATTTTAGCATAAAGAAACTTGAGGTCATCTTCTCCTTTGGTAAGCCATTTGGTTTTTGACCTTTGAATGAGCCAAGATACCCAAGTAGAGTTGCAACCAACAATACCACAGTTAACCTCCTTTAGAGGAGAATTTAGGTAGAATTCTGAGGGTCTGAGAACAGCTGCTACAGACAAATGGATTGCTAATTTTTTAGGTCATTGATTATGGTGGTAAGGGAGTTGGCAAAGGCATAGGGTTTTGATTTAATGTATACATTAAAATATTGATGCTTATGATAAAGGTAAACAATCAAATTCCCCTCAACATATTCATAAAAAATATTTGATAAAGTTGTTGCAAATCTAGACCCAAGTCTTATGATTTTGATGATAACAAACATTATTGAATTTTTTACTATGCTATTTGAATCTATTGTATATCTATTTTGCCCTGCTCACTAAAATTTTAGGATCACAGCTCACTTACAACCTCAATCAGCTTAAGACTGGGTAGACTAGAAATAAGTTTATAATTTTTAATCTTTTTGTACTTTTTACTTTTTTTGAGTCGAATATGTATTGTGGTGGATCCTAAAACTAAATAACATTGCACACACACACTCAAGGGAGTGAGTTGGTGAGTTAAAAAAATTTCTATTTTTTGAAATAATTATAAAGTATGATTTATATCGTATTGGATGATCTGTTAACCAGAAAATCATAATTTAGGCACCTCTGTTAATCATGATTGATTAAACTACTCATACTGTATGATTCATATCATACCGGATGATCAGTTATAATCATCAAAATAGCTGTTAATCATAATTTAGGTATTATTTTAAAATTCAAATTTGTATCTAATCATATCATATGATATGCATCATATTGTATGATATATGATAATCATGCCTAAATTGATACTATGATTAGAGCAGTAATTATGGCTAAATTATTCAATCAGATCATACAAGATGATTTAGGATGATCGTACAATATGACCCAATTATTACATGGGATAATAAATTATTGTCCCATGCAATGATCGATTCATATAGTACGAAATTGGGAAATTGTCCTGTATGATTAGTTGGAAACTATGGTATTTCATCATGTATGATATGTTACTATAAATTATCATCCCATACAAGAATCAGGTCATACAGTATGATCATCCTAGATCGTCCTATACAATCTAATTAAAAAATTTAATCATAATTAGTCCCCTAATCATAGGATTAATTTAGGCATAATTGTCATATATCATATAGTACGATACATATTATACGGTACAATTAGATACAAATTTGAATTTTAAAATAATACCAAAATTGTGATTGACGGCTTCTTTGATGATTATAATTGATCATCCTACAAGATATGAATTGTACAGTACGCATCAATCTTGATTAGCAGAGGTGCCTTAATTAGGGTTTTTGGTTAAGAGATCGTCCAATATGATATAAATTGTACTATACGATTAGTTCAAAAAATAAAAAATTTTCTAAGTCACTAACTCACTCTCTTGAGTGTGTGTGTTCAATGCTAGTTAGCTTTAGGATCCACCACAATGCATATTCAACTTAAAAAAGGTAAAATGTACAAAAAGACTAAAAAATACAAACTTTATTCCTAGTCTATCCAATCTTGAGCTAATCAAGGTTACAAGTGAGCTGTGATCCTGAAATATTAGTGAGAAAGTTAAAACAGATATGTAATATATTCGAATAGCATAGTAAAAAATCTAATAATATTTGTTATTATCAAAATCACAAGACTTGGGTTCAGATTTATAACAATCTCCCCCTTTTTGATGATTGCAAATATTATTGGTTTATGATTCAAGAGTGTTTTGCTATTCCCTAAGCTCCCCCTCACTAAGTGAATTTTTCAAAAATAAGAAAGGTGTCAATTTTTTTTTATTTTAAAATGAAAAAAAAAGAGAAAAACACACAACAGGAGGACACAGAAAATTAAAAGAAAAACATGGAATTGAATATTTTAAAGCAAAATACAAGCTACTAACACATGCTACCCCCTTTTGACATCACAAAAAGAGGAGAAACAACATCAAACAAACATGAAACAAAAAAAAAAAGAAAAGTACACAGATCACAAAATATAGAAGAAACTAAAACAAAGAGGGGTCTTAATCAGATGGAGGTGGAGGAGGTAATGGCTAGAAGTATTGATGGATTGAGGCAAACTGGTTTCCAAACCATGCCATATCCTAATCAAGTTGTTGCTGCTGGGCTACGTAATGATCGAAGCAAGCTAAGTCATTCTCATGTTGCTGCTGCTGCTCAGTTACGTGGGCATCAAAATGGGCCTCCTAATGAAAAAACCTTAGAACCTATAGGAGCAAGTGCTGGAATAGCTCCTCCCTCTTCTGCTATAGGTTCTTTGTCTACATAGTAAACATTTCAATAAAGAGTATTATGAAGGACGTTGAAGGAGCTATTGGTGTAGTAGACCGGGAGATGATTAGGTAGTGCAGGAAATTAGAAGTTAAGGTTGGTTTCTAGGACAAATGTAATGAGATGACCTAAGGCTAAATTAGGCATTCTCTTATGGCAGGGATCTTTAATGATGGTCAGATTTTTAAGATAATGGATAATAATACCAGCTGCTTTAAAATTAATTTGAGCCATAATGTAATAGGTCGCAAGAGAAAGAATATGAGTAATTTTGATCCTATCACTAGCCTTAGGAATAATGGAGTTTCTAAGTATGTGCTGGATGATCCAGACATCTTGAACTAGAGTGTTAACTTGGGCTATGTGGTAGTTAATCTTGGATTCCTAAAGAGTGGTTTCGGCAGTGTCCAATCAAAATCAGTATTTGTAGCTAGAACATGAATTTTTTCACCATTAGTGGAAAGATATAGAAAGTCATGAAAGTCTTGGTAGGTAAACTCTACTAGTCTCCTAATAATATAAGATAATAGGGTAGTACCCTCACTATTGATTCCAAGGTATGCAAAAAATTTAAAAAGCAGTTCAAAATTGAATGGATAAGCAAGAGTAAGAATAAAAGTGAGAGTGGTATTGACGAACAATGGTAGTACTTGAAAGTTTAGAGCCTACTATTTGATTACTTTGGAGGGAGTAATTTTAGCATTCTTATATCTTTTGTAGGCCTCTTTATCAGCAGCCTTAGCAAATCTAAGATCTAGTTGACATCCGGAGGAACACTTGATGAGTGTTCGAGAATGCGTGCCTCCAGCCATTGCTAAGATTTAGAGCTCAAGTGAGAGGGAAGTAGAGTTGGAAGGATTAAAGTAAAGAATAAAGCTTGAATTTGGTTGGTTTATATAGAACCGGCCATATCAAATAGTATAATCGATTATACTGGATGATCAGGTGTTATCAATTTGTCCAATCTGATCCAGCTAAAAAGTGGGTCTCTTATACAGCATGATTAGAATCATACTAGATGATTAGAGACAAGGCGTTTGTCCTGAGGATTCAGTTTGGATGATTATTGACTAAATGGATCGTAAAGTACGAATAGGTGTTTATACAGTATGATATAATTTTTAATATCATATTGGTCGAATTCAATGCGTCCAACATCTTCTGCCACATGTATCGTATAGTATGAAGTTGGTTTTCATATAGTATGATCCCTAATGATTGATTAATAAGAGCCATTTCATGTAGTGCGATCAGATCTGTGATCATATTTGTGAAGATCATACAGTATGATATGGATTTTACAGTACGATTTTAGTTAAAATCAAAGATGAGAATAGATGATTTGGAAAGCTCCCTGAAGAAAAATACATCAAAATAATAATACAAAAATATACAAAATATAATAAAAATTACGCAAATAAGCCACAATACATAATTTTTTTCTTTCTTTTTTTAAGAATAGATCAAAAGTAACAAATAAAAATTTTACCTATGATTAGAGAAAAAAAAAACTCACTAAGAAATGCATTGACAACACTAAGATCCAAAAATGTTAGAAATTTTAATTTTGTTAACCTTAACTCAGACTCCTTACAGGTTAAAGTCCTTTTTAAACAAAATCTAATTCAGAAAAATAAATTAGAGAGAAAAAATGATCTTTTCAAACTTCTTTTTTAGTAATATATCTAAGAGAATAGCATTGCAAAGTGATGAATCAGGAATCATGATTTTTAAATTCAGGTATAGATGATATCAATTGGCATATGAATTTTTTTGAGATTTAAAGATTTTAAAGAAAGGGAAGCTAACTCATTGTGGCTCATTTAGTGCCACCTTTACCAATTTTTGGTGTACTTTGTGTATTTTTTAATTTTTGATACATTTTGTGCATCTTTTCAAATTTTGGCATTCATTGCTCATCTTTTCAACTTTTGAGCACATTTTGTGCCTCTTTTCGCTTTTGCAACTTACTTTCTTTCTAAATCTCTAAAAAACTCTCAGTTATGAGATTATCTTTTAAATATGAGGGAAGAAAAACTCACTATCTTATATAAGAAAGAGTAAACCACAAAGCAAAATCTGATCCACTTGATATTGACAAATAATTTGATTAAAAAAAATTGAAATATATTCATTGATTTGCAAAAATTATTCAGATGAGATAGAGAACTATTGGAAGATGAAACAGATGTTTATTTTTAGGTCTATTTTTTAATTTAAAATAGATTTTGATTCTAAAAGAAGTTATTTCACTAAAGGAGAGCAAGAGGGATAATCATCAATTTTTCTTTCTTTAACTATTTCAGAGGAGTCAATCACTATTTTACTAGTATAGGTAAGATTTTTATTTATAAAAAATTCAAGTACTAAAGTGAGTAGTGATAGAATTCTTAAATTTTAAAAGAAATAAACAAACACATGCATAAAAAAACATCAAACACTAAAAAATAAAAGCATCATACAAAAATAATAATCAAATTTTAGATTTTCATACCATCCAGTTTCAAGCATGAATATCTATGACACTTAATCTGGTTCTTAAGGTACTGAAGGTTTCTAAAGCTAGTGGTTTTATAAAGATATCTATAAGCTAATTTTCAATGGCTACATGATGTAGCTCTATGTCTCCTTTGGTGATATGATCTCTAATGAAATGGTGCCTTATGTTTATGTGTTTTTTCCTAGAGTATTGGGTTGGAGTTTTTGACATATAGATGACACTAGTTTTATTACATAAGATTAGAATGGTACCTATAGGTAGTCCTAAATCTAGAATTTACTACTTTAATTAAAGGACCTGTGCCACGTAACTTCATAAGGCTATATATTTAGCTTCTATAGTGGATAGGGCTACTGAGTTCTATTTTCTACTGAATCAGACTAAAGATTATCCTATGAATTGGCAGGTTATAAAAGTACTTCCCTATTAACCCTACATCTAGCAAAGTCTGAATCAGAATATCCTATGATTTTAAAGGAAGTGCTGTGCCTAGGATACCATATTCTTAAGTTTTGAGTTCCTAAGAGATACCTAAGGATTCTCTTAACATGAGTTAAGTGAGATTCTTTTGGATTAGTTGAAATCTGGCATAGAGACAAAAAACTAAACATAATATCAGGTCTGCTGGTAGTTAAGTTAAGAAGTGATCCAATTATTCCTCTATATTTCTTCTAATAAACTGATTTTCTTTTTAAGTTCTTATCCAACTGAAATCTTGAACTCACGGGAGTGTTCATTACCTTGGCTTTATCCATTTCATATTTATTAATATTATCTTTAATGTATTTTAATTGACTAAAAAAAATTCTATCATCCTTCCGCCTTATACTAAATCCAAAAAAGTAACATAGTTCTCCCATCATTCGCATCTCAAGCTCCTTACTCATTATCTTAGAAAATTTATCACATAGTATTTTATCAGAAGATCCAAACAAATATCATCAACATTGATATGGACAATGAGTAGTTCTTCTCCTATCTCTTTGAGAAATAGGGTGGTGTCTACGCTCCCCTTAACAAAAATTCTATCCAGTAGGAATGTGCTTAGCCTTTCATACCATGCTCTAGGTGCTAGTTTTAGTCCATATAATACCATTTTTAATTGAACACATCATTGGGAAATTGTGAATTTTTAAAGCCTAGGGGTTGTTTAACATACACATCTTCTTTTATTACCCCATTAAGAGAGGCACTTTTAACATCCATTTGACATAATCTGAATCCCTTAAAGTAGGCAAAAGCTTGTAGCACTCTTATGGCTTCTATCTAGCTACAGGGGTAAAAGTCTCTTCAAAGTCGATCCCTTCTATCCGGTCATACCCCTTAGCCACTAGTCTTACTTTATTTCTAACCGCTATACTAGAGTCATTCATTATATTTTTTAAAACCCATTTTGTTCCAACAATACTCTGGTCCTTAGATTTTTCAACTAGCTCCCAAATATCATTTCTAGCAAATTGATTCAATTCTTCTTGTATGGCTAGGATCCAAAATTCATCAGATAGTACTTGATTTATATTTGTGGGTTCAATCATTGAGATAATGGTAGAGTGCTT
Source organism: Dendrobium chrysotoxum (assembly GCA_019925795.1). Classification (NCBI taxonomy): domain Eukaryota; kingdom Viridiplantae; phylum Streptophyta; class Magnoliopsida; order Asparagales; family Orchidaceae; genus Dendrobium; species Dendrobium chrysotoxum. The sequence continues at coordinate 61,514,416 of CM034300.1, read as the reverse complement.
AACTTCTTTTTTAAGTCCATGCCAAATTCTAACACCTTCAGATGTGTCTCCTAAGATCAATTCTTCAGGATGACTTAAAGAATATCTCTATTTTTTAGACAATAAATTTTTATATTCTACCCTTTCTTCTAGATTTCTAGATTCTACTCCTTGGGTAACTTCAACCACTTCTTTTTCTTCTACCCTAGACCCTTTATATTTATTAAATTCATCAAATACTATATGAGTTGTTTCCTCTACCACTAATGTCCTTTTCTTGAAAACTCTATAAGATTTTTCAATATTTGAGTATCCTAGGAAGACTTCTTCATTAGATTTGGGGTCAAACTTTCATAACAGAGATTTTCCATTATTTAAAATAAATACTTTATATCCAAAGAAATGAAGGTGAGAGAGGTTGGGTGTCCTACCCTTAGAGATTTCATAGGGTGTCTTATTTTGTTTGGATCTAACATTAACCTTATTTAGAAGATAATAGGCTGTATTTACCGCTTCTGCCTAGAAGTATTTAGGAAGTGAGTATTCAACTAATATGCCCCTCGTGACTTTTACCAAGATCTTGTTCTTTCTTTCAGCTAACCCATTATGCTGAGGGGTTCTAGGAGCTAAAAAGTTGTGATCTATCCCTTGCTCCTTACAGTAAGATTCAAAATTTTTATTTTCAAATTCTCCACTATGGTCACTGTAATTAGTCAAAATTTCACATCCTAACTTCCTCTGAATCTAAGTGGAGAATGTCCTAAACCTCTCAAATGATTCAATTTTATGAGATAAGAATCTAACCCATTTAAATCTCAAGTATTCATCAACAATCACATACACAAAGACTTTCCCTCCTAGGCTTGCAGTGCTAACGGGTCCAAAGAGATCTATATGAATGCATTCTCATAGTTTGTTAGTGTTAATATCCTTAATTGAGTAGAAGGAGGATTTGACTTATTTTTCTAACTAGTAGGCATCATACATGTTGTTCTTAGTAAAATATAATTTGGGTATGCCTCTCACTATATTTTTTGGGTAATTTTCTATGATTTTTCATGCTTGTATGATACAGTCTCCTATGCCATAACCAGGATTCATCACCAATAGTTTTTGGGCAAAGAGAAGTAGCAGAATTAATGCAATTTAGATCAACCATGTAAACATTATTAATTCATTTCCTTGCAAAATAATATTTTCATTTAAGCTAATCATGTAGCTAATAGATAAAAATTTTATACTGAAGCCTTTATCATAGAATTAGCTAATGTTGAGAAAATTATATTTTAGGCCATCTACTAGTAAAATTTTTTTAATCATGAAATTTTATGAGTTGCCAATTATACCTGATCCAACCACTTGCCTAGTTGTGTTATCTCCAAGTGTTACCTTGCCCCCTACCCTAACCTCCAACATGATGAATTTCTTTACATCTCAAGTCACCTGCCTTGAACATCCACTATACAGGTACCACATGCTCTCACTGGGCCTTTTATGAGAGCAGCCCTACAAAATTATCAAGGATTAGATTTAGGAACCCAAATAAGTTTGGGTTCCACCTTATAGATTGAAGGTTATTATGTTTACATGTCATGCTAGGATTTATGCAATTTTGGCCTCCACACTAAATTTATTTTATAGTAAATAGTGCAAGTGTGGGAGATATGTCCTAGCATGCCACAAAAAAAGCCCTTAACTCTTGGGAATAGATTCACTAATCTATGTCGGTTATGATGCCCTTCCTAGGTTTAAATGATGCATGCTGTGATAATGATTTATGAAATTCTACAAGTGTAGGTGATGGTTTATTTTCCTTAAAAGTAGTTACATCCACTTGCAAAAATTTGTTTACAATTTCAAGAATTGAATTGTCAATTTTTAATGCATGCTCCCTATTATTAGCTTCATCTAAATATGCTTTTAATTTTTTAATTGAATTTTTAAATCAACATGAGATGCTCTCAAGGAATCATCTTTAGTAGTTAAACCAAGATGCTTCTTATTTAATGTATTAAATTCATCAAGTAAGATCATATGATTTTTATCCAAAGTAGAGTTATCTTTCCTAAGACATTCATGCTCTTTTTGCAAATGTAAAAAATCAGAATTAAGGCTTGTAAATATTTTCTTGAGCTTTCTATATGCATTATGGATTTTTTAGAAAATTTAAATAATTCATCATAAGAAAGCTCACATACCTCCTCTTGATTAGAATGATAAAGATGGTTATCTGCCATTAAGCACAGGTTGGTTACCTCCTCTTCAGCTTCTATTTTATATTAGTCTAAAGCGGAGTCTGCCCAAAAAGCCTTCTGAGTCTGTTGCTTGTTCTTCTTAAATTTGGCTTTTTCTTCACCCTTCTCCTTGATTGGGTGAGCGTTAAGATTTGGATAATCAGTCCTCATGTGCTCTTGCTTCCTACATTTGAAATAGATGACATCAGAAGAAGCCTTAAAATTTTTATTAGATTTATCTTTATTTTATTACTGACGATGCTTTTATTTTTTCTTCAAAAATCTTTTGAATTATCTTATCATCAACACAATGTCATCATCTCCTTCAGATAAAAAATTATCACTTTCAGAATCATCAGTATTTAAAGCTCAAAGATAATTTATCATCACCTATCATACTAGACGATTAGTATAAACCCTTGTACTTATCATACATGATAATACTATTTGTATTATCTAAAAGGCTATTTTATACTGATCATATTGGATGATAATCTCAATCATCCTGGACAATCAGTTAATCTATTTGAACTAATCGTACCGGGTTTATCTCTTTGGGCAGTACTAACAAGAGTACTTTGAACTAATCATACAAGATGATTAGAGTCGGCATATTAAAATTCAGGGCTTTTTTAGAGGCCCTCTATTTAAGCTTTCATATAGTCTTATTTTAAAAGGAAGACTTTTGCTACTAAGAGTTTTGAGGGGGAGCAAAGAGGTGCTTAGGAGAGCTTTGGGAGAGAGAAGAGAGGGATCATTTTTGTAAGGGAGATTTGTGAGGGATTCAAAAGCTTGCTTCAAGTAAGCTTCTTCCTCATCTTCTTTAAGCTTCTGTATTAATCCTTTGGAGGCTCCCGTAATACATTCTACAATACTAGGTCTTAGTTCTCTATAATCTCTAGGCAGGAGAAAAAAGATTTTTCATTCTCTGCCCTCTCTAGGAGGGAGAAAAAGGATTCCAGGTTCTCTGCCTTTATTAAGAGGGAGAAAAAGAGTAAGGCCCTCTACTGTACCGGATTGATAGAAGAGATTTTGTAAAGGCTTCTCCATCTTACTATGTGGGTAAAAGGAGAAACACTACTTTTAGTGCAATACATGGAAAAGAAGGTTTCCAGGGAGTGGACGTAGGCCAGGTTAGACTGAACCACTACAAATTCTGGTGCGTTTGTTCTAATTATTTTTCCACACTTTTTTTCTATGATTTACTATGTGATTAAAAAACTCTGATTTTCCATTATTTGTGAAATTAATTCACTTCTGCATTGGGGATTAAGGTGTTTATTTTCAGATATTAAAAAGGCTCTAAAAAGATTTACTTTTTGTTAAAGAAATTTTTTAAATAACTAATTCACCCTCTCTTGGTTAGCCTCAGGCTGGTTCTTTGAGGTCTCATAATATCCTCGAACTTTCAAAAGCATCCTAGCAACTATCATTAAGGACCCAAAAATATTTGAATAGGAACTAATGGTTTGCGAGATTGTATTGTCATATTGCTGAATAAGGGGAGAATTGTCTGAGTAGGAGGGGTTCTTAACCTTATAGTAAGAGCATGAGAATTGTTCAAGCCAATGGTCATTAATCATAATTATATCCAACTTGATGTGAATGGGATTATCAACTCTTTGATTAAATCATGTATAGAAGTGACTAAAAAGGGACAAATCTCCAAGACCAGTATAAAAAATGAGTGAATTAAAATCCCATCGCTTGTTGTTATGAATAATATCACCTCTAACTTTTTTGAACTAAAATCTACAACAATTGAAATCACCATGAATGACCCATGCAATTGATTGATTGATCCTATTATTCTATTTTAATCCTAATGTAGGAGCCATTTACCATGAGAATTAGATGCACATACCACAAATATCTGAAAAGAGGCATAAAAAATTTTCCCTTGGATCATTTGACTAGAGATATAGAAAGGGATAAAGTTAATTTTAGAGGAGTTCCATTTTATCTAAATCCTCCAAATTTTGGAATGAAAAAAATTATGGCAGCTATTTTCATGATCATAAATGGTTTGAGAGGTAAAAAACCAAGAATAAAAAAGAGCAGAGGCACTAATCCTATTCTCCAAAATATAAAGTATGTCAAGAGTAAAATTACAAATAAATTCCTTACTGCAAAAAACTTTGTCAAGGCTATTAAAGCATCTTATGTTCGAAGAAGTAATATATGGATGAATCATTAGGATTTTGAGTCAAGGTTTGAAGCTTTCTTAGTTTTATTGGCTCGGGTAGACTTAGATAGTTAACTAGTTGTAATAGTAGCCAAGGAAGCATCTCAGGCACTAAAAGTGCCTAGGTCACTAGGAAGATGAGTGTTTGCATTGGTTTGGAGGATTTGGAATTTGTAAGGGAAGAGGATGGAATTTGGGTCAATGTGGGGTTCAATAAGGGGGATGGCTAAGGTGGGTGGCTCCTCAATGGGGGAATTGTGGTTGGGTAAAATGCTGTTCTCAGGGTTGGTGTCATTATGTTTGGTTGTCGGTGGAGGAGGAATGTGGATGATTCGAGTAGTGAAGGTGAAAAATATTGGAGAAATGGAAGAATTGGTGTTGGTGGAAGATGATGGTTGGATTGATTTGGCTTGGTTATGGGAAGTTGATGGTTTAGCTTAAGAATTAGCATGCTTAGAGGGATATTTCTTGGGTTTATGGCTCATGCTTCTATCATAGGGATGAGTACCATCAAAAGAATTAGAGGAAGGTTTAGATGGACATAAAGGGATGGGGTGAACAAGAGAGCCACAAGTTTCACATGGTGTTGGTTTCCAATCATACTGGACTTTCAAATCATATTTTTATTAACAAGAGATATTGGGACATCCTCTGGAATGTTAATTTGTTTTTCACTTAAATATAGACATAGGAAAAATGTCAAGAGAGTTTTCTCAACCGTACGGGTATCATTTGCCAAAGGAAAACCAATGGTGCTGACAATCTTGGAGATCCCATTTGAATTCTAGTATGATAAAGGTAAGTTGTGAATTTTATGCCATACATTAATGGAAGGGAACTCATCACATTTTGGCCTAAAGTGGGGGTACCATTTCTAAAATATAAAAGGCTTTCTTGGAAAGAAGCATAGCCCCTCAGACCAGGCCATGTCATAATCATCGCAAGAGGAAAATTTAAGTAAGAAAAATCCTTCTCTTAGGGATAATGGTTGAAGTGTACCTTTGAGAATTGAGTTCTTACGTATGTCTTTTAGAAGAGCTTTATAATATGTCCTCAGCTGATGAAGTGGCCAACCAGTGAAGCCCCCATTCCACAAACCTGAGAAAAGATTCTTCCTCAAAAAAGTTGATAACCCACTATTAAGGAAGAATAAAGGAAAGGGGAAAATTTTTTATAGAAGGGTTGCCTGATGAAGAAGGTTTTTCCACTTCAAATATGAAGGGGTAAGGTAGGATGTGGATATATTACTATAGGATGGGTTAGAAAGAGGGGGAAAGTTAGTGGCAGCTAGAGAAGAAGCCTTTTGGAGAGGGATGAGAGCGGGGGGGGGGGGGGGGGGGGTGCTTCGGCATAGCTGGACGAGGAGGAGGAAGAAAAAAGATTAACAATGGAGGCGACTATGGTAACAAGGAAACTCTAGCAATGACCAGATTAATAGTATGACCAATACACTCCACTTAGTAAATTTACTAATTTAGAGCAAAGTGTTCAAGGCTCCACTTCGTACTTATCTTCTAATAAGTTTGATGCCCCAAGTAGACATCACATGCATACATGGAGCTTACTCATAACTTTAACAACTATCATCTTCATTAGAGAAAACTAGGTTAGCCTATGTATACATTAAGTCAACACCCATAGTCATTCTAATGTCCAAACCATTTTGATCTCCAGTCATTCTAATGTTTAGACCATTTTGATCACCTTGTGGTGAACCTAGCGATCCTAGGGTAGCCTACAGATTCCCTCGTAGGTCTTCGACTCAGATTTTTCTTGGCCCAGTCCTTGACCTAATGGGTCATATTAGTTTATTCCATATTCACCTTACTAATCTATTGGTTAGTCCAACCCATTCTCTCAGCATTGACAAAGCTCCCTTCTACCACTTTCCATCCTGGATAGTTGATCCCATGCCTCAACTACTGCTTATGAAACTAGCACCACCATCGACGTGCCACAAAACTTCCCAAATCTTATCCCTTGCAATAGAGAGGGAAGAAGAATCAAGAGCTATTAGGATTTAAATACAAAATCTAATGGCCTGGCCTTAGTTGTGCCCTGCTTGCGTACACCCAATGCTGCATAGGAATCTTATGAAGGTGCCACCAACTAATCAAATCACAATGAATTTTTAAGAATGAGCATATATTAAGCCAGAACTATGAGGAGTGTTTTTAAGTTAAAATTTAAGAAGGAGCGAAGTCACTAAATCATTTGATGTCTTCCGCATGTCGCCCACAATTCACTATAGAGGAGATCAGACTAGGCGAATGAAGCCACTTTACGGGAGATCAGTGAGCGAGGAGGGGTGCTGGAGGGGATATATTAAGGGATAATTAAATTAATTTCTATGTAATTAATTTTTTTTAAATTAATAAGAGTGGCTTAAATTATTTAATATGTAATTAGTGTTGTTAAAATTAGACATTAATATAGTAACATGTAAAATGAAGAGTAAATTTACTAAATCAAGGTAAATCTAGTTATTTTTTTAATAGAGTAATTTTATTTTATTTTTAGTATAATAATAGATTAATATTTTTTTAGATAGATTAATTGAGTAATAGATTTATTTTATTTTGTAATAGATAAATATAGTAATAAATTAAATATAGTAATAGATTATTATGGCGGGTTAGTTCTTTTAAATTGAGGTAAATAAAAAAATTTAATTTGTTAATTTATAAAGTAAATAGTTATGTTAAACATGAAATAATTACTCAAACTTATTTTTTAACTAATTTGAAATAAACTCATGTAACGAAAGTTAAAGCTTAGTTAAGGTATTCAAATTAGTTAAGTAACAAAAGATCTTTCAATAAAAATTTGAATAATTTTATATCATAGAGTAACATGTATATAAGATTTTATTAGATCTAGTGTTATAATTAAAAAGTTTTTCAATTTATGTTTAAATATAGTATTTGTAGCATAGGGTCCTTTATTTAGTGTACGTCAGTGAAGTAATATCATTTATTGAGAAAATTATCACTCAAAACATAGAAACCTACACTTTTTATCTCCTTGTTTAGTAAGGTTATATCAATGAGCTATACAATGAGCTATAAGTCAGTATTGTGAAATCAAGAGATATTATAGTAGTCATGGCATGAGATTACTAGCCAAATTTTGATCTATGAATTCGGATCCTATAAATATTTTTTGTTTATTCATTATAATTATTTATTTGGTGTTATTGCTTGCATCAACTTGTCATAATAGGTGACTTGTAAAGTTGTATTATCTAATTAACATAAATAATTACTTATTATACTCCTAATCTATGCATTCTTGCACATCCTCTATCTAAGTGATGCATATGGAGGGGGAGTTGAACATTGAGTGAAGATGCTTGTATTAGTTTTTCTTTTGTGGAATACTTGAGTCTTCAAATTTATTTTGCTAGTTTACACTATGATGCATTGGTATATTATGTAGAAGGTTCAGGGCACCCTAACAAAAGATTTAGTTGATGCTAGAAGCATATAGTTGCACGAGTGTGTGGCTAGGGCTTCTAATATTCCTCTAAAGTTAAGGGTGAGGCGAAGAATATTTTTAGATGCTACTTCCATGAATGGATGGAGGATAATGATTGTTTACTTATGAACTTGCATGAGAAAGTTATGATGATAGACTTCTATAAATTAAGAAATTTCTTAAATAGATGAGGTTGAAAATACATGTAACATAAGTTCTTGGACTAGGATTGTGACACGATTGGCCTGGACTTTCTACAGATGCATTACTATAAGTTATGACAAGAAAGAGATGGTGGACAGTCAAGTGATGTTCAGAAGGCACCAGTACATGTTGATCATGTTATTCTCTATCGCCCATAGTTTTTTGGCGAGGAAAGTTTTATGTTAGACTTCTATATGAATCTAATGAAGGAGTTATTACTAGAGAGCTTGAGAAAGAAGTATTTGAATAGAGCGGATTGGTAAAACCTTCAGTTTAAGTTCTAATTTAACTTCAAGAGTTTTCCAATGCAAAGCCAAGTCCAAGCTCATTTATGTACCTTAGTGGAGAAAAAGTAGCACTATGTACCCTCTCTCTGTCACTTGTACTTTTATTTTTAGAGTTTGTATGATGCTAATAATTTATATATTCTCTTTTGCTTCTAATGAAGGTTAATCTAGTTAAGGTTATCGTAATTTTAGTTATTAAATTTTGTTTTTTGTCTTTGACTTATATGAAAGGTTTATGTATCATAATGTTAAATAGATAATGAAATAATTTGTCAGAGAAGATATTATTTTATTGATTTCAAAAATTCCAAATACACTAAGTATGAATTTATCAAAAGTGAAAGTTACAAGATTTTGGTACAATCCATACAAACACAGTATACAAAAATGTGAAGTTGCCTCTTCTTCGGCATGGAATGCCATCTATGCCAAGGGTATATTTGGTAGGTGGTCATTGAGTTCTTGATCGTATAATGCCCCGTGATTCTTGAATTCCTCATACTCCTTTCATGGTGTTACTTCCTATGGACTTCCTTGCTATAAAAATAGATCTTGTTGTGTTGGAGATTCTAGCAAACCCAACGAACCCATCCAATTTGGAATATACATGTGAGATGAGCTGTATAGGTCTACTTGTTATCTCTTGTTGACCTCCCTGTAACCCCATGGAGTTAGCAAATGTATGCCAAATGAGATAAAATAATCTATAGATGGTCCCATAGCATATGGATATACTCCGATGCCATGGAAGGTCCACCCACCTCAAAGTTTAATGACATGGGATAACCTCCAAAGCCCACGTACATAGAATGCCTCAGTACATAGAATTCATCAGTAAGTATATTTATGGTAGTAGTTCTCCCTAGAGCATCTAAAATTGATCTCCTGGACCCTTGAGTACAGGTATGGCGTCTATGTGGCAACTCGACAGGAGAGGAATGATGCTCCTGTGTATCAAATGGACTATAATCAATATACTGATATGTCAACCCTATCTGCTAGCTCAACAACATTATTTATTACTTGTTGCATCAAGCTTGTATTCTTCTCTTGACCACCTGCCAGTTTGTGGAGGATATCCCAACTACATACATAATAGTTTGCTTGTGACAAAGATTATAATTAGTGTGAGGAAATAAAAAATGTTATAATTGAAGCATTACTCATAACAAGTTAACATGCCAACAATCTTTCTCTGGGTGACCTCAGATATATAGTCTTAGGAGGCTATGTTGATGGCCTCAATAAGTAAATCGAGTCCCATAATCTATACCATGTCAGATATCTTGTCACCACTTGATTCTTGCTACCCACTTCTATCTGCACCTGAGTAATATAGTCTCATCAATTATTCTATATGTTAATATAGGCATAATGTTGATGTGTCTAATTAACATCTTCCTGGCTACATCCTTCTATCCTCCTGAAAGTGCACTAGATAGGTAGAATATCAATAGGCTACACACCACCAAATTGCCTCATAACCCTGTCAACCAAATGCTACTTGACTTGCTTCCAACTAATGAGAGGGATACATATCATCCATATATCTATTCCAACATGGAATATTTGAGGCAGGCCCGCCATAATAGGCTAAATATATGAGTTTAATATGCCTTACACATTAGTTGGCATGAGCAAGAGGTGGATGATTTAACATAATCATGCATTTATTGATGGAAATTTTAGCTTACCTGGCTTTATCTCAAAGCATTTAACTCCTTCGCCCAACTGTGGGTGCAAATTTATGTTAATCAAATGATTACATAGTTAAAGTTTTCATATGATCATGGGATAAGGAAGTTACCTGCACCCAAGCATCTTGTCAACAATATCATGGGGGAAAGGGACTCGAAGGGTAGGATGTCAAATGTGCAGTCTCTCCCATGACCAAAACTATAAGAGTGGACAGAATCCTTCAATATAATATCTGTCTAGACTCATGGACAGGTAGAGCTATCTATAGAGATGACCCAACACAAAACTCCCTATCAACATATGATTGAATGCATCTAGGTCCTCTAGTAGTGGTAGGAACTATAATATAACATGGGAATGTGACAGATCTGGCAACAAAAATAGCCAATCATGAATATGATGTATGCCATGATGTACCATGAAAACATCACTAGGTTCATCTCAACATATGAATCTCTGTTGAATTCCTAGTACAACCAACGAAGTCAAAATATGGACTCTAGCTGAGAGCTGCCCATCCAAAATATTGCCTAAATTGCCTCATTCACTAGGTCATGGTAAATGGCGATGTGCACCAAGTAACTCATCACATCAGTCCGGCCAGCTCTTCCAATGCAAACCTAAGCCAATGACAACTGGCACAATCACTATAGGGCTGTCCACTCAAATCCCCATCAAGAGCTATACATCATGCAAAGTGATTGTCATCTCACTAGTGGTTAGGTTGAAGGTGTTCATACTAGGACACCAACTCTCAATGAAAGCTATAATGAGATGGTTGTCTAGTTGGATGAACTATAAGAGCCTAATCTAGCCAAGTCCAACAAGATATAAAGCATATATGAACTGCAGACACTCAATAGGCCACTCCTATTCCTTATGAAGATGTGTGGATGCCATAAGTAGTCCTGCCTGTAAGTAAAGTAATAAACATTTGATTAAGTAGATATTTTTTAAGTTCACAGGTTAAACTTAAATATTATAATTTTACCTGATCTGGATCATTTGCTCTATATTATGCCCCCAAGGCTAAAATGCTAGGTACTAAGTCACGACCCCTATCTGCCCTGAGCCATCTTATGTTTAGTTTATTTTTTTGTCAAACTGCATCAACAACCTAAAATTCAATTGCTTCATAAGCAAGTTGTAAAATAATTATTCAAAATTCCAAAAACACATTCTCTAATTTAACCAAACATGCACAATTTTTTCATAAATTTAAATAATATTTGCATAGTAAAATTTTTAAATTTATAATATTTGTATATCTAACTAAATACTACTAAATTTCATAAGTGTGCCGAGCATTTAATTGATGTAATTTAAGTTAAAGAAATTATTAATAATAAATCCAATTTTTGTATATATAGATATTATAAATTTAAGTTAACAAAATATTTACTAAAATTTACTAGAATAGAATATAGTTTACTAAATTTAATGTTAAGTACATAAAGGAACAAAACATAATGTACTCAAATTATAAGTCCACTCTTATTAAATTTATAAAACTCTTAACATTATTTTAGAATAAACATAATCTAGAAAGAATAAATTTTGCTTCCCACCACAATACAAATTCCCACTCATTAAAACTCTCTACGGCATTGTATATTGTGTGTTCTATTTGAGAGCTTTGCAGCGTGCCCACTCTTTTCCTCCGTGCCCTACCATGGCTAAAAAAAAAGGGACCATTAGAACTCTTTGAAGGCAAGATGTTTGCAATAAAGTTTAAAAATTGTTCAACCTTGAGTTGGATGGATTCATAGAATAGGTTGTTATGGTATGACCGATGACTTTGCACATGAAACATGCACGGGTTATGTTGATGTGTGCCTCATCCATCATATTTCTAATTCTACTCGATCCCGATCAACTAACACATCTCCTAAATGATGGGAGTAACAAATGTATAACTCTTGATTCGACAAAAAAGCGGAGTAACTAATCTTCTTTTGGATTATATGCAATATTCAACGTAACCAAAGGATCTTCTAACAGTGCATCAACTTAGGTATATCCTTCTTAACCTAAGTAGCTAAGGGGTTATGACCCAAGTCCTATGTGTATGCAACGGCCTTGGTGTACTAAGGATAAAGTAATATGACTATGATGGATTAATAAGTTAACTCATCATAGTAATCCAATTAAACTAAGGCTTAATGACATGAATTTTATAAGTTAAATTTAAAACAAACTTTGATATTTTTTAAAAGGTTGAAAAAAGGATAAAATTTTATTATATTGTAATGATAGGAATTAAAGGTTTTTTTTCTGAAAATTTTGCCTCATGTATGGCTTAAAGTAGTCAAACTATTTAAAGTGACATGTTTTATGTTATTCATATTCCTACATAGTCATAAGGAATCTAGTTATGATAGAATGTTTTTTATTATTAAGTAAACTATCACCCATTAATGATAGTCAACAAATAGGATCATAGGCCAAGTCCTAAAACTAAAAGGGTTGGAACTAACTAGATATATTTTAGCAGAACTCATGTATATGTAACTAATTAATATGAGAATAGGCAACCAAAACCATTAATTATCAAGCTTAAGGTATAAATGTTTGAATAAGGTACAAAAACTAAAAAGATAGAATAATTTCAAATAGTTTTGGAAGATTATAAGTGTCTACAGTGAAAGATAAGTCCAAGTAGAGATGGTCTACTTATAAAAGAAAGAAATTATTTAAGTACTACAAAAAAAAAGCTATTAACTATATGATTTGACTGAATAATAAAATGGCTTAGTCAAGAGTGTACGAAGAAGTTACGATATAAATTAACAAAAAATAGGATATTTAAGTCTAAAAGATTTTTATTTAAGGGTTTCTAAAGCCACATTCTTAAAAAAAAATTTTTTCTCTTAATGTCTCTTAGATAGGCCACAAGATTGAGCTTGCAGGCGATCAAAACCCTTAAGTATTGGTGAATATTTATCATATGGTAATCAAATATAAATAGAAGTACCTTTCATATTTAAGGGTATATAACTTTGCCTAGTATAGTGTGGGCTCCAAAAGTTTGCATCCGCTTGTCCGTGGCCCTATTCTTTCTTTGGGTCATCTAGGAGAGTTTTAACGGGTAAGTCCCAAGGCAAATTTTTAGAAGGAAAATTGGGATTTGAATTAAATATTACTTAGAGATTTTGCCCTCATTTTGTAAGGGCTTTATAATATGAGTTCAGGTTTCCTATAGGCGCAAGCCTATATAGTTAATTACCCCTATTGGTAATGAGAGAGTACTTTTAATTAAAGATAATCATTAAACATATACATAGTATCCAACATATAGTAGCAACATGTTTATGTATTATGGGGAGAATACATTTACGACCGTGAGATTAAGTAGATTATGGGGAGAATGATGATGAACGCGATCAAAATCCCACGATTTTATCATCCTAGGTCATCATGATCCCAAGTCTACTTAGTCAGAGGTGATAGTCAACCCAACCTGAAAGAAGGATCCTTGTCAGAAGCCAGGAGTTGCATTGTCCAAGGGTACCTTGTAGACCTGGGGTGAATATTTGTCTAAGGAGAAAAATATGAATACACCTTAGCAAATATAGAGCTTTATGCCTGATCAATCACACCATATTGATTCATTGCGAAACATAAGGGCTATTACCATGACCGTAATTTAATTATGCAATTTAGCTACAAATTAACCCGATCTGATGGTCTTGATCATAACCATATTCATGTGGTGTCATTTGGTGGCAAAACCACCGGTTAGAGGACATGAGCCACATCCTTATTGGCAATAGATGAATTTAGAATGAATCCTTGTGATATTCTTAACCAGATATTCTTTCTTTATGAGCTGAAGTGTAATTTTCAAATTTGTCCACCATGGTAAGCTCTTATAGAGGGTGGTTGGGTATTTTTACTTTAAATATTTTGGTGATTTAATTTAATTTTAAATGTATTAGATTTTTTATTTTGGAACTTTAAATTTGCATGGGATTTTGCAAGGCATTTTCAAATATTTAGGGACCCCTTTGGTTGAGATTTTTTGTCAAGACGACCATCATCAGGGTTAACATTATTGGGCAAATTTAGTTTATTTTTTGCACCTTGTCAATTCTATCAACTTACAAACACAGGACTTGGTTCATTGAAGGTGTTATACTTCTAATAATAAATTTTTCTTCTTATAAACCTTGAAGGCCTAATATGAATGGATAAAATAAATATCACGATCGATGCTGTGACCATGTATTTATTTGATAGATTAAGCCATGTCAACTCCTATCTATTCATGGAGGAGGATCAGGCTCAAACTTAAGTTTTTTTTGACGTATGCAGCATCCTCAGATGTCACATGTGTGCATTCAACATGCTTAGTGGGGCCCATTTAGGTAAACATATTTTAATGTAAGAGGAGAGGTGTTTTTGTAGTGATTAGCTATGCAAATAATCCCTGTTAATAGGTATGAAAGGTTTTGGAATATGTAAACGCCTTCTGTCCACTTCTATGTATTTTGTGGATCTAATGGAATGATTTAATAGTGTGTTAAGCTTCATTTGTTACACAGTTACAATGCTGTTTAGCTCCATTTTTCTTCTACATGCTATCATTTTCTTCAATATTTAGCTCACAGGAGTATATTTCTACCAACAAATACGCTGTATGATACATCAAGAGCCTTCCACATGTTGCGTGAAAGCAAGCTGATTTATCTGATGTGATGCCTAGTGTTGCAAATTTACTATCTCAATTTATCAGTGGCATGCAGTTTTTATTATAAATTCTCTACTTCTACTTACAAGTGAATTGTAGCATTGGGTTATGGGTCATTTATAACTTCTTACAGTCAAGCTCTAAAGAATTATAGTGTTTGTACTCAATGGAATTTTTTTAGACATATTTGTGGTGGGATTATACAATTTATTGCACATATAATGTCATCACTCGTTGGTTGATCTGATATGTTCATTTACCAATCGACTGCTAACTACCGGTGACCTGTATTCATTACTAAGCACTTTATGCATGCCTGCTGGGGAGTCGTTACATTCATTCCATATTATCTTTGCTAATTGATTTTTTTAAATAATAATAACATTATTATTATTATTATTTATTATTACCATGGAGATGATAAGAGTGAGGAAATTTTTATAATGCTTCGACTTGCGTATTCTTGTTTTAAGATTCATACTAGTTTTTGTTAGGGAACTTTTTTTTGCCAAGATTATTATCAATCTTAGGTATTAATGATATTGCAAACGTGATAGAAAAGCCTGTTTCATGATCACATGTTGCTTTGGCAATGTCACGTGTCGATTTTGGGTGGCCATCATCGATTTTGGCCGTCTTCATCTGATTTGGCTGTGAAGTGGTCCCTCTTGGGGAAATTCAATACTTTGATCACAATAGTATAGTTCATTTGGTGATCAAAGGTCATTTGACCCTTTAAGTGGTGCATCACGCTCATCGACCGTCACTTAAGGCACCAATATGACCTTATTTTGCATGTCTTTGGTAAATGGGTTGATAAATGCCCCCCAATAAATGTGGTGTGCGTTTAGAGCAAATCACATTTGTTGTAAAGCTATTGACCATCATTTGAGGCTTTTCTTTAATGTATTTAGCCTTTATTATATTGTTTCTAATGCATTTTAGCTGTCTTATTATGCAGGAACTTGTTTTTTTGGTAGTGACACAATGATTTGCCACCAACAAGCCTAGTGAGGCCACTATTTAGGGGGCTATTGATCAAGAGAATCCTTGAGGAGATGCTAATGTCTTGGATAGGCCTGAGCACCATCTAAATAAGTTACGATGGTGTGATGTCTTTCATAGCTTCTTTTCTCATCTTCCTCTACTTCTAATGATTTATGCAAACTCAGTCAATTTTGTGAATGCCAGTGAGTGGGTTAATAGCCTCAAATTAAAGTGTAGGAAGTATAACTTGCTGGAGGATACTATTGCTAACATTAGCTATGCCATGTGCGACATCCTAGAACCAACAACAGATACACTTAAGCTAGTGGGGCAGTCAAGGTTACTCGACCACCACCAATTGCAGTCAATTTCTATGGAGTGGCTATGAGATTGTACAGTTTGACAGTTCTAGAGTCAAGCTAGTGGGTATATTTAATGGGCCTAGATTGAGATGCAGACCTAGAAGTACACTTTGCAGGAGGCCCAAATCTACGAGGCCGTATATGCCTTTATGTTTGACTATAGGGGCATTCCCTCTTCTTGGGCCCATAGTTTGGTGGAATTTTGTGATGATGGAAGTAACACTTACTAGATTAGGCTAGAGGAGCTAACAATTACACTCTTAGATCTGTAGATAGTGTCTGGGCTGCCTATCTTTGGCCTTCATTTTGAGGTGCTTGTCCCTTCTGATGAGGAGTTATTCTATATAGGGCCTTTAGCAGATGGGCATCGGAGGGGAAGGATGGTTCTATCAGATGTGTACCTAGATCTCCTTGGACACTACCTCCAGATGTATAGATCATCATGTTTATCAAGATGTGTATGAATTTCCATTCATGTTGATGTTTGAGTTCACCGTTTTCTTCAGTACAACGACTAGTCCTCTATCATGGTGTCGCTACATGACCCTTTTGGTAGTGGCTTATAACACATAGTCCCATTATTAGAGGAGACTGTTGAGCCATCCTCTTCCATCTGCTACAGTTCTCTCATACTACTAGGCATCGACGAGGATTTATTCTTTATGAGATTTCTAGAAACCTTGCTTAGCATTTTTGTGCTTTCACTTAGAACAGGATCTGTGAGGTGTAGTACTCTTTTGGTAGCCAGTTGAAAGTACAAGATCCACCAAGAAGGGGGGTGAATTGATATTTTAAAAACAAATCCTAAATAAGAATTCAAATTTTTAAAGAATTTTTTAGATTTTTTAAAATCAGACGATTTAACTAATCAAATGCAAAAGCTAATGATTCGTTCACAATTACAAAAATGGTTGCAAAATTTTAAATATTATAATGGAATATTAAAATCAAACTTTTCCAAGGAGTTATAGCAAAAATTAAATGCAAGAAAAGTAAGATGTGAAAAATGAAAAAGTACACCAAAAAATTTTATAGTGGTTCCGTCAACCTTGACCTATGTCCACTCCACGGAGTCCTCCACTCCGAGAGTTGCACTATTAAAAGTTGACTCTCCTTGTGCTCCCACAGTAAGGCAGAGAAGCCTTTAGAAAACTCACTTTCACCTTCCCTGGTGTGGTGGAGTGCCAGGCGTTATGTCACCCTCCTAGTGATGATAGCAGACCTTCTCCTTTTTCTCTCTCCTAGAGAAGGAAGAGAACCTCAAGGACTCTGACTTAGAAGTCTCTCTCCTAGAGAGCTCCCACAAGACTCATTAAGGAAATAGGAGGAGCAAGCGTGTAGCTAGCTCGGAGCAACCGTGTGATCCCCTCAAACTCCTTCTCCCTCACGCTCAAGCTCACCTTCTCCATCCTCTCATAAACCCTGGTTTTCTTCAAAGCTCCCTCTCAAGAGTTCCTTCAGCTGTCATGCTCCTCTCCTTTTCTATTCAAAAAGAATAAAAAAAACTTATTTTATATTAGGCTTCAGGAAACCTTAATCATTCAATTCAGCTGTCACTGTTCGTACAGTATGATCCAATATCGTACATTACAATCAGTTTAAAATCAGTTCTGTCAAGTATGAAGGGAGACAAATAGCTCACAAATTTTAAGCACATCATACCGTATGATCTGGACGTACTGGATGATCATTTTATTTTTCACTGTTCATATGAGATGACTTATGGGACGACCAAAAATCGTCTCTGTAATTCATCCCATACTGTACATTTCCTACAATATGAATAGTTCAATTCAAGCACATCGTCCTATATAATATGAATATCATCCGGGATGAATAGTTTAAAAATTGTGGTTTTGTCTGGTACGATCTCTGGGATGACTAAATTTTATCCCTATTATTCGTATAGTATGATGTGTATCGTACAGTATGAAGGGTCGTTATTAATAAACCCCGATTTAATTGCTTGATTATGGGGGATAATTTTGGCAAGATTTAAAATGATCGTATAGTACGATTAATATCGTATAATACAATTAATTCAAAGATCAAATTCAAAATCTTACCTAAATTATGCTGGCGGCTAGGGTTTTCAGATGGAAACAAATTGTATAGTGCGATCATAATTATACAGTATGATTAGTTCACAAATTAATTATCAAAATTAGCCGTTAAGCCAAAGTTTTGATGACAGATCATACAATATGATTAAAAATTGTATAGTATGATTTTCTTTAAAAAATTTTATCTTCTAAAAAGAAACTCCCCCCCTATGTGTGTGTGTATAGACACCCAATTTGCATACACTCCTTTCTGGCAGATTAAAAAAAAGATAAATAAAATACAAAATATAGATTCTTTTACATCCTATTTTACCCAATCTTGAGTCTCCAACAGTCTTGACTTGTGTGCATCTTACATGAAATGTTAGTGCTCGTAGACAAAAAATAACATCTTTACTTTTCAAGGATGAGCATAGTAATCCAATCAATATTATTTGTCATCATCAAAATTAGATACTAGTGATCCTGGATTGCAACAATCTCCCCCTTTTTGATGATGTTAAAAATTGTTATTTGATAGGCAAGATAAATGTTATTTCTTCCTTAGCTTCCCCTCACTAGATGGATTTTAAAAGATGGGAGGACTTACAGACAAAATTTCTTTTTAATTTTAAATTTTTTGTTAGCTTTTTTATTTTTTAAAACATAAATAAAACATAATGAGATTAATATTAACATAAGATAATAAAAAAAATATGCAGCTTTAAAATAATATAGCATACAAACAACAAGAACATAGAACTTCTCCCCCTTTTGACATCACCAAAAAGAGGAGTAACACACAAACATAGAAGTAAAATAATTCAAGAAAAATAAATACACAATAAATAAGAAAAAGCTATTTGTAGGTTGGATCCTGATCAGGTGGTGGATCGTTCACCAAACCATCGCATATCATCTTTGTGCTATCATTATTGTTGGTCAATGTGGTAACCAACTGAGTTTCAAGTCGATCGAGCCGCTGAACAATATCATCCTGATGGTAGGCAGGGTAGGTAGGTGCAAGTGGTGGTATTAGTGGTTGTGGAGGTCCTCCTACAGGAGCAGCTTTTCCTTCTTCATCAAAATCCAGATCAGTGTGTTGTTGCCCTTGATGCAAAAGAATATAGAATGAGGCATCTGTGTAAAAGATAGGAAGACTATCAGGTGGAATAGGTAAGGTGAGTTAATATTTGGCATCGAGGATGTGTCCTATGATATGTGTTAAGGAAATATTTTATTTACGTCAGGATCTTGGATATCTAATAGTAGAAAGGTTATGAATGTAGTCTAAAATCATTTGGGCTTCATCAAATTGGGTGGCAGACATGATTAAGTAAGAGATGACTAACAGAAGTGGGATAATATGTATGCAATCTCCAGCTTTGGGTATAATAGAGATTCGAAGAATGTGCTAGATGATGCAGGCATTTTGAGTTAGAGTTTGGATGAGTGGTAGGTGGTGGTTTGTGGGAACATTCCTAAGTAGCATTTTAACAGAGGTACAATTAATCGCATTTGTGAGTAGAAACTTGGGGTGAGGTCCTTTGGTAGAGAGGCCAATGTGTTCAGCTGGATCGACTTTAGTGATTTTGACATTACATTTATAGACAAATGAGGTCAAGGTGGTGCATTCAAAATCTATCCAAAGATTTGCTAAGAATTCATATAGGTGTTCAGAATGAAATGGGAAGGCCAAGGTAAGATGAAACTGGAGAGTGGTCGAAGAAAAAAGGTTCATAACCTTGAAATTTAAGGCTGCTTGTTTTAGCATGCGAGATGGGGTGATCTCGGCCTCTTCGAACTTATGGTAGGCTTTTTCATCTGTGGCAGGGAGAAAATGATCATTGAACTGATGAGAGGAGGGGGAGCTCCCCTCGATTAGTCTACCATGCTAGCATCCACCAAACATTATACAAAAAGATTGAGAGGATGAGAGAATGTCAGAGATGTAGTGAGTTGATCCAGTCAAATCCAATATATAGAGTTTTGGGAAGATCATACAGTACGAAGAGGTTCGTATAGTATGATCAGGGAAATTAATTTGTCTAGCCAAAAAGTTAAAAAGTAGTCAAATCGTAAAGTACGATCGGTATCATACTGGATAATGTTAAGAGATTTCATTTATCCTGAGGGGTCGTCGATACGACCTTTGACAAAAAGTATCATACAGTATGAATATGTGTTTGTACAGTATAAAGTGTAATTATGATTGTACTGGCCGAGTTTAATTTCATCCCAATCCAGTTTGACATGTGGATCGTACCGTACAAAGAGAGGTATCGTACAGTACGATGATCAATAATGTCATACCAAATAGATTTCATGTGTACTGTAAGTGACACGTGGATCGTATAATACGAGTGGTGGTTCGTACAGTATGATGTACATATCAGCAAGTAAATTTGGACCGTTGATGGAATAAAAGGCTGTGATTTGTGTATTTGTGAAGATCGTATACTATAATTGCGTATCGTATAATATGATATAAAAAAAGTTCAAGGTTTTGGTGTCAGTAAGATGTATGCGAGATGATCAAGAAACCCCCCCCCCCCCCCCCCCCCCCCCCCCCCATTTTTTCAATTTCCTAACAAATAAGAAGAAATAAAATAAAAATGGGTACATGAACAAACACATGTAATTTTAAAAGACACAAATAAAGAAATGATTTAAAATTTTTTTAAAATTTTTTTTCTTAGATTAAGCAGGAATCTCTGTGACACCTAATTTTGTCCTCAAGGTGTTAAAGATCTTATAAGCTAGTAGTTTTGTGAATATGTCATCCAGTTGATCTCCTGTAGCTATATGGTGCAGTTCGATATCTCCCTTGGCTACATGATCTCTTATGAAGTGACACCTAATATCTATATGCTTTGTGCGGGAGTGTCGAATTAGATTTTTAGATATGCAAATTATATTAGCATTATCACACATAATTGGGATGGTTCCTACATGTAGTCTAAGATCTAAAAGTTATTATTTTAACCATAAAACTTGAGCAACACAACTCCCCACTGCTATATATATTCTGCTTCAGCCATAGAAAGGGCTACCAAATTTTATTTTCTACTGGACTATGAAATTAAGGATTATCTTATGAATTGACAGGTACCAGAGGTACTTTTTCTATCTACCCCACATCATGCAAAAAATAGAATCTGAATACCCTAAGATTTCTAACGCAGTGCTGTGTCTAGGATACCAAATTCCTAAGTTTAGGGTGCCTAGTAGATATCTAAGAATTCTCTTGATATCAGTCATGTGGGATTCTTTTGGGTTAGCTTGAAATCAGGCACAGAGTTATACACTAAATATTATATCTAGTCTGCTGGCAGTTAAATAAAGGAGTGATCCAATTATTCCTCTATACTTCTTCTAGTCTATTGACTTTCCATTTGGGTCTTTTCTAGTTGAATGGCAGAACTCATGGGAGTGTTCATGGCCTTAGAATTATCCATTTCATACTTTTTCAGAATATCCTTGATGTACTTAGATTGGTTACGGAATGTTCTATCTTCCATCTATTTTACTTTGAATCTAAGGAAGTAATTATGTTCTCCCATCATACTCATTTCAAACTCATCACTCATTATTTTTGAAAATTCATCACATAAGGTTTTCTTTAAAGATCCAAACAGGATCTCATCTACATATATCTGAATAATGAGTATCTCATCTTCTACCTTTTTTAAGAAGAGGGTGGTGTCCACACAGCCCTTAACAAAGCCTTTATCTAGTAGGAATGTGCTAAGTCTTTCATAGCAGGCTTTAGGTTCTTGCTTTAACTGATATAATGCCTTTTTTTAATTTAAAAATATGGATTGGAAATTATGAGTTTTGAAATCCGAGGGGTTACTCAACATAAATATCTTCTTTGATTACCCCGTTTAGAAAAGCACTCTTAACATCCATTTGATATAATTTAAAACCCATGAAGAAAGCAAAGGCTAAGACTACCCTTATGGCTTCTAGTCTATCTACAAGGGCAACAGTTTCATCAAAATATTTTCCCTCAATTTGGCTATACCCCTTAGCTACTAATCTGTCCTTATTTCTCACTACTATTCCAAAGTTATTCATCTTATTTTTAAAGACCCACTTCGTTCCAACCACATTTTGTTCCTTAGGTCTCTTGACTAATTCCCAGACATCATTCCTAATAAATTGGTTTAGCTCTTCTTGTATTGCTAGGATTTAGAATTCATCTCCTAAGGCTTAATCTATGTTGGTGGGTTCAATCATAGAGATAAATACAGAATAACTAACTTCCTTCCTAAATCCATGCCTAGTTTTTACACCTTCAGATGGGTCTCCTAGTATCAACTCTCTAGGATGACTAGAAGAATATCTCTAATCTCTAGGCAATTGCTCCTAAGGTTCTACTCTATCGTTAAAGGCAATGATTTCTACCCCCTGAATGACCTTGACTTCTTCTTTTTAAGGATTAAGTTCAAAGGTCTTATATGATTCATAAAATACCACATGGATAGACTCTTTTACTACTAGGATCCTCTTATTAAAGATTCTATAGGCTTTACCTACAGATGAATAGCCTAAGAAGATGCCTTCATCAGATTTAGGCTCAAAATTTTCTAAGGGTGACTTACCATTAATTAAGATAAAACATTTACATCCAAAAACATTTAAGTGAGAAAGATTAGGTGTCCTACCCTTAAGGACATCATAGGGTGTCTTATTAAGTTTGGGTCTAACATTCATCATATTTAAAATATAACAAGCAGTATTCACTGCTTCTGCCCAAAAATATCTAGGGAGAGTGTATTCAGCTAACATTATCCTAGCAGCTTCAACCAAGATTCTATTCTTTCTCTCAGTTATTCCATTCTGCTGAGGGGTCATAGGGGTAGAGAAGTTATGTTCTTTTCCTGTCTCTTGACAAAAAGATTCAAACCTATCATTTTCAAATTCTCCACTGTGATCACTATGGATTATTAAGATTTTATATCACAATTTCCTTTGAATCCAAGGGTAGAAGGTTCTAAATTCTTAAAATGACTCACTCTTATCTTCTAAGAATCTTACCCAAGTAAATCTAGAGTATCCATCCACTATTACAAATCCATAAGTTTTCCCTCCTAGGCTAGCCGTACTAATAAGACCAAATAAGTCCATGTGTAGAGTTTCTGGTGGCCTAGAGGTGTTGATATCCTTGATTGAATGAAATAATAATTTCACTTATTTTTCTAGTTGACAGGCATCACATAGGTGGTCCTTAGTGGAAATAAAAAGGTGGTCCTTAGTGAAGTCTAACTTATATATTCCTCTAACTAGGTCTTTCTGAGTGATATTCTTGAGTTTTTTCATGCTAGCATGGCATAGTCTCCTATGCCACAGCCAAGAGTCATTAGCTATTGTCTTTAAACATAAAGGGTTTGAATTTTCAATGCAGTTGAGGTATAACATATAGACAATGTTTATCCATTTTCCTTCTAACACAAGTTTGTCATTTAAGTAAATTATGTATTTGTTAGAAAGAAACATTATGTCAAAACCCTTGTCACACAGTTGACTAATACTTAACATATTGTTCTTTAAATCATCAACTAATAGAACATTTTTAATTACAAAATTTTTAGAATTTCCAATGATACCTGAGCCCACCACTTTCCTGATGGTGTTGTCTCCTAAAGTATCCTTGCTTCCCGAGTTGGCCTCCAGTGTTATGAATTGATTCATGTCTCCAGTCATATATCTCGAGCAACCACTATCCAGGTACCACATGCTTTTAATAGGACGTTTGTGAGAGCACCTGTCATCTTGATCTGATTATTAAGGTTATCGTTAGTCATAAGAGACAAATTCATTACCTCCTCCTCTGCTTCTTCTTCTAACGATTCTGAGGCAGAGTTAGCCCAAAAAGCTTTTGTGTTTTTAGCTCGCCCTTCTTGTACTTTGACTTCTCCTTGCCCTTCTCCTTAGTTGGGTGAGTCTTCACATTGGGGCAATCATCTCAAAGATCACCTAGTTTCCTGCACTCAAAGTAAATTTTGTTAGATGTAAGTTTAATATTCTTTGAGCTTTTACCTTTGTTCCAGTTATTTTAATGACACCTTTATTTCCTTTTCAAAAAATTCTTGAACTGATGAGTCATCAAGGCTATGTCATCATCTTCCTCTACTACAGAGCTATTACTATCTGAATTGTTCACTTTTAGAGCCACAATCCACTCCTTATTCTTTTCTCATGCATCACTTTACCTTTTACTCACTCCTTGCTCGTAGGTAATGAGTGACCCAAGCAAATTATCAATTAAATAAATGTTTAAATCTTTAGACTCAGTTATTATAGTTATTTTGCATCATAAGAACAAGGTATGCATCTCAAAATTTTATTGACTTTTTCAAAATTAAATAACTCTCTTCCTAGTGCATTCTAGGATGTCACAATCTGGGTGAACGAAGTGTATATTTCAGATACAGTTTCGCTAGGTTTCGTGAGAAAGAGTTCATAATCATGTATTAATATGTTTAGCATAGACTGTTTAACCTCACTAGTTCCTTCATACGTGATACACAATCTTTCCCAGATCTCCATACCAGTACTACAAGTAGACACTCATGTATAGTCTTTCGATTTCAATGCAAAAACAAAATAATTCAAGCATTTTACATTCAACTACATAAGTTCCCTATCCTCATTACTCTATTCATTAAATGTTAAAATAGTTTTAACGCCATTCGTGAGACAAAAAGGAGTAGAGTACCCTTCTAGTACCAATATCTATATGTGATAGTCTATAGATTGTAAAAATATTGACATGCAAATTTTACAAAAAATCAAATAGTATATTATCAAATAAGGGTGAACGAGTTATCTAATAACCCTCTGTAGTGTTACGGTTACCAAACTATGCCATGGATCGTGTGTTTCTAGGTTTTCTAAAACATTATTTAAGACCCCGCTCTAATACCACTTGAAAGTATGATGCACCAAGAGGGGGGGGGGGGGGGGGGGGGGGGTGAATTGGTATTTTAAAAATAAATCCAAAACAAGAGTTCTAATTTTTAAAGGATTTATTATATTTTTTTAAACAAAATGATTTAACTAATCAAATATGGAAGCTAATAATTTGTTCATAATTACAACCATGGTGGTAAAATTTTAAGTCTCACAATGGAATATTAAAAATAAACTTTACGAAAGAGTTATAGCAAAAATTAAATGAAAGAAAAGTAAGATGCAAAAAATAGAAAAAGCACACCAAAAATTTTTATAGTGGTTCGATCAACCTTGACCTACGTCCACTCGCCAGAGTCCTCCACTTCAAGAGTTACATAATTAAAAGTTGACTCTCCTTTTGCTCCTACAGCAAGGCAGAGAGTCCTTTACAAAACTCACTTTCCCCTTCCCCGGTGTGGTGGAGTGCTAGACGCTATGTCACCCTCTTTGTGATGGTAGCAGAGCTTCTCCTTTTTCTCCCTCATGGAGAAGGCAGAGAATCTCAAGGACTCTGACTTAGAAGCCTCTCTCCCTAGAGAGATCCCATAAGACTCACCAAGGAAAAAAGAGGAGCAAGCGTGTAGCTAACTCGGAGCAATCGTGTGATCCCCTCACACTCGTTCTCTCTCACGCTCAAGCTCACCTTCTCCTTCCTCTCACAAATGCTGGCTTTCTTCAAAAGTTCCCTCTCAAGAGTTCCTTCAGTTGTCACGTTCCTCTCCTTTTCTCTTCATAAAGAATAAAAAAACTTGTTTGGCTTCAGGAAACTTTAATCATTCAATTTAGTTGTCACTATTTGTATAGTATGATCCAATATTATACAATACGATCAGTTCAAAATGAGTTCTATCTAGTATGAAGGAAGATGAATAGTTCACAAATTTTATGCACAACGTATTGTACGATCTGGAGATCGTACTAAATGATCATTTTATTTTCCACTATTCATATAAGATGACTTATGGGATGACTGAAAATTGTCTCAATAATTCATCCCGCACTATACACTTCGTATAGTATGAATAGTTCAATTCAAGCACATTATCCAGTACGATATGAATATCATCTGAGAAAAATAGTTCAAAAATTATGGTTTTGTCTGGTAAGATCCCTGGGACGACCAAATTTCATCTCTGTAGTTCATACAGTACGATGTGTATCATACAGTATGAATGACAGTCATTAATAAAATATAATTTAATTACCTAATTATGGGGGATAATTTTGGCATGATTTTAAATGATCATATATTATGATTAATATCGTATAGTATGATTAGTTCAAAGATCAAATTCAAAATCTTAACTAAATTATGCTGGCGACTAGGGTTCTCAGATGGAAAAAAAATTATATAATACGATCATAATCGTATAGTATGATTAGTTCACAAACTAATTATCAGAATTAGTCATTAAGCCTAAGTTTTGATGACAGATCATATAGTACAGTTAAAAATCATTCAGTTCAATTTTCTTTAAAAAGTTTTATCTTCAAAAAAGAAACTCTCCCCCTGTGTGTGCGTGCATGGTCACGTAATTTGCATACACTCTTTTATGAGAGAGTCAAAAAATAAAAAATATAGATTCTTTTACATCCTATTCTACCTAGTCTTGAGTCTCCCGTAGTCTTGAGCGGTGTGTATCTTACCTGAAATGTTAGTGCTCATAGACAAAAAATAACATCTATATTTTTTAAGGAAGAGTATAGTAATCCAGTAGATATTATTTATTTTCATCAAAATCAGATACTAGGGATCCTGGATTACAACACCAGTCAGATCTTACATGTACAATATCTCTCTTTGGCTCTAGTTATCCTTGCTAGGATGTACAGAGTTTTGTGCACAACTTCTGAGGTGAGTTCTATACAGTTTTGAGGCCTGGTCCTGCCATAACACTTCTTGGACTATTGGGTTCACTTGCAAAACTAGGGTGCCTTTTCTTATTTAGAGTGTCCTGCATATTTCTTGGAGAGTGGATACCCTGCAATAATTTAGTTTTCATAGGCCTCCTGAATCCAAGATTCAGAGTGAGTATGATTTTTTTTACCCCGCACTTGCTAGTAGATCGCTTTCTTCTAGTCTACAAGATAGATGTCATTGGTCCACCATCCCACTTAAGAGAGATAGTTATTATAAATGGGCTTAACTGTAGGGACATATATACTTTGCTATGTGGCAGGAAAACTTTGAGGGTGGTTGAGTACTCTGTCAGCATACACCTAGGCTAGCTGTGTCACCATTTTGGTGGCTTTATGATATTGGAGGGCTACCATCCCAATAGGGTGGCTAGATAGTTTAGGTTCTCTCAGGCCATAACCTATAATGGGTAGCCATTCATTCCTAGGACGGTAGATGTTCAATGTATGGATGCCACCCAACATGTGGCCAAGTTTTTTTGTAGCAGTTCTAGTGTGGCTACACTTACTAAGACCTAGAATTAGCTCTAGTTTTCACCTGACTCTTCCCTCCAACCAGATAGGCATCAACTAGACCCGCAGACTTGGGTATGACTATCTTCACTAATTCTTTGGAGCATGGTGGCTAGAGGTACGAGCGTAGGGTGAGGGCACTAGGAGTACCGAGAGGCCAGAGACCTCGATGGGGCTCTTCAAAGGTTAAAGATGATAGAGGTACATTTCCTTCCCATTCCCTCCTTTTGGTCAATAGTTGATTTGTCGACACTTTTCTGACCATTTAATTTTATTTATTTTTTTCATTCCTAATACAAGGAAACATATTAGGGTTATACTATTATTGAGGGCACCGCTTCTTCCCTAGTTAGAGTACAAGATATAGTGCTTGAGGTACATTGCACAGAGACACCACAGTCTTCTCGCAGACATTCTTGCTCTCAGCATACCACACATCCTCACACTTTTATGGACAAAATAATGAGCCCTGTACTATGACATCTTTTGACTAATAAGATGGTGTTAGTAGGTCCTTACATGTTTGTAGATATGTGTTCTTCTAAAGGCTTTAGAGAGAGTCACAGGGGGCATGAATGTTATACTTGAATAAATACAGCATGATAGATCCTTCCACAGACCTCTATTTCTTGGTGGACCCTTATGGGTCATTTTAGCCAGGTGAGTCCTGGAGATGATGTAGCCTCAATAGCAAAGCTACGACATACCGACATGCACACCGACCATTCTAGTGTTAGCCATGATAGCATCAGCATCCCTTTCGGAGTGTTACCCTATAAACTTTTTCAGCCCCTCCTCAGGTATGTTTTATCATATGTTAATTTATTTTTATACATTATTACTTTATGCTTCCTCATACTCATTATCTATTAACTTTCATGCAGTTCCTGAAGATGTGGATTATATATCAGAGATCCATTGTCACATTCTATATGCTCCTGACCCTCAAAATACTAACATTTGTGATAGTTATATAGACTTCTTGCGGGATCTTATATCCTGTATTGACCCTGGGTCCCTTGAGTCTATGGATAACTTCACTTTAATGGCCGACCGCACCCTTGGCTTACTAGCTTGCCTTGGGTTGGAAAGTTCAGATCGACTATGTTGGGATACTCTATGTAGCAAGGCAGAGTTCCATATTAGGAGGCTGAGGTCACCCTCCATTGTGCGGACCAAAGTTACACTTTTTGAGTTACAGGAGAGGGTCAGCAGGTGTTGAGCAGTAGCTGATGTAGCCCATGACAAGTTTGACAGGAGTATAAATACTCTTAGGAGGCACCACCAGAGCTCTTCAAGTATGAGCATTGATATAGGGGGCATGGTCGATAAGATCGCCTCATCAGGAGGGAGTTGTAGCTTAACTAGATTCTATACCAGGCTATATTAGCTACTGAGACTACTTTGATATGGGCTATAGAGGAGCTCCAAACTATTGAGGTAGAGTACTAGACTCTGACCGAGATTATTGTACAGTTAAGGGACCTATAGGCTTATTTCCTCATATGTGTGTTCCCTTCTTTCCTCCTCTCTTATGAGTTGTACTCAATCATGTTCATTAATTATATTTTGCTCTGATTATGTACCTCATGATGATTATATATTAGATTTATCAAGGATTTTTCTTCTTTCTCTCCCTTGGCTAGGTTTTGTAGTATAAGAAATCCTGCATGAGATTTTTAATATTTATTTGGGAATCTCTACATGCAGCATGATGTTGATCAAAATAAATATTTAAAATGCCCCTTATCTTTGGGAAAAGTTATGAGTGTAACAACTTTAGGTACCCTTAGAGTCAACTTCTATACTCTCTTCATAGATGTAGCTTTAGTTTTATAATTCTAGTTCCGTCTACCCTATGCTTTATGTGGCAGACGTTAGAAATAGATTTCCTTATTTATCCTTAATTACATGTCAAGAAATTTACATACCTTTAGCCCTCTACTTCTTTCTTTGGCAGGCTTAGTGAAGGAGTAAACATTGATGAATTAACCCTTTAGGTTTACATTAGGCCGGTGGCAAGGGTTCATCGGTCCAGAGCTTTATGCATAACGAACTTACTAATGAAGAAAATCCTTTTAGTTCATCCTTAGGATTTACATGAACTCTAGGATAATTTCTTCAGTCCTTTGCTTTGTGTATTGGTGGACTGTTGAAGAATTTATAAATTTTGAGCTAAATTTATAGTACTAAATGTTGGTAATACTTTAACCCTTAACCAGTCGAGAAGACTTTAATTTGGGTTACTTGTACTTATTAGATTGGGTGAGCTAGAATTTAATAGCTCTTATCATCCAAATGCTAAAATTGGCATTCCTCTACTATGGCCTTCGATATGGCTTGTTGAGTAGATGGAGCTGTTAGTGACTCAGCCACATCTTGGCTTATTAAGTCAGACCTCATATGCCCATTCAGGAGTTAGACTGGAGCTATAGAGAAATGTGCTCCACAAGCTAAAGAAGTTTGTAGATTTGAAGTTATCCTTCGTGGTTTGATATCATTGAGCTTATGAATATTGAGTAGCTATTTTGAATGAGGTTCATTCCTTATCATTAAGAAATTAACTCTCTGGTCAATTTGGAGAATCTCATGAACTATGACCACTTGAACTTGTTGAGTCAAATAAGCCTTCGTGCTTCTAAAAGTCCCTATTGATGAGTTGACAAAGTGGGGGTTTCTCTACTATGGCCATTCTTATGGCTTGTTGAGTAAATAGGGTTGCAATGATTCATCCTTATGCCGCTCTAGCTCAACTTGCTGGAGTGTGTAGTCACAAAAAACATCTTTCTCAACCTTCAAAGTCTTGGTATATTGGAGGAGATGATATCATAAACCTTTGGAGAACCACCTACATATATTTGAAAGAGAAGTCACTACATTCCTTTACTTGGAGGGAAATTTGTGATTGGTGATTTTAGATATTTATATGTGGATCTCAGCACATGGGATGATGTTGACCCAAATAATATATTCGATCGTTTCAAATATTTATTTAGGAATTTTTATTCGAAGCACGATGTTGACCCAAATTATATATTTGATAATTTTAAATATTTATTTGGGGATTTCATCGTGAAGCAAGATGTTGACCAAAATAAATATTTTAAAAAGTCCCCTGTCTTGTATGGAGATTTGTGTGGGATGCTTTAAATATTTCTTGCAATATAAGAGAATTTTAAAATGTAAAATTCATATATTAATAAACATATATAAGATGCATAGTACCTAAAATAAAGTATTTTCATGAATAAATTTTATGCATGATATTTCTTTAAATATTGATCATTTATTGGTGGCATGGGCCTCTATCCTTACAGATCCATAAGTTAGTAAGCTCTTCCTTGATACACCTTCTTAATGATGAAATGATCCTCCCTATTAGATACTAATTTACCACCAATTTTTCTATGTGAGATGATTGGCCTTCTCAGCACCAAGAATAATTTCCCTTGTTGAAATGCTCAGTGGCACACCATCTGATCAAAAGATCTTTCCATCCTTGCTCGATTTATCTCTAGATTCTATTGAGCCTGCCATCTCAAGTGAGCTCTTCCATTCTTAGGCGAGCATTCTTCTCTTGAGTGAAATCATGCTAGATAGCTATCCAAAGTTATGGTAGATAGATTTCTAGTGGCTGCATTACTTTAACCCCAAACACCAGTACATAGGGAGTGGCTTTGACAATCTAATGTGCCACTCTCTTCTATTTTTAGTGAGAATCTTTTTGAGCAACATCACCAGTATTTTGTTGAAGGTATCCATGAGGCCATTCGCCCTAGGGTTGTATGTGGTGGAATATCACCAATTAATTTTATGCCGATCGACGAATTTATGAATTTTAGTACTTTTAAAGATTGTGCTGTTGTTTAAGGTTATATGGCACGGCACACCAAATATGTAAATAACATTATGGGTAAAGAAGTTTTTTATAAATGGAGCCGCTTTGGCCCACTTAAAAAAATAATCAGTTGCTTCCAGAATAAAGCGGTGTCGAGCTGATGCTCATAGATTAATTGGCCTAATTATATAGATGCCCCAGCATTCAAATGGTCGGGATACCACTATAGGGAGCAACAGATTTGGCAATTGATGTATAACATCACCATAAATTTGACATTCATGGAACCTCTTAGCATGATCAATATAATCTTTTACAAGTGCTAGCCAGTAGGAACTAATTCTTTAATCATGATCTCCATTTTAAGACTTGATTGGTCCACACCACAAAGTCCTTCATAAACTTCTGCTATGACCCTGTCAACTTTTTTTGTCCCTAAACTCTGTACCCACATTTAGTCAAAAGCTCTTTGATACATTGTGTCATTGACAAATGTATATCACAATGCTCTTTTCCTAATTTATGCAGCTAGAGATTTGTTTGCTGGTAGTTTACTTTCTATAAAATAGTTAATAAAAGTTTGCCTCCAATCATCGTTCTCTTTAAGATCCAAGCAATAACACAATAATTCTGAGGCAATACTAGCTTTACACCTTCTTTTGACTACATAATATTCACCTGTCAGGTTTTCAATAATGATTTGTTAGAAAGGTTGAGGATCAACCATAGTTGTATCATGCTAGCTTGGATTTGGAAATCCTTATTCCTAGAGGGACTACAAGTTTTTTAGCTCTAAGACCTGATGAGTGTGGACTCTAATCAACATAGGCTCATTATTCATGCCTGCCATCTCCTTTACTATTTGGCCAAATAATTTGCCTTACTGTTCTAGGCTCATGCAACTTGAGCTAATTTGTGGGATAAAATTTACTTCATAAGCTCAATGACCCACCGATGATAGTAGGACAACTCAAGTTGGCTAATTTTATAGACACCCTACACCTGATTTATAACAAGATGAGAATCACCATTTATTTGAAGGTTTCAAATTCTAATTGAAATAGCATTTTCTAGACTCACTATTAGATCATCGTATTCAGCCTCATTATTTGTTTAGAGTTCTGTTAGACCGAGTAAAAATCTCATTATGCCTCCCTCAGGTGTTATAAAAATAAGACCAATGTTGGCTTGGGATTTTGCTAGATTTAGAGATTGGGCAGGTTTAATCGATGATGCTCCCTCGAAGTACATCTCCCAAACTCATGGTTTCTCTTTTTTTTTAGCATGCATGATCTTCTTATTAGGAGGATCATCATTAAGTAGTGAATATGCAAGAATGGGTGGTGCAGTGAGAAAATCTATCAGAGCTTACCCCTTCACTACCTTTTATGGAATATATGTGATATCAAATTACAGTAGTATCACTGCCCACCATGCTAAATGAGATGTAAACTTTGTTCTTATCTTCAAGAAATTCAGCGGATTGATCTTTTATATCAAGGTAAATTTTCTAAAAAGTATGTAGCGACGGAGTTTCTAGACAATAAAAATTAGTTTCAAGAAGTGCTTCTCAATTGGAGAATAGTGTATCTCTGCTCCAATCAACCTTCGAATGATATAGTAGAGTATATTCTCCTTGCCTTCTTAATTATGCTGATCTAACCACTCCCAAGGGACTCTTCTAGTGCTATTGTGTACAGTATAAGAGGATTCCCTGGAACCGACACCTTAAGAATGGGTGGGCTTAACAAGTACCTCTTGATACTATCAAAAGCTTCTTAGCACTCTTTGTTCCATATAAAATGAGTGTCATTCTTCATCATCTTTGAAAATGGTTGGCACCTACCTGACAAATTGGATACGAATAACTAAATAAAAGACAACTGTCCTTACAATGAGCAAAGTTATCGAGGTTCCTTAGTGGGACATCTCGATAATTTCCTTAATTTTATTAGGGTCGATCTCAATTCCTCATTGGAAAATAACATACCCTAAAAACTTTCTAGATGAAACACTATAGGCACATTTGAG
Source organism: Dendrobium chrysotoxum (assembly GCA_019925795.1). NCBI lineage: Eukaryota > Viridiplantae > Streptophyta > Magnoliopsida > Asparagales > Orchidaceae > Dendrobium > Dendrobium chrysotoxum. The sequence goes on along the minus strand of CM034300.1, from coordinate 61,481,012 downwards.
GGGATTGAGCTTTAGATCAAACTTTCTTATCCTTTTAAGCACCATTCTCAAGTCGCTTAGGCGGTCATTTCAATCCATGCTTTTGATGACAAGGTCATCCATATAACATTCAATCTTCTGATGAATCATCTCATTAAAGATGCGTGTTATTGCCCCTGATAGGTAGCACAAGCATTCTTTAGGTTGAATGGTATTACTATGTAGTAGAATATGCCTAGGGGTGTTCTAAATGATGTGTATTTTTTATCTTCAAGTGCCGTCTTAATCTGATTATATCCCAATGATCCATCCTAAAAAGAGAAAATATCATACTTGGGCGTGTTGTCAACTAGGAAATCTAACCCTGGGAGCAAAAAGTCATCTTTTGGAAACACCTTGTTGAGGTCTTGAAAGTTGATACAAATGCGAATTTGCCCATTCTTCTTTTCAACAGGGATAGTATTGGCGATCCAATTAGGATATTTTTCTTCTCAAATGAAGCCTACATCTACGAGCTTCTTTATTTCTACAATCACCTATTCTTCGATCTCTAATCTCATTCTCCTTGGAGCTCATTTGATAGGCACTACATCTATTTTAATGGCTAGTCTGTGAACTATTTCATCATGGGATGAGCTAGGCATCTCAGTATATGTTCACCCAAAGTAATTCCAAAATTCATAGGGGAGCTTCTTTAATTCCTCAACTTGCTCATTAGGTAGAAGAGCACAGATAAAGGTTAGGAAAGGATCTTCCTCAGTCCCTAGATTAACTTCTTTCATTTTATCCATCATGGAAGCCTGTACACAATCTTTAAACTTTTCAGGTGTAGGTTTAGCTTCCACGGGCTGATAAAAAAAATGTCAACTTCATATATTTCTTCTTTACTGCTATCATCAGATTAAAATTTTTGTATGTGTTTGCATAGCAAATCTCCGTTTGAGGGTACATTCACATAACGAATCTAAGGCCACTTCATACAAGAATATCACTTCTTCTTAATGTGTGAGGATTCCTTCGATACCATATACTTAGGTGGAGATTAGCTCATTATTTAGTAGTTTTGACATTAGCTCCTTACTTCTATATTATTCTTTGAATATTTCTTGGAAAATACCTATGCATTCTTATAAAAATTATCTCTCTAGAATCAATAAGCCTCACAAACCAATCATGATTTTCTTCTTCATGTTCTTCGACTTTATAGAGTAGACTTCCTAATCCAGTCATTTTTCTTAGAGTAGGTATGCAAAGTGTTTTGAGTTCTTCGATGTTATCCAACTCACCAGGGTTAATTTCTTTAAAGTGTAGTGGAGGAATAGGTGTGACCACAAATATGTTCTCTAAGATTTACAAGCTATCTATTCTTCTTAAGAAGACACATCACACCTTACTCGCATAGGTAGACTCATAGTCATAATCAGAATCTGAAAATTTTACCTTCTTCTTCCCTTTAACTATAGACTAGTAAGTCTTCTTTGATTTGGTAGGGATGATATCATCTTCTTCAGTGTCACTCCCCAGATGAGACACAACTCTTCTAATCATAGAAGTGACTACTACTTTGTGAACAGTCGGCATTTCCTTCTTTCTCCCCACTTACTTCTTCCCACTTCCTTGCTTAGGCCACTTTACAGCCTATCAATTTGATGCCTTGGCCTCAAGATATCTTAATATTTTTATCTCTTTTGGGATGAAGTATTTTGCATCTTCATAGATTTTCACCTCATAGATTTTAAAGAGTTAGATATCAACTGAGACCCTAAACTCTTCTTCGGCTATAATGCACTTTATACACTTGTGTCAGGTCTATGGGATAATACCATATTCATGCAAGCAAGTGTGACCTATAAGTTCCTTGAATGAGTTGTCTGCATCAATCACATAGAATTTAGCCTCTATACATAATTCTACAAATAATAGAGGATGTACGGATGATCGCATAGTCTTTTGTCCCTTTTTATTGAGACCATACACCATTAGTTTATCTTTCTCGAGGTGCTCACATCGAGGCACATGATCTTAACACTTTTAGGCTTTTGAGTTTTATGTAAGACCTGGGATCAATCATGATCTAGTTTATTATGATGTTATCATTATCTGCAATAACATACAGAGGGTGATTATGATATGACATCCCAAGCATCAGATCATCTTCAACAAAGGTGATGATTGATTTATTCTGAGCCTATAGAACCTTAGTCATGCGACGCTCAACAAAATTTACTTCATATCTTCTAGGTTCTTTGAGAGCCTGAACAAAAGTTTCCTGGAGATATTCAGGCATTATAAGCATATCATATCTACTGAGTTGAGCGGGGATCATTCTTAGATGAGATAAGATATTATATTCTATCCCTTTAGTTAAAGTGCCTTTCTTTTTAGGGCATTTAGGGATAATATGCTCATTGACAACTATCTCCATTCCCTTATCTTTTCTGGAGGCCACTTTTTCAGTTGAGATGGTAATATCTTGCCACTTCTTAATTCAATTTGGGCCACTTCATCCGATACAAACTCACCTAGTGAAGAATTTTCTTTAGAGTCATCCATTGTTACTTCAAAAGATTAATTTATTGATTCAAAATCACTTCCCAATTTTATAATATTCATTTGGGATGTTATATGAGGCTTTGATTTGTTCTCATTTAGAAAATATAGATCTTTCTCTGAGCTATAGTCAATCGATGACACCATCTAACAAGATTTAATAGTTGCCTCCTAGCTGGTTTCCATAGGAAGCGATTCTTTATCAACTTCTTATACTCAATCAATTTTAAGCTTTGACATAAAGTCAGGAAGCTTGATAGGACGCCTTATGGTTTGGTAATATTCATCCAATATGTCAATAGCCCTTTGAGTTGCTATCTTTTTCTCCTTGGGCTTTTTAGCTTGGTTTTCTATTTGGAGGCTTTTACTTTACCAAACTATGATGAAGTAGCTTGGCCAAGGTGCTGTTTGGAAGTAGATGCAGTTGCAACAGGCAACCCTTTTTAATCTAGCAGTGGCTCAGTAGGAGATTTTCACTTAACACTAAGAACTCCTTCTAACTCTTTTAACATCTTCACTGCTTCTTAGAGATCGTAGTCTCGCATTGCTCATCTTGAGTTGACTCTTTTTTTTTTCTTCGTGTGGTTGGGGGTACAGAAGAGGATGTAACCACCAGAGTTGATTCTTTTCTAGGGTGAATTAGCACATTATCTATTAATGTAAATTCTCCGTTTCTATATTTTCTTTCTAGGCATTCCATGAAGACATAGAAATCTTTGGTAGGAGGGCTAATTCCTGATGATACAAATAATAATTTGGATTTCCAGTGTGATTGGACTCTTTGGGCCACTTACATTTTGGCAATTCTAAACCTGCCTTAAATTCATGTCTAAATAATTACTCTTGAACGAATACTCTCTATTCATCTTGTCTTAAAGGGATGGGAACATTCAATCACCAATTCCCATTATTTGCATTGGGCGTTCTCCTCCACCAATGAAGGTCTAAGGCATATTGTTTCTCCTAAGTAACAGTTTTAGTCGAGGTTTAGAATTGTAGGCCTATTTTGGGTTATTTTCATTCTCCATTAGCTACTTTCCTTTATCTATATTATAAATTGCCCATTTGCCTCTATCAACATCATATGTCACCTATTTTCTATTATCAGCCCTAAGAGAGAATGCAGAGTAGGCTTCACTTTTTCTAATGTCTAGGGATTTGGCCTTCTTGGATTTTTCTGAGTGGCTTTTCTATTTTGGCATATTTAGCTTTTTAAATTTTGTCACTCTATCCAGCAGATCTTAAAATGTGGTGATATAAGCCATGCACAAGAATGCCTGAATATTATCATCAATTTTTCCCAATAATAATTGAATGGCATGCTCCTCTTCAAGATACTACTTACATTTAATACTAAAGTTACACTAATGGTTTATATATTTGGTTAGTAACTCATCCCTTTTTCATTTCTCCATGGCAAGGTAAGCTATCATTGTAATCTCTATTATGCTGGCGAATCTCTTCCCAAATAGAGTCTCTAATTCTATAAACATCTTCACAGAATCATTTGGAAATTTAGTGTAACATTCGAAAGCAGTCAAAATTTAACTACAAATGAATTGTCTGAAGTGTAAGGTGTCGGTGCCCCCATTATTTTTGCAAGTGGCTTTGAATTGCACCAAGTGCTGCCTTGGGTTACTGTTGCTATTGAAAGTACGGAATATTGGAATATAATACCCCTTCAGATATGGCACTTAGTCATATTCTACTTGTATGGGTGAACCTTACTTATTAACTTCTCCACTTGATTAATAGCTATAGTATCTTAAATCTTTTTATTGATTATGCCCTCTAGCTATGAAGCCATCACAAGTTCGGATGTACTTGCTAAGTTCTTTGGAGTAGGCTAGTAGATTAAGTTATTAACCTCATTTTAACCTTCATGGGTGCCTCGTACTCTTGAAAATTGAGGTATATGGATGTTTGGAGGATTCTTAGGAGGAGTGGGCATAAGACCTGCAGCAGTAGTTCTCTACATCATCTACATTATTGCCAACATCTAGGTTATCATCTCAGACATTTTTCATTCAATAGAGAGATTTCTCTATCTTTTGCTCTCATTTTCCACCTCATCTGGCTTCACATATCTACTAGTGTGATAATGTCAGTGACAAAGGGTTTTTCTTTAAGCTCTTCTCCTATTTCTTTTGAGGAGTAGCCACCTCTATTAGTGATGGATTCAAGCTTGTAGTTGCATCGGTATATCCATCTGGGTGGTGGCGGTTGCTCTTCATTATCTTTGTTTTCATCACCACCATGCCTTACCATGTAGACCACTTTAATGTCCATAATATCCTCTTCATCCTCTTCCTACCTTATTGTATTTAGATCTTCGTGCTGTGTCAGCACTGGATCTCTAGTTCATTATTTGGTAGGAAGACTTCTTCGATCTGCAGGTTGAGATTGAAGTTGGCCTCCTCCTTGGATGGAATTGATGAATGATGGGGTCCCTTGGAGGATTCTCCAGGGTGTTGACTGTCGAGCTGGTTATGATTATAAGCCCTCTTTGGGACCCATTTCTGATGATTTTTATTAGTAGGGGTGAATCTCCTGGAAGTTGTACTGGATTTCATTCCCATATCAAGTCTCTCTCTAGATATCTTCTCTTTATGAGGCCTTAGCCTCTAGACCTACTTGCCTTTCCATCTATATATTTCAAAGGTGGATCCTTGAATACATAGTTCAGGTGTCACACCCTAATGCACATCAGTTGGATCTTGTCATCGTTCCTTTCTTTCTACCACAATAAGTGGTAGCCTTTCTCCCCTTGCCCCTATTACAGGTGACTATTGGGATTTTCTTCTCATCAGCCCCTTCTCCTTTGCCAACTTTATCACTTTGTGGACTCGAAGGGATAGGGTTTTGGGTCCCCTCCTTTGGGGGACTAGAGCCTAGTACTTCTATTGCTCCTAAAAAGATTGTTTCAGCTCACTGATAGTGTTATTTTTTTTACCCACATCAGATTGATCAATTTGTTTCTTGTAGGAACACTCGCTTCAGGGTTTTGAGCTGGTATCCTTAAGGCATCGATAGGTAGAGGTTATTGAGCTCGAAGCTCTATATTCTTCTTCCTCCTTTGTGTCCTTATAAGATTTCCTCTAAATGAGAAAGCTTCAGTATTGAGCCTTCTAAACATGACAGGCTGGTTTGGCAAGGCAGTGGTGTTAGCAATCACCATAAACATTCTTTCATCAACTACAACCCTCTTTGTAGTTGTGGTTTTGGGCTGAGATAGCTCATCAAAAATAGAAATGCTCTTATGAGGATGATATTTAGCAATGGCAACTCACTATATTGGCAGATATGTGTGTGGTACAGTGGTTTCAACAGAATGAGGCCTTCTAAAGGGCCTTCTGATTTCATGCCATATATAGGGATAACAATAGCCCTTGCAGTAGCTACAAAGAATTATAGCCCACCAAATTGGATGTTGACTCCTGCATTGCTAGTGTTAATGACGGTGTTGGTCAACTAGATTCTAGCACCATGAACCAGCTAGATGGTGAAAGGAGTATTCTATAGATACATATATACAACTGAAAAGCATGAGTTATTAATCAATATTTGGTACATCACCCCACACTTCTAAAATATAGAGACTACAGAGAACAAAATAATAATAGTAATGAAAAATTACTTTAAATCATACTTAAATAAACTTTTAATAAATTTATTGAATGATCGTTTTAGAATATTTAAAATTAATTTGTTAAATGAATATTTTGAAAAAAATTTGAATTTTTCCCATGTTGATTTGCTGCTACTATAACCCTTAGACAACTAACCAAAGATGGAAAGAGAAACCATCCCCAGTGGTGCTGCAAGAAATCAGTGGGCTTAAAAAATTCAAGCATTGGCCTCTCCACGACCCCTTTCTTTCTTCGAGTCATTGAGGAGAGTTTTAATGAGTAAGTTTCAAGGAAATTTAAGGAAGGCAGTTTGGGTTTTAAATTAAACATTACCCAGAGGTTTTGACCTCAATTTAAGAGGACTTTGTGATCATAGTTCAGGTTTCTTATAGGTGTAAGCCCCTATAGTTAATTACCGCTCTTGGCAATATGAGAGAACTTTTGATTAAGTCTAGTCATTAAAAAGATACATAGTATCTAGTGTACAGTAGCAGCATGTTTAGGTATTTAAAAATTTAATATTTAAACTTAAAAATTTACACCATGGTTCTCTCTTCCCAAATCATCACGATCCATAGTCTACTTAGTTAGAGGAGGTAGTTGACCAAACCTGAAAGAAGGATCCTTGTTAGTAGCCATGGGTTGCTAAATCCAAGGGTACCTTATAGACCTGGGTTAATATTTATCAAAGTGGTTAAATTTGAATCCACCTTAGCTAGCAGAGAGCTTTGTTCCCTATCAACCACACCCTTTTGATTTATTACTCAGAGATTTAACACTATTGGGGGGTATATGGGCTCTGAACATGCTTGTAATTTAATGGTGTCATTTAGCAGCAAAATAACCCAGTCAGAGGGTCCCAATCATAATCATTTCCATTTGGTTTCATTTGGTGGTGCAACAACTAGTTATAAGATATGTACCACATCCTTACTAGAAAGAGATGTATTGACAATGAATCCTAGTGATATTATAGACCGAACATTCACTCTTTGTTAGCTAAAGTGTAATTTTTTAAATTTATTCCCCTTAGAAAACTATTGTAGAGGGTGGATGTGTATTTTTGCTTTTAGTGTTGTGATGATTTATTTCAATTTTAAATATCATATGTTTTTGTTATTTTGGAAATTTGAATTTGCATGGTAATTTGGGGGGCATTTTCAAATATTTGTGGACCCCTCCAATTGAGATTTTCTATCAACATGGCCATCATTGGGGTTTTTTTTTTAGGCAATTTTGTTTTATTAGTTGAACCTTAACAACTCTGTCAACTTTAAGATAGAGGATCATGTTCATAGTAAGATTTATGTCTCTATTAATAAATTTTCCTTGTTATAAAATTTGAAGGCCTAAAATGAAAGTATAAAATAAATATCTCAATCAATGTCATGACCATGTATTTGTTTGATAGTTTGAGTTATGTCAACTCTTTCCACCTATTACTTGGAGGCAAGCTGGTTTATCCGGGGTGATAGCTTGGCAATGAAAATTTGCTACCTTAATTTACCAGTGGCTTGTAGTTTTTACTGCAAATTCCCTACTTCAACTTAAAGATGAATTGCAGTGTTGAGTTATGGGTCACTTGTAACTTCCTACAATCAAGCTCTTAAGCATTTCAGGTGTTTGTACTAATTGGAATTTCTTTATATATATTCATCGAGGGACTATCATATATATTGTGCATTCACTGTTATCACTCATAGGTGGATCTAATTTGTTCATATGCAAGTCAGTTGTTAACTACCGGTGACTTGTATTCATTATTAACCTTTCATTGATGTCGGATAGTGAGTCGCTGCATTCATTACTTGTTAATCTTTAACGTTCACGTGGGAGTAATACTCGTATGTTGTAGTCAGATGCAAGGGAGTCTTGTGGTAGGTTGAGGGATCGGGATTGATCTAATTGGCTAGGGGATTTCGTGCATGGAAGAAGAAGAGCGGGGAGGTTTTCTTTTGGGCTAGGATTCAGAAACCAACAAAGTTCTCACTTGATTTCATTTTATCAATGAAGCATAGCCTTGATTTCATACAAGAGTATAATATTGAGGCCCCAGATTTACGGGAAGTGATGGTGTTGCAGGTTCGATAGAGATTTTAGTGGATTTTTGGAAATTTTCAGCCATATTTTTAGGATTACCTTGATAGATACGAGGTGATTAATTTTTTTTAACTTTGTTGATTAATTTTATATAATAATAATAATAATAATAATAATAATAATAATAATAATAATAATTTATTATTATTGTGGAGGTGATAAGAATGAGGCAAAATTTCTATAATGCCCTGATTTGCACACCAATGCCTCGGGATTCATGCCAAATTTTCTATGGAAAATTTCATTGGGTAAGATTATAGTCTACCTTGGGTATTATCAACGTTGAGAACTCAATGGAGAAGCCTATTTTGTGATCGAATGTCTTTTGGGCAATGTTACACATCAATTTCAGGTGTTGATCGTCATTTTTGGCCATCTTCACCCGATTTGGCTACAAGGTGGTCACTCTTGGGCAAATTTGATGCTCCAATCATAACGATGTAGTATGTTTGGCTCTTCAAGTGGTGCATCGCGCTCGCCAATTGTCACTTAAGGCACCAATTTTTTCTTATTTTGCATGTCTTTGGTATGTGGGTCAATATATATATCGCTTTTATCAAGCATGGTTTTTTATAAGTAGTCATCTTAATATTCTAGGCAACAGCAAACCAAACCTACATAAGATGGTAAGCTAAGCTACGTATAATAGGGCTATTTCTTTCATTTAATTTAATTAGGCTATTTCATTCATTTTATTTCATGAGAAAAAATAAGTCCTCTCTTTTCAATTCCATTATTTAGAATTCATCAGAAGGCAATTAGAGTTTTCTTTATTTGGTTTAAAATAAGGTGGTTAACTCTAGATAATGTATTCATAGTTATTTGTGAAGCTTCAAATAGTTCGATTGGGTCATTTACCTTCTGAACTCAATAACTTTATGATTGATTGTTTGAGAATGATGAATTCCTGAAGTCTTGAACAAAGCTACTTCTATTCTTTCTCAAATTTCCCCTTTAACCTTTTGAGCCCGTTATATTCCTTTATTATGTGTTTGATGATTCAACGACTCTTACTATTTAGATATTTTCTATAAGAAAGATTACAATATTTATTTATCATGAGAATTCACCCTCTACATTATAGATTAATCTATTTTCAAGAAAAAAAATTATGTTATCAGGTCAACATCCTTTGAATCATAGTTCTACCATTAATAATTTGCTCAAAAAATCAAGATGAAGGCATGTTTTACCTATTGAGAGTTCTTGTATAGGTTACCTTATGTGTAATTAAACTTAGGGAGTCTAGTTCTTTTAGGAGATAGAGTCCCATATTCTCTTGATTTAATTTGAGTTGAATTGATTCTTTATAAATTTTGTGACACATATTTATATAATATTTGTTGGGCCTATCTCTTTAGACTTCTTTTGTTATAACTTCTTGTCAATTTTCATATATAAAAGACCATGTCATATCATCATCCTTTCCTAACCAATAAAATGATGACCATTAAGGGACTAAATCTCTCTCTCTCTCTCTCTATATATATATATATATATATATATATATATATATATATATATATATATATATATATATATATATATATTAACTTAGCCTAATTTTGGTTTATGTCACATAACCTGATCATGTAGTCTTAAGTTTTAAAGTCACCACTTAGTGCATTAATCATATCTAACTTGATATACTAATTGATTTTTGCTCCATATAATCATTTTTGGGATCCCCTAATGTTCACAATCACTTATGAAAAAAAGGATATGTTGACCTCATTTTTGAATGAGTTTGAATCGCTCTCCTTTTCCATCCTTTGTGCCTAGGTGCTTGATGGGCTATGTGGTTTATGTTGATAGCTAAGGGGTATGCTATGTTTAGTTTATGTTGAATTCAATACAACCCCAATAAAAAAAAAAGCAAGTGCATGTGCCATTAAAGTAATAAAGTGAATGAGAGAGTGTGAATCCCAAAAGGAAATAATGTGTAGCTCACAAATATTTATAGTACTATTTACTTAAGTTAATTAATTTATCTTATGTAATGAAATCAAGTGTAATTTTTGTGTCTAATGAGAAATATACATATAACAATAAAGATACCAGTTGTTAAAGTGTTTTTGAATAATGTTAGTGAAATAACTTAAGTTCCCCTATGTAGACTCTCCTGTGTTAACTGTGAATCAAAGCATATGATCCATAGTTCCATGTCAAGCTTGTAAGGATGTAAAGAAAGGTTTATGACATTCCTATAATTATTCTATCTCCACATATCCTACAATACTAAACATCCCATGTCTAGGCATGTAAGCATTTCATTTTTGTTCTCCTATTTATTCCAACATTCCTCCATCGAGGTAATGCATCACACTATTTATTAATTTTATATGTGGCAACTAAATAAATTAAATGAAGAATGAGAGATATTGTAAATAATTATTCATACTTTAAATCACAGGAGTTTACATTAGAAATTACCTAGGTATTCACATCATTAGTCCAAAAGTGTGAGTTTAATTGGCCATGGAGTTAAAAGTAAACAAAAGAATTTTCATTTATTGCTCAAGAAAGAAAATACAAGTCAAGAAGTTAAGGAAAATATCACCCGAAATTTAGAATCACAAACAGATCCTGTAGATAGACCCTTCCCAAAAGTGAATCTCCCCTTATAACTTTATTGCTCACACTCCTTTCCTCTATAATTGATTGTTTGTTCACAATAATATTGACCAACCACTCTAAATGATGTATCTCACTATTTCCTAGCCTCTATCAAACATTTCTAAAATAAGCTCTAATAACCACCTGCACAAAAAAATAAAAAAACTATTTACACTTAATACTTGAATGGACTAAGCACCATAGCACTAGATAAGGTGGTGTCGCCACATTACAATATGAACTAGCACCTTGGAGCTGCTTAATATTTTATGTTGTAACATTGGGATGACCCAGCACAATTGTTTGTTGATATGGCATGATGCTTGATTGATCTGATGTGGCACTTCTTTTCTTTAGCTTCTCCATTATGTCACTTCAAAAGTTAGGTGCTACGGTGCTCACTTACATGACCTAGCATTGTGGTACTTTTGAGGTTAGCTTACTAGCATTAGATTATTGTGCAATTTTCCTTAGACATCGATGTTGTAATGTTAATTTCTTGTACTACGACATTATAAATCACTAAGGCACTAAAATTTATTCTACCGAGGGACTGAATTTAATAACATTTTTCCTGAAACTCCAGTGTTTCAATGTCTTGATCTTGTGTTAGGGCATTTAATATGATGGTGGTGCTTATAGTTCTAGCATTGCCGTGCTAGTTCTAATCTTTATATTTTTTGATCCTTTTAGACATTTCTTCATGACATGAACTAAAACACATATTTTTACTGGAATTTATTAAATAAAAGATACAACATAATTTTTTCTTGATGAATCCCCTTGCTTAAACTTTTTTTTGTCCCCAAACATTTATGTTTACACTTTTGAAAAACTTCATTAATTTAAACAGAGAATTTCTAATTTAAAATTAATTAAAATGTAAGGAAATACTCTATGATTTAGATGTGAATTAGAGTGATCAAATTATTGAAAATTTAATTTAACAAATCATGAACAATCATCCTAAGGAATCACCTTCATTAAAATCCAAATTAAACTCATCAAAGACAAGGGTAAGTGTAATGTTGAATTTCCAGTTTAGATTGAATTGTTTATCATTTAGGAATTGGTTGTACTCTTTAAAATTGAGTGTTAGAATCATTTAGGAATTCAACATCCTTAGATACCAATTTTTGATGTTATGGTACTCACTTTTCTTTTGACTCTTTCTATCTTTTGATTTTCTTGTATTTCAATTCTCTTCTTTTAATACACATGAGTGCTAAAATAATGATTTTGAATATCTGATGAGCTTTGTTCCTTTAAGAGACACTATATTTGAATAATGTTAGGATTATAAAAGTTTACTAATTCTACATTTAAATTCATAATGAGTTGTATAAATTACTCTAAGTGCTTTGTTTTTATAAACTTAGCTATTTAATAAGGTCACAAATAGTTAGTTCTTAGGTGTTATAGTATTTAATTTTAAAATTAAAGTGATAGCTTAGATAAATTTCCTTAGTTGATTTTACAAGTTTCAAATATTAAATTATTGTGCTTTTTTAATCAATTTAACACCTATAGTTTTGTATTATTCATAATTTTGAAAAATTTTATATTGCTATTTTTTATTTTAGTTAACTTGGCTATTAAAGTGTAATATAGGAGGACATTTCAGTAGTTAGGCAAACTATGAAACTTATTAATAGAAATTTAACTAAACAGCCTAAACAGTAAACAAAGTAATGAGCACAAATAATAGTATAACAAAACTTAGGTGCTATAAAAGAAACTAATCAAATATGCAACAACACATTACAAGTTTGGGTTGCCTCCCAACAACACTATGTTTTTAGTCTTCAACTAGATTATTCCAATCATTCCTCTTGGGGATAAGCCAACTCAGTAATGGATCTTAAATGGTTAATGACCTCTCATAAATATGATTTTAACATATGGCCGTTAGCTTTAAATATTTCGGAGGACTTTTTATCTTGAATTTCTATAGCTCTATAAGGAAATATCTTAGTAGTAGTGAATGATCTCGACCACCTGGACTTAAGCTTTCCTTGAAATATTTTTAATCATGAATTGAATAACACTACCTCTTGTCTAGGGGTAAATTCTTTCTTATGAAACTTACGATCGTGCCATCTTTTTGTGTGTACCTTATAAATCATAGTAATTTCATCCACTTCACCTCTAATCTCCTCCAATGCATTCAACTGAATTAACTTCTTTTTAGTGGATTCCTTAAGATTGAAATTAAGCTCATTAACTACCTAAATTGCTTTATGTTCTAACTCTAATGAAAAGTGACATGCTTTTCCAAAGGCTAATTGATAGGGAGACATTCCAAAAGGTGTTTTAAAAGCAGTTCTATAGGCCCATAAAGCATTATTTAACCTTATTGTCTAATCTTTCCTATCATAGCTTAAAGATTTTTGCAAAATTCTTTTAATCTCCCTATTACTGAATTCAGCTTGGCCACTAGTTTGGGGAAAATAAGCTATTGCAATCCTATGCTAGATACAATATTTAGTGATTAATTCTTCCACTCTTTTATTACAAAAGTGATTCCCCCATCACTGATTAAAACTCTAGGTATTCCAAATCAAGAAAAATATTTTTCCTTAAAATTTTAAGTACTACCTGAGCATCAATTTTAGAAGTTACAACTTTTTCAATCCATTTTGAAATATAATCAGCAACAATTAAAATACATTGGCTTCCATGTAATTACACAAATGGACCCATGAAATTGATTCCCCAAACATCAAACAATTCAACATCCAAAACATTGTTTAAGGGCCTTTCATTCTTCTAGTGATATTACCTTCTCTTTAACATCGATCACACTTTTTAACATAGCCATTAACATCTTTAATAAAGTAGGCCAATAGAATCCTGATTGAAGAATTTTAGAAGTAGCTATAAATCCTTCAATATGCCCTCCATAATGTGAATCATGACATTATCTAAATTTAGGTTCTATTCTAAAAGAAGTATATGGCATAATAAAGATTTTTTTTTTTGAGTAGATGGTAAGTTAGAAGGAATCACACCACTAATAATAAAATTCACAATATCTGCATACCAAGAAAATCTGCTCACATGAAAAGCAAATAATTATTCATGAGGTAAAAAACTTATTAATATCAATTTCATTAGATGAATGTTCTTTAACTATAAGTATGATCATCAATCTGATTCTGAGTTCCTTTGATGTCTTAGAATTTTACTTCAAATTCTAGTAAACAAAAGTATTTAACTTAGTAATCTTGGTTTGGTATCCTTTTTATTATAAGAAATTTGATGGTAGATGGATCTGCATACACAAGAACCTTTGTGCCAATAAAATAAAACCAAAATATATCAAAAATAAAGATAATAGCTAGTAGTTTTTTTCTAGTGTTGTAATGATATTATGCAACATTTAAAGTTCTACTAACTTAAAAAATAACATGTAATATTTCATCTTTCCTTTGATCAAGAATAACACCTACAAAGATAACCACTAGTATCACACATTAATTCAAAATGCAAAGACTAATCAGGTGCCACAATAATAGATCCAGTGATTAAATATTATTTTAAATTTTAAAGGCATCAAGATATGTAGAATCACACACAAATGAAACATCCATTTCCAATAAATGACCCAACAGTTTGAAAATTTAGAAAATTCTTTGATAAATCTCCTATAAAACCTATAATGTCTAAGAAAACTCCTAATGCCTTTAATTGAAGTAGGAGATATCAACTTTTCCATACCTTGGAATTTAGACATATCTACCTTTTACCCCTTCTTGGAAATCTTATGTCCTAGCACGATACCTTCAGTCCTCATGAATTAAGGCATATTCCAATTCAACATTAGATTTATTTTTACACATCTTTTAAGCACAATGTTTAGATTATTAAGACAAGAATAAAAAATAGTGCTAAAAATAGAAAAATTATCCATAAAAATTTAATGCCTTACTCTATCAAATCAAAAAATATACATCACACATAATTAAAAAAAATATAGGAGCATTGCATAGACCAAAAGGCATCATTCTAAAAGTCTAAATATTCCATAGGGATTAGTGAAGGTAGTTTTGTCTTGGACTTTAGGTGCTATAGGAATCTTGTGGTACTTTGAGTATCCATCTAGGAAATAATAAAAAGAGTGTCCTGCCAACCTATATAACATCTGGTCAAGAAATGATAGGAAAATGATCTTCTGTAATGGCTTTATTCAACTTTTAATATTCTATACAAATTCTCCAAGTAGTGATAGCCATTATGGATGAGTTCATTATGTTCATTAGACATTACAGCCAATCCAACCTTCTCACAAACATAATGAATATGAATAACCCAAGCACTATCAGAAATAGGGTAAATGATTTGTATACCTAATCATTTAAGTATTTCCTTTATAACAAACTCTTTCATAGATGGGTTCAGTCTTCTTTGAAGGTTAAGTTTTGATCAGGAATTTTCCTCCATAAGAATCCTATGCATACACAGAGAGGGATTAATTCCTTTGATGTCAACTATGATCCATCCAAAAGCTTTCATATACTCACCTAGAACCATAATCAACTTTCCTTCCTAAGATTTTCTCAAACCACTAGAAAAAAATAACATGCAAAGTTGAATTACTACCCAAAATGGTTTACTTATGGTGGTTAGTAAGGGTTTTAAGCTATAAAATAAAGGCTTTCTCTATAGACAGTTTTAAAGATCTACTTAAAGATGAGGTATCTATTGTTTCAAATTCCCCTCTAATCGTCTCAAAATTGCCTCCAAAAATTTGAACTGATTCTTCTAAACTTTCACAATTTTTCTCCAAATATTCATCCAAAGTCCTTTCTGCTATCAAATCTCCCTTAAAATTCTCCATAATAGTTTCATCCAAATAAAACCCGAAACAAACCTTATTTTTATCACTAGGAAATTTCATGGACTTAAGCATATCTATAGACACTTCTTGATCTTGTACTCTCATGGTTTACTCTCCCTTATAAACATCTATCATAGCCTTACTCATTGTTAAGAAAGGTCTCCCTAATATAATGGGCATCTCCTTGTCCTCCTCTATATCTAAGGTAATAAAATATACAGAAGAAAAACTTATCTATCTTAACAAGATCATCTTCTACCACCCCCTTAGGATAATTCATTGATTTATCAACAAGCAAAAGGGTGATAGTAGTGGCTTAACCCTCACCTAAATCTAATCTCTAAAAAAAGGACAAAGGCATAAGATTGATGCTGGATCCAAGTCACATAATACTCTTTCACAAAATTTATTTACTATAGTTATGGGAATGGTAAAACTTCTAGGATCTTTCAATTTTTTAGGGAGCTTCTTTTGAATGATAGCATTGCATTCTTCAGTTAAAGCTACAATTTTAAATTCCCCTGGTTTTCTTTTCTTATTCAGGTTTCTTTCATGAATTTCACTTAAGTGGGCATCTGCTCTAAGGCTTTTAAGATTGGTATGTTAATAATTAATGTCTTAATCACTTCTATAAACCTACTGAATTATTTATCCCTATTTTTCTTATTCAATCTATGAGAAAAGGTGATGGTGGTTTCCCCATAACCTTCCTAATAGGTCTTTCAGTTTCTTTAACTAGTTCAAGTTATTTTATAGGTAATCAGCTTTTATAGGCCCTTCTACCATAATGTCTTTCTGAGTTTGATTATTTTCCTTAAGGGTCTTCTAAATCTTTCACACTTCTATGTTGAATTGAATTGGAACACTCTTCCAATTTTTTATCTTCCATATTAGAAGGTACATTATGGTATTTACTATTAATCAAACTTGAAAGTTTTGCTATAAGGGCTTTAGGTTAACTTTATGATTGGGTTCCTATCTAAATCACAAAATCCTCCAAAGGTATCTTTCTATCTCAGAATTAAAAATTTTGATTAAAGCCTAGGGGATAAGAATGCCTAGAGTTCACTAAAGGTTGTTGAGGATTATTCCAATCTCCTGTAGGGTTTAATTAACTTGTATTCCACTAATTTTCTTCATTATTATTATTCTAATTAAAATTAGGGTGGTTGCTCCTACCTAGTTTATAAGTATTAGAATATGTAATGTTCGGTCTTCCAATCAAATTTACATTCTCAATCCCTTGAGCACTAGACTCACTGACAGCATTTAAAATATGCTCTTCCAAATTCATATGAGATCCTAATTCAAAACTAACTCTAAAGTTGTCTAACTTTTTAAACATAATAGCTACTTCAACAGTCAAAATTGATAAAATATATGACTTATAGACACTTAATACTCTCTTAGTATTCATTCCAAAAGAAGGCCCCTGGAAATTGTTTATTATCATTTCCTATATAAAGGTCATAACGTTATCAAAACACTGACAACAAAGAACCTCCAGATGCTGCATCAATTATTGAACTAAGGGATCCTACAAGCCCATTATAAAAGACTGAATCACAAACAAAACTGGAAAAACATAATGAGACCACTTTCTAAGCATTTCCTTAAATATTTCCTAGCTCTCATAAATTCACTCCCCATTAAATTTAGAAAATAAATTTCTATCATTCATAATCTTAGCAGTCTTAGATGGTGTGAAATATTTTTCTTGGAACTTATGTGCCAACTCATATAAAGTGGTTATGGAACCTAGTGGCAAGGAATTCATCCATATCTTAGCTTTGTTCCTTAGAGAAAATATGAACATACAAAGTCTAATTGTGTCATCACTGACTTCATTATACTTAAATGTTGCATAAATTTCTGAGAAACTAGCTAAGTGTAGGTTCAGGTCCTCAACAGGAGTTCCCCAAAACTAAAAATTTTGTACCAATAGAATTATGGCGAGTTTTTGTTCAAAATTATTAGCTTGGATAGTAAGTCGGTTGATACTATAATGAAATCCATCTAGTAAAGGATTGACATACTCTTTACAAGGTCTGAGATGGTCTTGATTTGGATTTGGTTCAGCAACTCTTAATGCTAAAGTGTTTTAATATCTTTTGATTTTTGTAAGGACCCTTTCTATTTCTATGTCAAACAATAAGGGTACCTCACTAGTTCTACTATGCATATACTAACAACAAACAGGAAGTCAAATGCAACAAAATAAATTAAAAGTAATCATTGCAAACAACAAACAAACACAATTTCAAAACATTACAAAAGAATAATGTTAACAATATATATATATATATATATATATATATATATATATATATATATATATATATATATATATATATATATATATATATGTTTAAGTAAGATTAAACATTGCAACTCTTTGAACAATATAGAAATAACTACAAGAACACACATTGTTTCAAGGGTAATGAAACAAAAAAGATAATGGAGTGTGTGATTTATGTTGATATCTAGGGGGTATGCTATGTTTAGTTTATATTGAATTGGATATAAGCCTAATAAAAATGTAAATACATTTTCCAACCAAGTAATAAAGTTAAAGAGAGGGTGTGGATCCCATTAGAAAATACTATGTTGCACACAAATGTTTCAAGTATTTTTTACTCAAGCTACTTAATTTTTCCTACAAAATGAAATCAAGTGAAATTTTTATGTCTAATTAGAAATATAAATAACTTTGAAGATACCAGTAGTTAAAATATTTTTGGCTAATGATGGAGAAATAACCTTAGTTCTCCTAAGTAGACTATTCTTTGTTAAAGTGATCATAGCATATACATCTCTAAATCTCTATCGAGCTTGTAAGTATGTAAAGAAATATTTATGGCATTCTTATAATTATTCTATCTCCATAGATCCTAAAATACAAAAGATCCTATATTTAGGCATGAATTCATTCTATTTTAATTCTCCTATTTATTCTATCATTCCTCCATCAAGATAATGCATCCCACTTTATGCATCAAGACACTGCATAAATTAAATGATGAATGAGAAATATTGAAAAGAATTATTCAATTTTTAAATAATAAGAGTTTACATTAGGAATTACAAAGGTATTCACATCATTAGTTCAAAACTATGAGCTTAGGCAGCCATGAAATTAAAATTGAACAAAATAATTTCCATTTATTGCTCAAGAAAAAAAGTATAAGTTGAAAAGTTGAAGAAAATATCTCCCGAAATAAAAAATCCTAAATAGATCCTATGGACCCTTTCCAAAGCTAATATCCCCTTACAACTTTGCTCTCCACACTCCTTTCCTCTCTAACTGATTGTTCACTCACTATAATTTTAAAAAACCACCCTAAATGATGTATCACACTATTTTATGGTCACTATTAGACTTTTTTAAAATAAGTTCTAGCAACCTCCCACATACAAGATAAAAAAACTATTAATACTTAATACATGAATGGACTCAAGCATCGTGGCAGTAAACAAGGTGGCGTTGTGGTATTACAATATTAAATAGCACCTTGGTGCTACATAATGTTCTCTATTATGGCACTGGACTAACCCAACATGGCTGTTTGATGATCTGGCATGATGATTGTTTGATCAGACACATCTCTTCTTTTCTTTAGCTACTCCGCCGTAGTGATGAAAAAGTTAGGTGCTGTGGTGCACAATTATGTCACCTAGCACTATGGCACGTCTAAGGTTGATACTCTAACATTGATTTTTTGTTCAATTTTCCTTAGTCTCTAATGTTGTAATGTTAATTTTTGGTGTTATGACATTGCGAATAGTTGCGGTGTTATGAAGCGCTACGACACTAACCTTTGTTCCACTAAGGTGCTGAATTAAATGATATTTTATTTGAGACTCCAACATTGTAATGTCTTGATCCATCATCAGGGTTTTGAGTACACTACGATGGTTATAGTTCCTGGGCTGTAGTATTGTTTCTAATCTTTGTAAATTTTGCTCATTTTCCTTATACATTTCAGAACAAATGGACTAAAATACACTTTTTTACTAGAGTTAATAGAATAAAAAACTATATAATTTCACTTAGTAGTGCCCCTACCTTACTGTAGACCTAGTATATAAGTGTTTTTGGGGTAACCCAGGGACTTAGCCCTGACAAAACCTAGATGTCCTAAACACTCTTTATACCACTTTCTAATCAAATTAGGGACTCTTAAAAGACATTTCAAGTTTAACTATAGGTTTAAGCCAAGGTTAAAACTAAAGCTCTCCCTAATTACCAAGTTTGTACTCAAAAGGCTATTTCAACCTTAATTTGCATTAAACCCTTGTCGTAGAACAAAACCACCTTAAGTATATAAGGGAATAAATTTGATTTACCCAAGACCTTTGCTCAACCTTGGTTGGTCATGTTTAACCAATCATTTTCTGAAATATGTTTTATACCATAAAGTTTATTTATTTCAAACCCCTGGCCAACCTAGTCATCTAAGGCCTTAAAATTGAGTCCTAAATATTTTAAGCTTAATCTAAACATTTCTTAAGACTGACCCAAGCCATGGCCAAACTTTGGCCTATTGTAAAACCTGAAAACCCTAAAATATCTTAAATACTCTTAACATTTCCTAATGTTTCTTTCTTAGGTTAGACCTAGCACTAGCCTATATGATAGCATTTTAAACCTTCTAAACTATTTTTTGAACTCAACTAAACATTATTCTACCCATGGTGATCATGGGTTGATCCATATTACCCATATATGCTCTATCATGGAACTAACCTTCATGCATTCAAATATTTTGATCTAAACCCAATAAATAAGAGCCTAGTACCCTATGTTAACCTCCCTATCAAGCCCATGCATTAGATTGACTTGGTTTAAAAATTTGTTTAACCTAATTTATCCCAAAAGGGCTAAATCCAAATTAAAGCTACACTAGCCCAATCTAGTCTAGCTAAATTAGATTGAACCTTCTATTAAACCTTCTTGATTATATCCTAGCTAAATGGAACACCTAGGGAGCCATGGTTTAACTAAAAATGAAGCCAACACTTGCTCTTCAAATTTGAATTGGCTAATCTCATGCAACTAACTCCTTCTTACCATTATCTTGACCCAAATAGCTTGCTAGAATCCTATTAGGCCTCCAAAAACTAACCTAATAGATTGGTACAACTATCCATAAATCATGTTTTATCTCCATATAATTCCAAGTTTCCTCAAAATGGCCTTATTCTTGTGGTTCTCAGGTCTGACAACGAATTCAAGAATCTTTCCTATGATGAGCGAAATTGAGTGCCATCAATCACAGCCTTCCAAAGCCCTCTAACCTAAAGTTCGAGCGAGCATAGAAAGGTTACATCAGTGAAACTCCATCTTTCTATCCATTTTTAGGCCATGGGGGGCCCAAAAATGGAGCCAACCTAAGCTCTCAAAATTTGAATTAGACAATCCCATGCATTTAACTCCTCCAAACCATTGGCTCAACTCTAACAGCTTGCCAATAGCCTATTAGGCCTCTCTAATCTTGCCTAACAGTCTTATATAGCTAGCTCTAGACAAAATTTTTATCCATGCAATCCTATGTTTCCTCTAAATCACATCATTCTAGTGGTGCTTGGGTTAAACAATTGATTTGTAACACCACAAGATATAAATTGAAAGAATTGATTATTTTTAACCACAACTTAATCTAGCAAAGACACTAATTCATTAATATAAATCAATCCACTTGATCCTGACCCCTTCCTAAAACATGTAAAAACCATTGAATTAGCTAACAACTCAGTATGTAATCAGAACCTATAACTACAATCAATGCAAGGCAATACATATAACATGCATGTAATCATTCACTCAATATTAGTATTAACATATAACTATAAAAACATGTAATAGTCAATGAAATAATATTATGTTATTTAATTAGTAAACTTCAGTACATTTGTATACCTTATAAGTAGTGATCCGTAACTAAGTAAAGGAACAGTAGGTTCTATCATTTCCTATATCCATTAGATACAAAGAAGTTTAGTTTATATATTCTAAAAATCATATATCTTTCATTATCATATGCATGCCTTATAGTGTATATGCATGTATATCATTTATTTTGTCCGATGCAGTATATCCAATGCCAATGCAATATATCATGTATATAATATAATTCTTATGCATCAATTCATATCTCATCTAATGCATAATTAATTATTTGTATGTTTCATATGCTCATATATTAATCATATTAGTCATATTATATACCTGGATGAGTTATATCATGTATCATGTTTAAATTCTGTCATGTCATGTTATTTATGTAATATATTATCTATGCTCCTATCATGTGCATATACAATCAAATTTAATCAATCTAAGCAAGATATGACACTTGACTACTTATGGTGTGTTTCTGTATCAAGTATTTTAGGCCAACCCTATAGAAATATATCTCAAATATATTTGTCATGTTTCTAAGAATCAATCCTATATCACATATCATAAGAAATTCAGGTTGCTTTCATGTAAAAAATTATCACTTCATGCTAGTTGATGTTTCATATCATATCAATTCAATATCTTTTACCTCCCTTTTTATATTAATTAAGATTACAACATAAACTCTTATTTTAAGATAACCCTGTTGGCCACCCTTATGTACAAGGAAACATGTTTCCATCCAACCTGAATTAGTCAATCATTCCAGCCAGCCTTTCTTATCTTTACACACAATTCACACCATATAGATTATAATAATAAATACCATATACATCAATCTATTTATTAATATACTCATGAAGATGCACGTAATATGCTAAAAATATCTATTGACCTAAATGAAAAACAAACATGAGCAAGTTGCATTTTTGATGTCTAAATGTAGTATACTTATAATCATTTTATGATTAGTATTATATTATCAATTTCAATTAAACTGGTATATAGGAAAAACTACCCCGTGAAATTTAAATATCAACTAGCCAAAATGATTACGAAGATGATATCTATCACATATCAAAAGTTATATAAAGAAAATCACTTGAATGAGAGATATCATATTTAAATTAAATTTAGGAGAGATAAAATTCAAGAAGTCAAAATAATTAAAAATGGAAATAGGATTTAGGTCACCTACAATGATCATAACACTTTTTCTAACTAGAGCAATGGATGAAAATGGCCCATAAGGGCTTTCTCTCTCTCCTCTCTCTCTCTCTCTTCTCTCCGCCTCTTTTTTTCTTTTCTATCCGAACAAAAAAAAGTGAGGGTGAAATGGCTTGGGTGATGGTTTGAGGAAATGGATTTAGAACTATTAAAAATAAAGTTTCTGACCTAACACTATAGTGCTCAGTCAAAATCCATTCAAATTTTATGAGAGCTCAAAGTTAGAGCAACACATCCCAAACATCATAGTGCTCTCAAGAGTGATATGGAGTTATAAGAAAATAAAAAAGAGAGTTATTACAATCTATCCACCTTAAAAAATGTCATTCTTGATATTTCTCACTACAGACCACTAATAGATAGAATAAAATCACTGATTACTGGTCATATCAATCATCAACTATTTCACACAATCAATCATTTACATGAGTATTGATATCAATTAGTTTGCATGTCAAACAATATGCTTGTGAATGTAAATTAATCAATCAGGTAGCATATTAATAAATTAATTTTAATAAAATTTAAGCAAAAATAATAATACTCAAAAGGGAACTTATACAATTGGACCTATCTAGAGAAACTCTTACTTCCTACTAACTCAAACTATATACTCTTTTGTGTACTGGGGTTGTTATCATCACTGACAATGTGGGCTAGCTATGTCTCCCACTTAGGTTCTTTCCATCTATACTACTTAGTGAACCTTGAGTGGACATTCTTGATCATGTAAGTATCTATCCACATGCCTTTCTAGAAGGATTTATCCTAAATATAGATCTTTCTCTGGTTTGTCTCTGTGGGGAAGTCCATCTTCCAATGCCCATGCTAGCCACATCAAAAACATTATCTTATAATCAGATAACACTATCTTACATGTCTTCTTCCATATCTGGGACACTTATGTACACTAAGTGTTCGTTTTATATGTCTTCTATAACGTTAGTAATCTTGCTTCTCTTTTCACTATATTCTCCTTTTGTCCCTTCCTCACCTACTCTCTTCCTACTCATATCCTATTTAAACTAAAATAGTCAAATCATTCTTACTATTCTTGTTCTCTCTTTTAATTCTAAAAAATCTTGAATCTTTAATGGTACAAGTGGAAGACTCAACTTATCCTTCAGCCCTCTAAAAAATTTATAAGACTTTTTTTTCAATAATACTGACTAGTTGAGGTGCATACCTAGCTAGTGCAGTAAACTTAGCCTTGTATCATTATTGTGTTTTCCTACTCCAATCATATGAAATCCTTCTACATATAATATCATGCTAATGGTGGTACAAACTAAAATATAAAAATAACAATGGACTTTATCCAAGTAATCTTTGTATTCATCTTTCTCTAAAATTTCTCCCACTATCATCCTATCCACCATCTCTTAGCCTCTCCTTCAAATAGAAATACTACTAGTGGTACTTTCTTATTCTCTATAAATTGCATGCTATGAAAGATCTTCTCTATCCTGAGTATCCAGTGCTCTACTTCCTATGATTATATAATTCCATTAAACAATGAGGATTCAACTTATGAAACACCATAAATGCTTATCTTCTTTAATCACCTAGCTCCTAGCCAGTCTATTTTGAGCATCACTCATCAACTGTGTGATAAGGCTAGTAAACTCCTCCATGGTATCAAAACTCATTAGGGCTACTAAGCTGTATTTATTCGATACTTTAGATGGATCCATTGAACTCATTATAGTTCTATTTCCAATCAAATTATAATTTAGTCATACATATGTTTGAAATTAATGTAATAAAATAATCATTAACACTACCTATTTCTACCCATCATAAAGGATTCTTATAGCTATCATTAGAATTCAATTCTTCCAATAACATTCACACTAATACCAACTTGTAATGTTCCATGATCTAAATTGGAAGAATTATCTTTTTCTAAACCTCTAATTAATCTACAAGAGTATCTATTAACTCTTTAATATAAATTAGTTTAGTCGAAGCAACTAAAAGTCATATATACACTAACATATAAAACTATATCCATTCCTTAAAATTCATATACAAGAGTCAAGAGTTTAATCCACACATTCATCAGTTTATCTTTACTCCTAACCATAAAGAATAAAATAAAACAAAACTAAACATGGATTTTTTATTTATCTGATTCCACTTGATCTTAACGCCTTTTTGAAAAGTATAAAAACTACTGAATGAGCTAACAGCTCGGTAGGATGCCAAAACCTACAATTTTAATCAATGAAAGAAATTAGAAATAGTATGCATATAATCATTCACTCAATATCAGTCTGAACATATAAATAAAAAAGAATGTAGCAATTAATGAAAAGGTATCAAGTCGTATGATTATTAAACATCAGTTCAGCTATATGCCTTATGAGCAGTAATCCGTTACCAAGTAAATGACTAGTAAGTTTTATTATTTCATCTACCCATTAGTTACAAAGTAGTTTAGTTAATATATTTGCCATTATTATATACATATCTTTTAATGTTTAGGCATGTATATCATGTCCTATATCAAATACATTATATCTAATGCCTATGCTGTATATCAGATATATATATATATATATATATATATATATATATATATATATATATATATATATATATATATATATATATATATATATATATTAATTTATATGTATCATTTGTTAGTGCATCAAATCATATCTCAATTGATAAATACATAGTTATTTGTATATATTATTAACACTAGTATTAGTTTATCAATTTTATCACATACTTAGATTAGTCATATCTTGCATTATGTATAAATAATATCATGTCATTTTTTTATGCAATCTACCGTATATGTTCCCATCATGTGTAGATGCAAGCAATGTAATCAATATAAGTATAATAGGACACATAACTACTTATGAGATTTTCCTGTATCTAGTGCTATAGGCCAACCCTATAGGAATAAATCTCAATCACATTAGTCATGTTTCTAGGAATCAGTCTCATATCACATATTGCAAATCGGTCAGGTGGTTTTCATGTCAAAGGACTTCCTACCTGTTGATGTATTATATCATATCAATTCAATCCCTTATGCCTCCATTTTCATATCATTAAGGATTACAACAAAAATCATCATTTTATGGAAATCCCCTCGGCCTACCCTCTTGTATAGGGTAATATACATCCATCCAATCAAAATTACTAAATCATTTTAGAAAAACTTTCTTGCCTTTACATATATTTCACACCATATAGTGGATAGTAGCAAATATTATATACACTCATTGTAATTACCAATATACTCATCAAGATGCGTATAATATATAAAAAATACCAATTGACCCAATCAAATAGTAAATATGTGTAAATTGTGTTGATTATTCCTAAATGTGGTATATTAATTTTTAATCATTTTATGATTAAAATTACATTACTCATTTAAGTTAAAATGACATATAGGCAATGTGACAACCTAACCTGATATGACCCATATATTAATAGGTCATACTATTTTAACTTGTCATAAACCTGCCCAAGATCTAAGTTTTGGTAGACTTTTTAGAATTGTTCTACTTAAAATTTAATCAAATCATAGAGCTTCTAAGTAACTTCAAATAAAATAACTCATCCATAATTTTTTTTTCATTTTATTTATCATCAAAATATATACAATATTTAAACAAATATAGTGTATGCCTATTGAACATAACCAGAAAATAAATAACTAGCAATGTTTATAAAAACAAGAAAAATACTTCTATAAACTCAACAGATTAGATCTTGAACACAGAGCTACTCAATGGGTTCTTTCCATTTCCCCTAACCTAAAATAGAAAATAGAAGAAGTGTGTGCCAACATAGCTCAATAAGTTATATAGACCAATCTAAATTTTTAAAAATTCATTTCTTATGCATTTAACTAAATTTAAAAGAAATTCATCAGAATTTAGTAGATCAAATATGATGCAAATTTTAGATAACTAAAGTAAAGCAGCCTATGCATTGAAAGTAAATCAATAGGTCCATATATCAAAGAAGAAAGTAATATATTTGCCTCAGGCCCTTATACCTCTCATAAGAATAGATATCAAAATTAAGGCCTTCGTAACTCTCAATGCTCAGCACATATAAGATATTAGAGTATAAGCATGTATTTATCACTAAAATGTGCATACAACACCAGATTGTGCATATAGCACCAGATTAGAACATAACTTGCACCCCATATCTAATCTTCTTAAAATCACACAATTCAAGTAAATAAGTATATATATAATAATGAAATGTTGTGTGAGAAATGTAAATAAATTAAATTAAATATTTCATAAAACATTATTTGAATAAATAAGTTTAAGTATTATTCAAAAATTTATTATTACAAAAATTAACCAAATTACCAATGATTTTCTAGAACACTATTTTAAAGCTTTAATTATACTACAACATCACTTTTTAGAGTTAAGATTATTTTTAGATTTAAAAAAGAGCATGCTCTTTAGACTATCGAGTAAAAACTTAAAAAAAAAACATAATTGTTTAGAATTATTAACTATATAACATACAAAAAGTTACACGATGAAAGTTTAGTAGTTATAGAATTATAAACATTTTTGCAAACTGATAATACAGATTTAATTAAGGAAAAATGGATTCCATTTAGTAGAAATGATATTTAGATTTAAAATTTTTGCCTAGCACTATAGCGCCCAATCCTGCACTCTGCAACACTCACTGAGGGAGAGCACAGTGCTTCAATGCCACTCCTAGTGCCGTAAGACTCTAATTAATTTGGAAAAAAATATAGAGGGCTCAATGCAATAGAAATGCCTATCTCGATATCACTATGCCCTAAGAAAACTTTTTAGATTTTTAAATCATGCACACAGACCCCTTGGACCCAGTCCAAAATACATTTAGACATTCTTATGCATACATGGCATTCCCAGACATCTCTAGAGGGTTTAAATTTATAAATTTAGTAGATTACTTTTGTATAGGTCAGGTCAGAATAGATAAAATAGTACTCTAATTTTGCAGGTGCTATAATTCTTCCCTTAGAAAAATATCATCCATGACATCTCATAACTCAAATTAATGGAATAAATTAGGATATAGCTATCTCATCTTATATTCTTTTTCCCAAGTATCATCTCTTTTTGATACATTCTTCCACTATAACTTAACCATTCAAATTTGTTAATTACTTAATCTTCAGACATTATATGCTAAAATCCATTTGAATTTCTCCCTTTATCTCAAGTTTGGATCCACTTCATTATTTTTTGTTGATATTCTACATTTAGAATCAGACACCCACTTCCTCAGAGATTATATGTGAAACATATTATGAACATTAGATATGTGCTCTGGCATCTGCAACCTTTAGAAAAATTTCTCAATCCTTTCAATAATCTAAAAAGGCCTAATATACCGTGTACTCGACTTACCTTCTCTTTAGATTCTACTGGAGCATTTCATCAATCTAATTTTCACATATATGAAATCTCCAACCTAGGATTCTATAGCTTAATATTTAGCATCATAATACTACTTCTATTGATCATACATATCATTCAATCTATCCCTGATCAGACAATCTTCCTAGTAGCATCATTAATTAAAATAGGCCCAATCAGACTTCTTTCACCCACCTCTATCCATGACGAAGGGATTATATACTTTCTTGCATATAATGTTTCATAAGGAGCCATATTGATGCATAACCCGAAGTTATTATAGGAATGTGATCCTCCCAACCACCACCAAAGTTCAGAATATATAACCTCAGAAGGTCTTTCAACACTAAAATAGTCATCTAAGACTATTCTTTAGTCTACGGATATTAAGCCATATTGAAGTGTAATTTAGTTCTTAATTCTTGCTAAATACCTTTCCATAGTCTAGAAGTAAACCTATCATCTCTATTAAAAATAATTACTTTTGGTATCCATGTAGTCAGGCAATTTCTTACACAAATACCTATGTCAAACAAGTTATTAAATTAGCTTGTTAGATAGAAATGATGTATACAGACTTAGCCAGATGATGAACTACTACCCATATGGCTTCATCTCCTTGTCTGAATCTAGAAAATATCATAGCAAAGTCCATAGTCGCTTCCTCCCATTTCCACTCTAGAATATGTAACAATTTTAGAAAATCAGTCAATCATTGATGCTCTCCTTTCACTATCATACATCTTTTTATTTAGCAATAAAAATCCACCATATCTTTTTTTACTCTGGGCCACCAGAATATATTTTTCAAATCAATATATATTTTGCTACATCCTGGATTTAAAGTATATTCTAAATAGTGTGCCTCATTAAGAATTACTTGTCTCACATCTGCAAATTGAGGAACCCATAATCTATTCTTATAAAGATGATATCATAATCATATAATCATACTTTTAAGTTTCTTAGCAAACTTAATTTGATTAATCAATTTTAGATATTCTACATCTAACTTCTGAGCTTCCTAAATACTTTCTTGTAAAGATGGTTGGATAATAATCTGAACCAGAATGTCAGTATCTTGATCAATTGAAAAAATCACTTCTTGCTCTAATCATTCCATATCCTGAATCAGATACTAACCATAAGTTAATAGATAACCTAATATTCTAAAAAAATTTTACTCAGAGAGACTATTATAATATTCATTATACCACACTGATATTGAATAGTTAAATCATAATTTTTAATCAGTTCAAGCCATCTCCTTTGCCTCATTTAAGATCCTTTTGAGTAAATATATACATTAGGCTCTGATGATCAATAAAAAATCCCACATCTAATTTAGTACAAATAGTGCATCTAGTCTTCAATGCAAATACAATAGCAGCAAGTTTTAAATAATGCTTTAGATGATTCCTCTCATATAGTTTCAATTGCATTGAAGCATATGCTAAAACTTTCCCATACCGAAAAAAAAACACATCCCAAAACTTTCAATAAAGCATCATTAAATATGAAATCCTTCTATACTTGATGGAAGATTCAAAATTAGAGTAGATGTCAAAAAATCATCTAGTCTTGGAAACTTCTCCTCACAATCCGATGTCCAAATTAAAGCCACTAACTTTTAAGTTAGTCCCATCAGAGGGGTAGAAATCTTAGAAAACCATTTCATAAATTTCTTGTTATAATTAGCCATACTAAGAAAGTTGCATACCTCAGATATAGTAGTAGGCCTCAGTCAATCAGCAATGACCCAAACTTTTTGGAGATCTATAGAGATATTGGCATTGCTCACTACATGCCCAAAAATTGAAATACTCTTTAATAAGAATTCACACATGGAGAATTTAGCATAGAACTAATGTTGCCTTAGTGTCTCCAGAATAATCCTTAGAAATACTATATAATCTTCCTCAAAATCTGAGAAACTAGAACATTATCTATGAATATAATCACAAAGTGATTAGAATATTCCTTGAAAATCTTGTTTATGAGATCCATAAAAATTGCAAGTGTATTCGTTACCTAAAAAGCATAACTAAGAACTAAAAATACCCATATCGGGTATTAAAAGCCGTCTTCAGCAAATTTACCTCTCTCACCTTCACCAAATATCCAGACCTCAGATCAATCATAAAAACACAAAAGATCCTAGTAGTTAGTCAAACAAATAATCAATCCTTGATAGAAGGTACTTTTTCTTAATTGAGAGCATTTTCAATTCACTATAATTAATATACATTTGCATCATATTCATAAATAAAATAGAATTTCCCATGGAAACACATTTGAATTGACAAAACCCTCATCAACTAACTCCTGAAGCTATAATTTCAACTCCTAAAGCTCCTTAGGTTCAATCTTATACAGAGCCTTAAATATTAGAATTGTACCCAAAAACACATCAATACAGAACAAAATATCTTTATTCAGTGGTATACTCACCAACTCCTCAACTTAAAAAATAACTTTCACACTACATGAACATCAGATAAAAATCTAGCCTCTACACTATTATCCAAAATATAAGCCATACCTACAACCACATCTAAAGCTTCTCTGGCCTCATGTTGAGTTAAACCTTACACACTTGTATGAACTAGAGCTAGAGAAATAAGACTACCAAACTCTCTTTATTGACTCCTAGAAGGCCTCCCTAGTAAAAAGCTAATATAGAGCCAAAACCCTGCCCCCATTGGATGTCCCCTCATCAACCACATGATGCTCAACTATCCTTAGTCTCCCTACTAATCTAATTCAACCCTCAGATCTGAGCTCAGAACATCCATTAGATCCTACTTGTAGGCACTGAACTACCCTTTATCCAATCAGACCACACCAAATACACAATCCTGTTAAACTATAATAGTGAGTAAAATTCCTCCTGCAATAAACATAGAACAAATGTGCCCTACTAATATAACCTACAAAAATTATAGTGTGTTTGATGTAAAAAAAAAATATAGTTTTTTGAAAAAGTGTTTAATTTTCTTTGGGAAGTATTTGATTTCTGGAATTTAAATTTTATAATCGAACACTTATTATGAATGATATATCACCTCGGAAGGTGAACATATCGTTCCCTAATAGGTTCGGATTATAAATCTTGATTTATCCTGATTATCATAGTCAAACTCAAGGAGAAACAACATATGATCTCGAAAAGATCAGAATGATGTTTAATCAACTGTCTGACTATGCTAATCTGAATATAATCACTAATTTCATAATCAGAACTATTATTGTAATTGACATATCTATCCGAAGAAAGAAAATATCAATTACTATCAATAGTTTGAATATGATGATAATGATCGTCAAGTTTGAATTTCCCAAAGATAATTAATTAAGGGTTTTGAAAAAGCTTGATTTTGAAATCAGGTCTGGGTTTCTAAATCTCCTACGAGCGCAAGCCCTCGTAGTTAATTACATCGTAGGAAACCAGAAAATTTCCTACGAAAACTCTCGATTAAAATAGCGATACGAATTTTATTTAAGAATTCAAAGATTGATATCAAAGAAGGTTAAGGACTTGAATTTTCAAATGGGATTGGATCAAATTTGAACAGTTCTTTCTGGAGGTCAAAGGATGAGAAGTAGGAGGTGTTTGAGATTCTGAAATAATTCAGAGACACCTCAAACTATCCTAAGTGTTGGGCTCGAATTAGACGGAAAAAGATTTAAGTTTGAATGATTGATTTTATTAGAAAGTTGGGGCTTATATTCTCGATCACCAGATCAAGAGAATGCCCAGGAAGTGAGGGTAGAGACTAACCTACCAAGTGGGTATGACGTCCCCGGTCAAGATCCCATGGTTTTCCATCGTCCCGGGTTCGTCGGTATCCTTAGCCTACTTAGTCGAGTGCCGACCAGAGGATCCTTGTTAGCAACCATGGGTTACCTCATTCAAGGAGACCTCGTAGACTAAGGGGCTGGGGACCTAATCCTAGGCTGACAAGTAAAAGTGCACAGGTCTGTGGGAAATGAACCTATGTCTATGTCATCTAACCTAGGATGCCACTCTCATTTTGTGTGTAAATTTAAAATATCTCAAAATAGAAAGGAACACCGGCCTAACCTAAAGCTAGAGTCTGTGTCCTAACAGGTCAATCTAGGTGTGTGTAGCAGGCTGTGTGGTTTGGATATGTCCTGTATCGGGCAATTGATTAAGGTTGTTTAATGTTCTGGTTTGTTGAAAGGTTCAAGGGAAGTTTTTGGTTAAAGTTTAAGTCTTAATGATTTGAAGTTAATTTTTAAGATTGATTCTTGATTATTTGTTGGATACCACCTTTGTTGCTCACCGAGGCCGTGAAGTTTATTTCACCTTCCTTGGGGCTAATTTAATAGCCTCGTAGGCCTGGGTTACCCAGTGGTACCCGGTATGATTAAATGAATTAGGTTTAATTTAAGGTTTGAAATTTGATGAACTTCAATTAAGGTTGATTGATTGCTGGATTTAAGGTTAGATTAAAATTTTCTGGATTTTTAAATGATTTTTGAAGGTTAGATGTTTTTGATAGATTTTAGATTTTTGTTTGAGTTGAATGACTTTGAGTTTGATCAATTTGAGATTTTCTTGAAATAGTTATGGTTTTTAAATTATCAAAATTTGAAAATTATTTGAATTATTTAATTGTTTAATTAAGGATGTTTTAATGATTTGAGTCCAAATGAACTCTAAACTCCTTGAAATCACCTCCAAAGATCAAGAATGATCTAAGGAGGGATTATCAAGTGTTTAAGAATTCTTTGGAATTTTTAATTATTTTTAATTAATTAAATTAATTAAATGTTCAATTTCAATGAAAATTCAAATAAACTTAAATTTAATGTTCAATCAAAGGGGTTTTAATTTTTATACATTAAGGGTTCAATTTTGATTAATTTGAGGTATTAAGTGTGTCTTTGTGTTTTAAATTTGATTTATTAAATTTCTTGAAGTTTTGAGGGTTTGATTAAGGCTTAATCTTAAGGGGTTTGATTAAAGGTTTTAAGGAATTCAAACTTTAGTGAGAATTTTCCCTAGAGCAGGGAAAGTCACTAAACTCAAGGGGTTTGAATTTCAAGTCAATTGGATTTAAAGAAGTTTTGAGGTTCAATTGAGGGTTTAACTTTAATTAAATCAATTAAGTGGTTTAATGATTAATCGATTGGTTTAAGTTTGATTAAGATCAGGTTTGATAGTATACACTAATCCTAAGATATGGTGTCGCTAAGTTCTCTAAATTTGATCTTTCATCCCTAAGGGATATATGTGTGAAGCCTAGAGTTTGCCTAAATTCTCTAAGACTCGTCCTTAATTATTGTCCTTAATGATGTCACTAGGTTTAATGGGTTTGAATCAATGTCACTAACCCTTTGGACATACATGTGAATGTGAACAAGTTATGTGATGGTACATATTCACTAATTGCAGGAGTCAGGAATTTTAAGGAGAATAGCTCAACAGGGAAATATAGGAGCCCTATGATCTTCTAAGTTTTAAGAAAACTTACCTGATCACCGGAGCTGGTCAACGGTGATTCTGATCGTGGCATCCCCATTTGGAAGAACGGGACAACTGAAGCTCCTTTGCTCTAGCCTCCACTCAACTCCATCAGTGCCTCGCAAAAAGGCGAAGAGAGAAGGAGGTGTCAGAATATCATGTATGTAAATATAAGACTGAGAATCAACATGTAAATGAATATGTAAGAATATGAATTAAATCAAATTATTGAATCAATTTCAAAGTATATATATTGCTTTGCAAGAAACAATTTCAATGTATATGACACCATACAAGAATAATTATTAGAATATGTACTTGTACGTAAAGAGAAGTTTCCACTCATATATCATCCCATAAGAACAATTTCAGCACAAACTTAAATGTAAAGAGAAGTTTCAACATATATCCCACTTCCCAAGATCAATTTCAGCATATATGGCACCTTAGAGAAGCAAAACAGCACTCATGATCACTTTCCAACATAACCAAAATGCCTTATGTAAAACTCAAAAATGTAAAAAAAAATGTATATACAAACATATGTATTCTCTCTGACATTTATACACCTCAAATTAAACCCAACTTGCAAAAGA
Source organism: Dendrobium chrysotoxum (assembly GCA_019925795.1). NCBI lineage: Eukaryota > Viridiplantae > Streptophyta > Magnoliopsida > Asparagales > Orchidaceae > Dendrobium > Dendrobium chrysotoxum. The sequence goes on along the minus strand of CM034300.1, from coordinate 61,446,662 downwards.
GATAGGTTTCCAACATTCATCAAAATATACTGTGTAAAACTTATGGAAGCTCACAACTGCTACATAAGGCTTATCAATCTTCTTCAGCATTCACATATGAAATGATACATGCCATCTTGTTAAGAAACCAGAACATGTGTAACGCATGTAGTAATGTGCCATATTCTTTCATATTAAATAAACGACTATAAAAGATATCACAAGTAAGAACAATATTTCTGTTTCATGCTCAATCTCCACCTAATACTCGCTTTACCTCAAAATAGAAACAACTAGAGAGAGTTTCTTACAACTTCTTTTACTTGGAATGATAGAAGAATTGATATAACCACTCAAAAAGGCGTAGCCATCCAAAATGGAACCACCATCAGATTTTTTAAGAAAATAAAAGAAATAAGAAACATTCCCTTCAATTTGACTCAAGAAGATAGGTCACTAGAAACAAATCACTACTTAACCATAAGTATATAGAATTTACCACAAGAAATTTATTTGGTCAAACCTTCCACCTCAACATGTATGTTTGTGTAGCTAACGGAAAATTGTTTGGTAGAATACGAGAAGCATGATTCATCCAAAACTATCACTAGACGTATGTTTTGATAATCTTTTGACATTTGGATACATTTAGATGCAAACTAAAATGAGCATCTAGAAAATAAACCACATAGGTCCTTCATGCCATTAGAGCAACAGCCATTGACTATAGCATCTGAACAAACAACCTTTCAACCAGGAAATACTATGTACAGATATTAAGTTAGAACTTTACGACGCGATCACGACGATTAAAGCAGCACATAAAATCTGATCACAGCAAATCGAACCAAATGAAGGAATGTAGTACATATTACTCACTGACATGATTTATAACTTCAAGCAACTAACTGAACCATAAGAATAATTTTGTACTCATTGCTTCTCATATGCAATGTATAGCATTTTCTCCTTTCAAGCATGGTACATGTATCTATTTCAAGAATTCCCTCATCTAACACATAGAAACGGAACTCCCACTCACTCATAGTTTCAACTGGATACATAGATCCCACACAAATTAAGTAAAAAAAAAATGCAACCTCCACTTGTCTGAAGAATTCAAAACCCTCCAAAGTAGCCATAAAGATAAAATGAAGATAAGGACCATGCAGGGATTAATTTACAAGTGAAAGCTGGTCGGTGAATCAAGTAAGCATCAACCTCAATCACTTCATCAACTCACCAATTATATAAAGAAATTAGGCACCATTTCAGAAATAATCGGATAGTATGCTATACAGAAAATCTGTAAGGTAACGTTGACAGTAATGGCCACAAAAAATAATCTGAGAGTAAACATCCCCCCATTCATTAAAAAGAAATTCCCCTAAATGTATAGGTCCGCAAGCTCGTTGATCTCAAGAACTCATAGAGAATAAACTGTAGTGATATGAGGAAGAACATTGCATTCCAAGATAATCCAGAATATCAACTTCTCAAACAGCAAGCAATAGAAAATTTTACAAGAAACTGTAAATCAGTGAAATATCCGTTTATTTTCTTATGCAAGCTTAAATAGGTCACAACTTTTGGGCAACACCCCAGCTAGCATTTCATAAAACAACTCAAAAGCCATCTCAACTTCATTTGCTTTACCCAAAAATTCAATCAAGATGATGTAGATGACAATATTAGAATTCAAGCATTGAAGTCATAATGAATATACTTCTCGATACAAATAAAATGATTGGCTAGTTTCACTTGAGATTCCTTAATAATAACAAAAAAAAAACGTGCACTGAAATCTGCTCTAGATTTTATATAAGAAATTCAAATGGGCTCACTCTAGTAAAGGTGAGATCCATCATTATCGAACACTATTTAGTCTATTTAAAAGAATAATGACTAAGTGTTAAGGAGAAAAGAAATAAATTAGATAAATCAAAATCTCTCCATTCTGATAAGACATTCAATTCGAGCAAAATGGCTACATGCTTCAGCACATTTGACAAGGAATAATGGCTCCAATTCTTTTTTAAACAATAATATCAACTTTCATCTCTTTATTTGTCATCAAAAATGAAATGATCAATAGGAAAAGTAAAGAAGTGTAACCGTTAAAGTACATAGAACCGGGCACTGCAACCATCTGACTTCATGAATCTAGATTACTTATGTTGGGAAATAAAACAAAATAAAACTATCTGAATCAGGAAGAAATGATCTATGCATGTTTACAAATTCTGGTAGATATGTGCAAATGTAATTTGCTCTTAATCAAAGTGAGAAGAAAAGAAAGTTGCTGCAGCTTGCAAGCTAGGAAAAATAGAAAAGAAGGAAATGAATAAGAGATTACCGTAGTAGATCGCATCGAAAGCCCTATGTTTCTCGCCTCTTCCATTCATGTTTCCTTTTCGTTCTTTCCCTTTCACGTTCAAATTTGCGGCTGGATTGAGAGACAATGGCTACAATAGATAACGCCTTCTTCTCCTTTGAATGACAGTAGTGAGAAGGCAACTTGGAGCTCCTCTGCTTCAAGCGGTTGATCCTAATTTAGGAACTCCGAGAATGGGTGAGAGTTATCTTCAGTTAGAACATCTGCTTGAGGGAATGAAATCGGAGCATCCAAGCAATACTCCTGTTGACCGACCCTAATGGCTTCAAGGAGGAGTCTCTCGTGAGGATTAGTGGGAGGTGGCGGCTGTAGGCATGAGATTGCTTGGAGAAGTGAGCTCTTCCTTTCCCTGGATTGCACACAAGGCAAGAACCGAATCGCTGGGTAGTTCCTCCTTTACGGATAGAGAAGAAGAAAGGCGGCTAGGGCTTGAGAGCATAGAACGTGGAATTCATCCCCCTCCTTTTCTTTTCTTGGCCAGCCCTAGTTATTAGGGGAATCAAACGACCATCATGCCTTTAAAATTTAATCAAATTGTTGATATTAAAATGCTAAAATTGAAGAAATTTAGAGAGCTAAATTGGAAAAGTGTAGAGATACACAAAACCAAATTAATCATATAGCATTTCGATTTAAATTTGTATAACAAATTCTCAATCATTGAAGTTAATTTAACTTGAAAGGAACTAAATCGAGCCGATTAAAGCTAATAAAGTTAATTTGTGCTCGAGTCAAATTGGGACACATTGAACTAAATTGATCAAAGCCATCAGGGTTAAAATTTGCTAGAATTGATTCAAATTAACTAAATAATGCTCAATCGAATTTGATTTAAAGCTTGATTGATAATTGATTGAAAATTGGATGTTTGAGGCTTGAATTAAAACCAGATTGAAGTGTAATTGAAAATTTGATTGAAGTGTAGATTGCGGAGGATTGGAGTTTGAAATGAAGATTGAGTTAAAAAGTGAAATTGAATTTGATGAGGATTAGATTAGATTTTAACTGGGATTTAAAGCTTGAGTTGATTTGAATTTGAATTATCCAAATCATTTGTGATCATTTGGATAATCACGAGTGATTGGATAAGGTTGAAGCTAGGTCAAAGGCAGGATTAAGGTTTGAATTAGAGTTGGGATCAAGATAGATTTTAAATCAGGACATTTAAAGTTTGAATTGATTTGAGATTTGGATTAGCTTGAAATCAGGGTTGATTTGATGTAAGATATAGGTTGATCCTAAGGTCTAGAAGGATTTAGAGGAATCCTAGGGTCTATAATAGATCATAGGGTCTAAGAAGATCATATGATCTAGAGTCAGGTAGAATCCTAGGGTCTAGAATAGATCCTAGGGTCTGAAGTCTAGGAGAATCCTAGAATCTAGATTTATCTTAAATTGTATTGATCTGGGGTCAGGATTGATTTGAATTTGGATTGATCTTAAAGTCTGGATTGACCTAAGATCAGATTGATCCTAGGGTTATGATTGATCCTAAGGATTGAAAAGATTCTAAGGTCTGGATTGGTCCTACTGAGCTCATACAAAAATGAGGTCAACAAATGGACCCCCAATATGTGTAATAGAATGTAGTTCTATTGCACATATTGGTGTTGACCGAATAAAATGGTCAAGTCTGGAGTTTTGATCCTAAGGGGATGAAAAGTCTATCCCTGGGGAATCAGAGTTTGAATTGATACTAGGGTAGTGCTAAGAAAAGCGTACTCTACCACTAGTGGGTCTGGTCCTAAGGGAAAGGAAGAATCTATCCCTAAAGGAGAAGGAAGTCTGGGTGATCCTATAGGAAGAACTCCTAACTATAAAGGATTGAGTCTAGATTTGATTCTAAGGGAAAGGAAATCCTAACCTTAGAAAATTAAATTTGAAATGATACTAGGGTAGTGCTGGGGGTAGCGTACTCTACCACTAGTAGATCTCGTCCTAGGAGAAGGAAGAAAACCTATCCCTAAGGAAAAGAAGGCCTGGATGATCGTATAGGAAGGAAGAATTCCTAGCTATAGAGGATCAAGTTTGAATTTTGATACTAGGGTAGTGCCACAAAGGGCGTACTCTAGCACTAGTGGATCTAATCCTAAGGAAAAGAAGAATCCTGTCCTTACAGGAAAGAAAGCTTGATTGAGATTGATTCCAGGACGGTGCCATAGAGGACTTACTCCATCACTAGGAAGTCTAATCCCAAGGGAAGGAAGGATAACCTACCCTAAGGAAGAGAGAACCAGGTTTTGAAATTAAACCCAGGACGGTGCCATAGAGGACTTATTTCATCACTGGGGAGTTTAATCCCAAGGGAAGGAAGGATAACCTACCCTAAGGAAGAGAGAACTGGATTTTGAAATTAAACCCAGGACGGTGCCATAGAGGACTTATTCCATCACTGGGGAGTTTAATCCTGAAGGAAGGGGAAAAGCCTAACCTTGAGGAGAAGAGAGTTTGATTTTGGAATTTGAAATTGATTCCAGGACGGTGCCACAGGGGACTTATTCCATCGCTGGGGAATCTAATCCTAAGGGAAAGAAGAAATGCCTACCCTAAGGAGGAGAGAATTGGATTTTGAAATTAAACCCAGGACGGTGCCATAGAGGACTTATTCCATCACTGGGGAATCTAATCCTAAGAGAAGGAGAATGCTTACTCTAAGGAAAAGAGAACTGGATGATCGTATAGGAAAGTAGTATTACTTCCTATAGGAGATCAGACTTAAAGATTTAAATTTTGAAACTAGAATGGTGCCGCAGAGGGTGTTATCCATCACTAGTAGATCTAATCCTAAGGAAAGAAAGCACGATGACTCACATCCGTCCTTAAGGAGAAGAAGACTGGAGGACCCTGAGGGAAAGAAGTATTGCTCCCCACAGAAGGTCAGATCTGGATTTTGAACCTAGAATGGTGCCACAGAGGGCGTACTCCATCACTAGAGGATCTAATCCTAAGGAAAGAAAGCACGATGACTCACATCTATCCTTAAGGAAAAGAAAACTGGAAGAAGCTAGGATGGTGCCACGAAGGGCGTACTCCACCACTAGCGGATCTAATCCTAAAGATAGAAAGCACGATGACTCACATCTGTCCTTAAGGAAAAAAAAAAACTAGATGATGCTAGGATGGTGCCACGAAGGGCGTACTCCACCACTAGCGTATCTAATCCTAAGGATAGAAAGCACGATGACTCACATCTAACCTTAAGGAAAAGAAAACTGGATGATCCTGTGAGAAGGAAGCATTGCTTCGCACAGAATCTGATCTGGAGTGATCGTATGTAAAGGAAACTTGCTTTACATAGAGGATCAAGTCAGGATGATCGTGTATAGAGGAAACTTGCTCTATATAGAGGATCAGGTCTGGAATGATCGTATATGAAGGAAACTTGCTTCATACAGAGGATCGAGTCTGGATGATCGTATATAGAGGAAACTTGCTCTATATAGAGGATCGGGTCTGGAATGATCATATACAGAGGAAACTTGCTCTGTATAGAGGATCGAGTCTGGATTGATCGTACATAGAGGAAACTTGCTCTATATAGAGGATCAGGTCTGGAATGATCATATGTGAAGGAAACTTGCTTCACATAGAGGATCGGGTCTGGATGATCATATATAGAGGAAACTTGCTCTATATAGAGGATCAGGTCTGGAATGATCATATGTGAAGGAAACTTGCTCTGTATAGAGGATCGAGTCTGGATTGATCATACATAGAGGAAACTTGCTCTATATAGAGGATCAGGTCTGGAATGATCATATGTGAAGGAAACTTGCTTCACATAGAGGATCGGGTCTGGATGATCATATATAGAGGAAACTTGCTCTATATAGAGGATCAGGTCTGGAATGATCATATGTGAAGGAAACTTGCTTCACATAGAGGATCGGGTCTAGATGATCGTATATAGAGGAAACTTGCTCTATATAGAGGATCGGGTCTGGAATGATCATATATGAAGGAAACTTGCTTCATATAGAGGATCGGGTCTGGATGATCGTGTATAGAGGAAACTTGCTCTATACAGAGGGTCGGATTTGAATTCTGGAATTTGAGATTTAAATTCTGGAATTTGAGATTTAAATGATTTTTGAACTTGAATTTAAAGATGTTTGAATTTGAAACTTGATTTGACGAATTTGAATTTGAAGGGTTTTGAGTCTGTGATGTGTTTTGAAATTTGATTTGAATTATTTTTGAATTTGAAGGATTTAAATTTGAAAGTTGATTGATTTTGATTCATTTTGTATTTTGATTTTAAGTTTTGAATTTTGATTGTATTTGATTCGATTTTGATTTGTTTGAATTTGATTTTGAATTTTGAAGTGTTTTGAATTTAATTTTAAGTTTGACACTCATCTGGCATGGTACTTCCTGAAGAGCCTCCCCAGTATTTAAAAAAAAATTGGGTGGCACTCTTCAGGGTTGATCAGTCAAAGGGAAATTTCCTCAAAGATCATCATTAAAAATGAAGGATCCAGTCTACATTGACTCAAGCTTTCCATTGAGTTTACAACGGATTAAAAGCGGTCTACAAAAGACTACGACCAAGTCTCCTACTTGGGGAGTTCTAAAGTGACACAATTTATCAGTAACTTGAATCAAATGTGACTTATAAATTTTTGAAACTTTGTTGAGCATGTATTGATTTTTATTTGATGCCCTTGAGCTCCTTGAATTGGAATCAAGCATTCTGCTCAGTTAGAGTTTGATTTTAGACAGCAAGTCTCAGCTCAGAAAACTACGCTTCTAGATCAGAATGATCTAGGACCCAGCACAGGGTGTGGTTTGATTTTGAACGACAATTTCCAGCATTATAAAATACTCCTCCAGTGGGATTTGACTTGGACCCAGCATAGAGTGTAATTTTATAAAGAAGGCCTAGAAGGAAAGATGCCTATAGAAGGGCTTACACATATTTCTCAAGGACCAGATTTTGAATTTTCATCAAGAGTAGAAGATTCATTCTTCTTATCAGAAAACTTCCTCTAAATATTTGGACCCTGTCGAAACGACAAACGAGAACAAATTCAGAAGTACAGTGAAAAGTTTGAGTGACCCCAACTAACCTGAAAAGGTTTGAGGATTTAGGTTTTGTTGACCCAGACTAAGTTTCGTAGGAACTAAACTGGGGTCTCCCTTAAGTATTTTGAATTAAAATCAATTTCAAAGAGGTTAAAGTCAAATAAAGAAATTCAATCTTTTCAATTCTCTTGCACAAGAGATTTTTGTATCTTGATAGATTATCGATGCACGGTAAAAATTCTAGATTCAAAATTTATCAAAGTCAAGTAATTTAAAGTCGACTGGGTCTTTTGAGATTGAAGAATTTAGTAGGAGGGAGCCTCTTTCATTCTTTCTTTTTCTGGTGGTGCACACTGCGCATCTTTTGATTTATAGTGCATTTTGCACTGTTTCTTAACTTGTGGTGCCCATTGCGCATCTTTTTTGATTTTTAGTGCACTTTGTGCATTTCTTGATTGTTGGCGCATTTTGCGCATCTTTTGAATTCAATTGAATTTAAGAAGAGGCTACACCTTCTCTATTTCAATACCGGGATTATATCTCAAGTATAAGAGAAGAAAAACTCATTCTCTTTTGCAAGGACGAATAATCCTCAAGGTAGGACCCATTCTTTTAAAATGAATATTGGCTTTAACTTTTCAAAATCATTGAATAGAATTTAAACACGCAAGAGATATCTATTAGGGTAGAAAATTGCGAGAAAATTGAGAAGATTTTCATTTCAAAGATCAACTTAAATTTGATATTGATTTAACTCAACAATTGAATCAATCCCACAAAAGAGGTGGGAGGGAGGTGTATTCAAACATTTGGAGTCAACAACAACTTTCTCCTGCTTAAGACTTCAAATAGAGGTCAATTCTCATTAAAAAGATGATTCAATTGTCTTGAAAATTTGAAATCAGTACACTTGAGAAATTGAAAGCTTTTCCTTAAAATGAAATTGTAAATCTAGGAGGCAAGACCTTAGTAGTACAGAATTAAATTCCTACGATCTCCTTGGAGGGAGAGACTACTATTGGGTCTGCACTATCCTTAGAAGTCATTGCATCACCTTAATCAAAAATATTTATCTCAATAGGACCCCGTTGAAAGTTGAATTTTAACGGTATCACTATCTGATATAATCTTAGATTATTTCCCCTCTCTTATTACTAGTGGTCTAGTAATTAGGAGAGTGGCACCCTCAGTGGTTTCTACACCTCCTCCTCTCTAGTTGATGTAGTAGGACACGTATAGAAACGTGATCTAACATCATCTAGTAGAGTGGACGGGTCATAACCTTCAACTGGGGGCCTAAGGCCTGGTGCTGGAGTTTGTTCAGTTCTGGCTTGATTGATTCTCGTCATGTAATAGTCGAGAAGGTGTATTGAAGATCGTGCTCTCGTCTCTATAACCTCCCTCCTTTGAGCAACAGGAGAAGGATGGAAACAATTTCCACCAGGGAAGGGGTTCGTAGAAGGAGCAACGAACTTTTGATTAGCCTCGGACTTGACTTGCTTTAAGGATTTCGCCTCAACAGTCTTCCTGGCCTTAACAACCTTCTTTCTGACTCTACGAAGGTAGTTCTTCATTTTGTTCTTGCTGACCTTGCTGACGACAGGGGTACTAGAACTTGACCCGATCTCAGGCTGAGATGATAGTTCATCTATCATTATTGACTTCTGGTTGTTATCCTCCTCAGTAAAAGATACAATGGGTAAAGGGGTGACAACAACGTCCATCTCGGAGATGGGGGAGTCAACTCCTGACCCTAAAGTAATCTCAACCAAAGGGACATTCCTTCGTATTCCCGCAGACAGATCAATCATTTCTTCTCCGTCGACTGATAACTTGAAGTCTTGGAATTTCATTTCAAACTGGATAAAATTACCAGAAGTGATTCCTTCGACTATCAAGTTTCTATCTAGAGAGAAAATGAGTTTCCCAGCCATTTGAGTGCTTAAATCCTGAAATTAATGAACAATGATTTGAATTAGTTAATCTTGAATATGAATTTGAATTTTAAATTTGATTAATGTTATTCAAAATTTGATAATTCAATCATGTTAAGCTTAGATTCAAAACAGGGGTTCGTAGAATTAACAAAGACTTAAGGGTTGAACCCGACTCTTTCGCTACACCAATTAACTTGGGGCAAAATGTCAAAGTTCAAACTCGAACTTGAATTCAAAATTGAAGTTAAAATTTGATGTGACAAATCAAATTCGAACTTGAAATTGAAATTGTATTTTGATTCAAAGTTGGATTTGAATTTGAGTTTGAATTTAAGGTTGAAGTCGAATGGACCTTTCTTCAAATCTTATGACTCAACAGATCGAGTTTCGCTCAATCATGTAGGTGCACAAAATTGATATGAAAAATCCAGGGATCGAGCTCGACTCTTTTCGTTTCACCAATTGACTTGGATCGAAATGTCAAAGTCCCGATCAAAATTGAATTGATTTTAAATTGGAAATCAAATTTAAATTTCAGGTTGAAATTAAGTTCGGACTCAAACTTTAAATTTGAACTTGAAGCTCAAGTCAAATGAATCTTTCTTTAAATTTTATGACTCAACAGATTGAGTTTCACTCAATTTTGTAGGTGCATAAAATTGATATGAAAGATCCAGGGATCGGGCTTGACTCTTTTCATTTCATCAATTGACTTGGGTCGAAATGTCAAAGTCCCGAATTTGATCTTGAAATCAAATCTGCAGTTGACTTTAAGTTTGGAATCAAATTTTAGTTCAATTTTGAAATTGAATTTGAACTTAAGATTGAATTCAGTTTTGAGGTTGAATTAAAATTTAAATCTTGGATTCAAATTCAAGCTTGAAGTTGGATTTAAATTAAAATTGAATTTGAATTTAGATCTGGATTTAAACTCAAGGTTGAAATTGAATGGATCCTCTTCAAAATTTGGAACTCAACATATTGAATTTTGTTCAAATATGTAGTTGTGCCAAATTAGCCTGAAGATCCTAAGGCTTGACTCTTTGCACCCCATCAAGCAATTTAGGGGTGAAATGTCAAAGCCCAGAATTGACTGGAGAATTTTGAATTTGAATTGCATGTGTTCAGCTACAATAGAATATTGTGGAAGACACATAGCAATGACGATTGAAGTTGATTTGAAAGATTTTCCTTGACTTTTGCAACTCAAAAATATTGAGTTTTATTTTCAACATAATGGTTAACAAAAGTTAAGGGAAAATCTAGAGACCTGGTTTGACTCTTTCACCACACTGACTAGCTTAGGGTGAAATGTCAAAATCTAGGTTGAATTAAAGAAATTTTGAATCTGGGTTTTGAGATTGAGGAATTTTTTGTAAATTGTGAAACATAGCATGCAGGGATTTATTCGCATGCGAGTTTGCAACATATGCAAAAAGATTTTGACAAGCTTGGCTTGACTCTTTTGCTCTACCAATAAATTTGGAGGCAAAATGTCAAAGCCCAACTTGGAGGGAGGTTTCCTACACTCACCTCTCTTTTCACATGTCTTAATTGAGTTGGCCACACTCACCCAAGGGAGAAATGGGAGAGGGACCAACGGAAGAAAGGTAGTCAAAACTACCGATGCAATAAAATTCGTAGCGCTATTAAAGATGGAGAGAGAGATATTCCCCAGTGGAGTCGCCATTTTTTGTTTGATGTAAAAAAAAATATATAGTTTTTTGAAAAAGTGTTTAATTTTCTTTGGGAAGTATTTGATTTCTGGAATTTAAATTTTATAATCGAACACTTATTATGAATGATATATCACCTCGGAAGGTGAACATATCGTTCCCTAATAGGTTCGGATTATAAATCTTGATTTATCCTGATTATCATAGTCAAACTCAAGGAGAAACAACATATGATCTCGAAAAGATCAGAATGATGTTTAATCAACTGTCTGACTATGCTAATCTGAATATAATCACTAATTTCATAATCAGAACTATTATTGTAATTGACATATCTATCCGAAGAAAGAAAATATCAATTACTATCAATAGTTTGAATATGACGATAATGATCGTCAAGTTTGAATTTCCCAAAGATAATTAATTAAGGGTTTTGAAAAAGCTTGATTTTGAAATCAGGTCTGGGTTTCTAAATCTCCTACGAGCGCAAGCCCTCGTAGTTAATTACATCGTAGGAAACCAGAAAATTTCCTACGAAAACTCTCGATTAAAATAGCGATACGAATTTTATTTAAGAATTCAAAGATTGATATCAAAGAAGGTTAAGGACTTGAATTTTCAAATGGGATTGGATCAAATTTGAACAGTTCTTTCTGGAGGTCAAAGGATGAGAAGTAGGAGGTGTTTGAGATTCTGAAATAATTCAGAGACACCTCAAACTATCCTAAGTGTTGGGCTCGAATTCGACGGAAAAAGATTTAAGTTTGAATGATTGATTTTATTAGAAAGTTGGGGCTTATATTCTCGATCACCAGATCAAGAGAATGCCCAGGAAGTGAGGGTAGAGACTAACCTACCAAGTGGGTATGACGTCCCCGGTCAAGATCCCATGGTTTTCCATCGTCCCGGGTTCGTCGGTATCCTTAGCCTACTTAGTCGAGTGCTGACCAGAGGATCCTTGTTAGCAACCATGGGTTACCTCATTCAAGGAGACCTCGTAGACTAAGGGGCTGGGGACCTAATCCTAGGCTGACAAGTAAAAGTGCACAGGTCTGTGGGAAATGAACCTATGTCTATGTCATCTAACCTAGGATGCCACTCTCATTTTGTGTGTAAATTTAAAATATCTCAAAATAGAAAGGAACACCGGCCTAACCTAAAGCTAGAGTCTGTGTCCTAACAGGTCAATCTAGGTGTGTGTAGCAGGCTGTGTGGTTTGGATATGTCCTGTATCGGGCAATTGATTAAGGTTGTTTAATGTTCTGGTTTGTTGAAAGGTTCAAGGGAAGTTTTAGGTTAAAGTTTAAGTCTTAATGATTTGAAGTTAATTTTTAAGATTGATTCTTGATTATTTGTTGGATACCACCTTTGTTGCTCACCGAGGCCGTGAAGTTTATTTCACCTTCCTTGGGGCTAATTTAATAGCCTCGTAGGCCTGGGTTACCCAGTGGTACCCGATATGATTAAATGAATTAGGTTTAATTTAAGGTTTGAAATTTGATGAACTTCAATTAAGGTTGATTGATTGCTGGATTTAAGGTTAGATTAAAATTTTCTAGATTTTTAAATGATTTTTGAAGGTTAGATGTTTTTGATAGATTTTAGATTTTTGTTTGAGTTGAATGACTTTGAGTTTGATCAATTTGAGATTTTCTTGAAATAGTTATGGTTTTTAAATTATCAAAATTTGAAAATTATTTGAATTATTTAATTGTTTAATTAAGGATGTTTTAATGATTTGAGTCCAAATGAACTCTAAACTCCTTGAAATCACCTCCAAAGATCAAGAATGATCTAAGGAGGGATTATCAAGTGTTTAAGAATTCTTTGGAATTTTTAATTATTTTTAATTAATTAAATTAATTAAATGTTCAATTTCAATGAAAATTCAAATAAACTTAAATTTAATGTTCAATCAAAGGGGTTTTAATTTTTATACATTAAGGGTTCAATTTTGATTAATTTGAGGTATTAAGTGTGTCTTTGTGTTTTAAATTTGATTTATTAAATTTCTTGAAGTTTTGAGGGTTTGATTAAGGCTTAATCTTAAGGGGTTTGATTAAAGGTTTTAAGGAATTCAAACTTTAGTGAGAATTTTCCCTAGAGCAGGGAAAGTCACTAAACTCAAGGGGTTTGAATTTCAAGTCAATTGGATTTAAAGAAGTTTTGAGGTTCAATTGAGGGTTTAACTTTAATTAAATCAATTAAGTGGTTTAATGATTAATCGATTGGTTTAAGTTTGATTAAGATCAGGTTTGATAGTATACACTAATCCTAAGATATGGTGTCGCTAAGTTCTCTAAATTTGATCTTTCATCCCTAAGGGATATATGTGTGAAGCCTAGAGTTTGCCTAAATTCTCTAAGACTCGTCCTTAATTATTGTCCTTAATGATGTCACTAGGTTTAATGGGTTTGAATCAATGTCACTAACCCTTTGGACATACATGTGAATGTGAACAAGTTATGTGATGGTACATATTCACTAATTGCAGGAGTCAGGAATTTTAAGGAGAATAGCTCAACAGGGAAATATAGGAGCCCTATGATCTTCTAAGTTTTAAGAAAACTTACCTGATCACCGGAGCTGGTCAACGGTGATTCTGATCGTGGCATCCCCATTTGGAAGAACGGGACAACTGAAGCTCCTTTGCTCTAGCCTCCACTCAACTCCATCAGTGCCTCGCAAAAAGGCGAAGAGAGAAGGAGGTGTCAGAATATCATGTATGTAAATATAAGACTGAGAATCAACATGTAAATGAATATGTAAGAATATGAATTAAATCAAATTATTGAATCAATTTCAAAGTATATATATTGCTTTGCAAGAAACAATTTCAATGTATATGACACCATACAAGAATAATTATTAGAATATGTACTTGTACGTAAAGAGAAGTTTCCACTCATATATCATCCCATAAGAACAATTTCAGCACAAACTTAAATGTAAAGAGAAGTTTCAACATATATCCCACTTCCCAAGATCAATTTCAGCATATATGGCACCTTAGAGAAGCAAAACAGCACTCATGATCACTTTCCAACATAACCAAAATGCCTTATGTAAAACTCAAAAATGTAAAAAAAAATGTATATACAAACATATGTATTCTCTCTGACATTTATACACCTCAAATTAAACCCAACTTGCAAAAGAGATAGGTTTCCAACATTCATCAAAATATACTGTGTAAAACTTATGGAAGCTCACAACTGCTACATAAGGCTTATCAATCTTCTTCAGCATTCACATATGAAATGATACATGCCATCTTGTTAAGAAACCAGAACATGTGTAACGCATGTAGTAATGTGCCATATTCTTTCATATTAAATAAACGACTATAAAAGATATCACAAGTAAGAACAATATTTCTGTTTCATGCTCAATCTCCACCTAATACTCGCTTTACCTCAAAATAGAAACAACTAGAGAGAGTTTCTTACAACTTCTTTTACTTGGAATGATAGAAGAATTGATATAACCACTCAAAAAGGCGTAGCCATCCAAAATGGAACCACCATCAGATTTTTTAAGAAAATAAAAGAAATAAGAAACATTCCCTTCAATTTGACTCAAGAAGATAGGTCACTAGAAACAAATCACTACTTAACCATAAGTATATAGAATTTACCACAAGAAATTTATTTGGTCAAACCTTCCACCTCAACATGTATGTTTGTGTAGCTAACGGAAAATTGTTTGGTAGAATACGAGAAGCATGATTCATCCAAAACTATCACTAGAAGTATGTTTTGATAATCTTTTGACATTTGGATACATTTAGATGCAAACTAAAATGAGCATCTAGAAAATAAACCACATAGGTCCTTCATGCCATTAGAGCAACAGCCATTGACTATAGCATCTGAACAAACAACCTTTCAACCAGGAAATACTATGTACAGATATTAAGTTAGAACTTTACGACGCGATCACGACGATTAAAGCAGCACATAAAATCTGATCACAGCAAATCGAACCAAATGAAGGAATGTAGTACATATTACTCACTGACATGATTCATAACTTCAAGCAACTAACTGAACCATAAGAATAATTTTGTACTCATTGCTTCTCATATGCAATGTATAGCATTTTCTCCTTTCAAGCATGGTACATGTATCTATTTCAAGAATTCCCTCATCTAACACATAGAAACGGAACTCCCACTCACTCATAGTTTCAACTGGATACATAGATCCCACACAAATTAAGTAAAAAAAAAATGCAACCTCCACTTGTCTGAAGAATTCAAAACCCTCCAAAGTAGCCATAAAGATAAAATGAAGATAAGGACCATGCAGGGATTAATTTACAAGTGAAAGCTGGTCGGTGAATCAAGTAAGCATCAACCTCAATCACTTCATCAACTCACCAATTATATAAAGAAATTAGGCACCATTTCAGAAATAATCGGAAAGTATGCTATACAGAAAATCTGTAAGGTAACGTTGACAGTAATGGCCACAAAAAATAATCTGAGAGTAAACATCCCCCCATTCATTAAAAAGAAATTCCCCTAAATGTATAGGTCCGCAAGCTCGTTGATCTCAAGAACTCATAGAGAATAAACTGTAGTGATATGAGGAAGAACATTGCATTCCAAGATAATCCAGAATATCAACTTCTCAAACAGCAAGCAATAGAAAATTTTACAAGAAACTGTAAATCAGTGAAATATCCGTTTATTTTCTTATGCAAGCTTAAATAGGTCACAACTTTTGGGCAACACCCCAGCTAGCATTTCATAAAACAACTCAAAAGCCATCTCAACTTCATTTGCTTTACCCAAAAATTCAATCAAGATGATGTAGATGACAATATTAGAATTCAAGCATTGAAGTCATAAAGAATATACTTCTCGATACAAATAAAATGATTGGCTAGTTTCACTTGAGATTCCTTAATAATAACAAAAAAAAACGTGCACTGAAATCTGCTCTAGATTTTATATAAGAAATTCAAATGGGCTCACTCTAGTAAAGGTGAGATCCATCATTATCGAACACTATTTAGTCTATTTAAAAGAATAATGACTAAGTGTTAAGGAGAAAAGAAATAAATTAGATAAATCAAAATCTCTCCATTCTGATAAGACATTCAATTCGAGCAAAATGGCTACATGCTTCAGCACATTTGACAAGGAATAATGGCTCCAATTCTTTTTTAAACAATAATATCAACTTTCATCTCTTTATTTGTCATCAAAAATGAAATGATCAATAGGAAAAGTAAAGAAGTGTAACCGTTAAAGTACATAGAACCGGGCACTGCAACCATCTGACTTCATGAATCTAGATTACTTATGTTGGGAAATAAAACAAAATAAAACTATCTGAATCAGGAAGAAATGATCTATGCATGTTTACAAATTCTGGTAGATATGTGCAAATGTAATTTGCTCTTAATCAAAGTGAGAAGAAAAGAAAGTTGCTGCAGCTTGCAAGCTAGGAAAAATAGAAAAGAAGGAAATGAATAAGAGATTACCGTAGTAGATCGCATCGAAAGCCCTATGTTTCTCGCCTCTTCCATTCATGTTTCCTTTTCGTTCTTTCCCTTTCACGTTCAAATTTGCGGCTGGATTGAGAGACAACGGCTACAATAGATAACGCCTTCTTCTCCTTTGAATGACAGTAGTGAGAAGGCAACTTGGAGCTCCTCTGCTTCAAGCGGCTGATCCTAATTTAGGAACTCCGAGAATGGGTGAGAGTTATCTTCAGTTAGAACATCTGCTTGAGGGAATGAAATCGGAGCATCCAAGCAATACTCCTGTTGACCGACCCTAATGGCTTCAAGGAGGAGTCTCTCGTGAGGATTAGTGGGAGGTGGAGGCTGTAGGCATGAGATTGCTTGGAGAAGTGAGCTCTTCCTTTCCCTGGATTGCACACAAGGCAAGAACCGAATCGCTGGGTAGTTCCTCCTTTACGGATAGAGAAGAAGAAAGGCGGCTAGGGCTTGAGAGCATAGAACGTGGAATTCATCCCCCTCCTTTTCTTTTCTTGGCCAGCCCTAGTTATTAGGGGAATCAAACGACCATCATGCCTTTAAAATTTAATCAAATTGTTGATATTAAAATGCTAAAATTGAAGAAATTTAGAGAGCTAAATTGGAAAAGTGTAGAGATACACAAAACCAAATTAATCATATAGCATTTCGATTTAAATTTGTATAACAAATTCTCAATCATTGAAGTTAATTTAACTTGAAAGGAACTAAATCGAGCCGATTAAAGCTAATAAAGTTAATTTGTGCTCGAGTCAAATTGGGACACATTGAACTAAATTGATCAAAGCCATCAGGGTTAAAATTTGCTAGAATTGATTCAAATTAACTAAATAATGCTCAGTCGAATTTGATTTAAAGCTTGATTGATAATTGATTGAAAATTGGATGTTTGAGGCTTGAATTAAAACCAGATTGAAGTGTAATTGAAAATTTGATTGAAGTGTAGATTGCGGAGGATTGGAGTTTGAAATGAAGATTGAGTTAAAAAGTGAAATTGAATTTGATGAGGATTAGATTAGATTTTAACTGGGATTTAAAGCTTGAGTTGATTTGAATTTGAATTATCCAAATCATTTGTGATCATTTGGATAATCACGAGTGATTGGATAAGGTTGAAGCTAGGTCAAAGGCAGGATTAAGGTTTGAATTAGAGTTGGGATCAAGATAGATTTGAAATCAGGACATTTAAAGTTTGAATTGATTTGAGATTTGGATTAGCTTGAAATCAGGGTTGATTTGATGTAAGATATAGGTTGATCCTAAGGTCTAGAAGGATTTAGAGGAATCCTAGGGTCTATAATAGATCATAGGGTCTAAGAAGATCATATGATCTAGAGTCAGGTAGAATCCTAGGGTCTAGAATAGATCCTAGGGTCTGAAGTCTAGGAGAATCCTAGAATCTAGATTTATCTTAAATTGTATTGATCTGGGGTCAGGATTGATTTGAATTTGGATTGATCTTAAAGTCTGGATTGACCTAAGATCAGATTGATCCTAGGGTTAAGATTGATCCTAAGGATTGAAAAGATTCTAAGGTCTGGATTGGTCCTACTGAGCTCATACAAAAATGAGGTCAACATAGTGCTACCACTATTAGAAGCTAACACAAATGGTCCACCTCTCTTGGAATCTCCATGCCTAAATCTACTTTTCTTTCAATAAAATATGTTACTACTAGAAATCTCACCACAAAATCTCTTTGGACTAGCAACCTATCACTGTAGAGTAGCCAATATAACATCTTTATCAAATGATCCTTTTTTTTTAATTTTAATTTTATTTTTAATTTTTTTATTCTTTATCAAATGATCACTCTCCACTAGCTCAATGAAATTAGGGATTTCCAATGGAACTAATAGCTACCTCAGACTATCTCAAAGTCCTCTCAAAAATCCATAATACTTCACCTCTAGAGTTCTGATCAATTATAGAGCATACTATATAGCTCTGACAATTCGACCCCTTTGAAAAAGCCTCAAAAAATTCTCATGCATCTCCTGACATGCAGATGAAGAAACAAACCATAATATGAAAACACCTAAAAACTCTTCCCAACTAATCTGGGAGCTCAACCTCCATTGAAACTTCTCCTGCTATTGGCCTAACCAATAGTGCTCAGCTTCTCTATGAGATAGAAAATAGTCAATGGCACCTTCCTCTTAAGAGGACACTACATGCCATTAAAAGTCTTCACTAGTCTCATCAGTTAATATTTAACTACTCTGGGCTCTACCATGCCATCAAATCTTAGAGGCCTCAACCTTTCAAAACATCTATAAATATGTTTATGCATTGAACTGAATTTAAAAGTAATTCATTAGAATTTAGCATGATGAGCATGATATAAATTATAAATAACTAAAGTAAAGAAGTCTATGCACTGAAAGTAAGTAAATATCAAAGCACAAATAATAAATTTTCCTTAGGCACTCATACCTCATATCAAAATATATATCAAAATCTGACCCTTATGACACCCATACTAGCATCTCAAAAAGTTGGCTCTTATGACTCTCAATGCTTAGCACATATCAAATATTTAGAATTAGAGCATGCATTTCACCATAGAATATTCATATAGCTTTGGAATATATATATAACATTAGATCGTAATAGAATTTTTACCCCAAATTTTTGATTATAACAGTATGTTGGTATAATTGATGCAATTTTCCTATTTGTGTTGCAATTCACGATCCCTAGTCTATCATTTTGATGATGAAAAAAATTATTGATTGAATTGTTACTTTTCTCATTGAATATTTTAGATATTTCTTTTATTTATGGGCACTAACATTATAGGTAAAAATACACTGCTCAAGACTGGGTAGAATAGGAATGTCAAGTAAATAAAGTCTATATTGTTATTTTTCTTTATTTCATATTTCTTGAGATTGGCCACATAAGAGTGAATGCAATTGGGTGATCGCATACACACACACAGGGTGAATGAGAAAAAAATTAAAAGTTTAAATTTTTTTACTAATCATACTGTACGACATACAATCATATTATATGATCAATCTTGAAAGAATGGGCTTAATGGCTAATTAAAAAATTAGTTTTGTGAACTAATCGTTATGTATGATCTAGATCGTATTGTATAATTCATTACAATCTATAAACCCTGGGTGCTAGATAAATTAAGTAAGATTTTTAGGAAATAAAATTTAAAATAATTGAATTGTATGATTCTATTCATGCTTTATGAAATTTTGAATCTTACTTAAACTAAACCCCATAATTAGTCAATAAAATCATTGTTTAATTAATGATAGTAGATCATACTGTATGATCTTGATCGTACCGTATGATTAGTAGAGACAAATTTTGGTCATCCCAAGGATCATACCAAATGAAACCATAATTTTTTAACTAATCATACTGTACGATATTTATATTATACTCGATGACCAACTTGAAATCAACTAACTATATTATGTAATGATAGCAATACTGGATGATTGATAGAGATGATTTCCATTCATCCCAGCAATCATCCTATACGAATAGAGAAAAAGCGAACAGATCGTGCTATATGATCTGTTGATCATACTGTAGGATGTGATCAAAAAGTTGGATAATTCATCTAAACAAATGTTTACATTATATTGGATGGGTCTTATTTTTGACTAATTGTACTGTATGAATTCTAATCGTACTATACAAACAGTGATAGCCAACTTGAATTTTTAGGGTTTCTTGAAGCCAATACTTAGCAATATTTTTAAGAATCTCTAAGAATAAGGGAGGACTGTGTGACTGCTGAAGGTAATATGAGAGAAAAGCTTTTGAAAGAAATCTAGGGTTTGAGATGAAGGAGAAGGTGAGGTTGAGCGTGAGAGAGAATGAGTGTGAAGGGATCACATGGTTGCTCCGGGCTAGCTACACCCTTGCTCCTCCTATGGCCTTGGTGAGTTCTTAAAGTCTCTCTCTTAAGAGAAAGGCTTCTAAGTCAAGTCTTTGAGGAACTCTACCTTCTTCAGTTGGGAAAAAAGGATTTGAGGTTTTTTTCTTGTGAAAGGATTTGGGGTTCTCTGCCTTCTCTAGCAGGAGAAAAAGGTTTCAAGGTTAGCTGCCATCACCGAGGGAGAAGACATAGCTTTCGACACTCAACCGTATCAGGTTTAGTGAAGTAAGTCTGTAAAGGCTTCTCCACCTTATTATGGGAGCAAAAGGAGAGTTAATTTTTTTAGTGCAATTCCTATAGTGGAGGACTCTAAAGAGTGGATGTAGTTCAAGGTTAACTAAACAACTATAAAATTTCATGTATGCTTTTTAATTTTTTGAATTTTAGTTTCTGCACTTAATTTCTATGATAACTACTTAGTGAAAATCTGAGATTAACTTTCTATTGTGTTAATTAGAATTTCTTCATATGTATTTTAATTATTGTTAAATTGTTAGCTTCGGCATCGCATAATCAAATTGTTTATTTCAAAGTTTTTGAAAAATCTATAAAAAGAATAGAATTTCTGCTCAGGATTTTTAAATTACCAATTCACATCCCCCCTCTTTGTGAGCCTTGAGCTAGTTCTATGAGGTTTAACAACCTCCACAAACTTTTAAGTGGTATAGAGCAGGTTTGAAAAATAAGGTTTTAGAAAACTTTTGAAAAATGTTCAATGGCTCGTTTTGGTAATCGTAACACTGCGAAGGGTTATTCAATAACATGTCCATCTTTATTTGATAATATTCCTTTTAATTTTTGAAAAATTCGAATGTCTACTTTTTTATAATCTATAGATTATTATATGTGGATGTTAGTCCAAGAAGGATATTCTGCACCTTTTCATCTTGTGAATGGCATCAAAACTAAACTATCATTTAACAAATAGAGTAATGAGGATAGTGATTTAGCCCAACTGAATGTAGAATGTTTAAACTATTTTTCCTGTGCATTGAAGTTGGAAGATTATTTGCGTGTATCCACTTGCACCACTAAAAAAGATATTTTGGATAAACTATGTATAACCTACGAAGGAACTAGTGAAGTAAAATAGTCAAGGTTAAATATCCTACTTCATGACAATGAACTATTTCCCATGAAACCTAGTGAATCAATTTCTGAAATGTATAATAGGTTTATACAAATAGTGAACTCCCAACATGCATAGGTAGAGAACTTAAAAATTATGAAAAAGTGAATAAGATTCTACATTATCTACCTAATTCTTATGATGAAAAGATAACTATAATTATTTAAATAAAAGTCTTGAATATTTACTTGATTGATAATTTACTTGGTTTACTCATTGCCTACAAGCAAGGAGTGAGTCAAAGGCAAAGTGATGCAGGAGAAAAGAAGAAGGAGAGAACTGTAGCACTAAAAGAATGATTCTAACACTAACATTTCTATAGCGGAGGAGGATGACAACATCGCCTTAATAACATGATAGTTCAAGATCTTTCTGAAGAGAAAATAGAGACGTCATCAATAGCATTGGAGCAATGGTAAAAGCAATAAAACTGTTAAAGTTTCTTCCAACATAATTTTCTTCGAATGCAGGAAACCAAGCCACCTCCGAACTAACTATCCCAACATGAAGACTCACCCAATCAAGGAGAAGGGTGAAGAGATGCCAAAGTTCAATAGGGGAAAGCATAAGACATAAAAAGCTTTCTAGGCCGACTCCTCCTTAGAATCTTTAAAATTGGAAGCAAAGGAGGAGGTAATGAACTTGTGATATATGGCTAACGATAATCTTGATCAATCAAATCAATATGAGGTATGTCAACTCTCCTATGATGAATTACTCATTATTTCTAAAAAATATACATGATTCATAAAGGAAGCTTAAAAAAATGCATGATAGTCTTAATACTAAATTATCAACTTTGCAAAAAGAGCATGCTAGCTTAATTACCATGCATTCTAATAAAGATAGTGATCACATGAACTTGCTTGATGAATATGATGCCTTAAATAAGAAGCATATTGACTTAACTAATGCACAAAAATCCTTGAAAACATTGCATATTGAATTAGAGAAAGCATACAAAGTATTAAAAGCATATGAATTAAAAATAGATGGTAGGGAGCATGCATTGAAAATTGAAATGTCCATTCCTGAATGTGCAAACAAATTTTTGAAAACAAAACTAACTGCACTTGAGAATAACCGCCACCTACCTTAGAATAATTTCATAAGCCCACAACATAGCATGCATCACATAAACCTAAGAAGAGGCACCATGACCCACATAGGTTAGTAAATACATTTCTTGGTGTTAGGTGTTACTCATGTGGCATGGTAGATCACATAGCTTGTACTTGCATAATCCACTATATGACACATCTAGTGTGGAGGTCGAAATTGCCTTCATCACATCATAGCATGCATTCATCCCATTCATTTAAGCATAAGGTGGAATACAAACTCTCTTTTGAATGATCTCTAGCTTTGTATTCTATTAAAAAAATATTTTTATATCTTGCATTAGCATATTTTAGATTAGTCACTTCTAATTATTTCATAATATTTTCATAAAGTCTTTAAAAATATTATGCAAAAGTGAATGTTGAATGTGAAAATGCATTTAAAGGTATGCTAACAAGGTCAATTTATTTTTTAAGGTTATAACCATAGGTTATTTTAAATATTTTTTTATTTATATATCTTGAAATTGTACTATAATATGCAAATTATATTATAACAAAGTATAAGTGCTACTTTTCTAAGCTTTTACTCACCAGATTGTTGAGAATTGTGCAAATCTATTTATTCAAGTGAGTTTTTAATGTGAGTATTTTGATGATTTCAAAAGCTTATTGTTGTTTATTATTTCTCCTAAAAAATATTGGAAATTCTATTTTGTGTGTACTAACATTTCTTTTGAGGAAATTCACACCTTTAACTGCTGAAGACTTCAAGTTATTTTGTTAGAATCTATTGTTAGTGAAGTCTGTAATTTTTACTTCTCTTGAGTCTGAGAGTGTGTGATTGTAAGTTGGATAACTATGCATACACACTAGGGAGTGAGATAAAACTTAACTTTTTAAACTAATAGTATTGTACGATGTATGATCGTACGAGATGATTTGTGTTATTTCTCCTCTAATACGAACCTGCAAGGTTAAAATTTTTTTTAAGTATAAATCATACAGTACAAAATATTTTCGTATATCATTTTCCATAGTACAAAATGGGAGCTCACATGGTTCGTACTGGTTCATACGGGATGAATAGTTCAAATTTTGAACTGATTGTACAGTACGATATTAGTTTGTATATCATTTTCCAGAGTACAAAATGGGAGCTCACATGATTCGTACTGGAACGTACTGTACGATTTATATAAAGCTTTTTTTCAAAAGATCTTTCAAAATTCCAAGTGATTTTTTAAAGAACCAATTCACGTCCCTCTTGGTTAGCCTAGGGACATAATCAATAGGTCCAATAATCAAGTGGTATCATAGCTTATTTCAAAAATTATTATTTAAATTACTTTTTGAAATTCGATCATGGCTAGTTTTGAAAATTGGAACTCACCTGAGGGCTATTCGATCACTAGACCTCCACTGTTTGATAATATTCCATTTGATTTTTTAGAAAACTTGCATGTCTACTTTTCTACAATCACTTGACTATCACATGTGGATTTTAGTATAGGAAGGTTACACAAATCCTACTAGACTTATAGAAGAAATTAGAATTTAAACACCTTTTGCTTATTGGACATTAGAAGAATGTGAATTAGCTCAATTGAATAAGTATTTGAATAGTTTCTTTTGTGCCTTGAAATCGGAAGACTACATGGATGTTTCTACTTGTAAATCTGGAAAAGAGATTTGGGATAGGCTTTGCATTACATATGAAGGAAGCAATGAAGTAAAATAATCTAGATTGAACATTCTTCTACATGACTATAAACTTTTTTTTATGAAACCAAATGAGTCAATCTCTGACATACATAATCATTTTACACAGATAATAACTTCATTGCATGCTTTAGGTAGGAAACTAACTAATTCTGAAAAAGTAAATAAGATATTACGGTGTTTGCCTACTTCTTATGATGCAAAGATTACTGCTATGACGAAGTTAAAAGACTTAAATGTTTACTCTATTGACAATCTGCTTGGATCACTGATTGCTTATGAGCAAGGAGTGACTCAAAGACAGATTAATACAGGTGATAGAAGGAAAGAAAAGAACATTGTACTGAAAGTGGATGACTCAGAGAGTGATCAATCTCAGCCTGAGGATGAAGAGGATATTGCCTTAATAATAAGGCAATTCAAAAGTTTTCTAAGGAGGAAGCAGAGGTGACGCCAATAGTGAAATAAAGGTAAGTTCCACAAAAATGTTAAGGCTTCTAATGATGTTATTTGCTATGAGTGTAGGAAGCCAGGACACATAAAGACCGATTGCCCTAATCTCAAAGCCAATCCTAGCAAGGAGAAAGCCGAGGAGAAACCAAAGGATAAAAGGGGCAAGAAGAGACTACAGTGAGCATTTTGGATGGACTCAGCTTTAGATTCCTCAAAAATAGCATCTGAAGAGGAAGTCATAAATTTGTGCTTGATGGCTGATAATCTTGATCATTTAGATCAAGAAGAGGTGTGTGACTTGAGTTATGATGAATTATTTAAAGTTTTTGAATGCATTTATTCTACATATAGAAAACTAAAGAAACTGCATGCTAAACTGAATCTGGATTACTTAGAATTGCAAAAAGAATATGAAATCATTAGGAAAGATCATGCATTAATTGATAGCAACCACATGACTTTGTTGGATGAGTTTGATGATTTGAATAAATAGCATGAACTTCTAAAATCATCACACACTGAACTTGAAAATAATTTCAAAATTTTTATTGATGAATTAGATAGCAGAGAGCATAACTTGAAGATTGAGAATTCAATTCTTGAAAGTACTAATGCATATATTGAAGTTAAGTTGAAAGCACTTGAGGAAAATAGAATACCACCCAAACATGAATATTTTCACAAATATTGCCACAAGTCCACTAGTTTAAAATCTAGGAGAAGATCTTATAGTGCACATAGAATGGTAAATTCTTTTTGCGGAGTAAAATGTTTTTTTTGTGGTATGATTGGGCATATTTCCCACACTTATATTATTCATCATAGAACACATTTAGTGTGGAGACCTAAGATACATAAAATACAGCATATCGTATATGCATCTGGTTTAAAATTTCTAAGAGGTGAACCCAAACTTATTTGGGTTCCCAAGTCGAACATTTGATAATCGTACAAGACCTTGTGAGAGCATTTAGTACCTGGATAGTGGCTGTTTAAAGCATATGACTGGAGGTGCAAATCAATTCATATCGCTAGAAGCTAGGAATGGAGGCAAAATATAGTTGGAGATAATACCACCAAGAGAGTGGTAGGTACAAGTATGATTGGAAAAATTTAAGAAATTTTGTGATTGAAAATATTCTATTAGTAGAAGTCTTAAAACATAATCTGTTGAGTATAAGTCAACTATGCGATAAAGGTTATCATATAAAATTCATACCTACTAGCTGTGTTATTAGTCAAAATGGAATTATTGTGTTGAATAGTGATAGAGTAAATAATGTTTACATGCTAGATTTGAATTCTATAAAATCTTCTACTGCTTTTTGTTTGAAAACTGTATCTGATGAGTCTTGGTTATAACGTAGAAGACTTCGTCATGCTAGCATGAGAAATCTTAAGAAAATCACCCAAAAGAGTTAGTTAGAGGTATACCCAAATTAGACTTTAGAAAAGATCACTTATGTGATGCATGTCAACTAAGAAAATAAGTCAAATCCTCTTTTAATTCAATCAAGGAAGTTAGAACTAGAAAGCCCTTAGAAATTCCTCATATGGATATCTTTGGACATGTTAGTACCTTAATTCTAGGAGGAAAAAGGTTTGGGTATGTAATTGTGGATGATTATTCAAGATTCACATGGATTAAATTTTTGCATCATAAGAGAGAATCATTTGAGGAGCTTAGAGACTTTACCACTTGGATTCAGAGAAAATGAGGGTTTGAAATTATTACTATCCAAAGTGATCATAGGGGAGAATTTAAAAATGAATTTTTTGATGATTTTTATAAATCCCATGGAATAGATCATAACTTCTCAGCTTCTAGTATACCTCAGTAGAATGGAGTAGTTGAGAGAAAGAATAGGACATTAATTGAAGTTGCTAGAGCCATGTTAGCAGAATATTCACTTCCAAGATATTTTTTAGGTTAAAGTAGTTAGTACTGCATGTTATGTGTTGAATAGGGTGAACATTAGATCAAAATTAAATAAGAAACCCTATGAACTTCTTAAAGGTAGAATTTCTAACCTCTCACACCTACATATTTTTAGATGTAAAGTGTTCATACATAATAATGGAAATACTCTCTTAGGAAAATTTGATCCTAAATCTGATGAAGGAATTTTTCTAGGATATTCAAGTGTTGGAAAATCCTATAGAGTTTTTAATAGATGGACATTGGTAGTTGAGGAGACCACTTATGTTATTTATGATGAATCTGATAATACTGGAGGGTCTAGGTAGGATGAAGATGAAGTTGAAGAAATAATCCAAGGACTTGAAAATGTAAAAGTGGAAGAATGGGTTGAAAATGAAGAAGAAAACAATTTGCTTAGAGAATGGAATTATCCCAAGAGTCATCCTAAGGAGTTGATTTTAGGAGACCCAAGTGAAAGAGTTAAGACTAGGCATGGATTGAGTAAAGAAGTGAATCACTACACATTTAATTCAATGATTGAACCCATTAATATAAATCAAGCAGTTTCGGATGAGTTTTAGATTCTAGCTATGCATGATGAGTTGAATCAATTTGCTAGAAATGATGTTTAGGAATGGGTAGAAAGATCGAAAGATCAAAGTGTTATTGGAACAAAGTGGGTATTTAATAACAAGATGAATGATTCTGGAGTGATTGTAAGGAATAAAGCAAGGTTAGTGGCTAAGAGGTATAATCAAATTAAGAAAATTAATTTTGAGGAGACATTTGCCCCAATAGCCAGACTTGAGGCAGTTAGAGTGCTTTTAGCCTATGCCTGTTTTAAAGGATTTAAGTTATTTCAAATGGATGTTAAGAGTGCCATTCTAAATGGGATGATTAAAGAGGATGTTTATGTTAAGCAACCTCCAGGTTTTGAAAATGCACAGTTTCCCAATCATATTTTTAAATTGAAAAAGGTATTATATGGATTAAAGAAGACACCTAGAGCATGGTATGAAAGGCTAAGCACTTTCCTACTTGAACGATCATTTGCAAAAGGGAGTGTGGACACCACTCTCTTTATAAAAAGAGTAGGAGATGAAATACTTATTGTTTAAATTTATGTGGAAGATATTTTGTTTGGATTTACTGATAGAAATCTTTGTGATAAATTTTTAAAAATAATGAGTAAGGAATTTGAGATGGGCTTAATTGGAGACTTGAGTTACTTTTTAGGGTTTAGCATTAAGCAAGAAGAGGATGGAAACTTTCTAAGCCAGTCAAAATATGTTATGGGCATCTTTATGAAGTATGAAATGGATAAGGCTAAACCAGTGAATACACCCATGAGTTCCTCAGTGCAGTTAGATATGGATCCTAAAGGAAAATCTGTTGATCAAAACAAGTTTAGAGGGACGATTAGATCTCTACTTTACTTGACACCTAGCAAACTGGATATCATGTTTAGTGTTTATTTGTGTGCTAGATTTCAAGCAGATCCTAAAGAGTCACATCTGACTGCAGTTAATAGAATTATGAGATATCTTTTGGGGACTCAAAATCTAAGAATTTGGTATCCTATGAATAGCAATGTATTTGAAATTGTTGGATACTCTGATTCAGATTTTGCTAGTTGTAGGGTTGATAGGAAAAACACTTCTAGAACTTATCAATTTATAGGAAACTACTTAGTTTCTTGGTCTAATAGAAAATAGAACTCAGTAGCCCTTTCAACTGCAAAAGCTAAGTATATTGCCTTAGGGTGTTGTGTTGCATAAGTGCTTTGGTTAAAATAACAGTTAATTAATTTAGGATTTTCTTTTGGCACAATACCAATCTTTCATGATAACACTAGTGTCATATACATTTCAAAGAATCCTATTCAACATTATAGAACCATGCATATCGATATAAGGCATCATTTTATAAGGGATCATATAGCAAAAGGGGAAATTGAATTACATCATGTTGCTACTATGGATCAACTTGCAGATATTTTCACAAGACCACTAGATTTTGACATATTTAGTATTTTAAGGACAAGGCAAGGTGTGATTGACCTTAATGCATAATTAAAATTTTTGCAAACATTATTTTGTGTGTGATTAGATGTTTGTTTATGTCATGATTGTGCAGTATCAGTTATAAGTTTTTAGTTTTGTTTTGATTGTGTTTTATCGCATTATCTTTTTATTATTTGTACTTTATGAAAAAAATGAAAAATATTTTAGTTTGAAAGATTTTTGAGTTTTCCATGTAGTGTTGTTTTTGTTATATTCATATCGTACGAAATAATTTCGTATAATACGAATTCTATAGCATGTGATGAGAATCTATAGAATTGAGGAGATAAAATTATGTTTTTATAGTCATTTCATACTGTATGATGATGTCATCATACCGTATGATATGTAGAGGTTTGTCTGTAAGCATCGGGATGAGTTTATGATTGTTAGTTATTATTGATGATCGTACGTATGAATACATCATTCGTCGTATGATCCATGTTGTTATTTTAGATAAGGACGAACCTAACCGTCACCTGAACAATCTTTAATCTTCTGATCATCTTGGAAGAACACGTGATCATCTATACGATCGGGAAGTCAAAAAGCCCGTACAAAAGGATGTATCGGGAAGGACAGTTTACCAAAAGCCATTTAATCTTTGGTTGTTTCCGTTCATACGTACGAAATTTATTTTGTCTTGTATGAAATTTATTTTGTCCCGTACGAAATATTTTTGTACTATATGATTGATCATTTTTCTTTATAAAGAAGGGTAATTTTAATTCATTTTCACTTCCATTTCAAACCCTTCAAAGCCATAAATTAGAGATGTCTGGCAGTGGGAAAAGATCACGAAATGTTAGGGGATCATCCTCTAGACAAGACTGGAATGACAATTTTTTGTCTTCACAAAATAAGAAGGCTTATTTCAGATTTTATGCTTCCAAAATTACTCTCTCTAGTATCCTACTGCAAGAAAACATTAATTTTGCAGTATTGCCACTCTTTGATTTTACTCAATTCTCATTCCTTCTTACCCTCATTCATGCATTCAACAAAGATGTTTTTTATGTCTTCCTCGCAAACATGAAATTAAATCAGGATCACCTCTTATTTACTTAAATAGAGAGTAAAAATCACCAAGGAGGATTTGGGGACATTTCTTCATCTTAAAACCCTAGGTGTTTGAGCACACACCCTGACATCTAGAGCTGATTATGATTACTCGGAAGTGAATCAAGTCCTTAGGGGTGTAAGCTAACCAAGTCACTTACCTAGAGTCTACACCCTAAATCAAAATGAAAGAATCATCTAGCATGTTCTTAGGACTTCCATAATCCCAAAAGCTGGAGATCGAGTTAATATGACATCCCTCCTCTCAACCGTTACCTATTTGATCATGACTAGATAACCAATAGATGAAGCCCAATTAATCATGGACTACTTATATTCTCTCACTGACATTGGCCAGCCTAGCGTCAAAAGGAAGAAAAATATTGCCTTGGGACATGTGATTTCTTATATCTTAGAAAATAAGTATAATTTGGCCCACCCTAATAGACCTACTGAGTTGCCAGTTTACTTTACTGATGCTTCTTTTCTAGCACTTTTTGGGTGAGAGGGTTTTGGAAATGATTCTAAGGAAGAACCTGCACCTGCACTAGTACCAGTACTTGGACCTAATCAGAATTTTTATCAGAAAATGGTCCAGTGATTTGATAGATTGGAAACTCATTTTGATCAACGATTTGATCAAATTGAGAACAGAATGAACCAGCAAGATACTCGATACACAGAAGACATGGGGTGGATTCGTAAATAAATTGATTATGTAAATGTAAATATAGCTACCATGAATAGCTACTTCACATGGTTCCCTCCTCCACCACCTCCAGATCAGGGCCCCTCAAGATTTTAGATGATTGTACTTCTATTTTGTTTTTGTTGTGTCTATTTTATTTCTCTAGGCTTTGATGACTGCTGACTTTGTGTTTGGTATCTGGTTGTACTTGATGTCTATTATGATTGTTCGTGTGTTGGTGTCTATGATGTTTGATCTTTTGGATGGTGATTTGATATGTATATGATCTGATTATAAATGAAATGAAGAAAATATGTTTGATCTTTAAATGCAATCACTTGATTTTATTTTGTTGTTGATTGATTTTATAAAATGTTAGTTGAATAAAATTTACAATAGTAATCTCTTTACATAATTTAATCTCTCAAGATTTTTAGATTACTTTGTGACTAGGTATAGATTAGAAGATCTTTCTATTATTTTTATTTAGACATGTTTTACATAGCTTATATTATTGCATTTTTTATGTCTTAATATTTCTCTTGTTTTTATCTCAAAAGTATTCAATATTGTATTTGTGTCAAGAGTTTGTGATTTTGGAAAGAAATTTTTTAAAGAGGCATACATTAAGCCTAAAATTGAAAAGATGTATAAAGTGTGCCACCAATACAAAAGATGCACAATGTTCACCAAATTATAAAGTGGCATAAAATTAGCCCAAAATTGACAAGATGCACAAAGTGTGCCATTCAAATTGAAAAGATGCGCAATGTCGTCAATCGTTTCTTTCCCTTATCAATTTCTCAAATACACAAATCAATGTTTGTCACTATTGAAATAGCAAATTATTAATTTTATTTCATCATTTCTGCAATAGTTATGGCTACTTAATCTGTCTATTACATTACTAACATAGATCAACTTTTCTTGTCCTTGTTATTCTGTGATTTAAACTTTTGAGTTTTTATCTTTTGCATCCGATTTCAAAATTGTAATTATACTTCATTTAAACATTATCTTATTCATCAACTACTTTGATAGTTTCCCTTTTTGTTATTGTCAAAAGGGGGAGTTCATTTGTATTGTTTGACTATGTTTAGCATTGGTATTATATGTTATGTGATTGTTTGTTAATGTGTAGGTGTGTATGTTTTGTTTGATATGAATGTTATGTGTATGTTTTGTTTGATATGAATGTTATGTGTGTATTTGTGTGTGTTTGTTTTGTCTTATCCTGTCTCTCTATTATCCCCTTGTTTAAAATAGACCATTCATTTAGGGGGAGTTTAAGTTTAGGGTGAGCTTCAGAGAAAATTTGTGTTTACCCGTTAATCCAAACAATAATTGTTTTGCCATCATCAAAAAAGGAGGAGATTATTGAGAATTGTGCAAATCTGTTTATTCATGTGAGTTTTTTATGTGAGTTTTTAAAGATTACAAAAGCTTATTATTTGTTTATTATTTCTCCTAACAAATATTGGAAATTCTGTTTTGTGTGCACTAATATTTCTTTCAAGAAATTCACACCTCTGACTGCTGAAGACTTCAAGTTATTTTGTTAGAATCTATTATTAGTGAAGTCTGTAATTTTTACATTTCTTGAGTCTGAGAGAGTGTGATTATAAGTTGGATAACTGTGCACACACACACTGGGGAGTGAGATAAAACTTAACTTTTTAAACTAATCATAATGTATGATGTATGGTCGTACGGGATGATTTGTGTTATTTCTCCTCTAATACGAACCTGCCTGTTTGAAAATTTTTTTAAGTATAAATTGTACAGTACGAAATATTTCGTATATCATTTTCCAAAGTATGAAATGGGAGCTCACATGGTTAGTACTGGATCATACGGGATGAACAGTTCAAATTTTTGAACTAATCGTGTAGTACAATATTAGTTCTTATATAATTTTCCAGAGTACGAAATGAGAGCTCACATGGTTCGTACTGGATCATACTGTACGATTTATATAAAGCCTTTTATCAAAAGATCTTCCAAAATTCCAAGAGATTTTTTAAAGAACTAATTCACCGTCCTCTTGGTTAGCCTAGGGACATAATCAATAGGTCTAACAACCTATTCGCACTTTCACAGATTTCTTAAGATCTTTCCTAATGTCATGTTTACCACTTATGGATGCCTATTAGTCTTAGGATGAAATGTTGAAGAAAATTTTAATGTAGTGCCTATTAATTTTCATAATAATTTAGAAAAAAGAGGATAAAAACTTAACATCTTTACTAGAAACTATTATGGATGGAAGTCCATGATGATTAACTATCTCTTTATAAAATAACCTTAATATATATGATGCATCATTGGTTTTTTTGGAAGATAAAAAATGGCCTAATTCAGAGAAATAGTTAGCAACAAAAAATGTGCATTTATTTCCCATGGATGTTCTAGTGAGTCCAAGTGTGAAGTTCATAGAAATATGTTTTCAAAGCTTACATAGTCTAAAAAAATATAAATACTTTATTGATTTTTATATTATTCATTTTTTCTTACCTGCAAATATAGCATTGAGTGACTACCCTCTATTAGGAAAATTATTGTACTATGGGTTTTGTATATATTTATTATAAATTCCTTATTTTGTTTGTTGTTGTGTAGGAAATTTCAATGAAAAATGGTTGAAAATGTGGAATAGTACCCAACATCACGACACTATCTTATCTAGCGCCGCAGCACCCCATACACCACCCAGGTGCTGCAATGTCAGTAAAGAATGCCAAAGTGCCTATGTTCTTAGGAGTTTTCCAATTTAATTTATCACCTCGGTGCCATATCCCTAAGCGCCATAGCACTACCAACACAATCACACTACCAGAACCCTAGCACCAGATCTGGAGGGCTGCTGCAGATATGCTCATTTTTGAATTAATTCAATACCTTAGCACCCCAATGCCACATCTTGGAGCTCCCTAGCACTGCATCTTGGAGTTCCCTAGTGTTGAAGTGTGTCATAACATAAATTTAAAAGCCATGTTGCTACACCAGAGTAGCATCGTAGCACCAAATTGCCATGACGATGTGTCATAGCACTAGTTCAATTAATAATGCATTTCAAGTGTTGTTGCGCGAGTGTTAGTTTTTATCTAAAATATAAATAGATTTTTAAACGAGTTTTTTGAGGTTGGCAAATTATTTCTTGAGAAAGATAGTGAGTGAGAGTTAGTGGAGTGTGTAGAGAGGGAGTGTTTAAGGGAGATTGATTTGAAGTGCAAAAAGTGTTTGTATTCAATTGTAAAAGTGCTTCCAGGTGACATCCTACATAACTCTTCTTTGTAATTTGTTTTTATTATATCAATGAAAATTGTTTTGTGTATTTTCTATTCCATGGTTGTTTAGATTCATTATTTTGGACTTGTGATTCTTGAGAAAGCATGAATTTGTTAAGTAGTCTCCTATTCTTGAAAAGTTTAAATATTGTTTTTAATTGCTCTAGTTTTTTGTTTAATTATTACATCTATCAAATTCTAATTTAAAATCTAGTGTGACTAAATACCTCGATGAAGGAGTAAGGGATTAATTTGGAGCATTGAAAACACTAGTTCTTTGTTTTCTAAAGATCCTTACTATATTCAAGTATATAAGGGAGTCTTTAATGATGCTGATAGACTTCATTTATTCCCCTTTTCTCTATGGGAAAAGGAAAGAACGTAGTTGAATTCCTTACCCCCAAACATCATCTCCAATTGGAATGATCTGGCCTAAAAGTTCCTTTGTAAAATTTTTTCTTCCATTAAAGACCACCATGTTTAGGAATGATATTACTTCTTTTACCCATTTGGATGGAGAGTCGATCTATAAAGCATGGGATTGATTCAAAGTGTAGCTTAAGAAGTGCCCCCATAATACCTTACTTGATTGTTAAGATCTCTGAGATTTATTATAGATGTGTCCACTGGAGGGTTGTTGACATCCAAAATCTTCGATGAATCTTATGCTTTAAATAAGGAAGTGGCCACCAATAACTTTTAATAGATTTATATAGGATGAATCTAAGGAAGCTAGATAGCTAGTGTCAATGAGTTAGATGCTCTATTCATTCTTATAGCTAAAGTAGTAGACATTTCTAGGAAGTTTGACAACTTTAGTGTTCTTTAGCCTTAGGATCTCTCATGCCTGTAGAAGAGACTATCTTTAGTCCATCTAACGATCAAAATGCCTAAGGGGTGAAAACCTAAATGCTCTAAATAGAGCATACAACCCCTATTCAAATACGTATAATCTTGGTTGGAGGAACCACCATAATATCCAATCAAAAAAATAAGATTAGTAATATGGGAAATAAATGAAATGCCAATCAAATTAACCCTATAGGATCTTAGAACAGCCCTCAGCATTAATTTAGAAATCCTAGGCCCAATCATCCCTAAGTTTTAAATTCTGATAAATAGGCCTAAGAATAAGAAGCCATCTTTGGAGGATTTAGTATTATAGATGGGGCTTAGTTGTAGAGTTAGGCTGCTACCATTTGAAATATTGAAACTCAAATAGGGAAGTTAGCTAGTTAAACCAATAGCATAACTGAAGGTACCTTGCCTACCACCACTGAAGTAAACCCTAAGGAGAAAGGAAAGGAGAAATATAAAGCCATCCAATTAATTAGTGGGAAAGAATTAGGAGAAACCAATAGAGTTAAGGATTAACCCCAAGAGGAATCTTGGTAGAAGAATCATTAGAGACTGACCAACCTAATGACCAACCTGAACCAACTAAGGATTTAGAAAAACACCTTAAGAAGGTTGTATAGAGGCCACCTCCACCATTCCCCCAAAGATTGAACAAGTTGAATCTAAAGTTTTTTAGGTTTATTGAGGTATTCATAAAATTGATAATTAATATACCCTTTACAGAAACCTTAGAACAAATACCTACTTATGCCAAGTTTATGAAAGATATCCTTATTAAGAAGAGAGGGCTAGTTGAATTATAGATTATAACATTGACATAGAAGTGCAATACTATATTGTAAAAGAAACTCCCTAAAAAGATGAAGGACCTTGGTAGTTTTACCATTCTGATGGTTAGAGGGGACAAATTCTATTTTAGGGAATTATGTGACTTGGGAGTCTGTATAAACCTAATGCCTTTGCCCATTTTTAAGAAACTAGACTTAGGAGAGTTTAGCCCACCACTGTTACCCTTCAACTTACTGATAGATCTTTCACTTACCCAAAGGAGGTAGTAGAGGCGTGCTAGTTAAGGTTGTTAAATTCATCTTCCATGTTGCTTTCGTTACTTTAGAAATAAAGGAGGACACTGAGATACTTATCATTTTAGGAAGACCTTTTTTGGTTGACTATATGAGTTGAAGATCTGGAGGAGATTAGTGAGGGGGTTGGAGAGTCTATCCATTTGATTGGTGAGACCCCTGAGTTATTTAGGGAGAAGTTTGAGGTTTTGGATACTTCATCCCAAGGTAGATCTTCAAGACCATAGAGGTGAAAGCCTTAGTTTCCCACCTAAATATGATTTCTTATGTGAGAAATTCCTTTCCAAAATAAGAATTAGGCCACTAGAAAAGATCATTTTTTGATCTTTGATAGTACCTAGTGATTCCTATCCTCTGTGTCTCTAAGAAAGGAGGTATAACTATAGTTTCCAATAAGCATAATGAGTTAATTCCTACCAGGACAGTGACTATATCGAGAATTGATGGGGACTATGGAGTGAACTTTTAAATTATATTAAAATTTAGGGCACAATCACCCCTAAACATTGCTTAGATTTTCTTTCATATAAATAAAAACAAAGCCCACTTAATATATGCAAGTATACATATTGAATCAAGCAATAAAGTGAGAGTAGAGTGTCGAACCCATGAGTAAGTATGCTTACTTGCAACAAACTAATATTGTTTAATCTTATTGTAATAATTATTCAATTAAAATAAAAATGATATTTAGGAGATTCTATCTCAAAATAAAATAGTAAACTATTTGATATGATATTTAATTAAAGTATTTTGGATTGATGAATATAAATTATATATCTTTCCTAATGAGTCTCTTAAAATTAATGTGATTCAAAGAAAATGCGTCCCTAGATCTCTATTGAGCTTGTAGGGGTGAAGAAAATATCTACCGACCTCTTATAGTTATAATATTTTCTTAAGAATATAGAATAGTTTACATCGTATGTCTAGGCATGCAAACATCCTATCTCAATATCCTAGTTGTTCTTCCTTTCCTCCGTCGAGGATATACATCACACTAAATTTTAACCACATATATTGCCACTATGTGCATTAAATAAGAGTGGGATAATATTAAAAATATGTTTTAATAATTATAGAATAAGAGTCTTCATTAGTACTCAACATATATTTTACCTCATCAATCCAAATCAAGATAATTAGCCAGACATAGAATGAATAATAAGCAAACTCATTATCATTAAAATCATGGAAGAGTGAAAATACAAGAGAGTGATATCATGAGGAAGGATCAAAGTATCTTCTCTATACTCCTTCTAACTTCAACCTATAGAGTTACTTAAAGAAATACAGGTTAAAACTCCAAATGATTGCATTTTTTTATTTCCCTAATC
Organism: Dendrobium chrysotoxum; assembly: GCA_019925795.1. Classification (NCBI taxonomy): domain Eukaryota; kingdom Viridiplantae; phylum Streptophyta; class Magnoliopsida; order Asparagales; family Orchidaceae; genus Dendrobium; species Dendrobium chrysotoxum. Next base: position 61,409,569 of record CM034300.1, on the reverse strand, counting down.
TCCCTTAGATTTTACTCTAAGAGGAAACTAGAGAACTGCACTAAAAAAGTATTGAATTTACACAAGTGACCGAACTCCATTACAAACCTAACATTACAACTATTTATAAGAAAATATAAAAAGACAACTGGCATTGTGAAGTTTAAAATAATTGCACCATGATGCACCTAAAGTGAACTAGCACTGAAGCTTCTATACCACTGCGGTGCTTGCTGATGTGGATCGATTACTTGGTGAATAGTGACATCTCTTCACTGATAGAATGTTGCCCTTGTAAGATACAATTATAATACCTCGGTGCTGTGGATGTTATAGCACTATTTTGCTCAAGTTCAAAAAATGGCACCAATGCATGAGAATTTGTGGTGTCGCGACATTTAAAAATAGAGAATCTAGCGCTACCAAGATAACTTTCTAACATTGGAGTGCTGACAATGCTGCAGGCCTATTTGTGTTGCTGTCGCAATGCTTGTAAATAGAAAACTTGGCACCATATTGTCAAAATTTGAGCGCCTGGGCAGTATTAAAGTAAGTGCTACGGTGTTATTTCATATGACGCCTCATTGCTATTAACTACTTATAATTTTCTTTCATTTTTTAGTTTTTTCTGCACAAAAATAACTAAAACTACACATTTTCACTAGAAATAAAATACATAAAATAATATGTAATTTACACTTATCAAATTCTCCCCAACCTTAACTTTTCTTATCCTCAAGCAAAATAAAGGAATCTATAATTCAAATTAATCAAATAACCAAAATATAAATTGATAATTTAAAATTAATAAAATATAGGATAATATATCATGATCTAGAAGTAGTGGAAATGAACAAAGTTACAATTCTATTTTGAAAAATACTAACAATTGTCCTAACTAGTCATCCTTGTTATTGCTTAATTTAAATTCATAGGTTGTAAATATAATTATTGACTTTTGAATTCTGAATTTGATAATGTAGATAGATGTGTTTATAGTTAAAATTAAAATTTTATAAGTTCACCAACATTTGTATTAGTTCTCCTATCTTATCCTTTGTGAATTTAAGTATAAGATTGTAATCAGAATCTATGCTTTATTCTGATACCAATTTTTTATTTTACTATCTTTTTTTTACTTTTCTTTGCTTTTTTTTTAAACTCTTTCCACATTAAATTTTTTGGAGTACGTAATTATGATTTTGAATATTTCTCTTGCTTAAAATCTTCTTACAATATTAACGAGTTTAATATAAGGAATTAGTAAGATTACTTATTCCAAATTAAGGTTGCTTATAGTTTTCAATTTTAATCTACTCATATCTATTCTTTAACCTTAATTATTCATCTTCAATTCAAAGGTCAATGTATAAATGTATGACATATAAATTCATGTTAAATCAATAATTTAAATGACCTAAGTAAGTAAATTATTAATTTTTCCAATCTATGAATTACAAAGAAGTATTTTTTTGAACTATGATCATGGATTTTATTATTATCCTAATTTTACATAATTTTTAATTTTCATTTTTATTAGGGTTAATTAAATAATCAAAATACAGAGATATTAATAAAAAATAATATAAAAATTTAATCATAAGGGAATTTAATAAGACTTATTAGCTTAAGGTAAGAATTTAATAATATCTTAGCTTTATCTCTTAAAGAAAATGGGGAAAATCTAAGTCTAATAGTATTATCACTTACACCATTATACTTAAATATTGCACAAATTTATAAGAAATTTGCTAAGTGTAAATTGGGATCTTCAACAAGAGTTCTCCCAAACTAGGAATTTTGAACCATTGGAATTATGACATGTTTTGATCCAAAATTATTAGCTTCGATGGTAGGTTTATTAATGCTCTGATGAATTTTGTCAACTAAAGGGTTAGCATAATCCCTAAAGGTCTAGATTGATCTTGATCAAATACAAGTTCAACCATCTTCACTAACTTTTTGGTTTTTCAAATTCTTGAAAGGTTCTTTCTATTTTAGCATCAAATAAATAAATTTCCTTTCTTTGTCTATAAAACATACATCCATGAATATGTAATTAACAAATAAAATATATAAAATAAAAGATACAAGTAGCTTTAATTATGTAATTAATTGAACAATATACAAAACAAAACTTCTTCGATAATGGTGCTAAAAATATGATGGGGGCTATGGAGTGCACTTTTGAATTTTATGAAAATTTAGGAATCTATCACCCCAAAATAATGCTTAGGTTTTTTTGAAAAAATAATAACAAGCCCTGAAAGTACGAGATGCGCCAAGAGAGGGGGTAAATTAGTATTTTAAAAATTTAACCCTACACAAGAGTTCTAATTTTTTTGTATTTTTAAAATATAAGTCAACGAATAATATGCGGAAGCAAATACAACGTTCACAACGACGATATTGATAATTCAATTTTAGATTTTACAACACAAGATTTAAATCATGATTTTCACCAAGCAATTTAACGTACTAATTAAAAGCATGAAAAGTAAAGTACGGTAAACAGGAAAAAACACACCAGAGATTTTTATAGTGGTTCGGTCACTTGACCTACGTCCACTCCCCGGAGTCCTCTACTCCGGGATTTGCACTAGTAAAAGTTGGCTCTCCTTTTGCCCCCACAGCAAGGCGGAGAAGCCTTTACAATACTCACTTTCACCTCCCTCGGTGCGGCGGAATACCAAACGCTATGTCACCCTCCTGGTGACGGCAGCGGACCTTCTCCTTTTTCTCCCTCCTGGAGATGGCAGAGTACCTTGGCGATGTTGATCTTGAAGTGACTCTTCCCTCGAGAACTTTCTTGAAGCTTTCCAAAGCCACAAGAGGAGCAAAGCATGCAGCTAGCTTGGAGCCACCGTGTGATCCCCTCACACTACTTCTCCCTCACGCTCAAGCTCACATTCACCTTCCTCTCTCAAGCCCTGGATCTCTCCAAAAACTTCTCTCTAACAAATCCCCTTCTTTCCTCAAAGCCTCTCACAGCAAAAGGATAGATCAACAACCCCTTAAAAAAGATTTTAAGTTGTTTTTATATCAGGCTTCAGAAAACCCTAAATGTTTCACTTTTGCGTTTCTGTTCGTACAGTACGATCTATAATCGTACAGTACGATCAGTTCAATTACAGCTCCGTCCAGTACGAGTACAGACAAACAGTTATCGAATTTTATACATATCGTACTGTATTATATGTATATTGTATAGGATGATACTGTTGATTCGTACTGTTCATACAGGATGAACTGTGGGACGATCCTTGGGACGAAAAAATTCATCTCTATCAGTCATCCAGCACTCCTTCAGTCGTACAGTACGATTAGTGTTTTTCAGGATATCGTCCTATATGATACGAATATCGTCCAGGATTAATAGAACAAAAATTCTTAGTATCGTCTGGTACGATCGATGGGACGAAGGAAATCATCTCTGTCAGTCGTCCAGCACTCCACTAGTCATACAGTACGATTAGTTCATTTCTTGATATCGTCCTCTACGATATGAATATCGTCCAGGACGAACAGAACAAAAAACCTTGGTTTCATTTGGTACGATCGCTGGAATGAAAGAAATCATCTCTGTCAGTCGTACGGTATGATATATGATCGTACAGTACGATCGACTTTTAAATTAGAAACTAATATTTATTTCCTGATTAGGGAGATAATTTTGGTAAGTATTAATTAATCGTACAGTACGATAATCATCGTACAGTACGATCAGTTCAAGAAATCAAAATTAAGAACTTACCAAACTTATTCTGGTGGCTAGGGTTTCTCAATTATATCTTATTGTACAGTACGATATGTATCGTACAGTACGATTAGTTTATAAACTTAATCATTTGAAAATTAGCCGTTAGCTTGAGTATTTTTAATTAATCGTACAGTACAATACGAAATCGTACAGTATGATTTTCTTAAAAAAATTTTAAAACATTTAAAACAATTCTCCCCCTGTGTGTGTGCATGGTTGCTCCTTTCACATGCATGCTTCTGTGGCAGACTCAAGAAAATAAAAATAAAGAAATAAAAATTACAGACTTTTCAACATCCTATTCTACCCGGTTTGAGTCTCCAGTAATCTTGAGCAGTGTGCATCTGACCTAAAATGTTAGTGCTCATATACAAGGATTAAGCATTTGTAATATAAAGGAAGTCTATATGGATTCAGTAAGTATTAGTTGTCACCATCAAAATTAAGTGCTCGTGATCCTGGATTTCAATAATCTCCCCCTTTTTGATGGTGTCAAATAATATTTTCTGATGGATAGTTATTCTGACTTCCTTAGCTCCCCCTCAAAAGAATAACTTATTAATTTTTAAATAGGAGGAGAAGAAATAAATTTTTTTATTATAACATATAGAAAAAAATATAACAAGATAGAAAAAAAACATGTAATGAAAACATAAACAACCAATATCATTAATAGTAAGCAAAAACAGAACAATACAGAACACACAGAAATGTCTCCCCCTTTTGACAGCACCAAAAAGGGAAGAACAAGGAAACAACACAATGACAACAAACAGAAAATATAAATAACTACAATAGCTCAAAAATTTGGATCCTAATCCGGAGGTGGTGGTGGAGGTTGTGGAAACAGCTGGTGGTACTGATGGAGGGACGCAAACTGGTAATCGATCGATGTGAAGCGCTCCCTAAACCATCTCATATCAGTTTCATGCTCCTGATGTTGCTGAGCAATGTGGGCATCCAACCTAGTCTCCAGGCGATCAAGGCGTCGAATAATGTCGTCGTGAGGATAGTCGGGAGGAGCAAGACCAGGTGGGTGGATTGGTGGTGGTGGAGGTGCGTCAGCAGGAGTAGCAGCCTCATCGTTATCAAACTCAGGATCAGCAGGAGCGGCCCCCCGATGGAATAAGATATGAAAGGAGGCATCCGAGTAGAAGATAAGAAGGTGATCTGGAGGTAGCGGATAATGAAGTTGGTACTTGGCATCTAGGATGTATCCTATGACATGCCCTAAAGCAAGGTTCAGTTTGCGGCGTGCACCGGGATATCGGAAGGCAGATAGGGAATGGTTATAGTCAAAAACCATTTGGGCTTTATTGAATTTTGTGCTAGACATGATTAGATATGTGACTACAGAAAGTAGTGGAGTAATATGGATGCGGTCTCCAGCTTTGGGTATAATGGATGTGCGAAGGACATGCTAGATAACGCGGGCATTTTGATTTAGGTTTTGGACCAGGGGTAGGTGTTGATTGGAGGGGACACCCCTAAGGGTCATATTTACTGATGTCCAATCATAGTCATGGGAGATCATGGATTGGGGATGAGGGCCATCATTGGACAGCCCTATATGTGCAGCAATGTCGTTGACGGTGATAACGACATTCTGTTTACAGACATAAGACATGAAAGTGGTGTTTTCTAGGTCGATTCGGATATTGGCAAGAAACTCAAACAAGAGTTCGGAGTGAAAAGGAAAGGCAAGAGTCAAAAGAAATTGAAGGGTAGTGGATGCGAACAGATTCATCACCTCATAATTTAGGGCGGCTTGATTTAGCATGCGGGATGGAGTGATTTTGGCTTTCTTGATTTTAATATACGCTTTCTCGTCCGCAGCGGAGAGAAAACAATCATCGAAATGCCGAGAGGAGGAAGAGCTCCCAACGATCATTCGACCGCGCTTACTGGAACCAGACATGGTGGAAAAAAGGATTGGAGAAAGGAGGAAATTCAGAGTGATTGAGAGTGAGTGAGAATAGGCAAAGAATCCCTCCCTTTTATAGAATTTGTGAACTATTATATAGTACGATTTAGTATCGTACAGTATGATATGCACAATACTATCGTCTGGATGATCGTGCAAAAAGGTGAGTCAAATCGTACAGTACGATCAAAATCGTACTGTACGAACGTGAGTGTGAGGCGTTCGTCCCAAGGAGTCGTCTGAACGACTTTTGATAAAAAGGTTCGTACAGTACGAACAGGTGTTCCTACAGTACGAAAGAAAATAATGTTCATACCGGCCGAGTTTAAATTCATCCTAATCCATTTGACACGTGGATCGTACAGTACGATTGGTAATTCGTACAGTACGATTGGTAATTTGTATAGTACGATGACCAATAATTAGTATCGTATGGTACGAGTGATGAATTGTACAGTACGATAGGTATAAGACATGAAAGATCTGGACCGTGAATGGGAATGGACGGCTGAGATTGGAGTGATTTGAACCTAATCATTCAGTACGATATTGTATCGTACAGTACGATTGTCGGAGAATATCAAGGTTTATGAGCAGCATGGTAAGAGGATCAGGAATCCAATTTTTTTTTTTATTTTTGTTTTTTTTTATTTTAATTATTTTTATTTTTTTTATTTTATTTTATTTTAGGCTTGAATGTCTATGACACCTAATTTGGTTTTTAAACTGCTAAATGTGTCATAACCTAGTGGTTTTGTGAAAATGTTAGCCAATTGATCTTCAGCAGCAACATGGTGCAGTTCAATATCTCCTTTGGCTATGTAATCTCTAATGAAATGATGTCTAATGTCTATATGTTTTGTTCGTGAATGTTAAATTGGATTTTTGGATATACAAATAGCACTAGTGTTGTCACACATGATCAGAATGGTTCCTACAGGTAGTCCTAGATCTACAAGCTGTTGTTTTAACCATAAAACTTGTGCAACACAGCTACCTACCGCTATATATTCTGCTTCGGCTGTTGATAGGGCTACTAAATTCTATTTCCTACTGGACCATGAAACTAACGATTGTCCAATGAATTGATAAGTGCCAGAAGTGCTTTTTCTATCTACCCTACATCTTGCAAAGTCTGAATCTGAGTACCCTAAGATTTCAAAAGAAGTGCTGTGTCTAGGATACCAAATTCCTAAGTTCAGGGTGCCTAGTAGATATCTAAGAATCCTTTTGATAGCAGTCATGTGAGATTCTTTTGGGTCAGCTTGAAAGTGGGCACAGAGACACACACTAAACATTATGTCTGGTCTACTGGCAGTCAAATAGAGAAATGATCTAATTATTCCCCTATACCTCTTTTGATCTACAGACTTCCCACTGGGATCTTTATCCAATTGAATGTTAGAGCTCATGGGTGTATTCATAGCCTTAGCATTGTCCATTTCATATTTTTTCAAAATATCGTTGATGTACTTAGACTGGCTAAGAAACATTCCACCTTCCCTTTATTTTACACTAAATCCAAGGAACTAACTAAGTTCTCCCATCATACTCATTTCAAACTCATCACTCATTATTTTTGAAAATTCATTACATAAGCTTTTTTCCGTCGATCCGAATAAGATGTCATCTACATAAATCTGAACAATGAGTACTTCAATTCCTACCTTCTTGAAAAATAAGGTGGTGTCCACACTACCCTTAACAAAGCCTCTATCTAGTAGGAACGTACTAAGTCTTTCATACCAAGCTCTAGGTGCTTGTTTTAACCCGTATAGTGCCTTTTTCAGTTTCAACACGTGGTTTGGAAATTGTGAGTTTTCAAACCCCGGAGGTTGCTCCACATAAACATCTTCCTCGATTACCCCATTCAGGAAGGCACTCTTGACATCCATTTGATACAGCTTAAAATCCCTAAAACAAGCAAAAGCTAACAGTACCCTGATGGCTTCTAGTCTAGCTTCCGGAGCAAAGGTTTCTTCAAAATCTATTCCTTCAATTTGGTTATACCCCTTTGCTACTAACCTAGCCTTGTTTCTCACTACTATCCCAGAGTCATTCATTTTGTTTTTAAAGACCCATTTAGTTCAAACCACAATTTATTCTTTAGGTCTTTTGACTAATTCCCATACATCATTCCTAACGTATTGATTCAACTCTTCTTGCATTGTTAGGATCCAAAATTCATCTCCTAAGGCTTGATCTATACTCGTGGGGTCAATCATAGATATGAATGCAAAATGACTAACCTCTTTCCTAAGTCCATGCCTAGTTTTTACCCCTTCTGATGGGTCTCCTAAGATTAGTTCTCTAGGATGACTAGAAGAGAATTTCCAATCTCTAGGCAGATGTTCCTGAGGTTCCACTCTAGTCTCTATGGTAATGGTTTCTACTCCCTGTATAACCTCAACTTCTTCTTCTTCATGATTAGGTTCAGAGGTCTTATTGGATTCATCAAATACCACATGGATGGACTCTTCTACTACTAGGGTTCTCTTATTGAATATTTTATAGGCTTTACCTACCGATGAGTAGCCTAGGAAAACCCCTTCATCAGATTTAGGATTGAACTTTCCTAAGGGTGACTTGCCATTGATTAGGATGAAGTAATTACAACCGAAAACGTGTAAGTGGGAAAGATTGGGTATCCTACCCTTAAGCAACTCATCGAGTGTCTTATTAAGTTCGGATCTAACATTTATCCTATTTAACACATAGCACGCAGTATTTACTGCTTCTGCCCAAAAGTATCTAGGGAGAGTGTATTCAGCTAACATAGCCCTAGTAGCTTCAACTAAAGTTCTATTCTTTCTTTATGCTATTCTATTTTGCAGAGGAGTTCTAGGAGCAGAGAAATTATATTCTATTCCAACCTCTTTACAAAATGATTCAAATTTATCATTCTCAAATTCCCCACCGTGATCACTATGAATTGTTGAAATTACACATCCTAATTTCCTTTGAATCCAAGTAGAGAAAATTCTAAACCCTTCAAATGACTCACTCTTATGAGCTAGGAATTTCACCCAAGTAAACCTAGAGTAGTCATCTACTATTACAAACCCATACAACTTCCCACCTAGGCTGGCTGTACTAACAGGTCTGAACAGGTCCATGTGGAGAGTTTCTAGTGGCCTAGTGGAGTTGACATCTTTGATTGCATGAAATGAAGATTTAACTTATTTTCCTAATTGGCAAGCATCACAGAGATGATCCTTAGTAAAGTCTAACTTTGGTATACCTCTAACTAAGTCTTTCTGAGTGATGTTCCTAAGTGTTTTCATACTAGCATGGCATAGTCTCCTATGCCATAGCCAAGAGTCATCCGCTATTATTTTCAGACACAAAGAGTTTGAGGTTTCAATGCAGTTCAAATCTAACATGTAAACATTGTTTATACATTTTTCTTCTAACACAAGTGAATCATTTAAGCTAATCATGCATTTATTAGACAGAAATTTTATGTCAAATCCCTTGTCACATAGTTGACTTATACTTAAAAGATTGTGCTTTAAACCATCCACTAAAAGTACATTCTCAATAATTAAATTTTTTATATTTTCAATGATACCTGAGCCCACCACTTTCCTGGTGGTGTTGTCTCCCAAGGTTACCTTGCCTCCTGACCTGGCCTCCAGTGTCACGAACTGTTTCATGTCTCCAGTCATGTGTCTCGAGCAGCCACTGTCCAGGTACTACATGCTCTCACTAGGTCTTTTGTTAGAGCATCCCTACAATGTCAATCACGGATTAGCTTTGGGAACCCAAGTGAGTTTGGGTTCCACCCTATGCTTATATGAATGAAATGTATGCATGTTATGCTGTGATGAATGCGATTTAGGTCTCCACACTAGATGTGTCCTATAGTGAATTGAGCTCGTGCGGGCTATGTGACCTAGTATGCCACAAGAATAACATCTAACACTTGGAAATGGGTTCACTAATCTACGAGGGTGGTAGTGCCTATTTCTGGGTTTGGATGATGCATGCCATGCTGGTTTTGAATGAGATAATTCACATGGTGGAGGCTGAAAAAACTCAGCAAATGTGGGAGGTTTTTTATTATTCTCGAATGCATGAAGTTTTTCATTTAAAAATTTGTTCTCTTGGTTAAGACTAGCATATTCGAATCTCAATGCATGCTCACTACTACTAAGTTCCCCTGCTAGTTCTTCTAGTTCCTTAAATGCATTCTCTAATTCAACATGTGATGATTTCAAGGTATCGTGTGCAGTGGTTAACTCAATATGCTTCTTGTTTAATGCATCGTATTCATCAAGCAAAGACATATGATCTTTATCCAAGTCAGAAAAATTCTTTACTACACTAGCATGCTCCTTTTGTAAAGTACTAAACTCAGTATTAAGACTAACATGCTTTTTCTTCAACTTTCTATACGAGTCATGGATTTTTTTAGAAATAACAAGCAGTTCATCGTAAGACAGTTGACATACCTCATCTTGATCTTATTGATCAAGATTATCATTAGTCATAAGACACAGATTCGTTATCTCCTCCTCTACTTCTTCTTCCGATGATTCTGAGGCAGAGTCGGCCCAAAATGCTTTTTGAATCTTAAATTTTCCCTTCTTGAACTTAGATCTTTCTTCACCCTTTTCCTTGGTTTGATGAGTCTTGATGTTGGGGTAATCATCTCGGAGATGACCGGGTTTCCTGCACTCAAAGCAAATTGTCTCAAATGCAACTTTAGTATGCTTTGAGTTTTTACCTTTGTTCCAATTGCTTTGATGACGGCGCTGCTTTCTTTTCCGAAAATTTTTGAACTAACGAGTCATCAAGGCGATGTCGTCATCTTCCTCCGCTGCTGAGCTGTCACTTTTAGAGTTGTTTGCTTTTAAAGCCACCGCTCGCTCATTCTTCTTTTCACCTGTATCACTTTGTCGTTGACTCACTCCTTGCTCGTAGGCAATGAGTGACCCAAGCAAATTATTAATAGAATAAACATTCAGGTCTTTTGACTCAGTTATTGCAGTGATTTTAGCATCATATGAGCTAGGCAAACATCGCAGTATTTTGTTTACTTTTTCGGAGTTAGACAACTCTCTTCCTAAAGCATGCAGAGATGTTACAATCTGGGTGAATTGAGAGTACATGTCAGATATAGTTTCACTAGGTTTCATGTGGAATAGTTTGTAATCATGTAGCAGTATGTTCAACCTAGATTGTTTGACCTCACTAGTTCCTTCGTACGTGATGCACAGTTTGTCCCATATTTGCTTACCAGTAGTACAAGTTGAGACTCACATATAGTCTTTTGATTTCAATGATCAAAAGAAATAATTTAGACATTTAGCATTTAGTTGTGCAAGTTCTCTATCCTCAATGCTCCATTCATTAAATGATAGTTCAGTTTTAATTCCATTCAACTTACGAAATGGTGCAGAATAACCTTCTTGGACTAACATCCACATGCAATAGTCTAAAGACTGTAAAAATGTAGCCATGCATATTTTCCAGAAATCAAACGGTATGTTGTCAAATAACGGTGGACGAGTTATAGAATAACCCTCCGCAGTGTTACGGTTACCAAATTGAGCAATGGATCTTATGTTTCTAGGTTTTCTAAAACTCTACTTTGAAACCCCGCTCTGATACCACTTGAAAGTACGAGGTGCGCCAAGAGGGGGGGTGAATTAGTATTTTAAAAATTCAACCCTACACAAGAGTTCTAATTTTTTTGTATTTTTAAAATATAACTCAACGAATAATGTGCGGAAGCAAATACAATGTTCACAACGATGATATTGATAATTCAATTTTAGATTTTACAACACAAGATTAAATCATGATTTTTCACCAAGCAATTTAACGTACTAATTAAAAGCATGAAAAGTAAAGTACGATAAACAGAAAAAAATATACCAGAGATTTTTATAGTGGTTCAGTCACTTGACCTATGTCCACTGCCCAGAGTCCTCTACTCCGGGATTTGCACTAGTAAAAGTTGACTCTCCTTTTGCCCCCACAGCAAGGCGGAGAAGCCTTTACAATACTCACTTTCACCTCCCTCGGTGCGGCGGAATACCAAACGCTATGTCACCCTCCTGGTGACGGTAGTGGACCTTCTCCTTTTTCTCCCTCCTGGAGATGCCAGAGTACCTTCGCGATGTTGATCTTGAAGTGACTCTTCCCTCGATAACTTTCTTGAAGCTTCCCAAAGCCATAAGAGGAGCAAAGCATGCAGCTAGCTTGGAGCCACTGTGTGATCCCCTCACACTACTTCTCCCTCATGCTTAAGCTCACCTTCACCTTCCTATCTCAAGCCCTGGATCTCTCCAAAAACTTGTCTCTAATGAATCCCCTTCTTTCCTCAAAGCCTCTCACAGCAAGAGGATAGATCAACAACCCCTTAAAAAATATTTTAAGTTATTTTTATATCAGGCTTCAGAAAACCCTAAAAGTTTCAACTTTTGTATTTATGTTCGTACAGTACGATCTATAATCGTATAGTACGATCAGTTCAATTACAGCTCCATCCAGTATGAGTACAGACGAACAGTTATCGAATTTTATACAAATTATACTATACGATATGTATATCATACAGGACGATACTGTTGATTCGTACTGTTCGTACAGGATAAACTATGGGACGATCCTTGGGATGAAAGAATTTGTCTCTGTCAATCGTCCAGCACTCCTTCAGTCGTATAGTACGATTAGTGTTTTTTAGGATATCATCCTGTATGATACGAATATTGTCAAGGACGAATAGAACAAAAATTCTTGCTATCGTCTGGTACGATCGATGGGACGAAGGAAATCATCTCTGTCGGTCGTGCAGCACTCCACTAGTCGTACAATACGATTAGTTCATTTCTTGATATCATCCTGTATGATATGAATATCATCCCGGACGAACAGAACAAAAAACCTTGGTTTCATTTGGTACGATCGCTGGGATGAAAGAAATCATCTCTATCAGTCGTACGGTATGATATATGATCGTACAGTACGATCGACTTTTAAATTAGAAACCAACATTTATTTCCTGATTAGGGAGATAATTTTGGTAAGTATTAATTAATCGTACAGTATGATAATCATCGTACAGTACGATAATCATCGTACAGTACGATCAGTTCAGGAAATCAAAATTAAGAACTTACCAAACTTATTCTGGCGGCTAGGGTTTCTCAATTATATCTTATCGTACGGTACGATATGTATCGTACAGTACGATTAGTTTATAAACTTAATCATTTGAAAATTAGCCGTTAGCCCGAGTATTTTTAATTAATCGTACAGTACGATACGAAATCATACAGTATAATTTTCTTAAAAAAATTTTAAAACATTTAAAATAATTCTCCCCTGTGTGTGTGCATGGTTGCTCCTTTCACATGCTTGCTTCTGTGGCAGACTCAAGAAAATAAAAATAAAGAACTAAAAATTACAAACTTTTCAACATCCTATTCTACCCGGTTTGAGTCTCCAGTAATTTTGAGCAGTGTGCATCTGACCTGAAATGTTAGTGCTCATATACAAGGATTAAGCATTTGTAATCTAAAGGAAGTCTATATGGATTCAGTAAGTATTAGTTGTCACCATCAAAATTAAGTGCTCGGGATCCTGGATTTCAAAAAGCCCCACTTAATATATGCAAGTATACTTGCCGAATTAAGTAATAAAGTGATAAAGTAGAGTGTTGAACCCACTAGAAAGTATGCTTACTTATAACAAACTACTACTGTTTACTCTAATTACAATAATTATCTTACTGAAATAAAAGAGATATTTTATAGATTATATCACTGAATAACATAGTAAAATATTTGATACAATATTTAATTAAAATGTTTTAGATTGATGAGAATAAATTGCATATCTTTCTTAATGAGACTCTTCAAAGTAATGTGATTTAGAGCATATGCATCCCTAGATCTCTATCAAATTTATAGGGGTGAAGCGAATATATGTTGACCTCTTATAGTTATAGTATCTACTAAAAAAACTTAGAATATTTACATTCCATACCTAGGTATGCAAATATCTTGTCTCAATACTCCTAGTTGTTCTTATATTCCTCAATCAAGGCTATACATCATACTAAATTTTAACTACATATATGGCAACTATGTGCATTAAATAAAGAGCGGGATACTATTGAAAACATCTTTAACAACTATAGAATAAGAATCATCAATAGTACTCAACATGCATTTTACTTCATCAATCCAAAATAAGAGAATTAGCTATACGCATAATGATTAATAAGCAAACTCAATATCATTAAACTCATGGAAGAATGAAAAAATAATAGAGTGATATCACAAGGAAGGATCAAAGTATCTCCTCTACACCTTCTCCCATTAACTAACATAGTTGTTTAAAGAAACATAGGATAACACTCTAAATGATTATTCCTTATACTTTCCTAGCCTCCCTTAGATTTTACTCTAAGAGAGAACTAGAGAAATACTCTAAAAAGTACTAAATTAACACATGTGATTGAACTTCCTTATAAACATAACATTACAACTATTTATAAAAAAACATAAAAAAGAAACTAGTGCTACAGTGCTTGGAATGATGGCATAACAGTGCCCCTGAAGTGAACTAGTGCCTCAGCATTGAAGCTTTTGCACTGATGTAGCACTTACTTACATGTATCGATTACTTGGTAAACAATTGTATCTCTGCCCCGATAAAATATAGAGCTTGGAAGTTACAACTACATCATCATGGTGCAATGGATATTTAAGTGTTATGGTGCTCAAGTTCAAAAAATGGTGCCAAGGCTTAAGAAATTGTGGCGTCGCAGCATTTGAAAATAAAGAATCTGGTGCTGCCAAGCTAACCTTCTGATGCTGCAGCACTGATAATTTCTATCATGCTATTTGTGTTGTCATCGCAATGCTTGCATATAGAGGACTTAGAGCTGCCATGTCAAAATTTGAGTACCTCTGTGGTATTAATGTAAGCGCTGCGGCTTTATTTCATCAGACGCCACGGTGCAATTGACTACTTAAAATTTTCTACCATTTTTTAGTTTTTTTGCTCAAAAATAACTAAAACCACCCATGTTCACTAGAAATAAATAATATAAAATAATATGTAATTTACACTTATCAAGGATTTGCATTGAATATAGGAAATTGAATAAAGCCTCTAGAAGAAATCATTCTCCCCTGCCCTTTATTAATAAGATGTTAGTCAAATTGGCAGAAAAATACTATATTTTTTCCTAGATGGGTATTTAGGTTATTATCAAATTTTTATAGCACATGAGGACCAGGATAAGACTACCTTCACCAATTCCTATGGGATATTTTCTTCTAAGAGAAGGCCTTTTATGCTTTGTAATGTCTATGCTACTTTTCAGCATTATATGATGTCTATTTTCTCGAATTTGATTGAGTAGTACAATGAGGTGTTTATCGATGGTTTTCTTGTGTTTGGCTCTATATTTGATTCTTGCCTAAATCATTTGATTATTGTGTTGAAATGGTGTGTAGAACCGAATCTAATGTTGAATTAAGAAAAGTGTTTATTTATTATAGCTGAGGCGATAGTGTTAGGATATAAAATTTCTTTGAGAGGATTAGAGGTGGGTATTTAAAAGGTGCAAGTTATTAAAAATCTACCCCAACCTACTTATGTGAAAAGTGTTAGGAGTTTTGTAGGATATGATTGATTTTATAGGAGATTTATTAGGTATTTTTCCAAGATTAGCAAACCACTATGTCATTTGCTTGAAATTGATATCCCATTTAAATTTTATGATGTAGGTCATAATGGCTTTAACATTCAGAAATAGCATTTAATCACTATACCCATTAATTACATATGATTCATTACATTTTTTGTCGATATGTGATGTAAGTAATTATGTTATTGGGGTTGTATTGGGTCAGAGGAAAGTCAAGAAATTCCATGCCATATTTTATGCTACCAGAACTTTTTGCAATCAAATATCTTATGACAAAAACATGCCAAGCCCAAATTGGTTCGGTGGACTCTTTTGTTATAAGGGCTTATTGTAGAAATCCTTTATAGCGAGGGAATTGAGAACTTAATTACTGATCATCTTTCTAGTTAGATTTGGAAGAATCTATGTATCGTAAATGTGATATTAATGAATTCTCCCTATATGGGCATCTCTTTGCATTACATTCTAGTAGTTCACGTTGGTATGCTTATATAAAAAATTATAATTTACTAGAGTGATCCTATATAAGTTATCACATAGTTAAAGGAAAAAAATCATGCATGATGATAAGTATTTTCTTTTGGGGTGATTCATATCTCTTTAGGAAATGTAATGATCAAATCATTAGGAGTTGTGTCCTTGAGGAGGAAGTAAAACTTTCATTAAAGAGTGCCAAGACTCAAATTATAGCGGCTATTTCAAAGGATTTAAAATTGCTTTTAATATCCTTAAATTTAGATTTTATTTCCTTACTATGTTTAAGGATAATAATTTTTATTTTTTGAAGTGTGATCAGTGTTAGCAGGTAGAAAATATCACTAGGAGAAATGAAATACGCTTAAATTATATATTTAAAGTTGAAATCTTTGATGTTTGGGGGCTTGATTTTATGGGCTCATTTATGCAATCTCATGGGTGCCAATATATTTTAATTATTGTAGATTATGTCTCCAATGGGGTTGAGGGAATTGCTACACAAGAACTGATGCTGAGGTTGAACTTAAATTTTTGAAGAAACATATTTTTTTTAGATTTGGAATGGCTAGAGTTCTGATCAGTGATGGGGGAGTCACTTTTATAATAGAAGAGTGGAGGCTTTAATCAATAAATTTGTCATTCAACATAGGGTTTCCACACCTTGTGACCCCAAGACTAGTGGCCAAGTTAAGTATCATAATAGGAAAATAAAGAAAATGATTGAAAAGATTATAAGCTCAAATAGGAAATATTGGACATTAAAATTAGATGATGCATTATAGGCTTATAGGACTTCTTATAAGACACCCATTAGAATGTCTACCTATCAATTAATTTTTGGGAAAGCATGTCACCTACCTTTAGAATTAGAACATAAAGTATATTGGGTGGTAAAAAAACTAAACTATAATCATAAGGAGGATGAAGAATAGAGATTGATACACTTAAATGAGTTGGAGGAGTTTATATTTGAAGCTTCTGAAAATGCTAGGATGTATTAAGAAAAAATGAAAAGAATGGCTTGATCATAAGTTTCTTAGGAAATTTTTTTTTTCTAGACAAGTATTTTTGTTTAACTCAATATTAAAATTATTTCTAGAAAAACTTATGTTCAAGTGGTTGGACCATGAATGTTGTTATGTGTTTTCTTATGAAGCTATATAGATTAGTAATTGTAAGACCAGCCAAATCATTAAAGTTAATATCCAAAGGTTTAAACCCTACTAAGGAAGTGACATAGACCATTTGAGGAGCACCATTAACTTAGCTCATCCTAAATGAAGATCTTGGCATAATCTAGCTAAAGACTTAAAACTTAGTGGTACTTGGGAGGCAACCCAATTTTTTCACATGTTTGCTTTATCTTTATATTATGTGTCTCTTACATTTATTTGAAATGTTATCTTGTATGACTATTATTTGCTCAAGTAGTGTGACTTTAGTGCATGACTAAATTTTCCTAAGTGTTAAAAGAAATATGCAAAATTTGATATCTAGTGCTGCAACACCAAATCCTTAAGTGCCACAATGCCAAACACCACAGTGTTGGGAAATTTGTCACTATAGTTTCTATGCTGCTAAAAAAGAATTAAATTAACTCAATGCAATGCTTCATGGAACCTAGTGTTATAGCACCTAAAGTTCTTTTAAATTACCATGGTGCTATAACATTGAGTGTCGTAGTGCTCGATTTCCTTTCATGGTGCCTCAATATTGAACATGAATCACCATGACACCTTGAATATATGGAAATTGGCCAAATTAATTCTGTGCCAGAATGCCACCCCTAAAAACACAAAATCTAGTCAATGTAATTATTATATTAGGTGGAGCACCACAATATCAGACTTTTGGTAGCACTATGGTGGTGGCCCGCTCAAAAAGCTATCATTTTGAGTTCCAATGCCTAGCATAATGGCACTACCTTACAACAACACTACAATGTCTATACTACCTTAAACCAATTTGTTGTTTTGTGTAGCCAAGTATGATAGTGCTTCAGCACGTAGCGCTATGGTGCTAGGCCCTTTATATAAGCAACTTGAGCCATTTTTTTCATTTTTTACTCTGAATTTCAATATCCTTTTATTTAGTTTTCTTTGCTTTCATGTTTTCAACCTTCCAAATTCTTAATGGCATATAAAAGTTTGCTGAGTAAGAAGTGTGCCTCCTCCTCCTATGATAAAAGTGCATCATAAGCACTGAAGTTAAAGAACGGTATGTCAATACTGTTACATTTAAGCAGTTAATCTTTGAGAGAGGGTTCAGGAGTCCAGTGGTTAGTAGACTTTACTATTATCAATAGGGGGTCAAAAAATTTTTTTGAGTAACCAACAACTTGTATAGTGTCTATAAGAGGGAGTTCTTTACTAATATGAATGAAGACCAAAATAAAAAAAATTATTTGTTAGGGGAAAGTGGGTCCCTTTTAATGAAAGTTCAAGTGAGGTGGTTAAACTATATTGAACTGCCCTAGGCACGCCAGGGGGGAGGGTGAATTAGTTATTTAAAATTCTTTTAATGAAGTATTTTTATTTTATTTAACCCAATCACAAATGTAAGCCGAAGAATTTCATAAAAATAATGTAATTCTTATCCTTTGAATTTCATAACAAAAATAAAGGGAAAATATATTCTTTATTTTATTTTTAAATTTTTATTTTCTTTTTCCAATAATAATCAACATAACCAAAGCTTGATAATGAAAACACAAACTTGCAAGAATAATAAACGTGCAAGAAATTAAAATATAGGAAAGATAAATTATGGAAAGTAAAGCAGAATGAGCACATCAGATTTTATAGTGGTTCGATCAAAACTTGACCTTTGCCCACACCCCGGAGTCTTCCTGCTTTGGGTATTGCACTAAAACTTTTAGTGTCTCTCCTTTAGCCCCCACAGTAAGGCGGAGAAGCCTTTATATAATTTCTTCCACCAACCCAGTGCAGTAAAGTACCAGAAGCTTTTTCACCCAAAATCCTTTTTTACCCTTCTAGTGAAGGCAGAGAACCTCAAACTTGAGCCTTGAAGCGTTTCTCCCTAAAGCTACCCAATAGACCAACAAGGACACGTGAAGGAATCAAGGTAGAAGCTTGCCTGGAGCAATTGTGTGAAACACCCTCACACTACTTCTCCCTCTCACACAACTTCTTCTCCCTCCCCAAGATCTTAACCTCACAAAGCTCTATCATAGAATTCCTTCTATAGCTACAGTCTTTTCAAATGACTAATAGAAAGGTTTTTATACAAGTTTTCAAAAAACACTAAAATTTTAATTCATCCATAACTATTCATATAGTACAATCACGGATCATGTAGTATGAATAAGCAAAATCCCAACTCATTCAGTATGCAAAACAAAGTCTAAATATGATCTATTAAAACCCATGTTCTGATTGTATCGTACAATGCTTGAAAAAATATATACAATTAGTTCATTCTCCTTAAGTTCATACAAGATGATCCCTGGGATGATGGAAATAATCTCTACCCATCATCTAGTATGATAGGCATCATCTTGTATGATTAGTTCAATAAATTAAGGTTTATTTATGATTATCCTTGGGATGTCCAATTTTCATCTTTGCCTATCATCCAATATGATCCACATTGTATTGTATGATGTGTTATTTTAAGTAAAACTTGATTTGATTGACAAATAATGATGATTAATTAACATAATAATTTGAATATCATATAGTACAAATAGGTTCATAAAATATGATTAGTTTAAATTTTAAATCTTAAAATACTTACCAAAATCTGATTGGTGGCTATGGTTTCTAAGTTAAATAGTTCATACAGCACGATCTGGTTCATATAATATGATTAATTTTAAAATATTTATTACATAATTAGCCATTTTAAATATTTTTTTGAATACCTGATCATACAATATAATTTTAATCATACAGTGTGATTAGTTAAAAAAAATTAACCTTTAATTTTCTCACTTCCCTATGTGTCTGCATGGTCGCCAAGTTAGCATACACCTTTTATAGGAATTTAACTCAAGAAATATAAAATAAAGAAAAAAATACAAAATCTTGCAAAATATTATCCTATTATACCCAATCTTGATCCCTGAATCTTATTATGTTGGCATATGATATACCTAAAATGTTAGCATACACAAAAATTGATATACAAGATAAATACTAGGAGAATTATGCAGATAATCAATAGTATTTGTTATCATCAAAATCCCAAGCTCGGGATCCTGGATTAAAATAATCTTCACCTTTTTAATAATATTAAATATTTTTGGTTGTATTTGTAGGATCTAAAATATTTCCCCCTCACTAAGTGATAAATTTAAAATTAAGGAAAAAACAATATTTTTTAAATTAATTTGAAATTTTATATTATTTTTCTAATGAAGAAATAACAAAGTAATGCAATAAATAGCACAAATATAAAAAAACAAAAACAAAATGTAATACATCAAGAAATAGTTACAATGACAACTGATGACTACTCCCCTTTTGACATCACCAAAAAGGAGAAAACATAACCAGAAAGATAAAAATAAAATAAAATAGGAATAAAAAAAATGCAAAACTAAAAGTAGGAGAGCCCCTGATCAGGTGGTGGTGGAGGTGGTTAGAGGAACTGGTGAAGGGAAGAGAATTATTACCTAAACCATGCATGATCTTCCTTATACTATTGTTGGTAATGGTAGTAGTGCTACTGGAGTAGATCTTTTTATTTTTGATACATCTACTATAACTCCTGCTGTTGCTACTGATGTAACTTATGATGTTGATGAAGCCACGCTTAATACTAAGTAGACTCCTGATACTGTTAGGCTGATCGTAACTCTAGAAGGTCTAATTATTCTATAATTGAGTAATATGCATAGAACTCGGGAGCAGGTGGTGTAACTAGTGCTTGTGGCGGAGGTGGGGGTGGTGGTGTAAGTGCTTTCCCCCCTGCTTCATCAAACTTATGTTATTCTTCTACCTCTTCACCATGGTGATGACAAAAGAAAATATGAAAGGACTCATCTGAGTAGAAGATTGGGAACATGCCAGTTGGTGATGGATATTGAAATTGATACTTCTGATCCAAGATATAGGCTACAAGGTGTCTTAATGCAAGGTTATGCATACATCAGGTGGAGCGTAGGCGAAGGGAAGTAAGTTTTTGAAAGTAAGAAATAACCATTTAAGACTCATCAAATACAATGCTAGACATGATTAGGTAGGTGAAACTAAATAGAAGAGGAGTGATCTTTACTCGATCTCCTGCCATAGTAAGATCAACATTTGAAGAACATGATTAATGATATGGCCATTTTGGGTGAGTGATTGGACAAGAAGTTGACATTAATTTAAAGGATTATTTTTAAGAGTTATATTAATAGTGGACCAATCATAGTCAGTCCTAAAGGCTAATTTAAGATAAATAAAGATGTTCAACAAGATCCTATTTAGTAATCTCTATAGGAAGCCTATAGACATAAGACCTAATGGAGTAAAAATAAGCATGGACTCTAAGACTCACAAAAAATTAAAATATAAGTTCAAATTTGAAGGGAATGTGAGGGTTAGAAGGAGTTACATAATGGTTGAGGTAAAGAGATCCATAACCATATAATTAAGAGTGCCTTAATGTAGGATTTGATAGGGTGTGATGCGGGCCTCTTTGAA
This sequence comes from Dendrobium chrysotoxum, assembly GCA_019925795.1. Taxonomy (NCBI): domain Eukaryota; kingdom Viridiplantae; phylum Streptophyta; class Magnoliopsida; order Asparagales; family Orchidaceae; genus Dendrobium; species Dendrobium chrysotoxum. The sequence goes on along the minus strand of CM034300.1, from coordinate 61,388,105 downwards.
ACAATGATAGGCAGCTTCATCATCGAGTGTTTAAAAGTGGTTGTCAACAGGGTGACAAGAGAAAATACCCAGGAGTAGCTGACAAGCTTGCTTGCCACCAGCCATAAAGAGTTTTTAGAAGTGAGAGTCAAGGGAAATAAGAGAAGTGGGTTTGAATGTTTAGTGAGTTCATCCTTTGACATCCTTCCCAATTATAAAATTTTCAACATATCACATAGTACGATTGAGTATCGTACATTATGATCAGAGGATTTCAATTTGTTTAGATAACATGTTCGAAAAGGTGGTTAAATCATATAGTATGATTATGATCATACTGGATGATCTTCACAAAAGACATTCATCCTGAGGAGTTTTTTGGATGACTTTTTAACCAACAGACAGTTTGTACGGTAAAATTATGTGTTGAAATTTCATATGGGCTAATTTTCCACTATATTTTTTTTATCCACTTATTTTCCACTTGTATTATTATCTAGTTGAATGGTAGAGCTCATTGTCGTATTTATTTCCTTAGCACCTTCCATCTCATACTTATTTAGGATATCCTTGACATATTTGCTTTGACTAAGGACAGTTCCATGATCTATTTTCTTAACACTAAATCCAAGAAACTATGTAAGCTTTCCCATCATACTCATCTCAAATTCTTTACTCATAGTTTTGGAAATTTTACCACAAAGATTTTCTTTTGTAGATCCAAATATTATATAATCTACATAAATTTGAACAATGAGTAAATCATCTCCTATTTTCTTTTGGAATTGGGTGGTATCTACAGTACCCTTAACATAGGATCTATCTAAAAGAAATGTGCTAAGCCTCTTATACCAAGCTTTAGGAGCTTACGTTAATTCATATAATGCCTATTAAATTTATAAACATGATTGGGAAAGATTGAATTTTCAAATCGAAGGGGTTGTTCTTCATAGACATCCTCCATAATTACCCCATTTAGAATGACACTTTTAACATCCAACTGATATAGTTTGAAGCCTCTAACATAAGCAAATGCTAATTAAACTCTAACGACTTCTAACTAGCTACAAGGGCAAAAGTTTCCTCAAAATCAATACCTTCAATATGATTATACACCATACCTAATAACCTGGCCTTATGATGGGGGCAGTAGACTAACCTAAAGAATTATGAAAAAGATTTAGGGCTCTATCAATCCCTGAAAAAATGCTTAGGCTTTATTTGATATAAAAATTATAAAAACCTTATTTAACATATACAAGTATATGTATTGAATCAAGTAATATTATGATAGAGTAGAGTATCAATCCAACGAGGAAGAATGTTTACTTACAAAATACTAGTATTGTCCACTTCAATGATAATAATTATCCTACTCAAATAAAATAAATATTTATGGAGTTTCAACCATTTAATTTAAAATAAGAAATAATCAAATGAAACATAATTTAGATGAATTATTTTGGGTTGATGGATACAATATATTTGCTAATGATTCTCTTTTATATTGATTTTATTTAGAGGATATGCATCACTGACTACTTAGTCAAGTGTGAAGAGAAAAAAAAGTGTGAAGAGATAAATGATAGTTAAACTTTTCCAACCTCAATACAACTCTAATCTCGATAGTCTGTCAGCCTATGAAAATCTTAGAAGAGTAAGTAAATTATGTACATTTAAAACCCCCTCATGACAATTCATCTCTATAAATTTGACACAAGATAAGCTCTATGCATATGCTTGCATCATACCTATCAAACATACCTAGTTGTGCCTACTTTCTTATTCCTAGGCTCCATATTACACCTAATATTAACTACACATATGGCCACTATGTGCATTAAATATAGACATATATTAAAAACATCATGAAATTATTGATGAAGAGAACTCATTAGTACTCCATATTTTATATATGATCAATCCAAAACTAGAGAATTTAGCCATACATGAAGAATAAGTGAAGCATATTCATTTTCATTAATTACACAAAATAAAGAAAGTATAGAAGAAAAGATATCATCAAATGGGTTCAATGATCTCCTCTGCACTCCTCCTTATACTCAAACACATTCCAAACACTCTAATGGAATGTATATAGTCTTCTTTGAATTCCCTCAGTTGTAACTCCTAAGGAAAAATTAGAGAAGCACTATAAAGACTAAAATTAAATAAGTTACTGAACACTTGTACCGCTTTGCCCATAAAATGAACTAACACTGCAACGCTAAAGGGTTTCCTTTGTTACGGCACTTGCTGACATGGACACGTTGTTTAATGAATCGATGCGTCACTTTATTGTCAAATTATGGCCTAAAAAGTTAGAGCTATAAAATTATGGTGTTATTCATGATTGAGCACTGTGATGTCCATGTGGTACTCCCTTGACTTAGCAGTGCTAGAATTTTGCATCATGACGTTGTGTAGACAGTGACTGGGCTTTGCGGTGCTAACTCCTCCAATTATGTATTGCTAGGATAGTTTATTGGGCTTTGTAGTGCTGACTCCTCCAATATTGTGGTGCTGTCAAACTGAGACTAGGCGACGCCATGTCGATATTTGGATGCTTCGGTGGTGACAATGATGGTGCCGTGGTGGAAATGTATCTAACATCGTGGTATTATACCATACTTGAAGATTTTGTCCATTTCCTGTATTTTTCTACATAAACACAACTAAAATATTATGTATTCACTAACAATTTAACACATAAAATATTATATTATTTAAACTTATCAAATCCTCCCCAGCTTAAACTCTTGCTTATCCTCAAGCATATAAAAAATTATAATTTTGATTAAGCGATTAACAAAAATGAAAAGTGACAATCTAAAATTACTAAAATATAGGATAATACATTTGTAAAAATCAATCAAAACTATACTTCAAGTTTGGAAAAATACTAATAGTTAAACTTAATCAATCATTCTTGCTTTTACCTAATGTGAAATTATAGGTTATAGATTTAATCATTAACTTTTGAATGTTGAAGTGAATAATGAAGTTTCAATAATTGGATATGGTTGTAGTTAAAATTATATTTTTATTAGTTTATCATCCCTTGAATTAGCTCTTTCTCATCTTGTCCTTTATAGTTTTTGTATAAGATTCTATTTCAAATCTTAGGCTTTCACTAATACCATTTTTGAATGTACTTAGCTTTTTTCTTTTGATATTTTTTATTTTTTTTTTCTTCTTAAGAAATATTTGTAGTTCTTTTTCTTTTTTCTTTTGTTGAGTACATAATTAAGAATTTTGTATATCATCTTCTGCTTTATAATTCTCATACAGTCTTAATAATTTTTATGTATAGATTTGATGAGATTACTAATTCCATCTTTAGGTTAGATATGATTTTAAATCATAATCTACTCATATCTAATTTTTAATACCAATTATTAATCTTACAAATTAAAAAAGCTAAATTCATAAAGGTATAGCTTATAAATTCAAATTAGGAAAATAGCTCAAATGGTTGAATGAGTTAAGTATTGATTTTATTAACCTGTTAAGTATAAATAAAGTTCATTCAAACTGGGATCTATGGTTTTTATGCCAATTTTTCATAATTTTTAATTTATCATTTTTATAACGGTTGATTAAATAATTAGAATATAATAGTAATGGGAGGACAATTATAATTTAAGCACGAAGGGAATTTGCTAATACATAAATAAACCCAAACAAACACTACAAATACATGCTTTCATATGAGTCATAAAGAGAGCATAAAATATGTGTTGATAACAAAATATGACATAACATTCATAACATGACACAGTTTCAGGATAACCAGTGCACATGGCACCCAACATTCAACATTGATTCTAAAAGTCAAAATTTTCAAATAAGTTTAACTATATAAGCCAATACATCCCACCACTTCCTTCTCTTATATAAAATAATAAAGTAGAACAAGAAAAACACATACACATCCTTAAGAATTCTTCACTCCTCTAATCACAAGGTTTTAATTAATACCCATTGACTTTGATGGTTTGCAAAGTTTTCTTATCTTCTATCCTGATGGCACCATTAAGAAAAATTCTAATGATAATGAAAGGACCAATCCATCTTGATTTTATTTTCCCATGGCAATACTTTTCCTTTTAATCAAATAGCAATTCCTCTAGCCCAGGAAATAAATCATACAAGAAAACTCTACCACCATGCGTCTTCTTTATTTCTAACATGTACTTCTTTTTCTTCGTACAACTCCTCCTTGAATAATTTCAACTTAGTAATAATGGCAGAACTTTGCATGTGGAGAAGTGAAAAAAATCCTCATCCTTGTTATGATTTTCATTTTTGTTCTTTGAAAAAGATGATTTTTTCTTGATTATACCCATTCCTTAGACTTTTGATTTCCCAGAGAAGAAATCATGACGCTCACTCAAGAGTAGGTAAGGACTGAATAGAGAACTTCCTCCTAATTAGTTTTATAGATTTTAGAAGGAGGGAAGTTTGAAAATTTTGAAATTTCAATCATTAAGGCATGTCGGAGAATTGCGGTGTTCAAAGGTATAGCACTACGACGCTCCCTTCTTCTCTCTCAAAGGTTTTTTTTGAAGCAAATTAAATAAAACTTAATCTTGAGGATATGTTTGAATCCCTAAAAGCTCTAAGTTTATAATCTTCAGCAATACTGGATATCTCACTAGACCTAAGATTGGTTTGCCTCCCAAGTAACACTAAGTTTATCATCTTCAGCCAAAGTTACCCAGATTATATATTTAGCTAAGGTGGATGATTTCTATTTTTTAATTGGGTCCTATTGTTATCTCTTTCCTTCTCTTTAGGATTAACTTCTGTGTTAATAGGAAGAGATCCAATGGGTTTTTTACTCACAGAAATTACAAGCTGACTTAGTTGAGTTGCCAAATATTTAATTGAAGCAGCTTGGTTTTGTAATTCAGTTCTCAATTGCATGACCACATCTTCTAGTGGTGTCTTTCTAGTTCCATACTGATTACTTTAAATAAATCTAGAAGGATATGCTGGTATTGGATTATTTTTAGGTTGATTTTGATCATTCTAATTTGTTCTTTGGTTATTTTGAACAGAATTCCATTAATTTCCACCTTTATTATGCGACCAACAAAAATATGGGTGATTCCTCCAACCTAGATTATATGTATTTGAATAGGGATTATTTTGTCTTCCTATTAAATTTATATTTTCAATCCCTTAGATATCATTTTCTTTAGTTGAGCTTTTATCTTTCAAATGTAATGATAAATCAGAATTTAAGCTTAAAGTCCTCAATTTCTTTGGTATTGCTACAACTTGTGGAGTTAAAATAGATAAAGAATCCTTTTCATAAACTCTGACCACTCTCTTAGGATTCACTCTATTAATAGTTCATTAAAAATTATTTGTTTCCATTTCTTTAATTAATTCATAAGCATCTTCAAATAGTTTGACATCAAAGAACTTCCAACTATAGCATCAATTATAGTTCTAAGAGATCCAACCAATCCATTATAAAATTTTTGAATTATCATTTAATCAAGTAAGGAAGGGTGAGGGCACTTTCTAAGCATCACCTGAATCTCTCACAACTTTTATAAATAGATTCTCCTTCTAACTGAGTAAAACAAATAATGTCATTTCTAAGCTTTGTAGTCTTAGAAGGTGGGAAATACTTTCGTAGAAATTTGAGGGCCAACTCAGTCCATGTGGTAATATAGCTTGGGGATAAAGAATTTAACCATATTTTACCTTTTCTCTTAGAGAAAATGAGAACAATCTAAGTCTAATATCATCATCACAAAAGAGTTTGCAAAATCCTTAGGAGGTCTAGAATGATTTAAGTTTTGAACATGGTCAGTCATTTTAAAAAACATTTTAGTGGTACTAATTTTAAAATAGTTCTCTCAATTTCAAAATAAAAATTTTAACGTGCCTCTCCTCTAAGTCTTTTAAGTATGCAACCACAAATACATAACAAGTAAATTAAAATAAACGATTAAATGAATATATTAGGACTAATTATGCAATTGATTCATATAGTAAATTTTCAAATAAAATAAATTCTTCTGTGGTAACGATGCTAATAAGTTGATGGGGGTGGTAGAGTAACCAAAAGAATTATGAAAATAACTTTGGGCTCTATCTATCCCTAAATAATACTTAGATTTTCTTTGATATAAAAATTATTAAAACCCCACTTAATATATGCAAGTATATGTGTCGAATCATGTAATATAGTGATAGAATAGAGTATCGATCCCGTAGGGAAGCATATTTACTTACAAAATGCTAGTACTATTTACTTGAAATATAATAATAATCCCACTCAATTAAAATAAATGTTAGTGGAGATTCAATCACTTAATTTAAAATAAAAAAATAATTAAATTAAACACTATTTGGATAAACTATTTTGGATTGAAGGAATGTAAATACAATATATTTTTGAGTGATTCCCTTTTATATTGATGTTATTCAGAGCATATGCATCACCGACCACTCAATCAAGCGTGAAGAGACCAATGATAAATTAAAATCTACGAACCTCAATTCCCCTCTAAACTAACTTAGTTTATCACCCTATGAAAATTTTAGAAGAGTATGTAAAGCATGTCCGGTTAAAACCCTCTCATGATAATTCATCTCTATAAATTTGGTACATGACATGCATTATGCAAATGCTTGCATCATACCAATCCAACATACCTAGTTATGCCTACTTTCATATTCTTAGGCTCCACATTACACCTGCTATTAACCATACATATGGCCACTATGTGTATTAACTAAAGACCTGAAATACTGAAAACATCATCAAATTATTTATGAAGAGAACTCATTTATATTATATATTTTATCAACACAATTAATAAAAAACTAAAGAATTTAGCCAGACATGAAGAATAAGTGAAGCATATTCATTTTCATTAATTACACAAAATAAAGAAAGTATAGAAGGAAAGATATCATAAGATGGGTTCAATGATATCATATACACTCCTCTTTGAACTTATAAAATTACTTCCATAAACACAAGCTAAACACTTTAATGGAATGTATCTAGTACTTCTCTGAAATCCCTTAGTTGTCACTCCTAAGGAAAAATTAAGAAAGCACTATAAAGACTAAAATTAAACATGTGACTAAACTCTTCAACTAACATTACAAGTAGACTATTTATTAAAAAACATAAAAATGGATTCTGGCCCCATGGCACTCAAGACACTTCCTCCATAGTGTTTAGGCTGAAGGATTTTCTCCACTATAGTGCTTGTTGACATGGACCTACTGTTTAATGAATAGATGTGTCACTTCACTATCAAATCAAGAATAATCTCATTCTCAAATTCACTTGAGTCTTAGGAGTAAAATATGGGATGTTGTCAGTGGTATCCGGCCACTTCACTTTATGCAGACCCTGGGTTATAATATTAAGTGGCATTTTTCACATGGAATTTCAATTTGAATATTAATTTAATTGATTTAATTAATTATTGATGTGTTGATTGCGATATAGGATTGCATGCTTTTAGTAGTTTTTGGTGATTTTACTTGTCAATCTTTGATCTTGCATGAAACACGAACGGAGGCATGTGACAGATCGTTAAAACTTTTAAATCTTTAATTAAATTAAATTTTTTAAGATAACTTAGAAATTCTAACATTTTAAGAAGTCAGGGACCGCAGGGAGTTTACATTATATTTTGTTGCACTTTCTTTCCTTTATTAGGCACTTCCCCACCTACAGGTTTAGCCAGACCACTTGGCCTATGAGGGTGCAGATCTGTCAAGGGAAATCTATACAATCTCTAAGGAAAAACTTATTTTTAAGCCTTTTAAAATTACTTCATATTTAATTTAAGCATTCATTGAGTTAACTAGCATGCACTGCATTAGAAATAAACCAAAATGAGCGAAAACTTTAATTGCATTTACTTTAAGCTTCACACTAACTAGTATAAGTCAAATGGCCAATTAAGGACTGCTCTATATGTCAGCCTTATTCTCAAAAACTTATCTTAAGTAACATCCCTACCATTTTTACATAAAAGACCAGACTCATATTTTTAAAGTGCCTAGGTGGTTTAGCAGGCTCTATAATCTAGGCTGGGGTAAGTCCAGATCCTGCATTGCATTAGCTAGGTTTGGGTTACTATTTTGTAGTACCCAATTTAGATTTAGGTTCTAAGGTAGGCTCAGGCTATAAGACCTCAAACTCTAGGAATCTAATCCCAACCTTATAATAAAACTGGCAATTCAAATAAAAATTTCTCTTCAATCCTTAATTCAAGTCTAACAATTAGGATAGGTTGGGATGCTTCTAAAATATTTTAGAATCCCAAAGTATCTCCTACCTTTTCTCCCTTGACCTCCAGAAATAAATACTCACTTTTAATCCATTCCCTGTTTAATTTCAAATCCTCACCACCCTTGATATCAAGCTTTGAATTCTTAAAATAAAATTTTTACTGCTATTTTAATCGAGAGTATTTGTTGGAAATTCTAATTTCCTACAATGTAATTACCTATGAGGGCTTGCGCTTGTAGGAGGTTTAGAAACCCAGATTAAATTTTGAAAATCAATTTTTTAAAACCTTAATTAATTATCTTTGGAAAATTTTAAGTCAAAATCAGCGATCATTATAATCATTTTCAAAAGATCAATAATAATCGATATCTTCTTCCCTCAGGAAGATATATCAATTATTATTGTAACTTTGATTATAAAATTAATGATAATTTGTCTAAATTTTTTTAGTTAAATACTTGAGTGAATAATCATTTTAACTCTCTAGGGTTATATTTGATATATCTTAGTTAAATACTTGAGTGAACAATTATTTTAAACCCTCCAGGGTTATATGTAGTTCTTGCTCGAATTTGACTGCCATAATTAGGATTAAATTTTAATCCTGTAAATTAAACCCTTAGGGAATTATATGCTGATATCCTGAGATGATATATCGTTCATAATACGGTGTTCAATTTCAGAATTAAATTTAAGAAATTAAATCACCCAAATATAATTAATCTTTTCAAATATAATAACTTTTTAATCAAACAAAAAAAATGTTAACTCTGCTAGGGATAAATCTTTCTCTCCATCTTTAATAAAGGTAGAAATTTTATTGCATTAGTAGTTTTGACTATCCTTCCTTACGTTGATCCCTCTGCCCATTTCTTCCTTGGGTGAGTGTGGAAAAAATCAATAAGACATGTTAGAAGAGAGGTGAGCGAGGAACCTTTGTAAAAGTCAGGCTTTAATATTTTGCCTCCAAGTTCATTGGTAGAGTAAAAGAGTCATGCCAAATCTTTTAAAATCTTATTGTATATGTTGTGAACTTGCATTCTTAAATAAATCTCAAGTATGCTAAGTTTCACAATTTACAAAAAATTCATAAGTCTAAAAACTCAGATTCAAGTCTCTTAAGAAAATCCAGGCTTTGACATTTCAGTCCCAACCCAACTGGTGGGGTGAGAGAGTCGAGCCAATCTCTTAGAAATCCATTGTAATTATAAACTATCATGTTGAATTTCAAAAACTCAAGGGAATTCTATTAACCTTTCAAATATTCAAAATCTTTTCCAAAATCTCCTTTAATTCAACTTCGCTCATCATTGCTATATGTTTACTATAACATCTACTTATAGTTTAACATATGCAATGCAACTTCAAATTTCATTCAAACCTAAATTTGGGTTTTGACATTTTACCCTCGAGTCAATCGACGGGGTAAAAGAGTCATGCCAATTTCTTTGAATTTCCGTGTCAATTTTGTAAACACTTGTGTTGAGTGCAAATTCAACATATTGAGTTTCAAAATATTCGAGGAAGTTCTATCAAATTTCCCAATCTTCAAAATCCATTTAAACAATTCACTTGAATTCAGTTCAATCTTCATTGTTATGTGTTCTTCTACAATACCCTCTTGTAGTTTCACATATACAATGCAAATTCAACCTTCTTTAAATTCAATATCAAGATTTAATCCTTCTAGTAAGCCTGTGCTTTGACATTTTACCCCCAGGTGGGGTGAAGGAGTCTAGTTAAAACCCCTTGATTTTGTTTTTGAATTTGTAAATCCTCATGTTGAATGCAAACTCAACATGCTGAGTTTCAAAAACTTCAAAAAATTTTGTCAATTTTCAAACACTCAAAATTCTTTTCAAAATCACTTAAATCAATTCCAATTTTAAAATTCAAAACCCCTATCAAATTCAGGCTTAGACATTTTGCCACTAAGTTAATTAGTGGAGTAAAGAGTCAAGCCACACTCTTAGGGTTTTCCTATCAATTTTGTAAACATACATATTTGAATAAAACTCAATATATTGAGTTTTAAAATTTGAAGAAGATCTGTTTAATTTTAACCTTAAAACTCAAGTTCAATTTCAATTACAACTTCAAATCCCGGCTTGGATATTTCACCCCCAAATCAGTTAATTGAGTAAAAGAGTCAAGCTCAACTCCTAAAATTTCCTTGTTAATTTTTGTGAACCCTCATATTGAGTGAAAATTGAATCTGTTGAGTTCTGAAATTTGAAGATAGTCAATCAAGCTCAAAATCCAAATTCCATTCTAAAAAAAATCAACTAATTCAAATCACCTTTCTTTAATTCCAAGAAATCAAGCATACTCAAATGGATGAGAAACTTATCTTCTCCTTGGATAGGAACTTGACAACAGAAAAAATCATCTGTGGTAGTATAATTTAGTTTGGAGTGGAGTTTCAAAACTTGATACTATTTGTTAATGGAGAAGAAATCATAGATCTATCTGCTGGGACACGAACGGATTCCCTTTTAATAAAAATTACTTTATGGTTGGGAGCTGACTCCGTTATCTCAAAAATGGAGGCTACTGTCACCCCCTTGCTCATTGTACCCTCTACTCTAGAGGATAAGAAATAAAAAGTAGTGATAACTGATGAGAGGTCATCTATGTCTAAGATAGGGTCAAGTTCTAGAACCACCTTTGCTAGCAAGAACCAGAAGAAAAATTACCTTTGAAAAGTTAGAAAGATGGTCGTTAAGGCTAGAAAGATTATTGAGTCAGAAGCCTTAAAGCAAGTTAAATTTGAAACCAATTAATAATTTGTTGCTCCTTACATGTACCTCCTCCTTAGTGGAAATCATTTCCACCCTGTTCTTGTTATCCAAAGTGGGAGGTTGTGAGAAGTAGCATGACCTCGACCGTGCTGTTTTGACTATTGTACTAAAAAGATCAAATAAGCCAGAACTGAGCAATCACCAGCAATAGGCCATAGGCCCCCAGTTGAAGGATATGACCCATCCACACTACCAAAAAATATTAGGTCACGTTACTACATGTGCCTCACTACATCATCTATAGATGAGGAGGTGTAGAAACTACTTGGGGTGCAACTCTCCTAACTACTAGGCCACTAGTAACGAGAGAGAGGGAATTAATCTAAGATTGTATCAGATAGTGATACCGTCAAAAGTTAACTTTTAAAGGGGTCCTATCGTGATAAATCTTTTGATTAAAATGATGCAGCATCACCTAGGAATAGTGTAGACCCCAAGATAGTCTCTTCCTCCTAAGAGATTATGGAAGATATAATTCCATATGGTTAAGGGTCACGCCACATAGAGTTGCAATATTTAAGTAAAACATACCATTCCTCAAATGTTTTGGTCCAAACTTTCAAGATATTTGATTCATCTTTTTAATGGAAATTGACCTCTACTTTAAGTCTTAAATAGAAGAAGGTTGTAATTGACTCTGCTTAATACTTAGAGTCCCTCCCTCCCACCGCTCGTGTGGGCTGATTTATCTTTTGAATTAAAACATATATCAAACTTATGTTGGCTTTAGAAATAAAAATCTTATCACTCTTCTAGCAATATTCTATAAAATAGACATCTCTTGCATGCGTAAAATTTGTTCAATGACTTTCCTAGTTAAGTTATTATTCCTATCAAAAGATTAGGTTTGCCTTAAAGATTATATTTCCATGCATAAGAGAAGGACTTCTCTTCCCTTACACTTGAGAGATAATCTTGGCATTTAAAATAGAAATCACTTTAAGGTTTTAAAGAAAATGAAGCCCCTTATCAAGAAATCAAAATAAATTAAAATATGTGTAAAGTGCGCTAGAAATCCAAAGATGCACAGTGTGCACCACCAAAAATAAGAAAGAGGCTTCCTTCTTCTTAAATCCCTAAATCTCAAAATAAAACTCAATCAACTTTAATTACTTGACTTTGAAAAATCTTGAATCTAGATTTTCTACATGTATTGATTATCTATCAAATAGAAAATTTTCATGCAAGATAATTGAAAAGATCAAATTTCTTTATCCAACTTAAACCTTTTTGAAATTGATTTTAATTAAATTTCATATAAGGGACACCCCATTTTAGTTTTTATAAAACTTGGTCTGGGTTAATAAACCTAAGTCCTTGAACCTCTTCAGGATACCTGGAGTCAAACCATTTCTCAGTTTACTTATAAATTTGTTCCCACTTATCATTTTGATAGGGTCCAAATGGCTAGAGGAAAATTTCTTCTAAAACCAATGAATCCTTTACTCCTCATAAAAATTAGAATATCATCCTTGAAGAATATGTGTGAGTCCTTGCATGTAGACATCTTTTCCTTCGAGGCCTACTTTATTAAATTATACTCTATATTGGGTCCAAAATCAATCCCGCTAGAGGAGTATTTTATTTCGTTGGGAATTATCGTTCAAATTCAAATCCCAAGTAAGTAGAGTACCCAACTCCAATTAGAGGAGCTCAACTCCTTATAGAGCATCAACTCCAAGGCTTAAGAAAACTTAGAATTGTATAAAGCCCAATGGTTTAAGCTTGTGATAAGATAGTGCGACTTAGAACTTTCTAAGTAGGAGATTTAGTCCTAGTCATTCGGATGCCTATCATAGCCTACCAAGAGATTGATGGGGTAGTTTGGACCAATAAAAGAATGATCTCTTTTTGTAGACATAATCTTTGAGAATGGTTCAAACATTAATTGATCAACCTTGAAGGATGCCACCCGATATTTTCAAATGTTGGGGTGGCTCATCAAAAAGTACCATGCCAGATGAGTATCAAATTCAACATCCACAAAACCATCTTCAAACTTAAAACTTTTGAATTCAAAATTCTCTAATTCAAATTTGAAATCTTCTAAATTCATATCTCCATCTAAAATCAAAATTTCAATCAATCTTAAATCTATTCAAATTCAATCGAAATCCAAAATTCAAAATTTGTATCCAATTCAAAACTAAAATAAAACATCTCTAGTCCTTTAAGGATAGGTGTGAGTCCCCATGCTTCCTTTCCTTAGGATTAGATCTACTAGTGGTGGAGCAAGCCCGTCATGACACTATCCTAACATCCAAAATTAAATTTGGGTTAGATAGTTTCTTCAAAATCCTTAGAGGTTTAGGTAGACTGTCTCTTTGGCTAGTCTGCCTCGTTAGATATGAGTACCCATGCTTTATAGGTAGGTTAGTCATTAAAAACCCAAAAGAAATTGATCTTTTTGGAGTAGGTGTGAGTCCCTGTGCTTCCTATCTCCTACGATCTCGTCTGATTAGTGATGGATTTAACCTAGTTGGGCCCCATCCTAGTTAGTCACCTTCTAGTCTTTTAAGGATAGGTATGAGTCCTCGTGCTTCCTTTTCTTAGGATTAGACCCACTAGTGATGGAGCACGCCCTCTGTGGCACCATCCTAGTTTCAAATTTTAAATCAAATTTGATCCTCTATGTGGAACAAGTTTCCTCCCCACATGATCATCCACTAGTGATGGAGTATGCCCTCTATGACAACATCCTACTTTTAAATCTAGATTCAATCATCTGTGTGGAGTAAGTTCCTTCCCACATGATCATCTACTAGTGATGGAGCACGCCCTCTATTGCACCATGCTAGTTTTAAAATTAAATTTGATCCTCTATGTGGAGTAAGTTTCCTACCCACAAGATTATCCACTAATTATGGAGCACGCCCGTTGCGGCACCATCCTAGTTTTAAAATTAAAATTTGATCCTCTGTGCAGAGCAAGTTTCCTCTCAACAAAATCATCCACTAGTGATGGATAACACCCTTTGTGGCACCATTCTAGTTTAAAATTTCAAACCTGATCCTCTATGAAAAGCAATGCTTTCTTCTTATAATATCATCTAGTTTTCTTTTCCTTAAGGTTAGATGTGAATCATCGTAGGATTAGATCCACTAGTGATGAAGCATGCCCTCTGTGGCACTATCTTAGTTTTAAATTCTTGATTTGACCTTTCATGCAGTGCAAGTTTCTTCTCCATGAGATTATCCTTTAGTAATGTAGCATGCTCTCTATGACACCATCCTAAATTCAAAATCTAGATCCAATCCTCTATGGGAAGCAATGCTTCCTATCCTATGGGAAGCAATGCTTCTTTCCCATAGGATCCTCCAGTTTTCTTTTTCTTAAGGACAGATGTGAGTCATCATAATTTCTTTCCTTCTTTAGGATTAGATTTACTAGTGGTAGAGTACACTTCTCATGGCACTACCCTAGTATCAATTCAAACTTGGTCCACATTGGTTAGGAGTTCTTCCTTCCTATATAATCATTCAATCATCTTCTCCTTAAGGTTAGGTTCTTTCATTCCATAGGATTAGATCTACTAGTGGTAGAGTACACCGCTCGTGGCACTATCCTAGTATTAATTCAAACTCGGTCCTCTGTAGTTAGGAGTTTTTCCTTCCTATACAATCATTCAATCTTCTCCTCCTTAAGGTTTAGTTTCTTTCTTTCCTTAGGATTAGACGTACTAGTGGTAGAGTATGCCCCTCATGGCACTACCCTGGTGTCATTTCAAATTTGATCCTTTGTAGTTAGGATTTCTTCCTTACTATATAATCATTCAATCTTCTTTTCCTTAAGGTTAGGTTCCTTCCTTCCTTAGGATTAAATCTACTAGTGGTGGAGAATGCCCCTTTATGGCACCATCCAAGTTTTAATTTCAAACTCTAAAATCAAACCTTCTTTCCCTTAAGGTTTGTTTCTTCCTTCCCTTAGGATTAAATCTGCTAGTGGTGGAGAACACCCCTTATGGCACCATTCTAGATTCAAACTTCAAACTCAAGAATTCAATCCTCTTTTCCTTAAGATAGGTCCTTTCCTTCTTTTGGTTTAAACATCCTAGTTGTGGAGAATGCCCTCTGTGCTACCATCCTAGTGTCAATTTCAATTTTAATTTCAAAAATTAAGCTTCTTTTCCTTAAGGTTAGGTTCATTCCTAAGGATTAGATCTACTATTAATAGAGTATACCCTTAGGACCACTGCCCTAGTATCTATTCAAACTCAATCCTCTAGGGTTAGATTTACGATTCCCTTAGAATCAAAACCCAAACTCGGTCCTCTGTAGTTAGGAGTTCTTCCATCGTATACGATTACCCAAATATTATTTTCATTTGAGGTTAGGGTTCTCCTTTCCTTAGGATTAGACCCACTAGTGGTAGAGTACACCCTCCGCGACACCCTAGTATCAATTCAAATTTTTATTCTTTAGGAATATCTTTCTACTTTCCTTTAGAATTAAAATTCCAAACTTGACCCTTTAATTTGGTCAACGCTAATATGTGCAATAGATTTTCATTTTATTATACATAATGGGGGTCCACTTGTTGACTTCATTTTTATATGAGGTCTCTAGGCCCAATCTAGACCCTAGGATCTACTTAGACTCTAGATCAATCCAGACCCTAGGATCTACCCAGATCTTAGATCAATCCAGATCAAATCTTGATTTCCGGATAAAAATTTAAGGTTCAAAGGCCCTATCCAGAAAGCCTTTTCTAGTGATTTTTTAAACAGTTCAAACACCAGTCAAATGACCCCCAATACATGATTTATCATATGTATATTGATTAAGCATGTCCATAGGGTCTACCCTCTAAATTCGATCTCATTCTGAGGTCTATAACCCCAAAAACTGAATTGAAACCAAAAGACTATAAAACCTTCAAATATTTATAGCCTATGCCACTGGACTTACTACCTTATGGATTTTGACCTTAGAGCCTTCTCCAAACTCTTTTATCATAACTAAACCCTTGATTATCATATTTTTTATATTATACTTCATTTTGGTGGATCCACTTTGACCCCTAGTTGAACAGGGGTCAAAATGATCAGAATGCTCCTCAAAGACAATTTTGGAGTTTCTATAGACTTCAACATGGCCTTTTCAAATCAATCCTCAAAACCTCTTCTAATGCATCCTAATCATCATTAGAAATGCGATGGACTCAAACTTCTAAAATACCCCTTAGAGATATGAATAGTCATTTTGAATCAAATGACCTTTCTTTAGATGGAACCACTTCCATTCAACTCCAAATGTTAAACAAAACTTATTGGACTCAAATCTAGGTCCTTGGTTAATCAGGTTGACCAAGTTAACCTAGGTTAACCTAATATTTTTTTAGGGATCCAAATGAGTATTTTCTTTGTCCTTCTGTGGGGCTCCTTGGATTGTCAAATATGAATATCCAAGTGAAAAGAAACTACTCCCTGAAGGGATATTTTCTTTCCTCCTTGGATACTCAAAATATCCTAATCTTAATCTTCAAATGAAGAGGGACTCTCCCCTGAGGAATGTTGCCCTTCTCTTTAAATTTCATATAAGATTTATGTCTCGTCTCAAGTGCCACTTAACTCTATTATAACTTAAATACATTAAATTACATTGAATGAAAATTTAAATTTAGACTTGGATCACTTGTAGGGTTATCCTAAGCAATTATATTTAAATCATCCCAAGCAGTTAATATGATGAAATTTAAAATGCTCAAACCAACTAAACATTTCCATGCTCTTTTAATTTTAAAAGGGGGACTTAGTGCAGCAGTAGTACATGTAATAATTTAGTATTTATGATTTTTCCCCCTTTTATTTTAAATGTCCTACATGAGTATGGCCACCTGCATAAGATTTAATTAGCATAAACCATCCCAAACCTTGGGGTAATGCTAAAGCCCATCAATAACATCATAGAGTATAGAAATTAAATAAAAATCACATTAATATTAACAATCAACATGCAGTAAAAACTCAAAAATCCTGGCACATAGCAGAAAAGTAAATACCAGCCTTGCCTAGATCTTGAAGTAGTGCCCTAGCAAACTATCTAAAGTGTGTGAGGTAGGATGTGATGCTTAGATATATCCTATATTGGGTAATTGGTTAAAGTTGTCTATTGTTTAGGTTTATTGAAGGTTGAAGGGTAAATTTGGTTAGAGTTCAAATTTTAATGTGTTAAGGTTTGTTTTATGATGCATTTTTAAGGTTGATTGATCTAAATGAATTTAATTAATTAGAAATTAAGGGACCAATATAATCTAATTAATTTTATTAGTTGTTTATTTTACAGATTAGATTAATTTAAATTTTCTATCAATTGGTTTGTGGCATTATTTCACAGGCTCGAGGAACCAGGCCTCCCTAGGAGACGTAGCCCCGTAACCCGAGGTAGTCTAGCCTAAAAACCTAATTAATGTAGATGAATTAAGATTTTTTAATTTTGGTTAAATTATTAAAAATCAATTAATTTTAAGATTTTATACTCCATTGAATCCGTTCGTGATATTGTGCTACTAGGCTCAAGGAACTAGGCCTACTTAGGATTCTTAGCCCCCTAACCCGGAGTTTTCCATCCTGAAAACTTCGTCTTGGGAGTGGTTGTTATGTATTAAAGGGTTGGTTGATTAATGTTATGAATCAAATTATTAATTTTTTTAATTTTGACTGATTATTATATTTTTTGGATTTTTTGGATTATTTTAATTATTAAATTAAGGGGTTAAATTTGGACTTCTAGATTAAGTCTGATTTCTAGGAAGTTAATATTTTTATTAAATATTATACCTTAGGATGAGAAATTTGACTAAGGTTGATTTCTAGGAAGTTAATATTTTTTTTAAACATTATACCTTAGGATGGGCAATTTGATTATAATTTTTTTAGGTTTGTATTTTTCAATAATTAGTTAAGAATTTTTTAAGTTTGAGTTGAAATTTTATCCTAAATTTGACTTAAAAGTTGACTTTTTATTTTAAGTGATTTTTGATTATTTGATATTTTTAATAAATAATAATCCTTATATGTAGTACAATGCCTTTAAGTTTGCTTAATTTGCAGTCTTTCATATTAAGTTATAAATTTTTGAAATTTTGACCTAATTTTGAACTGCAGTTGACCAGAAAGTTAACTTTTTGACGTTGACCTACTTCAATTGGTTTATTATTTTCATAAAATACTAGAACTCAAATGGAGTTCAATGACACACTAAATTTGGTCAATTTGGATTTTTTTGAAATTAGTAATGATTTTTCAAGTTTTGGTTAATTAATTAATTTTTTAAATTATTTAATTAAGAAGGTTTTGATTTTTTCTACCCCAACTCATCCTAAACTATATGAAATCACTCCTAATGGTCTGGGATGACCCATGGGAGTGTTTTCAGATGTTTATAATTTATTTAGAATTTTTAATAATTTTTAATTATTTATTTTCACTAAAACTTAATTTAGAGTTAAATTAAATATCCAATGATGGAAATTTTATTTTTCATAAATAGAGGATAAATTTCTTGTCAGTTTGATATATTATTTGTAATTTTTCAATTTAAGTTTGATGTATTACAATTTGTGAAGTTTTTTAGTCCTAAAAATGGCTTAATTTTGACTTATTTAATTTTCTGACTTAATGTCCTCCAAATCCAATGAAATTTGGACTATATAAAATGTTACTAAGTTTAATGTTATGAAGTTTCATGCCTATTGGGTGTGTGTATAATTTTATAGAATTTTTTTAAGTTGGCTAGACCTTGTCCTTAATTAATTTTTCTAGATGTCACTTGTATTCAATTAGGTTTGAATCTCTGGTCATTTCACCCTGACACTAAATTACATGTACCATAGCAAAATACAACCCTAATTTTAAGTGGTGTGTGAGTTATATATTTTCAAAGTTTTGGGTCAAAATTTAACCAAAAACTTTGAAAATGTAATTCACCTGAATCCAACTAGTAACCAGAGTTGACTTTTCTATGGCATGTGAGTATCACACCATAATTTCTCCACTCCAAATTTGAACTGAATCATATTACTTGATTGGGAATATTCAATGAATTTTAATTTTTATTAAAAGATAAATATGTCTCTATACAGTGATCTAAATTAGCCAAACAAAATTTTAAAATAAACTAGAACTAGAGATGGTTCCAACGAGCCCAAGAATAATAAATTTGAATAACAAATGAATTTTTGGTGAATTTTGGAAGTTTAAAGAATTTAAATTAAATTCTTAAATAAGTTTTGATTCAAAAAATCGAATCAACGTCCAAGATTTGGCCACGTCGCCATACCTTCATACTAAAGAACTTGGATTCCAACCTCAAGGAAGGCACGTAGCTCCGAGCTGTCCGATTGGCCAAGTTCAAACGAACGGACGGCCCAGATTAATCTAGATTTTTTAGTTCATTTTTGAACTGAAACTTCAAATGCTCGTAACTTTCAATCCAATAGTCCAAATTTGATGAAATTTGAAACGTAGGATCTAAGTACCCTAATCTTTCAACCCGTAGAGTTTCAAGGCTTAATTCATTGAGATTTAGGAGAAATCAAGGTCTAATTATATAACTTAGAACAGGGATAACCTACAATCCAAACATTAGATTTTAATGTTCTTGGGCTTGTTAGAAAGCTGAAAAAGCCCTCTACAACTTTACTGAAGACCTCAAGAATGTATGATAGCTAGATTTAAATCTACTATTGAAAGTCTTCTTTCTCTCATTATCTCTCTCTCCCTCTTACTAAATTGGGTTCTTAAGTTCTTCAACAACTTGGAAAATGGCTGGAGGTACATTACTTATAAATTAAGAAGCTGAGTTATCCCTGGAATGGGTTGGGGGTTGCTAGAATTACTAATTTTGGATGATATGAGGTTATTTCAAAGCTTTGAGTGAGGCATGAGAATGGCCATTCCCCCTATGATTTCTATCCTAATCAAGAGAGAAAGAGAAACCTTATGGTGCTGCCAGGTACTCCTTATAGCTAGCCAAATGCATGAAGTATGGATTAAGTATGAAGATTTGGCTTGCCAAGGTGGAAAAGCCATATAAGCATGTAAATTTAACTTAGTTGACTACTTTGATTAGTTAAACTAGTCAATGGGATGATGTGGCTTGGAGGGAAGACTAGATGAGCTACTTTGGAAGGATTAGAATGGGTTTGATAGCTAGGGATTAAAAATTTAAAAGCTTGGAAGATATTTCAAGTTGTTTGACCAAGTCTTATTGTGTTTACTTGGTCAACTAGACTTGATTTTGATTGACCAAAAATTGGGGTATGTTAAGCTTATGAATTGAAGTTGTTTTGAGGTTTGATAAGGATTTGAAACAATTAAATTGAAGGTTGAGTGAATTGAGTACATGCATTGAGAATTTGACCAAATTATTAAAGTTTGACCAAGTCAAACCTATATGATTTGACTCATGGTAATTTTTAGAAATATTTGATGTATTAAATATAATAGAATTGAGAGATTGAAGTGATTGATTTGACCAAATGGGTTATAAATATCCATTTGGATCCTTATAAGAAATATTAGGTCAACCTAGGTTGACTTGGTCAACCAGGTTGACCCAGGACTAAGATTTGGTCCAACAAGTTTGGCTTAACTTTTGGAGTTGAATGGAAGTGGTTCCATCAAAAAAAGTTCATTAGATTCAAAATGACTTTTTTTACCTCTAAGGGGTATTTTGGTCATTTGAGTTGATCTAGTCAACCAGGTCTGACCAGGGTATAGGTTTGAGTCATATGCATTTCTAATAGTGATTAGGATGTATTAGAATAGATTTTGAGGCTTGATTTGAAGAGATCATATTAAAGTCTACAGAAAACTCCAAAATTGCCCTTAAGGGGCATTTTGATCATTTTGACCCCTGGTCAACTGGGGGTCAAATTGGGTCCACCAAAATACCATTTAATGTGCAACACATGATAATAAAGGGTCTGGATGTGATCAAAGGGTTTGGAGAAGGCTCCAAGGTCAAAATTCACTAAGTAGTAGGTCTAGTGGCATAGGCCATAAATATTTGAAGGTTTTACTGCCTTTGGGTTTCAATTCCATTTCTGGAGTTAGAGACCTTAGAATGAGCTCAAATTTGGAGGGTAGACCCTAGGGACATGCCTAATCAAAATGAAATTTATAAATCATGAATCACGGGTCATTTCACTGGGTTTGAGGTGTTTAAAAAATAATTAGAAAAGGCTTTCAAGATAGGGCCTTTAAACCTTGGATTTTGTTCTAGAAATCTTGATTTGATCTCACATCTGGGTAGATCCTAGGGTCTGAATTAATCTAGGGTCTAGGTAGATCCTAGAGCCTGTATTGGCCCTAGTTACCTCATATAAAAATGAGGTCAACAACTACATACAAAAATTAATAGATTATAAAAAAGAAGACATGCAGATTTTATAAAAGTAAAATGGTATATTATGAATCAACGACGAAGGATTTAAAGAATAACCCATTACAATATTCCTATTTCCAAAATGTGTCATTTGATCTTTTTTAAGGTATTTTTAAATCACTAATTCTGGGACTCACTCTTATACTAATTGAAAGTTCAAGTGAGGTTGTTAGACCTTGTTGAACTACTATAGGCACACTAAAAGGGTAAGAATTGGTTATTTAAACATTCTCTCAATAAAGTCTTTTTATTTTATTTAAATTAATCATAAATGCAAGTAGAATAACTTAATAAAAATAATGTACTATTACTCCTTTGATTTTCATAACAAACATAAATGATAAAATATATTTCTTATTTTACTTTTAAATTTTAATTTTATTTTTCCAACAATAATCAACATAACTAAAGTATGATAATCAAAACACAAATTTGTAGGAATAATAAATGTGCAAGAAATTAAAATGTTGGAAAAATAAAATGCAAAGAGTAAAGAAGAATGAGCACATATAATTTTATAGTGGTTCAGTCAAAACTTAGCATATGTCCACTCCTCGAGTCCTCCTCTCTAAGTATTGTGCTAAAACTTTTACTGTCTATTTTTTAGCCTCCATAGAAAGATAGAGAAGCCCTTAAAAAAATTTCTTCCACCAACCTGGTGCGGCAGAGTATTGGAAGCTTTTTCACCTTCCTTGTGAAGGCAGCAAACCTAGAATGCCTTTTCACCCTCTTGGGAAGGTAGAAAACCTAAAATCCTTTTTCTCACTTCTAGTGAAGGCAGAGAACTCAAAATCCTTTTCACCCTCCTAGAGAAGGAAGAGAACCTTTATCTTCAACCTTAAAGCCTTTCTCTCTAGGGCTACCTAAGAGACCAACAAAGACACTTGGAGGAATTAAAATAGAAGATTGTCTGGAGCAACAGCGTGAACCCCTTCAATATACTTCTCCCTCTCATACAACTTCTACTTCAACCTCTCCAAGCTCTTAGACCTTACAAAGCTCTCTCACCAAATTCCTTCAATAGCCAATGTATTTTGAAAGACTAATAGAAAAGTTTTTATAGAATGTTCAAAAAACCCTAAAATTTTAATTCAGCTGAAACTATTCATATAGCATGTTTGAGGATTATGCAATATAATTTAGTCAAAACCTAATTCATCCAATATACAGAATAGAGACTCTATATATTTTGTTTAAACCTCTGTATGCTAATCATACATAATAATGCTTAGATTATACGGTACGATTAGTTCATTCTCATTAAGTTCATACAAGGCAATCACCAGGATGATAGAAAATCATTTTGTCCAGCATCCAATATGGCAGGTATTATACTTTCTGATTAGTTTAATGAATCAAGGTTTATCAATGATGTTACCTAGGATGGCCAATTTTCATCTCTGCCTATTATGAAGCATAGGTGAAGGGAAGTAAGGTTTTGAAAGTAATAAATGATCATTTGAGACTCATTAAATACAGTCCCATACATGATTAGGTAGGTGTTGACAGATAGAAGAGGAGTGATATTGTCTCGGTCTTTAGCCTTAGAAAGGATCTTCATCCAAAGAACATGCTGGATGATATTGGCATTTTAGGTTACTGATTGTCGATGAGGTTGATGTTGATTTAGAGGATTATTTCTAAGTTTCATATTAACAATGGTCCTATATTAGTTAGTCCTTAAGGCTAAGTTTTGGGGATGAATCGCTTCAGTGGATAAATGGAGATGTTGAATAAGATCCTTTTTGGCAATCTCTACAGGATGCCTACAGACATATGTGGTCATGAAGGAAAATTTTGCTTGGACTCTAAGACTCATAAAAAATTTAAATAGAAGTTCAGAGTTGAAAGGGAATGCGAGGGTCAGATGGAATTGCAAATTGGTTGAGGTGAAAAGATCTATAACCTAATAATTAAGAGTTACTTGATGTATGATGTGTGAGGGTGTGATGTGGGCCTCTTTGAAATGATGATCGACAACTTCATCGTTGAGTGTTTGGAAGAGGTCATCAATAAGACGATGAGAGGAACTACCCTAGAGAAATGATAGGCTCGCTTGCCACCGTCAATAAGGAATATCTTGAAGTGAGACTTGAAGGAAATAGGAGATGAAGGTTTGAATACATAGTGAGTTCATCCTTAGACATCCCTCCCAATTATAAAATTTTTAATATATAGTATTATATGATTGAGTACCATATAGTATGATCAGAAAAATTTAATTCATCTAGATTACTTATCAAAAAAGGGTGGTCAAATTGAACAATACGATCAGGATTATATGGGATGATCTTCATAAAAGGCATTCATCCTAACGAGTCATCTGGATGACATTTTTACTAATGGTTTGTATAGAATGAAAAGGTGTTCGTATTGTACAATGATGTGTCAAAGTTTTGTACAGGTTAATTAAATTCGTTCAACGGTCACTAACATGTGGATCATAAAGGATGAAGAGGTGGTCCTTCAATATGATAACCAATTTTTGATCAGATTTGGGCTGTTGAATTCTTGTAGGGTAAGGATGTGCAGAGGTGTACTAATCCTACAGTATGAATAAAGTTTATATAATATTATGTGAATAATTTTTTATTTTTCTAAAGTTTTATTTTATTTTATTTTTTTATTTTTAAATGTATAGTGTGTGATAATTAGGGAGCTTTTTTGAATTATCAAATTCAAACATAGAAATCTAAAATAAATAACAAGAAGTAAAAATAGAATAAAAAATCAAAATAAATAGGAAAAACACACAAACCACTTAATTATACATGATGTTGATTTCACTTTTGTCCTGAGTCATGCATAAATATTAATGACACCTACTATAGTCCTCAGTATGCTAAAGGTGTCATAGTTTAGGGGTTTGGTGAAAATGTCTGCAAATTGATTTTCACTGGCAACATGATATAGTTCAATATCTCCATTGGCTATATGATCTCTAATAAAATGATATCTAATGTATATATGCTTAGTACGAGAGTGATAAATTAGATTCTTAGAAATACAGAAGGCACTAGTGTTATCACGCATGATAATAATGATGCCCACAAATAGTCCAAGATCTAGGATTTGTTGCTTTAGCTATACGACTTGCGCAAGATAGCTTCCTATAATTATGTATTCTGCCTTTACGGTGGATAGGGCTACAAAGTTTTACTTCTTACTAGACCAAGAAACTAATGATTATCAAATGAATTGGTAATTTCTTGAGGTACTTTTTTTATCTATCGTACACCCTACAAAGTCTTAGTCTGAATATCCTATAATTTTAGAGGAAGAGCTAATCCTAGGATACCAAATACCTATATTTTGGGTGCCTCGAAGATATCTAAGAATTCTCTTAACAAAAATTATATGGGATTTCTTAGGTTCAACTTTGAATATAGCACAAAGACATATACTAAACATTTTTTCAGGTTGGCTAACAGTCAAATATTAAAGTGATCCTATTATTCCCATATATTTTTTTTCTGATCCACTGATTTTCCACTTGTATCCTTATCTAATTGAATGATAGAGCTCATGGGTGTATTTATTACCTTAGCACCTTCCATCTCGAACTTCTTTAGGATCTCCTTGACATTTTTTCTTTGAATAAGGAAGGTTCTACAATCTCTTTTCTTGACATTAAATCCAAGAAAGTATGTAAGCTCTCCCATCATACTAATCTCAAATTCTTTACTCATAGTTTTGAAAAATTCATCACTAAGTTTTTTATTTATAGATCCAAAAAATATATCATCCATACAACTTTGAATAATGTGTAAATCAATAAAGGATCTATCTAGGAATAATGTACTAAACCTCGCATACCAAGCTCTAAGAGCTTGCTTCAATCCAGATAATGCCTGCTTAAATTTTAAACATGACTGGGAAAAATTGAATTTTCAAATCCAAGGGGTTGTTCTACATAGATATCTTTCTTAATTACCCTATTTAGAAAGTTACTTTTAACATCCATCTGATATAATTTGAATCCTCTAAAACATACAAATGCGAATAGAAATCTAATGGCTTCTGACCTAGCTATAGTGGGTAAAAGTCTCTTAAAAATCAATACCTTCAATATGATTATACCCCTTAGCTAGTAACCTTACCTTGTTCCTAATAACTACTCTAGAGTCAATCATCTTATTCTTGAACACCCATTTAGTTCTTATAACATGCTGGTTCTTAGATGTACTAACCAACTCACATATATCATTCCTAACAAATTAGTTTAACTCTTCTTACATAGTTAGATCCATAATTCTTCAGATAGGGCTCGATCTATACTAGTGGGTTCTATCATAGAGATAAATGCAGAATGATTAACCTCCTTTCTAAGTCCATGCTTAGTTTTGACTCCTACAGATGGATCTCCTAAGATGAGTTCTCTACGATGACTAAATGGATATTTCCATTCTCTAGGCAATGGCTCCTAAGGTTCATCTCTATTAGTTAGATCAATGGATTATACTCCTTGGGTAACCTCTATCTCTTCTTCTTCTAACCTAGGCTCCTTAGATCTATCAAATTCATCAAATACCACATAAGTTGATTCCTCTATAACTAAGGTACTCTTAATAAAAATCTTATAGGCTTTACCTACAAGGGAATAGCCTTTGAAGACTCCTTCATCAGACTTGGGATTAAATTTACCTAGAGGAGGTTTTCCATTATTAAGAATGAAACATTACACCCAAAATTATGAAGATGTGAAAATTTAATGTCCTTCCCTTAAGTAGCTCATTAGATATCTTATTGAGTTTGGATCTAACATTAACCCTATTTAAAACATAACAAGTAATATTCACTACTTCTGCTAAAAAATACCTAAGGAGAGAATATTCATCAAATATAGCCATAGTAGCTTCTACTAAATTTCTATTCTTTCTTTCAGTCATCCAGTTTTGCTGAGGGGATATAGGGGAAAAAAATTATGTTCTATTCCTAGTTCCTTTTAATATGATTCAAACTTATCATTCTTAAATTCTCCAACATTATCACTATGAATAATAGATATCTAACATCTTATCATTCACTAAATCTAAGTGGAGAATATTCTAAATTCTTAAATGATTCAGTTTTATGAGATTGAAATCTAACCCAGGTCAATCTAGAGAAATTATGAATAATTATATATCCATAAGTTTTCCCTCCTAAGCTGGCCGTACTAGTTGGACAAAATAAGTCCATATGTAAGATTTCTAGTGGCCTAGAGGTGATGCTGTCCTAATGGAATGAAATTATGATTTGAATATTTTTCTTAGTTGGCAGACATCATAAAGGTGGTCCTTAGAGAATTTTAGCTTGGGTATGCCTTTAACTAGGTCTTTCTAGGTGATCTTCCTAAGGGCTTTCATGCTTGTATTGTTGCAAATCTAGTTTTGATGATGACAAACATGTTTCCAGTGTGTTTTGCTTGGCTAATCTGTTTCAGGCACAAAAGACCGCGAGCCACTCAAGCCAACTCAAGATCGGGTCCAAGTGTGCCAAATGTATGATTTTTCTTTTTATTGAGTCAATTATAATGTAACTGATTCCCTAGCTAAGTAACCTTGCACACACACACTCAGGGAGAGAGATTGAGTGAATTAGAGTTTCTATTAAAATTTTGTTCAGATCGTCCTGGACGATTTTAACATCGTCCTGGACGATCCAGCCAAAACAGAAACCCTAATTAGGGCGACTAAGTTAAGAGGGTCTGATTAAGCAGATCGTCCTGGACGATCTCCGGATCGTACGGGACAATATGCCCAAATCAAAAATTCTCAGCCGCCAGATCAAGTTAGGCAAGTTCTTATTTTTAGATACTTGGTCTGATCGTCCCGGACGATACGTGTATCGTCCCGGACGATTCAGTACAATCATGCCTAATTTAATCTGGTAATTAAGGAAAGTAATTTATTTTTGGTTGATACGATCATATCGTCCTGGACGATCGCAGGATCGTCCCGGACGATCATGATCGTTTAGTGCATTTCAGCTGTACGACCCGAACTGTATTCAGGATGATTTGGGGCCTTTTTGAACTAATCGTACAGGACGATGACCCCATCGTCCTGGACGATCAAGTCATTTTTTAGTCGTCCGGCACAGATTTCTCTGGACGACCCGAACTGTCTTCTAGATGATTTCCCTCAATTTGCACTAATCGTCCCGGACGATCGCAGGATCGTACGGGATGATATGAACAATTTTTTCTACTGATCGT
Organism: Dendrobium chrysotoxum; assembly: GCA_019925795.1. Taxonomy (NCBI): domain Eukaryota; kingdom Viridiplantae; phylum Streptophyta; class Magnoliopsida; order Asparagales; family Orchidaceae; genus Dendrobium; species Dendrobium chrysotoxum. The sequence continues at coordinate 61,360,457 of CM034300.1, read as the reverse complement.
CCAAAAGAGCCTAATCATCCAGGCTGAAACTGCTGAATTTGAACTGATCGTACAGGACGATCGATCGATCGTCCTGGACGATCTTGGCCGACCAGTTGAGATTGAGGGAAAATTTTAAGCCCTCCTTTAAAAGAACTTTTTCCAATTTTTGGAAAAATCTTTTGCTGTCTTCCTTCCCTGAGAAACCCTAGAGAGAGAGAGAGAGTTGGGAGAGAGAGAGAAGATCTTGTGAGGGGGAGTTAGTGAGGGATTCACTAAGGTTACTCCAAGCACGGATCAGAGTCGTCTTCTCCGCTCGTCGTCTTTCGTCTAGTCGGTGTTCGTCGTGGGAGGATCGTTCGTAAGAAGATCCGGGGTTCTCTGCCCGCTTCAGGTGGAAGCAAAAGGAGTTCGAAGGTTCTCTGCCTGCTTCGGGAGGAAGCGAAAGGAGTTCGAAGCTTCTTTGCCTGCTTCAGGAGGAAGTGAAAGGAGGTCGGGTTCTCTGCCTCACCGTATGGTGAAAAGGTGGTGTTTGTATAGGCTTCTCCGCCTTGCTGTGGGAGTAAAAGGAGAGACACTTTTTGTTTAGTGCAATACCCGGAGGGGAGGCTCCAGGGAGTGGACGTAGGTCAAGTTGACCGAACCACTATAAAATCTGGTTTACTTTTCTGATTCAGTTCTGCACTTTAATTTTTTCTGATATTAACTGCTTGGGTGAATATCTGTGGTTGATCTTTTTATCGTTGTTTTAATTCGTTTCCGCTGCACGTTATAAAAAGATTTTCATAGTTATCGTGAAATTTTTAAATAACCAATTCACCCCCCCTCTTGGTTTGCCTCGGGACTAGTTCACTAGGGCTTAACATCCCTATTAAACTTTCAAGTGGTATCAGAGCGGGATTCAAAATTTAGGTTTAAAAACTTTTGAATTTGATCTATGGCTAACTGTAACAATCGTAATACTGCTGAAGGATATTCTATTACAAGACCACCGTTGTTTGATAATATTCCTTTTGATTTTTGGAAAACACGCATGTCTACTTTTCTGCAATCTATTAATTATCACATGTGGATGTTAGTTAAGGACGGATACGAACCACCTTTTAGACTGATTAACAATGTGAAAACTGAACTGCCTTTTACTAATTAGATGTTTGATGATCGTGATTTAGCACAGTTAAATGCAAAATGCTTGAACTGTTTCTTTTGTGCTTTAAAATCTGAAGACTATATGCGTGTTTCTACTTGTACAACGGGAAAGGAAATCTGGGATAGATTATGCATAACATATGAAGGTACAACTAAAGTCAAACAGTCTAGGTTAAACATCTTATTACATGATTACGAACTTTTTCGCATGAAACCTAGTGAGACTATTTCAGAAATGTACACAAGGTTCACTTAGATTGTTACCTCTTTGCATGTTCTAAGTAGAGAACTTACTAACTACGAAAGAGTGAACAAAATTCTAAGATGTTTGCCTGCTTCTTATGATGCTAAGATTACTGCTATTACTAAATCTAAAGATTTAAATACTTACTCTATTGACAGCTTACTTGGATCACTCATTGCTTACGAGCAAGGGGTGAACCAAAGGCAACTTGATGCAGGTGAACGCAAGAAAGAGAAGACAGTGGCACTAAAGGCCAAGGATTCAGATGCTAGCACTTTCGGGTCTGATAGCGATGATGTTGCCTTAATCACAAGGCAATTCAAAAGCTTTCTAAGGAAGAAATATAAGAACTATCAGAAGTGGAACAAGGGTAAGTCCAATAAAAATTTTAAGGGTTCATCTGAATCTGTTTGTTTTGAATGCAGGAAGCCTGGACACATTAAGGATGATTATCCAACACTTAAAGCTCACCCAAGCAAGGAGAAGGGTGAGGAGAAACCAAAGTTCAGAAAGGACAAGAAGCGGATTCAGAAGGCGTTCTGGGCAGACTCTGCATCCGACTCTTCTGAGACTGAAGCTGAAGAGGAGGAAACAAACTTGTGTCTTATGGCTGATGATCACCATGGTCAGTTGGATCAGGAAGAGGTATGTGAGCTTACCTACGATCAATTATTTGAAGTTTCTAAAAGAATTCATACATCGTATAGGAAGCTTAAGAAAACTCATGCTAGTTTGAAATTAAATTACTTAACTTTGCAAAAAGAGCATGATTCTGTAGTTAAAGATCATTCCACACTTGATTTAAATCACATGTCTTTTCTTGATGAATTCGATGAGTTGAATAAAAAATATTCTGATTTAGTTTCTGAGCATGATTTATTGAAAACTACGCATATGGACTTAGAAAGAGCTTTTAAAGAATTAGATACAATGGCATGTGAAGTAGAAAGTAGCATGGGAACTTTGAAATTTGAAATTGCATGTTTAAAGAAAGATAAATGAGTTTTTGAAATGAAAGATCAGTGCTTTTGAAAAGAACAAAACACCGCCTACTTTTGAACAGTTTTATGCACCGCCACCTTTTGAAAAATCTGTTGCAAGTTCTTCAAAGCATGTTTCATATACATCTAGGAAGAGGCATTATCATCCATGTAGATTAGTTAACCCTTTTCCTGGTGTTAGATGTTTTTCATGTGGCATGTTAGGACATATTTCTCACACCTGCACTATTCACCATAGTACACATTGGGTGTGGAAACCCAAACTGCCTGTTTCACAGCACAACACGCATGCATTGCATTCTTCTTTTCATAAGAAGGAACCCAAACCTGTTTGGGTTCCTAAGACTGACGTTTGATACTTTTGTAGGTGTGCTCTCACACAAGACCTCGTGAGAGCATGTGGTACCTAGACAGCGGATGTTCTAGACATATGACTGGAGATGCAAATCAGTTCATTTCACTGGAGGCCAGAGCTAGAGGCAAGGTTACACTTGGAGATAACAACACCAGGAAGGTGGTAGGCACAGGTATAATTAGTGATTCAAAGAACTTTATGATTGATAATTTTTTGCTTGTAGATGGACTGAAACACAACCTGCAGAGCATCAGTCAACTCTGTGACAAGGGATACATCATCAAATTCCTGCCCACTGGCTGCATTTTAAGCTTAAATGATGAAGTTGTTTTTCATGGGCAAAGGATCAATAACGTCTACAAGCTGGATGTAAGTAGCATTAAATGTGATAATTCAATTTGATTAAAAACTGCTGCTGATGAGTCTTGGTTATGGCATAGGAGATTGTGTCATGCCAGTATGAAAACCCTTAGGAGAGTCACCCAAAAGGACTTAGTTAGAGGTGTGCCCAAGCTTAAGTTCACTAAGGATCACCTGTGTGATGCCTGTTAGTTGGGGAAGCAAGTCCAGTCCTGTTTTCACTATGTTAAGGACATTAGCACCTCTAGACCTTTAGAAGTTCTTCACATGGACCTCTTTGGACCCATTAGCACTGCCAGCTTAGGGGGGAGAGTCTATGATTTTGTGATTATAGATGATTATTCGAGGTTCACTTGGGTTAAGTTTTGGTCACATAAATCTGAGTCATTTGATGAGTTTAGATCCTTCTCTACTTGGATTCAGAAGAAGTTAGGATGTGAGATTATTACCATCCATAGTGATCACGGAGGGAAGTTTGAAAATGAAAGATTTGGAAGTTTTTGTGAGGATCATGGGATTAGTCACAAATTTTTAGCTCCTAGGACCCCTCAGCAGAACGGGGTAGCTGAAAGGAAGAACAGGACCTTAGTGGAAGCCGCTAGAGCCATGGTTGCCGAGTATTCACTTCCAAAATACTTTTGGGCTGAAGCGGTGAACACTGCCTGTTATGTGCTGAATAGGGTGAATGTGAGAGTCAAACTAAACAAGACACCTTATGAGATCATTAAGGGTAGAACTCCAAATCTGTCCCACCTCCATGTCTTTGGCTGTAAAGTTTTCATTCTGAATAACGGGAAGTCACCCTTAGGAAAATTTGACCCCAAATCTGATGAAGGAGTGTTCTTAGGATATTCAAGTGTGGGGAAATCCTTTAGGGTGTTCAATAGGAGGACTTTGGTGGTGGAAGAAACAACCCATGTAGTGTTTGATGAATCTGATCCTAAGGAGTCTAGATCTGAAGTAGAAGATGAAGAGATTATTAAGGTTACCCAAGGAGTTGGAAATACAAATTTGGAGGAAAGGGTAGAACCTCAAACCGAGCTGCCTAGAGATTGGAGATATTCTTCGAGTCATCCTAAAGAACTGATCTTAGGAGACCCTTCTGAAGGTGTTAGGACTAGGCATGGACTTAGGAAGGAAGTAAACCATTCTGCCTTTATCTCAATGACTGAACCCACCAACATCAATCAAGCCTTGTTGGATGAATTTTGGATTTTAGCTCTGCAGGAAGAATTGAATCAATTTGTAAGGGATGATGTTTGGGAGTTAGTAGAAAGACCTAAAAATCAAAGTATTGTGGGAACCAAGTGGGTCTTTAAGAATAAGATGAATGATTCTGGTGTGGTGGTGAGAAATAAGGCAAGATTGGTGGCTAAGTGGTATAATCAGGTAGAAGGGATTGATTTTGAGGAGACTTTTGCCCCTGTAGCAAGATTGGAAGCCATTAGAGTGCTACCAGCCTTTGCCTGTATAAGGGATTTAAGCTGTTTCAAATGGATGTCAAGAGTGCCTTTTTAAATGGGGTAATTAAGGAGGATGACTTTGTAGAACAACCCCCAGGTTTTGAGAGTTCCCAATATCCAAGTCATGTCTATAAATTAAAAAAGGCCTTATATGGATTGAAACAGGCACCACTAGCTTGGTATGAGAGGCTTAGCACATTTCTGTTAGAAAGAGAGTTTGTTAAGGGGAGCGTAGACACCACCCTTTTTCTGAGGAGATTAGGGGATGACTTACTCATTGTCCAGATCTATGTTGATGATATAATTTTTAGATCTTCTGATAAATATTTATGTGAAGAGTTTTCTAAAACGATGAGTAAGAAGTTTGAGATGAGTATGATGGGAGAATTATCCTACTTTTTGGGGTTTAGCATAAGGCAAACGGATGATGAAACATTTCTCAATCAATCAAAATACACTAAGGGCATTTTGAAGAAATATGAAATGGACAAAGCCAAGCCAATCAATACTCCCATGCCCTCCACAGTTCAGTTAGATAAGGATTCAAATGGAAAATCTGTTGATCAGAAGAAGTATAGAGGGATAATAGGTTCACTGCTTTACCTGACTGCTAGCCGACCTGATATCATGTTTAGTGTTTGTCTTTGTACTAGGTTTCAGGCTGATCCTAAAGAGTCCCACCTGACTGTTGTTAAGAGAATTCTTAGATATCTTTTAGGAACCCCAAACCTAGGAATTTGGTACCCTAGGCACAGCACCTCTTTTGAGATCATTGGATATTCTGATTCTGATTTTGCGGGGTGTAGGGTGGATAGGAAGAGTACTTCTGGGACTTGTCAATTCATAGGATAGTCATTAGTCTCCTGGTCCAGTAGAAAATAGAACTCAGTTGCACTTTCCACTGCTGAAACTGAGTACATTGCCTTAGGGAGTTGTGTGGCCCAAGTTCTTTGGTTGAAGCAACAAGTCTTGGATTTAGGAGTACCTGTTGGCACAATTTCTATTCTGTGTGATAATACTAGTGCCATCTATATCTCTAAGAATCAAATCCAATATTCTAGGACCAAACACATTGATATTAGGCATCACTTTATTAGGGACCATGTTACAAAAGGGGACATTGAGCTACATCACGTAGCAACTGAAAATCAGCTGGCTAACATATTCACTAAACCACTGGCCTTTGACTCATTCAGCATTTTGAGAACCAGATTATGAGTGATTGATATAAATGCTTGATTCTGATGACTGCTGATTTATGATTGTTCTGATTGGTATTCTGATTTCTGTTAGCTAGTTTTCGTATTCTGATTTCTGATTTCTGTTAGTTAGTTTTCGTATTCTGATTTCTGATTTCTGTTAGTTAGTTTTGGTATTCTGATTTCTATTAGTTAGTTTTGGTTGGATTATTTGCTTTTAGTTGATTTTATTTCTTCTGCTAATTTTTGTGTTAGCCTTACTATTAGTTTGATTTGAGTATTTACTTTGCTGTGATTTTCTACCTGTTTTTATTTACTGGTTCATATCTTGCACTTACTGTTTTATGCTTTTCAAGATCTGATCACCGCTCACTACTTCTGATGATCTGAATTTTTGACTGGGAGTTTTTATCTTGTTTTAGTTTGGAAGCTGGTAAGCAGTGATTGACTTCGCTGAATCTGTTAAAGGGAAGAAACATTGATAATTGTTTCTCTTCCTCTAACTCCTTTACTGGTGTGTAGTTTCTTTTGAATAAAAATCCTCTTGAAAATTAAAATGTTAGTTTTTGAAATAGAGATTATTTTATCTTCCTACAGTAATCTGCCTCATATCAATAGTGTTTTTCAAAGTCTTGAGTCATTAGTTTGATTTTCTAAACCAAGTGATTGCATTTATCATATGTTGTATGGCTTTTATTTTGTGAATCGTTCTTCCTTACTGCGGAGAGTCATCTCCTTTGTCTGGAAGATAATCTCACAGCTGAGACTCTTTAATGATTATGAAAAGGAGAAAGCTTATAAAAGATGCGCAGTGCGCCAGATAATTTGAAAAAGAGGCATAAAATGAGCCCAAAACTAAAAAGATGCGAAATTGCCAAATTGGATACACAAAGTGTATCAAAAATTAAAAGATACGCAAAGCACCAACCAATTTGAAAAAGAGGCACAAACTGAGCCCAAACCAAGCTTTCTTCCTTTTCAGATTATTAAATGTCTTAGAAAAATCTGTGCGCCACTTAATATTTTCAAAAGCATGAGTCTTGAAAATCCTGATTTCTGATTTTTTACTTTGTAACACTATTATATCAGATATTTTTCTGGAACGAGGCTTGAAAGGATTTCTTTTCAAATCTAATGTCTTTTATTCTGAATCAGATTTTTGTTTTGAAAGAGGTTTGCATCGATAAGGTGCCCGGGGTCAGAGCTACGAACGTTGATTATTTCCAACCTTCTCTGGATTTCAGCGCTGTCAATCGTCCTGTCATTGGTTTTCGAATCTAAAGTCAAGGAAAAAATTCTGATTTTCTCGAGCAGCTTAATAAAAAAAATGCTTTTATGTATTTTGCGGTTAGTTTTATTCATCTTTTTGTTATTTTGATTTCATGGTTGTGTTTTTGGAATCCTGATCGATCATCTTCATCCTTCATCCTTTTCTGCTTTTCTTCACATCATCCTGGACGATACACCGATCGTCCTGGATGATACACCGATCGTCCTGGACGATCCTCTTCGTCCTGGACGATCCAAAAATCATCCTGGACGATTCATTCAAAATCATACCCACTGCTCCTGCTGCTGAAACTATCCCAGTCCTTGGTGATCGTCCTGGACGATCCATACATCATCCTGGACGATCCATACATCGTCCTGGACGATCCATACATCATCCTGGATGATATGATCCATGTCTTCCTGATCTGATCAAACGGCTGATATTGCACCAATTATTTGACATCGTCCCGGACAATCCTCTTATCGTCCTGGACGATCCACCTGTCAAGCCGCTGGACGATTCAACTTCGGCCCGTCCGACCTATTTATTATAAATCGTCCTAGACGATCCACCTAATCGTCCGGGATGATACCTTTTCGTCAACGGTCGTCCTGCTGACTCCTCGGGATGATCGCCTGTGTCTAATCGTCCCGGACGATATCTGATCATCCTGGATGATCGGACCGCCTTTTTGACCAATCGTCCAGGACGTCATAAATGTCCAGATTGTCCCGGACGATGTCACGATCGTACGGAACGATCAGTCCATGTTCTTTATAAACAGCAGTTTTCTTGAGATTTTTTCACACCGATTTTCTCCACTCCACTTCTCCTCCTTACCCTCTCAATTCCTCATGGCTGGTGGCAAGCGTTCCCGTCAGAAGGGTGCCAGTTCCTCCTGGGAGCCGGTTGATCCTCGCTTCCCTAATGCAGCCGATCAGGCTGCCTTTGAGCGATACTGCGAGGTGGGGATCACGCCTTCGAAAATAGTAAATCTTCGCACTCTCACTTATCCAGTCCTTGATCTCTTCGCACACACTTCTCTTACCTTCATCCTCACCCTCGCTTTTCCCTTTAGTTCCGAACTTCTTCGCGTTTTCTTTGCGAACCTGCGGATTTCCGCTGACTACTCCACTCTCCGTTCCTATGTCAATCAGCGCCCTGTCGAACTTACCTATCAAGACTTTCACGACATTCTCCAACTGTCCATCACTGGCGATAAACTCCACACCCTTATCACAGACCCAGATTATAATTGGAGTGTCGCCAATCATTTCCTCTGCAATACCAATGCCCCTTATCATGACAATGCCTGCTCCCCCCTTCTTAAGGATGCCCGAACCATTCAACATGTTCTTCATTCCTCCGTCATTCCAAAGGCGGGGGATCGCATTCACATCACCCCCCTCCTATCCTTGACCACCTACTACATCATGGCCCATCGAAAATTTAATGCTGTCGATCTCATTATCCGGTACCTCGAGCACCTTACCACCATCCGGGATCCAGGTCATCGCCGTCGCCCAAATCTAGCCTTAGGACACCTCATTGCCTATGCTCTTGAAACCAAGTATGACTTGTAATATCCCGCAGCCCCAGATGTTCCTACCTACTTCCTCACCAATAATGCCTTCCAGGTCCTCCACAGTACCCGACTACATCCGGAGCCCGCCCCGGATGGTGAGGATTCCCGCTCCTGCTGCACCCGAGGCACCTGCTCCCCTTCGCATTGCCTCTACCCTTGACCACCTGGTGCAGCGCTTTGACTAGTGGGAGGCCCATTTTGACTCCTACGTGGTTGCCCAGGAGCAGCGGCACAACGAGGACCTCCAACGCTTCGCGGACTATGCTGCGCAGCAGCAACAGCTGCATGACCAGGACATGGCTTGGTTCGGAGCTCAATTTCAGGTCATTCACCATTACTTTAACCCTCCACCACCACCTCCTCCTTTCGATCAGGATCCACCTCTGTTTTAGTTTCCTGCTTTTGTAGTTAGTCACTTCTATGTTTTATTTCCGTGTTCTGCCTTTTTTTTTCCTCCTCCTTTTTGTGATGTCAAAAGGGGGAGTCAGTTGTAGTCATGTCTATTTCTGTTTTCTGAGTCATATTTCCTGTATTGTTTTAGCTGTTAAATGAAAATTTAAAAAATATTTGTTTGTTTGATCTCCTAGTTTACTTTTATTTTCAAACTACTTTATAAATGTTTGCCATCATCAAAAAGGGAGACATTATTGCAAATCTGGTTTTGATGATGACAAACATGTTTCCAGTGTGTTTTGCTTGGCAAATCTGTTTCAGGCACAAAAGACCGCGAGCCACTCAAGCCAACTCAAGATCGGGTCTAAGTGTGTCAGATGTATGATTTTTCTTTTTATTGAGTCAATTGTAATGTAACTGATTCCCTAGCTAAGTAACCTTGCATACACACACTCAGGGAGAGAGATTGAGTGAATTAGAGTTTCTGTTAAAATTTTGTTCAGATCATCCTGGACGATTTTAACATCGTCCTGGACGATCCAGCTAAAATAGAAACCCTAATTAGGGCGACTAAGTTAAGAGGGTCTGATTAAGCAGATCGTCCTAGATGATCTCCGGATCGTACGGGATGATATGCCCAAATCAGAAATTCTCAGCCGCCAGATCAAGTTAGGCAAGTTCTTATTTTTAGATACTTGGTCTGATCGTCCCGGACGATACGTGTATCATCCCGGACGATCCAGTACAATCATGCCTAATTTAATCTGGTAATTAAGGAAAGCAATTTATTTTTGGTTGATACGATCATATCGTCCTGGACAATCGCAGGATCGTCCCGGACGATCATGATCGTTAAGTGCATTTCAGCTGTACGACCCGAACTGTGTTCAGGATGATTTGGGGCCTTTTTGAACTAATCGTACAGGATGATGACCCCATCATCCTGGACGATCAAGTCATTTTTTGGTCATCCAGAACAGATTTCTCTGGACGACCCGAACTGTCTTCTGGACGATTTCCCTCAATTTGCACTAATCGTCCCGGACGATCGCAGGATCGTACGGGACGATATGGACAATTTTTTCTACTGATCGTCCAGAAGAGCCTAGTTGTCCAGGCTGAAACAGCTAAATTTGAACTGATCGTACAGGACGATGGATCGATCGTCCTGGACGATCTTGGCCGACCAGTTAAGATTTAGGGCAAATTTTAAGCCCTCCTTTAAAAGAACTTTTTCCAATTTTTGGAAAAATCTTTTGCTGCCTTCCTTCCCTGAGAAACCTAAGAGAGAGAGAGAGTTGGGAGAGAGAGAGAAGATCTTGTGAGGGGGAGTTAGTGAGGGATTCACTAAGGTTGCTCCAAGCAGGGATCAGAGTCATCTTCTCCGCTCGTCATCTTTCATCTAGCCGGTGTTCATCGTGGGAGGATCGTTCGTAAGAAGATCCGGGGTTCTCTGCCCGCTTCAGGTGGAAGCAAAAGGAGTTCGATGGTTCTCTGCCTGCTTCGGGAGGAAGCGAAAGGAGTTCGAAGGTTCTTTGCCTGCTTCAGGAGGAAGCGAAAGGAGGTCGGGTTCTCTGCCTCACCGTGTGGTGGAAAAGAGGTGTTTGTACAGGCTTCTCCGCCTTGCTGTGGAAGCAAAAGGAGAGACACTTTGTGTTTAGTGCAATACCCGGAGGGGAGGCTCCGGGGAGTGGACGTAGGTCAAGTTGACTGAACCACTATAAAATCTGGTTTGCTTTTCTGATTCGGTTCTGCACTTCAAGTTGACCAAACCACTAGTTCACTAGGTCTTAACATCCCTATCGAACTTTCATGTATGACATAGTTACCTATGCCATAACTTTGACTCATAAGCAATAGTTTTTAAACATAAAGAATATGAATAATTAACACAATTTAAGTCAAGCTTGTAAATATTTTTTATTCTTTTTCCTTATAAAATAATATTTACAATTAAGCTAATCAAGCTCTTAGTAGACATAAATTTAATATAAAAATATTTATCTCATAATTGACTAATACTAAGCAAGTTTTATTTCAAACCATTTACTAGTAAACCATTTTTAATGATAAAATTCTTTGATTTAACAATCATACCTAAACCCGCCACTTTCCTAGTGGTGTTATCTCCCAGTGATACCTTGCCTCTTGCCCTCGCCTAAAGCAAGATAAATTGCTTTAAGTCTCCAATCAAATGCCTTGGGCATCCACTGTCTAGGTACTACATGCTCTCACTAGGCCATTTGTGAGAGCTCCCCTATAATGTCATCACATATTAGATTTGGGAACCCAAGTGAGTTTGGATTTCACCTTATGCTTTAGTGGATGAGATACATGCATTCTATGCTATGATGCAGATGATTTAGGCATCCACACAAGATGTGTCCTTTGATGTAGAGTGCGAGTGCGGGCTATATTTCCTAGCATGCCATAAGAGTAGCACCTAATCCCAGGGAATATATTCACTAATCCATATGGGGATAATGCCTACTCCTAGGGATATGAGAAGATGCATGCTATGTTTTGGGTTGATACCGTTATGCAAGTGTAGACGGTGATCTACTATTTTGAAATGCATCAATTTTTGCTTTCAAAAACTTATTTGCATTTTCAAAACTTTGAACTTCATGTTATAATGCTTTCTCACTAGAAAGCAGTTCCATTCCAACTACCTCTAATTCTTTAGTTATTTTTTCTAACTCAATATACTAAGATTTCAAGGATTTGTGAGCTTTGGTTAACTCAACATGTTTCTTGTTAATTTCACCAGATTCATCTAATAAGGAGGTATGCTCCTAATTTAATATAATATATTCAGCTTTAAGTCTATCAAACTATTTTTTAATTCAAAAAATTCAAGTTCAAACTAGCATGCATTTTCTTTAATTTTTTATATGAGTAATGGATTTTTTTAGAAATAATAAAGAGCCCATCATATGATAATTGACATTCCTCATCTTGATCAGAATGATCATGACTATCATTTGTTACCTCCTCATCCATGTCATCTTTTGATGAATCCAAGGCTGAGTTTGCCCAAAAAGGCCTTTATGTATTTTGCTTCCCGTTTTTGAAGTTAGTTTTCTCTTCATCCTTCTCCTTTGGTGGGTGAGTTTTCAAATTAGGGTAGTCACACTTTAAATTTCATAGTTTCCAACATTCAAAGAAAATAGTGACAGGTGAATCTTTGAAAATTCTACCTGGTTTACCTTTGTTACATTATTGATGACATTTTTTCTTTCTCCTTAGAAAGCTTTTGATTTGCCGGGTCATCAATGCTATGTCATCATCTCCTTTAATTGCAAAGCTATCACTCTTGAAATCATTGGCCTTTATTACCTCTGTTCATCCTTCTTCCTATCTGCTACATCAAGTAATCTTTGACTCATGCTTTGCTCATACATAATGAGTGTGCCAAGAAAATTATCAATAGAATAAATATTATAATATTTAGATTCACATATAGCAGTAATATTAACATTATAGCTACTAGATAGTCAATTAAAAAATTTGTTGACCTTCTCAGAGTTTTATAGTTCTCTACCTAGGACATGTAAGAATTTCACTATCTAGGGAAACCTAGTGTACATGTCTGAGAAAGTCTCATTAGGTCTCATGTGAAAGAGTTTATAATCATGTAACAAAATATTCAATCAAGATTATTTAACTTCACTAGTACCCTCGTAAGTGATGCAAAACCTATCACAAATCTCTTTGCCAGTAGCAAAGGTAGAGACTCTCATGTAATCTTCAAACTTGAGTGCACAAAAAAATAGCTTAAATATTTTGTATTAAGTTGTGCTAGATCTCTATCCTCATTACTCCGTTAACTAAATCATGTCTTAATTTTCACGCCATTCAAAAATGTAATTGGAGTAGAATAACCTTTTTGAATCTTAAGCCACATGCTAAAATTTATAGATTTTAAAAAAGTAGACATGCTGATTTTCTAAAAGTCAATAAGTATATTATCAAATAAGGGTGGAAGACTTATAAAATAACCCTCCGTAATATTCCTATTTCCAAAATGTGCCATTTGATCTTTTCTCAGGGATTTTTAAATCACTAATTCTGAGACCCACTTTGATACCAATGAAAGTTCAAGTGAGGTGGTTAAGCCTTATTGAACTACCCTAGGAACATCAGGGGGGTTGAATTGGTTATTTAAAAATTCTATCTATGAAGACTTTTTATTTTATTTAACCCAGTCACAGACTTAAGAGAAAAAACTTCATAAAAATAATGTAAATTTGCTACTTTGATATTCGTAACAAAAATAAAAGGTAGTATTTTCCTTTATTTTATTTTTCAATTTTTTTTCCAATAATAATCAACACTACTAACGCTTGGTAATCTAAACATAAATTTTTAGGAATAAGAAATGTGTAAGAAATTAAAATGTATGAAAGATAAAATACATAATGTAAAGTAGAATGAGCAGACTAGATTTTATAGTGGTTCGGTCAAAATATGACTTAGTCAACTTCCCCGGCTCCTCTTCTTAAAGTATTCCACTAAAACTTTTTGTGTCACTCCTTTAGCCCCCAGAAGAAGGTGGAGAAGCCATTACATAATCTCTTCCACCAGCTTGATATGGTAGAGCACTAAAATCTTTTTCACCCTCCTGATGAAGGTAGGAAACCTAAAATCCTTTTTCATCCTCCTGGTGAAAGTAGAGAACCTAGAATCCTTTTTAACCCTCCTGGTGATAATAGAGAACCTGAATCTACAGCCTTGAAGCCATTCTCCCAAGAGCTACCCAAGACACCAAAAAACACCCCTGGAGGAATCAAGGTAGAAGCTTGCTTAGAGCAACCTCGTAAACCCCTACAAACTACTTCTCCCTCTTGCACAACTTCTCCTTCTCCCTCTCTAAGCTCTTAAACCTCACAAAGCACTCTCACAGAATTTCTTCAATAGTTAAAGTCTTTACAAAAGTCTAACAAAAAGTTTTTAATAGAAGGCTTAAAAAAACCCTAAAATTTTAATTATGCCAAAACTGGTTATATACAGTACAATCGAGGATTGTATAGTATAATTAGGCCAAAATATAATTCATGAACTACATAGAGCAGAGTCTTAGTATGATATGTTTAAACCTTTATATGTTGATATTACATTATGATGCTTGGATTACTCTATACGATTAGTTCATTCTCCTAATGTTAGTACAAGATGATTATCGGGATGATAGAAAATTATCTATACACATTGTCTAGTATGATGTGTATCAACCTATATAATTAGTTCAATAAATCATGGTTTGTCTAGGATGATTCCTAAGATGACCAATTTTTGTCTTTTCCTTTCTTGTATGATCCACATTATATTGTATGATATGTTGTATTAAATAAATCTTGATTTAATTAAGTAATTATTGGGATAGATTTAGGTAATAATTTAAATATCTTTAAATATGAATGGGTTTATACAATATGACCAGCTCAAATTTTAAATATTAAAATACTTACCTAAATTTAATTGGTGGCTAAGGTTTCTAAGTTAAATGGATCATACAATTTGATCTGATTTGTATAGTATAATTCATTTTAAAATATTAATTACATAATTAACCCTTTTAAACTTTTTTCTTAACACCTGATCGTACAGTACAATTTGAATTATATGATATAATTAATTAAAAATAATCTTTAATTTTCTCACTCTTCGGTGTGTGTGTGTGCATGGTCGCTAACTTAGTATACATCTTTATAAGACTTTCACTTGGGAAATATAAAATAAAGAAAATAAAAATGCAGACTCCTGTAAAACATTATCCTATTATACCTAATTTTGAGCCCTAAATCTTGTTGCATTGGCATATGATGTACCTAAAATGTTAGTACAAATAAATATATATATAAGTCAAATGATAGGAGAAGTAAGGAGATAATTAATAATATTTATTATCATCAAAATCAAAAGCTCGGGATCCTAAATTATAATATTTAATAATGCTAGTATCAATAGGATAAAATTTTGAATTTGATGATTATACTGCCTTCATTGATTCCCTTATCGAACCCTATAAAATTATTAGAGTTTTAATTTTTCCATATAGTAGTTTTGTGCGAAAAATTAGGGAGGGTAGGATTGTTTACTTCCCTACATCAACTCTTACAAACGTATCCAAAATCTGGCATTATTTTATTTCTACCAGATTTATGCCAAGCACAAATATTAGTGAGGTGACCAAGGAGCGAGATTACTTAGATTATATTGTTCAGGTTGTTCAATCAATATATATAGGTAGGTAAAGTCATATAAGCCTCCAACAACAACAACAACAACAACAACAACAACAACATCAAGCCATTATCCCACTACGTGGGGTCGGCTACATGAATCCTTTTTCTCCATTGTGTCATGTTAAAAGTCAAATTCTCATTTAAATCTAAAAAAGAAAGATCATTTCTAATATTTTCTAACCAAGTCTTTTTAGGTCTAGCTCTACCTTTCTTAACATAAGTCAAATCTAAGACCTCTACTTTTCTAACCAGGTCATTGGTAGGCCGCCATTTTATGTGACCAAACCATCTAAGGCGACTCTCTCTAATCTTATCTTCCACTGGAGGTACTCCAACCTTTTCCTAAATATGCTCATTTCGTATCTTATGTCTAAGGGTAAAGCCACTCATCCACCTGAGCATCCTCATCTCTGTAACACTTAACTTAGAATTATGCAATTAGATGGACTACGATAGTAGGTTATGGGCACCCTTCTTTAATTTATTTCTTTTACCAGTTAATTGGTGTTTTGGGTGAGCTTAGAGAGAGTAGCTATTCTCCATTTGTACTATCATCTTGGATAAAATAGGAAAGTTTACAGATAATACCCAAGAAGTAAGGGAAGGAGCTAATCAGTCCAACCTACCGAGCTCCATCCTTCCTGCCTCTATCCAGCTGAGTTCTAGTTAGCCCAAATCTAGAGCCTCCACGACTTTAAGATAGAATGGATACATTTTTTGAAGAAAATAAGTAATGGCAGTGGGGAATAACACATGGAATGAACTATATGATAAACATGCAATAATGATAGTGCTAATATGCTTCAGATTTCAATGAAGCATTGGTTTGGATCTTCAGAAATAACCTACCTTTTTAAAGTCATGATCCTCACTTTTCGCTGCTAACCCCACTTTTCATCATTTCATGTGGCAGGACCTGACACCACCTATCCCACCACCACAGTTAGCCAGCAAAGAGGAAAAGGATGCTTAATTTTTGTTTTAATATTTTTTGAGTTCTTGTTATATTGTATTTTATTATTTATTTATTTATTTATTCTATTTATTTCTTGTATTTTAAAATGAGCATTTATATTACATATTATAATTCAATGCAGTGTTGACTCATTGTTAGTACTCTTTACTTCCTTTGTTAGTTTATTGACTTGTCTTAATGTTTCTTCATTTGCACTTTTGATTATTAACTTAACTGATATAAAACAATTATAAATTGGATTTTTTAAATTTAGAAAAATATAACACTCCAGGTAATTAAGTATATAAGAAGTGGAAGATAATTGAAGTTAAGCATTCTTAACATCAACTAATGGAAGTCATTAGAGCTTATAATTCCTATTAAAATTAACTCCTAAACCACTTAAAAGCACTTGATTACTAAGCTTAGGTTTGAATGACTAGAGTTTAGGAAGGGTATTGTGGCCAAATTAATTAGGAAATTTTTTACAAACTATTAGTTATGGCACTCTAGATTCTAGCAAATCAAACGATGATTAATCCTAACATAGATTTGTTTAAGGGGAGATACAACTAGGTATTCAACATAATTATAATTGTACTTTGTGAATGTGCAAAGAAAAAGAAAAATGATAATGAAAAGAAAGAAAAAGAAAGAAAAGAAAAAGATGTGTTATAATTTAATAAATCTGTTCCTAAAAAGTTTAACTCTGCCTAACGAATATGAATGAGCAATTAAACTAAGGGCATTATAGGAACTAGAATATATAATGAAGCCTGTGATTGAAATTTTTTTTAAATCCAAAATCTTTCAACCAAACTAGGTCGATCAACCTTTGCACATACAAAGGGATTGAGCTTAGTAAGAATATTAGTTGCAATGATGAATTAGGATGATGGTTAATGAAAGTTATAAACCACCAAATTATTATAATTAACATCATTAGTGAAGTATGATCTTGCTTTTAACATTTCAAAGTTTGCAATATAATTAACATCATTAGTAAAGTAAAATGTTATAATCACAAGTGAAATAAAATTGCTTGAGGATAAGAAATAAAATAAGTCTGGGGGAATTTATAAGGAAATATGTTATACTATGTATTTAGTATATATTCTTCTATAAAAATCCATGTTCTTTTGTTGTTGTGTAGGAAATTCCAGCAAAAAAGGACTAAAAATGTTTAAAACTACCTATCACTGTAGAGCCATCTTATCAAGCATCGTAGCGCTATCTTATTAAGCATTGTAGTGCTTGTCTAGAGAGCTGGAGCACCTATATTCTTAGGAGTTTTCCTATTAAATTCATTATCTTGGCATTGTATCCCCAAGAACCACTCCACTTCTAACACCCCGACAATAGATCTAAAGTGTTGCAGTTGATATATTGTCGTGAAAATTTAAAATTCATTCATTGCCCTTGTGCCATATCTTCAAGCACTCTAGCACAGAAGAGCTCCTAAATGCCAATTTATATGCCATTCCATAGCACCAGAGCAACACCACAACACTAATCACGATGATGCTACAACGGAGAAGTTAGAATGATTCCTTAGAAAAATATTGCATCTATTTAGACCAGTGCCTTGGTGGATATATACAAGCAGTGTCGTAGCACTAGTAAAATTATTAGTGCCGTAGCACCAACTTCTCTAGCATCGCGATGCTTTTATAAACTTTTATCTTAAATATAAATGGTGTTTTGGTCAAATTTGTTAGGACTGGTCAATTGTTTCTTGAGAAGGATAGTGAGTGAGTTTATAGAGTGTGTAGAGTGAGAGTACTTAAGGGAGAAGAATCTGAAGTGCAAAAAGTGTTTGTATTGAATTGTAAAAGTGCTTCTGAGAGACATCCTACACAACCCTTTTTTATTTTATTTTTATTGTATCAATGAAAACTTTTTCTATATTTTCCATTCCATAGTTAGAAAAATTTATTATTTTAAACTTGTAATGCATGAAAAAAACATGAAATACTTAAGTAGACTCTAGTTCTTACAACGTTTAAATGTTGTTTTCAATTAATCCCTTTGTTTATTTAATTATTGGATTGAACATGTTCTAATTAAAATCTAGTGTGACTTATTAACTCGAGAGAGGAGTAAGGGAACAATTAGAAGCATTAAAGTGGAATGCTACCAAGCCTAGACATATGATGGTAAGGGTTTTGGAATCTAAGGAGATATAAAAGCTGTAGTAGACTGAAATCTTTGCTTTAAATTCTTACAAGCTTGACTAAGATCTAAGTGTCCATATGCTTTGATTCATAATTTACATTAGGGGGGTCACACTTAGGTAAACATGTCTTCCATCATCATCATAGGTTAAAAACACTTTTATTTACTAAACATTTCCTTTCAGAAAACTGGAGTAGGGATTTAGATAACTCTTTTTCAATTAAATTGGTAGGATAAGCCATGTAATTCATATAGATAGTATTAGGGTAATTATAGGATAGTTTCCTTATGGGATCGACACTCTACTCTAAACTTTACTACTTGAATGATATGTACACTTGAATTTAATTTAGTTTTTGATTTATTATGAGCTTAACATATCTTTTATTTGCTTTGGAAGGATTTTTCATCTCCATCTTAACATATCTCTTTAGAGAAGGCTAGAAAAATTTTGTTCAAGCATGTGTATAGGTTTGAGCCTACCACAATTCTGTGCTAGTTCCCCAAAATATCACTGAATAATGAGAAATATACTCATAGATGTACTAGGAATGCATAACATTTCATCCTTATATAAACACCCCTCAATCACCATATACAACATAAAAGCTAGAATTTTTTTTCATGCATTAAATATATCAAGTATAAGTTTATATAGACTTGTTAATTATCATTAAGATAGCAATTAAAATTCTAAAGAATTAACAACCAAAGATATTCAAGAAAGGGAATTTGCAGGTATTATCTATCTCGGGTCTATATTTAAACGAAGAGGAAAAATTCTAAAGGCATTCTATCATTTTAACAAGTGTGTAATTTAACTTCCTCTAAGTATTAATGAATTTAGTGCATAGTGGTCAATATTGATGACAAACTCCCCATGTAACAACTAATGTCTCTAATATTTGAGAGTATGAATAATAGGATAGACTTATCTATCATATGTTGATATCTCTATCTTTTCATCCTTCAACTTCTCACTATAGAAGGCTACTAGGTGATTCTCTTAACAAAGTATGCTTGCCATACCTAAACTAGAAGCCTCACAAGTGACCTTAAATATTTTTTTGAGCTTCAAAGCCTAAGAACAAGGGACATGGTCATTAGAACATTTATCCATTCATGACTTTCTTAGCTAATGTAGTCCATACATAAATATTTTTCAATAAGATATTTATTATAAGAGCTACAACAATACTTAAATTCTTAATAAGTCTTCCATAAAATGTAGCTAAATCATGAAAACTTGTGACATTTACAAAATTTTTTGGGCTAGACAATCAAGAATAACCTTAATAGGATCTGCTTTCAATCCAGTAGAAAACACCACAAAATCAAAAAAGATGGCTTTAGCCAGACTAAAGAAGCACTTCTTAAGATTGACATAAACTTTGCTTTCCTAAGTTAAATTAAAACTAGTCCCAAAGTGATCTAATTATGCTATCTCATGAAGCATAAAAATGAGAATGTTATCAAAATACACTACCAAGAATTTATTAATGAATTATTTATGATCATGTTCACTAATCTCAAGAATGTGTTGGGGGTATTTGATAAACTAAAAAACATGACCAACAATTCATAAATTCCATTTAGTATTGGGAATGCCATTTTTCATTCATCGCTTGTTTTGATGGTATCCACATTTCAAGTCAATTTTGGTGAACTAACTAGAGATGGAAACAAGATAAAGTATGTCATCCAATTTGGGGATCTAAAACCTATATTTTATATTGATCTTATTAAGTGCTTTATCTTTTATACATATTCTCCAAATGCCATCCTCTTTGGAGTCAAACATATTAGAATTGCATAAGGACCTACACATTCTTAGAGGATACATTTCCTTAATAGTTTATTTAATTCTCTTTAGTTCAACATATTATGTAAGGTTCACTCTATATTTTGGTAAATTGGCAACTAAAAACATGACATCAACTATATACTTATTGAAAATCCCCCATAGGTGGCAATCCTTCTATTAAGTCATTAGAGAATATATATCTAAACTCAAATAAAAAGTTGGAGAACAGAGTAGGTATGTGGTACTAAACAGGATTAGCTATAAATTTTCTAACATGGATTATGTGAGGAGAAGTGGCATTGATAAGAACCTTCAATATAGTGTTGAATCCTACCATTTCTAATGAACAACCTGTAAGTGATGGAAATGGTATAAGACTTGGTAATGTCAGAAGTTCTCTCTCTAGTAGCAGGAGATGACATCATTATGAGCCTTAACTTTGCATTCTTTTTTTGATTGGATTTGAGTTAAATTTAAAAGCTAGGTCTATGTGGATAGGTAGATTCTTATTTATCTACTAGATTTATTGGTAATTCCCATAAATTCTTGTCATTACATTTGAACACAAACATATGCTTTTGATTGCAATATATCACATTCAAAATATAGAGCCAGTAAATGCATAATAAAATTGTGTAATGTCTATGCGAAGAACATCACATCTTATATGATCTTGACAGCTTCCTATCTTGATGGTTATTAGGCATTTGAATGTGGTGGTTAAGAAAACATTGTTCACCGACTCACATAGAATAATTCAAGATGGTGCTCTTATTTTTTGGTATTTTATTTAGTGTATGGGTAGATATCACATTCATGGCACTAAAAACATTAAAAACTAATTACATTTTTTGTTCTTACATGTAATATAGAAGGTGAAAATATTTTTCCTTCTTTAATTCAATATAGGATTGGAACTCACTTGATCTTCTATAGGTTGATCAATATATTCACTAGATAAAAGATTTTCATTACGAATCTCCTCATCTCCATCCTCCACTTCTTCATCTTATATCTCACTATGAACACAATTTTATCTCTAGATTGATTTTCCATGTGTCTTATTTTAGTACCTAAAACTAATATCTCTTTTAACCATTGAAGTCATTGGTTATCATATTAGGTTTTGCACTAGAGGATAAAGGGCTAAATCTAGCAATAGACCTTTAAGTTTAGAATGTGAGAGTTTGGTATCTAAATATTTGGTCTTTTATCTAAAAGTTAATGATGATATCTTATGCTTTTTAAGCCATAAAACATAATGAAAGCTTCTTCTAATATATAAAGATCCTAAAATCCTACTTCATTCTTAAAGGCTATTTGGTCTTAAGTAAATGTGTGTAAAGTATTCAAAATGCAAGGGTTCTAAGAATATTTGTGTTTAGTTTGAATTAAAACAAATGTAGTTTAAAATTTTGCTATATTTGGAATGCACACTCTAGTGTAAATTTGGTGTATTTTAAATTCATTTGATTTGGGAATTTTCAAAACACCATAAATTCATTGATTTTTATCTCCTGCTGCCACTATTACCTAATGTCACCATTAACACCACCACTACTACCAGCCACCACCATAATAATTAGCTTCCTTTGACACCAGCTTCTGACGACTACTACTATCACCTCCTACTACATCACCACTCACTATCATCACAACCAATGTCATCAGCCACCATCACCACCCACTATGGGCTGCCACTTGTCTCTAATAGCCCCTATAACTTCTGCTAACGATTGTCACCACCCGCTGTGGGATGCCACCTTCCTTGGATAGACTCTATAACTTCTACTGACCATTGTTGCTATCCACTACTACCTGCCACATTGGACTCAGTCAACCCCATCTGATCCTAACCCCTCACCGGCTACTGCCAGCTCAACCACCACTTATAACTACCCACCATTATTGGTAGCTACTAGTCCCTCATCAACTGCCAATGCCATTTGTCACTGTTGACTACCAACACCTCAACTAATTTATATCTCATTCATTTTAGACTACAAAATTCAACCAACCAAACATCCCCTTAATGTAACTCCTTAAATAAATTACAAATAATTTTTTATAATTGTGAATCTTTATTAGGTTAATTATCCTAGCCACAAGAAATTAAAATATTTTTATATAATCAATCACCTACATATTTTGTTGACTTAAGATCATAAATTTTTCATATAAATTTTTTCATGATTTTTAAGAAAATATTTAGAACTCAATTTTTTTTAACTTCTTACTTGGATGGGAATGTTTTACCTAGTATCTCCCCTTTTGCTACAATAGAATTCCAAAAAATTTTCTCACATTCTATTACTTTTATTTTTGTAAAAATCTTTTTTCATAGTTGTTAGGTTAAATTGTTGTTAAAATTTTAGTAGTTGTTTTACTGTGAAAAACCCTTATTTATCTGTGGTGTGTAAGAATTTCTAAGGAAAAGGCCATAAAAAGGGCAATTGGAACCAACACTGTGGCACCACATTACATCACTCCTAAGTGTTCTAAGCACCTCAGAGACAGTGTATATCATCGTGGTGCCACTAATCTCAAGATTTCTTCAAATTGAATTAATTCCCAAATGTCATAACCTTAAGCACCACAATTCCACTAGCACCCAATGCACGCCATCTATCACTATAGTGGATATGCTCTTAGGAAAATTTTAAAATCAATTAGCATGCTAGCACCATCTCTTGGAGCACATCAAAGCTGGTTAGCACCAGCACCAAGGAAGATGAACACCATAGCACTGAAAGAGAATAGCGATGCCAAATAATTATGGGGCCGCTACTAGAAAGTTAGAGTAGTTCATAGATGAAGCCTCACATCAATTTAGACTGCACCATGGTGGAGACATGCAAACAGTGCTAGTTCAATTAGGAGTACCGCGGTGCCTACTTTTAAAGCATTGTAGTGGCAGTGTCAGTTTTTATACTTAATATAAATAATTTTCTCTCTGAATTTATGAGTGCTGGGCAGTTTATTTCTTGACAAAATAGTGAGTGAGTTAGGTAGAGGGTCTGGATAGAGCATGATTAAGGCAAAATAATCTAAAGGACCATAAGTCTTTGTTTTGTATTGCATAAGTGCTTACGACTGTTATCCTACAAAATTCTTCTTTATTTTTTATTTTGATCTTTGTGATGAAATATGTTTTGTGTAATTCCTTTTCTATGCTGGACTATACACTTAGTTCTAGACTTGTGATGTAAAGCATGATTTACCAAAGTGGACTCTTGTTCTTGAGATGACTAATGTTGTTTTTTAATTATTCTCATTCATTATTTATTTATAGCATCAACCGTACTTTAAGTTAAAATGTAAAGTAACTTTTTACCATGATAGGGCATTAAGGGAATATTTAGTTTAATTGAAATAGAAAACTATCTTGCATAGTATTTGGATGATTAGGATTTTGGATTCTATACAGATATAATAACTAAAGTGGAGTGAAAGGTCTACTTTAAAATCATATAAGCTCGATAGAGATCTAAGAGTGTAATGGATCTAATTCACAACATACATTAGCAGAGTTAACATAGGTAGACATGTATTTCCTCCCCATCATAGGTTAAGAACACTTTTATTCATTGAATTTTCATTTTCAACAATTACAGTAGGATCCTTAGAAAACCTCTTTGTAATTTAGGTTTGCAGGATAAGATTAGTGATTTGAGTAGATAGTGCTAGGGTAATTCTAGGATAGTTCAATTCCTCATGGGATCTATATCTTACTTTAACTTTATTACTTGATTGGTATGTGCACTTGCATATTAACTAGCCTTACATAATTCAAAATGAGTATATTTTTAATGTAGGCTTAGTGTAAACTAAGAGGTTATCAAGTTTTTGGCACCATTACTGGGGAACTATGAGTGACTTTTTATTTAATCTATATTATTGAAAGAAAGCATATTCAATCTTTTGGTTTTTTTTATTTTATCATTGTATTTTGTTTTGATTATGGACCAATAATTATTTGTCTTGTTGAATTTTTGAGTTGCTTAAGTTAGTTTGCATTTAAATTTGATGCACAATATATTTACATTATTTTGTGGTTGTGCATGAATTGTAGAGTTAGTAAAGGAAACCTTTTGTTTGATATAAAAATAGAAAGAACCCTTAGAAAATATAGAAAAATAAAAAGTCTTCAGCTATAAAAATGGTCGAACCCAATCAAGAGCCTGACTCTCTTAGACCGTTTAGAGAGTATGCCAATCTGATGGTAGAGAGTATCCACCAGAGTCTCCATAGGATAAACATGCAGGAAAACCACTTTAAACTCAAACTCATGATCATCCATGTGGTACACGATTCAAAGTTTAGGGAAACTTATGTTGAGGATCCCAACCTACATATAACTAGCTTCCTAGACATCTATGCTACATTCAAGTATAAGAGAGTCTCTAATGACATTGTTAGACCTCATTTGTTTCTCTGAATAAGGTAAAAAATTGGTTAAATTCCTTACCCTCAAGATATATCATCACTTTGAATGATCTAGCTCACAAATCTTAGGTAATTATTTCCCTCCTTCAAAGACCACCAAGCTTAAGAATGATATTACTTCATTTACCAAATTTGATGGAGATTCAATTTATGAAAGTTGGCAATAGTTTAAAAATTTTCTTAGGAAGTGCCCCCACCATGCCTTACCCTATTGGTTAATAATTAAAACTTTTTATAATGGATTGGTATAATCCTTAAGATTTATTATAGATGTGACCACTTGAGGGTCATTGATGTCCCAGCTCTTCGAGGTGAGGAGATAGCCAATAATAACTGTCAATAGACATCAGATAGGGTGACTCCTACGAAAGTTGTTAGTGTCTATAAGTCTGATGCTTTATCAATCCTGACCACTGAAGTAGAAGTAATTTCTTGAAATTTGGACAATCTTGGTGTTAGTTCATCTTCAAGACCACTCATGCCATTAGAAGAGACTATCTTCAGTCCATATAGTGATCCTAGTGCTCAAGAGGTAGAAACTTTAAATTCCATTAATAGATAAAATAACCTCTTCTTGAATGCCTACAATCCAACTTGGAGGAACCACCCATATTTCTAATAGAATAATAATTATAATTCTAATAATACAGGAAACCAACAAAATTCAAATAAACCTAACCCTATAGAATCTTGGATAAACCCTCAAATGTAATTTTGAAATCTTAGTCCCAATTACTCACCTGGATTTAATTCTAATAACCAGTTTAAGGATAGCAAGCCATCATTGAAGGATTTAGTATTGTAGATGGGGATATAGTTGTAAAGTCAGGTTGCTACTACTCAGAACATAGACAATCTATTAGGGAAGCTATCCAATTCAATCAATATTAGTCCCCAGTGTACCATGCTTAGCACTACAGAAGTAAATCCTTAGAAGAAAGGTAAGGAGTAGTGTTAAGCCATCCAACTTAGGAGTTGGAAGGAACTAGGAGAAACTTACAGTGATATATAGAAAACTCAGGAGAAATATGTGGTAGAAGAACCTGTAGAGATTGATTAGCTTGTGGAGCAACCTGAGCCAATTAAGGAAGTTAATAAACCTATCAGGAAGGTTATGGAGAGGCCACCACCACCTTTTTTGTAAAGGTTGATTAAGCATAATTTAGATAAGTAATTTTTAGGTTTTTTGAGGTGATTAAGAACTTGATCATCAATATCTCTTTTATAGAAACATTAAAATAGATGCCAGAATATGCCAAGTTTATGAAGGACATTCTTAATAAGAAGAGAAGACTAGGTGAATTTAAGAATGTTCCCCTAACAAAGGTGTGCCGTGCAATTTTTCATAATAAACTCAAAAAAAGCTAAAGGACCATTGTAGCTTTACCACTCTAATGGCCATAGGGGAAAAGTTTTATGGAAGGTCATTATTTGACTTGGAGGCTAGTATAACCCTGATGCATTCATACATTTCTAAGAGGTTAAACTTAAGAGAGCTGTATCCTGCCACTATTTTCCTTTAACTTGTTGATAAATCTTTCACTTATCCCAAGGGGGTAGTAGAGGATGACTTGGTTAAGGTTGAAAAATTCATTTTCCTTTTAGATTTTATAGTATTAAATACAGAAGAGGATAGGGAGATACCAATCATTTTATGAAGGCCTTTTCTATCAACTGGTAGGGATATGATTGATGTCTATAAGGGAGTTCTTAATATGAGAATCTAGGACCAGGAGGTGACTATTAATGTGCTTAAGTCTATTAAATTCTAGAGTAAAGTAAGGACTGCCTTAAAGTGTACTTGGTTAAGGATTATCTTGAAGGCTGCATGAAAGATATATTGAGTGATAGGGCTTTGGAGACATCTTGGAGTGATGATGAGATTAGTAAGGATGTTGAAGAGTTTATGCATTTGATTTGTCAGACCCCTAGGTTATTTAAGGAGAAGTATGAGATTTTGGATACTTCATCCTTGGGTAGATCATTGAGATAATCTATAGAGGAGAAACTTAATTTATATGTTAAGGCCCAGCCTGCCCATCTTAAGTATGCCATCTTAGGTGAGAGATCTACTCTACCTATGATCATTTCTATAAAGTTAGGATAAGAACAAGAAGGCAATTTGACTAGGGTTTTTAGAGATCGTATGAGAGCTTTTGACTGGATCAAATCAAATATAAAGGGAATAACTCCATCCTTATGTATGTACAATCTCGATGGAGACGAACTCCCTTGCAAAAGTTAACACTTAATGCAGATTAAACACTACCATGAAAGAGGTAGTTAAGAAGGAGATCTTTAAGTGGCTAGTTGGAGTAATTATTTACTCAATTTTTGATATTGTGTAAGTTAGTCATCTACACTGTGACCCCAAGAAAGGTGGCCTTATTGTAGTTTCCAATGGGAAGGTTGAGTTGATTCCTACTAGGGTATTGACTGAGTGGAGGATTTTGATTGGCTATAGGAAGTTGAATAAGGCCACCTAAAAAGATCATTTTCCCAAACCCTATATTGACTAAATATTAGATAGACTAGTAGGACATTCCTTTTATTATTTACTAAATGGGTAGTCAGGGTATTATCAAAGTTCTACGGCCCATATGGACTAGGACAAGATAACTTTTCATAGTCCCTATGAGACATTTTTTTAGGAGAATGCCCTTCAAGCTTCACAATGTCCATGCTATGTTTATCATTATTTGATATCAATTTTCTCACAGTTGATTCAGCATAGAATTGAGGTGTTTATGGATGACTTTTCTGTGTTTGGGAGCACCCTTGATTCTTGTTTAAATCATTTAACTATTGTGTTGAAATAATGTGTGGAAAAATTAGTGTTGAATTGGGAAAAATGTGTTAATTTATGGTAGCTGTATGGATAGTAGTAGGACATAAGATTTCTGAGAGAGGGTTTGAGGTGGATTGAGCTATGGTGCATGTTATTAAAAATTTTCCACAACCCACGTCTATGAAAGGCATTAGTAGTTTCTTAGAACATGCCTAATTTTATAGGATATTTATTAGCTACTTTGTTGAGATCACCAAACCATTGTTTCATTTACTAGAAAAGGATATGCCATTGAAATTTGATGATGCATGTCATAATGCCTTTATGATCTTGAAAGAGCATTTAATCACTACACCCATTATTATTGCACCTGATTCGAACTTGCATTTTGAGTTGACCTGTGATACAAGAGATCATGCTGTTGATGGTGCATTAGGTCAAATGAAGAATAAAAATTTCATGCCATTTTTTATGCCAGTAGAACTTTAAATGCCACTCAATATAATTATACTACCACTAAAAAAAAAGCTAGTAGCAATTATATTTGCTTTTGACAAATTTAGATCCTACTTGAATGGCACTAAGTTTCTAGTTTACGTATACTTTCCTACTATCAAATATCTTATGATAATAAAGGCTGCTAAGCCTATATTGGTGAGCTGAATGCTTTTGTTGTAAGAGTTTGATGTGGAAATCCTTGATAAGAAGGGCACCAAGAACCAAGTAGCCAATCATCTTTATAGGATAGACTTGGAAGAATATGCATCTCATGAGTGTGTCATAAATGAATTCTTCCCTGATGAACATATGTTTGCATTACATTATAGGTCTTACCTTAGTATGCTGATATAATCAATTACTTTATGAGTGGAGTGATATTATATAATTTATTTGCTTACCAAAGGAAAATTTCATGCATTATTTCAAAAATTTCTTTTGCGATGTGCCATATATCTTTAGGAAATGTAATGACTAAATTTTTAGGATATGTGTCCCTGAAGAGGATGTAGAGCCCATGATTAGGGAGTGTCATGACTCAAAATATGGATGGCATTTTGGAGGATTTAGAACTGCTTCTATGATGCTTAATTTGGAATTTGTTAGCTTACCATATTCAGGAATGTTAATGCTTATGTTAAGAAGTGTGATAGGTGTTAGTGGGCAGGAAATATCATTTGGAAAAAAGAAATGACCTTGAATTACATAATAAAGGTAGTAATCTTTGATGTTTGGGGACTTGATTTTATAGGCCCATTTATGCAATTCCATGGGTGCCAGTATAATTCGATGGCTCTACATTATGTCTCCAAGTGGATAAAGAGGATTGCTACCTAAAGAACTGATGCGTGGGTTGTGCTTAAATTTCAAAGAAAAATATTTTTAGTAGATTTTGAATGTTTAGAGTTATAATCAGTGATGGGGGACATCACTTTTGTAATAATGGAGTGGAGGCATTAATATCTAAATTTGGTATACAATATATGGTTGCCAAATCTTATCACTCCCAAACTAGTGGCTAGAAGAAAATAAGCACTAGGGAGATAAAAAGAATTTTAGAAAAGATTATAAGCACAAATTGAAAGATTGGACAGTTAAACTGAATGATACATTATGGGCATATCGGATTACTTTCATGACACCCATAAGAATGTCTCCGTACTAATTGATTTATGAAAAATCCATACACCTATCTTTGGAGTTAAAGCATAAGGTATTTTGGGCAGTTAAATAATTGAACCTTAACGAGGCAAAAGAAAAGAGATTCAATCAACTGATTGCGTTAAAACAATTTTTGAATGAAGCTTTTGAAAATGCTAGGATATATGTAGAACAATAAAAAAAAGGTATGATCATAAGCTTCTTAGAAAATAATTTCCCCATGGATAAAAAGTACTTCTATTTAATTTAAGATTTAAGTTCTTTCTAAGCAAACATAAATCCACATTGGCAGGACAATTCACTATTGTTAGAGTTTTTCCTTTTGGGGCTATAGAAATTAAGGATAGAAAGATCACCCAAATCTTAAGAGTGAACATAGATCGTTTGATGAGTACTATTAATTTGGTTTATCTTGAATGAGAATTTGACATAGTTTGGTTGAAGATTATTTACTTACTGCTGCATGGGAGGTAACCCAATTGTGTTTTTGTTTGCATTATGTTTGTAGTGCATTTAATATCATGTTTGTATTATGTGGGCTTTTAGTTTCATTTGATTTTGCCTAGATTTGTGTGAAATTTTGAGGTTTCATGTCTTTTTTGTGCACATGTAGTGTGGATTTAATGGATGAGTGAATTTTTTTAGGAGTCAGAGAAATGTGCAAAAATTTTAACCAGCATCACGGTTCTAGGTCCACATGCATTATAAAGTTGGGTGAATTAGCACCTCGATGCACCTATGACCTTAAAAATTTTGGATGTAATTCAATGTTACAACAGTATGGGTTCAAGCACCATAATGCCTTACTCTTGTTAGGAGGACCCTAGCACCATAATACCAAGAATTATGGAGACTGATCCCCTTCCCATGGAACCTCAACATTGAACTCGAGTGATACAATGCAGGTGAACTTGAGAATTTAGCAAGTTAATTCAATGTGGCATCACTGCCATAAGTGCCAGAACAACTAGTCAAAACCATTCTTATGTTAGGTTGAGTGTCATAGTGCAAGTTCTTTCTAGCACCCTGGTTTCACCATGAATCACACACTATAGTGGTGGCCTTGTCAAAAAGCTTGCATCTTAAGTTCCAAAGCTAAGCCCCATGACTCCACCTAACATCAGTGTCGCTACACCTATACTGCGTTTGATCAAAATGTCATTTTTATTTCCTAGCATAATGCTTCATACTTTAGCATTGTGGCTCCCAAAACATTATATATGCCACATAAGCAATTTTCATACATTTTTCACACTTCATTCCTGCAATCCTTATGTTCTATTCTAGATGATTTTAAGTTTCTCACTCCTCCAAGTCTGCATGGCCCCCAAAAACACATTAGGTAAGAAGTGGGCAACCTCTTCCTACAATAAGAAGCAATTTGTTAGCACTAAAGCCGTAGAGAAGTAAGCTAATATAATTGTATTTTAGCAATAAATCCCTGAGAGAGTGCTTAGGAGTTTAGGGAGGTAGTAGATTATATCATCATGAATTGGGGGGTTGGGTGCATTTTGTGAGGAACCCTTTGTCTATATTGTGCCAGGTGTTAGAGAGTTCTTTGTAAATGAAAAGGAAGCCAAAAATAAAAAGTCTTTTGAGTGGGGGAAGTGGGTACTTTTTGATAATGTTAGCATTAATAAGATTTATAAGACCAAAAACCTTTTAATTTGATGAGTATAACACTTTTATCAATTCCCATGTAGACCCTCAGGTAATTCTCAGAGTTCTGACTTCACAAAATAGCAAGGCAATTTGAAAGATTAAAGAGGATAAATTTATTCATTCTTTTATATTTCCTTTTGCTATAATTAGTAAGGCTTGGCATTATTTCATTTATGCATGATTTTTCCTAAGAACTAGCATTAGTGAGGTGAACAAGGAGTGAAGTTTTTTAAATTATGTAATTTAGGATGGTCACTTTATAGATGTTGGGAAGGGTGTCCATTTTTCTCTCATGTATATGATTAGGGGGACGACCATTATGGGGTTTGAGCACCCTTCCTTAGTTTACTCAATATGCCTATTAGAGGGTGTTATGGGTGAGTCAAGGAAGTGTAGATTTTCTCCATTTTTTATCACCTAGGATTAAATAGAAAAAAAAATAATGATAACACCCGAAAAGAAGAGGCGGGACCCAACCAGCCTAGCTTGCCCAACACTAGCTATCCTACCTCTAATCAGCCTTGGTCTAGATCACCTAGAACCTTAGAAGAGCAGGCAACTGATCTTAGGGATTAGATGACCAAAACGCATAACTATTTTGAGGATAACATGTAGTGGAAGAAAGGCATGATCCTTTACATGGAATACGTGATGGATGTTCAATAGTGTCCTACATATTATGCTTTGGTTTCAAAGAAGCATTATCAGGCATGTTCAGGAGTTGCTCCCTTTTATAGAGTCTAGATGTTCCTATGTTTCCTGATGCACCCCATTTTGAGCCCTATGTCTGGTAAAAGGACCATGGCAAAAAAGGGAAAGCACCTTCAGCAGTAGAAGTAATGAGTAGTGCAGAGGAAGATGGCAACAAGAATGATGTGGTGTGATTTGGCTTTTTTTATTTTCATTATTTATTTTTTTAGCTTTATTTAAGTTATGTTATATTCTTATTTTCTTAGTTTATATTTAGTATGTAGTGTATAGATTGTTATTTGTATAGATATTCAAGAGTAGCTTTATTTCATGTTATATTTTGAGAAGCTTTATTTTATGTGATAGTTTGAGTAGTTGTATTCCATTTGATTGTATATTTCTTTATGATTTTCTTGTTAGTAATTCCCTCCATGCTTAAGTTCTTAATTGCTCCTAACTATTCAATTGCAAATTTGATTATAAATTAAACTGATGTAAAAAATTACAAATTTGGATTAGTTAAAAATAAGAAAAATATAACACTATAGGTAATTAATTGAATATGAGGTGGATGGTATTTAAAATTATGCAATATTGATAGCAACTAATGAAAATCATTAAAATTAGTATGTCCTACTAAAACTAACTCCTAAAACACTTAAGAGCACTTGAATATTAGTTTAAGTTTAAATGACTAAAATTTAGTGAGAAGGTAATGCTCAAATTAATTAGAAAGTTCAATATAAGCTAGTAATTATCCTTACAATTAAAATATGTATTAATCCAAATTTTGAGTTCTTTAAAGGAAGAGACATCAAGGCATCCAAAATCACTATAGAGGTACTCTATAAAAGGGAAAGGAAATATAAAAATGAAAAAAATAAAAAGGGAGAAAAAAGAAAAAACAAAGTACTGTAATATCAAAAATTGGTACCTAAAAATCTGAACTATGTCTGAAGAATTTGAGTGAAAAATTGAACTGGGCTTTGTAGGAAATAAAGTACATAATGAAGATTGTAATTAAACTAGAGAATTTAATGAAATATGATTTTTTTCTAAAATTTAAAATCATTCAATTTAACTAAGTTAGACAACCATTACACAAACACGTTTAAGAGATGAGTTTAGTAAGAGTATCATTTGTAATGAGAAATTGGAATGTTGTTAATGATTATCTTAATTGAAGTTATCAACCATTAAATTATTGTAATTAACATAATTTAGTGAAGTAATTCTTACCTTTGATCATTCTAATATCTTATTTCGTATATGTGAGATATTATAATTATTAGTGCATAATTTGAGTTTGGGGGAATTTATTAGTTTAAATTATTGTTATAATTTTAGTGTCTGTTTACTTTGAAAAACCATTGTTTATCTATGTTGTGCAAGAATTTTGAAGGGAAAAGGCCATGAAAATGGAAGTTGGAGCTAGTGAGGTGATGCCACATTACATCACACCACAATACTCTAATCACCTCAGCATCAATCTAAAGCGCTGTGGCGCCAGAACTCTCAGGCTTTTCTAAATTGAATCAACATCTCGGAAGTGCCACTAGCACTCTGATGACCACTAACTAGAGTTGCAGTGGATATGCTCTCAAGAAAATTTGGAAATCAAATAGCACCCTAATGTCATCACTTGGAGCGCCTTAGTCTCGATGAACATCACAGTCCTAAGGAAGATGAACATCATAGCAACAAAGGAGCACCGCATAACCAAATCACCATGGTACCTTGGTAGGAAGTTGGAGTGGTTGGTGGATGAAGCATTACATCAATTTAGACCTACATCATGATGGAGACAAGCAAGTTGCACTACAACGCTAGTTTAAATAGGAGGGATATAGCACCTATTTTTAAATCGTGTGGAACAAATGTGAGTTTTCTTTACTTAATATAAATAGTTTTTGTTTTGAATTTGTAAGAACTAGATAATTATTTTCTTAACAAAATAGTGAGTTAGTATTGTATCGAGTGTGTGGAGAGGGCGTGCTTAAGGGAGAACAATTCATAGTGCCATAAGAGTTTATTTTCATTACATAAATGCTTGTGTGTGACATCCTACACAACTCTAGATTATATTTTGTTTTTATCTTACTGATGAAATAATTTTTGTGTATTTCCTTTTCTATGACTGGCTTAACACTTAGTTCTGGACTTGTGATGTGTGATGTAAAGCATGACTTGCCAAAGTGGACTCTAGTTCTTAAATTGACTAATACTATTTTCCAATTATGCCCATTCATAATATAATTATTTCATCAGTCTTGCTTTAAGTTAAAATCTAGTGTGACTTATTACCTTGATGGAGGAGAAAGGGAACAATTAGGGGAATTGAAACAAAAAAACTATCATGACTAAATGTAAGATGAATTGGATTTTGGATTCTATGGAAATATAATAATTGTAATCAAGTGAAAGCTCTACTTTAAACTTTTACAAGCTTGACAGATATATAATAGCGTTTATTCTCTAATTCACAACATACATTGGAGAGTCAACTTAGGTAGACATGTCATTCATCGCCATCCTAGGTTAAGAACACTTTTATTTATTGAATTTTCATTTTCAGCAATAGCATTTGTAACCTTAGAAAACATCTTTGTTATTTAGGTTGGTAGGATAAATATGGTGAATCGAGTAGGCAGTGCTAGGGTAATTCTAGGATAGTTTAATTTCTTGTGGGATTGATATCTTACTCTAACTTTATTACTTGAACGACATGTAAACTTGCATATCAACCAATCCTGTTTAATTTAGAACAAACATATATTTTTTAAGCTTAGTGTAAACTAAGAGGCTATAGTCATCCATTTGGTACTAATCAAATATCTCACCTATTTGGGTGAGCCAATCAAGAAACATATTGGATCATGAACATCAGCATAGGTTGGGGCCTTTACCATAACATTCTTTGTGGCGTCATTTAGATGTCCATGATTCCTATTAGGTTCATTTTTGTTATGTTTTCTTTAATGATCTCTCTTAGGTGGATGTGCATACCCAAGGCTTTCCAAAAACTCATCTATTATAAAAATATTTTTAGCTTGGTTTTAAAAAGGCTATGGGACCTGCATTTTAGTAATCATGGATTACATTTGGGTAGTTAGATTTATTCTCGTTTCTTATAATTTATAGAAAGTCTAATAATTTTGAATGGAAACCACTTCTACCCTCTTTGATGGGTTTTATACTTGATCCATGCTAACA
Source organism: Dendrobium chrysotoxum (assembly GCA_019925795.1). Classification (NCBI taxonomy): domain Eukaryota; kingdom Viridiplantae; phylum Streptophyta; class Magnoliopsida; order Asparagales; family Orchidaceae; genus Dendrobium; species Dendrobium chrysotoxum. The sequence goes on along the minus strand of CM034300.1, from coordinate 61,325,816 downwards.
GATTTTGGTAGCATACTTTAAGCAGTGTTGATGCAAAAATGATGCAATTCGACATAAATTTTATTTTTATATATTCAATGGATGCTTGTTGTAATAAAAATGAAAATATTCTTGAAAAAGAGTTCTAAAAAATCAAGTCTTTTGATTTAATGTACGGAGCTATTTAAAATGGTCAACATTAAAATTGCTTGCAAGAAAATCAACTAAAATCAAAGTTTGCAAAGTAAAGTATAATGATATTTATTAGAACATAATTTAAAATTTTATTTTTCAAGTGGATCACGCACTCAGTAATGCAAAACACTCCAACAACTTTAGGTTAAGATAAGTTAATAGTTTTTTAGCTAAGTTGTGAAATTTCAAGGCAACTAGTTGACACAAATTACAATGGTTCATAAGATTAACTAGAATGAGTAATTTGTCTCAATGTTTTCCAATAGAAATTTGGATGCAATAAAAAGAGTTTACGAATTCCAAAATTTAGAGAATGATCATTTCTGGAGTCCAATTTCATTTACTACAAGTATTTTCTACGCATCCGATTCTCTTGGCGGTGAAGTTTCTAATGCTTCTCCTTAGACTATCTACGATACTGATTCAATGAAAAATAGGATTAGAACTAATGATGATGGATGAATGTAATCATTAATCATCTTAAGAGTGATAAGTGCATTTATTAGACTTTGGTGAGGATTGGAATTAAGAGTTAAACAAAAAGGTTGACTAAGACTACAGCTTGTGAAATTTGAGAACTTTTTAAACACAAGTTTAGTGTTTTTGTGAGGAAATAATATGGAGCCGGAGGCTAAAAAAACACGTAGAATTCTTAGATAAGATCTTGACTTTTTAATACATTTTTAGGGGTTTAAAGTGTTTTTAAGGGGTCTTGGAACAAGACTCAGTCTTGCTAAATTCCTATTTGGATGATATCATTAGGTTGGGTTTTGGGTTTTAGTTGAAGGGGTTATGGTTAGGTTTCAGGGATAAAATCACAAAACTTAAAGCACATGCATATCACACATCCCACACTCACACATAATGCATTTGAACATCTCATGTGTCGTTCTCTTAGAAGAGGAAACACCATTCAATGGAAAAATTAGAATATTTAATTAGAGGGGTAATGTGTTATTCTTATGCCTCGAAAGGACACATAGCATGAATATGTCCATATGGAATACACCCTAAACTCAATATGTATAGAGGTTAAGGCCACATGAGCACAACAAACATATTTATATTACCTTGCACTATAGGGCCCAAATTTATGTGGGTTCCAAAATTCACAACTTAGTCTATTTCAATGGTAAGCCTTCACAAGGGGTCAAATGAAGGCATGTTGTATTTTGATAGTGGCAGCTCAAGACATGTAAATAGAGACATATGTAAATTCATCATCATGGACTCAAAACACAATGGAAAAGTGACACATGGAGATAACACCACAACGAAAGCTTTTGGTATAGGTACTATAGAAAACCTAATTATTTTATAATTAAAAAGGTCTTGTTTGTGTTTAAGCATTATTAGTTAAGTATTAGCAAGTTGTGTGATAAGGTTTTTGATATTAAATTTTATTCAAAGAAATATTTATAAATTATAAATAATAAATCTATGTAAAAAGGGTTATTAATTAATAACATTTGTATGATTGATTGTGACTGTAATGATAAAATAAGTGAAGTATGTTGCCTAAGGATAATCATAAATGAATTGGGGTTATAGAAAAGAAGATTATGTCATGTCATTAAGAGAACACCTAGGATATTCACACAATGAAAACTGGTAAGGGAATGCAAAAGTTAGATATCACAAAAGGACACCATTTTCGTGTAAATCAGTTAGGAAACCAAGTGAAACCATCATTTCACTTAATTAAGAAATTGTGACAAATTGAACACTTCAGATTCTTCATATGTACTTGTTTAGACTAGTTAACACCATGAGCTTAAAAGGGAAATCTCATGGATTTGTGATTGTAGATGATTATAAAAGTTTTGCTTAAATAAAAATTTTGACTCATAAAAGTATATCATTTGAGGAATTTAGAATATTTTTTATATGTATTCAGTGAAACATAAGATGCATGATCTCTAGCATCCATAGAGATCATGGCAAAAAATTTGAGAATGAAAAATTTGAGTCCTTTTATGAAGAAGTAGGAGTAGAACATAACATTTTTGTACCTATAACTCCCCAATAGAATGGAGTAGCTGAAAGGAAGAATAGGACCTTAGTTGAGGTAGCTAGGACAATGTTGAATGAGTATTTACCTAAGTACTTTTGGCTAGAAGTGGTGAATACAACATGTAATATATTAAGGCTTACTATTAATGCTTAGTTGAATAAGACCTCATATGAGCTTTTAAAGGGTACATCATAAAACCTCTCTCATTTGAATTTCTTTGGGTGTTGATGTTTTGTCTTGAATAATGGAAAACCTTCTTTAAGAAAATTTGATTCCAACGCAAATGAGGTAGTTTTTGTAAGGTATTCTTCTATGGAAAAGACATATAGAGTGCTCAATGAAAGGATATTTATTATTGAAACTTCAATCCTTGTTACATTGTATGAGTTGGATATAATTGGCCCTTCTAAAGAGATTGAGGAAAGGAATATTTCATTCTTATACTTGAAAACATAAGTTTAAAACAAAGGGAGAAAAATCATGAATCACTACCAACAAAATGGAAATATGTTGCAAGTCATCGTAAGGCCTAGGTTATTAGAGATTCTTTCTTATGAGTTAGAAATAGATTAAGAATTAGGAATGATATTAGTCACATGATATTTATTCCTCTAGTAGAGCCTTTTAGTGTAGTTGAAGCATTAAAAGATGAGTATTTTATTGTTGCTATATAGGAGGAATTATGTCAGGTCATAAGAGATGATATGTGGGAGCTAGTGCCTTAGCCATTTGATCAAAGAGTGATAGAAACTAAGTGTGTGTCTAAAAATAAATTGGATGACACTAGATCAATAGTAATAAACAAATTAAGATTAGTTTCTAAAAGATCTAATCAAGTTGAAGGTATGGACTATGATGAAACCTTTCCCCTAGTAGCAAGGTTAGAGGTCATTAGGGTACTATAAGCAATTGCATGCTTTAGAGGCTTCAAATTATATCATATGGATGTTAGAGTACTTTTTTATTTTTTTATTTTTTGATTGAAAAGCAAGGCTTCAATTAATCAAAGAAAATCAGCGACTACAAGGATGATTCCTCCTTTAACAAATTAACAAAGGAAGGAGGAATCTTATTGGAGCAAAGATCATCCCAAAGAAAATTAGAACTAATAGAAAAGTTAGCACACATGTCGCTAACTTATTACAACTTCTATCTATACATTTGAACAGAACAAAATTAAAGTTGTTGAAGAAGGCCAAGTCCTCCATTCCCTTGAATCCTTTTGATAACTCAAGTTGAATAACCAAAATGACATTGGAATTGTCGCTCTCCACAATGACACCTTTGAATTTAAACATCCAGTCCTTGATCACCTCCCTTAGAGCTCGTATGGCTAGCATTTCTAGTTGAGAAATGTCCCAATGAATGCAGGATTTCCCAAACACCAACAAAAATCTTCCATAAGAGTCTCGGAATACACCTATTCCAGCTCTATAAGAGGACACAAGTGAGGCATCAACATTAATTTTCAACCAATCGGGTGGAGGGGGATACCAGGAATTAGACAGTTTTGAGAACTGATTAGCATCCCTATGGGCCGATTTGTAATAAGCAAACAACTTAGAAGAGGAGGAGTAGCTCACAGCATTAGCTGTAATAGAAGATGCTCTTTCTTCCACTTTGTCATGAATAAACTTATTCCTTGCCTTCCAAGAAAGAAATACCACATTGCAAAATAGATTAAGAATAAACCGGTTATGCCTAACCAGATGTTCCATCCAAGCACAACAATCTGCAATATTATCAAATAAGGATGTACCAAATCCCCACTTATTTAGAAGGTGGAAAACTTCTCTAATTTTATCACACTTCAAGGCAATGTGCTATAAGTTTTCAACCTCAGCACATCCTCTAGGACAAAGGCTACTACATTGAAGCCTTCTATCAGCAAGGAATTGGAGTGATGGAATCTCATTCCTAAGAAGTCTCCACCAGAATAGCTCAACACGTGGCATCAGCTTGGCCTCTTTGAACCAATTACAAAATCTCGGATCAGGCTGATTATTTTGCAATCCCTCAACAACTAAAGAAGCAATGGACCTACCCAAATTCTGGTATAACAACTCAACTGAATCTTCATTAGCTGCTTGATTAATGCTGATTTTCACAATGATCTGCACCAATTCATTTCCAAAAAACCTGAGAAGTTCATCCACATTCCAGCCACCATTTGAGATAAAATTGTTCAATAAAATAACTTCCTCTCCTTGGGGGACCACAAAGGTAGGCCACTTATTAATGCACTTGTCCAATATCCAAATGTCTCTATAGACATCAATGAACGAACCGTTTGCAACACACCACCTTACCACAGAATTTAAGTGTTTTCCTTCATCACATATAAGTTTCCAAGCTGATGAGCAAGAAGTCTTCTTCCTGTTGACATCAATCCTCCTCCCAATATTTTGGAACAAGAGCCTTATGAACCAAGCTCCCTTCTTCCTGTAGGTAGCGCCAAGCTAATTTCTCCCTGAGAGCACCGATTCTATTTGAGGAAGAGCACAGACCTCGACCACCATTCTTGACAGGCTTGCATAATTCACTCCATTTGACATAATGATGCCCAATCTACCGTTAGATTTATTCCAAAGAAAGCCCCAACAAATCTTGTCAACTTCTTTTAAGACACTAGTGGGAATCAAAGAAAGAGTCATTTGAAATAAGCGAAAAGATTGCAAAATAGATTTCACAAGGGTTAACTTCCCAGCCAACGAAATAAGCTTGGAACCCCAACCATTAAGCCTTCTTAAAGATTTTTCCACAATGATCTGGAAATCAGCAGCAACCAACCTTCTAAGAGCAATCTTAATAGCAAGATATTCAAACTCTTTCACAACTTTGAAGCCCATAATGCTAGCAATCAAATTCTTGCACCTTCTATTTACAAATTTACCAAACAACATGGCAGATTTGTTGATGTTGATGAGTTGGCCAGTCCACCTGCAAAAATTAGCAAGTACTCCCTTTATCTTCCTTGCAGCCTTACTAGTAGCAACCGAGAAGATCATCACATCATCCGCATAAAGAAGGTGGGAAACCAAAGGGCTACCCGAACTGATCTTCACACCAATATCAGTTTGGTTGAGAGCATTGGTTAGGAGTTGAGAACAAAAAATGAATAGAAGAGTAGAAAGTGGACAACCATGTCGGAATCCACTTTTAGCATTGATCCAAGCAGATAAATTGCCATTAATACATAAAGTAAAACAAGGATCCTCCACACATTCCAAAACCAGTTTAGAGAAATGAGGAGGAAAACCAAAGTACTCAAAATTTTTTCTAAGAGTTTGCTAACGCATTGAGTCATATACTTGTTCCATGTCAACTTTAAAGGAAACAAGACCTTTGGAGTTTTTGGAATACCTAAATTTGTGGAAGATATCCTTGGCAATCAGAGCATGATCCGAGAGAGATATTCCCTTAATGAATGCCGACTGCTCCATAGAAACTAACTTTGGGATTACTTTAATCAACCTGTTTAAAAGCACTCTTGCAGCCACCTTATAAACAGTGTTGCAAAGACTGATTGGACGATATTTAGAAGGTACCAAGGGATTGCTTACTTTAGGAATAAGCACAATTAAAGAGTCTTTCCAGCTCTTATCCAGCTCACCTTTACATAAGAAGTGGTTTAAAGCATTGAGTAAATCCTTTTTGATAATGTTCCAATATCCCCTGATAAAGGATTAAGAAATACCGTCCAAACCAGGAGCAGTGTTTGGTTTAGTGTGCTCAATTACCCAAACAATTTCAGCCTTAGAGAATTTCTCCTCCAGCAACTTCCTATCAGCCATATTCAAAAGGAAGTTAGGTTTAGGCCAACCAAAAGACTCACTGTTTCTATGCTTCCATTTGTGTTTGAAAAACCGAAGAAGAACCTCCTCAACTTGTTTTTATTCTTCCAGTATGTTGCCAAATTCGTCTTTAATTTTAAGAATACAATTGGAGTTTCTTCGTGCACTTGCATAAGAATGAAAAAACTTTGTGTTGTTATCACCATCAACAAGCCACTTCACCTTGGCACGCTGCTTCCACCAGTCATTAAGCCGAGCCAATGTAGAGTTAAGTTCATTAACTTTGCATTTCAAAATCCAGCAATCTTCCTCCAAAAGTCCAGCCATTGATTCCTTCATCTGGAGGTCCCATATCTCCTCTAACAGATGGTCTTTGGATAGCTTAAGGTAAATATGCTTCATTTTACTCCAATAGAATAAAGCTTTGAGCACTTTCCTGAATTTGGTGTTAAGAACCTGAGCTAGATTTCCTTGATAGTTCTTATTCCAGACCCTGTTAACTATGGCCAAATAAGCCGGATTGGAGACCCAAACGTCCTCAAAACGAATCATCTTTTTAGCTGTAGAGTTAAATTTCACAAAATTCAGTAAAATGGGGCTATGATCCGAGGAAATATGAGCCAAATGTCAGACAAGCAGTTGGTGAGGAGAATTAAGAGCCAATGGGTTAATGAAACACCTATCCAGGCTCTCAAGGATACGCCCCCCTCCAACTTTGTTATTGCACCAAGTAAACCTTGGGCCAACAAACCCAACTTCATGATAATCATTGGTAGCTAAAAAAGAACTCATGTCCTTAGGACCGGTGGAGAACTTAAACCTACGGCAACCCCTTTTATCTTCTCTTCAAGTGAGACAATTAAAGTCCCCTCCCACCACCATAGGCATCAAAACCAAAGAATGCAGCTCCAAGAGCCTCCAAAGCTCTCTCCTCTTACTACCATACACAGTAGCGATTCTCCAAATGCCACTTTTGTTGATTTTCAAATCACCCACAACACTTTGAGAAGAAGAGTCCACCAGTTTAAAATTAGCAAAGGAAGAATCCCACAAAACAATAATACCTCCAGAAAGCCCATTCGAAGGCAGAATAAAAAAAATTCCAACCTTCCCCAATAAGCATCCTGACATTCCTACTCTCCAAGGAGGAAAGTCTGGTTTCAACCAACCCCAAAAAGAAAACTCCATACATTTTCACAAACTCCTTAAGGTATAGAGAAGCACTTTTCTTTCTAGCTCCTCTACAATTCCAAAAGGCCATAGAAGACATTAATGAGAAATGGGAGGGGATGACCCCTGACCACCTTTTTTTTCCCTTCTAGGGAACGAGCTGATGGGTCCAAGGTCCTTTAATTGTTTGGACTTCTTCTTTTTAACATATGAATTTTCTTTAATGACCTCCTCCGGGCCCTCACAAGGGAAAACATTACCATATTCAGTATGTTCAGCACAGGGGTGAAATGCCAACTGATGATTCTCTTCCATAACATTTTCTACAACAGCATCTAATAGAGCATTGAACCTATAATTCAGAGTGTTTATAGGTCTTGATACCTTAAGATCATCTGAAGTCTGAGGAACTTCATGACTAGGTGATGCAGATGGTGTGACTTGAGCTTCAACAACCTTCTCTTGAGCTGGATTATCCTGTTTCCTTCCGGGCAGAGGGCAGATTAGTATTAAACAATGGTTTTTTTGGAGGTCTGAACTTCCTTTGGCGATGGTTAACTAGCAACCATGGACCATAGCCCAACTCTTTACTCATGTTGTCTTCAATTCCCTTCTCACGATTGCTGACACTAGCAAAAGGCATCATAGGATTTGATGGTTGTTCAACCGGGTCCCTAGCAACCACTTTGCTAACTAAGCAACCTTCTTTACTATGACCGATCATTCCACAATTATAACAAAAGGAAGGCAGCCTTTCATACTCAAATTTTTGAAAGAATTTTCTTGAACTACCCTCCACCCAAACACCGAGAGGTAGCTTGCCATCCAGTTTAATTCGGTCACAAACAAGCCCAAATTCCCTATGTCCCCATTGGAACATGTTGCCATCAATTAAATACGGCTTCCCTACCTTAGAAGCAATGTGGCAAACATTGATTTCATCCCAGCAATGAAGGGGGAGGTTAGGCAAATGTATCCAAATTGGAGCCGTCAGGCCTTTCACAGAGGTAGGAGAAAACACATGCGACTACCTATCAATTCTGATGATCAGACCTTTAACAAACCAAGGCCCATTTGAAAGCACAGCCTCCAAGTGCTCTTGCTCAAAAAACGAACAGAGAACTCACCCCTTCCCAAGCATTGTAATATGAAACTTGCCAAATTGAGACCATTGTCTCCTGAGCTCTAAGCTGATTACTGGTAATGGAGCTTCACTACCAAAAACTTTCACCACCAATGATTTTGCAAGTTTGTTAGAGTTATCCAATTCATTTTCCATATGCAGTTTAACAGAGCAGCCATCATCTACAACAAAATCACCCAGATTCAAGTCCGAGACCTTGATGTTTTCCTTCTTTCTCCATGCACTATGTTGCTGGTTAATACCAGATTGGGGAGGAATTAGCAGGGGATCCACACAAGCACCCAGGTAAGTAGAAGCACAATTTCGGACATTTAGCAAATCAGAAGAAGTGCTCTTAGGCAAATTAAAAAAAAATCGGATCAACAATGCAAGAAGACGAATCTGTGGCTTTCTCCGGAGCTCCAGGCGACAGAATAGAGATATCAAAACTTTTGTCAATCGAACATAAAGAACTCGTGTTTATCTTACAGTCATGGATTGGGATTGCGCTTGAGTTCCCAAATCGGTTCACTTAAATCTTCATTCCAGACGACGAAGAGCCAGGGTCTGGAGAAAAGCCATTGGATATCGCAAGATGTTTGCTATTACTGATCAGAACAACATCCTTACCTTTGCCTTCTACATGGACAACCTTATTTAGATGAGAGTCACTTCTCTCAGAAATCACAAGATCACCTTTAGCTCTCCGTCTACGGGCTTCTTCCGATTCCCGATCTTGACCCGCAATGAGACGACGATGATCAGGCTTCGACTGAACAGAAGGATGAGCCGAGGATGACAGTGATGGCCGCAGGCCATCCGCCACCATGACCAGACGGTCACCCGAAGAAACAGACGGAAATTTCGCGAAATGGAAAATTTGAAATTTCCACACCTTCTCTCTCTAAATTTCCGCACCTTCTCTCTCTAAATCTTAATTCTCTCTAAAGTACTTTTTTGTTTGGAATAATAAAAATGGATGTTTATGTAAAGCAACCACTTACATTTGAGAGTGCTTCTCTGCCAAATTATGTGTACAAGCTTAAGAAGGTACTCTATGGATTAAAACAAACACTAAGAGTGTGGTATGATAGACTTAGTATATTCCTTTTAGATCATTTGTTTGTTAAGGGGATAGTAGATAGCACACTCTCCATCAAGAAAAATGTAACAAATATTTTAATTGTCCAAATTTACTTAGATGATATTATTTTTGGATCGAGAAATGATGGCTTGTGTGAAGAGTTTCTAGCATCAATGAAAAATGAATTTGAGATGAGTATGATGAGAGAGTTAACTTACTTTCTGTGATTCAATATTAAATAATGAAAAGATGGAACCTTGTGTTGTCAAGCAAAATATGTGAATGAACTGATTAAGAAATTTGACATGAAAGGTTATAAGAGTATGAGTACCCCCATGAGTCCTACTGCTCAATTAGGTAAGGATTTGAGTGGAAAGCCCATTGACAAAAGAAGTATAGGGGGATGATGACAAGGTATTTTTATTTAATTTTATTTATTTTATACAAACCCAAAGTTCACATAAGTTTATATCTTGTTTCAATTAATAAAGAAGTGGATTGAGTATCATTCCCATGAGAAAGGTAATATCCTAACATTACTCTAATATTATCTATGTGAATTACTATGTTTATCTCACCAACCAAATTTTAAAAGTTTTCTATGAGACTTTACCCACAATTACAAAAAGGGGAATGTTTATGTCAAAAGTTGTTATGAACCTATGATTGTGCACAAATTCAAGCATACGAAAGTTTGATTGATTTAAGTTTATTATGAATCAAAGCAATTTTACTCCAAGATCTCTGACGAGAATGTAGGAGTGTAAAGCTACATTTTACTTAAGTAAAGAGATTTTTTATCTTTCGAATCAAAAACTTTATCCATCATATGTATATGCATTGTAAAGTTGAATTTTAACTCCAATAATTATTCCTCTATTCATTCATCGAGGTAATGGAACACACTTATTTTTTAGTTAATGCATGACCAATGTAAAAACTAAAGGAAGAGTGAGGGAATTAAAAATAACATTAAAAATAGCTCATGAAGTTTCAATCCAAACTTTAGCACACTGAATTTCTCACACATCATAAACCCAAAATAAAGAATTTAGCCAGCCATGAACTTAGAACTAAGAGAAACAAAATCCATTAATTGGAAGAACTAGTATACAGAGACTCAAAGAAAATATTGTATTTGGACGTTCTTTTCAAATATGATTACAAACTCTTTTGGCATAAAAATTGACTGCCTAGACATTCTCCTCCTCCTTCACTCTCTCTAGACACTCCCTAATCAATTTTACACATGAAACTAAAGCCATCCCATTAAAAATTCAGCTAAAAAGTATTTATATTTTTGCATAATGGCTAACTATAACACCATGGGGTTACTAAGGATAGCACCCTGGTGCTCACAACAGAACTAGCATGTAGCACTGAAAACTTCCTCCACCGTGGTGCTCTGATTGATTAGATGTGTAATTTCATTACTGTTACTTCTTTAACTATTGCACTGTCGGGTTAGGGCAACTAGGCATTGTTGCACCATCTCCAACACTATGGTGTTGCCATTTTTGTTGAGCTATGGAGCCAATCAGATGTTGTGGTGCACTGTTTCTTCTATTGTGGCTTCTTAGGCTTTACAAAATTCGGGGTCGGGCACCACGATATTTTAAGGGTGGAGGCTACAGTGCTGATTTTGTTTTTCTTATTTTTAGCCCTTTTATGGAGTTTTCCATCACAAGCAATGCAAGTGAGATCTTTTAACAGTAAGAGAAATATCAAAACTATCACAAAATTTTTCACTAACAAATTCTCTCAAACTTCAACCATTACTTGTCCTGAAGTAATTTTTATTAAACTCTCATTCATCTCTTCTCATTTTCACAAAAATTTTATTTTGGAATATTATAAGTAAGATAATACTTTACTTAGTGATGTGAATTACAATATCTTGATGGCTACTAATTTTAATTAATGTAATCAATAACAAGCATCCTAATACATCACTGATATTAATATTCTTGCAAAATACAAATCCTAAATGTTTAAGTGCTATTGTTGATAGATTTGCTAAGGGAGAATGATTTTGGATTTAGGGAATTTTGTATTCATTTAACTTAGCGGTTCATCTACTAGCTTTATTATAGGTTATAATTCTTACCATCTTACTTTAGTTTATATTGCTCTTGGATTTTTCATACGGGATTTGGGTACCAATTTTTGGATGTTCCAATACTTTTATTTTATATTTAATTTTTTTCCAACTATTTTAATGATGTTGAATACATGTTTATCTCCCCTTAAAATAACCAAAGTTATAATCAACAAAACTTCAGTTGTAAGAATGTATAATGCCATAATTACTCAATTCTAATGAATTCTCAAATAAATCTAAATACTTTGCTTTCACTAAACCCTTAATCATTCAAACTTGAATTAAATAGTCAAGTGCTAAAAAGTGATTTAAGAGATTCCTATATTAAGAATTATTAGTCCTAATGAATGCAATTAGTTTCCATTAAGGTTGCTTAATTTCAGTTATTTCTAATTTTATTTTCAATTTATCAGCTTTATTTTTTTATTTTTTCATATTCTTATTTATTTAAATTTATAATTTTAGAAATTAACACACATAAACACAAAATGCAATAAATAAAACAAAAGGAGCAAGTAATAGGCTTAAAGTTTGAAACAAAATGGAAATAACACATTCATTAACATTAGTTTCTAACTACAATCCATTCAAGGGGAATTTTAACACTAAAACAAATTAATTGAAACAAAATCCACAATATAGGTGTGCATACTACCAACATGATCCTTGAGGTCAAGCACACGATCTCTTAAAGTCTTTGGTGCTCTAGGCGTAGGTTGATTAGGATAGCTAGGCTAACAAGGCTGACTACTACGCTCCCCAACATCCTTAAGAGTTTCAATTTTTCCTTTGGTGATAGCAAAAATGCGGAAGAGCTTCTACTCCCCAAACTCTCCTAAGACTCCTTGTGCATGCATAAAGAATATACCAAAGAGGGGTGCTAAAAACCCATAAAAGTTGCCCGTTAATCATAAATAAAAGAGAATGTTAGATGACCAAACATCTATCGAGTGACCCATTTAAATAGAATAATTCATAAATGCTTGATCTTTCATCACCTCACTTATATTGGTACTTGGAGTAAATCAAGCAGACTAAAATAATGCAAAGCCGTTGACATTCTGGTGAGTGTCGATATAAGAAAATTAAAATAATTCCCTCGCTAACTTCCACTCTACACCAGATTGGCAAACATTCAAAACTCTAGGGATTTCCAATGATCTATTAGTCTGTTAATGAAATCAGTATAGTCATCAAACCAATAAACCCTTTTTATCGACACACTATTAAATGTAACTAACTTGCCATAATAAAAGCCATAATGTCATAGGCTTGCCTTGGATTCATAAAAGGATTTCCTAACAAAAAGAACAATATAAGCAGATGGCACAACACAAAAATTCTCCCACGTCATATTCACTATCATCATCTCTATAGCACCTGCAGGATTTCTAAAAATACTCATAGGGATAATTTTCTTATATACAACGGTGTTGTCCTCGGGGTCAGTGGCTACTGGTCCTAATCACCAGGACTTATGTTTTTCTAGAAATAATTTTAATATTGAATTATATAATAGTACTTCTTATATATGCTCAAATTCCATCCTAATAAGCTTATAAACATGCCACTTTACAATTTATTTCTTATATGATTTAACATTTTTATAAGCTTCTTTTCAAAAAATTTTTAACTCATTAAACTGTGTTAGTCTTTTCTCTTCAGCATCCTTAAGATTATAGTTCAATTCTTTTACCTCCCAAAATGTCTTAAGCTCTAATTCCAAAGTATAATAATAAGCTTTTCTAAAGATTAACTGATAGTAAGCCATTCTAATAGGTTTCTTTAATGCTCTCTTATAAATCCATAATGCAGCATCTAATTTCAAAGCCCAATCTTCCTATTTGGATTCATAATATTTTCAAGAATTTTCTTGATATCCCTATTTGCTAGTTTTTGTTGATAAGCAGTTGTAACACTATACTGAATTCCATACTTTGAAATTAAAGCCTCCACAAACTTTTTGTAAAGGGTCCTCCCCTATCACTAATAATGAATCTGGGCATTCCAAATCATAAAAAATATTCATCTTTAAATATTTAATCACTACCTGAACATCTATTCTAGAAGTTGAAATTTCTTCAATACATTTGGAGACATAATCAACTGCTATCAAAATGTATTGTCTTTCATAAGATTGCATAAAAGGTCCCATAAAGTAAGGTCCCTAAACATCAAAACCTTCTACTTATAACATGTAATTTAGGTACATTTCATTTCTTCCAGTGATGGTATCTACCCGCTGACATCAATCTCATTTTAAACATATGCATTGACATCCTTAAATAAGGTAGGCCATTAAAATCTAGATTTAAAGATTCAGAAGTAATTCTAAATCTCCTAGAATGCCATCCATATTTTGAGTCAAACTACTCCCTAATTATATGTTCAACGTCCTCTTTGGGGACATATATTATATGGATTTGATCATTAAACTTCTAAAAATATATGGCTTATTAAAAAAGCATTTAGCATAGTACACACTTTTTTACCTTTGTGTATGTGACATGTCAAATGAGATCACTTCACTCACACTGTAGTTCTCAAAGTTCTTTTTTTCATAAGAAATTTGATGTCAAAGTGATCAATATACACTAAAACCTTGATGCCAATTAAATATGGTCTAAACTTGTCAATGGCAAAAATAAAACTTAACATCTCTTTTTAGTGGTAGTGAATTACATTGTGTTGCATTCAAAGTTCTTCTAGTATAATAAATGGTATGGCATTTATTATCCATTATTTGTCCCAATACAACTCCTTCTACATAATCACTAGTATCAAACATTATCATAAAATGAAATGTCTAATCAGGTGGCACAATGATAGCTGTAGTAATCAAATACTATTTGAAAACATGGAAAGCTTCAACAAATTCATTATTCTATTCAAGAGGGACATCTTTCTCAAGTAAATGGCATAAAGGTTTTGTTATTTTTGAAAAATCTCTAATGAATCTGCTATAAAAACCAGCTTGTCCTATAAAGCTTCTAATGCCTTTTATAGAAGTGGGTGTTGGAAGATTTTCAATAACTTACACTTTTTCCCTATTCACTTCTAAAAATCTCTTCAAAATTTTGTGCCCTAACACTATGCCTTCTACTACCATAAATTGACATTTCTCTGAATTTAATACCAAATATATTTCTAAGCATCATTTTAACACAATTATCAAATATTCCAAGCAAGTATCAAAAGTAGTACTGAACATAGAGAAATCATATATAAAGACCTTAATGCCCTGCTCAATGAAATCAGAAAAATTTACAACATGTATCATTGAAAGGTAGTAGTAGTAATGCAAAGGCTAAAAGGCTTCCTCCTAAATGAAAATACTCTATAAGGGCTGGTACAGGTAGTCTTATGCTGGTCTTTGGTGCTATAGGAATTTGGTAGTATCCTGAGTAATTATCTATGATGCAATCAAAGGAATGCCCTTCTAACATATCCAACATTTGATCAGTAAAGGGTAGGGGAAAATGATCCTTCTAAGTTTCCTTATGTAGTTTTTTATAGTTTATGCAAATTCTCCACCTAGTCACCACCCTAGTGAGAATCAATTCATTCTTCTCATTAGTCACCACGTTCAAGCCTCTTTTCTTTGTGACACAATGGATTAGACTAACCCAAGAACTATTTTAAGTATGATAAATGATTCCTATATCCAACCCTTTAAGAATTTCCTTCTTCACTACTTTCATATTTAGGCTTAATATCCATTGGGGTTTGGAAGGGAATTTTCTTCTATTAAAATCTTATGCATGCATAAGGATGGACTAACTCCCTT
Organism: Dendrobium chrysotoxum; assembly: GCA_019925795.1. Lineage (NCBI taxonomy): Eukaryota > Viridiplantae > Streptophyta > Magnoliopsida > Asparagales > Orchidaceae > Dendrobium > Dendrobium chrysotoxum. The sequence continues at coordinate 61,310,569 of CM034300.1, read as the reverse complement.
GATATATGCAATTTTCCAACCAAAAGCACTCTTATGCTCACTAAGAACACTAATCAACTTGCCTTCCTATTCTTCTCATCTATCAATAGAAATGATCAGAAACAAGGTTAATTTTTCTCGTAAGAAGGCATATTTAAATGGGGAGGTAGGGCTTTCAATTCTAGATCAGGTGCCTCAATAAAAAATAATTTCATAGTCTAACCTAAAGATGATGGATTTAATACTTCAAACTTCTCCCTAAACATTATAGCGGCTTCACAAATTAATTGGGTAGAATCAATTACCTCCTCATAAATGTCATCATCACTCCACAGAATCTCTAACACATAATCAGCAAACACATCCTCCAAATAATACCCTAACAGGAATCAACTAAGTACACTATATAACAATTCTCATTCTGATCCCTAAGAAACTACATGGATTTCATGACATTAAATGTCACTTCCTAATCCTATGTCCTCATAGTCAGCTCTCCATTCTACACATCTATCATCCCTCTATGAGTCCTAGAAAAGGACTTCCTAAAGTAATAGGTATCTCTTTGTCTTCCTCCATATTTGTCCACTGGAACTATAAACTTATGAATCTTAAGTAATACATCTTCTAAGTTAAGTCTTTTGAAAATGGACCATGGCATAGATTAATGTGAGCTCCTATGTCATATAATACCCTCCCATAAAATTTATCCCTAGTAACAATAAGAATGGTAAAGCTAAAAGGGTACTTAAGCAATTCTAATAGCTTTGACTATAGAATCACCACATTCTTGAGTTATGGCCATAGTCTCAAAGTCTCCTAACCTTCACTTCTTACGAAAGTTATCCTTTATGAACATAGCATAAGTAGGCATCTATTTTAAGGCTTCTACAAAAGCGATATTAATGGTTAACATATTTAAGACTTCCAAAAATCTTGAGAATTACCTATCCAAAATCTTACTTCAACAACCTTTAGGGAATTGGTGGTGGTTGTAATACCTCTAGATTCAAAATTATGCTCAATCTATTTTAACCTGACTAAGTTTAAGGTAAGTCATCAATCTTTGCATTGAAACTCCCTTGTATATGTCTGGAAATTTGTGTGTTTTTAAGGGCATACATGTGTTCTAAAGTAGGTTCTAGTGGTCTGAATGCATGTTTGTGAAATATTAAACTTTTCCCTTAGGGAATCACTACAGTAGGAAGGTGGGGCCGAGCCACTAAATTCTGTAGATTTTGAAAATTTTGAACTAATGTAGTGGTGCTGAGTTTTAGGCATCACGATGCTAGGCCAAATTTTTTTATTTAAAATATATATTTTCCACTATTATGCTTCATTTTGATTTGAGCAACTAGTGCCTAATGAGAAAATGTGAAGGTTTCCTAGAGAGAGAAAGTTTTTTTTTAACAGGAAACCTATGGAGGGGCCTATGCATTAATAAAAAAAATAATTACATAGTCCTTAAAGGGACCTCAAGCTCACTAATGCTCAGAAGAGCTACAAAAAGAAATTCAAAAAAACCTATGAGCTTGAGTTCCCTACTAATCAAAGAAATAAAGAAACCTAGGTACATTCTACGGTACGCAAGAACGAGCACCCAAAAAAGAGAAAAATAACAATAACCAGTGATCTGCTCCCGCTTCACCACCAAAAGATCATTACCATGATCACTGCACTAAGCACCTTCTGCAAAAAAGGATAATACACAAGAAAGCAAGAAAAGAAATAACAGCAATAGCTAATAAGATAATAGCAATATCTAATAAGACTAAAGAACCAATAATAATACCAATGACCACCAACAGCTAAGCAAACAAGACAAGGGGGAGACCACCCCATAATCCACCAAATAAAATATAGATACAAAGACATAAGCTCCATAACATCAAACCACCTCCACATAAAAGAGAGATAGGAAGTCAGAGACATGCAACCTAGCCAAAAATAGACCACCTGACATCCTGGGCTAGAATTAAGAAGAACCAAAGCACCAAGAAAAACCAAGCACTAAAAGTACCATGCAAAGCCAACAACCAAGCTCAATAGACCCCAACTGAACCACTAAGGAAAACAATAAGGTTTAGTGATTGAAGCATCCAACCAGGCACAGGAGCAATGACTGGCCGTAACAACAAACTCCCAGGAACAAACCAACAACCTCGCACTAGACAACCAAAAGGTCCAAGAAATCGACACCCAACAGGCACAAAAATTTCCCAAATAGAAACCAAAAATAGGGCAGCTAATAGAATTATAGAAACAACCAGAATAAGGCAACAACAAGATGATCGAAGTAACCAAGTAGTAAGCACGGCCACCTGAGAATCAAGAACCAACATACAAGGTAGCAAAAATAGAGAGTCTGGCAGAAACCCAGCAAGACAACCAGCAAGAAACCAACACAAGCATCACCACTAAAATTTAACATATGGTAAACCAATTTTATCCAATCTTAAAAGGCCTTTCAAAGGAGCAGGAAGGTTAGAAGCTGAGAAATCATCCAAAGAATCCAAGCCACACACCCCCACCTAGCAATCCAATTAGCACATGCATTACCAACCTTTAGGATAATGGAAAAAGTGCAGTTCATAAGGCTTAATAAATTCTTAATCTCCCTCATCATATAAAACATGGTAGAAGAACTAACCAAGTTATCCACAGTGTTTAATGATTGTAAGAAATAATTAGATCCAACCTCAATAATAATATTAATGAGGTTAAGAGAGAAACAAAGTCGTAAGCCATGGAGAATAACAGAAGTAGTGGTAAAGTTAACATCAGAATTAAGTAAAGGACCAGCAAAACCTAAAATAAAATTAACATGAGAATCTCTGATGACTTCACCACATCCCACATTAGAATCCATGATAGCACCATCCACATTCAGCTTATAAGAGTTAATAAAGTCTTAGTCCAATAAATAAACCTAGGTTCTTTAGGAAAATTATCCACCTCCAACTTAATATCTAAATCATCCGCAATAGAAGAATGATTTTTAAAGTTCTTAACAGAAAGAAACTTAACAGAATAAAGAGCCACGACCTTATCATTCACATTTTGGATAATTCTATGGTGGTTCATAACCACACCATTGAAATGAGAATTATTCTTTTCCAACCATAAATACCATAAGATAAGGGAAGGAATGGCATTTTTGATATGGCCTTTGGACTTAATAAACCAACAATTAAGCAAACTTTAATAGAAAATTTGGCATTAACATAATTTAAATGGATAATGACATCAAAATAAGACCAAGCTTTGACAGCTAAAGGACCAAAGAGAAAAACATGATGCATACTATCCATATGATAACAACATTGGCACTTTGACGGAAGGATAAAACCTCTTTTAATTAAATTATCATCTGTAGGAATGAACTTATATAAGATTCTCCAAAAAAAAAATAGCAACCATAGTAGGAATACTTTTATGCCAAATCATATGGAAAATCATGAAAACCTCATTCTTGGATCTAAAGGAATGCCAAGCATCCTTTAATCTAAAGCTACCATCTTTAGTCAAAGCACATAATAGAACATTATTAGAATTAGTGTTCAGAGGAAGATTCAAAATTTGCTGAATACAAGAATCAGGAAGAACACTAGAAAGTTTCTCATAATCCCAACAATTATCAATAATGAAAAAATTCACCTTCACAGTCGCATTGGAAGAGGTATTAATAATAGAATCAATAGATTGTCCCCCCAACCAACGATCCTGCCAAAAGAAAATATTACCACCACCAAGGCCCCAATAGATAAAAGGGCTCAATAACCCATTTAACTTTGCAAAGATGTTGCCACACTTTAAAATCGCCTTTGCTAGACTAGCACGTAGTCAGATGGTTATCCCCATAGTATTTGGCAACCATAAAAGTAGCCCAAAGGCTCATATTAGCACGAAAGTTGTACCATAACTTGAAAGATAAAGCATAGGCCAAATTTTTCATAGTCTTACACCCCAAGGCCCTTCATCCAAGGCACCATAGCAATTATCCCAAGAGGACCAGTTAATTTTAGAGTTGCTACTAGCCCCTTACGAAAAAAAAATTATTAAAAATCCTATCAATCCTGTTACATACCGCATGAGTAGGAAGCAGAGTTTGAAAAGTATAAACAAGCAAGGAACAAAGAACACTTTAATGAGAATTAAACGACCTCCAAAACTCAAAAAATTAGAATCCCAAGAAAAAGTTTGTTCTGCACAGCAGTAATTAAATCATCAAAAAGAAAAGTTTTCTTTTTACCCTTAAAAAGTGGCACCTCAAGATACTTCATAGGCAAAAAGCCATGATTAAAACCAATTAAATTCTTAATAGCCACAATATGATCATTAGGGACTTTTTTGGAAGAAATAAAGCAACACTTATATTTATTCAGAGCAAGGCCACTAACCATTTCAAATTTTTGAAAAAACCTCACGAGTCTATTAATCTTATTAATGGAAGCATTCATAAAAATTATAAAGTCATCAGCAAAACATAAATGAGAGATAGGAAAACCACATAATGTTAGAAAATAGAGGCTAGGATAATTCTCAAAAGATCGGCAAGGCCTCTAGAAAGGTACTCAGTAGCAATAATGAAGAGGGCAGCAGAAATAGGATCACCCTGTCTCAGCCCATGGGATGTTTTAAAAAAACCATTGCTCTTACCATTAACAATGATGGAAAAGTAGGGGCCTTTAATGCAATGTTTAATAAAATTGATAAAGTTCAAGCCAAAGCCAAACAACTTCATAATATTATAAAGAAAGTTCCAATCAATATTATCATAAGCCTTGGCAATATTAAGTTCCAAAATTATATTACCACCTCTGACCTTGACATCGAGATCTTGACAAAATTCTTGATTCAACAAGATATTATCAGCAATAGCTTGCCCTTTAACAAAACCCATTTAAAAAGGAGAGATTATTTTAGGCAAAAACACCATTAAAAATTCATCAGAATTTTAGAAAGTAGTTTATAAAAAAAGGTGAACAAACTAATAGGTCTAAAATAATTCCAATTACTAACAGAGTTATTCTTAGGGATAAGCACAATAGAGGTAGAAGTAAAAAAAACTTAGGAATAGAATTACCAGCAAAGAAATAAATAATAGCAAACAAAAGATCATTACTAATAATATGCCAAGTTTTCTGGAAAAAATTAGTCATGAAACCATCCGGCCCGGCAACCGAATCACCATTCATACAAAAAATAATCACTTTAACCTCCTTAAAAGAAGGAGAATTAAAAAGAAAAGCATTATCATCTCGAGAAATAAGAATAGGGATAATTGAAGGATTGTCAATAATAGTAGGACTAAAAGCCTTATTAAGATGGTTTTGGAAATACTGGACAGCTAAATTAGCAACCTCAACACCATCCTCAGTAACAAAGCCATCAACACGATTAATTTTATGAATACAATTCATAACATGTTTCCTCTTAACCAAAGAATGAAAATATTTAGTATTGTTATCACCTTCAACCAGATGTTTAGCAACAGCTTTTTATTTCGAAAAAATTTTCTCTTGAGCTTGTAATTTATAAAGGAAATCTTTAGCCTCTCTCAATAAACTAAAATTATCATCAGAAGGCACCAATTAACACTAAGTCTCATAAGTATTAACTTTTTCTTCAGCAATTAAAATGTTGGAGAAAAGATTCTTAAAGACATTATAATTCCACCATTTTAAGACCTGCTTAAGCCTTTTCAGCTTAAACCAAAATCTTCTCATGCCAAAAATAGAGTTATCCAGATGTAAAGGAGCTAGCCAATTATCTAAATCAAGTCCATAAAAGAATTATGAAGCCACCACATGTTTTGAAACCTAAATATAGAGGGAAAGTCCATAAATCTTGTCTTAATTCAAATAAGCAGGGGAGAATGATCAGAGAGGGTCCTACTAAGATGCTCAATAGTAGTAAACTCAAAGGAATTAAGCCAGCAATCTTTAAATAACACCCGATCCAACCTTTGCCATAAATGCCCATGATTCCAAGTGAATTTATTACCAAAGAAACCAATATCAATTAAGTTACAATCTATAATCATATTATTAAAATACTCCATAGATTGATAGATAGGGAGAGAGCCCCCTATGCACTCAAACGGGTTAGAGATAGTATTAAAATTCCCTCTAATCCAGGGTAAGTTACAAATACTATGAAAGCGAATGAATTGATCCCATAAAAATTTTCTAGTATAATAAGAAGAAGCAGCATAAACAAAAGAAGCACAACATTGAAAATTAGAACTTTCAATACTATAATGCATCACTTGAGAAAAGTCACCAATAATATCTATCGGAACATGATCCTTTCAAAAAACCCAAATTTTATTGGACACATTCGAACTAGCATATTTAAATCCCCAAAATTTAGCAATACCAAGTAACTTATCAGAGGAAATAAGAGGCTCAAGCAAAACAATAATAGAAATATTATATATACGGCATAAGTTTTTAACTCTTAATTTAGAAGAAGGACATCCAATGCCCCTAACATTCCAAATAAAAGCATTAAACATTAAAAACATGAGATTAATGAGGAGTATGCGAATGGGTGTTTTTAGGCGGTTGTAAAATGAAGTTCTTTTGCTTCCATCCTATCCTACTATGAACCTTGGACAAACTAGAATCATTATTATATCTAGCAAAACATTTAGCCATCATATCCATATCCTCCGTGTTAGTAAAATCATCACTCTAATATTGATAAATCAAAGGGAAATTATTATCATTAATCATACCTGACTGCCCCCGCTCGAGGGGCATTTCACCTTCCTCAAAGAAAACACCATCTTCCATAACGGTGCTATTGCTCAATTCATTACCACCATTATCCTTCACCACACTGGTTTCATCAATCTCCTGGACATTCACAGCAGATTGAGAAAGCTCCTTATTAACATAATTCTTTTTTAACGACCCAGCCGCCATATAAGGAAAATCATTATCATAGGATGACCAATTATTTAGAATGGTGGCACTACTTTATGCAATCATATTTTGACAAACAACAAGTAAAGAAGACATAGTGTTAAGATTAACTTCCTGAACATTAATCAAATCATCACCATTAAGAGGGTTCAGCTCAACATGAGTAGAATCCAGTAGTAAGGAATCATTAATGTTACCCTGCACTTGTGGAACATTACCCACATTTCCATTAGGATTAGGAGTCACAATATCAAGATCCACCGAAGGTAATTCACTTCTATGTGCTTGTTTAGAAGATTCCTTCTTTTTTTGAAGATGTGGGTGTAACCTATAACACACATTTAATCCATGGCCATGCATCTTACAATGAGAGAAAAAAATAGGTAAGTTTTCAAATTCAAAATTTTGGAAATAACCATTTAGTTCAGAACTAATCCAAATCTCATTAGGGTGTTTCTTTGATATTTCTAATTCAACTAAAATTAAGGCTACAGACGGCCAAGAAATCGATGTCATAGCTTGGTCAATTTGCAAAGGCCTACCAAAAATTGAAGCCAAATCGAATAAGATTTGGGAATTAAAAATTGCAATCGGAGGTTCAGGAAAGAGATCCATACAGGGGCTATGGGAGATTCCTCATTCACATCGAATTAAGGTGTCCATTTTAGCAATCTCATTTAACAACCCTGAATGTAATAGGACCTCCTAGCAAAAATATGACTATAGTCAAGATCATTGTTCAGTTGAATCACGATATGCCTGGAATCCAACAAACCAACTTGAAAAGAACCAGATAATTTCAGATTAACAAAAAACTTATGAATGGCATCCATATTCGGCTGCCTAAGAAGGAACTTTCCAACTAGCATAAGAGCAAAAGGCGCAGCCAACAACGAAACCACAGAGTCATCAAACATCAAAACCGGACAACCTTTAAAAGAAGTATGAACAAACTGAAATTTGGCAGAAGTAGAAGAAGAGCCAACCAAAACCTCCTTAAATTAATGGTACTTGCCATTCGAAAGCACAGTAGGTGGAGGGATAGATAACGACAGAGTCGTCATCTCCTGGCAACCACAAAACCCAAAAACACAGAAGTAAAATAAAACAAAAACATGACAAAACAAACACCAAAGAAGAAAATCAAGAAGGAAAAACAACAAAATCCACACCAGGAATGAAGAGAACAGAGCTCGGTAACAAAAGACCTAGATCGCCTCAAAATCGCCAGAGGAGCAGAGGAACAGAGAGTTGTTGGACTCTCTACAAGCTTTTGCACACAGTTTTAGAGAGAGAAAGTCATTTTGGGTAGCTTCAAGCCATTTTTAATTGTTGCCCCAATTCTGAGAATTATCTTGATTGAGTTAGGTGACTTTTTGCCTATCTCAATTTTAAAAATATGAATATTTTCTAAAATTTTTTGAATTAATATTTTTATACCAAAAAATGTGGATAACTTGTTACCTGCAAAACTTTTCGTGTAACTTTTAATATATTACAGATATGATAATTTTGGGTATTTAGTGATTTTTTGGGAAATTCTGCACTAAGTATTTTAAAATGTGCATCTTTTATTTATGAAAGAAAAAGTAACCTGAAACTTAAAAAATAATGGTGTAATGTAATTAAGGGCTTAAAATAGTGTTCTACACTATCCTTACTAATTTGGTTATGTTCAAAAATAGTGAATTTTTTAAAGTAGTGTATTAAGTTACTTACTGCTGCATAGTACTGTAGAAATTATGAAATTATGTTATGTGTACATTTATGCTTTAATTTCTACATTGCAATGAATTATGTGAGATTTTATATGAAATATGTCTATTAGGAGATATAAGAGGTTTGGATTCTATCTTATGTTGGAGATATGGAGCTCTCTAAAAATCTATCTATTGGGAGTTATAAGAGGCAAGAATCTTTGAATTCTATTTAACAAAGGAGGAAATTCTATTTTTTGGGAGTTATAAGGGGTCAGAATCTTTAGATTCTCATTGGAAAAAGGGAAATCTATTACCTTTTGCTATGAGATATGAAAGTCATATGAAGTTTGGTCTATTTAAATTTTATGTATTATTATTTAAATCAATGATAACTATAATTACAAATCTACTTAGCATAATAATTTATTCTATTACATTAAATATTCAAGTGAATGCTTTATAAGAGAAATAAGTGAAAATTTAGATTGAAAAATGTTGCTTGATGAGCTGTGTTAGCTAACTATTATTTTTTACTTCTATTTTTAGGGTCAAAAAATGGAAATTGTCTAATAGATTAGTTGTATCAAGACCTGATCTGAGTCTATATAGGTATTTTAATCTTTTAATTTTTGTACTATCATTACTAATTTTTATTGCCCTATTTTATAACTCTATATGTAGTTATGTACTATAGTAATATGAGCATTTATGATAAATGAAAAGAGCATTTTCATGGATGAGTTTTGTTTTAGTACATTTGATGTTATTAGTAGCTCTGTTGTCTATGATTTGTTTCAAACAAGAATATAAAAGAAATTCTAAAATAGCCCAAAATTAGATCTTTAGATTTACTTGTTGCAAGCCAACATGATAAGTCAGGTATAGTGAGTGGGACTTATAAGGATAACAAGCCTTTTTGTCATTAAAGTAGTAATTTTGGAAATTCATTGGAAAAGAGAGCAATAGGAAATTGATCTTTAAGTCATGCAAGATATTTTGGGTCTATTTGGACATTCATTCTTATTTATTTTCATCTACATGTAAATCTAATGTTGTCATGAATGATTATGGATCTGCCATACCCATATATGATAGATTACATAGTGTCAGTCAGGTAGCACTAGTACATAGTACTACTCTGATAGTGAGTATTGATATAGTTTCATAATTTATAGTTTAATGGCCTAGCTAATGGGTGAAGAACAAAGCTGGGTTCACTCTATTAGGACTGATGAGGTAAGTTACCATTTATAAATGTTTTATAGGTTAAAACCTCTGAGATTTGAGTCACTGTGGAGCCCATGGTAGTAGAAGACTTAGTAAGGAGGCTAGAGAAAATATTTGAAGGTATGTAGTGTCCTTCTAATAGGAAAGTACCATTGACTTTTTTTTATCTAATGGAGAGGCTGTGTATTAGTTGATGGGCTAAAAGGTGGAAATTTTTTATGCGTGATTGTACTCCCTGATCAGCTGAGAGGAGTTTTCAGGCATATTTAAGGCATGATTTGTATTGCCTTCTACATGATAGTAGATGCAAGAGACTATTTTAAAGACTGGTTTAAAGGAGCAAGGAAATCATATAATATGAGTTAGAGTTTACTATTTTAGATCAATATGCTTGATAGTTGATTAGTACAACTGGAGAAAAGTACTACATAATTCTAAGTCAATTACGAGACTGTCTGAGGTTGCTACTCATCTCATTCAATATTTTTTATTTCTCTGAGCTTGTAGAGAGACCTCATTTGATTGAGAAGAATTTGATAGCTACTAAGCAGTGGTGGACTACTAGTATAAAGTGGTTTAGTTATCTAGGAAGAGGAATATATTTGGACCAAGAGAATCCCAGAGAAGGGGACATTCTATAGAAGTTTTTAGTAGTGGCAATGTGGCCAGTTCTTATTCTGTTAAAAGATTACTTGTTTGACATAGTTTTAGTAGACAACATTATGGTTAGTACTATAGGTTGTCTAGATAGTATTTTAGGAGTGGGTACATTAGACACAGGATTGCTGAGCGTCCATAGGTATAACCTGGCCTAAGCTCTGAGTCCCAACCTAGGAGTTTTGTTAGGTCAGCTTGGAGACTAAAGATAATTCCACCTCACATATTTACTGAGGGATCATCCATTAGAGGTAGTGGTTCTGCTTAAGCAGAAAGTAGATCATCTACAAGTCAAAGAGAGTTTGGTAGTTGTGGCCAAATCTTACGAGCCCACATGAATATTGTTTGAATATTTCTTTATTCAAATCTACATAACATATTATATATTACCTCGAAGGATAAATTGATGCTTGACTATTGATATGAAAATAAAATTAGATTTTATTGTCATATTCAGACATAGCATAAGGAATGTTAAATTTATCTTGAAAGATGAAAGAAGCATTGCCCTATCATTTTGAATATGAAATTAACCAATATATAAAGAAAAGTCTACAAACACAGGATTCTTCCCCTATCATATAAAACTAAGATAGGGTTTGTTTTACTAGATTCTAGACTCCTTATAGAGGCAAGCCTCTATAGTTAATTACATCTCAAGACAAGTCTTGAGATGACTCTTGATTAAAGTGAAGACTAGACTTTTTAAATTTGTAAAGATTTAAGACAAAGTTTGGGTTTACAAGAACCAATGAAAAGATTAGAATTTAAATTTAGATTTTTTTTTTTTAGATTTTGGATGATTGGATAACCCTCTTCGGGAAAGGAGAAACTGATGGATGTATTACCTAGACTCATGCCAACTTATAGTGAACTGCTAGCTAACATCCTAAGCACCAACCAATGCCTTATAAATGTAAGATAATATGGCTCTATACCCTAGGAATCAAGGAGATATTGTTTAGAAACTTTAATCAAGATTCTTTAATATGTAAATACATATAAATAGTGCAATGAAATGACATATGAAAGCAATTTATAAATAAAACTTTTTTTTTATTTATAATATAAGCAAAGTACAACCCATGGTCTATTGTAATTAAAGGTGGCCATGTTCCACCACAATAAGTTTGCATTTTTACTCCTATATATTATAAATTTAAATATGATTTCATACTCCAGTCCTAAAATCTTCTAGCTCTTGGATCTTTTATAAGATTCCTAAAGATAATGCCCTTCAAATGAAGAAGTCATTTTTTTGGGAACAGAGGAGTCAATGCTGCAATATTGATATTCTAGCACTTTGGCGGTGTCTTTGATGGCGTCGAAGCGTTGTTTGTTCTAATGCCGCAGAGCTATATGAAACTTAGAATTTTATGCCTTTTTCATATTTTTCCTGTACAATACAACTAAGGCAACACATTTTCACTAAAAATATAACAGAAAATAACACATTATTTACACTTATCATCAATCTAGTTCAGTTATTTGAAAAGCACGAGTACAATCAGCAATTAACTATGTAAATAGGTTAATTTAGATATTTAAATGCTATTTAATTACTATAACATTAAACATACACATCTAAATGATTTAGTGGACCAAATTTTAGGTTTAAATCCTCTACGGATTCAGTTTAATGAGCCCTGTCCATTAAACCTAATTTCAAGGCTAGATTAATAATGCATAATTTGAGGAATTACGATAGGGTAATTGTTGTTTAATTTGATTTGCCAGGTTATGTACCTTGGATTGGCTTCAAATTTGGCATGATTTAATCTCAAGGTATGCTTATTATCTATAATTTTTATTAAGTTAATTATAAATCTCATCTTGTCTTGGTGGAATTTTGAACTTTATATGATATGTTTTAACCTATAAATTCAAAATTTGATAAATAAGAATCCATAATGAATTAACATGTGAAATATTTGTGAATTGAATGTATATGTATAAGTAAAAAAAATAAGAAATTCAAAAATTTATAAGAAAATGTAAAATAAATAAAAAGATGGCTCAATGATTAATAAACTAAAGATTGAATCCCGCTTAATTTTTCCTTAAACTCATAATTTTGTCATTTGAACATTAAAACATGAGCAAATTAATTAAATCATTAAAAACAAACCAATGGTCCAAATGGGTTCAAATTTTCATTGATGTCATCTTAGGTCATTGTTGACCAAAGTTTAAAATCTCATTAAGTTTGATTTCAGTTTCTACCATAAGTAGTAAAACCTAAATTCCATACATAAGTGAATTTTGAAAATTTAGAAATAGTCACACTCATCATTTGACGCTCTGCTCTGGCGATTATGAGGCGATTTAGGGTTCTTGCTCGCCCGCCTCCTCTCCTCGCTACTAGAGTCGTTGGTTTTTCTTTGTCGTGGCTTTTTCTTTCCTATTTGTTTATTCTGGGTTTCTTGAGCTTGGTTTTGAGGTTTTTATCATTTTTTTTGTTGTGGGAGATGACGTCCCTTATGTTATCTATCCCAATTTTACCTTCCCTTTCAGTTGGGAAATCTAGCTCCTTTAAGGACGTTTTGGTGGGTTCCTCAACGTCTTTTTCTAAGGTTCATTTTGTTCAAACTTCCTTTAAGGGATGTTCGGCTTTGATGTTTGATGATTCTGTGGTGCGTAGCTTGCTACGCCTTTCGCTCTTACCTTGGTAGGCATGTTTGTTCTCCATCGGCTGAACTTAGATGTGATTCAAAAAATTTTTGTTAACCTTAAACAATTTGTCTTTTTACATTGGTTTCTTGGATCCGTGTCATATTGCGATTCAACTTTCAAACAATCTTGATTACAGTCACATTTTTTCAAGGAGATCTTACTATATTCAAGCTTGTCAAATGAGATTACTTAAATAGACTCCTGATTTTGATGTGCATGAGGAATCTCCTATAGTTCATGTGTGGATCTCTTTCCCTAATTTGTGCCTTCATTTATTTAACTCTCATATTTTATTTGGTTTGGCTTCAATCCTTGGTAGGGTATTATAAACTGACCAAGGCACAGCGTCTATCTCTAGGCCGTCTGTGGCATGTCTTTTAGTTGAGTTGGATATTTCTAAGAAAATCCCGAATGAGATTTGGATAGGTTCGAAAATGAATGGGTATTTCCAAAAAGTAGAAATTGAAAACCTAGCCATTTTTTGTTCTCATTGTAAGATGCATGGTCATGGGGTTAATGAGTGTTTTAGGTTGCACCCTCATCTCCGTAAGGAGAAGGTTTCAACCAAAATTACACATGGAACTGATGGCCCTTCGATTGATGTTTATACTATGAGTCCTAATCTAATGGTTGAGGAAAATGTTTCTAATTTATAGGATACTATTAAGGATAATACTCCTGATGTGATTGAGGGTCATGCTGCTAAAGAGCAGTATGCTACAGATAAATTGATACAATGCTTCTTAACTCATAATGAACTTACTACCAATCCTATTGTTGCTCCTAATGGTGATCAGGGAGAAAATCTTCACTCCATCTCTTCTTTTCATACTGAAGGTCAAAATGTGGATGAGCAAATGCCAAATTTTACTATTAATCAACATATTGTTTCATTATTAGCTACTATTTAATGTGTTTCTAACAACATTTTATCTAACATGGATCCTATGGTCTTTAAGAAAAATTGTTCTAATATGGTGCCTAATCAATCTATTATTGTTGCTCAAGAGGAAGACCAAGGTGGTATGGTGGAAGGTAATGTTGGCAATAATTCTGAAAGTAAATCTATTATGGAGGGAGACGATGTATAGCAAGAGGTTTGGCAGAAAGTTTTGACTGATGATAGTAAGCTTCCCTTAAAACTGCACTCTTATAGTGATACCTGTACTGATACGGAGGATGTAGATATTATTTCTAAATGCTTTGCTAAAGATCATAATTATGCTAGTTACATCCAGTTTCATAGTAAGAGAGGTAGGAAGAAATAGAATATCCCTTTATAATATCCTAGAACCACCTGCTCACATACTTCTCATTAATTCTACTTTTTATGTTTAATTCTATTATTTGAAATGTTAGGGGCATTGGTTGTCCCTCTTCTAGATTAAGAGTTAAGAATTTATGTCGTATTCACAATGTTTCTATTCTTGTTTTACTTGAACCTTTTATTTCCTCTACTAAGTTGATTAGTACCCCTCAGTTTTTGGGTTTTAAATACGATATTTTGAATGTGGCTAAGAAGATTTGGGTTTTATTGAAGGATCTTGTTAGAATTGATGTTATTGGTGATTTTACTCAAGTAATGCATTGTAATGTGGAAGTTTTTAATTTTAATTATTGCCTCTGTTATTTATGTTGCTTCTTCCCGTTATATTAGGAAATTATTATGGGATTAGCTCATAAAATTTCATTGTATTTGTAATTTACCTTGGCTTGTTGGTGGTGATTTTAACGCTATTACTAATCCCTCTGAAAGGTTAAGAGGCTCTTCCCCTTCTTATCGTTCTATGGAGGATTTTAGTAATATGTTTTTGGATTATAATTTAACTGATATTGGTTTTTCTGGTGATAATTTACTTGGAATAGGGGTCCCCTTTGGCAACGGTTGACCGCATTTTGTTTAATGATTCTTGGCTTAACTCATTTAACTATATTACTATTGAGCATCCTAGCAGGGCTCTTTTCGACCATTCCCCCTTGTTAATTAGCCTTAATTTTAGACAATTTAATGCTTCTCCACAGTTCAAATTTCAAAATATGTGGTTACTTCATGACTCTTTTTTGGATGTAGTTCAGAATAATTGGCAAGCTCTGCTCCATCCGGATAACTCTAGCTTTGGTATGAGGAGACTTTGGTTTAAGCTAAAAAGGCTTAAGCAAGCTTTAAATTGGTGGATTCATAATGTTTTTAAAAACTTTTTTACTAATATTTCGAAAGTTGAGCAGCAAGTGAACACTTTTGATGCTACTTGTCGAGTTAATCCTTCTGATGCTAATTTCAGTTTATTGAGGAATGCTAAAGATTTCCTATTTAAATTGCAAGCGTAGGAGGAGGTTTTTTGGAAACCAAAAGATGTTGCTAAACATCTGGTTGAAGGTGATAATAATACTAAATATTTCCATGCCTTGGTTAAGAGGAAAAGGGCTAAAAATTGTATTAATAAAATTCTTCGAGAGGATGGGTATGTCACTAAGGATAGCTTGGAAATTGCTAATTTAGCAATTCAGCATTTTCAAAATCGTCTCAATAAGATTTTTAGACTGGATCAGATTGATAACCTTTCTTTTATTCCTAGCCTTATATCCCTAGAGGATAATGAGTTTCTTTCTAAATCTCCTTCTTTTGAGGAAGTTAAAGAGATTCTTTTTGGTATGAATGGTGATTCTGTTGCTGGGCCTGATGGTTTTACCACTCAGTTTTTTCAAAACTCTTCGCACATTATTAGTAATGATCTTTTTTCTACTATTTTGGACTTCTTTGCTAGCAATGTTATCCCTAAGGTTTTTACTACTACTTCTATTATGCTTATTACCAAAAATAACTTTGTTAGTACTTGGAATGAGTTTAGACCTATTAGTCTTTGTACCTTCTTTAATAAATTGATTTCTAAAATTCTCATGAGTCGTTTAACTTCTATTTTACCTAGAATAATCTCTCCTCCTCATATGGGGTTTGTGAAAGGGAGGGCCATTGCTGATAATATTCTGTTGGCTCAAGAATTTTGCCAAGACCTGGATGTTAGGGTGAGAGGGGGTAACTTGATTTTGAAACTGGATTTTGCCAAGGCTTATGACAACATTGATTGGAATTTTATTTATATTAATTTTCCACTCTTTGGTTTTAATTCAATTTTTATCAAGCTTATTAGAAATTGTATTGATGGTGTTTATTTTTCGATTATTGTTAATGGGAAAAGTAATAAATATTTTAAATCATTTCATGGTTTAAGACAGGGTACCCTATTTCTCCTGCCCTTTTCATTATTGGTGCTGAATTTTTATGTAGAGGCCTTACAAATCTTTTTGAGAATACTCTGAGTCTTTATTTTAGAATGTTGGGTGGTTTTCCCATCTCTCACTAATGTTTTGCTGATGACTTTATTATTTTTATGAATGCGTCTGTTAACAGGATTCATAAACTTATGGATTTCTTTTATCAATTTGAAATAGTTAGTGGCTTATCTCTTAATAAAAATAAAAGCTATTTTATTGCTTCCAAGAGTGTTCCTAATTAGCCATAAAAGATTTAACTGGCTTTATGCATGGTCAATTGCCCATTAAGTATCTTGGGGTTCCTCTTTTTAAAGGTAGAAAGAAAACTTTTCTTTTTGATGATCTTATTACCTCTGTTTAGAATAAGCTGTTATCTTAGGATTCTAATTTTCTAAGTTTTGGGGTAGATTAACTCTTGTCAAAAGTGTTACTTTCTCTTTGCGGTTTATATTTTTCAAACTATTTTCCCGACTCAAGAGGTTCGCAATAGAGTTCATAAACTTATTAATAATTTATTTTGGAAACGTACTACTCACAATTCCAAAAGTACGTGGGCTGCTTGGGATAAATGTTGTGGTGTTTTGGCTGAAGGGGCTTTAGGCTGTAAAAGTATGAATGATTTGGCTTATACCTTTTCTTTTAAATTATGGTATAATTTTCGTGCTAAAGATAGCCTTTGGGCTAATTTTATGTTTGATAAGTATTGTATTGCTAAGCACCCTACTACATGTTATTTTAACCAAGGTGATTCTAAAGTGTGGTAGAGACTTTGCAAGGTTAAATGGGATGTTGAGCCCTTCATTACTTGGGGGTTTGGTGAAGGTAATCTTTTCTTTTTCCAAGATCATTGGTTGGGTAAATAGTCTATTGACTCCATTATGAATTCCTCTTCCATTTCGGCTATTAAGGTGAATTCTTTCTTTATTGATAATTATTGGGATTATGAGAAACTATCGAATGGTATTCCTGACATTATTATTCATCCAATTTTGAACCTGCCTATCAACATTGCTTTTAATGATATTATATTATGTGATTTGTCTAAAGATGGCAGTTTCAATTTAAAGAATGCTTGGCATGCTTTTAGATCTTGGAAGAATATTGATATTATTTTCTCTATGATTTGGCATAAAAGTATTCCTTCTACTATGACTATTTTTGTCTAAAGAATCTTGCATAAATTCATTCCCACAGATCATAATCTCATCAAAAGAGGTTTTATTTTGCCTTCCAAGTGTCAATGTTGTTACAATATGGAGAATATGCATCATGTTTTTATTTCTGGCCCTGTTCTGCTAAACCTTGGGTCTATTTTGATGATATGTTTCAATTTAATTATTTTAATGCTCATTTGTCTCTTAATTCTATGCTTCATGCCTGGTTCATTATGTCTAAAGGGCGCATCAGAAATGTTATTCTTTCCCTTATTTTATGTTACTTTTGGATGGAAAGGAAAAATTCTCTTTTTAATGGAGTTTGTATGTGTCGTCATAAAGTTATCCATAATATGAAATAAGGTTTTGGCTCTTGTCTCGATTAAGTTGCTCTCCTTCAAGAATTTTAAAAATTATTCTTTTGTTGTTTCTTCTTTAGGTCTTAATTGGGAGGGTGGTCATATTACCAAAGATCATAGAATTATTTACTGGACAAAACCCCCCATAAACTTCTATAAGCTGAATGTGGATAGTGCTAGCATTGATTCATCCTTGGGTGGTGGAGGGGTGATGAAAGATAGTAATAGTAGTCTTATTATGGCCTTTACTAGTCCTTTATAGAATGGTGATGTGTTCTATGCTACCACCTTGGCTATTCTTTATGGTTTAAGGTTATGTATTTCTCTTAACTTAACTAATGTTGATATTGAGGTTAATTCTGATTATAATTTCTAATTCTTAAATTCTATATATGATACATTGTGTAATCCTGATCTATTTTATCAGGTGAGGGAGATTAAGAATCTGTTGGTTTTTTTGAATTATTCCTTCTATCATATTTGTAAAGATGGTAATGCTTGTGCTACTTGGCTTGCTAATTGGGGGTGTGGTTTAGAGTGTTTTACTAATTTTATTGATTCCAATATTTTGGTGGTGGTGAAAGGAGTCCTTAGACTTGATGTTATTGGTTTACCTTATGTTAGAATTTAGGGCTTTTATTTGGATGGATCCTTTATGCCCCATGCCTTTGGGGGCTTCTTCCTTGTTTCCTATTTGGTTCCAATGTGTGGAGTTTTGGTGCTTTCTACTATTGTTTTTTGGTTTAATGGGTTATTTTTGGATCTA
Organism: Dendrobium chrysotoxum; assembly: GCA_019925795.1. Classification (NCBI taxonomy): domain Eukaryota; kingdom Viridiplantae; phylum Streptophyta; class Magnoliopsida; order Asparagales; family Orchidaceae; genus Dendrobium; species Dendrobium chrysotoxum. The sequence goes on along the minus strand of CM034300.1, from coordinate 61,291,849 downwards.
GAAGTTTTGTTATGATGTCTGGTGTGGGTTCTTCTGGTGCGATTCCGACCTTGCTGCCCTCATGCCTAGTAGGGCCACTGTTGGACTCTTTTTCTTGGTTTTATCTTGGGCTAGATCTCTTAGTTTTCGGCTAGCTGGGTTACTGCTTCATTGCGGGTTGGGGTTGGCCTACCTGGGGTTGTTGTCTTTTACTGTTGTTTTACTTATTATGTTAGTGCATGTGCTTTACTTCTTTCCCTATTTTGGTTTTGTGTTATGCAACTGTTATTGGTGTTTATTTGTGATTTTGCTCTCTTTCGCTACGATTTTTGTGGCTATGGGCTAGAGCGGTGATTGCACCGGTTTGTTTATTGATGGTTTTCCTATTTATTTCTCTCCTACCCTTAGATGCTGCTATAATACCTGGTTTTGGCTTTATCTTATGGTTGTGGGTATCTTTGGGAGTAATGTTGGGGTCTGGGGCATTATTCAATTTCTCGTGTTTGGATCTGTGTTGGTTTTCTCCTGTTGTGGGGTTGCTGGGTTATTTTTGGTTGTCTGGTGTTTTTTTCGTGCCTAATTTGTTATCTCTGATTTTGGCATATGGTTATTATTTTCGGTTTGGGGCCCTGTTGCGGGTTGGTTATTGGTGTTCGGTTTGGGCCATTCTGCTAGTTTTGCTGGTGGCTTATATGCCATTTGTGTTCTCTTTTCTGTTGGTTTGTTTCTCTGTCCAGGATTTCTTCTCTTAGTGTGTGGTTGGCTCTGTTCTCTCTCTCTTTGAATCTTATTTACTGTCGTTCAGGGCTATTGGATAGGGTGTGGTTGAATATGTCTGGTGGTAGGATTGAGTGGCATTTGGATTACCCATGTGATGATTATTGGTTTCATTTTATCTTAATATCTATCAGCCTGTGTTGTTTGCTTTTATTGGGTGGTTTTGGGGCTTTGCTTGTATTCTTTTTGGGTTGCATGTTTTTTATTGTGTTTTTCCTATTCTGGGCATCTTCCTTTTTGGTAGATTTTTCTTAGTGCAGTTGTTCATTGTGCTGCCTTTTTGGATGGGATGCTGGAGCTGATTCCTGGTTTTTGGTCTCTTCCATTTTTTGGATGCTCTTTCTTGTGCACCGTAGAATGTACCTAGGTTTGATTGTATTTTTGCTTAGTAGGGAACTCGAGCTTTTAGGATATTTTTCCTTTCTTTTGTTAGCTCTTTGGAGCATTAGTAAACTTGAGGTCCCTTTAAAGACTTTGTATAATTTTTTCCTGAATTAACGCGTAGGCCCCTCTGTGGGTTTCCCCTTAAAAAAAAGAAAATTTAGAAATAGTTACTAAAAAATAATAATGATATAAACAAAATCACATCCAATTTTAAATAAAGATTATAACATTGTAAAAATTAAAAATTAATTAAAATTCAAATATTGAAGCTGAAGCCAAACCTTGGTCAAACCCAAGCATATAGAGAAAATAAATATAAGAAATCTTTAAACATTAATAATAAAAATTAATAATCAAATTAAGTAATCAATCTCATTTAAAATTAAAAATAATTAAAATATACTCTAAAACATAAACATAAGATTTAGTAATAAATAATGGTCTTCTAATATTCTTGAAATGGTAATAAAAATATAAAAAAAACATTAAATCCTAGCCTTATGTAATTGCTTTGTCCATTTTGGTTCAAAATTTTTCATTTCCATGAGGCATAGGATAAGTTTATCAATGAATCTATTGCACCTAATGCTCATTGATCAATATGTTCTTAAAAATTAAAAATACAAAATTTTAAAATATTAAACAATAAAATTGATAATAAATTCACAATTCATTTAAGCTTAAATTTGGAATAAAACTTCCCGGCCTATAAAAATCTAAAAGGTATAAAATATAACCTAAAACCCTAATTATAAAAATCTAAGTCACACAACCCAGCACACACTTTGCATGTTTATTAGGTCAAATAACTCTAGTCTTAGGGTAGGAATGTTGTTTTATTTGGCTAGATTTACTTCTTTCGCCTATGGTTATTTCACATGTTGATTGATATTGATTATTATGTGCAGTGTGGTTTGTTGTATATTCATGCCTAAGATAATTATTGATGGTTTTGTGATGAGAAAATAGATATCCTAAGTAGGAGTATCTCGTCTGATTTAATTAATGCTGGCGTTGTTTTGTATAGGTGATTGTGCTTATGCATAACTATTAAAGGGGGATATATATATATATATATATATATATATATATATATATATATATATATATATATATGCTCATAGGTGATTCTGCTACATAGGTCATTAAATAAATAAGAGCATGACCAAGCTTTATATATTGCTAAAAAATGATTAACGGTACTCTATGATTGTGATTATGAGATATATGAAATATTTTTATACTAAACCTTTTGGGAGCATCCTTGAGATGTTGTTCCCAATCATTTACAAGCCATTCTTACCGGGCCTTTTTCTTATTCTGAAATCAAAAAGGTTGTATTCTTAGGAGCCTCTCAATCGACGCCTAGACCTGACAGATTCAACCTTGATTTTTATAAGTCTACTTGGTTACTTACTGGCCCATTGGATTGTAAAGCTATACAATCTTTTCATCGTAACTCCTATATACCCAGAACTGCCAAGGTTATGGCTATTACTTTAATTCCCTAAAATAGCCATGCTGGCAATTTATTAGAATTTAGGCTTATCTCAAACCTATTATGCCTTATATCATCAAAGGGAACCAAATTGGTTTCATTCACCAAAGGATATCAACTGATAATGTGATTCTGCCGAAGGAACTGCTATACCACTCTAGAACTTCTGCTACGCATAAGCTCGTGTGTGTTAAACTGGATATTAAGAAGGATGTTGATAGTGTATCAAGAGATTTTCTGATGGCTAGACTTGTGCAGAATGGTTTCCCTAGTACCTTTTTTAAGTGGATTTAAGCTTCTATCTCTGATGTTTGGTTCTCCCTCTATATTGATGGTGCCTTAGAAGGTTTTTTTGCATCCTTTGTTGGCCTTAGACAGGGTTATCTGCTTAGCCCATATTTGTTCACCATCGTAATGGATGCCTTCTCATGCATGCTAGATTGCTCACCCGATGCACAAAGTGTTGAAGCCCCTCAAGTGGATAGAATTTGGATCTTTCATTTAATGTATGTCGATGACCTCCTCATCCAAGAGCATAATAGCACAAAACTATGTCAGTTTTTAGATCACTTTTCAACTGTTTCGGGTCTTCAAATTAATTTTGATAAGAGCTCTATCATTCTCCCCCATAATTGCCAAAACGCTAATGATATTTGCTTTATTCTAAATATCATTAACTCCTCTCAATGAATCACTTATCTTGGTATTCCCATTTCCTCTTATAGCCCTAGGCTAGCTGATTTTTGTAAGCTTTCGGAGATCATTTCTCACAAACTTCCAGGTTGGAAAGCGAGAGCGCTATCATTTGCTAGAAAATATCAGTTCCTTTGCTTTACTTTTTAGAATACTATTGCATATTGAATTCATGGATCCATTATGCCAAAAACCATTATCAAGTAAATAGAAAAATGCTATGCAAAATTTCTATATTTTGGTGAGACAATTGTGATAAAATTGTATTTTATCTCATGGAAGGATACTTGCAAACCCAAGGATATTGGTGGGCTTGGTCTTCCCTCAATTCACTCAATCCAGTTCTGCTATAATTGTTCTTTAATTTGTAGGATTTATAATAGTGGTTCCCCACTTACTAAGTAGTTTTTATTCAAATATTCTTCCCCGTGGAGGCCTCCACCCACTTATGCCACCTCTTTTTGGAAAAAGCTTTGTAAGGATGCCTATCTGCCTAAAGAGAATTTTCATTTTAAACTATTACATAACTCACCTATTTCTTTTTATTGGGATCGCTGGATTAGCAACACTACGCTAAAAGAGCACAATGTGATGTTACCTATTCTCAATCTCTTCCCCTCCAATGCTAAGATATATACTATTCTTAAAAATCTTGGTTGGGAATTACCTACTGGTCTGCCAAGTTTACTCTTTCAGTTTCTAAATAGGATCCTCTTTGATGCCTCTAGCTCAACATGCTCGATCAGGGGAAATGCAGCTAGCGAAAGTTATAGTGAATATCAGGATTTTTACTACAAGAATTTTATTAAAATATCTTGGTATCATTTTATTTGGCATAAATTTTATGCCTTATGTTTTTCCTCTTTTTGTTGGATGGCAATTTTGGCTGGCCTTAATACTGCTAATGCTCTTCTTATGCATGGAATTTTTGTTGATCCAATATGTGTTCTGTGCTGAAATTGCATTGAGTCTACCAAGCACTCTTCTTTGAATGCAATTACTCTTTCTCTGTTATTGTTGACTTATTGTCGAGCATGAGCTAGTAGCTTCTAAGACCAAACATTTTTCAAGTTTTTCAAAGCATTATGGAGCTACATGCAACAGTTAATAACGCCACGCATTTTTATAATCTTATTACATGTTGTTCGGTTTACTATCTTTGGAGAGAAAGAAATGACAAGAAATTTGGGAATTCACACTCTTCTGCTTCTACTATCTGCTACAAAATTAAAATTGCAGTTTTCACCAAAGTTATCAAATGGAACAATGGAAGTGATTTGCTGGATCTACTCTGACGTGATCTTAGGCTTTTCTATTCGTTGGTTGGCAATTTTTTGGGCAAGGATGAGCAGATTGCGTCTTGTTCCCCCTTGGAACGCAGTGGATAGTTCCTTTTCTCTTGCTTTCGAGGCCTTAATTTTGCTATTTATTATCTTCTGCAACCAAGGCTTGCCCTCGGGTGGCAATTCATTTACTGAGCCCACCTTCCCAACCAAGACATTATATTTCTTTTGTTCATAACTTTTATTTTTGTGTTGTGCAGTTTTTTGTTGCATAATTATTTTTTATGTGTATTGTCTTACACATTCTTTCTGTCTTAGAGGCTCTTCTCTCTTACAATTTTTGTCCTCACCTATCTATCAGGTTTTACTTTTTTTCTCATATGTAACTAAATTTTTTATAGTTGAATGAATGGGACTGGCTCTTAATTTCTCCCAAAAAAAACAGAAATAAATGCTTGATTTTAGAAAAAAATTTCCAGTCCAGTAGTTGTCCATGTGATTATGCTTTTTTTTTTTTTTGATAAATTTAGGCAAAGCGCACTTTCATTTTACTATAAAGAAATCATTACAATAAAGTTAAGAAAATTAAAAATTACAACTCAATATTGTGACATAGAAACAAAATTCAGTTGCAACAAAAATTTAGTAATGCTCGATATAAAAAATAATTAGACATAAGACAAATGGAGAGAAATTAAAATGTGGAAACAGACAACAGGAGTTATATAATAAGCCAGAGTTCAAATTTCCAACAATCTATTATGTCCATGTGACCATGTGGACATAGTTGATTGTAGAATTTAAATCATCTCCATGCTCTATTAGGGTTTGTGATGACACTCGCCCATGTCCATCACCACAATTTATATGCTCCTCAACTCCCCAAATTTGTCTCCATTTTCTTTGGTTATGTCAAAGCTTAGTCCCCAACCTACATGGATAGCTCGAACTTTTCCATTCTCTCCTCCTCATCCCCATCTATCATGGGCTCGTGACTCATACTTTCCCATTCGCTACCCTCTTGCTGACATTAAAGTCGAAAGGGCTCTTTACAAAACACTTTCTCGGCACATCTTCCTTCCCCCTAACCTGCATCACATCCTTGATAACATGGTTCCATTCTTAGAAGAAGAAGTGGACAAAGAAGCAAAAAAATAGACGCTAGCTTTAGTGTGATATGCAATTGGCAGAAGACCAATATATGCAAATTTATATTCAACTATAGTTTTGAAAATAAAAATAAAAATAAATAAAACTTGTCTACAGTACTAGAGACTTTTCCTATTTTTTAGCGAACTAAATTAGATTTTTTTAACAAGTGTTCTAAATTCTCCATAAAGGCAAGCCTCCATAGTTAATTAGATATCTCAAGTGAAAATCTTGAGAAAATATTAGATTAAATTAGTGGCTAAAAATTTATTGATTTACAATGTTGCAGGCAAAGATTTGAAATCATGATTTATCAATTGGGATTAGATAAAAATTTAACATTTATTTCTATAATTCATAGGATGAGAAAGTGGAGAGTATTTATGTTTGCGTATAGTGGACTACCTATACTAGAAACACTCTAACATATACTACGATTGGGCTTTAATAATTTAAAACATGATTAAAATGATGTTCAAATTAACACTTTTTTAGATAAATGAATTATACTCCCAGAAGAAAATATATAAATTCTGCATCTGGATTTATGTTTGCCTAGAGTGGACTTCCAGCTAACCAACAAGGTGCTTTTAAAAATATGAATTCAAGTTTCAATGGAATGAATGATAGACAAGCTCTTGTTTACTTTTGAGAGAAGGGTTTAAAGTTAAAAATTAAAATAGGGGTTTAAAGATGCTAGGGATTCAAATACACCTAACTAAAGCGATTTGAAATAAAATCTTCCTTAACTTTTAAACTTTGTTATATTCAACTACTGTAATCTACATGTCCTACTTTCTAAGAAAAAATTGATAGTGTAACGACCCTATATGAAAGGAATAGCATACTCATCTCTCTCTCTCTCTCTCTCTCTCTCTCTCTCTCTCTCTCTCTCTCTCTCTCTCTCTCTCTCTCTCTCTCTCTCTCTCTCTCTCTTAGGCTCACGGTAGCATGTTGTTGACTTGTTTGAGTTTAGCATCTCTAGTAGAAAAGTTAATATGCATGTTATGATTGTAGGAAAAGTAAATGTTGGCGTTTTAAAATGATAAATACTATATAATTCTAGGAGCATATTGTTTAACTTGGCAAAATCACATTTAACGGCATTGCTTTTGATTCTTAAATGAATGGACTTTTTTGTATTATTATTATAAATTTATTTTTAATTATTTATTGAAATTCCATTTTTTTAGGTAAAACTCACTAACGGTCTTATGCGTTAATTGGATAAGAAGGTTACAAGTCTTTAAGGGGGATTTTTAGCAAGCTACTGCTCGAAAGAGCTACAAAATAAGTAAAAAGAAAACCTAAGAATTGAAGGACCCCTCTAAGCTCCATTATAAAAAATCCTAGTAACATTCAAGTTCAGCCCAGAGCAAGCATCCAAAAGAAGGAGATCCAAAAATTAACATTCAGCCCAATGTTCCTACAAAACAAAATTCCCTACAAAAAATTGCAGCGAGGCAATCTACCAGCAAAATGGTATATTTGCAAAGGCAAGAGATAAAACATAAAGGAATAAAAGCAAAGATAAATGGCAATGTTGAGGGAGCATATTCCATAGTTATAATCACTTAACATCGGGTAGAACAAAGAAGTATAATATCAATATCAGTATGCTAGAAGGCACAAATGAGTAAAATGATGCCAAGGATATCACCAATAAAATCACAATTAACTAGAATATAGGTAATCCAATTATGCATACTAACATTCCAGAATATCCCCGTCAACCACATTGAAGAATGAATATCCAGAACAACTACAAACCCGGGCATTAACCACACGATAAGGTAGACAGAAAATAACCAAACTAAATATGCCAAGAAGACTAGACAACCCAAAATCAGCAAACAGAGGAGAGTTTCCACATAAGAAAAGCAGCAACACCACAATAACCATAATAGAACTAAGCAACATAAAATTGAGAAACTCAAGGATGAAAGGCTTAGGTGAGAACAAGGAATCCATAATAAACCTAATGCAGAAATAATAGGAACTATATAGCCACAATAATAGATAGCCCCAAGCTAATATCCAATAAGTGAAAACCACAATCTACTAGAGAGAGCCAACCCATAGTAGGGAAGGGTGAGATGAAAACTAACTTGATTATCTATAATTACTATCCTAATGAAAACTATCCTCCATAGCAAAATAAGAATATAACCATGGAGATAAAAATAGAAAGGTTGTCCAGTCAAATACAAAATTGAGCTAGCAACTTCAGATAATAAAAGGGAAATAATAACACAATAACCCAAATCACAAAGCCATTATAAGCAAAAAGACCAAACTCAAATCACAAAAAATGTGTGAAACAAACTACAATAGGTTGGGTAAAACCATCTCAAGAACATGGTATCTGCAAGAATATCATGCAAATAACTTAAATGTTACTTCAAAATAATCCAAAATTGAACCATTAATAGCAGGGGGAAATCATAGAGAGGGAGAGCACTAACACAACAAATTAACCAACAGAGGGTAACCAACCAAAAATAGAATTAACTCAGAGATTTCAACAAGAGAGAAACAAAAAAAATTCATAACTAGATAGTTCACCACTACCTAATACTCCATATAAGCATAACAAAGCAGTAGGAGATTATAGCTCAGAAAACTAAAACCAGCACGCATAAGGAAATATGTATCACTATAAGACATAGCCTTGTAATGCCAAGTACAAATACAACAAATGAAGATTACATAGATAAAGACTAAAATCTTACTGTGGACCAGTAAAGGATGAGCTGAGCAGCAAATAAGTATATTATCGGTAGTATAGAAAATACAATCATAGTTGGTAACAACCCAAATAGGACAAGCATGTAGGATAAAGCCTAGAGGAGGTAGGATAGAAGAGGAAGACAAGCAAGAAGCACTAGAGAGTAACAGTTAATAGATGAACAAATGGCACCAGAATCAATAAGACAGACACCCAAAAAAGCAAAAGTCATCAACAAGGAACAAGAAGACAGAACCAAGAAAATCCCCCACATGGGAGCCAAGCACCACTAAAGAGTTAAATTCTAACATCGGGAAAACCAAATTTATCCAGCCTAACAAGGCCTTTCGTGATAGCAGGTAACATATCATAAGTAAATTCCTTGAGGGAGGTAATAGTACAACCATAGTTAGCTAACCAATCCGCACAAGCATTCCTTTCTCTAAAATATGTGAAATTTGAAAGTTAAAAGAGTACAAAATTTGCTTAATGTCTCGAAGAAGATAGAAAATATCAGGATTACAAAAATAAGTATCAGAGTCCTTCAAAAAATAAAGAATAAAAGTAGCATCAACTTCAGTTCATATGTCTCTAATACAAAGAGAAGATCCCAAATTAAGGCCATAATAGATTGCAAAATGTTAAAAAAAAAATAATGGAGCACTTATTTGGGCCAACCAAAGCCATAATCGCATTACCAAAAGAGTTCCTAATAAAACAAGGAAAACCACTACCCAGATTATTAACAGAGCCATCAATGTTTAATTTAAAGAATGGAAGAGTAGGTTTGATTCAATACACTAACTTAGGATTATTAATAACATTAGTCCCACTAATCATAATACCTAAATTCTGAGCAACAAAACTGCATCCACAAAAATTATTAATGCCTAGAAGCTTGGCTGATAAAAGCTTCAAAACTTTATCTTTAACCTTACCAATAATAGACCAATGATCCATGCATTAGTTGTTAAACATAGACTCATTTATAGCCGGCCTCAAAAACAACATGATTAGGGAAGAAATCACATTCTTAATGTGACCTTTGGAGTTAACAAACCACTTATTAAGATTAGCAGAGGTACTATGATTGCCATAAAAATGATTAGACCTAAAAATATTATCAAAATAAATCCAAACTTTAGCAGAAATAGGACCAGAAATAAAGACACGGTTCATGTTCTCCACATAAGAACAACATTGACAATGAGAGGGTAAAGCAAAACCTTTAGCTAAAATAGTATCATCCATATGAAAATACATGTGCATAAGCCTCCAAATGAAAACCACAATGGAAGAGGGGATGCTCTTATGCGAAATCATAGAGAAAACTAAAGAGATGGAGTTTATAATTCTAAAAGAATTCCAAACATATTTAATACTAAAAGTACTAGTGTTAGAAAGCTTAAATAATAAATAATCATTTATAGTAATATTACGAGGAATCCTTAGAATTTGGTTAATGATAGAAGTAGTGATGATCCCAATCATCTTATTGACATCCCACATATTATTAGAGATAAAATAATTAATTTTAATAGCCGAGGTGGAGTTCATGTGAAGCATCAAATCATTAGAATACTAAAATAACCATTGGTCATGCAAGAAAAAATTATTTTAATGAACCAAGCCCCATTGAATTAAATTATTAGCCTCCCATTTAAAGTTATACAACCTTTTCTAAATCCTAGAATCACCATTCTTGTAAAAGCATGTAGTAGGATGTTTGCTGATGCAGTACTTAGAGATCATAAACTTACCCCATAAGCTTTGCTTGGCACAAAAATTAAACCATAATTTAATAAACAAGCAAGAACCAAATAAACCAACTTTTTGTAACCCTAGCCACCCTCATCAGGAACACCACAACTATTACTCGAGCAAGACCAGATTAATTTGGTGTGATTGGAGTTTCCACCCCAAAAAAATTTATTAAAAAGCCCCTCCAACCAATTGCGGAAAGAGATGGTAGGTTGAATAGCTTGAAGAATATATATGGAAAGAGAGCACAAAACACTCTTAATAAGAGTAAGCCTCCCCCCAAAAGATAGGAAATTAAATTCCCGTGAAGCAAAAATGAGTATGCACAGAAGCAGGATAGTCATAAAAAAGAAAAGACTGTTTCTAAAATTTATAAATAGGAACCCCCAAATACATAATAGGAAAAAACTTTGTGTAAAGCCAGTTATTCCTTGATGTTGTTAATTCTATCTTGAGGCATAGAAAAAGAAGTATTAAAAGAGCTAATAGTAATAAAAAGACCACTGGAGATCTTAAAATTGAGCAATAGTGGTCATTGACTTTAAATCGTATGTCTTTGTTTTCCAGTACTATAATACAACATTTATAAAAAATTGATTAACTCAAATATAAAAATTTAATCTAGTCCACAATGTCAAAGCTCAATATAGGATAGACTTGGACACTTCTCAGTTTGTCAAAATTATAGTACTCCCTACTCCTCATTCTTTGGCCTCCTACAAGAATTGGCCAACCTTAATCTAATTTCATTTAAAAATTCTTGATTTCTAAACCTTGCGTGAAACTTTAAAAATCCAAAAATATATAAGCACCACTTTAACCAAGAGTATTCTCAATAATTTATCTTCTGATGTAATTAACCATAAGGGCTTTGCATTATGAGAAACTTAAAACATTAGTTTAAAATTAAACCTTTTTAGTTCTCTATGTTAGGCGAAAATTCTCTAGGAATGTTGAAAAATTTTTAAAATCCATTTTTATTTTTGAATACATTGTAGAATATCATTTCTATCATTCGAGATAATATGACATTTCTATGTTACATTTAATTATAAAATTGAGAATTTTAATTCTATATTCAAATCACTTGTAGAATATCATTTATGTCTTTTGAGATGATATGTTATTTTCTATGCAACATTTGATTATCAAAATATAAATTTCAAATTGCAAGATTTATTTTCCCACACACCACCACAATCAATTAAAAACCACCAAACTCTAAAAACTACTCTTATTCATAAGTTTAATTCCTCACCTAACCGTCCACCATCACATTTTTTTGCACTTAAAGCTCATTCCTAAAGAAAATCATTTAAATAAGCCCAACCTAGTGAGTCCTTAGTTATAATTGAAATTCATTCTACCACGTTCCACTAAATCCTCACCCTCAACTACGTATTAAATCCTCAGACATTTAAGTAAACACCAATAATAACTTTTGGCCACCAAAAAATGCACCACTACCATTAATAAACACAAGAATAACATATTTGGATAAATTAAACAACATATTAAATATATGGAGGGTGCATGAAAATTGAATTTAACCACCAACAAGCTCAAAAGAAGAAGACAAAACTTCTTCTTTATCATCTATGAATAAGCGGTAAGTCATAACACTAAAAGATGTAGGAGGTCCCCAATAAATAATAAGTGAAATAGAGTTATTAAATGATATGGCAACTAAAAGAATGTTATAGTTGGAAAAGGACTCCTACCACTTGTATTTCCTGATGTTTTTGAGAATAACAATTAAATATCTAGTTAGGATAAGATGAGGATACAAATACATTAAATGCTAACGGCTTGATAAAAGGGAATGACCTTGATCCCATATGGTTGACAAAACCATAACGAAACTAGAAAAAGGGGATATATACTATAGAGGCATTGGTGATAAAGATAAAAAGATGAAAAAGGAGAGAAGCTTCTAAGAAATAGAGAAAAGGACTAAGATAAACCTTTAAGGATCCTAGTATCAAAAAATTAATATTACATTAATGAATATAAATACATTGCATGGCCTAGATAGTTTAAATACTAAAGTTAGTAGGACTCACTAGATCATCTCGATCAATTGGATATTTAAGCCTTATTTTGTTTATGACATATATAATATTAATCCAATAAGGCTAGAGTTAATTGGGTTCGTTTGAACTAATAATATTACCTTTATTTTAACTAAAGAATATATATATGAGTACATCTAAGTCTAATAAACATATTAAAGTTGAGTTTTTGATCTCTAATAATATATTTAACAATATGTATACAAGAATATTGGTTTTAAGGCTTGTTATACTAAGATTAACAAGCCTTAGATCCAATCTAGAGGTTTGCTACACTAGCAAGCTTACTTGTTAACCTAAGACTTAGTAGGTTAAGGATAATCGAGAGTTGACTATGGGCCACCATGTCCAATTTATTGTTCAATAAAATTATCGAAATCATAGGATAAAATATATGAATATTTAATCTACTATAGGCTAAAAAGAGATAAATTATTGTTAACAGTTAAACTCTTCAAAGTTATTCATGGGTTACCATCACCATGTCAACAAAAAAACAAAACAAAACAAAACAAAAACACCACTACCACTCCTTATGAACACCTTTCAAAAGTTCCTTTTAACCAAAAAAAAATTATTATAAAGGGGGAGAATGGCATATATATAATTCTCATGAGACCATATTGAATTTAATATAATGAATAAATTTGAAATTAATTCGAAGCATTTCTCATCTGATAGAGGCTTGATGGTAAACCTTAAGGTTTAGCTTTACTAGGCTGATCAACCTAACTTGGCTGCCCAACTTCCTTACACATAGAACTTCATAAATGAGTAGCCCATTAACTCACCTCATTGGAAGTTACACAATGATGACTACCAATTATGTTGTTATACACTTATTACCTTGAAAGTCAATTAAAAAAACTTAAACATCTCAAAATTTTATTATTTCTCTTGTACTTTTCCTTTTTATAAATCATTCATTTTAAAATGCCTGTTAAGAAAAAGGGTTGATCCTTCCAAAAATATTACATATTATTTCTAATTTTTAGTAGTTATATTCAAGTTGATCTTTTTTTAAAAGTACCAATGGCAACACGGGCATCATATATTTTCATCAAATCAAATTTGATCCAGTTGTGAGATCATTGATAATGATTTGTTATATTAATATCAATGATCTGAGACTAGGCCCATAGAGGCTACTATAGGTTATCATTATTAAGCTATCAGTGCAAGTTGTTTTATTTTAAGCAAGTTGGCTACGCCAGATCAGGAGAAAGAAGATCATATTATAATGTAATTATCAAAAGATAAAATATGTGCCATTTTTTGATAATTACAAAGCATATTCATGATAAATAACATGAAACATATTATTAAGTAAAAAAAGGATTTTTTTTTGCTCATTTCATAGCTAGAATTGCACACTATTTATTATCACCAAAATGTGCATATAATGCTAGAGATCCCAATGCTTGTCGCCATTAAATAACAGAAGTTATAGAACACAACAAGAAATACATTTAATTCTATGTCGATAGTGCTTGAATTATAGGCTAGCCTTCCCATAAATCATATTTAGGCCAACCTTCCCACAAAGTGAATACAACTTATATTAGACGTTTAAGCTTTGGTGCTTAAATATGGAAGATTTCACAAATAATAAAATTAGTAAAGTATCTAAGTAATTTGTGGAACCAAATAAACTTTTATTTTCTCGGAGTAGTTATTCCGGCACTATCTTCCATGTCCATACCATTACAGGAAATGCCGCTCGGTAGTTTCCGATAGAAGTGATACACAAGATTTGTTAAAGCAAGCTCAAAAATGGCAATTGTAAATTGTATTCCAGGACAAATTCTATGGCAAGTACCAAATTGAATGTAGTGAAAATCATTACCTTTGTATTCCACATCGCCACGTAAGAATCTCTTTGGCTTAAACTCTCATGCTTCTTTCTAATAAACTTCATCTCTTCCAATGGCCTATGCATTGATGAGGACCATAGTCTTCTTAGGATTCTTCTATTTGATAATCTTGTAATAACTCTCGAGGGAGAATTAATGGACCAAGAAGATGAAATCGAAGAACTTCCTTTATAATTGCCTTCATGTAGCTTAATTTGCCCAAGTACTACTCCCTAACTTTTTCCTCTCCATGAGATATCCCCCTCACTTCACTTTGCACCTTTTCTAATACTATTGGACTTTGAATGAGTTCAACCATGCACTAATCGAGAAGAACAAGGGATATGTTGGTTTCGGCAATAATCATATCTTTTTAAAGTACAAATGGATGACTCCATGTTAGTTTGCCATAAGATGCAGGCAAAAAAAATGATAATTGTATTGTTTGTGAATCTTGAATTAATGTAAGTAGAATTCACTTCTCTTAGTTTTATAGAACTGGCATGCAGGAAAATGTCCAATGACCAATTGTTATGCATGAAACAATCAATTTAACTTCTCTCAGTTAATTTGCTAAATTTTCTCGAACAGAAGTCAATAAAAAGGATGAAAATGTCCAATGACCAATTGTTATGCAGAAAAATGTCCAATTAAAGCATCATATTTTTGTCTCATGTTCCTTATTCAATGCATAGAATTTGATGAAAATTCACCCAATTAGTTTAACCTATAAGGAAACATATGACACATTTTAGAAAAAAAAGTTTTCTAGTCATGTACTTGCCCATCTGATTATGCGGACTTTTTTTTGTGAAATTTAGGCAAAGCTCACTTTCTTTTTACTACAAAGAAATAATTGCAATAAAGTTAAGAAAATTAAAATTTTCAACTCAATAATGAGACAAAAGACAAATGGAGAAAAATTGAAATGTGGAATCAGACCAACACATGTTATATAATAAGCAAGCAGTCAAAATTCAAACAATCGATTATGTCCACGCGACCATGTGGACATAGTAGACTCTATAATTTAAATCTTCTCCATGCTATGTTAGAGTTTGTGATGACACTCACCCTTGTCCATAACCATAATTTATATGCCTCTCAACTCCCCAAAATTGACTACATTTTCCTTGGTTATGTCATAGTCCCCTAGTTCCATGGATAGCTCAAGATTTTCCATTTCCTCCTCCTCATCCCCATCTATCATGGGCTCGTGACCCATACTTGCCCATTCGCTACCCTCTTGCCGACATTAAATTAAAATGGGATTTTTACAACACACTTTCTCAACTCATCTACCTTCTCCTTAATCTATATCCCATCCCTAGTAACATGGTTCCTTTCACCGAACAAGAAGTGGACGAAGGGGAAAAATAATAGATGCTAGCTTTAGTGCAATATCCAATTGGTAGAAGACCATTCTATGCTAAATTATATTCAACTATAGTCTTGAAAATAAAAATAAATATAAATAAACCTTGCCTACAGTCCTAGAGTTTTTTCTTATATTTTAGAGAACTAAAGTAGATTTTTTTTTTAGAAGAAATGTACTTAGCATTTTATTAAAAGAAACTAATTATAACCTACTCAATGATTGAAACACAATCACATTCCTCCTTTAACAATGAAATAAAAGAAGGAATATTATTACAACTAATATCATCCCAAATAAAATAAGAAAGAAAAGCATAGTTAGCAAAAAAATTAGCTAACTTATTACAATTCCTATTTTAAAAATGAAATAACACTTGATTAAAATCACTTAAAAAGATAATTCATTGGATGTAAGATGTTATCCTTTAGGTATTTCTTATCCAGCATGCTTTGTAGATATTTAACAGCATTATAGTTATCACCTTCTATAATGATACCTTTAGCTTCAAGCATCCACTCTTATTGAAATTTCCTCAAAGAGAGAATACATAATAGTTCAGTTGTGAAATATCCCAGTGAAGACAATTGAACCCAAAAGCAAACAAGAGTCTCCCTTTATGATCATTGAACACTCCACCTATACCCGCTCTATTTGATCTCAGCGAAGAAGCATCAATATTGGTTAATCCATTTGATAAGAGGAGGGTTCCAAGAAGTATGAGAAAGCTGAGAAAGCTAACTTTCAACCCAGTATTCCAAAGTTAGATTAATTCGATAAGATGCAATAGCAAAACTAATTGAATTAGCCGTTATGAACGCTGAACTATCTTCTATACCATCGTGCTTGATCTGATTCTTGCTTTTCTAAGAAAACAAATAGCTGAACAATACAAATTTTTAATAAAAGGATTAGATGTTGCAAACTTTTCCAAGACCTTTTTACACTCCTCAAGAGAAGAAAAAAAGGGAACAGCAAAGCCCCATTTATTGAGATACCGAATCACTTGAGTGAGCTTCAAATAATTGACTACAATATGTTCTAAATTTTTAGCAGAATTTCAACCTCTTGAGCATTCATTATAGTCCAATAACCTCCTATACATCAGAAAATCATTTGAAGGAATTGCATTAATATTTAAGCGCCACCAAAATAACTCAATATGAGGTCTCAACTTCAATTTCTTAATCCAACTTCAATACTTGTCTTCCCCAAAGTCTTCATTCATTTTTTCGAAGCTAGAGTAGAAATAGATTTCTCTGAACACTTTGATAAAAGCTCCAATTGATCCTTCCATAAATCGGAGTGGATATTAACAGACATAATTACATCTACCAATCATTTACCAAAGAACGGGTTCAGTTGCAATTCATTCCATTTCCCGTTTAAGATGAATTTCTCAAGATATTTACTACCTTTATGCATATCTACAACATACGTAGGACACTTCTCAATACTTTTGTCAAGAATCCACACATCTTTCATGGTATTAATAGCACAACCTATAGAAACCTTCCATCTAACAAAAGGATGAAGAAATTTTGATCCATTTAGAATGATCTTCCATATTGATGAAAACATTTTCTTTATTTCTCAATTCCAAATTTCCTTCACATATTTTGACATCAAGATCCTGTTAAGAAGAGAATCCGACTTTGAAATAAAATTCCAAGCAAATTTAGCCCTCAAAGGACTTACTTTTACAGCTACAAATTGCAATCCACGTCCACCCCTATTCTTTGATTTACATAAGACATCCCAAGCAACATAATGAAGCCCTTTATTTTCATCATGCTTGTGCCATAAGAAATTTCTACACATTTTATCAAAATCATTCATGGCACCTTTGTAAACTCTCCACCAAAAAAATCTCTCTTTGGGCCGTAGTTTAAGCCGATAAATGATACTGTAAGTGTCTTCAAAATCCTAGAATAAACCTCTATAAGTAGCAGCCATAATTATCCATAGGAATTAATGAAAGTAGGAAGAGAAAGAAATGCTGAATTAATAAGAAGAAGCTTTCCTAGTAGATAAATAAATCAATTTCCCCAAACATTCAATCTATTTAATTCTTTTTCCAATAGATTTTGAAAATATGAAAATACCAATCTCCTCAAAGCAATCTTAATACCCAGATAGTTCATTTCACTGACAAATTTGAAGCCCAAAAGTCTAGAAATAATATTCTTATTTCTTCTTTTAACTGATTTCGCAAACATAATAGATGGTTTCAGAATATTAACATTTTGTCCAAACCATTTGCAGTAATCTCTAAGAATATTCCTCACTTTCTTTACACTCTTATGATTAGCCTAAGAAAATAATAATATCATCTACATAAAATAAATAAATGAGAATTTTTTTGTGCAATTGGTGCCACCTTAATTCCAACACTCCTCCCTCTTTGAGCAAAAGAATCTATTAATAGTTGTAAATACATAATAAAAAGGTATGGAGATAAGAGACAACCTTGTCTAAACCCGCTTCTAACCTCAATCTAGTTAGAATTGTTACCACTAACCATACTAAAAAATTTTGGATCTACTACATACTCTACTAAAAGTTTTGAAAATTTTAATGGAAATTTGAAATACTTTAATACTTGCTTTAGAGTAGACATTCCCATATTATCATAAGCATGTTCCATGTCAATCTTAATCGCTAATAACCCTTTCTTCGATTTAGAGTATCTAAACTTATTAAACACCTCTTAGGCAAGTAAAATGTGATATGATAAAGAACGACCTTTAATGAAAGTAGATAGGTCATCTGAAATAATTTTAGGAATGATAAAATTCAACCTATTTAACAGCATCCTTTCCACAATCTTTTAAATAGACAAACAAAGGCTAATTGGACGGTAATTAGAGGGTGTCAAAGGTTTTTTCACGTTAGGGATCAGCACCACAATAGTTACCTTCCACTCAGAACACATTTTACCATAAGTAAAAACAAATTAATGGCCTTCCAAATATCCTCATTAATAATATACCAATAAGCTTTGATAAATGAATAAGTAACCCCGTCGTAATCTGGTGATTTTTTTGCCTCCAGCTGCTTAACCACTTTTTCAGCTTCAAGAAACTTCCTGTCAAAATCTACAATTACCTTCAAAGGATAAGGCCATCCTTTTAAAACACACTTCCTTTCATTCCACTTATTTTTAAAGAACTCATAGAAAATTTCTTCAATATGGTTGTGCTCTTCCACCTGCATGCCATTATTATCCTTAACTTGGTTGATCCAATTCTCATTTCTTCTTGTCATTGCATATGCATGAAAGAACTTTGAATTAGATTCTCCTTCTTCCATCCCCCACACCTTATCCCTTTGCCTCCACCAGGTATTCAGCTGATCAAGAGTTGTGTTGAGCTCGATTCCCCTTACATTTCAACAAAAAAAGCTCATCTTCAGATAGTCTCCCACCGTTGGCTTCCTCTTATAATTCTAAAATCTCTTTTTAAAATGATCCTTCAAAACCATAAAGTTTTGATGTTTAGATTTACTCCAAAAGAATAAAGCCTTCAATGTTCTTTAATATTTCTTATTAAGGATATGAACATCATCTCCTTGAACACTCTTCTCCCAAGATTTTAAAATAATTACTGAAGAAGCCGGATAAGAAGCCAAAACATTTTCAAACCATAAAACTCTATTTTTTCAAAAATAAGAAGAAGAAAACTTAAGAAAAATAGGACAGTGATCCGAAGCTACTCTAGCAAGATGTCTAACAGACGCCATCTGGATAGCATATAAAGAAGCAAAATTTAGTAAGCATTGGTCCAACCTCTCCAAAATGCGAGCACTACCACATTTATTGTTACACCAAATGAATTTGGGACCAATCACACCCATCTCATGATAATCACTATTGCTCATAAACATTTTCATATCCTGAGGCCCCTGAGAAAGAACAAATTTCTTCCCTCCTTTTGTTATCTTCTTGAGACGATATACAGTTGAAATCTCCTCCCACGACAGAAGGAATATCTCTAACTGAAACTGCTTCCAGACTATTCCACAAGCTCCTCCTCTTATAGGTATCACCATAAACTGTAGCAAACATCCACACACCTTTGTTTATAATATTAATCTCTCCAACTACTATTTGAGAGGATGCTTCTATAACTAAGAAAGAAGCAATATCAGTCCTCCAGCAAACCATGATACCTCCTGACAACCCAGCCACAGGAAACAAGAAGAAGTCCCAACTATCACCAATAAATCTATTGAGCTCCAATCTATCACTAGATGAAATCTTAATTTCCACAAGCCTAACCAAGAACATATCAAATTCTCTGACAAACTCCTTAAGATATCGAGAGCCTTCATTCATTCTAGCCCCCCTACAATTCCAAAAAGCTATGGAAGTCATTAAAGGTTCAAAGTGGGATTACTCCCACTACAATCTTTATTTAATAACTTATTTTTTCTATTACAAGGAATAATATTTACTTTGCCTAGTGATCTAAGTTCTTTCTGAAGTTTAAATTTAACCACTACAGAACTTCCTCCATCTAACCCATCACTAGATTCACAAAGGTTTTCCTTTGCCCCAACTAACTCTCCATCTTCTTTCTCATCCAAAATCGAATTAGCTAAATAAATATTTCCCTTAGACTTATCTTCATCTCAACATGAATTTAAAAAATTAAACTTATTGACATTAGTTGGTATTTCAGAAATAGTAGAATTAGAATTCGTACCAGCAGTAGTAAGAATTAACATCTTCTTCGATTGCTTATCTGACTTTTCTTGTACTGGAATAACAGGAGCAATAGATTCTTCAATAATGCCAACAGTACATCCTCTATCAAAACCATCCGAACAAGCAAAAAAGGCTACTGATTGGACCATATGTTTAACTCTTATAGAATCATCAGCTTTGTTTCAAACTCCAATGTAATTGCCTTTGACCAAATATTGTTTAATCCTTCTACCATAATTGACATGAACCCAAGGACTATAAGAAGAATTATTTTCAGCATAATACTGAACAGATGATCAATATTTCACACCCAATTGCTTCAAATTATCAAACTCCAGCTGAACTTTATCAACCAAGGAATCTTTTATAGTGCAGCCTTTACTCACATGACCAATTTTCCCACACTTATAGAAGAATGTAGAGATTTTCTCATACTCAATCTTTTGAAAGAATCAACTAGCCATTCCTTCACTCTAAACACCCAACGAAAGTTGATCCTCCAGAAAAACACAAACACAAACTCTAGCATATTCTCTTCTTCACCATTGAAACATGTTTCCATCAATTATTAATAGAATTCCAACTTTAGGCGCAATCCTTGATACATTAATCTTATCCCAACATTACAGTGGTAAATGTGGCATTCTAATATAGATAGGAGAAGACAAACCTTTCAATGATGTAGGGGAAAACTTACGAGACCATTTATCAATACCAATAATGTGGCCACTAACATACCAAGGACTTCTTGTTAAAATAGCCTCCATAGCTTCAACTGATTGGAATCCACACAAAACCCAACCCATACCAAGAATCATAAGGTGAAAATGTCCAAACTGAGCCCATTATCTTCGTAACTCAGAAGAAATATTATGAATAGGAATATTCCTTCCAAACACCTTTACCACCATTGAATTTTGGAGCATATTAGTACTAGTAGCTTCATCAGGACCATGTAATCTCACCACAGCTCCATCCTCTATTAGAAATGATTCATAATTGGATAAATCAACTTTAATATTAGGATGCTTAACCCATGGTTTAACAGACGAATTGACATAGTTTCTATCTGATACATGTTCTTTAGGCAACACTTCAACTTTACTTCTACTTTCAACTGAATCAATAGCAGAACAATCAATATTCTCCATGAAAAGTGCATTCATATTAGGTGATTTCTTAACTCCACCTTCTTTAGAAATCAATCCAGAATTGAGATTAGAATTTCCAAATCAATGAATAAAGATTTCCATACCAGATGACGATAAAGCTTCTGCATCATTTGCCCCCTTAAACACATCATTATTCAAACTCTGAACTTTCGGAGAATGTGGACTTTTAAAAACCATATCAATAAGCACAACTTTAACTTTTCTAGCTACAAGAGTAAAGCATCTATTCACACCAACTGAATTCTCATTAATAACCAATAGACTTCCATTCATTGCCTTCCTATAAGGATGAAGAAGTAACAGATCATTTGCAATAGCAGAACGTAGGACTTTAGAACCAAATTTAATCTTAGGTTCACTGAGGATGGAGGCTGAAAGAAGCTAAAGACCGACAACCGTTGGTGGCCATGACCGTCTTGGCGGTAGAGAAAGCGGAAACAGAAAAATTTAAAATGGAATTTTTCTCTCACTAGAAAATACGTACTTATGTGATCACTAAAAATTAGATTTTTTTTTACTAGGGTTCTAAGTTGTCCATCAAGGCAAGCCTCCATAGTTAATTACATATATCAAGAGAAAATCTTAAGAAAACATTAGATTAAATTGTTAGCTAAACATTTATTGATTTACAAAGATGCATATAAGGATTTAAAATCATGATTTATCAATAGGGATTGGATCAAAATTGAACATTTATTTCTATAATTCACAGGATGAAAAAGTGGAGTGTACTTATGTTATGCCTAGAGTGGACTGCCTATACTAGAAGCACTCAAAACTATACTATGATTGGGCTTTAATGATTTAAAACATGATTGAATTTATGTTCAAATTAACAATTTAGTAGATAAATGGATTTTACTCGCAGAAGGAAAAGCACAAACTATGCTTCTGGACTTATGTTTTCCTTGGGTGGACTTCCAGCTAACCATTAAGGTACTTTTCAAAATATGAATTCAAGTTTCAATGGAATGCATAATATACAAGCTATTGTTTACTTAGGAGCAAAGGGTTTAAAGTTAAGAAATAAAATAAAGGTTTATAGATGCTATGGTTTCAAATACATCTAACTAATGTGATTTGAAATAAAATTTTCCTTAACTTTTAAATTTTCTTATATGCAACTATTGTAATCAACTTGTCCTGCTTTCTAAGAAAAAATAGATAGTGTAGCAGCCCTATATGAAAGGAATAGCATACTCGTCTTTCTCTCTCTTAGGCTATCGGTAGCTTGCTACTGACATGTGTGAGTTTAGCATTAATAGCAAAAAAGATATTATAAATGTTATGATTGTAGGAAATGTAAATGTTGGCATTTTAAAATGATAAATACCATAGAATTCTAGGAGAATAATGTTTATCTTGGCAATATCACATTTAATGCCAAGTAAGCTAGAAAAAACAAATAGGTTCTTCTTTGCAAATCATATATATACAACCAATAATAAAACAATCAAAGTGTATATAAAAGAAATAAAGAAAATGTGCAAGTGATAAGTGCCACTTAATATACAACCAATGATTTATAGGAAAGTAAAAATGGGCAGGCATCACCAACAACAAGCTCAAATTTATACACCTAAATTAATGCAAGTTTATACAAAATGATGTTATTTTTTAGCCTGTCTTCTAGTCTACCAGGCTATGATTGTCCTTCTAAGGAATTCAGAAAGAAATCATCTTCAAAGAAGATTTATTCTTTTGGGCTTCTTTACTTTATAATAAACAACTTTATTTAAGACTTTCAAAACTCTATACATTTATAACTCTTTATAAATTTATATTTGAATATAAAGTAAATAGACTACACCTGTAGGGATTAGTATACATATAGTTCATTTATATAATATGATATACATGCCACATCATATAGTGTAGGAAGTAAACACCCACATCATCACACATCCACTACTATATTACTCATAATCAAAAAAGTGAAGGAAAAGTAAATAAACGTGCCACAAAACACGGCCGCTATTTAAAGTTAGTTTGTTGTAGAATTAAATAATTCTATGTGTGTGCTAGGTATTATGGTTTAGTTGTGTCCAAAATGGATTAATGATTGAATTATCTACAATTTAAATTGATGTGTTACAAGCTTGAAGGATTTAATTAAAACTTAAAATGTAATGATTTATAATTTATTAATGAATTTTATTTACTTAAGTTTGATTATTAGCTTTAGGCTTTAAAGAATTATGTTAATTAGCAATTTTAACATATTTTAAAATTATTAATTAACAAATCCTAGGCTTTGAGAGTGAATGTATTTGTTTAATTCCAAAGGAATAAGATAAACACCTAAAGCCAAATTTGCTTTATTATTTATTTAATTTATTAAATTCATTTAAATGATTTACTTAGATTGATTTAATTGAGTTTTACTTATAACTTTGATTTATTTGAATTAAAATATCTAGATATTTATTTATTTATTTCTAAATTTTAATTTTATTTTTTTACTTTTAAAAATTTTAAATTTTGTTTAACTTTTCTTTAATTTCAAATTAAATTTCTCAATTTATTTTAGTTGGATTATTTTATTAAAATTATATTTAAATAAATAAATAATTTTATTTATTTATTTTGTTTATCATTTTATTTTATCTAATTCTATTCTTATTTATTTAATATAATTTACATTTCTTTTATTTATTTGTAATTAAATGTTTATATAATTTAGATTATTTAATTGAACTAATGAATTATTTTTTTAATAGTTTTATTTTATTTTATATATTTTTATTTAATTTTTTCTTATTCTACTATTTATTATTATTTGCATATTAATTTCATTTATTTAATTATTTAAATTAGATCATGATTTGATTTTTTCTTTAAAATTTTAATTTTCAAATTTTTTTATTTTTTATTTGACATTCTTCTATTTTTAGAATTTAATACATTTTAGTGTTCTTTTTATGAGTTTCTTTTATTTTATTGTAAAATTTTAAGGTTTACTACTTATCTAATTATTTGTTTAATAAAGGAGCTTAGGTATTTTGATTTCTTATACCCAATGATGTCCAAATATCATGAAACTTCCTCCATAGGTCAATAATAACCTAAAATGGAACAAATGAAAATTTGGAGTAATTTGGGTTTATAATTTAATTTTGATGATTTTATTTATTATTTATTTAATTTTTTTCTATTTATTTATTATAACTATTTAAAGGATTTTTTGATGGGAATTTTATTTTTCCATGATTATACTTTTGATTTTTAAATAAATGGACTGTTTTCGTATTTTTTATTATAAATTTATTTTTTATGATTTATTTAAATTTTTTTTTTTTGATAAAACTCACAAACGGGCTTATGTGTTAATTAAAAAAGAGCATTATAAGTCTTTCAGGTGGGGGATTTTTAGCTCGCTACTGCTCAAAAGACCTAAAAAATAATTAAAAAAAAAACTAAGAGTCAAAGGTCCCCTGTAAGCACCAATACAAAAAATCCAAGTAACATGCAAGGGAAGGCCGGAGCCACTCCCAAACAATGGTGATCCAAAAATCAACACCCAAACTTCTTGCAAAAAGAAGTTCTCTACAAAAAAATTGCAGCGAGGAAATCTAATTGCAAATTGGTATATTTGCAAAGGCAAGAGATTCAACTTAAAGGATTAAAAGCAAAGATAAATAGCAATGTTGAGGGAGCACAATCCATAGTTATAATCACCAAACACTGGGTACAACCAAGAAGTATAATATAAATATACTGGAAGGCACAAATGAGTAAAATGATGCCAAGGATATCACTAATAAAGTCACAATTAATTAGAATATAGGTAATCCAGTTATGCATAGTAACATTCCTGAACATCCCCGTCCACTTCATAGAAGGATGAATATCCAGAACAACCACAAATTGTAGCAGTAACCATATGGTAAGGCAGAAGTAAAATAACCCATCCAATTAGGCCAATAAGACTAGAAGATCCAAAACATGAAAACATACGAGAGAGCTCCCACATAAGAAAAATAGTAGCACCACAATAACCATAAAACAACCAAGCAGCACAAAATTCGCCAACTCTAGGATGAAAGGCTTAGAAAAAACATAGGAATCCACAATAAACCCAATGCATAAATAATAGGGACTAAACAAACACAATAATAGATAGCTCCAAGCTAATATCAAAAAATAGAATACCACAATCCTGGTAGACAGAGCCAACCTAGAAAAGGGAAGGGTGAGATGAAAACTAACTTGATTATCTATAGTTCCTATCCCAATGCAAACTATCCTCCATTGCCAAATAACAACATAACCATTGAGATAAAATAGAAAAGTTGGTCCAGCCAAATATAAAACCAAGCTAACAACATCAGATAATAATAGGGACACAATAATACCATAGCCAAAATCACTAAGCCAATATAAGCAAAGAGGCCAAATCCAAATCACAACAGAGGTGTGAAACAAACTACAATAGGGTTGGTAAAACTAGCTCAAGAATGTGGCATCTAATAAAATTTCATTCAAATAACTTAAATGCCACTTCAAAATAATTCAAAATTGATCCAGTAATAGTAGGGGGAAATCATAGAGAGGGAGAGCACCAACGCAGAAAATTAACCAACAGAGGGGAACAAACCAAACCAAAATCAACTCAAAGATTTTAACAAGAGAGCAACCAAAAAAATTCACAACTAGATAGTTCACCACCACCCACTACTCCATACAAGCGCAGCAAAGAAGTAGGAGATTATAGCTCAGAAAAATAAAACAAGCACACACAAGGAAACCTATACAACATCAAGACATAACTTTGTAATGCCAAGTACAAATACAACAAATGAAGATACCATAGCTAAAGACTTAAATCTTATAGTTGACTAGTAAAGGATGAATGAGAAGCAAATAAGTGTACTATCAGTTGTCCAAAAAATATAGTCATAACTAGAAACAACCCAACCAGAACAAGCAAGTAGGATAAAAGCCAAGAGGAGGCAGGACAGAAGAGTAAGACAAGTAAGAAGAACTAGAGTGTAACAGTTAATAGCTGAACAAAAGGCACAAGAAACAAGATGAAAGACACCGAAAAAAAAAAACAAAAAGCATAAAAAAGGAACAGGAATATAGAACCGTGAAAATCCACCACATAGGGAGCCAAGCACCACCAAAAGGGTTAAATTCTAAAATAGGGAAAACCAAATTTATCAAGCCTTAATAAGGCCTTTCTTGATAGCAAGTAAGGTATCATAATTCAATTCTATGAGGGAGGTAATAGTATAACCATAGTTAGCTAATCAATCTACACAAGCATTCCCTTCTCTAAAAATATTTGAAAGTTAAAAGAGTACAGAATCTGCTTATTATCATGATGAAAGATAGAAAATATCAATATTATTAATTTGAGTATTATAGTCCTTCAAATAATGAAGAATAAAAGTATCATTAACTTCAATCCATATGTCTCTAATACCAAGAAAAGAAATACAAATTAAGGCCATTGTAGATTGCAAAAAGTTAAAAAAAAAATAACATAGCACTTATTTAAGGGCTAGCCAAAGCCATAATTATATTACTAGATAAGTCCCAAATAATACCACCAAAACAACAACCCAGGTTATTAACCTAGCCATCAGGGCTTAATTTAAAGAATGGGTTATAGGTTTGATCCAATACACAAACTTAGGATTATTCGTAGCAGTGGTCCAACTAATCATAATAACTAAATTCTGAGCAACAAAGTGCATCCATGAAAATTATTAATGCCTAGAAGCTTGGAAGAGAAAAGCTTCAAAATTTTATCTTTAACCTTATCAATAATAGACCAATGATCCATGCATTTGTTGTTAAACATAGACACATTTCTAGCAAGCCACCAAAACCACATGATTATGGAAGAAATCACATTCTTAATGTGACCTTTGGAGTTAACAGACCACCTATTAAGCATAGCAGAGGTACTAAGATAGCCACAAAAATGATTAGACCTAAAAAGTTCATCAAGATAAATCAAAACTTTAGCAGTAGTAGGACCAAAAGTAAAGACGTGGTTCATGTCCTCCACATAAAAAAAACATTGACAATGAGAGGGTAAGGCAAAAGCTTTAGTTAAAAGAATATCATCCATAGGAAGATATCTGTGCATAAGACTCAGAAATAAAACAGCAATGGAAAAGGGGATGCTCTTATGCCAAATCATAGAGAAAACTAAAGAGACATTATTTTTAATTCTAAAAGAATTCCAAGCATGTTTAATACTAAAAGTACCAATGTTAGAAAGCTTAAATAATAAACAATCATTTATTGTGATATTAAGAGGAATCCTCAGAGTTTGATTAATGATAGAAGAAGGAATGATCCCAATCATCTTATTGACATTTCACACAATATTAGAGATAAAATAATTAGTTTTAATAGTGGAGGTGGAATTTCTGTGAAGCTTCAAATAAATAGAAGACTAAAATAACCAATGGCCTTGCTAGATAAAAAATATTTCCATGACTCAAGCCCCATTGAATTAAATTCTTAGCATCCTATTTAATGTTACACAAGCTGTTCCAAATCCTAGAATCACCTTTCTTGTAAAAGCACATAGTAGGATGTTTGCAAATGTAGTACTTAAAGATAAAAAGCATACCTCATAAGCTTTGCTTGGCATGAAAATTAAACAATAATGTAATAGAAAAAGCATGAACAAAATAAAATTTATGGAGGGTACATGAAAATTGAATTTAACCACCAACGAGCTCAAAAGAAGAGGAAAAAAATTCTTCTTTTTCATCTACCAATAAATGGTCAGTCATACCATTGAAAGAAGTAGGATGTCCTCAATAAATAATAAGGGAAATAAAGTTATTAAATTATATGGCAACTAAAAGAATGTTATAGGTGGAAGATGAATCCTACCACTGGTATTCTCGATGTTTTTGAGAATAACAATTCGATATCTAGTTAGGATAAGAAAGGGATACAAATAAATTAAATACTAAGGGCTTTATAAAAGGGAGTGACCTTGATCCCAGATGGTTGACAAAACCATAGTGAAACTAGGAAAGGGGATATACACTATAACGGCATTAGTGATAAAGAAAAAAAGATGAAAATGGAGTGAAGCTTCCAAGAAAGATAAAGAAAGGACTAAGTCAAACCTTTAAGAATCCTAGTAATAAAAATTAAGATTAGGTTAATGAATATAAATACGTTGCATTGCCTTGATAGTATAATCACTAAGGTTAGTACGCCTCACTAGGTCATCTCGTTAAATTGGCTAATTGAACTTTATTAGGTTTATGACATATATAATATTAATCCAACAAGATTAGAGTTAATTGGGATGGTTTGACCTAATAATATTACCTTAATTTTATTTAAGGTTTATATACGATTACATCTATGTCTAATAAACAAATTAAAGTTAAATTTTAGATCTCTAATAATATAATAAACAAAATATATACAAGAATGTTGGTCTAGAGACTTTTTATACTAAGAATGACAAGCCTTAGGGCCAATTTAGAGGTTAGCTACACTAGCAAGTTCACTTGTTAACCTAAGACTTAGTAGGTTATGGATAATCAAGAATTGACTATGGGCCGCCATGTCTAATTTATTGTTCAGTAAAACTATTTAAATCATAGGATAAAATATATGAACATTGACTCGACTATCGGCTAAAAAGAGATAAATAATAGTTAAGACTTAAAGTCTTCAATGTGATTCACGGGTTACCATTACCATGTTCAAAAAAAAAAAAAAACACCACTACCACTCCTTGTAAGCACCATTAAAAAAAAAATTTTTAACCAAAAAAATTTATTATAAAGGGGGAGAATATCAGATATATATTTCTCATTAAAACATACTTAAATTAATATAGTGAATAAATTTAAAATTTATTTGAAGAATTTCTCATCTAATAGTGGCTTGATGGCAAACCTTATGGTTTAGCTTTACTAGGCTGATCAAGCTGACTTGGCTGCCCAACTCCCTCACACAGAACTTATCAAATGAGTAGCTCATTAACTCACCTCATTTGAAGTTACACAATAATGAATGTATATTATGTTGTTGTGCACTCATTACCTTGAAAGTCAAATAACAAAACATAAACTTTTCAAAATTTTATTAATTCTCTTGTACTTTTTCCTTTTTCTAAATCATTCATTTTAAGATGCTTGTCAAGAAAAAGAGCTGATCCTTCCAAAAATTATTAGATATTATTTCTAATTTTTAATAGTTGTATTCAAGTTGAACTTTATATTTTAGTACTAATGCCAACCCGGGTATCAAATATTTTAATAAAATTTGATCTAGTTGTGCGATCATAGATAATGATGTGTTATATTAAGATCAATGATCTGAGACCAAGCCCATAGAGGCTACCAAAGGTTATCATTATTAAGCCATCACTGGTGGTTCAAATTGTTTTGTTTTTTTAAGCGAGTTGGTTAGGCCAAATAGGGAGAAACAAGATAGTATTATAATGTAATTATCAAAAGATAAGATATATGCCATATTTTAATAATTACACAACATATTCATGAAAACAAACATGAAACCTCTCATTAGGTAAATAAAAAGGGTTTTTTCTGCTCATTTCATAGCTAGAATTGCACACTATTACTATCGCCGAAAATTGTATACAATGCTAGAGATCATAATGCTTGTTGCCATTAAATAACAGAAATTACAAAACAAAACAAGAAATACATTTAATTCTATGTCGATGGTTCTTGAATTATTGGCTAGCCTTCCCATAAATCATATTTAGTCAAACCTTCCCACAAAGTGAATACTGCTTATATTAGATGTTTAAGCTGTGGTACTTAAATATGGAAGATCTTACAAATAACAATATAAATATTAAAGTATCTAAGTAATTTATATAACTAGCGGAACCAAATAAAGCTTTTCTTTTCTCGGAGTAGTTATTCCGGCACTATCTTCCATGCCCATACCATCACAGGAAATGTCGGTTGGTAGTTTCCAATTGAAGCGATACACAAGATTTGCTAAAGCAAGCTCATCAATGGCAAATGCAAACGGTATTCCAGGACAAATTCTATGACCTGCACCAAATGGAATGTAGTGAAAATCATTACCTTTGTAGTCCACATTGTCACCTAAGAACCTTTCTGGCTTAAACTTTTGTGGTTCTTCCCAATAAACTTCGTCTCTTCCAATGGCCCATGCATTGATGAGGACCCTAGTCTTCTTAGGAATGTTATATTCTTGCATTTGGCAATCTTGCAATGACTCTCGAGGGAGAAGTAATGGAACTGGTGGATGCAACCGAAGAACTTCCTTTATAACAGCCTTCATGTAGCTCAATTTGCCCAAGTACTCCTCCCTGACTTTTCCTCTCCATGAGCTATTCCCCTCACTTCACTTTGCACCTTTTCCATTACTATTGGATTTCGAGTGAGTTCAACCATGCACCAATCGAGAAGAGCAAGGGATGTGACGGTTCCGGCAACAATCATATCCTTTTAAAGTACAAAGGGATGTCGCTAAGTTAGTTTGTCATAAGATGCAAGGAAAAAAATAATTAAGAATAACAAAAATATAACTATATTGTTTTAGAATCTTGAATTAGTATAAGTGGCATTCACTTCTCTCAGTTTTACAGAACCGGCATGCAGGAATTGTGTTAACTAGCTAAATTTCCTCGTAGTAAAAGTTGACAAAAAGGATGAAAAATGTCCAATGACCAATTGTTTTGCACAAAAAAAGTCCAGGATTTTTGGAAAGCGGAAAAAACCTGCGACCATCGTTTGATAACCAATTGTTATGCTGAAAAATGTTCTGAATGTTTTAACAGCAGCAGTTGTTGTATTCATAAAAGAGCTTGTTTAAAACAAATACCAATAAAAGTGACTTATTCTGCTTGAATCTTTCTGCAACTGAAGCAGCACATCAATGAAATAAGTACTGCTCGGGGTCTCTCCTTCCGCCAATTGGGAAACATGTTCCTCAACAAACTCCCCAAGAAGAGCATCCCATTTCTCAAAATGCCTTCTAAGTTCCCCTTCCAATCCAAAGAGCACATCAAGCCACCTTAACCTGGGGAAGTAGTCCTCCAGGAACAATTTACCAAAGAAAACAGAGTTCATACGAATAAGTTCGCAAAGAAGCTTCCTTCTCTCTTCACTCAACGATGATCCCAAAACAGATTTACATAAAACGTCGCTTGTCAATTTATTCAGGATCTCAGACACGCACAAAACACCATTGTTAACTGAAGCCATACGAGCAATTCTTTCGATCATCAATGATACCTCCTCCATACGCACCAAACTAAAGGACTGTATCATTTTTAAGCTGAGGAGGTTGGTAACACAGATCTTCCTGGTCTGTCTCCAATACTCTCCGTAAGGGGCTAAGGCAATATCATTGTTGTTGTAGAGCAAAATCCTTGCTGCCTTAAGTGAAGGCCGGCTTGCAAATACGAGATCATGAGTTCTCATGATCTCTCGAGCAGCAGAAGGTGATGAGACTACAAGAGTTGATATGCTGCCTAGTTGTAGAAGCATGAGGGGTCCATGCTTCTTCGAAAGTTCGAAGAGCGATCGATGGGGTAACAAGCCGATTTGGTGCAGATTACCTATAAGAGGAAGCCCAAGTGGTGAAGGAAGAAGCCGTACCTTCTTTGAGATTGATTTCCGTTTACTTCTTCCTGCCAGCAGGACGAAAATAGTAATCAGGAGAAGCGCTACAAGCAGCGTTGGACCTATTAGCATAAAGGGATGATAACTTCAGTTCAAGAAGAAGTTCAGAACAATTTTAAACAAGAAAAATATAATGTTAGATCTGGCTGATGGGGCTCATTTTGGCCATGGAAAGTCAAAAACCATGAACCATCGTATTTTTGGCCCTGGAAAGTCAAAAACCATGGGGCGCAATGCATAGAATTTGATGAAAATTCACCAAATTTGTTTAACCTACATGGAAACATATGACTGATTTTAGAAAAAAAGTTTTGAAGTCCAGTATGTGTCCATGTGATTATGCTGACTTTTTTTTTTTTTTTGATAAATTTAGGCAAAGCCCACTTTCATTTTACTATAAAGAAATAATTACAATAACGTTATGAAAACTAAAAATTACTATTAAAAATGAGACATAGAAACAAAATCCCGTAGCAACAAAAAATTAGTATTGCTTGACATAAAAATAATGAGACAAAAGACAAATGGAGAAAACATAAAATGTGGAATCAGAATAACAGTAGTTATATAATAAGCCAGCGGTCAAATTTCCAACAATCTATTATGTCCATGTGACAATGTGGACATAGTTGATTGTAGAATTTAAAGCATCTCCATGCTTTGTTAGGGTTTGTGATGACACTCACCCATGTCCATCACCACAATTTATATGCTCCTCAACTCCCCAAGTTAGTCTTCATTTTCTTTGGTTATGTCAAAGCTCAGTCCCCTACTTGCATGGATAGCTCAAACTTTTCCATTCTCTTCTCCTCATCCCCATCTATCATGGGCTCATGACTCATACTTCCTTATTTGCTACCCTCTTGCTGACATTAAATTGGAAAGGGCTCTTTACAGCACACTTTCTCGGCTCATCTTCCTTCTCCCTAACCTAGATCACATCCCTGATAACATGGTTCCTTTCTCCAAAGAAGAAGTGGACAAAGGGGCAAAACAATAGATGCTAGCTTTAGTGGGATATGTAATTGGTACAAGACCATTCTACGCAAATTTATATTCAACTATAGTTTTGAAAATAAAAATAAATATAAATAAAACTTGTCTACAGTCCCAGAGACTTTTCCTATATTTTAGAGAACTAAATTAGATTATTTTTTTACAAGGGTTGTAAATTCTCCATAAAGGCAAACCTCCATAGTTAATTACATATCTCAAGAGAAAATCTTGAGAAAACATTAGATTAAATTGGGGGCTAAACATTTATTTATTTATAATGATGCAGGCAAGGATTTGAAATCATGTTCTGAATTTTTGGGCTGAAGCGGTTAGTATGTCTTGTTATGTTCTGAATAGGGTGAAGATTAGATCCAAATTAAATAAGACACCCTATGAGCTTCTTAAGGGGAGAACACCTAACCTGTCACATTTGCTTGTTTTGGATGTAAGGTGTTCATTCATAATAATGGTAAAACTCTTTTAGGAAAATTTGATCCGAAATCTGATGAAGGATTTTTTTCAGGGATATTCTAATGTTGGCAAATCCTATAAGGTTTTTAACAAGAGAACTTTGGTAGTTGAGGAGACCACATATTTAATTTTTTATGAATATGGCATTTCAGAAGAGCCAAGGTTGAAAGAAGATCATATTAAAGATATCTCCCAAGGAATTGAGAAGACAAATTTGGAAGAGAATATTGGAACAGAAAACCCTTTGCCTAGAGAATGGAGATTTTCTAAGAGTCACCCTAAAGAATTGATTTTTGGTGAACCAAGTAAGGGTATTAGAACTAGGTGTGGACTTAGCAAATAAGTGAACCATTTGAAAGTTTGTGAGGTGTGTTAAACCCTAAAGAACTAGTCCTAAGGCTAACTAAGATGAGGGTGAATTGGATATTTAAAAATTTCTTTAATCAAAAGAAAAAAAAATTTATATCTTGCAATAAAAATGAATTAAATCAATAATAAAAAGATAAATCAGATATTTCACCCAAGCAATTAATTACAGAAAAAATAAAGTGTAAAAAATAATCAGAAGAAACACACATGAATTTATAGTGGTTCAGTCCAACCTTACCTACGTCCACTCCCCAGAACCTCCCATTCCATGTATTACACTAAATCTTCAGTAACTCTCCTTTAGCCTGCACAGCTAGGCGGAGAAGCCCTTACAAAATCTCTTTCACCTCCCCCGGTGCGGTAGAGAACCTGAATTTTTTTCATCCTCCTGATGAAGGTAGAGATCCTAGTCCTTTAACACTAAAGAGATCTTCTTCTTCCTAAAACTTCCCACAAGAAAAACCGTGAAGCCGATGGTACTAAGGTGCAAGCTTGCTTGAGCAACTGTGTAAAACCCCCTCCACACTCTCTTGAAGTGCCCTCCAAGGATCTTCTCCCTCTCTCAAACTCCACCCTTTCCTCTCTCCCTTTCAAGGCTCTCTCTTCAAGTTTTCTCCAGAAAAATAAAGCCTCAATGGCTGCCAAAGACACTTACCAAGTGCCTTGAGAATGCTTAAATAGAGGACTCTAAAAACCCTAAAAACTTAATTCTAGCAGCAAAGATCATCCAGGATGATCGCAGGACCATCTAGTATGATGCGCTTAAATAGAGGGCTTCAGAAAAACCTTAAAAACTCAATTCAACCACCAAGAATCATCCAGTATGACCGCGGGATCGTCTAAGATGATGTGCAGAATTTGACCTGATAGTCCTGGATGATATCTGGATAGTCTAAAATGATCTATTCGTCCAATACAAAATATAGATCATCCAGGACTATCTGATTAAATAATTTAACCATAATTAGTCCCCTAATCATATAATCAATTTAGGCATAATTTATATTGATCATCCAGGATGATTAGAACAAATTTGAATTATAAATTCTTGCCTAGATTATCATTGGCGACTATTTTCCAAGATCATAAAGGATCATTTTGGACGATATAAATCATACAGTACCATTAGTTCAAAGAGCTGATCATCCTAAATGATAAAAATTGTCTAGTATGATTAGTTTAAAAATTGAACTTCTAGTTTTGACTTGATCTCACTCCCTTGAGTGTATGTGTGCATGGTCACCAAGCTAGTAAATACCTTCATAGGACTTGACTCATGAAATAAAAAATTACATCAATGAATATTAAAGACTCTTCGTAGCATAACCTATTCTACCCTAATCTTGAGCACTAATTCTTTATTGGATGGTGCATGGTGTTCCTAAAATGTTACTATACACACAAACAAGTATATAATGAAAATACTAGGAGATATAAAAATATAAGCCATAATGTTTGTTATCATCAAAAGTATAAAATTGTGAGCTCGAGTTGCAATAATCTCCCCTTTTTTTATGATGGCAAATATTATTGGTTGAATTTATAAACTAAAAGTATTTTCTCCTAGTCTCCCCCTTACTTAGATAAAAATTTTAAAAATAGGGGAAAACACATTTTTCTTTATTTTTTTAATTTTTTATTTTAAAATAAAATAAATAAAATAACACAAATAACTAGATAAAGAGATAAACTAGATAAATGCAAAACAAAAATAATAGTACATTCAAATATAATACAAATATAATAATATGTTCTCCCCCTTTGACATTATCAAAAAGAAGAGGAGCATAGAAAAACAAAACAAAAAATATAGACTAAAAGATCAAACGGTCCCTGATCTGGTGAAGGTGATGTTTTAGAAGAATCAGTTTGAAATATCAAAAAAAATTTTGGAATGAGAAAGTTACCTCTTGATTTTATTCAAAAGCTTAGTAAGGCAAATATTAACCATGCATAATCTAGAAAGGTTGGAGATTCAGAAATTGTTAATTCAAGCTCAGATTCCTTATGGGCTGAAAAACTTTATTAAGCAAGCATCTAAATTAAGGAACAAATTAGAGAAGAAAATAATAATCTTTTCAAAACTCCTTGCATGAAATATATCTAATAGAAAATTAATGCAAAGAGGTGAATCAAAAGTCATGATTTTCAAACTCAAGTATTGAAAATATTAATAGATATAAGGGTTTTTTTAAGATTTAAGAAATACAAGAAAGGTAAGCTAACTCATTATGGGCTCATTTTGTGCCTCTTTATTTGTTTTTGGCACACTTTACGTATCTTTTGATTTTTAATATACTTTGTGTATCTTTTCATTTTGGTAATATTGCGCATCTTTTTATTTTTAATACACTTTGTATATCTTTTCATTTTGGTGACATTGCGCATTTTTTTAACTTTGGGCTCATTTTGTGCCTATTTTATTTTTATAAATATGCTGCCTTTCTGACATCTTAAAGACCAAAGCAAACCCAATCTAGCAATAAAAATAAACTGCTTGATTACAAAAATAATGAAGTGGATTCAACAACTTGCAAAAGATCCCTATGAGATAGAGAAAATATAAGGAGATGAAAAAAGTTTAATTCTAAAATCCAATTTATAATTTGATGAAGAATTTGAATCAAAAGTTAAATAGGATCATAAAAGAAATGAGATAGAGAGACAAAATCATGAGTTTCCTGCCTTTAGCTAATTTTAGAGAAATCAACCACAACTTACATAGAATTTTAAGAAAATAGGAGGTAATTTTTTTTCATTTTTAGAAAAAATGATCTTTGAAACATAATTTAATTTTCTAAAGCATATATGAAATAAAATGTGATGTGTGTGAGTTGATCAGAGAAACTACACAAACAACATGGAGACTAATTAAAGATTTAAAAGAATAAACACAAAATAAAAAGAAAAATAAAACACAAAGAAAACACTGAAAATAAATAAAAATACAACGAATAAAAACATACACACACACAAAAATAAATAAACACACAAGCAAAGCTTTAAACATTATCTTGCTCCTGATCTGATGATTAAAAAGCTAGGCCTACCAAGAAAAAATTTTGCTTTTCATTATTTTCCCTATTTATAATTTTCTTAGCTTTACACTTTTCCTTTGTAAGAAGAGTTTTCAAATTAGGACACTAATTTTTTATATGTCCAAGTTTTCTACATCCAAAGTAAATAATGTTTGAAGAAATTTTAACATTCTTACCATTTTTATCTTTCTTCCACTTTTGTTGATGCTTTTGCTTGTTCTTTAGTAGACTTTCTAATTTGCTCATCACTAATGCTAATTTTTCACTTTCATTATCTACTAAGCCACTTTCATCCATGTCTTTAGCTTTCAGTACTATAGTTTCACCTCCATCCAAAATCTTTTGACCCAAACCTTACTCATAGGCAATGAGTGAGCCAATTAGATTATCAATATAATATTCATTCAAATTATTTGATTCACAAATAACAACAATTTGGGCATCAAACTTATCAAGTAGACAACGAAAAATTTTATTAACCTTTTTAGCATTTGAAAATTCTTTACCTAAAGCATGAAATGATGTTACAATTTAAGTAAACCTAGTGTACATGTCTAAAATCATCTCATAAGGTTTCATGTAAAAAAGTTCATAATTATGCATTAGAATATTTAACTTAGATTATTTAACCTCACTAGTACTTCATATGTAGTGCATTGTTATCCCAGATTTTCATGCCATTAGTGCATGTGGATACTAATATATAATCTTCAAAATTCAAAGTATAGAAAAAATAATTCAAATATTTAGCATTCAATTGAGCATTGATTTAGCATTCAAATATTTAGAAGATTATTTCTCCTAAGGTATTCCGTTCATCACCATTGGCGGGTATTGCTTCCGATGCTCAAGCGAATGACTTTAAAGCTTTGACATCTTCAGGTTTTAATTTAAAAGTTAATCATTTCTTGATTCCTTCTTCAATTCTGAAGAATCATGACAAATTTTTGGTAAATAAGGAAAATTTGAATTCAAAAATTATGGTTGAGGATTCTGTTCCTAAAGATATAGATTATTCTAATATTAGAATGGATGATGCTGCTATCCATAAGGTTGAATCAAGAAATACATGGGTTAAAACTCAAGACATTAGAATAAATAATGTGGAGATAGATACTGATGATTTAGATGATGATAATGTTATTAAACATAATGCTCATAAGGAGTGTGAGAACATTCAACTACTATAGAAGTCACTTGTAGTTAAGGTCTTTCGTAAAAAAATTCCTTTTTTCTCTTTGTAGTATTGAATTGAGGCATCAATGGAGTAAGTTTGGACGCTTTCATCTTATTTCATTGGGCCTTGACTAGATATTGTGCTCTTTCCATTCAACCCAAGCTATGGAGGAAGTTTTTAGTGGAGGACCGTGGTATGTGGGAGGTCATGTTATTGGGATGGATAAATGGATGACTCAATTTTCTCCTATGTCATTGAAAGGTCTATCATCTCCAATTTGGATTCGGTTGCCTCAGTTACCATTACATTGTTGGGATAAGATTAATATTACTAAGATTGTGTCCAAGATAGCGAATCCTATGTTTTTAGATGGAAACATGTGTAAATGGGGAAGGCGGGAATTTGCTAGAGCATGTGTTCGTATTGATCTAGACTTTACTTAATCTCATGGAGTTTGGATAGAAGGTATATATGGTAAATTCTTCCAGAAGGTAGAATATGAAAAGTTCTCTTCATTTTGTTTCAAATGTGGTAAGATAGGGCATGCTGTTGGAATGTGTCCTGGTTTTAGAGGTCAAGGGATTGACATTAAAGAAGTGAAGAGTAAGGATTGCCAAGGGAAGGTGGAGGATCCATATAAGGCTGCGAAGGTTTTGGATGAAAATTTTGATGTTACAAATTCTGAAAATATTTTTGGTCCTTGGATGCATATGAAGGTTAAAAAACAAAGTAGAAATGTTGGGAAAGGTGTCAAGAATGTTGATTCTTTGAATTAGAGGTATTCTAAGAGACCTCAAGAGCATAATGAGGGTGTGAAGCTGGCTTTTACAAACAGTTTTAATGTTTTATCTCAAGAAAAGTCAAGTGATTTGGCCACTATATGTGAAGGAAATGCTTAGGATTCAGCTTTGTTCCAAGATCTGGTTACTGGAGCAACTTGTGTTTGTGATTCCAAGTTTTCTACTGAAACTGATAGAGATTTATCAGAACCAGAAGTATTAGAAGGCAGTATTCAAACTATTTTGGAAGATGGCTTCAAGTTAGTAGCAAAAGATGCTGAAGGTAATTTGGCTAGTTCTGATATTATAGATAAGGAAATTTATAAGCAAGGAATTGAAAGCAGTAGAATGGGAGCTCAGTAGAAATTGTTGGTGTCTTCTCCCAAGTGTGAAGTTTCTAAGTTAAGTTCAACTTCTTCTTGTATTGTTAATAATAATAAGGATATAAGTTTGTATAGTGTTAGACAAAAAAGCCCAAAACAACTTAAATTCTTAGGACCTATTAAGAATTTCCCTAGGAAGAGGAAATCTGATTTGAAGCATGTTGAGGTGGAACTGTTTACTATTTTTGCTGGATGACTGATACTAGGGATTGGCATGGGAGAAGAGCTTTTAAGAGGGAAGCTTCGGGTTATTTCAGAACAATGGTTAGTTGTTTAATTGAACCTAAATCTAGTATATTAAATTTGGTAGATCGCAGGAATAAATTTGAAGATAGGGTTTAGAATTATTGATGCAAGTTCCTATTTCCAACTGCTAAAGACATGGAGATTCAGGATTGTGTCTCTAATCTGATGCTAGATGACATTTCTGTGGTTTCGGTGGCTGTTGATGGAGGCTTGTTAGGAGTTTATCTTGGTGTTGTTGATGCTATATGTATTTTGTCTCGTAGTTGTTTTTTTTTTCTTATTTCTCTTGTAGGTTTTTTTTTTCCTTTTTGGATTTAAAGTAATGTCATATGGGATTCTTACTAGTTGGCATTTTCTATCTTTTGGGAACTCTGAGACACTAACCAATATTTCAGTTTGTTTAAATATTTGGTATCCCCATTACCCCAATGGGTTTTTTCCCTTTATTATTGCTTTTTGCATCTCTTCAAAAAAAAAATTGAGCATTGATTTGTTCTACTCTACTCCATTCATTAAGAAAAATGTCAATTTTAATTCCATCTAAAACACATGATAGTACAGAATAACCAGTTTGAATCATATACCACATTCAATAATCTATTGATTTTAAGAAAGTAGACATGAAAATTTTTCAAATAAAGATGGTCGAGTAATTTAATATCCTTCTATAATATTACGCTTTCCAAAATTAGCCATAGATCTTTTTTCAAAAGTTTTTTAAAACTTAATTTATGAATCCCTCTCTGATACCACTTGAAAATTTGTTAGGGGTATTAAACCCTAAAGAACTAGTCCCGAGGCTAACCAAGAGGGGGCAGGGGTGAATTGGATATTTAAAAACTTCTTTAACCAAAAGAAAAAAAATTTTATATCTTGCAACCAAAATAAATTAAATCAACAATAAAAAAGATAAATTAGAGATCTCACCCAAGTAGTTAATCGTAGTAAAAATAAAGTGCGGAAATAATCAGAAAGCACACTAGAATTTATAGTGGTTTGGTCCAACCTGATCTACGTCCACTCCCCAGAACCTACCATTTTAGGTAATGCACTAAACCTTTAGTGACTCTCCTTTAGCCCCTAAAACTAGGCAGAGAAGCCCTTACAAAATCTCTTCCACCTCCCTCAGTGCCGTAGAGAACCTGAAATCATTTTTCACCCTCTTGGTGAAGGCGGAGAACTAGGTCATTTGACACCAAAGAGATCTTCTTCTTCCCAAAAATTCCCTCAAGATAAACCTAGAATCCGATGGTACTAAGGTGCAAGCTTGCCGAAGCAACCGTGTGAAACCCCCTCCACACTCCCTTGAAATCCCCTCCAAGGATCTTCTCCCTCTCTCAAACTCCACCCTTTACTCTCTTCCTTTCAAGGCTCTCTCTTTAAGTTTTCTCCAGAAAAATGAAGCATAATGGCTACGAAAGACACTTACCAAGTGCCTTGAGAAAGCTTAAATAGAGGGCTCTAAAAACCTTAGAAACTCAATTCTTGCAGCAAAGATCATCCGGGATGATCACAAGATCATCCAGTATGATGTGCTTAAAAAGAGGGCTTTAGAAAAACCCTAAAAACTCAATTCAACAATCAAGAATCATCAAGTACGATCGCAGGATTATCCAGGATAATGTGTAGAATTTGACCTTGAAAGTTTGTTAGGGTTGTTAAGCCCTCATGAATTAGTCCCAAAACTAAGCAAGAGGGGGGGGGGGGGGGATGAATTGGTATTTTAAAAATTCTTGCACAAACAGAAAAATATTTTTATCTTTTTGAATATTTAAAACACAGACAATTTACGCGAAAGCTAATAGCCAAAATCAAATATTTCAACCACAAATCAGATCACAGAAATATATGAAAATTAAAGTTCTAAAAATAAATAAAAAAAGCACACCAAATTTATAGTTGTTTGGTCAACTTGACCTATGTCCACTCCCCAGAGCCTCCCCTCCAAGTATTGCACTAAATATAGTGACTCTCCTTTTACTCCCAAAGTAAGGCGCAGAAGCCCTTGCAAAATCTTTCCATCGACACCAGTGAGGCAGAGAACCTTAATTCCTTTTGCTTCTTCCAGATACAAGCAGAGAACCTCAAAATCCTTTTGCTTCCTCCTGAAGCAGGCAAAGAATCCTGAAGTAGGAAGAGAACCTAGATCGGATGCTGATGATCGTCTCTCTAAAGCCACCATAGAACTAAGGACGAAGAAGGAAGATGATGATCGAATGCTTTATTGGAGAAATCTTCATGATCCTCTCACTAAATCCCCCTCACAAGATCCTCTCTCTCCCCCAAACTCTCCTTCTCCACTACGCTCTCTTGGAGTGGAAAAATTAGCAAAAGATTGCTGAAGAGAAGGTTAAAGAACTTGAATAGAAGGCCTCAATAAGTGCGCAAAAATTCAACTGGCTAGTTATATCGTCCAGGATGATCTGTCAATTATCTTGTACAATCAATAGAAAATCAACCATTTTGCCAGGACGATTGCGTGATCTGGA
The DNA here is from genome assembly GCA_019925795.1 of Dendrobium chrysotoxum. Taxonomy (NCBI): domain Eukaryota; kingdom Viridiplantae; phylum Streptophyta; class Magnoliopsida; order Asparagales; family Orchidaceae; genus Dendrobium; species Dendrobium chrysotoxum. The sequence continues at coordinate 61,249,847 of CM034300.1, read as the reverse complement.
TGATCAGAAGAAATTTTTTTTGCATATCGTCTAGGATGATTTTACAATCATCCAGGATATTTAGTTCAATTTGAGTGGAAAATATAAAATCATCCAGACAAATGTTTGGGACATCCAGGATGATATCTTTGATAATCAGATAAAACTAAGGGATTTCATCCTGGATGATTTCACAATCATTCAGGATGATCAGTTCATTTTGAGTGGCAATCGATAAATCGTCCCGAACAAAGTTTGGGACGTCTAGGATGATAACCTAGATGATCAGAAGAAAATCATGGTTTTCATGGATGATTGGAGATCATCCCATCAAATATAAAGTATCATCCGATATGATCAGGATAATCGTCCTGTATGATGTGATTGATCAATTAAACCATAATTATTCTCTGAATCAAAGGATCATTTTTGGCAAAATTGTAATTAAGCATCAAGGATGATACTGGTATCATCCTATACAATTAGAATAAAATTCTAAAATTAAAATATTTCCTAAAATATGATTGGCAGCTGATTTTTGAATTTAAAATTTTTTTTCCAGGATAATGGGAGGATCATCTAGGATGATCTACCTAATCAAATTTTCCTAACCCAGATGCCCTAATTAGGGTTTTTAATTTGAACTAATCATCCATGACGATTTTGGATCATCCTGTATGATATGCTCAGAATTTAGAAGACCCTCAAATTCATTAAATTTCTCCCCATAATGTTTATGTGGAAGGTTACTTAGCATTAGAATTCATCTTATTACATTTAACTCAAGAAAAGATAAAAACTATTAAAATTTAAACTTACAGACTGACTCTATCCTAGTCTACCTAATCTTGAGTTGGCTTGAATTACAATTGACTTTGCGAACCTGAAAGGTTAGTAGGCATGGGAAACTAAAATAGATATGCGGTAGTAATAATGAAGAAGTAGGAATGTTTAGTATCATCAAAACTATAATGCTTAAACCCAGATGCACAACAACCTCCCCCTTTTTGATGAGGGAAAATATTTATTAGATAATTTTAAATCAAGCAGATAAAAAAAATGCAACACAAAGCAAAGAAAAATAATACAAGCAAAGCAAAGAAAATTTTACTAAAACAGGCAAATAGTACAACACTAACAATACTACTCCCCCTTTTGACATCACAGAAAGGAGGAAATAGAAAAATAATAACTAAACAAAACATAGAATAGAAATAAGTATAAGCTCATAAAAAAACACATAAAAAACTATAAAGATGAACTCGAATCATTTGGAGGTGGTGGTGGCGGAAAGAGTCGGTGAAGGAAAGAAAACTGCTCCCCAAACAAAGCCATATCCTAGTCATGTTGTTGCTGCTATTGGGCTACATAAGCATCAAAATGAGTAACATCCTCTGTGTGTTGTTGCTCCTGTGCAGCTACGTAGGAGTCAAACCTAGCGTCCCACTGGTCAAACCTTTATACCAGCTGATCAATCTGAGGTTGCTGGTTGAAAGGGGTAGGTGTAGGAATAGGACCTTCCTCTTCTTCCTCGTGCTCATGGGGATGATGAGTACTGTGAAGGGTGTGGAAGGAGCTATTTAAGTAGAAGATCGGATGGTGATCACGTGAAGTAGGGAATTGAAGATTATATTTAGATTCAAGAATATATCCAATGAGGTGTCCAAGGGCTAGGTTTGGATTTCTCTTATGGCTTCAATCATTAATGGATGTTAGGTGCTTGATGTATCAGATAATCAGATCAACAGCACTGAATTGGTAGTTGGTCATGATATAGTAGGTGGTGAGTGAAAGGATGGGAGTGATGTGGATCCTATCTCCAGCTTTTATAATTACTACGTTACAAAGGATGTGCTGGATTGTGCGTGCATCATTGACTAAGGAACTGACAACTGAGTCATGAAAAGGAGCATTTGTTTCCCTCAGAATGGTGTTGACAGGGGTCCAATTGAAATTAGGATTAAAGGCTAGAAGATGAAGCTTGTCTCCAGTAGTGGAAAGTCAAAAAATTCATAAAAATCTTGGTACATTATTTAGACAGGACGTCGATTAATGTAAGACTGGAGGGAGGTGAAGTCAGCATTAAAATGATGGCCTGCAAAAAATTCAAAGAGGAGTTCAGAATTGAACAGGAAAGCCAGAGTTAGAATGAATATCAGTGTGGTGTTGATGAAGTGACGTAGTACTTGAAAGTTTAGCGTGGCTTTATTGATGATTATTTAGGGATTTATACAAGAATATTTGAAACGGGCAACTGCCACTTCATCAACAACTTTAGTAAAGTGAGGATCGACAGCGCTCCTAGAAGAGCTGCTTGCTAGTGCACATAATTGTTTCCCACTGCCAGCCATAGCAAGAGAAGAGGTGAATGTGTAGTGAGGAGAGGAAATGAGAGTGTAGTGAGGAATTGGATTCGAATGGCTAGTTTAAATAGATTTCAAAGCATCATCTAGGATAATCGTGAGATCATTCAAGACGATCAGTGCAATTATTATCATCCAAAATGATTGGTCAAAAAGGTGATCAGATCATTCAGGATGATTAGACACAAGTAATTGTCCCAAGGAGTCATTTTGGATGATCGTTGATGAAAAGTATCATGTAGGATGATGAGTTGGATCATCCAGGATGATTGGCATTAATGGATCATACCAACTGAATTTAAATCATCCAGCATGTTTTTAACTTGGATTGTCCACGATGATGAGGTGGATCATCAAGGATGATTACTAATAATTGATTTAGATCAGCCGTTGGAGTTGGATCGTCCAGGCTGATGTGAAAAAAATTGGAAAGTTTGAATGATGGAGAGGAATGATCAGAGGATTCTAAAAATATAAAAACTTCGCATCAAAAGACCAAAACAACACAAAATATAAATAAATTAAAAAAAGAATAAAAACAAAGTTTTTTTAATTGATCTACTTCAGTAAATCAGAATTTTTCCTTAATTTTCAATTCAAAAGCCAATAAGAAGAAATTGATGAGCTGAAATCCAGAAGAAATGGAAAATCAATTTTTGTAACCCTACCACGAACACCTTGTAGGTTCAAATTTCTTTTAAACAAAAATCTAATTCAAAAGAAAAGAAATTAGATAAGAAAAGTGATCCTTTCAAATTTCATTTCAGAAAAATATTTGATAAAATAATATCATAAAGTAAAGAACCAAAAATCATGATTTTCAATCTCAAGTGTTTGAATACATTAAGTGGTTCTTAAATTCTTCTATGATTTTTTAAAGATTTGAAAGAGGAGGAAGCCTATTTCTTTGAGGGCTAATTTTATGCCTTTATTTAAATTATTTGGCACACTTTACGCATCTTTTAATTTTTGATACACTTTGTGTGTCTTTTTCATTTTTTGTCAAACATTGTTCATCTTTTCATTATTGGGCTCATTTTGTTCCTCTTTTTCAATTGATTGGCACACTTTGTAAATCTTTTACAAGCTTCCTTTCTTTCCAAATCTTTAAAAGACTCTCAGTTGTGAGATTACCTTCCAGATAAAAGAGAAGAAAAACTCACTCTCATAGATAAGGAAAAGTAATCCACAAAATAGAATGCTTCTTATATAATAAATTCAACCGCCTGATTAAGAAAACATGAAAGTGATTCAATGATTTGGAATACTACTCATATGAGATAGATTTTTGTAGGAAGATAAAATAGATCGCTATTTCAAAGTCCAACTTTTAATTTTGAAAAAGATTTTTATTCAAAAAGAAAAATACACCATTAAAGGAGATAGAGGAAGAGAAATAATCATCAATACTTCTTCCTTTAACTATTTTAGAGAGGTCAATCACTGCTTATAAGCTTCTAAAAAAAAATAAGGCAAAACTCTTTAGAAATTAAGTTAATCAGTAGTAGTAAGCAGTCATCTGATTCTGAAGAAAATAAACAGAAAATTAAAAATAAGAGGAAAGCGCATAAAAAGAAAAAACCAAATCTGATAAACAACAATAAAAAAAGGAAAATAACCAAGATAAAATTAAAAAAAACACATAAAAATAAACAGCCAACTAAATTAAATAAAACTAAGTGCTTAAATATAAACTGAGAGCATAAATTTCAAGCATGAATATCTATCACACCTGATCTGGTTCTTAAGGTACTAAAGTCTTCAAAGGCTAGTGGTTTTGTGAAGATATCTTCTAGTTGGGTTTTAGTGGCTACATGATGTAGCTCTATATCTCCTTTGATAATATGGTCCCTAATAAAGTAGTTCCTGATATCTATGTGTTTGGTTCTGGAGTGTTGGATTGGGTTCTTAGAAATACATATGGCACTAATGTTATCACATAGGACAGAAATTGTGCCTGCAGGAAGTCTTAAATCCAGAATTTGTTATTTCAACCAAAGGACCTGGGCCCCATAACTTCCTAAGGTGATGTATTCAGCTTCAGCAGTGGACAGTGCAACTAAGTTCTATTTTCTACTGGACTAGAAGACTAAAGATTTTATTATGAATTGATATGTACCAGAAGGGTTCTTTTTATACACCCTACATCCTGCAAAGTCAGAATAAGAGCATCCTATAATTTCAAAGGAGCTGTTGTGCCTAGGATACTAGATTCCTAAGTTTTGGGTCCCTAAGAGATATCTAAGAATTCTCTTAACAGTAATCAGGTGGGACTCCTTTGGATCTATTGAAATCAAGCACATAGACAAACATTAAACATAATATCAGGTATACTAGCAGCTATGTAAAGTAGTGATCCAACTATTCCTCTGTACTTCTTCTGATCAACAGATTTTTCATTTGAATCTTTATCTAACTAGACACTGGAACTCATGGGACTGTTGATTGGCTTGGCTTTATCCATTTCATATTTCTTTAGGATGTCCTTAAAGTATTTTAATTGATTAAAAAAATTTTCATCATCCATTTCCCTTATGCTAAATTCAAGAAAGTAGGATAACTTTCCCATCATGCTCATCTCAAGTTTCTTACTCATTATTTTAGAAAAATCTTCACATAAATTTTTATCAGAAGATCCAAAAAGTATATCATCAACATAGATCTAGACAATGAGTAATTCATCTCCTACTCTCCTTAAAAAAAGGGTGTTGTCTACGCTCCCCTTAACAAACTCCCTTTCTAGTAGGAATGTGCTAAGCCTCTCATACCATGCTCTGGGTGTCTATTTTAATCCATACAAGGCCTTTTTTTAATTTTAAAACATGGTTTGGAAATTAGAAATTCTCAAAGCCAGGGGATTGCTCTATAAACACATCTTTCTTTATTATCCCATTTAAAAAGACACTCTTGACATCCATTTGGAAAAGCTTAAATCCCTTGTAATAGACAAAGGCTAGTAGCACTCTAATGGCTTCCAAATGGGCTACAGGGGCAAAGGTTTGCTCAAAATTAATCCCTTCTATTTGGTTGTACCCCTTAACCACTAATCTTGCCTTATTTCTAACCACCACACTAGAATCATTCATTTTATTCTTAAAAACCCATTTGGTTCCCACTATACTCTAGTCATTTGGTCTTTCTACCAGCTCCCAAATATCATTCCTAACAAATTGGTTTAGTTCCTCTTGTATGGCTAGGATCCAGAATTCATCAGAAATGGCTTGATTGATGTTGGTGGGTTTAGTTATTGCAATGAAGGTAGATTAGTTTACTTCTATTCTAAGTCCATGCCTAGTTCTAACACCTTCAGAAGGCTCTCCTAATATCATTTCTTTTGGATGACTCAAAGAATATCTCTATTGTCTAGGAATTAAAACTTTAGGTACTACCCTTTCCTCCAAATTGGCATATTCTACTCCATGAGTGACTTCTACAACCTTCTCTTTTTCTACCCTAAACCCTCCAGAATTATCAAATTAATCAAACATAACAGGTTATATTCATCTTAGATCTAAGATTAATCCTATTCTGAACATAACAGGTTATATTCACCACTTATACCTAAAAGTATTTAGGAAGTGAGCACTCAGCTAATATGGCTTTAGCAATTTCTACCAAGGTCCTGTTCTTTCTTTCAGCTACCCCATTCTACTGAGGGGTCCTAAGAGCTGAAAAATTTTTATCTATCCCTTGCTCCTTACAGTAGGTTTCACACTTCTCATTTTCAAACTCTCCACCATGATCACTATGAATAGTCATAATCACACAGCCTAGCTTCCTCTGAATCCAAGTGGAAAAAGATCTAAACTCTTCAAATGATTCACTTTTATGAGATAAATCTAACCCAGGTGAATCTTAAATAATCATCAACAATCACATACCTAAAGACTTTCCCTTCAAAGCTTAAAGTGCTGACAGGTCTAAAGAGATCCATGTGTAGGACTTCTAAGGGTTTGCTAGAGTTTATGTCTTTGATTGAGTGGAAGGAGGATTTGACTTGCTTCCCTAACTAGCGGGCATCACACATGTGGTCCTTAGTGAACTCTAGCTTGGGGAGACCTCTTACTAAGTCTTTTTGGGTGGTCTTCCTAAGTTTTTTCATGCTTGCATGACATAATCTCCTATGCCACAGCCATGATTCATTAGCAATTAATTTTAAGCAAATAATAATATCAGCTTTAAAGCAAATTAAATCCAGCATGTAGATGTTGATGCTTTTTTCCTGTAAAATAATTTTATCATTTAATCTTATAAGGCAATAAGTCAGCAAAAATTTTATACTGAAGCCTTTATCATAGAGTTAGCTGATGCTGAGCAGATTGTATTTTAGTCTATCTACAAGTAAAATATTATCAATGATGAAATTTTTTTAATCACCAATTATACATAATCCCACCACTCTCTAGGTGGTGTTGTCTCCAAGTGTTACCTTGCCTCCTGCTCTTGTCTCCAGTGAAATGAATTAATTTGTATCTCCAATCATATGCCTTGAATATCCATTGTCAAGGTACCACATGCTCTCATGAGGCCTTTTGTGTGGGGACCCCAACAAAATCATCAAATGATAGATTTAGGAACCCAAACAGATTTGTGTCCCTTATGATGAAAAGAGGATTGCTATGCATGCATGCTATGATGTGAATTTTATAATTTTTATCTCCACACTGAAAGTGGTCTATGATGAATGGTGCAAGTGTGGGAGATATGTCCTATCATGCCACAAGAATAACATCTAATTCTAGGAAAAGAATTAACTAATCTACATGGGTAATGGTGCCTCTTCCAAGGTTTGGATGATGCATGCTTTGATGAAAGTAGTTAATTCAGTGTCAAAAAATTTATTTGAACTTCTAAGAATTGATTTTTCTATTCTTAATGCATACTCCATACTCTCTACATCAAATGCATGAGTTTCTAATTCCTTGAATGCAATTTTGAATTCAATATGTGATATTTTTAATGAATCATGCTCAGCAGATAATTTGGAATACTTTTTATTTAATTCATCGGGTAATGCCATATGATTGCTATCCAAGGTGGAATAATCTTTAATCAAAATTTCATATTTTTTTATAAGTTCAGAAATTCCAGTTTTAGGCTAGCATGTAATTTTTTCAATTTACTGTACGATGTATGAATTTTCTCAAAAACTTTAAGAAATTGATCATACGTTAATTCACATACCTCTTCTTGGTCAGAGTGACCAAGATGATCATCGACCATCAAACATAAGTTGGTTACCTCCTCTTCATCTTCAATTTTAGAGGAGTTAGATGCTGAATCAGTCCAGAAAGCCTTTTGGATATTCTTCTTGTCCTTCCTAGACTTAGGCTTTTCTTTAACTTTCTCCTTACTTGGGTGAGCCTTCAGTGTTGGTTATTCAGACTTCACATGCCCTCGCTTCTTGCATTCAAAGCAAATAACATTAGATGAACCTTTAAAATTCTTACCAGATTTATCTTTATTCCACTTCCGATGATGCTTTTGTTTCTTCCTCAAGAAGCTCTTGACTTTCCTTGTGATTAAGGCCATATCATCACCATCAGAACCTGAAGAGCTAGAGTCAAAATCATCAGCCTTCAAGGCTATGGCTTTCTCCTTTTTTTTCTCACCTGCATCAAGCTGTTTTTGGTTCACTCCTTACTCGTAAGCAATTAGTAATCCAAGTAAGTTATCAAATGAATAATTATTCAAATCTTTTGATTTAGTAATAGCAGTAATTTTAGCAATAAAGAAAGAAAGAAAACATCAAAAAAGCTTGTTCACTTTTTCATATTTTATAAGCTCTCTTCCTAAGGCATGCAGGGAAGTTACAATTTGTGTAAATATAGTGTACATCTTAAAAATTGATTCATTAGGTTTCATGCGAAAGAGTTCATAATCATGCAGAAGAATATTTAGTCAAGATTATTTATCCTCGTTCGTTCCTTCATATGTGATGCACAATCTATCCAAAATTTCTTTCCCAGTTGCACAAGTTGAAACACGCATATAATCTTCAGATTTCAATACATAAAAAAAGCATTTCAAGCATTTAGCATTCAATTGAGTAAGATCTCTATCATCAGTTGTCCATTCAACAAAGAGATTTTCAATTTTAAATCCATTAACAAGTCTATATGGTGCAACATAGCCTTCTTTAACAAGTATCCACATGTGATAATCGATTGATTGGAAAAAAGTAGACATGCGTGTTTTCCAAAAAGCCAAAGGAATATTATCAAATAAAGGTGGTCTTGTGATTGAATAACCTTCTGTAGTTTTACGATTTCCAAAATTAACCATGGATCAGATATCAAAAGTTTTTCAAACCTTAATTTTATGAATCCCGCTCTAATACCACTTGAAAGTTCTTTAGGTTTGTTAAGGCCTTATGAATTAGTCCCAAGGCTAACCAAGAGGCGAGTGAATTGGTATTTTAAAAATTCTTGCACAAATAGAAAAAAAATTTTGTCTTTTTGAATATTTAAAAAATAGACAATTTATGTGGAAGCTAATAACTAAAATTAGATATTTCAACCACAGATCAGATCACAAAAATATGCAAAATATAAAGTGCAAAAAATAATAAAAAGAGAAGACCATATTTATAGTGGTTCGATCAACTTGACCTACATCCATTCCCCAGAGCCTCCCCTCCAGGTATTGCACTAAACACTATAGTAAATCTCCTTTTTCTCCCCCAACAAGGAGGAGAAGCCCTTACAAAATATTTCCACTAACACAGGTGAGGCAGTGAACCTTGACTCCTTTTGCTTCTTCCTGAAGCATGCAGAGAAGCCCAGAATCCTTTTGCTTCATCCATAAGCAGGCAGAGAACCCCAAACTCCTTTTGCTTCCTCCTGAAGCTGGCTGAGAACATAGATTTGATGCTTATGTTCATCTCCCTAGAGCCACCATGGAACCAAGGATGAAGAAGGAGGACGATGATTGAATCCTTGCTTGGAGCAACCATTATAAATCCCTCACAAATTCTCCCTCAGAAGATCCTCTCTCTCTCCCAAGCTTTCCTTCTCCTTTAAGCTCTCTTGGAGTGGAACAATCAATAAAAGATTGCTGAAGAGATGGTTAAAGAACTTAAATAGAAGGCCTCAAAAAGTATCCTAAAATTTAATTTGCTAGCTATATATCATCCAGGATGATCTATCGATCGTCCTGTATGATCAGTACAAAATCAACCATTTTGCTAGGATGATTGCCATGATCTGGAAGATCAGAAGAAAAATTTTCTGCATATTATCCTGGATGATTTTACAATCATCTAGGATAATTAGTTTAATTTGAGTGGAAAATATAAAATTGTCCAGATAAATGTTTGGGATGTCCAGGATGATATCCTGTACGATTAAAAGAAAATAAGGGATTTCGCCCTTGATGGTTTCCCAATTGTCTGGGACGATCTGTTCATTTTGAGTGGCAATCAACAAATCATCCTGAACAAAGTTTGGGACATCAAAGATGATATCCTAGACGAACAAAAGAAAATCATGGTTTTCATCCAGGATGAATACAGATCTTCCCACGAAATATAAAGGATCATCTGGGATGATCAGGACGATCATCATGTACGATGTGATTGATTAATTAAACCATAATTATTCTCCTAATCAAGAGATCATTTTTGGCAAAATTATAATTAATCATCCAGATATTGTCATGTACGATCAAAACAAAATTCTAAAAATAAAATATTTCCTAAAATGTGATTGTCAGCTAATTTCTGAATTTAAACATATCATCTAGGATGATGGAAGGAAAGTCCAGGACAATTTGCTTAATCAAATTTACTTAACCCAGATGCCCTAATTAGGAATTCTAATTTGAACTAATCATCTAGGATGATTTTGGATCATCCTGTACAATATGCTCAAAATTCAAAAGACGCTTAAATTCTCCAAATTTCTCCCCATAGTGTGTATGTGCAAGGTTACTTAGCATCATGATTCATCTTATTATATTTGACTCTAGAAAAGATAAAAACCATTAAAATTTAAACTTATGGACTGACTCATTCCTAGTTTACCTAATCTTGAGCTGGCTTGAATTGCAATTGACTTTGTGAACCAAAAAGTTAATAGGCATGGCCAACTAAAACAGATATACAGTAGTAACAATGAAGAAGCAGGAATGTTTGATATCATCAAAACTATAATGCTTGAACCAAGATTAACAATAGACCTGATAGTCCTGGATGATATCAGGATAGTCCAGGATGATCATTTCAAATTTGAACATATCTTCCAATACGATATACAGATCATCCATGATGATCTGATTGTATAATTTAATCATAATTAGTCCCCTAATTACATAATCAATTTAGGCATGATTTGCATTGATCTTCTAAGATGATCTCGATCATCCAGAATGATTAGAATAAAATTTGAATCATAAATCCTTTCCTAAATTATCATTGGCGATTATTTTTTATGATCATAAAGGATCATTCTAGACGATATAAATCATCTAGTAAAATAAGTTCAAAGAGCTGATCATCCTGGATGATAGAAATCATCTAGTATGATTAGTTTAAAAATTAAACTTTTGGTTTTAACCAGATCTCACTCCCTTGAGTGTGTGTGTACATGGTCACCAAGCTAACAAACACCTTTACATGACTTAACTCAAGAAATCAAAAATTACATCATTGAATATTATAGACTCTTTGCAGTATAATATATTCTACCATAATCTTAAGCACTGATTTTTTGTTGGACGGTACATGGTGTTCCTAAAATGTTAGTATACACATGAATAAGTATAAAATAAAAATACTAGGAGACATAAAGATACAAGCCATAATGTTTGTTATCATCAAAAGTATAAACTCGTGAGCTCTAGTCGCAACACCATTCTACCTTTATATCAATGATTAAACTCACTAATATAAATCAAGAACTTTTAGATGAATTTGGGATTTTAGATATGTACGAAGAATTGAATCAGTTTGTTAGAAATGATGTTTGGGAAATGATTGAAAGGCCTATGGATCAAAGTGTTGTTGGAACCTAGTGGGTGTTCAAAAATTAAAGGAATAATTCTAGTGTTGTGATTAGAAATAAGGCAAGATTGGTGGCCAAGGGGTATAATCAAATAAAAGGAATTGATTTTGAAGAAACTTATGCCCCTGTAGCTAGACTTGAAGAGATAAGGGTATTACTAGCCTATGCCTATTTTAAAAGTTTTAAATTATTTCGAATGGATATTAAGAGTGCCTTTCTTAATGGGGTGATACAATAATATGTTTATGTTGAATAACCTCTAGGTTTTGAAAACTCATAATTTATTAATCATGTGTTTAATTTAAAAAAGGCATTGTATGGACTAAAATAGGCACTTAGGGCTTAGTATGAGAGGTTAAGCACTTTCCTATTAGAAAGATTATTTGTTAAAGGAAGTGTGGACACCACTCTTTTATTAAAAAGGGTAGGAGAAGAATTACTCATTGTTTAAATATATATTGATGATATCTTGTTTAGATCCACCAATAAAAATCTTTGTGATACTTTTTTAAAGATAATGAGTAGTGAATTTGAAATGAGTTTAATGGGAGACTTGAGTTATTTTCTTAGTTTTAGCATAATGCAAAATGAGAAAGGAATATTTCTTAATCAGTCGAAGTATAGTAAGGACATCCTCAAGAAATATAAAATAGATAATGCTAAACTAATGAGTACACCAATGAGTTCTTCAGTGCAGCTAGATAAGGACTCAAAGGAAAAATCTATTAATCAAAAGAAATTTAGAGGAATAATCGGATCATTGCTATACTTGACTGTTAGTAGACCATATATCATGTTTAGTGTTTGTTTGTAAGCTAGATTTCAAGTTGATCCAAAAGAATCATATCTAACTGCTATTAAGAGAATTCTAAGATATCTTTTGGGAACTCAAAACTTAGGGATTTGGTATTCTAAGTACAGTTCTACTTTTGAAATCATTGGATATTCTGATTCAGATTTTGTAGGATGTAGTGTTGATCAGAAAAGTACTTTTGAAACTTATCAATTAATAGAAAACTCTTTAGTTTCTTAGTCTAGCAGAAAATAGAATTCAGTAGCCCTTTCTAATGCTAAAGCAAAATATATTGCCTTAGGTAGTTGTGTGGCACATGTTCTTTGGTTAAAATAACAACTAATTGACTTAAGATTTTCTATTGGCACTATTTCAATTTTCTTTAATAATATAAGTTCTATATGCATTTCAAAGAATCCTATTCAACATTTTAGAACCAAGCATATTGATATTAGACATCACTTTATTAGACATCATGTAGCTAAAGGAGAAATTGAATTACACCATGTTACCACTGAGAATCAACTTACAGACATTTTCGTAAAACCACTGGCTTTTGACGCATTTAGCACCTTAAGAATCAGATTAGGTGTGATTAATCTCAATGCTTAAAATTGAATTTTTTCAAATTAAATTTGTAATATATTGATGTGTTTGTTTGTTTATTACTGTTTGTTTATTATTTGTGTTTTGATGTTTCATTAGTTTTTTTTTTTATCATTAGTATTTTATTTTTAGTTTTACTTTTCTTTGTTGAAAGTCATCAGATCTTGAGTGATTAATTTTTAAAAAGTTTTTTTTTGTTTATCATGTCTTGTTTTAAATTATTTTTCATCATATTGTACGAATTGTTTTTGTACTTTACGAATCTTGTAGCATGCACATGATATTTTTCTGAGTTAAGCACACAAAATTGAGATTTTTCGATGTATATCATACTGTGTCTAAAACTTTCTAAATGGCAAGTAGTAGCAAGAGGGCATGTTTTTCTAGAGGATCTTCCTCTCACACTAGTACTTTTTGAGAACCTCTATAATTCCAAAAGTTGGTGATCATATAAATATGACTCCTCTTTTGTCTACTCTCACATACTTGATCATGACCGAAACTCTTATTAATATTAATTATGGACTACCTCTACAAACTTTTTGATATTGGAATTCCTCACAATAGGAGAAAAATAAATGTGGCATTAGGACACCTAGTTACTTACATCTTAGAGAAGAAATGCAACCTGATCCATCCTGAACCTCCAAATGAACTTCCCATTTACTTTACTGATTCTTCTTTTCATGCACTTTTTGGTCAGATCAAAGTTCTGAGGGCGACAACTCAGAGGGAGAGGAAGGAGCACATGCACCTGCACTTGGACCCAAAATAAAATTTTTATCAAGAAATGGTTCAGTATTTCGACAGATTGGAAACTCAATTTGATCAACCTTTTGATCAAATTGAGAATCACCTAAATCAACAGGATGTGAGGTGTAACGAAGATATGGGGTGGATCCGAGGGAAATTTGACTCAGTTAATACTAATATAGCTACGATCAATAGTTACTTTATGCTGTTCAACCCTCAGCCTCCTCCAGACCAGGTTCCCTCAAATTTCTAGTTGTGATCTTTCTATTGTACTAGTTGTGATGTTTTGTTTAGATTTCATGTGATGGCTTTGTTACATAATATTGTTCTTCGTATTTCCTTTCTAGTCATTGTATTAGTTGGCTATTTCATATGTGATAAATGGAATGGTATTTTGTCATTTGGTGAAATTACTCTTCTTGAAATATTTTATGTTCTTGGAATTAAATCATTTGGTGTTGATTTGTAGAATGAAATTTTAAATTACTTTGCTCTACAAATTAATTTTCTTGCAAAATTTAATCTCTCAAAATTTTAAATTACATTATGACTGGATGTAGGTTAGAAGTTCAATTTCATGTTCTTATGGACAAGTTTTGTTTAGCTAAAATTGTTGCAAAATAGATTTCTTATTTTTATTTTATTTCTTTTTCAATATATTTATGTTTGTTAATTATTGGAATTTTTATTAAAGATTTATTGAATTGAAAGACTGGAAATGTACAAGGATACACAAAGCATGCCAAACAAAAAGATGCACAATATTTGCCAAAGTAAAAAGAGGCACAAAATTATCCCAAGCTAAAAAATATACAAAGTGTGCCACCAAATATTAAAAAGATGTGCAATGTCGCCAATTGAAAAATTCATATTGGTCATATAATCAGCAATAATCTTATTCATTGAATTAGAATCTAATTAATCTTTATTTCATCATTTTTGCAATAATTATTTTTATTTTATTTGTCTAGAATAAATAATGAACATGATTGTCTCTTCTTATCTTAGTTGTTCTTTGATTTAAAATTTGAATTTTTCTTTTTAGCAATAGAAAGTTAATATTGTATTTGCAACTACTTTAAATTATTCTTCTTCTTTGTCAACTATTTTAATTTATCCATTGAAACCTATCTTTTCAAGAGGTACTTCCCTTGTTATTATTATCAAAAAGGGGAGTCATTAGTTATTGTTTGATATGTTTTTGATATATGTGTGTGATTTGGGGGAGTCATTAAAATTAGAAGTTATTGGATGATGTATGTGTGTAGGATTATTTATTATCATGTGTGATTAGGGGGAGTCGTTAGAAGTTACTGGTTGGTGTATATGTGTATGATTATTTATTGTTTAAGTTTTTTGTTTTGTTTGTTTTGTTTATTTTTATGTTTTTGATTTTCATTGGAATCCCTTGTTTTAAAGTGATCACTCATTGAGGGGGAGGTTAGGAGAAAAATAAGCTTAAGTGTTAACTCAAATAATAATTATTTTACCATCATCGAAAAGGGGGATTGTTGCAACTTAGTTTTCCAAACTATATTTTTACATCATATGAGTTTTTTTATTATTCCAAAATATTATTGTGTTGATTACTATTTATCCTAACATAGATTTGATACATTTTATTTGTGTTGTTTGTGTTTACTAACATTCCAAGGAAATCATACTCCAGACTGCCAAAGACTTCAAGACAGATTAGAATAGGAGTTTATTTTATGAAGTATGTACTTTATCTATTTTTCTTGAGTCTGAGAGAGTGGGATTGTAAGGGTCTTAACTGTGCATACACATACTGGGGGAGTGATTAAAAAACTTAATTTCTCAAAACTGATCGTACTGTACGATTTTTAAATAGTATTGGATGGTTTATCATGGTAATTCCTCCCAAATCAAAGTTAATCAAATCATGTAAGAATTGTTTTTGAACTATTCATACAGTATGATATTTATTCATACAGATGATCCACAGAGTATGAAATGGGTGCGTACCAGATCATCCCAAAGGAAAATGGAATTTTTTTTATCAATTCATATTGTACTATTTATGTTCGTACGGTATGATATATGTTCGTACAGACAATTCATAGAGAACAAAATGATGTTGTCCACTTTCATACCAAGAAAAATATGATTTGCTTTAATTATTCATGTATAATGTCTGTTCATATAAATGATAGTTAGAGTATGAAATGGGGTTCATACATGATTGTACCAAACAAAATAGTTCAATTTGAACTATTCATATAGTATGATGTGGGTTCATACAGATGATCTAGAGTACAAAATTAGTTTCATACAGCATCGTATGCCAATTTTTGAATTGTTCGTATGTACGAAGTTCGATCGTACTGTATGATCCAAGTCCATTCAACTTGAAATTTTTAGTTTTCAGGATGGTTTTTCTAGTCCTTTGTATATAAGGGTCCTAAAAACTAACACTCTCATCTCTGATCTATGAATTTCTTTTGAGAGTGGACTTGGAGAGTGTTAGGAAGAGTGCTTTGGAATTGGAGAGTGAGAGATCTTGTGAGAGGGATTTGTCAGAGGATTCACAAGGTTGCCCAACGGTGAGGATCTCTTGCTTGTTCTTCAAAGTTCTTCTATCCTTTCATTAAGCCTCTTAAAAGAAGATTTTTAAAGGAGATCACGGTATCTGCCATCACTAGGAGGGTGAGAAAGGATGTCGATACTCTATCATCCCCAGGAGGGTGAGAAAGGATGTCGGTACTCTGCCATCACTAGGAGGGTGAGAAATGATGTCAGTACTCTGCCATCACCAGGAGGGTGAGAAAGGACGTCGATACTTTGTCTTCACTAGAAAGGTGAGAAAAGATGTCGGTACTCTGCCATCACTAGGAGGGTGAGAAAGGACATCGATACTCTACCATCTTAAATCAATTTTCTAAAATTCAAGAGAATTTTTAAATTACCAATTCACCCCCCTCTTGGTTAGCCTTGGGAGAATTGCATTCGGTTTAACAACCTACTCAAACTTTCAGATAGTTCCTTATTCCCTTAATCAGTGTATCAAATATTCACAAGATTATGTTAAGTACTATATATTGGGAGATTTGTAACCATTTCAATTCATAAAATTACAACTTATTACTACTTTCCTAAAAAGTAAACAGTGATCTTTAGAAACTTCAATCTAGCGATACAAATTGAAAAAACAAGAGAAAGAAAAAGAAAGCAAAAGAAAATTAAGAGAAATAAGAAGAAAAACATTCCTTTCCTAAATAAAATATTTGCTGGCATACTACCCCTCTTATGTAAAGAGGTGGTAGAATGGTTCAATGAGCTCAAGGGAGAGGCAAAAGATGAAAAATTGAAAGAAATTAAAATGGTGGAATAAAGAATATTTGTAAACAAAGATGCCTATAATACATTTTTATTTGGAGTCCACTTTAGAGGATGGATCATATGTATTTAAGAAAAATAAAAAGAAGATAAAGCATATAAATATAATTTAATAGTTGAAATTCAAAGCATCTCTAGAAGTAGACAGTGATGAGGATAGGGCCCAAGTAGCTTTTGAATGTATCAAAGATACTCTTACTTTTGAGAAGCTTAAGACGTATGTGGAGAACATAACTTTAACCCCACTATCTTTGGATATTATAACTTAGTTGAAAGTTAAAGTATCTCTTTCACTGAGCTTAGATTATAAAAATACTTAATTTATCCACTTAACTACCAAAAGTCCTGAAGATGATGTAATGGTTGATGATCCATTGATGAATGAAATAGTAAAACTCCCTTTTGAGTGGTATCATCTATGAGTTAAAAAATTAGCTAAGCAAGGTTTAACACCATTAACTTGGACTACAGCTAAAGCTTAGTAATTTGAAAACCTAATTAATAAAAATACTATAAGCTAAAATCAAAAGTAGGTGTTAGCTTTGGTGCTGTTGGTCTAGTAGATTCTAATGTATATTGCATAGTTCTCTCTAAAAATCTTGAATAAAATAATCTCTTTACAATGAGATTTAAATCTTTAAACAAACTTTGCATAGAGACTTTAGATGATCTTGATGACTCTCAAGTTAGGGATGCACCCATATAAACTTGAAGAGGGATCAAATCTACTATTAATGATATAAAAGAAATTAACTTGAGTAATGAAGCAAAACCTTATATGATTTTTATAAGTTTATTGTTGAATGAGGATAAAAAAAATGACAGTCAACCTTCTTTTCATAGTTTAAAGGCTATTTTTCCTGGAGTTATGATGAAATAATTGGATTATCTCAAGATGTGGTAGTACACAAACTAAAAATCCAACCTTATATGGTTCCTATGACATAAGCCCCTCGATTCATACATTTAAAAATTAAACAATAAGTTATAATAGAAGTTAAAATTCTTATAATTGTTAGCTTTATTCGAGAAGAGAAATATCTCACTTAGTTAGCTAGCATCATTCCAGTTAAAAAGAATAATGTAAATTTTTGTGTTTGCATAAACTTTAGGGATTTAAATAAGGCTTGCTCCAAAGATGAGTTATTATTGCCTATACTGGAGCATATGGTAGACATTGCTTCTTCGCATCCAATGTTATCTTTCATGTATGGTTCATTTAGATATAATAAAATAAAGATGGCTCTTAAAGATGAGAAATTCACTATATTTAAAATGCTAATGATGCCCTTCAGACTCTAGAAACTTATACCAATATACCAGGGAGCTATAACTCAACTCTTTGACGGACATATCCAGTAATAAGTGAAATGTTATATTAATGATCTAGTTGTTGAAAGTCATGAATGGGAAGACCACCTACATGACTTGAGAATTATTTTTAAGAGATTGCACTGTTGTGATTTAATGATAAATCATTTGAACTTTTCCTTTGGATTGACCTCAAGGATATTTTTTTTAGCTTAGTGTAAACTAAGAGGCTATAGTCATCCATTTGGTACTAATCAAATATCTCACCCATTTGGGTGAGCCAATCTAGAAACATATTGGATCATGAACACCAGCATAAGTTGGGCCTTTACCATAACCTTCTTTGTGGGGTCATCATTTACATGTCCATGATCTCTCCTAGGTGAATGTTCATACCCAGGGCTTTCCAAAAATTCATCTCATATAAAAATAATTTTATCTTTGTTTTAAAAAGCCTGCGGGACCTGCATTTTAGTGATCATGGATTACATTTGGGTAGTTAGGTTTATTCTCATATCTTAAAATTTATAGAAAGTCTCTTAATTTTGAATGGAAACCTCGTCTACCCTTTTTGATAGGTTTTTTTACTTGATCCATGCTAACAGATTTTGGTAGCATACTTTATGTTGTGTTGATGCAAAAATGATACAATTTGAAAAAAAAATTATTTTTATATATTCAATGGATGCTTGTTTGAAAAAGAGCTCTAAAAAATCAAGGCCTTTGATTTAATGTAAGGTGCTATTTAAAATGGTCAACATTAAAATTACTTGCAAGAAATTAACTAAAATCCAAGTTTGCAATGTAAAGTATCATGATATTTATTAGAACATAATTTAAATTTTATTTTGCAAGTGGATCACACCGTTAGTAATGCAAAACACTCTAGGACTTTAGGTTAGGATACTTTAATAGTTTATTAGCTAAGTTTTGAAATTTCAAGGCCACTAGTTGACACAAATTACAATGGTTCATAAAATTATCTAGAATGAGTAATTTCTGTCTATGTTTTCCAATAGAAAATTGGATGCAATAAAAAGAGTTTACAAATTCCAAAATTTTGAGAATGATCATTTATGTAGTCCAATTTCATTAACTACAAGTATTTGCTACGCATCCAATTTTCTTGGCGATGAAGTTTCTAATGCTTCTCCTTAGACTGTCTACGATACCGATTCAATGAAAAATATGATTATAACTAATGATGATGGATTAAGGTATTCATTAATCTTCTTAAGAGTGATAAGAGTATTTATTAGGCTTTGGTGAGGATTGGAATTAAGAATTAAATAAAATAGGTTGACTAATACTATAGCTTGTTAAATTTGAGAACTTTTTAAACACAAGTTTACGATTTTTGTGAGGATATAATATAGAACCCAAGGCTTAGAAAACACTTAGAATGTATAGATAATATCTTGAGTTTTTAATACATTTTTAGGGGTTTAAAGCATTTTTAAGGGGTCTTCGAACAAGACTCAGTCTTGCTAAATTCCCATTTGGATGATATCATTAAGTTGGGTTTTGGGTTTTAGTTTAAGGGATTATGGTTAGATTTTTTAGATAAAATCACAAAACTTAAAGCACATGCCATTTGAACATCTCGTGCATCATCCTCTCAAAAGAGGAAACACCATTTAATAAAAAAATTAGAATATTTAATTAGAGGGGTAATGTGTTATTCTTATGCCTCGAAAGGACATATAGCATGAAAATGTCTATATAGAATACACCATTAAACTCAATATGTCTAGAGGTTAAGGCCCCATGAGCACAATAAGACATTTATATTACCTTGCAATATAGGGCCCAAATTTATGTGGGTTCCAAAATTTACAACTTAGTCTATTTTGATAGTAGGCCTTCATAAGGGGTCTAATGAAGGCATGTGGTATTTGGACAATGGAAGCTCAAGACATGTAATTAGAGACATTAGTAAATTCATCATGATGGAGTCCATATATAATGGAAAAGTGACACAAGGAGATAAATCCACAATGAAAGCTTTTGGTATAGGTATTATACGAAACCTAATTATTTTATAATTGAAAAAAGTCTTGTTTATGTTTAAGCTTCATTTGTTAAGTATTAGTAAGTTGTGTGATAAGGTTTTTGATGTTAAATTTTTTTCGAAGGAATATTTATTTATTTTAAATAACAAATCTATGCTGAAAGGGTTATTAATTAATAAAATTTATATGATTAATCATGACTGTAATGATAAAATAAGTGAAGTATGATGCCTAAGGACAATCATAGATGAATCATGGTTATGGAATAGAAGATTATGCCATGTCAATAATAGAGCACATAGGAAAATCACACAATTAAAATTGGATAGGGAATGCAAAAGTTAGATGTCACAAAAGGACACCGATTTGGTGTAAATCAATTAGGAAGCCAAGTAAAATCATCATTTCACTCAATCAAGGAAGTTCTGACAAATTGAGCACTTGATATTCTTCATATGGACTTGTTTGGACTAGTTAACACCATGAGCTTAAAAGGGAAATCATATGGATTTGTGATTGTAGATGATTATAAAAGTTTTGCTTAAATAAAAATTTTGACTCATAAATGTGAATCATTTGAGGAATTTAGAATATTATTTATATGTATTCAATGAAACATAAGATGCATGATCTCCACCATCCCTAGAGATTATGGCAAAATAATTGAGAATGACAAATTTGAGTCCTTTTATCAAGAACAAGGAGTAGAACATAACATTTTTGCACCTAGAACGCCCTAATAAAATGGAGTAGCTGAAAGGAAGAATAAGACCTTAGTTGAGGCAGCTAGGACAATGTTGAGTGAGTATACATTACCTAGGTACTTTTGGATAGAAGTGGTGATACAATATGTAATATATTGAGGCTTTCTATTAATGCTTAGTTGAATAAGACCTCATATGAGCTTCTAAAGGGTAGATCATAAAACCTCTCTCATTTGCATTTCTTTGGGTGTTGATGTTTTTTCTTGAATAATGGAAAACCTTCATTAAGAAAATTTTATTCCAACACAAATGAGGTAGTTTTTTCTAGTGTATTCTTTTATAGAAAAGGCATATAGAGTGCTTAATACAAGGACATATATTTTAGAAGCTTCAATCCATGTTACATTGTATGAGTTGGATATGATTGCCCCTTCTAAAGAGATAGAGGAAAAGGAATATTTCATTCTTATACTTGAAAACATAATATTAGAACAAAGGGAGAAAAATGAAGAATCACTTCCAAAAGAATGAAAATATGTTGCATGCCATCATAAGGACTAGATTATTAGAGATTCTTTCTTAGGAGATAGAAATAGATTAAGAATTAAGAAGGAGATTTGCCACATTATATTTATTTCTCTAGTAGAGCCTTCTAGGGTAGTTGAGGCATTAAAAGATGAGTATTTTATTATAGAATTCAGTCAGGTCACAAGAGATGACATGTGGGAGCTAGTGCCTAGGCCATTTAATCAGAGAGTGATAGGAACTAAGTGGGTGTTTAAAAATAAATTGAATGAAACTAGATCAGTCGTAACAAACAAAGTAAGATTGGTTTCTAAAAGATATAATCAAGTCGAAGGTATGGACTATGAAGAAACATTTTCCTTAGTAGCAAGGTTAGAGGTCACTAGGGTACTATTAGCTATTGCATGCTTTAGAGGCTTCAAAGTATACCATATGGATGTTAAAGTACTTTTTAAATTGGAATAATAAAAGAGGATGTTTATGTAAAGCAACCACCTACATTTGAGAGTGCTTCTCTACCAAATTATATGTATAAGATTAAGAAGGTACTGTATGGATTGAAACAAACACCAAGAGTGTGGTATGATAGACTTAGTAAATTCCTTTTAGATCATTTGTTTGTTAAGGGGATAGTAGACACCACACTTTTATTAAGAAAAATGGAAAAAATATTTTAATTGTCCAAATTTACTTAGATGATATTATTTTTGGATTGAGAAATACTGGCTCATGTGAAGAGTTTCTAGAATCAATGAAAAATGACTTTGAGATGAGTATGATGAGAGAGTTAACTTACTTTTTGTGATTCGATATTAAATAATGAAAAGATGGAACCTTGTGTTGTCAAGCAAAATATGTGAATGAACTGATTAAAAAATTTGACATGAAAGGCTATAAGAGTATGAGTACCCCCATGAGCTCTACTGCTCAATTAGGTAAGGATCAAAGTGGCAAGCCCATTGACAAAAAGAAATGTACCAGGATGATGAAAAGGTATTTTTATTTGATTTTATCTATTTTATACAAACCCAAGGTTCACATGAGTTTACATCTTATTTCAATTAGTAAAGAATTGAATCAAGTATCATTCCCATGAGAAAGGTAATATCCTAAAATTACTCTATTGTTATTTATGTGAATCACTATGTTTATCTAACCAACCAAATTTTAAATGTTTGCTACAAGACTGCTCCGACAATTACAAAACGGAGAATGTTTATGTCAAAAGTTGTTATGAACCTATGATTGTGCACAAATTAAAGTATACAAAAGTTTTATTTATTTAAGTTTATTATGAATAAGAGCGATTTTTCTCCAAGATCTCTGTCAAAAATTTAGGAGTGTAAAGTTACCGTTTATTTAACTAAAGCGATTTTATATCCTTAGAATCCAAAACTTTATCCATCATATATATATGCATGATAAAGTTCAATTTTAACTCCAATAATTATTCCTCAATTCCTTTGATGAGGTACTAGAGCACACTTATTTTTAAGTTAATGCACGACCAATGTAAAAACTAAAGGAAGAGTGAGGGAATTAAAAACAACATTGAAAACAATTCATGAAGTTACAATCCAAACATAAGCACACTTACTTTCTCACACATCATAAACCCAAATTAAAGATTTTAGCTAGCCATGAATTTAGAACTAAAAGAAACAAATTCCATTAATTGGAAAAACTAAGTATAAAGAGACTCAAAGAAAAGATTATATTAAGAAGTTCTTTTAAATATGATTACAAACTCTTTTGGCACCAAAATTGACTTCCTACACTTTCTCCTCCTCCTTCAATCTCCCCAGACACTCCCTAATCTATTTTACACATGAAAATAAAGCCATCCCTTTAAAAATTTAGCCAAAAAGTATTTATATTTTTGTACAATAGCTAACTCTAACACCATGGGGTTAGTAAGGATAGCACTCTCATACTCACAAAAGAACTAGCAAGTAGCACTCAAAACTTCCTCTCTTATAGTGCTCTAACTGATTAGATGTGTCATTTCATTGAAGTTACTACTTTAACTATTACATTGTTGTGTTGGGGCAATTAAGCAATGTTGCTCCATCTCCAATGCTATGGTGTTGCCATTTTTGTTAAGGTATGGAGCCAATCAGACGTTGTGGTGCACTGTTTCCGCTATTGTGGCTTATTAGTCTCTATATTTTTGGTTGAAATAAGGGGTTGACCACCGTGAATGGGTTGAGGATACAATGCTGATTTTGTTCTTACTTTTAGCCCTTTTATGGAATTTTCCTTCACAAGCAATGCAAGTGAGATATTTTAATTGTAAAAGAATTATCAAAACTATCACATAATTTTTCACTAACAAATTCCCTCAAACTTAAACCATTACTTGTCTTGAAGTAATATTGAACTCTCAATCATCTCTTCTCATTTTTAATTTTAGAATATTGTATGTAAGATAATACTTCACTTAGTGATGTGAATTACAATAGTTTGATGGCTACTAACTTTAATTAATGCAATCAATAAAAAGCATCCTAATACATCTTTGATATTAATATTCTTGCTAAATTCAAATGCTAAATGTGTAAGTGCGATTGTTGAGAGATTTGCTCGTGGTGAATGATTTTGGATTTAGGGAATTTTGTATTCATTTAACTTAGCAATTCAAGTACTAGCTTTATTATATGTTATAATTCTTACCATCTTGCTCTAGTTTATATTGCTCTTGGATTTTTAATATGGGATTAGACTCTTTGGGTACCAATTTTTGGATGTTCCAATACTTTTCTTTTTATATACAAATTTTTTTCCAACTTTGGTAATGATGTTGATTAAATGTTTATCTCTCCCCTTAAAATAACCTAAGTTATAATCAACTAAACTGTAGTTGTAAGAATGCATAATGCCATAATTACTCAATTCTAATGAACTCTCAAATAAATTTAAATGCTATGCTTTCACTAATCCCTTATTCATTTAAACATGAATTAAATAGTCAAGTGCTCAAAAGTTGTTTAGGAGTTTTCTATATTAAGAATTATTAGTCCTAATGAAGGCAATTAGTTTCCATTAAGGTTGCTTAATTTTAATTACTTCCAATCTTATTTTCAATTTATCAGGTTTATTTTTTTTATTGTTTCTTATTTTTATTTATTCAGATTTATAATTTTAGAAATTAACACACATAAACACAAAATACAATAAATAAAACAAAGGAGCAAGCAATAGGCTTGAAGTTTGAAACAAAATGGAAATAACGCATTCATTAACATCACATTCTAACTACAATCCATTCAAGGGGAATTTTAATTCTACAAAAAAATAATTGAAACAAAATCCATAATGTAGGTGTGCATACTAGCAACCTGAACCTTAAGGTCAAGCACATGATCTCCTAAAGTCTTTGGGTCTCTAGGCTTAGGTTGATTAGGTTGGCTAGGCTAACTAGGCTGATTACTACCCTCCCCTACATCCTTAAGAGTTTCAGTTTTTCCTTTGGTGATAGCAAAAAATGTAAAGAGCTTCTCTTCCCCAGACTCTTCTAAGACTCCTTGTATGCATAAAGAATATATCAAAGAGGGGTGCTGAAAACCCATAGAAGTTGCCCCGTGATGATAAA
This sequence comes from Dendrobium chrysotoxum, assembly GCA_019925795.1. Lineage (NCBI taxonomy): Eukaryota > Viridiplantae > Streptophyta > Magnoliopsida > Asparagales > Orchidaceae > Dendrobium > Dendrobium chrysotoxum. The sequence goes on along the minus strand of CM034300.1, from coordinate 61,224,850 downwards.
TAAAAGAGAATGTTAGATGAATTTCCCAACATTTATCGAGTGACCCATTTGAATAGAATAATTCATAAATGCTTGATCTTTCATCACATCACTCATATTGGTACTTGGAGTAAATCAAGCAGACTAAAATAATGTAAAGCCGTTGACATTCTGGTGAGTGTAGATGTAAGAAAATTAAAATATTCCCCTCCCAAACTTCCACTCTACACCAGATTGGTAAACATTCAAAACTCTAAGGATTTCTAATGATCTATTAGTCTGTTAATGAAAGTAGTATAGTCATCAAACCCATAAACCCTTTTTATCAACACACTATTTAATGTAACTAACTTGCCCCTAATAAAAGCATATTATCATAAGCTTGCCATGGATTCATAAAAGGAATCCCTGACAACAAGAACAATACAAGCAGATGGCGCAATAAAAAAAAATTTCCACCTCACATTCACTATCATCATCTCTAAAACACCTGCAGGACTTCTAAAAACACTCTTAGGGATAAGTTTCTTGTATAAAATAGTGTTGTTCTGAGGGTCAATGGCCAATGGTCCTAATCACCAGGACTTATTTTTTTCTAGAAATAATTTTAATATTGAATTATATAACAGCACTTCTTATACAGGCTCAAATTCCATCCTAATAAGCTTATAAGCATTCTACTTTGTAATTTATTTCTTATATGATTTAAATTTTTTATAAGCTTCTTTTCAAAATTTTTCTAACTCATTCAATTGTGTTAGTCTTTACTCTTCAGCATCCTTAAGATTATAGTTCAATTCGTTTACCTCCCAAAATGTCTTATTTTCTAGTTTTGAAGAAAAATAATAAGCTTTTCTAAAAATGAACTTATAATAAGCCATTCTAGTAGGTATCTTTAATGCTCTCTTAAAAATTCATAATGTAGCATCTAATTTTAAAGCTCAATCTTCCTATTTGGATTCTTAATATTTTCAAGAATTTTCTTGATCTCCCTATTACTAATCTCATCCTAGTCATAGTTTTGGTTAATAAGCAATTTGAACACAATACTGAATTCCATACTTTGAAATTAAAGCCTCCACTAACTTTTCTAAAGGGACCTCCCCTATCACGAATAATGAATCTCGGAATTCCAAATCATGAAAAATATTCATCTTTAAATATTTAATCACTACCTGAACATCTGTTCTAGAAGTTGGAATTTCTTCAATACATTTGGAGACATAATCAACTGCTAACAAAATGTATTATTTTTTGTAAGATTGCATAAAAGGTCCCATAAAGTAAAGTCCCTAAACATCAAAAACTTCTACTTAAAACATGTAATTTAGGGACATTTCATTTCTTCTAGTGATGGCACCTACCAGCTGACATCAATCTCATTTTTAAAATATGCATTGACATCCTTAAATAAGGTAGGCCAATAAAATCAAGATTTAAAGATCTCAGAAGCAGTTCTAAATCTCCTAGAATGCCATCCATATTGTAAGTCAAAATACTGTCTAGTTATTTGCTCAACTTCCTTTTTGGCAACACACCTTATAAGGATTTGATCATTAAACTTCTAAAAGGAAATGGCTTATAATCATTTAGCATAATACACACTTTTTTTACCTTTGTGTATGTGACATGTCAAATGGGATCACTTCACTCGCACTGTAGTTCACAAAGCTCTTTTTTTCATAAGAAATTTGATGTCAAAGTGATCGATATACACTAAAAGCTTGATGCCAATTAAATATGGTCTAAACTTGTCAAAGGAAAAGACAATACTTAAAATCTCTTTTTAGTGGTAGTGAATTATTTTGGGTTGCATTCAAAGTTCTGCTAGTATAATAAATGGTATGGCATTTATTATACATTCTTTGTCCCAATACAGCTCCTACAACATAATCACTAGTATCACACAGTATCTTAAAATGAAATGTCTAATCAGGTGCCATAATGATAGGTGTAGTGATCAAATACTATTTAAAAACAAGGAAAGCTTCAAGAAATTTATTATTCTATTCAGAAGGGACATCTTTCTCAAGCAAATGGCATAAAGGTTTTGTTATTTTTGGAAAATCTCTAACAAATATGCTATAAAAACCAGCTTGTCCTATGAAGCTTCTAATGCCTTTCATAGAAGTGGGTGGTAGAAGATTTTCAATAACTTACACTTTTCTCCCAATTTAATACCAAATATATTTCTAAGCATCATTTTAACACAATTATCAAATATCCCAAGCAAGTATTAAAAGTAGTACTGAAAATTGAGAAATCATATATAAACACCTTAATGCCTTGCTTAATTAAATTAGAAAAACTGACATCATGCATTACTGAAAGGTAGTAGTAGTATTGCAAAGGCTAAAAGGCATCCTCCTAAATGAAAATATTCTATAAGGACTGGTACATGTAGTCTTATCCAGTCTTTGATGCTATAAGAATTTCGGAATATCCTGAGTAATTATCTAGGATGATGTCAAAGGAATGCCCTTCTAACATATCCAACATCTAATCAGTAAAGGGTACGCAAAAATGATCCTTCCTAGTTTCCTTATTTAGTTTCCTATAGTTTATGCAAATTCTCCACCTAGTCACCACCCTAGTGAGAATCAGTTCATTCTTCTTATTAGTCACCACAATTAGGCATCTATTCTTTGTGACACAATGGATAAGACAACCCCAAGACCTATTTTAACTATGATAAATGATTCTTGTATTCAACCATTTAAGAATTTCTTTCTTCACTACTTTCATATCTAGGCTTAATCTCCATTGGGGTTTGGAAGGGATTTTTCTTCAATTAAAATCTTATTTATGCATAAGGATGGACTAACTCCCTTGATATTTGCAATTTTCCAACCTAAACCACTCTTATGCTCACTAAGAACACTAATCAACTTGCCTTTCTATTCTTCTCGTGTATCAATAGAAATGATCACAAACAAGGTTAATTTTTCTCCTAAGAAGGCATACTTAAATGGGGAGGTAGGGCTTTCAATTCTAGATCAGGTGCCTCAATAACAAATAATTTCATAGTCTAACCTAAAGATGATGGATTTAACACTTCAAACCCCCCATAAACATTATAGCAGCTTCACAAATTAATTTGGTAGAATTAGTTACCTCCTCATAAATGTCATCATCACTCGACAGAATCTCTAACAAATAATCACCAAACACATGCTCCAAATAATACCCTAACAGGAATCAAATAAGTCCACTATATAATAATTCTCATTCTGATCCTAAAGAAACTTCATGGATTTCAGGGCATTAAATGTAACTTCCTAATCCTATATCCTCATAGTCAGCTCTCCATTCTACACATCTATCATCCCTCTACTTGCCCTAGAAAAGCTCTTCCTAAAATAACAGGTATCTCTCTATCTTCCTCCATATTTAAAATAATAAAGTCCACATGGAAGATAAACTTGTCAATCTCAACTAATACATCTTCTATTACCGCATTTAGATAAGTGAAAGATCGGTTTACTAATTGAAGGGTAAAAGTTAAAGGTTAGACATCTCTTAAGTTAAGTCTTTTGAAATGAACCAGGGCATAGATTAATGCTGACTCCTATGTCACATAATACCCTCCCATAAAATTTATCCCTAGTAATTATAATAGCAATAAGAATGGTAAAGCTACAATGGTCCTTAAGATTTTGAAATAGCTTTTACTATAGAATCACTACATTCTTGCATTAGGGCCATATTCTTAAAGTCTCCTAACCTTCTCTTCTTACTAAAGTTATCCTTTATGAGCTTACAATAAGTAGGCATCTATTTTAAGGTTTCTACAAAAGGGATGTTAATGGTTAACATTTTTAAGACTTCCAAAAATCTTGAGATCTACCTATCCAAAATCTTACTTCAACAACCTTTAGGGAAATGGTGGTGCTTGTAATACCTCTAGATTAAATATTATGCTCAATCTATTTTCCTGACTAAGTTTAAGGTAAGTCATAAATTTTTGCATTGAAACTCCCTTGTATATGTTAGGGAATTTGTTTGTTTTTAAGGGAATACATGTGTTCTAAAGTAGGTTCTAGTGGCCTAAATGCATGTTTGTGAAATATTAAATTTTTCCCATGGGGAATCATGACAGTAGGAAGGTGGTGCCCAGGCACTATATTCTCTATATTTTGAAAATTTTTAACTAGTGTAGTGGTGTTGGGTTCTAGGCGTCATGATGCTAGGCCAAATTCTTTATTTAAAAAATATATTTTCCACTATTATGCTTCATTTTGATTTGAGCAGCTAGTATCTAGTGAGAAAAAGCGAAGGTTTCCTAGAGAGAGAAACTCCATTTTGGGTAGCTTCGGGCCATTTTTAATTGTAGGCCCAATTTTGAGAATTATCTTGAGTGAGTTAGGTGACCTTTTCTCTATCTCAATTTTCAAAAATATAGAGATTTCTAAAATGTTTTGAATTATTATTTTTATAGTAAAAAATGTGGATAATTTGTTACCTTCTAAACTTTTATCGTGCGACTTTTAATATACTATAGATATGATAATTTTGGGTATTTAGGGATTTGCTGAGAAATTTTGCACTAGGTATTTTAAAAGGTACACCTTTTATTTATCAAAAAAAAGTAATCTAGAACTTAAAAATAATGTTGTAATATAATTAATGGCTTGAAATAGTGTTCTACACAATCCTTACTAATTTGGTTATGTTTAAAAATAGTGAAATTTATAAAGTAGTGTGTTCTGTTACTTACTATTGCATAGTAGTGCACAGATTATGAAATTATGTTATGAGTACATTTATGCTTTAATTTCTACATTGCAATGAATTATGTGATATTTTATGTGAAATATGTCTATTAGGAGAGATAAGAGGTTAGAATCTTTTGGATTCTACCTTATGCTGGAGATATGGAGCTCTCTAAAAATCTATCTGTTGGGTGTTATAAGGGGCAAGATTCTTTGAATTCTATTTGACAAAGGGGGGAATTCTATTTTTTGGGAGTTATAAGGGGTCAGAATCTTTAGATTCTTATTGAAAAAAGGGAAATCTGTTACCTTTTGTTATGAGATATGAAACTCATATGATGTTTGGTCTGTTTAAAGTTTGCATATTATTATTTAAATCACTGATAACTATAATTACTAATCTACTCAGCATAATAATATATTCTATTACATTAAATATTCAGGTGAATGCTTCATAAGAGAAATAAGTGAAAATTTAGATAAAAAAATATGGCTTATTGAGCTGTGTTAGCTCACTGTTATTTTTAGTTCTATTTTTAGGGTCAAAAATGGAAAAGGGCCAATTGATTAGTTGTATCAGGGACCTGGTATGAGTCTATATAGGTATTTTAATCTTTTGATTTTTGTACTGTCATTGCTAATTTTTATTGCCCTATTTTATAACTCTAACTATAGCTATGTATTGTAGTTATATGTGTATTTAATGATAAATGAAAAGAGGATTTTCATGGATGAGTTTTAATTTTAGTACATTTGACGCTATTAGTAGCTCTGTGGTTTGTGATTTGTTTCAAGCAAGAATATAAAAGAAATTTTAAAATATTCCCTAAATTAGATCTTGGGATTTACTTGTTGCAAGCAAACATGGTAGGAATGGTATAGTTAGTGGGACATATAAGGATAACAAGCCTTTTTAGTATGAAAGTAGTAATTTTGGAAATTGATTATAAAAAAGAGCAATAGGAAATTGATCTTTAAGTCATGCAACATATTTTGGGTCTATTTGGGCATTTATTCTTATTTATTTTCATGGGCATGTAAATCTAGTATTGCCCTGAATGATTATGGATTTGCCCTACCTAGATATGATAGATGGACACAGTGTCAGTTAGGTAGAACCAGTATATAGTACTACTATGATAGTCATTTTTGATATAGTTTCACAGTTTATAGTTTAATAGCCTAGCTAATGGGTGAAGCACAAAGCTTGGTTCATTTTGTTAGGCATGATGAGGTAAGTTATCATTTATAGATTTTTTTAGGTTAAAACCTCTGAGATTTGAGGCACTATGGAGCCCAAAGGTAGTAGAGGACTTAGTAAGGAGGCTAGAGAAGACATTTAAAGGTATGTAGTGTCTTCCTGAGAGGAAAGTATCATTGACATTTTTTTTTATCTAATGGAGAGGTTGTGTACTAGTGGATGGGCTAAAAGGAGGAAAATTTTCAAGGGTGATTGTACTCTTTGATCAACTGAGAGGAGTTTTTAGACATATTTAAGGCATGATTTGTATCGCCTTCTGCATGATAGTAGATGCAAGAGAATTTTTTTATAATTGGTTCAAAGGAGCAAGACAGTTATATAATATGAGTTAGAGTTTGTTATTTTAGATCAATATGCTTGGTAGTTGATTAGCACTACTGGAGAGAAGTGCTACATAATTCTAAGTCAATTATGAGACTGTCTGAGGTAGCTACTCATCTTATTCAATATTTTTTATTTCTCTAAGCTTGTAGAGAGAGCTCATTTGATTGAGAACAATTTAATAGCTACTAAGTAGTGGTGGACTACTTGTAGAAAGTGGTTTAGTGGTAAGACTTCTAGAAGTAGATTCTCGAGGAAGAAGAATAGATTTGGACTAAGAGAAACCTAGAGAAGGGAACATTCTGTAGTAGTTTTTAGTAGTGGCAATGTGGCCAGTTCTTATTATGTTAAAAGATCACTTGTATTTCATAGTTTTAGTAGATAACAATCTAATTAGTACTATAGGCTGACAAGATAGTATTTCAGGTGTGGGTAGATTGGACACAGGATAGTTGAGTGTCCATAGGTATAACCTGACCTAAGCTCTGAGTACCAACCTAGGAGTTCAGTTAGGTCTACAGGGAGACTAAAGATAATTCCACCTCACATTATTATTGAGGGATCATTCAATAGAGGTAGTGGTTCTGTTTAAGCAGAAGGTAGATCATCTACAAGTCACAGAGAGTTTGGTAGTTGTGGCCAAATCTTACGAGCCAACATGAATTTTGTTTTAATATTTCTTTATTCAAATCTACATAACATAATATATATTACCTCAAAAGACAAATTGATGCTTGACTATTGATATGAAAATAGAAATAGGTTTTATTTTCATATTCAAGCATGGCATAAGGAATGTTAAATTTATCTTGAAAGATGAAAGTAGCATTCACCTATCATTTTGAATAAGAAATGAACCAATATATAAAGCAAAGTCTACATACACAAGATTCTTCCCCTACCATATAGAACTAAGATAAGGTTTATTTTTTTTACTGGATTCTACACTCCCTATAGAGGCAAGCCTCTATAATTAATTACGTCTCAAGACAAGTCTTGAGATCACTCTTGATTAAAGTGAAGAATAGACCTTTTAAGTTTGTAAAGATTTAAGAAAAAGTTTGGGTTTAGAAGACTTAATGAAAAGATTAGAATTTAGATTTAGATTTTTTTTTAATTTTATATTTTGTATGATTAGATAACCCTCTTGGGGATAGGAGAAACTAAGGGTTGTATTACCTAAACTTATGTTGACCTATAGTGAACTACTAGTTAACATCCTAAGCGCCAACCAATGCCTTATAAATGTAAGAGAAGATTTCTCTATACCCTAGGAATTAAGGAAATTTAGTTTAGAAACTTTAATCAGGATTCTTTAATATGTAAATACATATAAATAGTGCAATGCAATGACATATGATAGAAATTTATAAATAAAACTTTTTTCATTTATAATATAAGCAAAGTACAACCCATGGTCTAAGTTTGGATTTTTACTCCTATATAATGTAGATTTAAATAAGATTTCATACTCTAGTCTTTAAATCTTCTAGCTCTTGGATCTTTTATAAGATTCCTAAAGATAATGACCTTCAAAGGAAGAAGTCATTTTTTGGGAATAGAGAAGTCGGTGTTGCAATGTTGATATTCTAGTACTTCAGTGGTGTCTTTAATGGCATTGAAGCGTTGTTTGTTCCAATGCTGTAGAGCTATATAAAACTTAGAATTTAATGACTTTTTTATATTTTTCCTGTACAATAAAACTAAGGCATCACATTTTAACTTAAAATATAGCACATAAAAGAACACATTATTTACACTTATCATCAATCTAGTTCAGTCATTTGAAAAGCACGAGTACAATCAGCAATTAACTGTGTAAAAAGGTTAATCTATAGATTTAAATGCTATTTAACTACTATAACTTTAAACATACACATCTAGTGATTCAGTAGACCAAATTTCATGTTTAGATCCTCTACGGATTTAGTTTAATGAGCCTTATCCATTAAACTTAATTTTAAGGCTAGATTAATAATGAATAATTTGAGGAATTATTATAGGGTAGTTGTTGTATAATTTGATTTGTTAGGTTATGTACCTTGCTTTTCAAATTTGGCATGGTCTAATCTCAGGGTATGCTTATTATCTCTAATTTTTCTTAAGTTAATTTTAAATCTCATCTAGTCTTGGTGGAATTTTGAACTTTATAAGATATGTTTTAACCTATAAATTCCAATTTTGATAAATATGAATCCATAATGAATTAACATGTAAAATTTAAGTGAATTGAATGTATATGTGTATGGAAAAAAATGAAATTAAAAAATTTATAAAAAAATATAAAAAAATAAAAAAAGTAGCTCAATGATTAACAAACTAAAGATAGAATCCATCTTAATTTTTCCTTAAACCCATAATTTTGTCATGTGAACATTAATAAAGGAGCAAATTAAATAAATCATTAAAAACAAACCAACGGTCCAAATGGGTTCAAATTTTCATTGATGTCATCTTAGGTCATTGTTGACCTAAGTTCAAAATTTCATTAAGTTTGATTTCAGTTTGTACCTTAAGTAGTAAAATCTAAATTCCTTATGTAAGTAGATTTAGAAAATTTTGAAATAGTTCATAAAAACTAATAATGATATAAACAAAATCACATCTAATTCAAAATAAAGATTAGAACATTATAAAATTAAAAATTAAGTAAAATTTAAATCTTGAAGCTAAAGTCAAACCTTGGTCAAACCCAAGCATATAGAGAAAATAAATATAAGAAATCTTTAAAGATTAATAATAAAAATTAATAATCAAATTATGTAATCAATCTCATTTAAAATCCAAAATCATTAAAATATACTCTAAAAAAAAACATGAAAATTAGTAATAAATAATGGTCTTCTAATATTCCTGAATAAGTAATAAAATATTAATAAATAACATTAAATCCTAGCCATATGTAATTGCTTTATCCATTTTGGTTTGAACTTTTTCATTTCCATGAGGCATAGGATAAGTTTATAAATGAATCTATTGCACCTAATGCTCATTGATCAACATGTTCTTAAAAACTTAAAAATAAAATTTCAAAATATTAAACCATAAAATTGATAATAAATTCACAATTCATTTAAGCTTAAATTTGGAATAAAACATACTGGCCTATAAAAAATCTAAATAGTATGAAATATAACCTAAAACCCTAATTATAAAAATCAAAGTCACACAACCTAGCACACACTTCACATGTTTATTAGGTCAAACAACTCTTGTTGCAAATCTGGTTTTGATGATGACAAACATGTTTCCAGTGTGTTTTGCTTGGCTAATCTGTTTCAGGCACAAAAGACCGCGAGCCACTCAAGCCAACGCAAGATCGGGTCCAAGTGTGTCAAATGTATGATTTTTCTTTTTATTGAGTCAATTGCAATGTAACTGATTCCCTAGCTAAGTAACCTTGCACACACACACTCAGGGAGAGAGATTGAGTGAATTAGAGTTTCTGTTAAAAATTTGTTCAGATCGTCCTAGACGATATCCACATCATCCTGGACGATCCAGTTAAAACAGAAACCCTAATTAGGGCGACTAAGTTAAGAGGGTCTGATTGAGCCGATCGTCCTGGACGATCTACGGATCGTACGGGACGATATTCCCAAATCAGAAATTCTCAGCCGCCAGATCAAGTTAGGCAAGTTCTTATTTTTAGATACTTGGTCTGATCGTCCTGGACGATACGTGTATCATCCCGGACGATCCAGTACAATCATGCCTAATTTAATATGGTAATTAAGGAAAGCAATTAATTTTTGGTTGATACGATCATATCATCCCGAACGATCGCAGGATCATCCCGGACGATCTTGATCGTCTAGTGCATTTAAGCTGTACATCCAGAACTATGTACAGGACGATTTGGGGCCTTTTTGAACTAATCGTACCGGACGATGGCCCTATCGTCCTGGACGATCAAGTCATTTTTTGGTCGTCCAGCACAGATTTCTCTAGACGACCTGAACTGTCTTCTGGACGATCTCCCTCAATTTGAACTAATCGTCCCGGACGATCGCAGGATCGTACGGGACGATATGAACAACTTTTTCTATTGATCGTCCAGAAGAGCCAGATCGTCTAGGCTAAAACAGCTGAATTTGAACTGATCGTACAGGACGATCTACCGATCGTCCTGGACGATCTTGGCCGACCAGTTGAGATTTAGGGCAAATTTTAAGCCCTCCTTTAAAAGAACTTTTTCCAATTTTTGGAAAAATCTTTTGCTGCCTTCCTTCCCTGAGAAACCCTAGAGAGAGAGAGAGTTGGGAGAGAGAGAGAGAAGATCTTGTGAGGGGGAGTTAGTGAGGGATTCACTAAGGTTGCTCTGAGCACGGATCAGAGTCGTCTTCTCCGCTCGTCGTCTTTCGTCTAGTCAGTGTTCGTCGTGGGAGGATCGTTCACAAGAAGATCCGGGGTTCTCTGCCCGCTTCAGGTGGAAGCAAAAGGAGTTCGTAGGTTCTCTGCCTGCTTCAGGAGGAAGCGAAAGGAGTTCGAAGGTTCTCTGCCTGCTTCAGGAGGAAGCGAAAGGAGTTTGAAGGTTCTCTGCCTGCTTCAGGAGGAAGCGAAAGGAGGTCGGGTTCTCTGCCTCACCGTGTGGTGAAAAGGAGATTTTTGTACAGGCTTCTCCGCCTTGCTGTGGGAGCAAAAGGAGAGACACTTCTGTTTAGTGCAATACCCGGAGGGGAGGCTCCGGGGAGTGGACGTAGGTCAAGTTGACCGAACCACTATAAAATCTGGTTTGCTTTTCTAATTCAATTCTGCACTTTAATTTTTTCTGATATTAACTGCTTGGGTGAATATCTGTGGTTGATCTTTTTATCGTTGTTTTAATTTGTTTCCGCTGCACGTTATAAAAAGATTTTCATAGTTATCGTGAAATTTTTAAATAACCAATTCACCCCCCCCCCCCCCTCTTGGTTAGCCTCGGGACTAGTTCACTAGGGCTTAACATCCCTATCGAACTTTCAACTCTAGTCTTAGGGTAGGAATGTTGTTTTATTTTACTTGACTTCTTTTACCTATGGTTGTTGTACATGTTGATTGATATTGATAATTGTGCATAGTGTGGTTTAATGTTTATTCATGTCTATGATAATGATTGATGGTTTTGTGACGAGCCAATAGATATCCTTAGTAAGGACTGTCTGATTTACTTAATGCTAGTGTTGTTTTCTATATGTGATTGTGCTTATGCATAACTATTGAAAGGGGGCTACATATTATATATATATATATATATATATATATATATATAACTCACAGGTGATTCAGCTACATAGGTCACTAAATAAATAAGAGCATGTACAAGCTTTATATATTGCTAAAAAATGATTAATGGTACTCTGTGAATGTGATTATAAGATATATGAAATATTTTTATACTAACCCTTTTAGGTGTATCTAGTCTTTCTATTTTTCAAATTTAATATATAAAGTATAAATAAATTATGAAAGTTAATTAAGATTATTTATTCTAAGTAAAATTAGAACAAAAAGAGTAAATCTTCTTCCTTTGAAGATGATGTATTTTGGAAACTTTTTTGGAAGGATGATCGATGTTAAGGACCTTGAAAACTTGATGATTATAAATAACCTAATTTTGTATATGACTTTCATCAAATATAAGAATAGAAGCCCAAGCTGAGCTTGGCCATCTTTTTCTTCTGTAGACCCATGGTTGCATGTAAGTGGTACTTGCCACATGAACTTTACTCTATGTTTTACATTTCAGATTTGATTGATTGATTGATGTGTTTACACTGTGTGAATTAGACTCATACTTTTTAATAGGATTTTCACAAATATGTTATTTTCCTGGATACACGTTAGGCTCCTTGGAATATATAATTATTATCTTTTAAAAAACATGCTTTATATTTCCTATGAGCATGGATTGCATTTAAAATCTATGTTACATATATGAAATTCACACATGCCAACAATGAACAAGGGGTGGCCTAAGTGATGTGGCTGAGCCCATTTTTACTATTTATTTTAGTAGTCATTATGCTACAAAATTCTTCTTAGAAAACCATTCTTTTATTTTCTCTCATATAGCATTGCCTTAGTTCACTTAAATGATTTTAAATGTTAGAAAAAATATTTCAATTACATTAGGTAGGTGCATTCAAACTTTGATAAGTTAAAAACCTTGATTTCAATTATTGTATTATACACCGTCTTTTCATAAACAAATAACAACCTACATATTTTGCATATCATATAGACCTATATTTATTATTTTAAAAGCTTTAGATGGTTTAGTTAGCATTCCACTTCTTGCAAATGTAAGTCCAATAGCATCAAGCTTTCTACTAAATCCTTCTAGGGTATAAGGATATAAGTCATATTTCACAAATCTTTGGATATCTTATGACTAAATTTGAATCACTATCATGTAGTGGCTAATCTTAGATTTGGGATCTGAGATAAACTTTAAATCATAAGTCTTCACTTTCCAATAAGAATAATCTCATATTTATAACGAATTAGTCAACTCAAATATAAAAATTTCATCCAGTCATAAAATGTTAAAGCTCAATATAGGATAGACTTGGACACTTCTCAGTCCCTCAAAATTATAGTATTCCCTACTCCTTATTCTTTGGCCTCCTAAAAGAATTGGTCAACCTTAATCTAGTGTCATTTAAAAATTCTTGATTTCTAAACCTTGCGTGAAACATTAAAAATCCAAAAATATATAAGTAATACTTTAATTAAGACAATTCTAAAAATTTTATCTTGTGATATAATTAATTATAAGGGCTTAGCGTTATGAGAAACTTGAAAGTTTAGTTAAAAATAAAACCTTTTTACCTCTCTATGATCTGGGGAAACTCTCTAGGTATGTAGAAAATATTTTAAAACTCGTTTTTATTTTTGAAAACATAGTAGAATATCATTTCTATCCTTTGAGATGATATTTTATTCTTTATGTTATATTTAATTATAAAAATGAGAACTTTAATTCTATATTCAAATCAATTGTAGAATATCATTATGTCTTTTGAGATGGTATACTATTATTTTCTATGCAACATTTGATTATAGAAATATAAATTTCAAATTGCATGATTTATTTCCCCACACCACCATAATAAATTCAAACCCATCAAACTCTACCAAATACTCTTATTCATAATTTCACATCCTAACCTAACCCTCCACTATCACGATTTCTTTTGCACATTAAGCTCATATTCTACCAAGTTCCACTAAATCCTCACTCTCAACTACATATCATATCCTCAAAAAATTAATTAAACACCACTGACAACTTTGGGCCACCAATGCCACCTAAAAAAGCTTCCCACCACCATTAATAAACACAAGAATGACATATTTGGATAAGCAAAACCACATATTAAATATATGGAGGGTGCATGAAAATTGAATTTAACCACTAACAAGCTCAAAAGAAGAAGACAAAACTTCTTCTTTATCATTTATGAATAAACAATCAGTCATACCATTGAAAGAAGTAGGAGGTCCTGAATAAATAATAAGTGAAATAGAGTTATTAAATGATATGGCAACTAAAAGAATATTATAGGTGGAAGAGGACTCCTACCACTAGTATTCCTGATGTTTTTGAGAACAACAATTAGAAATCTAGTTAGGATAAAATGAGGATACAAATACATTAAATGCTAAGGGCCTGATAACAGGGAGTGACCTTGATCCCATATGGTTGACAAAACCATAGTGAAACTAGAAAGGGGATATACACTATAGATGAATTCATGAAAAAGATAAAAAGGTTGAAAATCAAGAGAAGCTTCCAAGAAAAGGAGAAAAAGGATGAAGTCAAACCTTTAAGAATCCTAGTATCTTAAAATTAAGATTAGGTTAATGAATATAAATATGTTGCATGGCCTGGATAGTTTAATCACTAAGGTTAGCAGGCCTCACTAGGTCATCTCGATCAATTGGCTAGTTGAACCTTATTAGGTTTATGACATATATAATATTAATCCAATAAGACTAGAGTTATTTGGGTTGGTTTGATTTATTAATATTACCTTTATTTTATCTAAGTCTAATAAACATATTAAAATTAAATTTTACATCTCTAAAAACATATTAAACAAAATTTATACAAGAAAGTTTGTTTAGAGACTTCTTGTATAAGGATTAATAAGCCTTAAGGAAAATCTAGAGGTTTGCAACATGTTGACCTCACTTTTGTATGAGGACATCATGACCCAACCCAGAACTCCAAGTCAATCTAGACCCTAGGATTTCTAGATTCTAGGATTCTCCTAGATTTTAAACTCTAGGACCTATCCAGGCTCTTGATCAATCTAGACCCTAGGATCAGTTCAGATCTTAGATCATTCCAATCTTGAGACCCATTCAAAACTTAGCACATATCTATATACTAGGCTCCTTCAACTTCTAGACCTTACAAGCTATCCAGCCCCCCCCCCCCCCCCCCCACCCCATCAAACTCCAGCCTTATCTAATCATATACAACCTGTTAATGATTGTGAATGATTAAGGTAATCCAAAATTAAGCAATTCAAATTCAGAAATCCAGTCCAAACCCAAGGCCAGTGACCTAAGTCCTGAGTCACTTTCTGGGTAAACTTTCTATCACCTAAAACCCCAATCAAATGACCTCCAAATTATAATCTATCAATTGTATATTGTCTAGACATGTCTCTAGGACCGACCCTCTAAATTTGAGCTTGATCTGACACTTCTAACCTTAGAAACCAAATCTTTTTCCAAAGGCTACAAAACCTTCAAATATTTATGACCCGTGCCACTAGACCCATCAATAGTGTAATTTGACCTTGGAGCCTCCTCCAGACCCTTTAATCACTTCCAGACTTTTGATATCGATATATTAAACATTAACCTACATCCTTTTGGACACCTTCACCTGGAATTGACCAGAGGTCAACATGACCAAAAAGCCCTTTTAGGGGGACTTTTCAGCTTTTGACCAAAACTCAACATGGTTCAACTTTTTCAACCATTGAAACCTCTCTCAATGAACCTCATATCATATTTGAGACTCATTGAAACCAAAGCCACACTTTGGTTTGACCTGGTTGACCAAGTGAATTATGGTTGACCAAATTTACCCTTAACCCAACCATGGTTATTTTTAATATTTAAATCCATTTCAAACCAATCTAACACTTCAAATCATTTGTTTGAACACTCCCACCAAGTCCAAAACTCCCCAAGTCAAATTTTCCTTGGTTTGACTTGGTCAACCCAATTGGAAGGGCCAAAATCCTCTCCAATCTCACTCATTTGGCCAAAATCCTAAAACCCATTGCTCCAAGCACTTAACCAACCACTAAACTAGCCAAATGCATTCTATTGATTGCCTCATGAGTCACCATTGACTGGTCAACAAGTCAATGGGTCAACAAGCCCTTGAAATGAGACCAAGTCATGGCCACCTCACCATGCCACATGAGCAAGCTTTTCCCTCTCCTAAAACCTGCCCCAACTTGCTCAAAAGGGACTAATTTCCTTTCCTAAGAGGCCGCAAACCAACCCCCTAAGCCATGCTTAGGCTTGGTTTAGCCAAATGAGGAAAAAAGGGTGTGGTCCCTCACCACTTAAGCCAAGAAATCCCTTTCAATATCAGCCCTTTCTCCTAGTTTTAACCTGCCTTAGGGACACATGTCTCCCATCCAAGCCCTTCCAAATTGAATCCTAACCATCCATTACAAATCATGAGGGTTAAGTGCGCAAAACTTTCCCTAACCCATGATCTTGCCCATTTTTCCACCTAAGTTCCAAACTCCAGTAACCCCAGCCTCCCAACAACTCCTCTTATACTCTCCAGCATTTTCCAAAGCCATTCCAAGCCCTCCCCCACCATTTCCACCATTAAAATAATCATTTTAGTGAAAAAGGAGAAAAAAAAGAGAAAAACATCATCTCTCTTCGATATCTTCAAATCAAGCCATCAAAATCCTCCAGAGTCTTCAGGGAATATATAGAGGATATTAGCACGAGCAAAAGGAGCCCAAGATTGCAAAAATCTATCCGGTAGATCCTAAGATATCCTCACTTTTAGGTAGATTTTTATTTTGAAACTGCAGGAAACTTGTAATGCATGGAGCCTCCAAACTCCAAGCACTGAAAGTTTATGATACCACATTGCTACGTTTCAAATTTTGTTAGATTTTGTTGAATATTTTAGAAGATATGGGCATTTAAAAATTTTGAATCCTTTTGACTCTTATTCAACCAGAGCCGTCTAATCGTGCTATCAGCTGAAGGCACGATCGGACAGCCCAAAACTACCACAACACCCCCCCAACCGCGTGACATCCCTTGGTTTCGAATGCAGGCTCTTCTGTAGTTATGGCAGGCGACGTGGCACTCCCGTCGGCATCTAATTAGATCGCAGATAGATAGACGACCGATCCGGCAATCCGACATGTTTAAGTGGTACGCCGTTTCGTGCCACATGTCAAACACACATCGAAATGATGCGGCGGCGATGCAATGATTGCCGTCGTCGATCCAATGATTGGATTTGAGTAAAAATAGTTCATTTTATGCATAGAAACTTTTAAAATTCACAAAAAATTCAAATCTTCACCAAAATTAATGTTTTGGTATCATTGGAAAGTTAATTTAATGTACTGTTTGTTAAAATTAATTTTAACTTGTTTTGAGCCCTGGATTAGGAGAAAATTATGTTTGTTTGAATTCAATGTTTTTTAAGTTTCTTGTAATCTAGAGATCAAATAGATCCCAAATTTTGGTGGAGTGTTCTTGAGCATTTTAGGCATATATTGTCATTTTTTTAGGGTCAGATGCTCTATAATTTTCTGTGATGTGAATTTTTAAGGTGATCGGTCCATTTTGGACCCAAAACTTTAAAAATTCATAACTTCATTCTCCTGTATAATTAGGCCTCATAATTTTGATGGTGTGATTGCATATATATCAGGGTTAGTCACACCAAATTTCAAGCTCATTTGAACAGTAGAGACACCTAGGGAAGATAATTAGGAAAAAGTCTAAAAAATTTTGAAAATTCCTAGGGGATTGTACACACACCCAATAGAGGTGAAACTTAAACATAGAATACTTAGTGACATCATGTACCTTAGGTTCAAATTTCATTGAATTTAGAGGCTATTTGTTTAGAAAATTAATTATCCAAAGTTTCAGCCCATTTATGGACCCAAAAAATTCAAATAAAAACATAATAAATCCAAATTAAGTCTAAAAAATACAAATAATATCTCAAACTGACCAAAACTTAGCCCTCTACCTAGAAAAAAAATGCCCCTTGACTAGATTCCTAACTCAACTTTAATTTGACTTTTAATAAAAATTAATAATTAATTAAATTAATTAATTAAAAATTATTAAAAATTCTAAATAATTTTCAAACACTTGAAAATACTCCCATGGGTCATCCTTGACCTTCGGAAGAGATTCCATGTAGTTTGGGATGAGTTTTGATCAAAATGATCAAAACCTTGCTAATTAAGTAATTTTAAAATTTAAATAATTAAGGAAATTTACAAATTTCAATAATCCAAAAAATCCATAATTCATTAAAATTCCAGAAAATTTTGTATTGATTAATAGAACACTCAACCAACACTCAAATACTTAACAACCACTCCAAAGATGAAGTTTATTGGATGGACTACTTCGGGATGTTGGGCTACGTATCCTAAGGAGGCCTGGTTCCTCGAGCCTAATGGCACAACGTCACGAATGGATTCAATATTGTGTTAAATATTAAGATTAAGCTACTTTTAATTATTTAACTAAATTAAAATTCTTAATTCAACTACATCAACAAGATTTTTAGGATAAACTACTCTGGGCTGCGGGGC
Organism: Dendrobium chrysotoxum; assembly: GCA_019925795.1. Classification (NCBI taxonomy): domain Eukaryota; kingdom Viridiplantae; phylum Streptophyta; class Magnoliopsida; order Asparagales; family Orchidaceae; genus Dendrobium; species Dendrobium chrysotoxum. Next base: position 61,206,746 of record CM034300.1, on the reverse strand, counting down.
TACGTGTCCTAAGGAGGCTTGGTTCTGCGAGCTTTGAGGCACAACACTACGAACTGTTGATGGAAAATATAAATTAATCCAACCCTTATAATTAATAATTAATTGAATTAAAAAATATTAACCAACCTTTGATTTCTAATAAATTAAAAGAACTTAATCAACCCCGATTACTACTGGGTAACCTAAGCCTATGAGGCTATTAACTTAGCCCTAAGGAAGGTGAAATAAACTTCACGACCTTAGTGAGCAAAAAAGGTAGTAATCATTTAACCATTAAAATAGATTTAATTTAAAATTTAATACATTAATATTTAAACTTTAATTAAATCTCCCTTTGAGCCTTCAACAAATTTGAACATTAGATAACTTGAATTAATTGCCCAGTTTAGGATCTATTCCAGCCACACAACCTTTAACACACACTTTAGATGGTTTACCAGGACAACCAACTTTAGTATTAGGCTAGGCCGATGTTTACTTTCCTGTAGTTGTGTGCTGGGTTTTTCGTGGTTTTCATTGCATGATATTTGTTAGTAGTATAATAGATTGAAGTGTTTATTTACTTTTATTGCGCTCTATGAATTAATGTAATGGGCGATTAGATTACTCTTAAGCTAGGATCGATCTAGATGTTCACTGAATTTTTTGCAGGTGGCCACGCTTTTGCAAGGCAATAAAGGGGGCTAAATAAATAATAAATATAACTGCTACAGGTGCTTCAGCTGCTTAGCCCCCCAAATAAAAAGAGCATGGCCAAGTATGTTTATTTTTTTGTACATATATGCAACTGCTTGGGATGTGTTTTGATATTTAAATGCTTAGGATAACCCTACAGGGGAGTCTATAATTTTTATTTTTAAATTTATTTAATTTGTTTGAGTACTGAGTTGTGAAAGTTATACTTTAAGTTTGGGATACATAGATCAAAAGATTGGATTCCAAAGAGAAAAGGATACCCCTTTGGAGGATAGTCCTTATCCATTTGAAACACCAAATTTCGATTACTTTACTACCCAAAGTAGAAAGAGTAACCTTCCCCTCGAGGGAAGAGTTCTCTTTTTCATTTGGGTATCCAGCCATAAAGAATCCAAGGAGTTTAAAGAGGAGCAGACCAAAGAGTTGAAGAAAAAGAGTATCCTACTCAAAGTCACTTGCATCTGTATTAGGATTAGAATCCAGGTTGTTGTTAGTGGTGCCCGGCTACTTTTAATTTCTATATTTCTGGGTTGTAATAAGAAAGGCAGTTTGCCTATGGATATTTATTAATTTATTTAATTATATTGATATGTTTGATATGATTTGATTACATATAGAATTGCCTATTTTCTTAGTTTCTCGACGATTATGTGCCGTTTTTGTTTTAGCCTGGATATGCAGAGGCTCGTGAGGATACAATAAATTTTTTCTCCTTAAAACTCAAATAATTTTTTTTAAGATAACATAGAAACTCTAACGATCTAAGAAGTAAGCCTGAGACTGTCGGGAGTTCTCATAGCGTGTTGCTATATTTTTTTTCATTTGTTAGGTACCTCCCCGCCTGTGGGTTCTAGCAGGCCACCTGGCCTATAAGGGTGCAGATCTATCAAGGGGAGTCTGTGCACTCTTAGATAAAATCTATTTCTAAGCCTTTTTAAAATTGCTTCATTTCATTTTTAAGCATTTAATAGAGTCGATCAGTATGTATTGCATTAGAAATCAATTAAAAAGTGTGCCTAAAACTTTAGTTGCATTTGCTCTAGCATTTTCACCCAACATAGGTTAAGGGGCCATTTAGGATAATCTCTAGATGTCGGCCCTGACTTCTCAAAACTTTAATAATAACATCCTGCCACTCTTACATTAAATGACTTGACTCATGGTTTTTGATCGCCTAAGTGGTTAGCAGGCTCCCCAATCCAGGCATGAGTAAGCCTAGATTTTGTATTGCATTAGTTAAGTTCGGGCCATCGTGGTCTGGTGCTCAATTTAGATTTAGGATCCGGGGAAGATTTCTTTTTGAATCATAAGACCCCAATCTTTCAGAATATAATCTCAAATTTCTAATAAAATACTCAACTCAAATTAAATCCTCTTTCAATCCAAAATTTAAAGCCCAACACTTAGTTTAGGTCGAGACACTTCTGAATTTTGTTAGAGTCCCAAAGTGTCTCCTACATTTCTTCCTTCGACTCTAAAAATAACTGCTCAAACTTGATCCAATCCCTATTTAAGTTCCAAGCACACCTCCTTGGTATCACTCCTAGAAAATATCTAAACAGAATTTCTGTCATTATTTTAATCGAGAGTTTTCGTCAGAGACTCCGATTTCCTATGATGTAATTAATTACGAGGGCTTACGCTCTTAGGAGATCTAGAACCCACATCATTTTTCAAAATCAATTTTCAAAACTTAACTAGTCTTCTTTGGGAAAAATTAAATTTAACAATGATCATTATCGTCATGTTTGAGTGATCGATGATAAGTGATGTCTTCTTCGCCTTGGAAGATGCATTATTTATATTTATGATTTTGAATATGAAATTAATGGTTCTTTCGTCCAGTCTATAATAACTCGAAATAACATTGTTTTGACCCTCCAGGGGCATATCTACTTCTTCCTGAATTTGACTATTATAATCTGGACGAAACTTTCAGTTTTGTCATCTAGACCCATTAGGGAACAATATCTTCACCTCCCGGGGTGATATATCGTTCATAATGGTGCGTTCGATTTCAAAACTAGAATTCTAAGAATTAAAATTCCTAAAGAAAACTAAATTTTTTCAAAACCCACTTTCAACACCAACACTACACTAGCAAGCTCACTTGTAAACTTAAGACTTATTAGGTTAAGGATAATTGAGAGTTGACTATGGGCCACTATGTCCAATTTATTGTCAATAAAACTATCGAAAGTGTAGGATAATATATATGAACATTGACTCGACTATAGGCTAAATAGAGATAAAAAATAGTTAAGACTTTAAATCTTCAACGTGATTTATAGGTTACCATCACCATGTCCAAAAAAAAATCACCACTACCACGCCTTGTAAACACTTTTCAAAATTGCTTTTTAACCAAATAAATTAATTATAAAGGGGAAGAATCACATATATATAATTCTCATGAGATCGTATTGAAATTAATATAATGAATAAATTTGAAATTTATATGAAAAATTTCTCATCTGATTGAGGCTTGATGGCAAACCCTAAGGTTTAGCTTTACTAGATTGATCAACCTGACTTGGCTGCCCAACTTCCTCACACATAGAACTTATCAAATGAGCAGCCTATTAACTCACCACATTGGAAGTTACACAATAATGACTGTCAATTATGTTGTTGTGCACTCATTATCTTGAAGGTTAAATAAAAAACCTTAAACATCTCAAAATTTTGTTAATTCTCTTGTAATTCATCCTTTTTCTAAATCAATCATTTTAAAATGCTTGTCAAGAAAAAGAGTTGATCCTTCCTAAAAAGATTAGATGTTATTTCTAATTTTTAGTAGTTATATTCAAGTTGAACTTTTTTTATGTACTAATGCGGACCTAGGCATCATATATTTTCATCAAATTTGATCCAGTTGTGAGATGATTGATAATGATGTGTTATATTAAGATCAATCATATGAAACAAGGCCCATAGAGGATACCATAGGTTATCATTATTAAGCTATCATTGGTGATCCAAGTTGCTTTAATTTAAGTGAGTTGGCTAGGCCTGATCAGGAGAAACAATATCTTATTATAATGAAATTATCAAAAGATAAGATATATGCCATATTTTGATAATTACAAAGCATATTCATTTCATAGGTAGAATTTCACACCATTTATTATCACGAAAAATTGTCTACAATGCTAGAGATAACACTGCTTGTTAACATTAAATAACAAAAGTTGAAAAACAAAACTGGAAACACATTTAATTCTATGTCGATGGTTCTTGAATTATAAGCTAGCCTTCCCATAAATCATATTTAGGCCAACCTTCCCACAAAGTGAATACCACTTATATTAGATGTTTAAGTTGTGGAGCTTAAATATGAACGATTTTACAAATAACAAGATAAATAGTAAAGTATCTAAGTAATTTATATAGCTAGCGGAACCAAATAAAGCTTTTCTTTTCTCGGGGTAGTTATTCCGGCACTATCTTCCATTTCCATACCATCACAAGAAAGGCCGGTCGGTAGTTTCCAATTGAAACGATACACAAGATTTGCTAAAGCAAGCTCAACAATGGCAATTGCAAACTGTATTCCAGGACAAATTCTACGACCAGCACCAAATGGAATGTAGTGAAAATCATTACCTTTGTAGTCCACATCTTCACCTAAAAATCTCTCTGGCTTAAACTCTCGTGATTCTTTCCAATAAACTTCATCTCTTCCAATGGCCCATGCATTGATGAGGACCCTAGTCTTCTTAGGAATGTTATATTCTTGTATTTGACAATCCTGCAATGACTCTCGAGGGAGAAGTAATGGACCCGGAGGATGCAACTGAAGAACTTCCTTTATAACTGCCTTCATGCAGCTCAATTTGCCCAAGTACTCCTCCCTGACTTTTTCCTCTCCATGTGCTATTCCCCTCACTTCACTTTGCAGCTTTTCCAATACTATTGGATTTCGAATGAGTTCAACCATGCACCAATCGAGAAGAGCAAGGGATGTGTCGGTTCCGGCAACAATCATATCCTTTTAAAGTACAAAGGGATGTCGCTAAGTTAGTTTGTCATAAGATGCAAGGAAAAAAAATAATTAAAAATAACAAAAATATAACTATATTGTTTGAGAATCTTGAATTAGTATAAGTGGCATTCACTTCTCTCAGTTTTACAGAAACGGCATGCAGGAATTGTGTTAACTAGCTAAATTTCCTCGTAGTAAAAGTTGATAAAAAGGATGAAAAATGTCCAATGACCAATTGTTTTGCACAAAAAAAGTCCAGGATTTTTGGAAAGCGGAAAAAACCTGCGACCATCGTTTGATAACCAATTGTTATGCAGAAAAATGTTCTGAATGTTTTAACAGCAGCAGTTGTTGTATTCATAAAAGAGCTTGTTTAAAACAAATACCAATAAAAGTGCCTTATTCTGCTCATTTGTGAGTACAAACGGCATGCTTGAATCTTTCTGCAACTGAAGCAGCACATCAATGAAATAAGTACTGCTCGGGGTTTCTCCTTCCGCCAATTGAGAAACATGTTCCTCAACAAACTCCCCAAGAAGAGCATCCCATTTCTCAAAATGCCTTCTAAGTTCCCCTTCCAATCCAAAGAGCACATCAAGCCACCTTAACCTGGGGAAGTAGTCCTCCAGGAACAATTTACCAAAGAAAACAGAGTTCAAACGAATAAGTTCGCAAAGAAGCTTCCTTCTCTCTTCACTCAACGATGATCCCAAAACAGATTTACATAAAACGTCGCTTGTCAATTTATTCAGGATCTCAGACACGCACACAACACCATTGTTAACTGAAGCCATACGAGCAATTCTTTCGATCATCAATGATACCTCCTCCATACGCACCAAACTGAAGGACTGTATCATTTTTAAGCTGAGGAGGTTGGCAACACAGATCATGAGTTCTCATGATCTCTCGAGCAGTAGAAGGTGATGAGACTACAAGAGTTGATATGCTGCCTAGTTGTAGAAGCATGAGGGGTCCATGCTTCTTTGAAAGTTCGAAGATTGATCGATGGGGTAACAAGCCGATTTGGTGCAGATTACCTATAAGAGGAAGCCCAGGTGGTGAAGGAAGAAGCGGTACCTTCTTTGAGATTGATTTCCGTTTACTTCTTCCTGCCAGCAGGACGAAAATAGTAATCAGGAGAAGCGCTACAAGCAGCGTTGGACCCATTAGCATAAAGGGATGATAACTTCAGTTCAAGAAGAAGTTCAGAACAATTTTAAACAAGAAAAATATAATGTTAGATCTGGCTGATGGGGCTCATTTTGGCCATGGAAAGTCAAAAACCATGAACCATCGTATTTTTGGCCATGGAAAGTCAAAAACCATGGGGCGCAATGCATAGAATTTGATGAAAATTCACCAAATTTGTTTAACCTACATGGAAACATACGACTGATTTTAGAAAAAAAGTTTTGAAGTCCAGTATGTGTCCATGTGATTATGTGGACTTTTTTTTTTTGATAAATTTAGGCAAAGCCCACTTTCATTTTACTATAAAGAAATAATTACAATAACGTTAAGAAAACTAAAAATTACTATTAAAAATGAGACATAGAAACAAAATCCCGTAGCAACAAAAAATTAGTATTGCTTGACATAAAAATAATGTGACAAAAGACAAATGGAGAAAAAATAAAATGTGGAATCAGAATAAAAGGAGTTATATAATAAGCCAACGGTCAAATTTCCAACAATCTATTATGTCCATGTGACCATGTGGACATAGTTGATTGTAGAATTTAAAGCATCTCCATGCTTTGTTAGGGTTTGTGATGACACTCGCCCATGTCCATCACCACAATTTATATGCTCCTCAACTCCCCAAATTAGTCTTCATTTTCTTTGGTTATGTCAAAGCTTAGTCCCCTACTTGCATGGATAGCTCAAACTTTTCCATTCTCTTCTCCTCATCCCCATCTATCATGGGCTCATGACTCATACTTCCCTATTTGCTACCCTCTTGCTGACATTAAATTGGAAAGGGCTCTTTACAGCACACTTTCTCGGCTCATCTTCCTTCACCCTAACCTAGATCACATCCCTGATAACATGGTTCCTTCCTCCAAAGAAGAAGTGGACAAAGGGGCAAAACAATAGATGCTAGCTTTAGTGGGATATGTAATTGGTACAAGACCATTCTACGCAAATTTATATTCAGCTATAGTTTTGAAAATAAAAATAAATATAAATAAAACTTGTCTACAGTACCAGAGACTTTTCCTATATTTTAGAGAACTAAATTAGATAATTTTTTTACAAGGGCTGTAAATTCTCCATAAAGGCAAACCTCCATAGTTAATTACATATCTCAAGAGAAAATCTTGAGAAAACATTAGATTAAATTGGGGGCTAAACATTTATTTATTTATAATGATGCAGGCAAGGATTTGAAATCATGTTATGAATTTTTGAGCTGAAGCGGTTAGTATGTCTTTTTATGTTCTGAATAGGGTGAAGATTAGATCCAAATTAAACAAGACACCCTATGAGCTTCTTAAGGGGAGAACACCTAACCTGTCACATTTGCTTGTTTTTGGATGTAAGGTGTTCATTCATAATAATAGTAAAACTCTTTTAGGAAAATTTGATCCTAAATCTGATGAAGGATTTTTTTCTGGGATATTCTAATGTTGGCAAATCCCATAAGATTTTTAACAAGAGAACTTTGGTAGTTGAGGAGACCACATATGTATTTTTTTATGAATATGGCATTCAAGAAGAGCCAAGGTTGAAAGAAGATCATATTAAAGATATCTCCCAAGGAATTGAGAAGACAAATTTGGAAGAGAATATTGGAACAGAAAACCCTTTGCCTAGAGAAGGGAAATTTTCTAAGAATCTCCCTAAAGAATTGATTTTAGGTGAACCAAGTAAGGGTATTAGAACTAGGTGTGGACTTAGCAAATAAGTGAACCATTTGAAAGTTTGTGAGGTGTGTTAAACCCTAAAGAACTAGTCCTGAGGCTAACTAAGATGAGGGTGAATTGGATATTTAAAAATTTCTTTAATGAAAAGAAAAAAAATTTATATCTTGCAATAAAAATGAATTAAATTAATAATAAAAAGATAAATCAGATATTTTACCCAAGCAATTAATTACAGTAAAAATAAAGTGCAAAAAATAATCAGAAGGAACACACCAGAATTTATAGTGGTTCAGTCCAACCTTACCTACGTCCACTCCCCAGAACCTCCCGTTCCATGTATCACACTAAATCTTCAGTAACTCTCCTTTAGCCTGCACAGCTAGGGGGAGAAGCCCTTACAAAATCTATTTCACCTCCCCCGGTGCGGTAGAGAACCTGAATTTTTTTTCATCCTCCTGATGAAGGTAGAGATCCTAGTCCTTTAACACCAAAGAGATCTTCTTCTTCCCAAAACTTCCCTCAAGATAAACCGTGAAGCCGATGGTACTAAGGTGAAAGCTTTCTTGAGCAACTGTGTAAAACCCCCTCCACACACTCTTGAAGTCCCCTCCAAGGATCTTCTCCCTCTCTCAAACTCCACCCTTTCCTCTCTCCCTTTCATGGCTCTCTCTTCAAGTTTTCTCCAGAAAAATAAGCCTTAATGGCTGCCAAGGACACTTACCAAGTGCCTTGAGAATGCTTAAATAGAGGGCTCTAAAAACCCCAAAAACTCAATTCTGGCAGCAAATATCATCCAGGATGATCGCAGGATCATCTAGTATGATGCGCTTAAATAGAGGGCTTTAGAAAAACCCTAAAAACTCAATTCAACCACCAAGAATCATCCAGTATGACCGCGGGATCGTCTAAGATGATGTGTAGAATTTGACCTGATAATCCTGGATGATATCTGGATAGTCTAAAATGATCTATTCGTCCAGTACAAAATATAGATCATCCAGGACTATCTGATTAAATAATTTAACCATAATTAGTCCCCTAATCATATAATCAATTTAGGCATAATTTATATTGATCATCCAGAATGATTAGAACAAAATTTGAATCATAAATTCCTGCCTAAATTATCATTGGCGGATATTTTCCATGATCATAAAGGATCATTCTGTACGATATAAATCATACAGTACCATTAGTTCAAAGAACTGATCATCCTAAATGATAAAAATTGTCTAGTATGATTAGTTTAAAAATTGAACTTCTAGTTTTCACTTGATCTCACTCCCTTGAGTGTATGTGTGCATGGTCACCAAGCTAGTAAATACCTTTATAGGACTTGACTCATGAAATCAAAAATTACATCAATGAATATTATAGACTCTTTGTAGCATAACCTATTCTACCCTAATTTTGAGCACTAATTCTTTATTGGATGGTGCATGGTGTTCCTAAAATGTTACTATATACACAAACAAGTATAGAAAGAAAATACTAGGAGACATAAAAATATAAGCCATAATGTTTGTTATCATCAAAAGTATAAAATCGTGAGCTCGAGTTGCAATAATCTCCCCTTTTTTGATGATGGCAAATATTATTGGTTGAATTTACAAACTAAAAGTATTTTCTCATAGTCTCCCCCTTAGATAAAAATTTTAAAAATAGGGGAAAACACATTTTTCTTTATTTTATTAATTTTTTATTTTAAAATAAAATAAATAAAATAACACAAATAACTAGATAAAGAGATAAACTAGATAAATGCAAAATAAAAATAATAGTACATTCAAATATAATACAAATACAATAATATGTTCTCCCCCTTTGACATTATCAAAAAGAAGAGGAGCATAGAAAAATAAAACAAAAAATATAGACTAAAAGATCAAACGGTCCCTGATCTGGTGATGGTGATGTTTTAGAAGAATCAGTTTGAAATATCAAAAATTTTCTTGGAATGAGAAAGTTACCTCTTTATTTTATTCAAAAGCTTAGTAAGGCTTGTATTAACTATGCATAATCTAGAAAGGTTAGAGATTCAGAAATTGTTAATTCAAGCTCAGATTCCTTAAGGGCTAAAAAACTTTATTAAGCAAGCATCTAAATTAAGGAACAAATTAGAGAAGAAAATAATAATCTTTTCAAAACTCCTTGCATGAAATATATCTAATAAAAAATTAATGCAAATAGGTGAATCAAAAGTCATGATTTTCAAACTCAAGTATTGAAAATATTAATAGATATAAGAGTTTTTTTAAGATTTAAGAAATCCAAGAAAGGTAAGCTAACTCATTATGGGCTCATTTTGTGCCTCTTTATTTGTTTTTGGCACACTTTACGTATCTTTTGATTTTTAATATACTTTGTGTATCTTTTCATTTTGGTAACATTGCACATCTTTTGATTTTTAATACACTTTGTGTATCTTTTCATTTTGGTGACATTGCGCATTTTTTTAACTTTGGGCTCATTTTGTGCCTCTTTTATTTTTATAAATATGCTTCCTTTCTAACATTTTAAAGACTAAAGCAAACCCAATCTAGTGACAAAAATAAACAGCTTGATTACAAAAATAATGAAGTGGATTCAACAACTTGCAAAAGATCCCTATGAGATAGAGAAAATATAGGGAGATGAAAAAAGTTTAATTCTAAAATCTAATTTATAATTTGATGAAGAATTTGAATCAAAAGTGAAATAGGCTCATAAAAGAAATGAGATAGAGAGACAAAATCAAGAGTTTTCTGCCTTTGGCAAATTTTTGAGAAATCAACCACAACTTACATAGAATTTTAAGAAAATAGGAGGTAATTTTTTTTCATTTTTAGAAAAAAAGATCTTTGAAAAATGATTTAATTTTCTAAAGCATATATGAAATAAAATGTGATGTGTGTAAGTTAATCAGAGAAACTACACAAACAACATGGAGACTAATTAAAGATTTAAAAGAATAAACACAAAATAAAAAGAAAAAGAAAACACTGAAAATAAATAAAAATATAACGAATAAAAACATACACACACACAGAAATAAATAAACACACAAACAAAGCTTTAAACATCATCTTGCTCCTGATCTGATGATTCAGAAGCTAGGTCTGCCCAGGAAAATTTTTGCTTTTTATAATTTGCCCTATTTATAATTTGCTTAGCTTTACACTTTTCCTTTGTAGGAAGAGTTTTCAAATTAGGACACTAATTTTTTATATGTCCAAGTTTTCTACATCCAAAGTAAATAATGTTAGAAGAAATTTTAACATTCTTACCATTTTTATCTTTCTTCCACTTTTGTTGATGCTTTTACTTGTGCTTTAGTAGACTTTCTAATTTGCTCGTCACTAATGCTAATTTTTCACTTTCATTATCTACTAAGCCACTTTCATCCATGTCTTCAGCTTTCAGTACTATAGTTTCACCTCCATCCAAAATCTTTTGACCCAAACCTTACTCATACGCAATGAGTGAGCCAATTAGATTATCAATATAATATTCATTCAAATTATTTGATTCACAAGATTTGGGCATCAAACTTATCAAGTAGTCAACGTAAAATTTTATTGACCTTTTTAGCATTTGAAAATTCTTTACCTAAAGCATGAAATGATGTTACAATTTAAGTAAACCTAGTATTCATGTCTAAAATCATCTCATAAGGTTTCATGTAAAAAAGTTCATAATCATGCATTAGAATATTTAACTTAGATTATTTAACTTCACTAGTACTTCATATGTAGTGCATTGTTATCCCAAATTTTCTTGCCATTAGTGCATGTGGATACTAATATATAATCTTCAAAATTCAAAGTACAGAAAAAATAATTCAAATATTTAGCATTCAATTGAGCATTGATTTAGCATTCAAATATTTAGAAGATTATTTCTCCTAAGGTATTCCGTTCATCTCCATTGGCGGGTATTGCTTCCGATGCTCAAGCGAATGACTTTAAAGCTTTGACATCTTCAGGTTTTAATTTAAAAGTTAATTATTTCTGGATTCCTTCTTCAATTCCGAAGAATCATGACAAATTTTTGGTAAATAAGGAAAATTTGAATTCAAAAATTATGGTCGAGGATTATGTTCCTAAAGATATAGATTATTCTAATATTAGAATGGATGATGCTGCTATCCATAAGGTTGAATCAAGAAATGCATGGGTTAAAACTCAAGACATTAGAATAAATAATGTGGAGATAGATGCTGATGATTTAGTTGATGATAATGTTATTAAACATAATGCTCATATGGGATGTGAGAACATTCAACTACTATAGAAGTCACTTGTAGTTAAGGTCTTTGGTAAAAAAATTCCTTTTTCTCTTTGTAGTATTGAATTGAGGCATCAATGGAGTAAGTTTGGAAGCTTTCATCTTATTTCATTAGGCCTTGACTGGATATTGTGCTCTTTCCATTCAACCCCGCTATGGAGGAAGTTTTTAGTGGAGGACCGTGGTATGTGGGAGGTCGTGTTATTGGGATGGATAAATGGACGCCTCAATTTTCTCCTATGTCATTGAAAGGTCTATCATCTCCAATTTGGATTCGGTTGCCTCATTTACCATAACATTATTGGGATAAGATTAAAATTACTAAGATTGTGTCCAAGATAGGGAATCCTATGTTTTTGGATGGAAACATGTTTAAATGGGGAAGGCAGAAATTTGCTAGAGCATGTGTTCGTATTGATCTTGACTCTACTTTATCTCATGGAGTTTGGATAGAAGGTATATATGGTAAATTCTTCCATAAGGTAGAATATGAAAAGTTCTCTTCATTTTGTTTCAAATGTGGTAAGATAGGGCATGCTGTTGGAATGTGTCCTGATTTTTAGGTCAAGGGATTGACATTAAAGAAGTGAAGAGTAAGGATTGCCAAGGGAAGGTGGAGGATCCATATAAGGCTGCGAAGGTTTTGGAGGAAAAATTTGATGTTACAAATTCTGAAAATATGTTTGGTCCTTAGATGCATATGAAGGTTAAAAAACAAAGTAGAAATGTTGGGAAAGGTGTCAGAAATGTTGATTCTTTGAATTAGAGGTATTCTGAGAGACCTCAAGAGCATAATGCTGGTGTGAAGCTGGCTTCTACAAACAGTTTTAATGTTTTATCTCAAGAAAAGTCAAGTGATTTGGCCACTATATGTGAAGGAAATGCTTAGGATTCAGCTTTGTTCCAAGATCTGGTTACAGGAGCTACTTGTGTTTGTGATTCCAAGTTTTCTATTGAAACTGATAGAGATTTATCAGAACCAGAAGTATTAGAAGGCAGTATTCAAACTATTTTGGAAGATGGCTTCAAGTTGGTAGCAAAAGATGCTGATGGTAATTTGGCTAGTTCTGATATTATAGATAAGGAAATTTATAAGCAAGGAATTGAAAGCAGTAGAATGGGAGCTCAGTAGAAATTTTTGGTGTCTTCTCCCAAGTGTGAAGTTTCTAAGTTAAGTTCAACTTTTTCTTGTATTATTAATAATAATAAGGATATAAGTTTGTATAGTGTTAGAAAAAAAAGCCCAAAATAACTTAAATTCTTAGGACCTATTAAGAATTGCCCTAGGAAGAGGAAATCTTATTTGAAGCTAGTTGAGGTGGAACTGTTTACTATTTTTGCTGGATGACTGATACTAGGGATTGGCATGGGGGAAGAGCTTTTAAGAGGGAAGTCAGAACAATGGTTAGTTGTTTAATTGAACCTGAATCTAGTATATTAAATTTGGTAGATCGCATGCATAAATTTGAAGACAGGGTTTAGAATTATTGCTGCAAGTTCCTATTTCCAACTACTAAAGACATGGAGATTCAGGATTGTGTCTCTAATCTGATGCTAGATGACATTTCTGTGGTTTCAATGGTTGTTGATGGAGGCTTGTTAGGAGTTTATCTAGGTGTTGTTGATGCTATATGTATTTTTCTTGTAGTTGTTTTTTTTTTCTTATTTCTCTTGTAGGTTTTTTTTTTCCTTTTTGGATTTAAAGTAATGTCATATGGGATTCTTACTAGTTGGCATTTTCTATCTTTTGGGAACTCTGAGACACTAACCAATCTTTCAGTTTGTTTAAATATTTGGTATCCCCATTACCCCAATGGGTTTAAAATGTGAATTAGAAGATTATATATTCATTATGATAGATTCAAAGGGCTTGTTTTTACTTTTGCTCTCTAATTTGTAATTATTTTTCCCTTTATTATTTCTTTTTGCATCTCTTCAAAAAAAATTGAGCGTTGATTTGTTCTACTCTACTCCATTCATTAAGAAAAATGTCAATTTTAATTCCATCTAAAACACGTGATAGTACAGAATAACCAGTTTGAATCATATGCCACATTCGATAATCTATTGATTTTAAGAAAGTAGACATGCAAAATTTTCAAATAAAGGTGGTCGGGTAATTTAATATCCTTCTACAATATTACGATTTCCAAAATTAGCCATAGATCTTTTTTCAAAAGTTTTGTAAAACTTAATTTATGAATCCTTCTCTGATACCACTTGAAAGTTTGTTAGGGGTATTAAACCCTAAAGAACTAGTCCCGAGGCTAACCAAGAGGGGGCGGTGGTGAATTGGATATTCAAAAACTTCTTTAACCAAAAGAAAAAAAATTTTATATCTTGCAATGAAAATAAATTAAATCAACAATAAAAAAGATAAATTAGAGATCTCACCCAAATAGTTAATCACAGTAAAAATAAAGTGCGGAAATAATCAGAAAGCACAACAGAAGTTATAGTGGTTCGGTCCAACCTGATCTAAGTCCACTCCCCAGAACCTCCCATTTCAGGTAATGTATTAAACCTTTAGTGACTCTCCTTTAGCCCTTACAACTAGGCGGAGAAGCCCTTACAAAATCTATTCCAGCTCCCTCAGTGCGGTAGAGAACCTGAAATCATTTTTCACCCTCTTGGTGAAGGCAGAGAACTAGGTCATTTGACACCAAAGAGATCTTCTTCTTCCCAAAAATTCCTGCAAGATAAACCTAGAATTCGATGGTACTAAGGTGCAAGCTTGCCGAAGCAACCGTGTGAAACCCCCTCCACACTCCCTTGAAATCCCCTCCAATGATCTTCACCCTCTCTCAAACTCCACCCTTTCCTCTCTTCCTTTTAAGGCTCTCTCTTGAAGTTTTCTCCAGAAAAATGAAGCCTCAATGGCTACCAAATACACTTACCAAGTGCCTATAGAAAGCTTAAATAGAGGGCTCTAAAAACCTTACTAACTCAATTCTGGCAGCAAAGATCATCCGGGATGATCGCAAGATCATCCAGTATGATGTGCTTAAATAGAGGGCTTTAGAAAAACCCTAAAAACTCAATTCAACAATCAAGAATCATCCAGTACGATCGCAGGATTGTCCAGGATAATGTGTAGAATTTGACCTTAAAAGTTTATTAGGGTTGTTAAGCCCTCATGAATTAGTCCCAAAGCTAACCAAGAGGGGGGGGGGGTGAATTGGTATTTTAAAAATTCTTACACAAACAGAAAAATATTTTTATCTTTTCGAATATTTAAAACACAGACAATTTACATGAAAGCTAATAGCCGAAATCAAATATTTCAACCACAAATCAGATCACACAAATATACAAAAATTAAAGTGCTAAAAATAAATGAAAAGAGCACACCAGATTTATAGTTGTTTGGTCAACTTGACCTATGTCCATTCCCCAGAGCCTCCCCTCTAGGTATTGCACTAAATATAGTGACTCTCCTTTTACTCCCAAAGTAAGGCACAGAAGCCCTTGCAAAATCTTTCCACCGACACCAGTGAGACAGAGAACCTTAACTTCTTTTGCTTCTTCCAGATACAGACAGTGAACCTCAAAATCCTTTTGCTTCCTCCTGAAGCAGGCAAAGAATCCTGAAGTCCTTTTGCTTCCTCCTGAAGCAGGAAGAGAACCTAGATCGGATGCTGATGATCGTCTCCCTAAAGCCACCATAGAACTAATGACGAAGAAGGAAGATGATGATCGAATGCTTGCTTGGAGAAATCTTCATGAATCCTCTCACAAACTCCCCCTCACAAGATCCTCTCTCTCCCCCAAACTCTCCTTCTCCTCTAAGCTCTCTTGGAGTGGAAAAATTAGTAGAAGATTGCTGAAGAGAAGGTTAAAGAACTTAAATAGAAGGCCTCAATAAGTACCCTAAAATTCAACTGGCTAATTATATCATCCAGGATGATCTGTCGATTATCTTGTACAATCAATAGAAAATCAACCATTTTGCCAGGACGATTGCATGATCTGGATGATCAGAAGAAAATTTTTTTGCATATCATCTAGGATGATTTTACAATCATCCAAGATGATTAGTTCAATTTGAGTGGAAAATATAAAATCATCCAGACAAATGTTTGGGACATCCAGGATGATATCTTGGATTATTAGATAAAACTAAGGGATTTCATCCTGGATGATTTCACAATCATTCAGGATGATCAGTTCATTTTGAGTGGCAATCGATAAATCATCCCGAACAAAGTTTGGGACATCTAGGATGATATTCTAGATGATAAGAAGAAAATCATGGTTTTCATCCGGGAAGATTGGAGATCATCCCATGAAATATAAAGTATCATCCGAGATGATCAGGATTATCATCCTGTATGATGTGATTGATCAATTAAACCATAATTATTCTCTTAATCAAATGATCATTTTTGGTAAAATTGTAATTAATCATCCAGGATGATACTGGTATCATCCTATACAATCAGAATAAAATTCTAAAATTAAAATATTTCCTAAAATATGATTGGCAGCTGATTTCTGAATTTAAAAATTTTTTTCCAGGACAATGGGAGGATCATCTAGGATGATCTGCCTAATCAAATTTACTTAACCCAGATGCCCAAATTAGGGTTTTTAATTTGATCTAATCATCCATGACGATTTTGGATCGTCCTGTATGGTATGCTCAAAATTTAGAAGACTCTCAAATTCATTAAATTTCTCACCATAATGTATATGTGGAAGGTTACTTAGCATTAGAATTCATCTTATTACATTTAACTCAAGAAAAGATAACAACTATTGAAATTTAAACTTACAGACTGACTCTATCCTAGTCTACCTAATCTTGAGTTGGCTTGAATTACAATTGACTTTGTGAACCTGAAAGGTTAGTAGGCATGGGAAACTAAAATAGATATGCAGTAGTAATAATGAAGAAGCAGGAATGTTTAATATCATCAAAACTATAATCCTTAAACCCAGATTCATAATAACCTCCCCCTTTTTGATGATGGAAAATATTTATTAGATAATTTCAAATCAAGCAGATAAAAAAAATGCAACACAGAGCAAAGAAAAATAATACAAGCAAAGCAAAGAAAATTTTACTAAAACACGCAAACAGTACAACACTAACAACACTACTCCCCCTTTTGACATCACAGAAAGGAGGAAATAGAAAAATAATAACTAAATCAAACATAGAATAGAAATAAGTATAAGCTCATAAACAAACACATAAAAAACTATAAAGAGGAACTCTAATCATTTGGAGGTGGTGGTGGCGGAAAGAGTCGGTGAAAGGAAGCAAACTGCTCCCCAAACCAAGCCATATCCTGGTCATGTTGTTGCTGCTGTTGGGCTACATAAGCATCAAAATGAGTAACATCCTCTGTGTGCTGCTACTCCTGTGCAGCTACGTAGGAGTCAAACCTAGCCTCCCACTGGTTAAACCTTTATACCAGCTGATCAATCTGAGGTTGCTGGTTGAAAGGGGCAGGTGTAGGAATAGGACCTTCCTCTTCTTCCTCGTGCTCATGGGGATGATGAGTACTGTGAAGGGTGTGGAAGGAGCTATTTAAGTAGAAGATTGGATGGTAATCACATGGAGCAGGGAATTAAAGATTATATTTAGATTCAAGAATATATCCAATGAGGTGTCAAAGGGCTAGGTTTGGATTTCTCTTATGGCTTCAATCATTAATGGATGTTAGGTGCTTGATGTATAAGATAATTAGATCAATAGCACTGAATTGGCAGTTGGTCATGATATAGTAGGTGGTGAGTGAAAGGATGGGAGTGATGTGGATCCTATCTCCAGCTTTTAGAATTACTAAGTTACAAAGGATGTGCTGGATTGTGCGTGCATCATTGACTAGGGAACATACAACGGAGTCATGAAAAGGAGCATTAGTTTCCCTCAGAATGGTGTTGACAGGGGTCCAATTGAAATTAGGATCAAAGGCTAGAAGATGAAGCTTGTCTCCTGTAGTGGATAGTCAAAAAAATTCATAAAATTCTTGGTACATTATTTTGACAGGACATCGATTAATGTAAGATTGCAAGGAGGTGAAGTCAGCATTAAAATGATGGCTTGCAAAAAATTCAAAGAGGAGTTCAGATTTGAACAGGAAAGCCAGAGTAAGAATGAAAGTCAGTGTGGTGTTGACGAAGTGATGTAGTTCTTGAAATTTTAGAGTGGCTTTATTGATGATTCTTTAGGGATTTATACTAGCATATTTGAAATGGGCATATGCCACTTCATCAGCAGCTTCAGTAAAGCGAGGATCAATAGTGCTCCTAGAAGAGCTACTTGCAAGTGCACGCGATTGTTTCCCACTGCCAGTCATGAAAGTTCGATAGGGATGTTAAGCCCTGATGAACTAGTCCCGAGGCTAACCAAGAGGGGGGGTGAATTGGATATTTGAAACAAAACAAAAATCTTTTTATAACGTGCAGCGGAAACAAATTAAAATAACGATAAAAAGATCAATCACAGATATCACCCAAGCAGATAATCGCAATAAAATAAAGTGCAGAAAATAATAAGAAAGAAAACACCGGATTTATAGTGGTTCGGTCCAACCTGACCTACGTACACTCCTCGGAGGCACCCTCCAAGTATTGCACTAAACCAAATAGTGTCTCTCCTTCAGCCCCCACATCTAGGCGGAGAAGCCCTTACAAAATCACTTCCACCTTCCCCGGTGCAGCGGAGTAGCCTGGTCCTTTGACACCAAAGAGATCTTCTTCCTCCCAAAACCTCCCTCGAGACGACCCTTGAATCCGATGGTACTTAGGTGCAAGCTTGCCGGAGCGACCGTGTGAACCCCCTCACACTCCCTCGAGAATCCCCCTTCCCACGCACTTCTCCCTCTCAAACTCCACCCTTTCCTCTCTCCCTTTCAAGCTCT
This sequence comes from Dendrobium chrysotoxum, assembly GCA_019925795.1. Taxonomy (NCBI): domain Eukaryota; kingdom Viridiplantae; phylum Streptophyta; class Magnoliopsida; order Asparagales; family Orchidaceae; genus Dendrobium; species Dendrobium chrysotoxum. Next base: position 61,188,057 of record CM034300.1, on the reverse strand, counting down.
CTCTTCAAGTTTTCTTCAAAAAAATGAAGCCTCAATGGATGCCAAAGACACCTATCAAGTGCGTTGAGAAAGCTTAAATAAAGAGCTCCAAAAATCCTTCCAAATTAGTTCTGGTGGCAAAGATCATCCAGGACGATCGCCGGATCGTCCAGGACGATGTGCTCCAAAAGACGGCTTCACAAAACCCTAAAAACTCAATTCTGCCGCCAAAGATTGTCCAGGACGATGTGCTCCAAAAGATGGCTTCAGAAAACCCTAAAAACTCAATTCTGCCGCCAAACATTGTCCCGGATGATCCAGGATCATCTTGGACGATGTGCAGGATTTGACCTGATAGTCCCGTACGATCCTGGGATAGTCCAGGACGATCAGTACAAATTTTGCACAAATCGTCCAGTATGATATACATATCGTCCAGGACTATTAGAATAACTTTTGACACTTAAATCCATGCCTAAATTATCATGGCGGCTAGGGTTGTGAGATCATATTAGATCATCCAGGACGATATAAATATCGTCCAGGACGATTAGTTCAATGAACAGATCGGCCTGGACGATCAGAAATCGACTTCTGGTTTTTACAGGATCTCACTCCCCCTGAGTATATGTACACATAGTCACAAATAAGCATACACCCTTACAGGACTTGACTCAAGAAATCAAATAGTACATCAATGAGAAATACAACAAAGCCTATTCTACTCATTCTTTAGTCTTGAATATTTCTTTGATTGATGCATGCTGTTCCTGAAATGTTAGTACACACAAACAAATATATAATCCAAATACTAGGAGATGAACCATAATGTTTGTTATCATCAAAATAAGAACTCATGAGCCCGAGTTGCAACAATCTCCCCCTTTTTGATAATGACAAATATTTCTGGTTGGATTTGCAAATAAAAGTATTTTCTCCTAATTTGCCCCTTACTAAGAAAAAACTTTTAAATATAGGGAGAAACACATTTTTTTAATTTTTTTTTATTTAAAAAAAAACTATACAATATAAATAAATGTCACAAATCAAGCAGTACAAATACAAATAAACTTCACAAATACAACAAATACAACAATACGTTCTCCCACTTTGACATTATCAAAAAGAAGAGGAGCAGAAAAAAATAAAAGTAAAACCAAAATAGACTAAAAGATCGAAAACGGTCTCTGATCTTGTGAAATTTTTATAAAATCAAGAATTTTCTTGTAATGAGAAAGCTACCCCTTGATTTTATTCAAAAAGCTAAGTAATGCATGAATTGACTACTCATAACCTAGAAAGGTTAGAAATTCAAAAATTGTTAAACCAAGCTCAGATTTTAAAAAGGCTAAAAAACTTTTTAAGCCAATATCTAAATCAAGGAACAAATTAGATAAGGAAACAAAAATCATTCAAAACTCCTTTCATGAAATACATCTAATAGAAGATTGATGCAAAGTAATGAATCAAAAAATCTTGATTTTCAAAATCAAGTAACGAATCTATCAAAAAGTCATAAGAGTTTTTTAAACTTTATGGATTTACAAGAATGGAAGCAGCTTTTATGGGCTAATTTTGTGCCTCTTTTTCAATTTGTTTGGCGCTTTGCGCATCTTTTGATTTTTGATACACTTTGTGTATTCAATTTGGCAATTTCGCATCTTTTTAGTTTTGGTCTCATTTTGTGCCTCTTTTCAATTTGTTTGGCGCACTCCGCATCATTTGTTTCCCTCCTTTCTAAATCTTTAAAATCAGCAAACCTTATTCTTATGATAAAGACGAACAACCTGAATAGGATAATCTTGAAGTTGGTTCAATAATTTACAAAAGATTCCTATGAGATAGATAAAATATTGGGAGATGAAAAAAGTTTTAATTTCAAAAACCAACTTATAATCTGAAACATAATTTAACTGAAAAGTAAGATAGCCTTATTCAAAGAAATGTGATAGAGAGACAAAATCATGAGTTTTCTTCCTTTACTGATTTTAGAGAAATCAACCACAACTAACAAAGTATTTATAAAATATAAGAGGTAAATTTTCCATTTTTAGAAAATAAGATCTTAAAAAAATGATTTAAAACAAAAGGTGTTATGTGTGTGCTTGATTAGAGGAACAATAAAAAACTTCAAAAAATTTTAAAAGGAAAAACAAAAATACTAAAACACAGAAAACACAATGAATAAACAATAGTAACAGAAAAATAAAACAAAAAACATAAACACACAAAAAGAATATTAATTTACATCAGCTTGCTCCTGATCAGATGATTTAGAAGCTAGATCTGCCCAGGACATTTTTCATTTTGCATTTTCAGCCCTTATTATAATTTGCTTAGCTTTACCCTTTTCCTTTTCAGGAAGGGTTCTTAAGTTCGGGTACTGATTTTTCATATGTCCAGACTTCCTACATCCAAAATAGATAACATCAGAAGAGAACTTTACATTCTTACCATTTTTACCTTTGTTCCACTTTTGATGTTGATGTTTGTACTTTAGTAGATTTTTCAATTTGTTTGTTGCTGATGCTAACTCTTCACTTTCATCACTTTCTGAGTTGTTTTTTTCAATGTCTTCAGTTTTCAGCACTATCGTTTCACCTGCATCCAAAAGCTTTTGACCCAAACTTTGCTCGTAGGTAATGAGTGAGCCAATCAAATTATCAATAGAATATTCGTTCAAATTTTTTGATTCAGAAATTGCAATGACTTTGGCATCAAATTTAGTAAGTAGAGAACATAGGATTTTATTAACTTTTTCAAAATTTGAAAGTTCTTTTCCTAAAGTATGTAATGATGTCACAATTTAAGAAAATCTAGTAAACATGACCAAGATCGTTTCATGAGGTTTCATGCTAAAAAGTTCATAATCATGCATTAAAATATTTAGTCTAGATTGCTTGATTTCATAAGTACCTTCATATGTAGTGCATAATTTATCCCAAATTTCTTTTCCAGAAGTGCATGCGGATATTAACATATAATCATCAGAATTCAAAGCACAGAAAAAACAATTCAAACATTTAGCATTCAATTGAGCATTGATCTGATCTGATCTACTCCATTCAGAAAAAGGAATATCAACTTTAATTTCATTTATAATACGTGACAGTACAGAATAACCAACTTGAATTATATGCCACATGCGATAATCAATAGATTGCAAGAAAGTAGACATGCGAATTTTCCAAAAATCAAAAGTAGTATTTTCAAAAAGTGGTGTCCGGGTGATTGAATAACCTTCCGCAATATTATGATTACAAAAATTAGCCATGGATCGAATTCAAAACTTTTTAAAAACTTGATTTTATGAATCCCGCTTTGATACCACTTGAAAGTTCGATAGGGATGTTAAGCCCTAATGAACTAGTCCTGAGGCTAACCAAGAGGGGGGGTGAATTGGATATTTGAAACAAAACAAAGATTTTTTTATAACGTGCAGCGGAAACGAATTAAAACAATGATAAAAAGATCAATCACAGATATCACCCAAGCAGATAATCACAATAAAATAAAGTGCGGAAAATAATAAGAAAGAACACACCGAATTTATAGTGGTACGGTCCAACCTGACCTACGTCCACTCCTCGGAGGCACCCTCCAAGTATTGCACTAAACCAAATAGTGTCTCTCCTTCAGCCCCCACAGCTAGGCAGAGAAGCCCTTACAAAATCACTTCCACCTTCCCCGGTGCGGCGGAGTAGCCGGGTCCTTTGACACCAAAGAGATCTTCTTCTTCCCAAAACCTCCCCTGAGACGACCCTTGAATCCGATGGTACTTAGGTGCAAGCTTGCCGGAGCAACCGTGTGAACCCCCTCATACTCCCTCGAGAATCCCCCTTCCCAGGCACTTCTCCCACTCAAACTCCACCCTTTCCTCTCTCCCTTTCAAGCTCTCTCTTCAAGTTTTTTTCAAAAGAACGAAGCATTAATGGCTGCCAAAGACACATATCAAGTGCCTTGAGAAAGCTTAAATAAAGAGCTCCAAAAACCCTTCCAAATTAGTTCTGACGGCAAAGATCATCCAGGACGATCGTCGGATCGTCAAGGATGATCGCCGGATCGTCCAGGATGATGTGCTCCAAAAGATGGCTTCAGAAAACCCTAAAAACTTATTTCTGCCGCCAAAGATCGTCCAGGACGATCGCAGGATCGTCTAGGATGATGTTCTCCAAAAGATGGCTTCAGAAAACCCTAAAAACTTAATTCTACCGCCAAACATCGTCCCGGATGATCGCAGGATCATCCTGGACGATGTGCAGAATTTGACCTGATAGTCCCGTACGATCCTGGGATAGTCCAGGACGATCAGTACAAATTTTGCACAAATCGTCCAATACGATATACATATCGTCCAGGATGATTAGAACAAATTTTGACACTTAAATCCTTGCCTAAATTTTCATGGCGGCTAGGGTTTTAAGATCATATTAGATCATCCAGGATGATTAGTTCAATGAACAGATTGGCCTGGACGATCAGAAATCATCCAGTACTATTTGTTCATAAGTTAAACTTCTGGTTTTGACAGGATCTCACTCCCCTTGAGTATATGTACACATAGTCACAAATAAGCATACACCCTTACATGACTTGACTCAAGAAATCAAAAAGTACATCAATGAGAAATACAACAAAGCCTATTCTACTCATTCTTTAGTCTTGAATATTTCTTGGATTGATGCATGATGTTCCTGAAATGTTAGTACACACAAACAAATATATAATCCAAATACTAGGAGATGAACCATAATGTTTGTTATCATCAAAATAAGAACTCGTGATCCCGTGTTGCAACAAACCATAGTAAGAGAAGAGGTGAATGTGTAGTGACGAGAGGAATTGAGAGTGTAGTGAGGAATTGGATTCGAATGGCTAGTTTAAATAGATTTGAAAGCATCATCTAGGATAATCGTGACATCATTCAGGACGATCAGTGCAATTATTATCATCCAAAATGATTGGTTAAAAAGGCAGTCAGATCATTCAGGATGATTAGACACAAGTAATCATCCCAAGGAGTCATTCTAGATGATCGTTGATGAAAAGTATCATCTAGGATGATGAGTTGGATCATCCAGGATGATTGGCATTAATGGATCATACCAACTGAATTTAAATCGTCCAGCATGTTTTTAACATGGATTGTCTAGGATGATGAGGTGGATCATCAAGGATTATTACTAATAATTGATTTAGATCAGCCGTTGGAGTTGGGTCGTCCAGGCTGATGTGAAAAAAAATTAGAAAGTTTGAATGATGGAGAGGAATGATCAGAGGATTCTAAAAATATAAAAAATTTGCATCAAAAGACTAAAACAACACAAAATATAAAAAAATGATAAAAAGAATAAAAATAAAGTTTTTTTAATTGATCTGCTCTAGTAAATCAGAATTTTTCCTTAATTTTCAATTCAAAAGCCAATAAGAAGAAATTGATGAGCTGAAATCCAAAAAAATGGAAAATCGATTTTTGTAACCCTACCTCGAACACCTTACAGGTTCAAATTTCTTTTAAACAAAAATCTAATTCAAAAGAAAAGAAATTAGATAAGAAAAGTGATCCTTTCAAATTTCATTTCAAAAAAATATCTGATAAAATAATATCATAAAGTAAAGAATCAAAAATCATGATTTTCAATCTCAAATGTTTGAATACATTAAGTGGCTCATAAATTATTCTAAGATTTTTTAAAGATTTGAAAGAGGAGGAAGCCTATTTCTTTGAGGGCTAATTTTGTGCCTCTGTTTCAATTATTAGGCACACTTTATGCATCTTTTAATTTTTGATACACTTTGTGTGTCTTTTTTATTTTTTCTCAAATATTGTGCATCTTTTCAGTATTGGGCTCATTTTGTGCCTCTTTTTCAGTTGATTGGCACACTTTGTAAATCTTTTACAAGCTTCCTTTCTTTCCAAATTTTTAAAAGACTCTCAGTTGTGAGATTACCTTCCAGATAAAAGAGAAGAAAAGCTCACTCTATTAGATAAGGAAAAGTAATCCACAAAACAGAATCATTCTCATATGATAAATTCAACCGCCTGATTAAAAAAACATGAAAGTGATTCAATGATTTGGAATACTACTCATATGAGATAGATTATTGGAGGAAGATAAAATAGATCGCTATTTCAAAGTCCAACTTTTAATTTTGAAAAAAGATTTTTATTCAAAAAGAAAAATACACCATTAAAGGAGATAGAGGAAGAGAAATAATCATCAATACTTCTTCCTTTCACTATTTTAGAGAGGTCAATCACTGCTTGTAAGCTTCTAAACAAAAATAAGGCAAAACTCTTTAGAAATTAAGTTAATTAGTAGTAGTGAGCAGTCATCTGATTCTGAAGAAAATAAACAGAAAATTAAAAATAAGAGAAAAGCGCATAAAAAGAAAAAACCAAATCTGATAAACAACAATAAAAAAATGAAAATCAACAAGATAAAATTAAAAAAAAACACATAAAAAGAAACAGCCAACTAATTAAATAAAACTAAGTGCTGAAATATAAACAGAGAGCATAAATTTCAAGAACGAATATCTATCACACCTAATCTGGTTCTTAAGGTACTAAAGTTTTCAAAGGCTAGTAGTTTTGTGAAGATATCTTCCAGTTGGGTTTTAGTGGCTACATGATGTAGCTCTATATCTCCTTTGATAATATGGTCCCTAATAAAGTAGTTCCTGATATCTATGTGTTTGGTTCTGGAGTGTTGGATTGGGTTCTTAGAAATACATATGGCACTAGTGTTATCACGTAGGACAGAAATTGTGCCTGCAGGAAGTCCTAAATCCAGAATTTGTTATTTCAACCAAAGGACCTGGGCCACATAACTTCCTAAGGTGATGTATTCAGCTTCAGCAGTGGACAGTGCAACTAAGTTCTATTTTCTACTAGACTAGGAGACTAAAGATTTTCCTATGAATTGATATGTACCAGAAGGGCTCTTTTTATACACCCTACATCCTGCAAAGTCAGAATAAGAGTATCCTATAATTTCAAAGGAGGTGTTGTGCCTAGGATACTATATTCCTAAGTTTTGGGTCCCTAAGAGATATCTAAGAATTCTCTTAACAGTAATTAGGTGGGACTCCTTTGGATTTGTTGAAATCTAGTACAGAGACAAACACTAAACATAATATCAGGTATACTAGCAGCTATGTAAAGAAGTGATCCAACTATTCCTCTGTACTTCTTCTGATCAACAGATTTTTCATTTGAATCATTATCTAACTAGACACTGGAGCTCATGGGAGTGTTGATTGGCTTGGCTTTATCCATTTCATATTTCTTCAGGATGTCCTTAAAGTATTTTAATTGATTAAGAAAATTTTCATCATCCATTTCCCTTATGCTAAATTCAAGAAAGTAGGATAACTTTCCCATCATGCTCATCTCAAGTTTCTTACTCATTATTTTAGAAAAATCTTCACATAAATTTTTATCAGAAGATCCAAAAAGTAAATCATCAACATAGATCTGGACAATGAGCAATTCATCTCCTACTCTCCTTAAAAAAAGGGTGTTGTCTACGCTCCCCTTAACAAACTCCCTTTCTAGTAGGAATGTGCTAAGCCTCTCATACCATGCTCTAGGTGCCTATTTTAATCCATACAAGGCCTTTTTTAATTTGAAAATATGATTTGGAAATTAGGAATTCTCAAAGCCAGGTGATTGCTCTATAAAAACATCTTTCTTTATTATCCCATTTAAAAAGACACTCTTGACATCCATTTGGAAAAGCTTAAATCCCTTATAATATGTAAAGACTAGTAGCACTCTAATGGCTTCCAAATGGGCTACAGGGGTAAAGGTTTGCTCAAAATCAATCCCTTCTATTTGGTTGTACCCCTTAACCACTAATCTTGCCTTATTTCTAACCACCACACCAGAATCATTCATTTTATTCTTAAAAACCCATTTGGTTCCCACTACACTCTAGTCCTTAGGTCTTTCTACCAGCTCCCAAATATCATTCCTAACAAATTGGTTTAGTTCCTCTTATATGGCTAGGATCCAGAATTCATCAGAAAGGGCTTGATTGATGTTGGTGGATTTAGTCATTGTAATGAAGGCAGAGTGGTTTACTTCTATTCTAAGTCCATGCCTAGTTCTAACACATTCAGAACGGTCTTCTAATATCATTTCTTTTGGATGACTCAAAGAATATCTCCATTCTCTAGGAATTAAAACTTTAGGTTCTACCCTTTCCTCCAGATTGGCAGATTCTACTCCTTGGGTGACTTCTACAACCTTCTCTTTTTCTACCCTAGACCCTCCAGAATTATCAAATTAATCAAACATAACATGAGTGGTCTCCTCAACAATCAGGGTTCTTTTATTGAAGACTCTATAGGATTTCTTAACAATTGAGTAACCTAGGAACACTCTTATATCAGATTTTGGGTATAACTTTCCTAGTTGAGACTTCCCATTATTCAGAATGAACAACTTACATCCAAAGACATAGAGGTGAGAGAGGTTGGGTGTCCTACCTTTAAAAATTTCATAGGGTGTTTTGTTCATCTTAAATCTAAGATTCATCCGATTCTGAACATAACAGGTTGTATTCACCGCTTCTGCCTAAAAGTATTTAGGAAGTTAGCACTCAGCTAATATGGCTTTAGCAATTTCTACCAAGGTCTTGTTCTTTCTTTCAGCTACCCCATTCTACTGAGGGGTCCTAGGAGCTGAAAATTTTTTATCTATCCTTGCTTCTTACAGTAGGTTTCACACTTCTTATTTTCAAACTCTCCACCATGATCACTATGAATAGTCACAATCACACAACCTAGATTCCTCTGAATCCAAGTGGAAAAAGATCTAAACTCTTCAAATGATTCACTTTTATGAGATAAATCTAACCCAGGTGAATCTTAAATAATCATCAACAATCACATACCTAAAGACTTTCCCTTCTAAGCTTCAAGTGCTGACAGGTCTAAAGAGATCCATGTGTAGGACTTCTAAGGCTTTGCTAGAGTTTATGTCTTTGATTGAGTGGAAGGAGGATTTGACTTGCTTCCCTAACTACCAGGCATTACACATGTGGTCCTTAGTGAACTATAGCTTGGGGAGACCTCTTACTAAGTCTTTTTGGGTGATCTTCTTAAGTTTTTTGATGCTTGCATGACACAATCTCCTATGCCACAGCCATGATTCATTAGTAATTGATTTTAAGCAAATAACAATATCAGCTTTAAAGCAAATTAAATCCAGCATGTAGATGTTGATGCTTTTTTCCTGCAAAATAATTTTGTCATTTAATCTTATAAGGCAATAAGTCAGCAAAAATTTTATGCTGAAGCCTTTATCATAGAGTTAGCTAATGCTGAGCAGATTATATTTTAGTCCTTCTACAAGTAAAATATTATCAATGATGAAATTTTTTTAATCACCAATTATACATAATCCCACCACTCTCCAGGTGGTGTTGTCTCCAAGTGTTACCTTGCCTCCTGCTCTTGTCTCCAGTGAAATGAATTAATTTGTATCTCCAGTCATATGCCTTGAATATCCATTATCTTGGTACCACATGCTCTCACGAGGCCTTTTATGTGAGGACCCCAACAAAATCATCAAATGATAGATTTAGGAACCCAAAAAGATTTGTGTCCCTTATGATCAAAAGAGGAATGAGATGCATGCATACTATGATGTGAATTTTATTATTTTTGTCTCCACACTGAAAGTGTTCTATGATGAATGGTGCAAGTGTGGGAGATATGTCCTATCATGCCACCAGAATAAAATCTAATTATAGGAAAAGAATTAACTAATCTACATGGGTGATGGTGCCTCTTCTAAGGTTTGGATGATGCATGCTTTGATGATTGTGTATGAAATTCTTCAAGTGAAGTTAGTTATTTATTTTTCATGAAAGCAGTTAATTCAGCGTCAAAAAATTTATTTGAACTTCTAAGAATTGATTTTTCTATTCTTAATGCATGCTCCATACTCTCTACATCAAATGAATGAGTTTCTAATTCCTTGAATGCAATTTTGAATTCAATATGTGATGTTTTTAATGAATCATGCTTAGCAGATAATTTGGAATGCTTTTTATTTAATTCATCAGGTAATGCCATATGATTGCTATCCAAGGTGGAATGATCTTTAATCAAAATTTCATACTTTTTTTATAAGTTCAGAAATTCTAGTTTTAGGCTAGCATTTAATTTTTTTCAATTTACTGTACGATGTATGAATTTTCTCAAAAACTTCAAGAAATTGATCATACTTTAATTCACATACCTCTTCTTGGTCAGAGTGACCAAGATGATCATCCACCATCAAACATAAGTTGGTTACCTCGTCTTCATCTTCAATTTTAGAGGAGTTAGATGTTGAATCAGTCCAAAAAGCCTTTTGGATCTTCTTCTTGTCCTTCCTAGACTTAGGCTTTTCTTTAACTTTCTCCTTACTTGGGTGAGCCTTCAGTTTTGGTTATTCAAACTTCACATGCCCTGACTTCTTGCATTCAAAGCAAATAACATCAGATGAACCTTTAAAATTCTTACCAGATTTACCTTTATTCCAGTTCTGATGATGATTTTGTTTCTTCCTCAAGAAGCTCTTGAATTGCCTTGTGATTAAGGCCATATCATCATCATCAGAACCTGAAGAGCTAGAGTCGAAATCATCAGCCTTCAAGGCTATGGCTTTCTCCTTTTTTTTCTCACCTGCATCAAGCTGTCTTTGGTTCACTCCTTACTCGTAAGCAATTAGTGATCCAAGTAAGTTATCAAATAAATAATTATTCAAATATTTTGATTCAATAATTATAGTAATTTTAGCAATAAAGAAAGAAGGAAAACATCACAAAAGCTTGTTCACTTTTTCATATTTTGTATGCTCTCTTCCTAAGGCATGCAGGGAAGTTACAATTTGTGTAAATATAGTGTACATCTTAAAAATTGATTCATTGGATTTCATGTGAAAGAGTTCATAATCATGCAAAAGAATATTCAGTCTAGATTATTTATCCTCGTTCGTTCCATCATAAGTGATGCACAATCTATCCCAAATTTCTTTCCCAGTTGCACAAGTTGAAACACGCATATAATCTTCAGATTTCAATACATTAAAAAAGCATTTCAAGCATTTATCATTCATTTGAGCAAGATCTCTATCATCAGTTGTCCATTCAATAAAGGGATTTTCAATTTTAAATCTATTAACAAGTCTATATTGAGCAACATAGCCTCCTTTAATAAGTATCCACATGTGATAATCGATTGATTGGAAAAAGGTGGACATGCGAGTTTTCCAAAAAACAAACGGAATATTACCAAATAAAGGTGGTCTTGTGATTGAATAACATTCTGTAGTATTACGATTTCTAAAATTAACCATAGATCACATATCAAAAGTTTTTCAAAACTTAATTTTATGAATACCTCTCTGATACCACTTGAAAGTTCTTTAGGGTTGTTAAGGCCTTATGAATTAGTCCCAAGGCTAACCAGGAGGCGAGTAAATTGGTATTTTAAAAATTCTTGCACAAATAGAAAAATATTTTTGTCTTTTTGAATATTTAAAAAATAGACAATTTATGTGGAAGCTAATAACTAAAATTAGATATTTCAACCACAGATCAGATCACAAAAATATGCAAAAATTAAAGTGCAAAAAATAATAAAAAGAGCAGACCATATTTATAGTGGTTCGGTCAACTTGACCTACATCCATTCCCTGGAGCCTCCCCTCCAAGTATTACACTAAACACTATAGTGACTCTCCTTTTTCTCCCACAGCAAGGAGGAGAAGCCCTTACAAAATATTTCCACCGACACAGGTGAGGCAGTGAACCTTGACTCCTTTTGCTTCATCCAAAAGCAGGCAGAGAACCCCGAACTTCTTTTGCTTCCTCCTGAAGCAGGCTGAGAACATAGATTTGATGCTAATGTTCATCTCCCTAGAGCCACTATGGAACCAAGGATGAAGATGGAAGATGATGATTGAATCCTTGCTTGAAGCAACCTTTATAAATCCCTTACAAAATTCTCCCTCAGAAGATCCTCTCTCTCTCCCAAGCTTTCCTTCTCCTTTAAGCTCTCTTGGAGTGGAACAATCAACAAAAGATTGCTGAAGAGATGGTTAAAGAACTTAAATAGAAGGCCTCAAAAAGTACCCTAAAATTTAACTTGCTAGCTATATCATCTAGGATGATCTATCGATCGTCCTGTATGATCAGTACAAAATCAACCATTTTGCTAGGATGATTTCCATGATATGGACGATCAGAAGAAAAATTTTCTGCATATCATCCAGGATGATTTTACAATCGTCTAGGATGATTAGTTTAATTTGAGTGGAAAATCTAAAATTGTCCTGATAAATGTTTTGGATGTCCAAGATGATATCATGTACGATCAAAAGAAAATAAGGGATTTCACCCTTGATGGTTTCCTAATTGTCTGGGATGATCAGTTCATTTTGAGTGGCAATCAACAAATCATCATGAACAAAGTTTGGGACATCCAAGATGATATCCTAGACGATCAGAAGAAAATCATGGTTTTCATCTAGGATGATTACAGATCTTCCCACGAAATATAAAGGATCGTCTTGGATGATCAGGACGATCATCATGTACGATGGGATTGATTAATTAAACCATAATTACTCTCCTAATCAAGGGATCATTTTTGGAAAACTTATAATTAATCATTCAGATATTGTCATGTATGATCAAAACAAAATTCTAAAAATAAAATATTTCCTAAAATGTGATTGGCAGCTAATTTCTGAATTTAAACATATCATCTAGGATGATGGGAGGAACGTCCAGGACAATCTTCTTAATCAAATTTACTTAACCCAGATGCCCTAATTAGGGTTTCTAATTTGAACTAATCATCTAGGATGATTTTGGATCATCCTGTACAATATGCTCAAAATTCAAAAGACGCTTAAATTCTCCAAATTTCTCCCCACAGTATGTATGTGCAAGGTTACTTAGCATCATGATTCATCTTATTATATTTGACTCTAGAAAAGATAAAAAACCATTAAAATTTAAACTTACGGACTCACTCATTCCTAATTTACCTAATCTTGAGCTGGCTTGAATTGTAATTGACTTTGTGAACAGAAAAAGTTAATAGGCATGACCAACTAAAACAGATATACAGTAGTAATAGTGAAGAAGCAGGAATGTTTCATATCATCAAAACTATAATGCTTGAACCAAGATTCACAATAGAGCTGATAGTCCTGGATGATATCTGGATAGTCCAGGATGATCATTTCAAATTTGAGCATATCTTCCAATACGATATACAGATCATCCATGATGATCTGATTGTTTAATTTAATCATATTTAGTCCCCTAATTACATAATCAATTTAGGCATGATTTGCATTGATCTTCTAAGTTGATCTCGATCATCCAGAATGATTAGAACAAATATTGAATCATAAATCCTTGCCTAAATTATCATTGGCGGCTATTTTTTATGATCATAAAGGATCATTCTAGATGATATAAATCATCTAGTAAAATAAGTTTAAAGAGCTTATCATCCTGGATGATAGAAATCATCTAGTATGATTAGTTTAAGAATTAAACTTTTAGTTTTAACCAGATCTTACTCCCTTGAATGTGTGTGTGCATGGTCACCAAGCTAGCAAACACCTTTACAGGACATAACTCAAGAAATAAAAAATTACATCATTGAATATTATAGACTCTTTGCAGCATAATATATTGCACCATAATCTTGAGCACTGATTCTTTGTTGGACGGTGCATGGTGTTCCTAAAATGTTAGTATACACATGAATAAGTATAAAATAAAAATAGTAGGAGACATAAAGATACAAGCCATAATGCTTGTTATCATCAAAAGTATAAACTCGTGAGCTCTAGTCGCAACACCATTCTACCTTTATATCAAAGATTAAACTCACTAATATAAATCAAGCACTTTTAGATGAATTTTGGATTTTGGATATGTAAGAAGAATTGAATCAGTTTGTTAGAAATGATTTTTGGGAATTGATTAAAAGGCCTAGGGATCAAAGTGTTGTTGGAACCAAGTGGGTGTTCAAAAATAAAAAGGAATAATTCAAGTGTTGTGATTAGAAATAAGGCAAGATTGGTGGCCAAGGGGTATAATCAAATAAAAGGAATTTATTTTGAAGAAACTTTTGCCCCTGTAGTTAGACTTGAAGTGATAAGGGTATTACTAGCCTATGCCTATTTTAAAAGTTTTAAATTGTTTCGAATGGATATTAAGAGTGCCTTTCTTAATGGGGTGATACAATAGTATGTTTATGTTGAATAACCTCTAGGTTTTGAAAACTCAAAATTTATTAATCACATGTTTAATTTAAAAAAGGCATTATATGGACTAAAATAGGCACTTAGGGCTTAGTATGAGAGGTAAGAACTTTCTTATTAGAAAGATTATTTGTTAAAGGAAGTGTGGACACCACTCTTTTCTTAAAAAGGGTAGGAGAAATATTACTCATTGTTTAAATATATATTGATGATATCTTGTTTAGATCCACCAATAAAAATCTTTGTGATAATTTTTTAAAGATAATGAGTAGTGAATTTGAAATGAGTTTAATGGGAGACTTGAGTTATTTTCTTAGTTTTAGCATAAAGCGAAATGAGAAAGGAATATTTCTTAATCAGTCGAAGTATAGTAAGGACATCCTCAAGAAATATAAAATAGAAAATGCTAAACTAGTGAGTACACCAATGAGTTCTTCAGTGCAGTTAGATAAGGACTCAAAGGGAAAATCTGTTAATCAAAAGAAATTTAGAGGCATAATCGGATCATTGCTTTACTTGACTGCTAGTAGACCATATATCATGTTTAGTGTATGTTTGTATGCTAGATTTTAAGTTGATCCAACAGAATCATATCTAACTACTATTAAGAGAATTCTAAGATATCTTTTGGGAACTCAAAACTTAGGGATTTGGTATTCTAAGTACAGTTCTTCTTTTGAAATCATTGGATATTCTGATTCAGATTTTGTAGGATGTAGTGTTGATCAGAAAAGTACTTCTAAAACTTATCAATTAATAGAAAACTCTTTAGTTTCTTAGTCTAGCAGAAAATAGAATTCAGTAGCCCTTTCTACTGTTGAAGCAAAATGCATTGCCTTAGGTAGTTGTGTGGCACATATTCTTTGGTTAAAATAACAACTAATTGACTTAAGATTTTCTATTGGCACTATTTCAATTTTCTTTGATAATACAAGTTCTATATGCATTTCAAAGAATCCTATTCAACATTTTAGAACCAAGCATATTGATATTAGACATCACTTTATTAGAGATCATGTGGCTAAAGGAGAAATTGGATTACACCATGTTACCACTAAGAATCAACTTACAGACATTTTCATAAAACCACTGGCTTTTGACACATTTAGCACCTTAAGAACCAGATTAGGTGTGATTAATCTCAATGCTTAAAATTGAATTTCTTCAAATTAAATTTGTAATATATTGATGTGTTTGTTTGTTTATTACTGTTTGTTTATTATTTATGTTTTGATGTTTCATTAGTTTTTTTTAATCATTAGTATTTTATTTTTAGTTTTATTTTTCTTTGTTGAATGTCATCGGATCTTGAGTGATTAATTTTTAAAAAGTTTTTTTTGTTTATCATGTCTTGTTTTAATTATTTTTCTTCATATTATATGAAATTTTTTTGTACTTTACGAATCCTGTAGCATGTACATGATATTTTTCTGAGTTGAGCACACAAAATTAGATTTTTCGATGCATATCGTATTGTGTCTAAAACTTTCTAAATGGAAAGCAGTAGCAAGAGGGCATGTTTTTCTAGAGGATCTTCCTCTCACACTAGAGAAGTAAAATACAAATTTCTTTCTAAGGAAATTGAGGAAGCTTTCTTTCATTATGTTGGAGCCAAGATTACCCCCTCTTGACTCCTTATTCAAAGCAACATAAACTTCTCCGTTATGCCCCTTTTTTTCTCAACTCAGTTCTCCTTTATCTTAACCATGATCTATGTTTATAATCAAGAAATCTTTCAAACGTTTCTTACAAATATGAAAATGAACCAAGACCAGACTAGGATGACCTCTTATGTATTTAAGCAATGAGTTGAAATAATAAAGGAAGATCTAGGAAACTTTCTTCACCTTAGGACTTTAGGAGTTAGAGCACATACCATGACCTCTAGAGTGGATTATGATTGGACAGATGTAAATCAAACTCTTAGAGGTGTTGCACAAGTAAGCCATCTTCCTCGTGTATATTCCCTTAACCAGAATGCTAGGATCATCCAGTACATTTTGAGAACCTTTATAATTCCAAAAGTTGGTGATCGTATAAATATAACTCCTCTTTTGCCTACTCTCACATACTTGATCATGGCCGAAACTCTTATTGATATTAATTTTGGACTACCTCTACAAACTTTTTGATATTGGACTTCCTCACAATAGCAGGAAAATAAATGTGGCATTAGGACACCTAGTTACCTACATCTTAGAGAAGAAATACAACCTGATCCATCCTGAACCTCCAAATGAACTTCCCATTTACTTTACTGATGCTTCTTTTCATGCACTTTTTGGTCGGATCAAAGTTCTGAGGGCGACAACTCAGAGGGAGAAGAAGGAGCTCATGCACCTGCACCTGGACCCAAACAAAATTTTTATCAGGAAATGGTTCAGTATTTCGACAGATTGGAAACTTAATTTGATCAACATTTTGATCAAATTGAGAATCACCTAAATCAACAGGGTGCGAGGTGTAACGAAGATATGGGGTGGATCCGAGGGAAATTTGACTCAGTTAATATTAATATAGCTACGATCAATAGTTACTTTATGATGTTCAACCCTCAGCCACCTCCAGACCAGGTTCCCTCAAATTTCTAGTTGTGATCTTTCTATTGTACTAGTTGTGATGTTTTGTTTAGATTTCATGTGATGGCTTTGTTACGTAATATTGTTCTTCGTATTTCCTTTCTAGTCATTGTATTAGTTGGTTATTTCATATGTGATAAATGGAATGGTATTTTGTCATTTGGTGAAATTACTCTTCTTCAAATATTTTATGTTCTTGGAATTAAATCATTTGTAGTTGATTTGTAGAATGAAATTTTAAATTACTTTGCTTTACAAATTAATTTTCTTGCAAAATTTAATCTCTCAAAATTTTAAATTACATTATGACGGGATGTAGGTTAGAAGTTCAATTTCATGTTCTTATGGACAAGTTTTATTTAGCTAAAATTGTTGCAAAATAGATTTCTTATTTTTATTTTATTTCTTTTTCAATATATTTATCTTTGTTAATTATTGGAATTTTTATTAAAGATTTATTGAATTGAAAGACTGGAAATGTACAAGGATACACAAAGCATGCCAAACAAAAAGATGCACAATATTTGCCAAAGTAAAAAGAGGCACAAAATTAGCCCAAGCTACAAAATATACAAAGTCTGCCACCAAATATTAAAAAGATGCGCAATGTCGCCAATTAAAAAATTCATACTGGTCATATAATCAGCAATAATCTTCATCATTGAATTAGAATCTAATTAATCTTTATTTCATCATTTTTGCAATAATTATTTTTATTTTATTTGTCTAGAATAAATAATGAACATGATTGTCTCTTCTTATCTTTGTTGTTCTTTGATTTAAAATTTGAATTTTTCTTTTTAGCATTAGAAAGTTAATATTGTATTTGCAACTACTTTAAAATATTCTTCTTCTTTGTCAACTATTTTGATTTATCCATTGAAACCTATCTTTTCAAGAGGTACTTCCCTTGTTATTATTATCAAAAGGGGGAGTCATTAGTTATTGTTTGATATGTTTTTGATATATGTGTGTGATTTGGGGGAGTCATTAAAATTAGAAGTTATTGGCTGATGTATGTGTGTATGATTATTTATTATCATGTGTGATTAAGGGGAGTCATTAGAAGTTACTGGTTGGTGTATATGTGTCTGATTATTTATTGTTTAAGTTTTTTGTTTTGTTTGTTTAGTTTATTTTTATGTTTTTGATTTTCATTGGAATCCCTTGTTTTAAAGTGATCACTCATTAAGGGGGAGGTTAGGAGAAAAATAAGCTTAAGTGGTAACTCAAATAATAATTATTTTACCATCATCGAAAAGGGGGATTGTTGCAACTTAGTTTTCCAAACTATATTTTTATATCATATGAGTTTTTTTATGATTCAAAAATATTATTGTGTTGATTACTATTTCTCATAACATAGATTTGATACATTTTATTTGTGTTGTTTGTGTTTACTAACATTTCAAGGAAATCATACTCCAGACTGCCAAAGACTTCAAGACAGATTAGACTAGGAGTTTATTTTATGAAGTATGTACTTTATCTATTTTTCTTGAGTCTAAGAGAGTGGGATTGTAAGGGTCTTAACTGTGCACACACATACTGGGGGAGTGATTAAAAAACTTAATTTATCAAAATTGATCGTACTGTACGATTTTTAAATAGTACTGGATGGTTTATCATGGTAATTCCTCCCAAATCGAAGTTAATCAAATCATGTAAGAATTTTTTTTGAACTATTCATACATTACGATATTTATTCATACAGATGATCCACAGAGTATGAAATGGGTGCGTACCAGATCATCCCAAAGGAACTTGTAATTTTTTTATCAATTCATATTGTACTATTTATGTTCGTACGGTATGATATATGTTCGTACAGACAATTCATAGAGAACAAAATGATGTTGACCACTTTCATACCAAGAAAAATATGATTTGCTTTATTATTCATATTGTATAATGTATGTTCATATAAATGATAGTCAGAGTACGAAATGTGGTTCATACATGATCGTACCAAACAAAATAATTCAATTTGAACTATTCATATAGTATGATGTGGGTTCATACAGATGATCCAGAGTACAAAATTAGGTTCATACAGCATCGTATGCCAATTTTTGAATTGTTCGTACGTACGAAGTTTGATCGTACTGTATGATCCAAGAACGTTCAACATGAAATTTTTAGTTTTTAGGATGTTTTTTCTAGTCCTTTGTATATAAGGGTCCTAAAAACTAACACTCTCATCTCTGATCTATGAATTTCTTTTGAGAGTGGACTTGGAGAGTGTTAGGGAGAGTGCTTTGGAATTGGATAGTGAGAGATCTTGTGAGAGGGATTTGTTAGAGGATTCACAAGGTTGCCCAACGGTGAGGATCTCTTGCTTGTTCTTCAAAGTTCTTCTATCCTTTCATTAAGCCTCTTAAAAGAATATTTTTAAAGGAGATCACGGTATCTGCCATCACTAGGAGGGTGAGAAAGGATGTCGGTACTCGGCCATCACTAGGAGGGTGAGAAATGATGTCGGTACTCTACCATCACCAGGAGGGTGAGAAAGGACGTCGATACTTTGTCGTCACTAGAAAGGAGAGAAAGGATGTCGGTACTCTGCCATCACTAGGAGGGTGAGAAAGGACATCGGTACTCTGCCGTACCAGGTTGGTGGAAGAGAGGTTTTGTAAGGGCTTTTCCACCTTACTATGGGGGCAAAAGAAGTGTCACTAGTGTTTAGTGCAATACCTGGAGAAGGAGTCTCCAGGGAGTGGACGTAGGTCTTGTTGGATCGAACCACTATAAAATTTGGTGTTCTTCTGTGCTTTTACTTTTACTGCATTTTTATTTTCTACACTTTAATTTATTATTTTTGAAAAATTATTTTGAGAAAATCTATCATTGTAATAAAATTCTTAAATCAATTTTCTAAAATCCAAGAGAATTTTTAAATTACCAATTCACCACCCTCTTGGTTAGCCTTAGGAGAATTGCATTCGGTTTAACAACCTACTCAAACTTTCAGATAGTTCCTTCTTCCCTTAATCAGTGTATCAAATATTAACAAGATTATGTTAAGTACTATATATTGGGAGATTTGCAACCATTTTCAATTCAAAAAATTACAACTTATTAGGATGCCACCAACTACTTTCCTAAAAGTAAACAGTGATCTTTAGAAACTTCAATCTAGCGAAACAAATTGAAAAAACAAGAGAAAGAAAAAGAAAGCAAAAGAAAATAAAGAGAAATAAGAAGAAAAACATTCCTTTCCTAAATAAAATATTTGCTGGCATACTACCCCTCTTATGTAAAGAGGTGGTAGAATGGTTCAATGAGCTCAAGGGAGAGGCAAAAGATGAAAAATTGAAAGAAATTAAAATGGTGGAATAAAGAATATTTGTAAACAAAAATGCCTATAATACATTTTTATTTGGAGTCCACTATAGAGGATGGATCATATGTATTTAAGAAAAATAAAAAGAAGATAAATCATATAAATATAATTTTAAAGTTGAAATTTGAAGCATCTCTAGAAGTAGACAGTGATGAGGATAGGGCCCAGGTAGCTTTTGAATGTATCAAAGATACTCTTACTTTTGAGAAGCTTAAGAGGTATGTGGAGAATATAACTTTAACCCCACTATCTTTGGATATTATAACTTAGTTGAAAGTTAAAGTAGCTCTTTCACTGAGCTTAGATTATAAAAGTACTTAATTTATCCACTTAACTAGCAAAAGTCCTGAAGATGATGTAATGGTTGATGATCCATTGATGAATGAAATAGTAAAACTCCCTTTTGAGTGGTATCCTCTATGAGTTAAAAAATTAGCTAAGCAAGGTTTAACACCATTAACTTGGACTAGAGATAAAGCTCAGTAATTTGAAAACCTAATTAATAAAAATACTATAAGCTAAAATCAAAAGTAGGTGTTAGCTTTGGTGTTGTTGGTCTAGTAGATTCTAATGAATATTGCATAGTTCTCTCTAATAATCTTGAATCAAATAATCTCTTTACAATGAGCTTTAAATCTTCAAACAAACTTTGCATAGAGACTTTAGATGATCTTGATGACTCTCAAGTTAGGGATGCACCCATATAAACTTGAAGAGGGATCAAATCTACTATTAATGATATAAAAGAAATTAACTTGAGTAATGAAGCAAAACCTTATATGATTTTTATAAGTTTATTGTTGAATGAGGATGAAAAAAATGACAGTCAACCTTCTTTTCATAGATTAAAGGCTATTTTGCCTGGAGTATGATGTAATAATTGGATTATC
Organism: Dendrobium chrysotoxum; assembly: GCA_019925795.1. NCBI lineage: Eukaryota > Viridiplantae > Streptophyta > Magnoliopsida > Asparagales > Orchidaceae > Dendrobium > Dendrobium chrysotoxum. The sequence continues at coordinate 61,166,979 of CM034300.1, read as the reverse complement.
TCAAGATGTGGTAGTACACAAACTAAAAATCCAACCTTATATGGTTCCTATGACATAAGCCCCTTGATTCATACATTTAAAAATTAAACAATAAGTTATAATAGAAGTTAAAATTCTTATAATTGTTAGCTTTATTCAAGAAGAGAAATATCCCACTTAGTTAGCTAGCATTATTCCAGTTAAAAAGAATAATGTAAATTTTTGTGTTTGCATAAACTTTAGGGATTTAAATAAGGCTTGCTCCAAAGATGAGTTATTATTGCCTATACTGGAGCATATGGTAGACATTGCTTCTTCACATCCAATGTTATCTTTCATGTATGGTTCATTTAGATATAATAAAATAAAGATGGCTCTTAAATATGAGAAATTCACTATATTTAAAATGCTAATGATGCCCTTCGGACTCTAGAAACTTATAACAATATACCAGGGAGCTATAACTCAACTCTTTGACGAACATATCCAGTAATAAGTGAAATGTTATATTGATGATCTAGTTGTTGAAAGTCATGAATGGGAAGACCACCTACACGACTTGAGAATTATTTTTAAGAGATTGCACTGTTGTGATTTAATGATAAATCATTTGAACTTTTCCTTTGGTTTCACCTCAAGGATATTTTTTTTAGCTTAGTGTAAACTAAGAGGCTATAGTCATCCATTTAGTACTAATCAAATATCTCACCCATTTGGGTGAGCCAATCTAGAAATATATTGGATCATGAACACCAGCATAAGTTGGGCCTTTACCATAACCTTCTTTGTGGGGTCATTTACATGTCCATGATCTCTCCTAGGTGAATGTTCATACCCAGGGTATTCCAAAAATTCATCTCATATAAAAATAATTTTAGCTTTGTTTTAAAAAGCCTGCGGGACCTACATTTTAGTAATCATGGATTTCATTTGGGTAGTTAGGTTTATTCTCTAAATTTTGAATGGAAACCTCTTCTACCCTTTTTTATAGGTTTTTTTACTTGATCCATGCTAACAGATTTTGGTAGCATACTTTATGTTGTGTTGATGCAAAAATGATGCAATTTGAAAAAAAAAATATTTTTATATATTCAATGGATGCTTGTTTGAAAAAGAGCTCTAAAAAATCAAGGCCTTCGATTTAATGTAAGGTGCTATTTAAAATGGTCAACATTAAAATTACTTGCATGAAATTAACTAAAATCCAAGTTTGCAATGTAAAGTATCATGATATTTATTAGAACATAATTTAAATTTTATTTTGCAAGCGGATCACACTGTCAGTAATGCAAAACACTCTAGGAACTTTAGGTTAGGATACTTTAATAGTTTATTAGCTAAGTTTTGAAATTTCAAGGCCACTAGTTGACACAAATTACAATGGTTCATAAAATTATCTCGAATGAGTAATTTCTGTCTATGTTTTCTAATAGAAAATTGGTTGCAATAAAAAGAGTTTACAAATTCCAAAATTTTGAGAATGATCATTTATGTAGTCCAATTTCATTAACTACAAGTATTTGCTGCGCATCCAATTTTCTTGGCGATGAAGTTTCTAATGCTTCTCCTTAGACTGTCTACGATACCGATTCAATGAAAAATATGATTATAACTAATGATGATGGATTAAGGTATTCATTAATCTTCTTAAGAGTGATAAGAGTATTTATTAGGCTTTGGTGAGGATTGGAGTTAAGAATTAAATAAAATAGGTTGTCTAATACTATAGCTTGTTAAATTTGAAAACTTTTTAAACACAAGTTTACCGTTTTTGTGAGGATATAATATAAAACAAAAGGCTTAGAAAATACTTAGAATGTATAGATAATATCTTGAGTTTTTAATACATTTTTAGGGGTTTAAAGCATTTTTAAGGAGTCTTGGAACAAGACTCAGTCTTGCTAAATTCCCATTTGGATGATATCATTAAGTTGGGTTTTGGGTTTTAGTTTAAGGGATTATGGTTAGATTTTTTAGATAAAATCATAAAACTTAAAGAACATGCCATTTGAACATCTGGTGCATCATCCTTTCAAAAGAGGAAACACCATTTAATAAAAAAAATTAGAATATTTAACTTGAGGGGTCATGTGTTATTCTTAGGCCTCGAAAGGACATATAGCATGAAAATGTCTATATAGAATACACCATTAAACTCAATATGTCTAGAGGTTAAGGCCCCATGAGCACAATAAGACATTTATATTACCTTACACTATAGGGCCAAAATTTATGTGGGTTCCAAAATTTACAACTTAATCTATTTTGATAGTAGGCCTTCATAAGGGGTCTAATGAAGGCATGTGGTATTTGGACAGTGGAAGCTCAAGACATGTAATTAGAGACATAAGTAAATTCATCATGATGGAGTCCATATATAATGGAAAAGTAACACAAGGAGATAAATCCACAATGAAAGCTTTTGGTATAGGTACTATACGAAACCTAATTATTTTATAATTGAAAAAAGTCTTCTTTATGTTTAAGCATCATTTGTTAAGTATTAGTAAGTTGTGTGATAAGGTTTTTGATGTTAAATTTTATTCGAAGGAATATTTATTTATTTTAAATAACAAATCTATGTTGAAAGGGTTATTAATTAATAAAATTTATATGATTAATCGTGACTGTAATGATAAAATAAGTGAAGTATGATGCCTAAGGACAATCATAGATGAATCATGGTTATGGAATAGAAGATTATGCCATGTCAATAATAGAGAACATAGGAAAATCGCACAATTAAAATTGGATAGGGAATGCAAAAGTTAGATGTCACAAAAGGACACCGATTTGGTGTAAATCAATTAGGCAGCCAAGTAAAATCATCATTTCACTCAATCAAGGAAGTTCTGACAAATTGAGCACTTGATATTATTCATATGGACTTGTTTGGACTAGTTAACACCATGAGCTTAAAAGGGAAATCATATAGATTTGTGATTGTAGATGATTATAAAAGTTTTGCTTAAATAAAAATTTTGACTCATAAATGTGAATCATTTGAGGAATTTAGAATATTATTTATATGTATTCAATGAAACATAAGATGCATGATCTCCACCATCCCTAGAGATTATGGAAAAGTAATTGAGAATGACAAATTTGAGTCCTTTTATCAAGAACAAGGTGTAGAACATAACATTTTTGCACCTAGAACTCCCTAATAGAATGGAGTAGCTGAAAGGAAGAATAAGACCTTAGTTGAGGCAGCTAGGACAATGTTGAATGAGTATACATTACCTAGGTACTTTTGGATAGAAGTGGTGATACAATATGTAATATATTGAGGCTTTCTATTAATGCTTAGTTGAATAAGACCTCATATGAGCTTTTAAAGGGTAGATCATAAAACCTCTCTCATTTGCATTTCTTTGGGTGTTGATGTTTTTTCTTGAATAATGGAAAACCTTCATTAAGAAAATTTGATTCCAACACAAATGAGGTAGTTTTTTCTAGGGTATTCTTCTATAGAAAAGGCATATATAGTGCTTAATACAAGGACATTTATTTTAGAAGCTTCAATCCATGTTACATTGTATGAGTTGGATATGATTGCCCCTTCTAAAGAGATAGAGGAAAAGGAATATTTCATTCTTATACTTGAAAACATAAGATTAGAACAAAGGGAGAAAAATCAAGAATCACTTCCAAAAGAATGAAAATATGTTGCATGCCATCATATGGACTAGATTATTAAAGATTCTTTCTTAGGAGATAGAAATAGATTAAGAATTAGGAAGGAGATTAGTCACATTATATTTATTTCTCTAGTAGAGCCTTCTAGGGTAATTGAGGCATTAAAAGATAAGTATTTTATTATAGAATTAAGTTAGGTCACAAGAGATGGCATGTGGGAGCTAGTGCCTAGGCCATTTAATCAGAGAGTGATAGGAACTAAGTGGGTGTTTAAAAATAAATTGTATGAAACTAGATAAGTTGTAACAAACAAAGTAAGATTGGTTTCTGAAAGATATAATCAAGTCGAAGGTATGGACTATGAAGAAACATTTTCCCTAGTTGAAAGGTTAGAGGTCACTAGGGTACTATTAGCTATTGCATGCTTTAGAGGCTTCAAATTATACCATATGGAAGTTAAAGTACTTTTTAAATTGGAATAATAAAACAGGATGTTTATGTAAAGCAACCACCTACATTTGAGAGTGCTTCTCTACCAAATTATATGTATAAGATTAAGAAGGTACTGTATGGATTGAAACAAACACCAAGAGTGTAGTATGATAGACTTAGTAAATTCCTTTTAGATCATTTGTTTGTTATGGGGATAGTAGACACCACACTTTCATTAAGAAAAATGGAACATATATTTTAATTGTCCAAATTTAATTAGACGATATTATTTTTGGATTGAGAAATATTGGCTCATGTGAAGAGTTTCTAGAATCAATGAAAAATGACTTTGAGATGAGTATGATGAGAGAGTTAATTTACTTTATGTGATTCGATAATAAATAATGAAAAGATGGAACCTTGTGTTGTCAAGCAAAATATGTGAATGAACTAATTAAAAAATTTGACATGAAAGGCTATAAGAGTATGAGTACCCCCATGAGCTCTACTGCTCAATTAGGTAAGGTTCCAAGTCGCAAGCCCATTGACAAAAAGAAATGTTCCAGGATGATGAAAAGGTATTTTTATTTGATTTTATCTATTTTATACAAACCCAAGGTTCACATGAGTTTACATCTTATTTCAATTAATAAAGAAGTGAATCAAGTATCATTCCCATGAGAAAGGTAATATCCTAAAATTACTCTATTATTATTTATGTGAATCACTATGTTTATCTCACCAACCAAATTTTAAATGTTTGCTACAAGACTTCTCCTACAATTACAAAACTGGGAATGTTTATGTCAAACGTTGTTATGAACCTATGATTGTGCACAAATTCAAGTATACAAAAGTGAAAGTTCGAAAGGGATGTTAAGCCCTAGTGAACTAGTCCCGAGGCTAACCAAGAGGGGGGGTGAATTGGTTATTTAAAAATTTCACGATAACTACAAAAATCTTTTCGATACTTAGCAGCGGAAACAAGTAAACAATAACGAAAAGATCAACCAACGATATTCACCCAAGCAGTTTATATTGAAAAGTAAAGTGCAAAACTGAATCAGAAAAGCAAACCAGATTTTATAGTGTTTCGGTCAACTTGACCTACGTCCACTCCCCGGAGCCTCCCCTCCGGGTATTGCACTAAACGAAAGTGACTCTCCTTTTGCTCCCACAGCAAGGCGGAGAAGCCTGTACAAAACACCTCCTTTTCACCACACGGTGAGGCAGAGAACCTGACCTCCTTTCGCTTCCTCCTGAAGCAGGCAGAGAACCTTCGAACTCCTTTTACTTCCACCTGAAGCGGGCAGAGAACCCCGGATCTTCTTGCAAACGATCCTCCCACGAAGAACACCGACTAGACGACAGACGACGAGCGGAGAAGACGACTCTGATCCGTGCTTGGAGCAACCTTAGTGAATCCCTCACTAACTCCCCCTCACAAGATCTCTTCTCTCTCTCCCAACTCTCTCTTCTCTCTAGGGTTTCTCAGGGAAGGAAGGTAGCAAAAGATTTTTCCAAAATCTTGAAAAAGTTCTTTTAAAGGAGGGCTTAAAATTTGCCCTAAATCTCAACTGGTCGGCCAAGATCGTCCAGGACGATCGGTAGATCGTCCTGTACGATCAGTTCAAATTCAGCTGTTTTAGCCTGGACGATCTGGCTCTTCTGGACGATCAGTAGAAAAAGTTGTTCATATCGTCCCGTACGATCCTGCGATCGTCCGGGACGATTAGTTCAAATTGAGGGAAATCGTCCAGAAGACAGTTCGGGTCGTCCAGAGAAATCTGTGCTGGACGACCAAAAATTGACTTGATCGTCCCGGACGATAGGGTCATCGTCCGGTACGATTAGTTCAAAAAGGCCCCAAATCGTCCTGTACATAGTTCTGGACGTACAGCTTAAATGCACTAGACGATCAAGATCGTCCGGGACGATCCTGCGATCGTCTAGGACGATATGATCGTATCAACCAAAAATTAATTGCTTTCCTTAATTACCAGATTAAATTAGGCATGATTGTACTGGATCGTCCAGGACGATACACGTATCGTCCGGGACGATCAGACCAAGTATCTAAAAATAAGAACTTGCCTAACTTGATCTGGCGGCTGAGAATTTCTGATTTGGGAATATCGTCCCGTACGATCCGTAGATCGTCCAGGACGATCGGCTCAATCAGACCCTCTTAACTTAGTCGCCCTAATTAGGGTTTGTATTTTAACTGGATCGTCCAGGACGATGTGGATATCGTCCAGGACGATCTGAACAAATTTTTAACAGAAACTCTAATTCACTCAATCTCTCTCCCTGAGTGTGTGTGTGCAAGGTTACTTAGCTAGGGAATCAGTTACATTACAATTGACTCAATAAAAAGAAAAATCATACATTTGACACACTTGGACCCGATCTTGAGTTGGCTTGAGTGGCTCGCGGTCTTTTGTGCCTGAAACAGATTAGCCAAGCAAAACACACTGGAAACATGTTTGTCATCATCAAAACCAGATTTGCAACAATCTCCCCCTTTTTGATGATGGCAAACATTTGTAAAGTAGTCTGAAAATAAAAGTAAACTAGGAGATCCAACAAACAAATATTTTTTAAATTTTCATTTAACAGCTAAAACAATACATGAAGCATGACTCAGAAAACAGAAACAGACACGACTACAACTGACTCCCCCTTTTGACATCACAAAAAGGAGGAGCGAAAAACATAACACGGAAATAAAACATAAAAAAAAACAACTACAAAACAGGAAAATCAGAATTTTTCCTTAATTTTAGATTCAAAAATCAATGACAGGACGATTGACAGCGCTGAAATCCAAAAAAGGTTGGAAATAATCAACTTTCGTAAATCCGACCCCGGGCACCTTATCGATGCAAACCTCTTTCACCACAAAAATCCGATTCAGAATAAAAGACATTAGATTTGAAAAGAAATCCTTTCAAGCCTCGTTCCAGAAAAATATCTGATATAATAGTGTTACAAAGTAAAAAAAATCAGAAATCATGATTTTCAAAACTCAAAATTTTGAAAATATTAAGCGGCGCACAGATTCCTCTAAGACATTTAACAATCTGAAAGGAAAGAAAGCTTGTTTTGGGCTCATTTTGTGCCTCTTTTTCAAATTGATTGGCGCTTTGCGCATCTTTTGATTTTTGATACACTTTGTGTATCCAATTTGGCAATTTCGCATCTTTTCAGTTTTGGGCTCATTTTATGCCTCTTTTTTAAATTATCTGGCGCACTACGCATCTTTTATAAGCTTTCTCCTTTTCATAATCATTAAAGAGTCTCAGCTGTGAGATTATCTTCCAGACATAGGAGATGACTCTCCGCAGTAAGGAAGAACGATTCACAAAACAAAATCCATACAACATATGATAAATGCAATCACTTGGTTTAGAAAATCAAACTAATGACTCAAGACTTTGAAAAACACTATTGATATGAGGCAGATTACTGTAGGAAGATAAAATAAACTCTATTTCAAAAACTAACATTTTAATTTTGAAAATGATTTTTATTCAAAAGAAACTACACACCAGTAAAGGAGTTAGAGGAAGAGAAACAATTATCAATGTTTCTTCCCTTTAACAGATTCAGCGAAGTCAATCACTGCTTATCAGCTTCCAAACCAAAGCAAGGTAAACGCTCCCAGTCAAAAATTCAGATCACCAGAAGTAGTGAGCGGTGATCAGATCTTGAAAAGCATAAAACAGTAAGTGCAAGATATGAACCCGTAAATAAATAAAAATAGGTAGAAAATCATAGCAAAGTAAATACTCAAATCAAACTAACAAAAAGGGTAACACAGAAATCAACAGAAGAAATAAAATCAACTGAAAGCAAATAATCAAACCACAACTAACTAACAGAAATCAGAAATCAGAATACAAAAACTAACTAACAGAAATCAGAAAATAGAATACAAAAAACTAACTAACAGAAATCAGAATACCAATCATAACAATCATAAATCAGCAGTCATCAGAATCAAGCATTTATATCAATCACTCCTAATCTGGTTCTCAAAATACTGAATGAGTCAAAGGCCAGTGGTTTAGTGAATATGTCAGCCAGCTGATTTTCAGTTGCTACATGATGTAGCTCAATGTCCCCTTTTGTAACATGGTCCCTAATGAAGTGATGCCTAATGTCAATGTGTTTGGTCCTAAAATGTTGGATTGGATTCTTAGAGATACAGATGGCACTGGTATTATCACACAGAATAGAAATTGTGCCAACGGGTACTCCTAAATCCAAGACTTGTTGTTTCAACCAAAGAACTTGGGCCACACAACTTTCTAAGGCAATATACTCAGCTTCAGCAGTGGAAAGTGCAACTGAGTTCTATTTTCTACTGGACCAGGAGACTAACGACTGTCCTATGAATTGACAAGTCCCAGAGGTACTCTTCGTATCCACCATACACCCCGCAAAGTCAGAGTCAGAATATCCAATGATCTCAAAAGAGGTGCTGTGCCTAGGGTACCAAATTCCTAGGTTTGGGGTCCCTAAAAGATATCTAAGAATTCTCTTAACAGCAGTCAGGTGGGACTCTTTAGGATTAGCCTGAAACCTAGCACAAAGACAGACACTAAACATGATATGAGGTCGGCTAGAAGTCAGGTAAAGCAGTGACCCTATTATCCCTCTATACTTCTTCTGATCAACAGATTTTCCATTTGAATCCTTATCTAACTGAACTGAGGAGGGCATGGGAGTATTGATTGGCTTGGCTTTGTCCATTTCATATTTCTTCAAAATGTCCTTAGTGTATTTTGATTGATTGAGAAAGGTTCCATCATCCGTTTGCCTTATGCTAAACCCCAAAAAGTAGGACAATTCTCCCATCATACTCATCTCAAACTCTTTACTCATTGTTTTATAAAACTCTTCACATAAGTATTTATCAGAAGATCCAAAAATTATATCATCAACATAGATCTGGACAATGAGTAAGTCATCTCCTAATCTCCTCAGAAAAAGGGTGGTGTCTACGCTCCCCTTAACAAACTCTCTTTCTAACAGGAATGTGCTAAGCCTCTCATACTAAGCTCTGGGTGCCTGTTTCAATCCATATAATGCCTTTTTTAATTTATAGACATGATTTGGATATTGGGAACTCTCAAAACCTAGGGGTTGTTCTACGAAAACATCTTCTTTAATTACCCCATTTAAAAAGGCACTCTTAACATCCATTTGAAACAGCTTAAATCCCTTATAATAGGCAAAGGCTAGTAGCACTCTAATGGCTTCCAATCTAGCTACAGGGGCAAAAGTCTCCTCAAAATCAATCCCTTCTATCTGATTATACCCTTTAGCCACCAATCTTGCCTTATTTCTCACCACCACACCAGAATCATTCATCTTATTCTTAAAGACCCACTTGGTTCCCACAATACTTTGATTTTTAGGTCTTTCTACTAACTCCCAAACATCATTCCTTACAAATTGATTCAATTCTTCCTGCATAGCTAAAATCCAAAATTCATCCGACAGGGCTTGATTGATGTTGGTGGGTTCAGTCATTGAGATAAAGGCAGAATGGTTTACTTCCTTCCTAAGTCCATGCCTAGTCCTAACACCTTCAGAAGGGTCTCCTAAGATCAGTTCTTTAGGATGACTCGAAGAATATCTCCAATCTCTAGGCAACTCTGTTTGAGGTTCTACCCTTTCCTTCAAATTTGTATTTCCAACTCCTTGGGTAACCTCAATAATCTCTTCATCTTCTACTTCAGATCTAGACTCCTTAGGTTTAGATTCATCAAACACTACATGGGTTGTTTCTTCTACCACCAAAGTCCTCCTATTGAACACCCTAAAGGATTTCCCCACACTTGAATATCCTAAGAACACTCCTTCATCAGATTTGGGGTCAAATTTTCCTAAGGGTGACTTCCCGTTGTTCAGAATGAAAACCTTACAGCCAAAGACATGGAGGTGGGACAGATTTGGTGTTCTACCCTTAATGATCTCATAAGGTGTCTTGTTCAGTTTGACTCTCACATTCACCCTATTCAGCACATAACAGGCAGTGTTCACCGCTTCAGCCCAAAAGTATTTTGGAAGTGAATACTCGGCAAGCATGGCTCTAGCGGCTTCCACTGAGGTCCTGTTCTTCCTTTCAGCTACCCCATTCTGCTGAGGGGTCCTAGGAGCTGAAAAATTGTGACTAATCCCATGATTCTCACACAAACTTCCAAATCTTTCATTTTCAAACTCCCCTCTGTGATCACTATGGGTGGTAATAATCTCACATCCTAACTTCTTCTGAATCCAAGTAGAGAAAGATCTAAACTCATCAAATGACTCAGATTTGTGTGACAAAAACTTAACCCAAGTGAACCTTGAATAATCATCAACAATCACAAAACCATAGACTCTCCCCCCTAAGCTGGCAGTGCTAATGGGTCCAAAGAGGTCCATGTGAAGAACTTCTAAAGGTCTAGAGGTGCTAATGTCCTTAACTGAGTGAAAAGAGGACTGGACTTGCTTCCCCAACTAACAGGCATCACACAGGTGATCCTTAGTGAACTTAAGCTTGGGCACACCTCTAACTAAGTCCTTTTGGGTGACTCTCCTAAGGGTTTTCATACTGGCATGACACAATCTCCTATGCCATAACCAAGACTCATCAGCAGCAGTTTTTAAGCAAATTGAATTATCAGATTTAATGCTACTTACATCTAGCTTGTAGACGTTGTTGATCCTTTGCCCCTGCAAAATAACTTCATCATTTAAGCTTAAAATGCAGCCAGTAGGCAGGAATTTGATGCTATATCCCTTATCGCAGAGTTGACTAATGCTCAGCAAGTTGTGTTTCAGTCCATCTACAAGCAAAACATTATCAATCACAAAATTCTTTGAATCACCAATCATACCTGTGCCTACCACCTTCCTGGTGGTGTTATCTCCAAGTGTAACCTTGCCTCCAGCTCTGGCCTCCAGCGAAATGAACTGATTTGCATCTCCAGTCATATGTCTAGAACATTCGCTGTCCAGGTACCACATGCTCTCACGAGGTCTTGTGTGAGAGCACCCCTACAAAATCATCAAATGTCAGTCTTAGGAACCCAAACAGGTTTGGGTTCCTTCTTATGAAAAGAAGAATGCGATGCATACGTGCTGTGCTGTGAAACAGGCAGTTTGGGTCTCCACACCCAATGTGTACTACGGTGAACAGTACAAGTGTGTGATATGTGTCCTAACATGCCACATGAAAAACATCTAACACCAGGAAAAGGATTAACTAAACGTCGTGAGTGATAGTGCCTCTTCCTAGTAGTGTATGGAACATGCTTTGATGAACTTGCAACAGAATTTTTAAAAGGTGGCGGTGCATAAAACTGTTCAAAGGTAGGCGGTGTTTTGTTCTTTTCAAAAGCACTGATTTTTACTTCCAAAAACTCATTCTCTTTCTTTAAACTTGCAATTTCAAATTTTAAAGCGCCATTGTTACTTTCTACTTCACATGCCATTGTATCTAACTCTTTAAAAGCTTTTTCTAAATCAACATGCGTGGTTTTCAAAGAATCATGCTCAAAAACTAAATCAGAATATTTTTTGTTCAATTCATCAAACTCATCAAGCAGAGACATGTGATTGGAATCAAGTGTGGAATAATCTTTAACTTCAGAATCATGCTCTTTTTGTAAAGTCAAATAATCTAATTTCAAACTAGCATGGGTTTTCTTAAGCTTCCTATACGATGTATGAATCTTTTCAGAAACTTCAAATAACTGATCGTAAGTAAGCTCACATACCTCTTCCTGGTCCGACTGACCAGGGTGATCATCTGCCATCAGACACAAGTTTGTTTCCTCCTCTTCAGCTTCAGTCTCAGAAGAGTCGGATGCAGAGTCTGCCCAGAACGCCTTCTGAATCCGCTTCTTATCCTTTCTGAACTTTGGTTTCTCCTCACCCTTCTCCTTGCTTGGGTGAGCTTTAAGTGTTGGATAATTAGCCTTTATGTGTCCAGGCTTCCTGCATTCAAAACAAACCGATTCAGATGAACCCTTAAAGTTTTTATTGAACTTACCCTTGTTCCACTTCTGATAGTTCTTATGTTTCTTCCTTAGAAAGCTTTTGAATTACCTTGTGATTAAGGCAACTTCATCGCTATCAGACCCGGAAGTGCTAGCATCTGAATCTTTGGCCTTTAGTGCCACGGTCTTCTCTTTCTTGCGTTCACCTGCATCAAGTTGCCTTTGGTTCACCCCTTACTCGTAAGCAATGAGTGATCCAAGTAAGCTGTCAATAGAGTAAGTATTTAAATCTTTGGATTCAGTAATAGCAGTAATCTTAGCATCATAAGAAGCAGGAAAACATCTAAGAATCTTGTTCACTCTTTCGTAGTTGGTAAGTTCTCTACCTAAAGCATGCAAAGAGGTAACAATCTGAGTGAAGCTTGTGTACATTTCTGAAATAGTCTCACTAGGTTTCATGCGAAAAAGTTCGTAATCATGTAACAAGATGTTTAACCTAGATTGTTTGACTTCAGTTGTACCTTCGTATGTTATACATAACCTATCCCAGATTTCCTTTCCCGTTGTACAAGTAGAAACACGCATATAGTCTTCAGATTTCAAAGCACAAAAGAAACAGTTCAAACATTTTGCATTCAACTGTGCTAAATCACAATCATCAAACGTCCAATCAGCAAACGGCAATTCAGTTTTCACATTGTTAATCATTCGAAAAGGTGGTTCGTATCCGTCCTTAACTAACATCCACATGCGATAATCAATAGATTGCAGAAAAGTAGACATGCGTGTTTTCCAAAAATCAAAAGGAATATTGTCAAACAACGGTGGTCTGGTAATAGAATAACCTTCAGCAGTATTATGATTGTGACAGTTAGCCATTGGATCAAATTCAAAAGTTTTTAAATAGAAATTTTGAATCCCTCTCTGATACCACTTGAAAGTTCGAAAGGGATGTTAAGCCCTAGTGAACTAGTCCCGAGGCTAACCAAGAGGGGGGGTGAATTGGTTATTTAAAAATTTCACGATAACTACAAAAATCTTTTCGATACTTAGCAGTGGAAACAAGTAAACAATAACGAAAAGATCAACCAACGATATTCACCCAAGCAGTTTATATTGAAAAGTAAAGTGCAAAACTGAATCAGAAAAGCAAACCAGATTTTATAGTGTTTCGGTCAACTTGGCCTACGTCCACTCCCCGGAGCCTCCCCTCCGGGTATTGCACTAAACGAAAGTGACTCTCCTTTTGCTCCCACAGCAAGGCGGAGAAGCCTGTACAAAACACCTCCTTTTCACCAAACGGTGAGGTAGAGAACCTGACCTCCTTTTGCTTCCTCCTGAAGCAGGCAGAGAACCTTTGAACTCCTTTTACTTCCACCTGAAGCGGGCAGAGAACCCCGGATCTTCTTGCGAACGATCCTCCCACGAAGAACACCAACTAGACGATAGATGACGAGCGGCTGATCCGTGCTTGGAGCAACCTTAGTGAATCCCTCACTAACTCCCCCTCACAAGATCTCTTCTCTCTCTCCCAACTCTCTCTTCTCTCTAGGGTTTCTCAGGGAAGGAAGGTAGCAAAAGATTTTTCCAAAATCTTGAAAAAGTTCTTTTAAAGGAGGGCTTAAAATTTGCCCTAAATCTCAACTGGTCGGCCAAGATCGTCCAGGATGATCGGTAGATCGTCCTGTACGATCAGTTCAAATTCAGCTGTTTTAGCCTGGAAGATCTGGCTCTTCTGGACGATCAGTAGAAAAAGTTGTTCATATCGTCCCGTACGATCCTGCGATCGTCCGGGACGATTAGTTCAAATTGAGGGAAATCGTCCAGAAGACAGTTCAGGTCGTCTAGAGAAATCTGTGCTGGATGACCAAAAAATGACTTGATCGTCCCGGACGATAGGGTCATCGTCCGGTACGATTAGTTCAAAAAGGCCCCAAATCGTCCTGTACATAGTTCTGGACGTACAGCTTAAATGCACTAGACGATCAAGATCGTCCAGGACGATATGATCGTATCAACCAAAAATTAATTGCTTTCCTTAATTACAAGATTAAATTAGGCATGATTGTACTGGATCGTCCGGGACGATACACGTATCGTCCGGGATGATCAGACTAAGTATCTAAAAATAAGAACCTGCCTAACTTGATCTGGCGGCTGAGAATTTCTGATTTGGGAATATCATCCCGTACGATCCGTAGATCGTCCAGAACGATCGGCTCAATTAGACCCTCTTAACTTAGTCGCCCTAATTAGGGTTTCTATTTTAACTGGATCGTCCAGGACGATGTGGATATCATCCAGGACGATCTGAACAAATTTTTAACAGAAACTCTAATTCACTCAATCTCTCTCCATGAGTGTGTGTGTGCAAGGTTACTTAGCTAGGAAATCAGTTACATTACAATTGACTCAATAAAAAGAAAAATCATATATTTGACACACTTGGACCCGATCTTGAGTTGGCTTGAGTGGCTCGCGGTCTTTTGTGCCTGAAACAGATTAGCCAAGCAAAACACACTGGAAACATGTTTGTCATCATCAAAACCAGATTTGCAACAAAAAGTTTTATTTATTTAAGTTTATTATGAATCAGAGCGATTTTTCCCCAAGATCTTTGTCGAAAATTTAGGAGTGTAAAGCTACGGTTTATTTAACTAAAGCGATTTTATATCCTTAGAATCCAAAACTTTATCCATCATATGTATATGCATGGTAAAGTTCAATTTTAACTCCAATAATTATTCCTCAATTCCTTTGATGAGGTAATAGAGCACACTTATTTTTAAGTTAATGCACGACCAATGTAAAAACTAAAGGAAGAGTGAGGGAATTAAAAACAACATTGAAAACAATTCATGAAGTTACAATCCAAACATAAGCACACTTACTTTCTCACACATCATAAACCCCAAATAAAGATTTTAGCGAGCCATGAATTTAGAACTAAAAGAAACAAATTCCATTAATTGGAAAAACTAAGTATAAAGAGACTCAAAGAAAAGATTATATTAAGAAGTTCTTTCAAATATGATTACAAACTCTTTTGGCACCAAAATTGACTTCCTACACTTTCTCCTCCTCCATCAATCTCTCCAGACACTCCCTAATCTATTTTACACATGAAAATAAAGCCATCCCATTAAAAATTTAGCCAAAAAGTATTTATATTTTTGTACAATAGCTCACTCTAACACCATGGGGTTAGTAAGGATAGCACTCTTGTACTCACAAAAGAACTAGCAAGTAGCACTCAAAACTTCCTCTCTTATGGTGCTCTGACTGATTAGATGTGTCATTTCATTGAAGTTACTACTTTAACTATTACATTGTTGTGTTGGGGCAATTAAGCAATGTTGCTCCATCTCCAATGCTATGGTGTTGCCATTTTTGTTGAGCTATGGAGCCAATCAGACGTTGTGGTGCACTGTTTCCTCTATTGTGGCTTATTAGTCTCTATATTTTTGGTTGAAATAAGGGGTCGACCACCGTGAATGGGTGGAGGATACAATGCTGATTTTGTTCTTACTTTTAGCCCTTTTATGGAATTTTCCTTCACAAGCAATGCAAGTGAGATATTTTAATAGTAATAGAATTATCAAAACTATCACATAATTTTTCACTAACAAATTCCCTCAAACTTGAACCATTACTTGTCCTGTAGTAATTTTTATTGAACTCTCAATCATCTCTTCTCATTTTTAATTTTAGAATATTGTATGTAAAATAATACTTCACTTAGTGATGTGAATTACAATAGTTTGATGGCTACTAACTTTAATTAATGCAATCAATAAAAAGCATCCTAATACATCTTTGATATTAACATTCTTGCTAAATTCAAATGCTAAATGTGTAGATGCGATTGTTGAGAGATTTGCTCGTGGTGAATGATTTGTGATTTAGGGAATTTTGTATTCATTTAACTTAGCAATTCAAGTACTAGCTTTATTATATGTTATAATTCTTACCATCTTGCTCTAGTTTATATTGCTCTTGGATTTTTAATATGGGATTAGACTCTTTGGGTACCAATTTTTGGATGTTCCAATACTTTTCTTTTTATGTACAAATTTTTTTCCAACTTTTGTAATGATGTTGAATAAATGTTTATCTCTCCCCTTAAAATAACCTAAGTTATAATCAACTAAACTGTAGTTGTAAGAATGCATAATGCCATAATTACTCAATTCTAATGAACTCTCAAATAAATTTAAATGCTATGTTTTCACTAATCCCTTATTCATTTAAACATGAATTAAATAGTCAAGCGCTCAAAAGTTGTTTAGGAGTTTTCTATATTAAGAATTATTAGTCCTAATGAAGGCAATTAGTTTCCATTAAGGTTGCTTAATTTTAATTACTTCCAATCTTATTTTCAATTTATCAGGTTTATTTTTTTTATTGTTTCTTATTTTTATTTATTCAGATTTATAATTTTAGAAATTAACACACACAAACACAAAATACAATAAATAAAACAAAGGAGCAAGCAATAGGCTTGAAGTTTAAAACAAAATGGAAATAACGCATTCATTAACATCACATTCTAACTACAATCCATTCAAGGGGAATTTTAATTCTACAAAAAAATAATTGAAACAAAATCCATAATGTAGGTGTGCATACTAGCAACCTGATCCTTAAGGTCAAGCACATGATCTCCTAAAGTCTTTGGGTCTCTAGGCTTAGGTTGATTAGGTTGGCTAGGCTAACTAGACTGATTACTACCCTCACCTACATCCTTAAGAGTTTTAATTTTTCCTTTGGTGATAGCAAAAAATGTAAAGAGCTTCTCTTCCCCAGACTCTCCTAAGACTCCTTGTATGCATAATGAATATATCAAAGAGGGGTACTGAAAACCCATAGAAGTTGCCCCGTGATCATAAATAAAAGAGAATGTTAGATGAATTTCCCAACATTTATCGAGTGACCCATTTGAATAGAATAATTAATAAATGCTTGATCTTTCATCACATCCCTTATATTGGTACTTGGAGTAAATCAAGCAGACTAAAATAATGTAAAGTCGTTGACATTCTGGTGAGTGTAGATGTAAGAAAATTAAAATATTTCCCTCCCAAACTTCCACTCTACACCAGATTGGTAAACATTCAAAACTCTAAGGATTTCTAATGATCTATTAGTCTGTTAATGAAAGTAGTATAGTCATCAAACCCATAAACCCTTTTTATCAACACACTATTCAATGTAACTAACTTGCCCCTAATAAAAGCCATATTATCATAAGCTTGCCATGGATTCATAAAAGGAATCCCTGACAATAAGAACAATACAACCAGATGGCGCAATAAAAAGAATTTTCCACCTCACATTCACTATCATCATCTCTACAACACCTGCAGGACTTCTAAAAACACTCTTAGGGATAAGTTTCTTATATAAAATAGTGTTGTTCTGAGGGTCAACGGCCAATGGTCCTAATCACCAAGACTTAATTTTTTCTAGAAATAATTTTAATATTGAATTATATAACAGCACTTCTTATACAGGCTCAAATTCCATCCTAATAAGCTTATAAGCATTCCACTTTGTAATTTATTTCTTATATGATTTAAAATTTTTATAAGCTTCTTTTCAGAATTTTTCTAACTCATTCAACTGTGTTAGTCTTTACTCTTCAGCATCCTTAAGATTATAGTTCAATTTTTTTACCTCCCAAAATGTCTTAATTTCTAATTTTGAAGAAAAATAATAAGCTTTTCTAAAAATTAACTGATAATAAGCCATTCTAGTAGGTATCTTTAATGCTCTCTTATAAATTCATAATGTAGCATCTAATTTTAAAGCTCAATCTTCCTATTTGGATTCATAATATTTTCAAGAATTTTTTTGATCTCCCTATTACTAATCTCATCCTAGTCATAGTTTTGGTTAATAAGCAGTTTGAACACAATACTGAATTCCATACTTTGAAATTAAAGCCTCCACTAACTTTTGTAAAGGGACCTCCC
Source organism: Dendrobium chrysotoxum (assembly GCA_019925795.1). NCBI lineage: Eukaryota > Viridiplantae > Streptophyta > Magnoliopsida > Asparagales > Orchidaceae > Dendrobium > Dendrobium chrysotoxum. The sequence goes on along the minus strand of CM034300.1, from coordinate 61,148,957 downwards.
CTATCACTAATAATGAATCTAGGAATTCCAAATCATGAAAAATATTCATCTTTAAATATTTAATCCTTACCTGAACATCTGTTCTAGAAGTTTGAATTTCTTCAATACATTGGGAGACATAATCAACTGCTAACAAAATGTATTATTTTTTGTAACATTTCATAAAAGGTCCCATAAAGTAAAGTCCCTAAACATCAAAAACTTCTACTTAAAACATGTAATTTAGGGACATTTCATTTCTTCTAGTGATGGCACCTACCAGCTGACATCAATCTCATTTTTAAAATATGCATTGACATCCTTAAATAAGGTAGGCCATTAAAATCAAGATTTAAAGATCTCAGAAGCAGTTCTAAATCTCCTATAATGCCATCCATATAGTAAGTCAAAATACTCTCTAGTTATATGCTCAACTTCCTTTTTGGCAACACACCTTATAAGGATTTGATCATTATACTTCTAAAAAGAAATGGCTTATAATCATCTAGCATAATAAACACTTTTTTACTTTTGTGTATGTGACATGTCAAATGGGATCACTTCACTCGCACTGTAGTTCACAAAGTTCTTTTTTTCACAAGAAATTTGATGTCAAAGTGATCAATATACACTAAAAGCTTGACCAATTAAATATGGTCTAAACTTGTCAAAGGAAAAGACAATACTTAACATCTCTTTTTAGTGGTAGTGAATTATTTTGGGTTGCATTCAAAGTTCTGCTAGTATAACAAATGGTATGGCATTTATTATCCATTCTTTGTCTCAATTCAACTCCTACAACATAATCACTAGTATCACACAGTATCTTAAAATGAAATATCTAATCAGGTGCCATAATGATAGGTGTAGTGATCAAATACTATTTAAAAACAAGGAAAGCTTCAAGAAATTTATTATTCTATTCAAAAGGGACATCTTTCTCAAGCAAATGGAATAAAGGTTTTGTTATTTTTGGAAAATCTCTAACAAATCTGCTATAAAAATCAGCTTGTCCTATGAAGCTTCTAATGCCTTTCATAGAAGTGGGTGGTGGAAGATTTTCAATAACTTTCACTTTTCTCCCAATTTAATACCAAATATATTTCTAAGCATCATTTTAACACAATTATTAAATATCCCAAGCAAGTATCAAAAGTAGTACTGAAAATTGAGAAATCATATATAAACACCTTAATGCCCTGCTTAATTAAATTAGAAAAACTGACATCATGCATTACTGAAAGGTAGTAGTAGTATTGCAAAGGCTAAAAGGCATCCTCCTAAAGGAAAATATTCTATAAGGACTGGTACATGTAGTCTTATCCAGTCTTTGATGCTATAAGAATTTGGTAATATCCTGAGTAATTATCTAGGATGAAGTCAAAGGAATGCCCTTCTAACATATCCAACATCTAATCAGTAAAGGGTAGGCGAAAATGATCCTTTCTAGTTTCCTTATTTAGTTTCCTATAGTTTATGCAAATTCTCCACTAGTCACCACCCTAGTGAGAATCAGTTCATTCTTCTTATTAGTCACCACAATTAGGCATCTATTCTTTGTGAAACAATGGATAAGACAACCCCAAGACCTATTTAAACTATGATAAATGATTCTTGTATTTAACCATTTAAGAATTTCTTTCTTCACTACTTTCATATCTTGGCTTAATCTCCATTGGGGTTTGGAAGGGATTTTTCTTCAATTAAAATCTTATGCATGCATAAGGATGGACTAACTCCCTTGATATTTGCAATTTTCCAACCTAAAGCACTCTTATGCTCACTAAGAACACTAATCAACTTGCCTTCCTATTCTTCTCGTGTATCAATAGAAATGATCACAAACAAGGTTAATTTTTCTCCTAAGAAGGCATACTTAAATGGGGAGGTAGGGCTTTCAATTCTAGATCAGGTGCCTCAATAACAAATAATTTCATAGTCTAACCTAAAGATGATGGATTTAACACTTCAAACCTCTCCCTAAACATTATAGCAGCTTCACAAATTAATTGGGTAGAATTAATTACCTCCACATAAATGTCATCATCACTCGGCAGAATCTCTAACAAATAATCACCAAACACATGCTCCAAATAATACCCTAACAGGAATCAAATAAGTCCACTATATAATAATTCTCATTCTGATCCTAAAGAAACTTCATGGATTTCAGGGCATTAAATGTCACTTCCTAATCCTATATCCTCATAGTTAGCTCTCCGTTCTACACATCTATCATCCCTCTACCTGCCCTAGAAAAGGTCTTCTTAAAATAATAGGTATCTCTATATCTTCCTCCATGTTTAAAATAATAAAGTCCACATGGAAGATAAACTTGTCAATCTCAACTAATACATCTTCTATTACCCCATTTGGATAAGTGAAAGATCGGTTTACTAATTGAAGGGTAAAAGTTAAAGGATAGACATCTCTTATGTTAAGTCTTTTGAAATGAACCAGGGCATAGATTAATGCTGACTCCTATGTCATATAATACCCTCCCATAAAATTTATCCCTAGTAATAATAATAGCAATAAGAATGGTAAAGCTACAATTGTCCTTAAGCTTTTGAAATATCTTTTACTATAGAATCACTACGTTCTTGCATTAGGGCCATAGTCTCAAAGTCTCCTAACCTTCTCTTCTTACTAAAGTTATCCTTTATGAGCTTAGCATAAGTAGGCATCTATTTTAAGGTTTCTACAAAAGGGATGTTAATGGTTAACATTTTTAAGACTTCCAAAAATCTTGAGATCTACCTATCCAAAATCTTACTTCAACAACCTTTAGGGAAATGGTGGTGGTTGTAATACCTCTAGATTAAATATTATGCTCAATCTATTTTAACCTGACTAAGTTTAAGGTAAGTCATAAATTTTTGCATTGAAACTCCCTTGTATATGTTAGGGAATTTGTTTGTTTTTAAGGAAATACATGTGTTCTAAAGCAGGTTCTAGTGGTCTAAATGCATGTTTGTGAAATATTAAATTTTTTCCTTGGGGAATCATGACAGTAGGAAAGTGGTGCCCAGGCACTATATTCTCTATATTTTGAAAATTTTGAACTAGTGTAGTGGTGTTGGGTTCTAGGCATCATGATGCTAGGCCAAATTTCTTTATTTAAAAAATATATTTTCCACTATTATGCTTCATTTTGATTCGAGCAGCTAGTGTCTAGTGAGAAAAAGCGAAGGTTTCCTAGAGAGAGAAAGTCCATTTTGGGTAGCTTCGGGCCATTTTTAATTGTAGGCCCAATTTTGAGAATTATCTTGACTGAGTTAGGTGACCTTTTGACTATCTCAATTTTAAAAAATATAGAGATTTCTAAATGTTTCGAATTAATATTTTTATAGTAAAAAATATGGATAACTTGTTACCTTCTAAACTTTTATCGTGTAACTTTTAATATACTATAGATATGATAATTTGGGGTATTTAGTGATTTGCTGAGAAATTTTGCACTAGGTATTTTAAAAGGTACACCTTTTATTTATCAAAAAAAAGTAATCTAGAACTTAAAAATAATGTTGTAATATAATTAATGGCTTGAAATAGTGTTCTACACAATCCTTACTAATTTGGTTATGTTTAAAAATAGTGAAATTTGTAAAGTAGTGTATTTTGTTACTTACTATTGCATAGTAGTGTACAAATTATGAAATTATGTTATGAGTACATTTATGCTTTAATTTCTACATTGCAATGAATTATGTGATATTTTATGTGAAATATGTCTATTAGGAGAGATAAGAGGTTAGAATCTTTTGGATTCTACCTTATGCTGTAGATATGGAGCTCTCTAAAAATCTATCTATTGGGAGTTATAAGGGGCAAGAATCTTTGAATTTTATTTGACAAAGGGGGGAATTCTATTTTTTGGGAGTTATAAGGGGTCTTTAGATTCTTATTGAAAAAAGGGAAATCTGTTACCTTTTGTTATGAGATATGAAACTCATATGATGTTTGGTCTGTTTAAAGTTTGCACATTATTATGAAATAAGTGAAAATTTAGATTAAAAAATATGGCTTATTAAGCTGTGTTAGCTCACTGTTATTTTTAGTTCTATTTTTAGGGTCAAAAATGGAAAAGGGCCAATTGATTAGTTGTATCAAGACCTGGTCTGAGTCTATATAGGTATTTTAATCTTTTGATTTTTGTACTGTCATTGCTAATTTTTATTGCCCTATTTTATAACTCTAATTATAGCTATGTACTGTAGTTATATGTGTATTTAATGATAAATGAAAAGAGGACTTTTCATGGATGAGTTTTAATTTTAGTACACTTGACATTATTAGTAGCTCTGTGGTTTGTGATTTGTTTCAAGCAAGAATATAAAAGAAATTCTAAAATATTCCCAAAATTAGATCTTGGGATTTACTTGCGGCAAGCAAACATGATAGGAATGGTATAGTTAGTGGGACATATAAGGATAACAAGCCTTTTTAGTATGAAAGTAGTAATTTTGGAAATTGATTATAAAAAAGAGCAATAGGAAATTGATCTTTAAGTCATGCAACATATTTTGGGTCTATTTGGGCATTTATTCTTATTTATTTTCATGTGCATGTAAATCTAGTATTGTCCTGAATGATTATGGATCTGCCCTACCTAGATATGATAGATGGACGAAGTGTCAGTTAGGTAGCACCAGTATATAGTACTACTCTGATAGTCATTTTTTATATAGTTTCACAGTTTATAGTTTAATAGCCAAGCTAATGGGTGAAGCACAAAGCTTGGTTCATTTTGTTAGGCCTAATGAGGCAAGTTTAGATGTTTTTTAGGTTAAAGCCTCTGAGATTTGAGGCACTATGGAGCCCAAAGGTAGTAGAGGACTTAGTAAGGAGGCTAGAGATGGCATTTAAAGGTATGTAGTGTCCTCCTGAGAGGAAAGTATCATTAACATTTTTTTTATCTAATGGAGAGGTTGTGTATTATTGGATGGGCTAAAAGGAGGAAAATTTTCAAGGGTGATTGTACTCTTTGATCAACTGAGAGGAGTTTTTAGACATATTTAAGGCATGATTTGTATCACCTTCTGCAAGATAGTAGATGCAAGAGAATTTTTTTATAATTGGTTCAAAGGAGCAAGACAGTTATATAATATGAGTTAGAGTTTGTTATTTCAGATCAATATGCTTGGTAGTTGATTAGCACTACTGGAGAGAAGTGATACATAATTCTAAGTCAATTATGAGACTGTCTGAGGTAGCTACTCATCTTATTCAATATTTTTTATTTCTTTGAGCTTGTAGAGAGAGCTCATTTGATTGAGAATAATTTAATAGCTACTAAGCAGTGGTGGACTACTAGTAGAAAGTGGTTTAGTGGTAAGACTTCTAGTAGTAGATTCTCGAGGAAGAAGAATAGATTTGGACTAAGAGAATCTTAGAGAAGGGAACATTCCGTAGTAGTTTTTAGTAGTGGCAATGTGGCCAGTTCTTATTATGTTAAAAGATCACTTATACTTCATAGTTTTAGTAGATAACAATCTAGTTAGTACTATAGGCTGTCAAGATAGTATTTCAGGTGTGGGTAGATTGGACACAGGATAGTTGAGTGTCCATAGGTATAACCTGACCTAAGCTCTAAGTCCCAACCTAGGAGTTCAGTTAGGTCTACAGGGAGACTAAAGATAATTCCACCTCACATTATTATTGAGGGATCATCCAATAGAGGTAGTGGTTCTGTTTAAGCAGAAGGTAGATCATCTACAAGTCAAAGAGAGTTTGGTAGTTGTGGCCAAATCTTACGAGCCCACATGAATTTTGTTTTAATATTTCTTTATTCAAATCTACATAACATAATATATATTACCTCAAAAGACAAATTGATGCTTTACTATTGATATGAAAATAGAAATAGGTTTTATTTTCATATTCAAGCACAACATTTAAATTTATCTTGAAAGATGAAAGTAGCATTCACCTATCATTTTGAATAAGAAATAAACCAATATATAAAGCAAAGTCTACAAACCCAGGATTCTTCCCCTACCTTATAGAACTAAGATAAGGTTTATTTTTTTTACTGGATTCTAGACTCCCTATAGAGGCAAGCCTCTATAATTAATTACGTCTAAAGACAAGTCTTGAGATCACTCTTGATTAAAGTGAAGAATAGACCTTTTAAGTTTGTAAAGATTTAAGAAAAAGTTTGGGTTTAGAAGACTTAATGAAAAGATTAGAATTTAGATTTAGATTTTTTTTTTTTTTTTTTAGATTTAAACTTATGTTGACCTATAGTGAACTACTAGTTAACATCCTAAGCGCCAACCAATGCCTTATAAATGTAAGAAAAGATTTCTCTATACCCTAGGAATCAAGGAGATTTAGTTGAGAAACTTTAATCAGGATTCTTTAATATGTAAATACATATAAATAGTGCAATGCAATGACATATGATAGAAATTTATAAATAAAACTTTTTTTCATTTATAATATGATATTCTTCTTGTTGACAACACTAAAGAGGGAGTTGAAGGTAAACTTGAAGTCTGGAGATCAACTTTAGAGTCTAAAGGTTTTCGCTTGAGTAGATCTAAAACTGAATATATGGAGTGTAATTTTAGCAGTAATAGACCTAGTGAGGGGATTGTGACTTTGGGCGATCAAGTCATTAATAAGAGTACACGTTTTAGATATCTTGGATCTATTGTTCAGAGTGATGGTGAAATAGATGGGGATGTTATCAGTAGAATTCAAGTTGGATGGTTGAAGTGGAGGAATGCATCGGGCTTGTTGTGTGATAGAAAAGTCCCCCTTAAACTTAAGGGAAAATTCTATAAGATGGTGGTGAGACCTGCAATGCTTTATGGTGCAGAATGTTGGCCATTAAAAGAGAAGCACAATACTAAGTTATGTGTTGCGGAGATGAGGATGCTTAGGTGGATGAGTGGATTTACTCTTAGAGACAGGATACGAAATGAGCATATACGTGAAAAGGTTGGCGTAGCTCCAGTGGAGGATAAGATTAGAGAGAGTCGCCTTAGATGGTTTGGTCACATAAAACGGCGGCCTTCCGATGACCCAGTTAGGAAAGTAGAGGTATTAGATTTGACTTATGTTAAGAAAGGTAGAGGTAGACCTAAAAAGACTTGGTTAGAAAATATTAGAAATGATCTTTCTCTATTAGATTTAAACGAGAATTTGACTTTGAACTGGACACAATGGAGAAAAAGGATTCATGTTGCCGACCCCACGTAGTGGGACAAAGGCTTGTTATTGTTGTTGTTGTTGTATAATATAAGCAAAGTACAACCCATGGTCTAAGTTTGGATTTTTACTCCTATATAATGTAGATTTAAATAAGATTTCATACTCTAGTCTTTAAATCTTCTAGCTCTTGGATCTTTTATAAGATTCCTAAAGATAATGACCTTCAAAGGAAGAAGTCATTTTTTGGGAATAGAGAAGTCGGTGCTGCAATGTTGATATTCTAGTACTTCAGTGGTGTCTTTAATGGTATTGAAGCGTTGTTTGTTCCAATGCTGTAGAGCTATATAAAACCTAGAATTTAATGCCTTTTTTATATTTTTCTTATACAATAAAACTAAGACATCACATTTTAACTTATAATATAACACATAAAATAACACATTATTTACACTTATCATCAATCTAGTTCAGTCATTTGAAAAGCACGAGTACAATCAGCAATTAACTGTGTAAAAAGGTTAATCTATAGATTTAAATGCTATTTAACTACTATAACTTTAAACATACACATCCAATGATTCAGTGGACCAAATTTCATGTTTAGATCCTCTACGGATTCAGTTTAATGAGCCTTATCCATTAAACTTAATTTTAAGGCTAGATTAATAATGCATAATTTGAGGAATTAGTATAGGGTAATTGTTGTATAATTTGATTTGTTAGGTTATGTACCTTGCTTTTCATATTTGGCATGGTCTAATCTCAGGGTATGCTTATTATCTCTAATTTTTCTTAAGTTAATTTTAAATCTCATCTAGTCTTGGTAGAATTTTGAACTTTATAGGATATGTTTTAACCTATAAATTCAAAATTTGATAAATATGAATCCATAATGAATTAACATGTGAAATTTAAGTGAATTGAATGTATATGTGTATGGAAAAAAAGGAAATTCAAAAATTTATAGAAAAATATAAAAAAATAAAAAAAGTAGCTCAATGATTAACAAACTAAAGATAGAATCCATCTTAATTTTTCCTTAAACCCATAATTTTGTCATGTGAACATTAATAAAGGAGCAAATTAAATAAATCATTAAAAACAAACCAACGGTCCAAATGGGTTCAAATTTTCATTGATGACATCTTAGGTCATTGTTGACCTTAGTTCAAAATTTCATTAAGTTTGATTTCAGTTTGTACCTTAAGTAGTAAAATCTAAATTCCTTACGTAAGTAGATTTAGAAAATTTTGAAATAGTTCATAAAAACTAATAATGATATAAACAAAATCACATCTAATTCAAAATAAAGATTAGAACATTATAAAATTAAAAATTAAGTAAAATTCAAATCTTGAAGCTGAAGTCAAACCTTGGTCAAACCCAAGCATATACAGAAAATAAATATAAGAAATCTTTAAAGATTAATAATAAAAATTAATAATCAAATTAAGTAATCAATCTCATTTAAAATCCAAAATCATTAAAATATACTCTAAAACATAAACATGAAAATTAGTAATAAATAATGGTCTTCTAATATTCCTGAATAGGTAATAATATATAAATAAATAACATTAAATCCTAGCCATATGTAATTGCTTTATCTATTTTGGTTCGAACTTTTTCATTTCCATGAGGCATAGGATAAGTTTATAAATGAATCTATTGCACCTAATGCTCATTGATCAACATGTTCTTAAAAAATTAAAATAAAATTTCAAAATATTAAACCATAAAATTGATAATAAATTCACAATTCATTTAAGCTTAAATTTGGAATAAAACTTACTGGCCTATAAAAAATCTAAATAGTATAAAATATAACCTAAAACCCTAATTATAAAAAACAAAGTCACACAACCTAGCACACACTTCGCATGTTTATTAGGTCAAACAACTCTAGTCTTAGGGTAGGAATGTTGTTTTATTTTGCTTGACTTCTTTTGCCTATGGTTGTTGCACATGTTGATTGATATTGATTATTGTGCATAGTGTGGTTTAATGTTTATTCATGTCTATGATAATGATTGATGGTTTTGTGACGAGCCAATAGATATCCTTAGTAAGGACCGTCTGATTTACTTAATGCTAGTGTTGTTTTCAATAGGTGATTGTGCTTATGCATAACTATTAAAAGGGGGCTACATATTATATATATATATATATATATATATATATAACTCATAGGTGATTCAGCTACATAGGTCACTAAATAAATAAGAGCATGTACAAGCTTTATATAATGCTAAAAAATGATTAACGGTACTCTGTGAATGTGATTATGAGATATAAGAAATATTTTTATACTAACCCTTTTAGGAGTATCTAGTCTTTCAATTTTTCAAATTTAATATATAAAGTATAAATAAATTATGAAAGTTAATTAAGATTATTTATTCTAAGTAAAATTAGAACAAAAAGATTAAATCTTCTTCCTTTGAAGATGATGTATTTTGGAAACTTTTTTGGAAGGATGATCGATGTTAAGGACCTTGAAAACTTGATGATTATAAATAACCTCATTTTGTATATGATTTTCATCAAATATAGGAATAGAAGCCCAAGCTGAGCTTAGCCATCTTTTTCTTCTGTAGACCCGTGGTTGCATGTAAGTGGCACTTGCCACATGGACTTTACTCTATGTTTTACATTTCAGTTTTGATTGATTGATTGATGTGTTTACACTGTGTGAATTAGACTCATACTTTTTATAGGATTTTCACAAATATGTTATTTTCTTGGATACACGTTAGGCTCCTTGGAATATATAATTATTATCTTTTAAAACACATGCTTTATATTTCCTATGAGCATTGATTGCATTTAAAATCTATGTTACATATATGAAATTCACACATGCCAACAATGAACAAGGGGTGGCCTAAGTGATGTGGCTGAGGCCATTTTTACTATTTATTTTAGTAGTCATTATGCTACAAAATTCTTCTTAGAAAACCATTCTTTTATTTTCTCTCATATAACTTTGCCTTAGTTCACTTAAATGATTTTAAATGTTAGGAAAAATATTTCAATTACATTAGGTAGGTGCATTCAAACTTTGATAAGTTAAAAACCTTGATTTCAATTATTTTATTATACACCGTCTTTTCTTAAACAAATAACAACCAACATATTTTGCATATCATATAGACCTATATTTATTATTTTAAAAGCTTTAGATGGTTTAGTTAGCATTCCACTTCTTGCAAATGTAAGTCCAATAGAATCGAGCTTTCTACTGAATCCTTCTAGGATATAAGGATATAAGTCATATTTCACAAATCTTTGGATATCTTATGACTAAGTTTGAATCACTATCATGTAGTGGCTAATCTTAGATTTGGGATCTGAGATAAACTTTAAATCATAAGTCTTCACTTTCCAATAAGAATAATCTCATATTTATAACGAATTAGTCAACTCAAATATAAAAATTTCATCCAGTCATAAAATGTTAAAGCTCAATATATGATGGACTTGGACACTTCTCAGTCCCTCAAAATTATAGTATTCCCTACTCCTTATTCTTTGGCCTCCTAAAAGAATTGGTCAACCTTAATCTAGTGTCATTTAAAAATTCTTGATTTCTAAACCTTGCGTGAAACATTAAAAATCCAAAAATATATAAGTAATACTTTAATTAAGAGTATTCCCAAAATTTTATCTTGTGATATAATTAACTATAAGGGCTTGGCGTTATGAGAAACTTGAAAATTTAGTTAAAAATAAAACCTGTTTTAGCTCTCTATGATCTGGGGAAACTCTCTAGGTATGTAGAAAATATTTTAAAACTCGTTTTTATTTTTGAAAACATAGTAGAATATCATTTCTATCCTTTGAGATGATATGTTATTCTTTATGTTATATTTAATTATAAAAATGAGAACTTTAATTCTATATTCAAATCAATTGTAGAATATCATTATGTCTTTTGAGATGGTATACTATTATTTTCTATGCAACATTTGATTATAGAAATATAAATTTAAAATTTCATGATTTATTTCCCCACACCACCATAATAAATTAATACCAATCAAACTCTACCAACTACTCTTATTCATAATTTCACATCCTAACCTAACCCTCCACCATCACCATTTCTTTTGCACTTTAAGCTCATTCCAAAAGAAAATCAATCAAATAAGCCCAAACTAGTGAGTCCTTGGTTATAATTGACATTTATTCTACCAAGTTCCACTAAATCCTCACTCTAAACTAGATATCATATCCTCAAAAAATTAATTAAACACCAATGACAACTTTGGGCCACCAATGCCACCTAAAAAAGCTTCCCACCACCATTAATAAACACAAGAATGACATATTTGGATAAGCAAAACCACATATTAAATATATAGAGGGTGCATGAAAATTGAATTTAACCACTAACAAGCTCAAAAGAAGAAGACAAAACTTCTTCTTTATCATGTATGAATAAACAATCAGTCATACCATTGAAAGAAGTAGGAGGTCCTGAATAAATAATAAGTGAAATAGAGTTATTAAATGATATGGCAATTAAAAGAATGTTATAGGTGGAAGAGGACTCCTACCACTAGTATTCCTGATGTTTTTGAGAACAACAATTAGAAATCTAGTTAGGATAAAATAAGGATACAAATACATTAAATGCTAAGGGCCTGATAACAGGGAGTGACCTTGATCCCATATGGTTGACAAAACCATAGTGAAACTAGAAAGGGGATATACACTATAAATGAATTCATGAAAAAGATAAAAAGGTTGAAAATCAAGAGAAGCTTCCAAGAAAAGGAGAAAAAGGATGAAGTCAAACCTTTAAGATTCCTAGTATCTTAAAATTAAGATTAGGTTAATGAATATAAATATGTTGCATGGCCTGGATAGTTTAATCACTAAGGTTAGCAGGCCTCACTAGGTCATCTCGATCAATTGGCTAGTAGAACCTTATTAGGTTTATGACATATATAATATTAATCCAATAAGACTAGAGTTAATTGGGTTGGTTTGACCTATTAATATTACCTTTATTTTATCTAAGGTTTATATATGAGTACATCTAAGTCTAATAAACATATTAAAATTAAATTTTACATCTCTAATAACATATTAAACAAAATTTATACAAGAAAGTTTATCTAGAGACTTCTTGTATAAGGATTAACAAGCCTTCAGGACAATCTAGAGGTTTGCGACATGTTGACCTCACTTTTGTATGAGGACATCATGACCTAACCCAGAACTCCAAGTCAATCTAGACCATAGGATTTCTAGATTCCAGGATTCTCCTAGATTTTAAACTCTAGGACCTATCCAGGCTCTTGATCAATCTAGACCCTAGGATCAGTTCCGATCTTAGATCATTCTAATCTTGAGACCCATTATAAACTTAGCACATATCTATATACTAAGCTCCTTCAACTTCTAGACCTTACAAGCTATCCAACCCCCCCCCCCCCCCCCCCCACCCCATCAAACTCCAGCCCTATCTAATCATATACAATCATGTCAATGATTGTGAATGATTAAGGTAATCCAAAATTAAGCAATTCAAATTCAGAAATCCAGTCCAAACCCAAGGCAAGTGACCCAAGTCCTGAGTCACTTTCTGGGTAAACTTTCTCTCACCTAAAAACCCAATCAAATGACCTCCAAATTATAATCTATCAATTGTATATTATCTAGACATGTCTCTAGGACCGACCCTCCAAACTTGAGATTGATCCGACACTTCTAAACTTAGAAACCAAATCTTTTTCCAAAGGCTACAAATCCTTCAAATATTAATGGCCCGTGCCACTAGACCCATCAATAGTGGAATTTGACCTTGGAGCCTCCTCCAGACCCTTTAATCACTTCCAGACTATTGATATCGATATATTAAACATTAACCTACATATTTTTGGACACCTTGACCTAGAATTGACAAGAGGTCAACATGACCAAAATGCCCTTTTAGGGGGACATTTCAGCTTTTGACTAAAATTCAACATGGTTCAACTTTTTCAACCATTGAAACCTCTCTCAATAAATCTCATATCATATTTGAGACTCATTGAAACCAAACCCACACTTTGGTTTGACCTGGTTGACCAAGTGAATTATGGTTGACCAAATTTACCCTTAACCCAACCATGGTTATTTTTAATATTTAAATCCATTTCAAACCAATCTAACACTTAAAATCATTTGTTTGGACACTCCCACCAAGTCCAAAACTCCCCAAGTCAAATTTTCCTTGGTTTGACTTGGTCAACCCAATTGGAAGGGCCAAAATCCTCTCCAATCTCACTCATTTGGCCAAAATCCTAAAACCCATTGCTCCAAGCACTTAACCAACCACTAAACTTGCCAAATGCATTCTATTGAATGCCTCATGAGTCACCATTGACTGGTCAACAAGTCAATGGGTCAACAAGCCCTTGAAATGAGACCAAGTCATGGCCACCTCACCATGCCACATGAGCAAGCTTTTCCCTCTCCCAAAACCTGCCCCAACCTGCTCAAAAGGGACTAATTTCTTTCCTAAGAGGGCACAAACCAACCCCCTAAGCCTTGCTTAGGCTTGGTTTAGCCAAATGAGGAAAAAAGGGTGTGGTCCCCTCACCACTTAAGCCAAGCAATCCCTTTCAATATCAGCCCTTTCCCCTAGTTTTAACCTGCCTTAGGGACACATATCTCCCATCCAAGCCCTTACTAATTGAATCCTAACCATCCATTTCAAATCATGAGGGTTAAGTGGGCAAAACTTGCCCTAACCCATGATATTGCCCATTTTTCCACCTAAGTTCCAAACTCCAGTAACCCCAGCCTCCCAACAACTCCTCTTATACTCTCCAGCTTTTTCCAAGGCCATTCCAAGCCCTCCCCCACCATTTCCACCATTAAAATAATCATTTTAGTGAAAAAGGAGAAAAAAGAGAGAAACATCATCTCTCTTTGATATCTTCAAACCCAGCCATCAAAATCCTCCGGAGTCTTTAGGGAATATACAGAGGATATTAGCACGAGCAAAAGGAGCCCAAGATCGCAAAAATCTATTGGTTAGATTGTAAGATATCCTCACTTTTAGGTAGATTTTTATTTTGAAACTACAGGAAACCTACAATGCATGGAGCCTCCAAACTCCAAGCATTGTAAGTTTATGATACCACCTTGCTACATTTCAAATTTTGTCAGATTTTGTTGAATAATTTAGAAGATATGGGCATTTAAAAATTTTGAATCATTTTGACTCTTATTCAACTAGAGTTGTCTAATCGTGCTATCAGCTGAAGGAACGATCGGACAGCCCAAAAACTACCACAACACCCCCCCAACCGCGTGACATCCCTTAGTTTCGAACACGGGTTCTTCCGCAGTTATGGTAGGCGACGTGGCACTCCTGTCGGCATCTAATTAGACCGCAGATAGATAGACGACCGATCTGGCCATCCGACGTGTTTAAGTGGTACGTCGTTGAGTGCCACATGTCAAACACACATCGAAATGATGTGGCGGCGATGCAATGATTGCCGTCGTCGATCCAATGATTGGATTTGTGTAAAAAAAATTCATTTAATGCATAGAAACTTTTAAAATTCACAAAAAATTCAAATCTTCACCAAAATTAATGTTTTTGGTATCATTGGAAAGTTAATTTAATGTACTATTTGTTAAAATAAATTTTAACTTGTTTTGAGCCCTGGATTAGGAGAAAATAAAGTTTGTTTGAATTCAATTTTTTTTAATTTTCTTGTAATCCAGATATCAAATAGATCCCAAATTTTGGTGGAGTGTTCTTGAGCATCTTAGGCATATATAGTCATTTTTTAGGGTCAGATGCTCTATAATTTTCTGTGATGTGAATTTTTAAGGTGATCGGTCCATTTTGGACCCAAAACATTAAAAATTCATAACTTCATTCTCCTATATAATTAGGCTACATAATTTTTATGGTGTGATTGCATATGTATCAGGGTTAGTCATACCAAATTTCAAGCCCATTTGAATAGTAGAGACACCTAGGGAAGATAATTAGGAAAAAGTCTAGAAAATTTTGAAAATTTCTAGGGGATTGTACACACACCCAATAGAGGTGAAACTTAAACATAGAATACTTAGTGACATCATGTACCTTAGGTTCAAATTTCATTGAATTTAGAGGCTATTTGTTTAGAAAATTAATTATCCAAATTTTCAGCCCATTTATGGACCCAAAAAATTCAAAAAAAACATAATAAATCCAAATTAAGTCTAAAAAATACAAATAATATCTCAAACTGACCAATACTTATCCCTCCACCTAGAAAAAAAATGCCCCTTGACTAGATTCCTAATTCAACTTTAATTTGACTTTTAATGAAAATTAATAATTAATTAAATTAATTAATTAAAAATTATAAATAATTTTCAAACACTTGGAAATACTCCCATGGGTCATCCTTGACCTTTGGAAGAAATTCCATGTAGTTTGGGATGAGTTTTGATCAAAATGATCAAAACCTTCCTAATTAAGTAATTTTAAAATTTAAATAATTAAGGGAACTTTAAAAATTCCAATAATCCAAAAAATCCATAATTCTTTAAAATTCAAAAAAATTTTGTATTGATTAATAGAACACTCAACCAACACTCAAATACTTAACAACCACTCCAAAGATGAAGTTTCTTGGATGGACTACTCCGGGATGTGGGGTTACGTATCCTAAAGAGTCCTGGTTCCTCAAGCCTGATGGCACAACGCCGCGAATGGATTCAATGTTGTGTTAAATATTAAGATTAAGTTACTTTTAATTATTCAATTGAATTAAAATTCTTAATTCAACTACATCGACGAGATTTTTAGGATAGACTACTCTGGGCTGCTGGGCTACGTGTCCTAAGGAGGCCTGATTCGGCGAGCCTTGTGGCACAACGCTACGAACTGTTGATGGAAAATATAAAATAATCCAACCCTTATAATCAATAATTAATTGAATTAAATAATATTAACCAACCTTTGATTTCTAATAAATTAAATTAACTTAATCAACCCCGATTACTACTAGGTAACTTAAGCCTATGAGGCTATTAACTTAGCCCCAAGGAAGGTGAAATAAACTTCATGGCCTTAGTGAGCAAAAAAGGTAGTAATCATTTAACCATTAAAATAGATTTAATTTAAAATTTAATATACTAATATTTAAACTTTAATTAAATCTCCCTTTGAGCCTTCAACAAATTTGAACATTAGAAAACTTGAATTAATTGCCCAGTTTAGGATCTATCCCAGCCACACGACCTTTAGCACACACTTTAAATGGTTTGCCAGGACAACCAACTTTAGTATTAGGCTAGGCCAATGTTTACTTTCCTGTAGTTGTGTGCTGGGTTTTTCGTAATTTTCATTGCATGATATTTATTAATAGTATAATTGATTGATGTGTTTATTTACTTTTATTGCACTCTATAAATTGATGTAATGGTTGATTAGATTACTCTTAAGTTAGGAACGATCTGGATGCTCATTGAATTTTTTGCAGGTGGCCACGCTTTTGTAGGGCAATAAAGGGGATTAAATAAATAATAAATATAACTGTTACAGGTGCTTCAGTTGCTTAGCCCCCCAAATAAAAAGAGCATGGCCAAGTGTGTTTATTTTTCTGTACATATATGCAACTTCTTGGGATGTGTTTTGATATTTAAATACTTATGATAACCCTACAGGAGAGTCTAGAATTTTTATTTTTAAATTTATGTAATTTGTTTGAGTATTGAGTTGTGAAAGTTGTACTTTGAGTTTGGGGTACATATATTCAATGATTGGATTCCAAAGAGAAAAGGATACCCCTTTGGAGGATAGTCCTTATCGATTTGAAACTCCAAATTTAAATTACTTTACTACCCAAAGTAGAAAGAGTAACCTTCCCCTCGAGGGAAGAGTTCTCTTTTCCATTTGGATATCCAACCATAAAGAATCCAAGGAGTTTGAAGAGGAGAAGACCGAAGAGTTGAAAAAAAAGAGTATCCTACTCAAAGTCACTTGCGTCTGTATTAGGATTAGAATCTAGGTTGTTGTTAGTGGTGCCCGACTACTTTTAATTTCTATATTTCTGGGTTGTAATAAGCAAGGCAGTTTGTCTATGGACATTTATTAATTTATTTAACTATATTGATATGTTTGAGATGATTTGATTACGTATAGAATTGCCTGTTTTTCTTAGTTTCTTGGCGATTATGTGCCGTTTTTGTTTTAGCCTGGATATGCGAGGGTCATGAGGGTACAATAAAATTTTTCTACATAAAACTCTAATAAATTTTTTTAAGATAACATAGAAACTCTAACGATCTAAGAAGTAAGCCTGAGACTGTTGGGAGTTCTCATAGCTTGTTGCTGTATTTTTTTTCTTTTGTTAGGCACCTCCCCGCCTGTGGGTTCTAGCAGGTCACCTGGCCTATAAGGGTGCAGATCTATCAAGGGGAGTCTGTGCACTCTTGGATAAAATCTATTTCTAAGCCTTTTTAAAATTGCTTCATTTCATTTTTAAGCATTTAATAGAGTCGATCAGTATGTATTGCATTAGAAATCAATTAAAAAGTGTGTCTAAAACTTTAGTTGCATTTGCTCTAGCATTTTCACCTAACATAGGTTAAGGGGCCATTTAGGATAATCTCTAGATGTCCGCCCTGACTTCTCAAAACTTTAATAATAATATCCTACCACTCTTACATTAAATGACTTGACTCATGATTTTTGATCGCCTAAGTGGTTAGCTGGCTCCCCAATCCAGGCTGGAGTAAGCCTAGATTTTGTATTGCAATAGTTAGGGTTCGAGCCACCGTGGTCTGGTGCTCAATTTAGATTTAGGATCCGGGGAATATTTCTTTTTGAATCATAAGACCCCAATCTTTCAAAATATAAACTCAAATTTCTAATAAAATACTCAACTCAAATTAAATCCTCTTTCAATCCAAAATTTAAAGCCCAACACTTAGTTTAGGTCGAGACACTTCTAAATTTTTTAAGAGTCCCAAAGTGTCTCCTACATTTCTTCCTTCGACTCAAAAAATAACTGCTCAAACTTGATCCAATCCCTATTTAAGTTCCAAGCACACCTCCTTGGTATCACTCCTAGAAAAAAAAAATTTAAATTTAGCGATGATCATTATCGTCATGTTCGAGTGATCAATGATAAGTGATTTCTTCTTCCCCTGGGAAGATGCATTATTTATAGTTATGATTTTGAATATGAAATTAATGGTCCTTTCATCCAATCTATAATAACTAAATACTCAAACTAACATTGTTTTGACCCTCCAGGGGCATATCTAGTTCTCCCTGAATTTGACTATTATAATCTGGATGAAACTTTCAGTTTTGTCATCTAAACCCATTAGGGAACAATATCTTCACCTCCCGGGGTGATACATCGTTCATAATGGTACGTTCAATTTTAAAACTAGAATTCTAAGAATTAAAATTCCTAAAGAAAACTAATTTTTTTCAAAACCCACTTTCAACACCAACACTACACTAGCAAGCTCACTTGTAAACCTAAGACTTAGTAGGTTAAGGATAATTGAGAGTTGACTATGGGCCACAATGTCCAATTTATTGTCAATAAAACTATCGAAAGTGTAGGATAATATATATGAACATTGACTCAACTATAGGCTAAATAGAGATAAAAAATAGTTAAGACTTAAAATCTTCAATGTGATTCATAGGTTATCATCACCATGTCCAAAAAAAAAAATCACCACTACCACGCCTTGTAAACACTTTTCAAAATTGCTTTTTAACCAAATAAATTAATTTTAAATGGGGAGAATCACATATATATAATTCTCATGAGATCGTATTGAAATTAATATAATGTATAAATTTGAAATTTATATGAAGAATTTCTCATCTGATTGAGGCTTGATGGCAAACCCTAAGGTTTAGCTTTACTAGGTTGATCAACCTGACTTGGCTGCCCAACTTCCTCACACACAGAACTTATCAAATGAGCAGCCTATTAACTCACCACATTGGAAGTTACACGATAATGACAGTCAATTATGTTCTTGTGCACTCGTTATCTTGAAAGTTAAATAAAAAACCTTAAACATCTCAAAATTTTGTTAATTCCCTTGTAATTCATCCTTTTTCTAAATCAATCATTTTAAAATGCTTGTCAAGAAAAAGAGTTGATCCTTACTAAAAAGATTAGATGTTATTTCTAATTTTTAATAGTTATATTCAAGTTGAACTTTTTTTATGTACTAATGCAGACCTAGGCATCATATATTTTCATCAAATTTGATCAAGTTGTGAGATGATTGATAATGATGTGTTATATTAAGATCAATGATATGAAACAAGGCCCATAGAGGCTACCATAGGTTATCATTATTAAGCTATCATTGGTGGTCCAAGTTGCTTTAATTTAAGTGAGTTGGCTAGGCCTGATCAGGAGAAACAATATGTATTATAATGAAATTATCAAAATATAAGATATATGCCATATTTTGATAATTAAAAAGCATATTCATTTCATAGGTAGAATTGCACACCATTTATTATCACGAAAAATTTTATACAATGCTAGAGATAACACTGCTTGTTAACATTAAATAACAAAAGTTGAAAAACAAAACAGGAAACACATTTAATTCTATGTCGATGGTTCTTGAATTATAAGCTGTGGAGCTTAAATACAATTTAGGCCAACCTCCCCGTAAATCATATTTAGGCCAACCTTCCCACAAAGTGAATACCACTTATATTAGACGTTTAAGCTGTGGAGCTTAAATATGAACGATTTTACAAATAACAAGATAAATAGTAAAGTATCTAAGTAATTTACATAGCTAGCGGAACCAAATAAAGCTTTTCTTTTCTCGGGGTAGTTATTCCGGCACTATCTTCCATGTCCATACCATCACAAGAAAGGCCGGTCGGTAGTTTCCAATTGAAACGATACACAAGATTTGCTAAAGCAAGCTCAACAATGGCAATTGCAAACTGTATTCCAGGACAAATTCTACGACCAGCACCAAATGGAATGTAGTGAAAATCATTACCTTTGTAGTCCACATCTTCACCTAAAAATCTCTCTGGCTTAAACTCTCGTGGTTCTTTCCAATAAACTTCATCTCTTCCAATGGCCCATGCATTGATGAGGACCCTAGTCTTCTTAGGAATGTTATATTCTTGTATTTGACAATCCTGCAATGACTCTCGAGGGAGAAGTAATGGACCCGGAGGATGCAACCGAAGAACTTCCTTTATAACTGCCTTCATGTAGCTCAATTTGCCCAAGTACTCCTCCCTGACTTTTTCCTCTCCATGTGCTATTCCCCTCACTTCACTTTGCAGCTTTTCCAATACTACTGGATTTCGAATGAGTTCAACCATGCACCAATCGAGAAGGGCAAGGGATGTGTCGGTTCCGGCAACAATCATATCCTTTTAAAGTACAAAGGGATGTCGCTAAGTTAGTTTGCCATAAGATGCAAGGAAAAAAAATTAAGAATAACAAAAATATAACTATATTGTTTGAGAATCTTGAATTAGTATAAGTGGCATTCACTTCTCTCAGTTTTACAGAACCGGCATGCAGGAATTGTGTTAACTAGCTAAATTTCCTCGTACTAAAAGTTGATAAAAAGGATGAAAAATGTTCAATGTCCAATTGTTATGCAGAAAAAAAATCCAGGATTTTTGGAAAGCTGAAAAAAGCTGCGACCTTCGTTTGATAACGAATTGTTATGCAGAAAATGTTCTGAATGTTTTAACTGCAGCAGTTGTTGTATTCATAAAAGAGCTTGTTTAAAATAAATACCAATAAAAGTGCCTTAATCTGCTCATTTGTGAGTACAAACGGCATGCTTGAATCTTTCTGCAACTGAAGCAGCACATCAATGAAATAAGTACTGCTGGTGCTCTCTCCTTCCGCCAATTGGGAAACATGTTCCTCAACAAACTCCCCAAGAAGAGCATCCCATTTCTCAGAATGCCTTCTAAGTTCCCCTTCCAATCCGAAGAGCACATCAAGCCACCTTAACCTGGGGAAGTAGTCCTCCAGGAACAATTTACCAAAGAAAACAGAGTTCATACGAATAAGTTTGCAAAGAAGCTTCCTTCTCTCTTCACTCAACGATGCTCCCAAAACAGATTTACATAAAACGTCGCTTGTCAATTTATTCAGGATCTCAGACACGCACACAACACCATTGTTAACTGAAGCCAGGCGAGCAATTCTTTCGATCATCAATGATACCTCCTCCATACGCACTAAACTGAAGGACTGTATCATTTTTAAGCTGAGGAGGTTGGTTACACAGATCTTCCTGGTCTGTCTCCAATACTCTCCGTAAGGGGCTAAGGCCATATCATTGTTGTTGTAGAGCAAAATCCTTGCTGCCTTAAGTGAAGGCCGGCTTGCAAATACGAGATCATGAGTTCTCATGATCTCTCGAGCAGTAGAAGGTGATGAGACTACAAGAGTTGATATGCTGCCTAGTTGTAGAAGCATGAGGGGTCCATGCTTCTTTGAAAGTTCGAAGAGCGATCGATGGGGTAACAAGCCGATTTGGTGCAGATTACCTATAAGAGGAATCCCAGGTGGTGAAGGAAGAAGCGGTACCTTCTTTGAGATTGATTTCCGTTTACTTCTTCCTGCCAGCAGGACGAAAATAGTAATCAGGAGAAGCGCTACAAGCAGCGTTGGACCCATTAGCATAAAGGGATGATAACTTCAGTTCAAGAAGAAGTTCAGAACAATTTTAAACAAGAAAAATATAATGTTAGATCTGGCTGATGGGGCTCATTTTGGCCATGGAAAGTCAAAAACCATGAACCATCGTATTTTTGGCCATGGAAAGTCAAAAACCATGGGGCGCAATGCATAGAATTTGATGAAAATTCACCAAATTTGTTTAACCTACATGGAAACATATGGCTGATTTTAGAAAAAAAGTTTTGAAGTCCAGTATGTGTCCATGTGATTATGCGGACTTTTTTTTTTTTTTTTTTGATAAATTTAGGCAAAGCCCACTTTCATTTTACTATAAAGAAATAATTACAATAATATTAAGAAAATTAAAAATTACTACTAAAAAATGAGACATAGAAACAAAATCCCGTAGCAACAAAAAATTAGTATTGCTTGACATAAAAATAACGAGACAAAAGATAAATGGAGAAAAAATAAAATGTGTAATCAGAATAACAGGAGTTATATAATAAGCCAGCGGTCAAATTTCCAACAATCTATTATGTCCATGTGACCATGTGGATATAGTTGATTGTCAAATTTAAAGCATCTCCATGCTTTGTTAGGGTTTGTGATGACACTCGCCCATGTCCATCACCACAATTTATATGGTCCTCAACTCCCCAAATTAGTCTACATTTTCTTTGGTTATGTCAAAGCTTAGTCCCCTACTTGCATGGATAGCTCAAACTTTTCCATTCTCTTCTCATCCCCATCTATCATGGGCTCGTGACTCATACTTCCCTAGTTGCTACCCTCTTACTGACATTAAATTGGAAAGGGCTCTTTACAGCACACTTTCTCGGCTCATCTTCCTTCTCCCTAACCTACATCACATCCCTGATAACATGGTTCCTTTCTCCAAAGAAGAAGTGGACAAAGGGGCAAAACAATAGATGCTAGCTTTAGTGGGATATGTAATTGGTAGAAGACCATTCTATGCAAATTTATATTCAACTATAGTTTTGAAAATAAAAATAAATATAAATAAAACTTTTCGACTTTTCCTATATTTTAGAGAACTAAATTAGATTATTTTTTTACAAGGGTTGTAAATTCTCCATAAAGGCAAACCTCCATAGTTAATTACATATCTCAAGAGAAAATCTTGAGAAAACATTAGATTAAATTGGGGGCTAAACATTTATTTATTTATAATGATGCAGGCAAGGATTTGAAATCATGATTTATCAATGGGGATTGGACCAAAATTAAACATTTATTTCTATAATTCACAGGATGAGAAAGTGGAGATTATTTATGTTTGCCTAGAGTGGACTGCCTATACTAGGACAACTCCAACCTATACTATGATTGGGCTTTAATGATTTAAAACATGATTGAATTTAGGTTCAAATTAACACATTATTAGATGAATGGATTATACTCCCATAAGGAAATACATAAATTGTGCATCTGGACTTATGTTTGCCTAGAGTGGACTTCCACCTAACCAACAAGGTGCTTTTCAAAATATGAATTCAAATTTACATGGAATGCATGATAGACATGCTCTTGTTTACTTTGGAGTGAAGGGTTTAAAGTTAAGAATTAAAATAGGAGTTTAAAGATGCTATGGTTCCAAATGCACCTAACTAATGCGATTTGAATAAAATTCTTCCTTAACTTTTTAATTTTTTTATATGCAACTACTATAACCTACATGTCCTGGTTTCTAAGAAAAAGACAATAGTGTAATGGCCCTCTACGAAAGGAATAACTTACTCATCTCTCTCTCTCTCTCTCTCTCTCTCTCTCTCTCTCTCTCTCTCTCTCTCTTAGGCTATCGGTAGCTTGTTGTTGACATGTTTGAGTTTAGCGTCTCATGCAGAAATGTTAATATGCATGTTATGATTATAGGAAAAGTAAATATTGGCATTTTAAAATGATAAATACCATAGAATTCTAGAACTATAATGTTTATTTTGGTAAAATCACATTTAATTCCATTGCTTTTGATTTTTAAATGAATAGACATTTTTGTATTTTTATTATAAATTTATTTTTAATGATTTATTGAAATTCCATGTTTTTCAGATAAAACTCACTAACGGTCTTACGCGTTAATTGGAAAACAAGATTACAAGTCTTTAAGAGGAATTTTTACCTCGCTACTGCTCGGAAGAGCTACAAAATATGTAAAGAGAAAACCTAAGAGTCAAAGGTCCCCTCTAAGCACCAACACAAAAAATCCTAGTAACATTCAAGGTCAGCCCTAAGCCAGCACTTGAAAGAAGGAGATCCAAAAATTAACATTTAACCCAATCTTCCTGCAAAAAGAAATTCCCTGCAAAGAATTTCAGCGAGGCAATCTACCAGCTAAATGGTATATTTGCAAAGGCAAGAGATAAAATATAAAGGAATAAAAGCAAAGATAAATAGCAATTTTGAGGGAGCACAATCCATAGTTATAATCACCAAACACTAAGAAGAACCAAGAAGTATAATATCAGTATACTAGGAGGCACAAATGAGTAAAATGATGCCAAGGATATCACTAATAAAATAATAATTAAGTAAAATATAGGTAATCCAATTATGCATAGTTACATTCCAGAACATCCCCATCCACTTCATAGAAGAATGAATATCCAGAAAAACCACAAACTCGAGCATTAACCACACGCTAAGGTAGAAAAAAATAACCCAACTAAACAGGCCAAGAAGACTAGGCAACCCAAAATCAGTAAACAAAGGAGAGAGTTCCCATACAAGAAAAACAGCAACACCACAATAACCATAATACAACCAAATCACACAAAATATGGCAACTCAAGGATGAAAGGCTTAGAAAAGACCCTGGAATCCACATGAAACCCAATGCAAATAGTAGGGACTAAACAAGTACAATAATAGATAGCCCCAAGCTAATATCAAAAAAGAGAAAACCACAATGCTGCTAGAGAGAGCAACCCATAGTAGGGAAGGGTGAGATGAAAACTAACTTGATTATCTGCAATTATTATCTGAATGAAAACTATCCTCCATAGCCAAATAAGAACATAACTATGGAGATAAAAATAAAATGGTTGTCCAGCCAAATACAAAACCAAGCTAGTAACATCAGATAATAAAAGGGAAACAATAACACAATTACCCAAATCACTAAGCTAATATAAGCAAAGAGACAAAACTCAAATCACAACAGAGTTATGAAATAAACTACAATAGGTTGGGTAAAACCAGCTCAGGAATGTGGTATTTGCTAAAATATCATGCAAATAACTTTAATGTTACTTTAAAATAATCCAAAATAAATCTAGTAATAGCAGGGGGAAATCATAGAGAGGGAGAGCACTAACACAGTAAATTAACCAACAGAGGCTAGCCAACCAAAACAAGAATTAACTCAGAGAGTTCAACAAGAGAGCCACCAAAAAAATTCACAACTAGATAGTTCACCACCATCTAATGCTCCATATAAGCGCAACAAAGTAGCAGGAGATTATAGCTCAGAAAACTAAAACCAGCATGCACAAGAAAATTTGTATAATAATAAGACATAACCTTGTAATGCCAAGTACAAATACAACAAACAAAGATACCATAGCTAAAGACTAAAATCTTACTATGGACCAGTAAAGGATGAGGTGATCAGCAAATAAGTATATTATCAGTAGTCCATAAAATACAATCACAGTTGGTAGCGACCTAACTAGATTAAGTAGGTAGGATAAAAGCTAAGAGGAGGTAGGATAGAAAACGAAGACAAGCAAGAACCACTTGAGAGTAATAGATAATAACTGAACAAATGGCACAAGAATCAAGAAGATAGACACCTAAAAAACAAATATCATCAACAAGGAACAAGAAGACAGAACAAAGAAATCCACCATATAAGGAGCCAAGCACCATTAAAATGGTTAAATTCTAACCAAGGGAAAACCAATTTTATCCAGCCTAACAAGGCCTTTCATGATAGCAGGTAAGGTATGTTGTGTTTTTCCTTTTTGAGATGTCAAATGGGGGAGTGTGTTTATATTGTGTTTTTCATTTTTGAGATGTTAAATGGGGGAGTAGTTTAAGTTGTGGGTCATTATAAATGTTCAGTTCAGTACTTTGAATTATCAATGTTCAAATGATGAGTGTTTTGGATCATAATTGTTCACAATGTTTATTTATTGATTTTGGAGTTACTAACAGATGTTTGCCAACATTAAAAAGGGAGAGATTATTGTGAATCTGGATTCAAGGACTATGATTTTGATGATAGCAAATCTTTTCATTTATGTTTAAGTATCTAACATTTCAGGTACATAAGATCAATTGCATTTCAAGCCAGCTCAAGATCGAGTCAATCCGATTATGTTTTTAGGTTCAATGTAATTTTTCATCTTTTTTGAGTCAAGTGTAATGTAACAGATCCTCAAACTAAGTAACCTTACACAAACAAACTCAGTGGGAGAGTTTTAGTGAGTTAGAGTTTCTGTTTAAATTTTGTTCAAATTATCCTGGATGATATTCACATCATCATGAACGATCCATTGAAAATAGAAACCCTAATTAGGGTGACCATGCTAAGTTGGATTGATTAAGCCGATCATCTTGGAAAATACACCCATCGTATAGGATGATATGCTCAAATCAGAAATTCTCGGCCGCCAGACTAAGTTAGGCAAATTTTTATTTTTAGAGATTTGGTCTAATCGTCCTGGATGATACATGTATCATCCTGGATGATCCATTACAATCGTACCTAAATTAGTCAGGTAATTAAGGAAAGTAATTAAGGTTTAAGTGCTTTGATCATATCATCTTAGACAATTATAATATCATCCTAGACAATCAATTAGAAATCATGACCATCCAGAGCATTTCACCTAGATAATCCGAACAATCCTCTGGATGATATTCTCATTTTTGAACTAATCGTATGGGACGATAGAAATATCGTCCGGGACGATCAGGTCATGTTGTAATCATCTAGTATGGTTTAGTTGTACGACCCGAGGAATCTGTTGGACGATTTTGGTCTTTTTGAACTAATCGTACAGGACGATATACGTATTATCTGAGATGATCAATTCATTTTCTTCAGATCGTCTATGCTTTTCTCTTGGACATCCCGAGTTGTTTTCAGGATGATATTCCTGGTTTGAACTAATTGTCCTGGATGATCGCAAATCATCCTGGATGATATGAACAGAATTATCTTCGAATCATCGAGAAGAACCAGATCGTCCAGGCCAAAAGGGGCTTATTTACACTGATCATATAGGACGATCTAAGGATCATCCTAGATGATATTTGACGACTAGTTAAAATTTAGGGTAATTTTTGAGCCCTACTATTTAAGATATCTTATCTTCTATCGTTGAGATCTTTTACCGCTGTTCTTTCTTATGAAAGCTTTGAGAAGGAGAGAGAGAGAGAGAGCTTGGGAGAGAGTGAGAAGCTCTTGTGAGGGGGAGTTTGTGAGGTGTTCACTAAGGTTGCTCCAAGCAAGAATTTGAGTCATCTTCTCCGATCATCATCTCTTGTCCTTAGTGTCTCTGTGGAAGGATCGTTTACAAGAAGATCAAGGTTCTCTTCCTGCTTCAGGAAGAAGCAAAAGGAGGTAAGGTTTTATGCCTGCTTCAGGAGGAAGCGAAAGGGGTCCAGGTTCTCTCCCTCATTGAGTTGGTAGAAAGGAGTTTTTGTACAGGCTTCTCCGCCTTGCTATGGGAGCAGAAGGATAGTCACTTAGTGTCAGTGCAATACTTGGAGGGGAGGCTCTAGGAGTGGATATGTATCAAGTTGACCAAACCACTATAAAATCTGGTGTGCTCTTTCTGATTATTTTCTACATTT
Source organism: Dendrobium chrysotoxum (assembly GCA_019925795.1). Classification (NCBI taxonomy): domain Eukaryota; kingdom Viridiplantae; phylum Streptophyta; class Magnoliopsida; order Asparagales; family Orchidaceae; genus Dendrobium; species Dendrobium chrysotoxum. The sequence continues at coordinate 61,121,319 of CM034300.1, read as the reverse complement.
ATTTTCTGATTGATAATCATGTGATTGTGATTATTATTTTGTTATTGTTGAACATTTGCACATCATCGTGAAATTGTAAATGTTTTAAAACATTCAAAAAGATTTTCTCAATCATTTTTGCTCATAAATTTTTTAAATTACCAATCCACCCCACCCCCCCCCCCCCTCACCCCCCCTCCCCCCCCCCCCCCCCCTCCCCCTCTTAGTTAGCCTTAGGTTAGTTCATAAGGGCTTAACATCCCTCACGAACTTTCAGATCTATTATAGTACATTTGACTCAAGAAAAGGTAAAAGATACATTGGAATAGAAATTACATACTGACTCAATTCTAGTCTACCTGATTTTAAGCTGATTGATGTTCCAAGTGAACCTATGGACCTAAAAGGTTAGTTCGCTGGGCAAACAAAATAGATAAGCAAGAATAACAGTAATAAGGAACAAGTAATGTTTGTTATCTTAAAAATCACTACACTTGGGCCCAGATTTGCAACAATCTTCCCCTTTTTGATGATGAAAAATATTGCTAAAAAATTTCAAAGCCAAGAGAATTTTTGTTTTTATTTTTTTTAGATATAAAAAATAAAAATAGAAGTCATAATAGATAGAACATAAATAGAATAATACAAATACTACTAAAACATAAGTAAACAAACAAATAACAGCTACCCCCCTTTTGACATCATAAAAAGGAGGAAGAAAGAAAATTACTAAAGTAGAATAAAGTACAAAACCAAAGACCAGTACAAACACAGAAACACAAGCAGAAACAAACTAGAAGGAAGAACTTTGATTATTTAGAGGAGGTGGTGGTGGCAAAAATCAACAAAAAAATAAAAAGTATGATAAAAACTAACTATTAAAATAAAAATAAAGTTTTTTTTAATCAATTAGCTCCAGTAAATGACAATTTTACCTCAATTTTAAATTTAAAAACGTGAAAGAAATGAATCGATAACACTGAAATCTAGAAAGGTTAAAAACTCAATTTTATAAACCTTACCTCGAACACCTTATAGGTTAAAGTTCCTTTTAAACAAAAATCTAATTCAACAAGGAAGAAATTAGATTAGAAAAGTGATCCTTTCAAACTTCGTTTCAGAAAAATATCTGATAAAATAGTATTGCAAAGTAAAGAATTAAGAATTATGATTTTTAATCTCAAGTGTTTGAAAATATTAAGTGGCACATGGATTCTTGTGAGGTTTTTAAAGGTTTGAAGATTTATGCCTATTTTTTAGTTATTTGGTGCACTTTACGCATCTTTTAATTTTTGATACACTTTGTATATTTGTAATTAATTAGCAAATATTGCGCATCTTTTTAATGTTGGGCTGATTTTGTGCCTCTTTTTATTTTTTTGCGAGCTTGGTTCCTTTCAGAACCTCTAAAGACTCTCAATTGTGAGATTATCTTTCAGATATAAGAAAGAAAAAAACTCACTCTATAATTTAAGAAAAATTAATCCACAAAATAAAATCATACTCATATGTTAAATCCAACCACCTGATTAAGAAAACACGAAGGTGATTCAATGATTTGGAATACTATTCATATGAGATAAATTACTATAGGAAGATAAAATAGATCGCTATTTTAAAGTCCAGTTTTTTAATTTTGAAATTTATTTTGATTAAAAAACAATATACCATTAAAGGAGTTAGAGGAAGAGAAATAATCATCAATGTTTCTTCCTTTAACTGTTTTAGAGAAGTCAATCACTGCTGACAAGCTTCTAAACAAAAATAAGGCAAAAATCTCATTTAAAAAATAAGTTCATCAGCAGAAGTGAACAGTGATTTGATTCTTAAGATACTGAAGAAAAAATAATCAGAAATAAAAAATAAAAATAAAAACACATAAAAAGAAATTAACAAACAAATCAAACAAAATAGTAACAGCAGATACATAAATAGAAAGCATCATTTTCAAGCATGAATATCTATCACACCTAATCTTGTTCTTAAGGTGCTCAGGGTTTCAAAGGCCAGTGGTTTTATGAAGATATTTGGAAGCTGATTTTTAATGGCTACATGTTGTTGTTCTATGTCTCCCTTAGTAATATGGTCCCTAATAAAATGATGCCTTATGTCAATATGTTTGATCATAGAGTGTTGGATAGGGTTCTTTGAAATACAGATGGCACTAATGTTATCACATATGACTAGAATTATATCTACACGAAGTCTTAAATCTAGAATTTAATGCTTTAACTAATGGACCTGGGCCACACAAATTCCTAAGGCTATATACTCAGCTTCAGTAGTGGATAGGGCAACTGTGTTATATTTTTTACTAGACCAGGAGACTAAGGATTATCCTATGAATTGACTTATCTGAGAGGTGCTTTTACTATCAACACAGCATCTTACAAAATCTAAATCAGAATATTCTATGATTTGATTAGAGTTGCTATTCCTAGGATACCAAATTCCTAAGGCTTGAGTCCCAAAGAGAAATCTAAGGATTCTCTTAACAGCAGTCAGGTGGGACTACTTTGGATCAGTCAGAAATCTAGCATAAAGATAAATACTAAACATAATATTAGGTCTGGTAGTAGTCAAGTAAAGAAGTGATCTAATTATTCCTCTATATTTCTTTTGATTAAAAGATTTTTCATTTGAATCCTTATCTAACTGAACACTGGAACTCATGGAAGTGTTGATTAGCTTGGCTTTATCTATCTCATATTTCTTAAAGATATCCTTAATGTATTTTGATTGACTAAGCAAAATTCCATCATACTTCTCCCTTATGCTAAATCAGAGAAAGTAAGTCAGTTCTCCCATCATACTCATTTCAAACTCCTTACTCAGTTTTTTTGAAAATTCATCACACAGTTTTTCATCGGTAGTTCAAAATAGAATATCATCAATATAGATTTAGAAAATCAGTAATTCATCTCCTACCATTTTCAAAAAGAGAGTGGTGTCTACGCTCTCCTTAATAAAGGTTCTTTCAAGTAGGAATGTACTATGTCTTTCATACCATGCCCTGAGTACTTGTTTTAGTCCATATAAAGCCCTTTTTAGTTTGAACACATAATTAAAAAATTATGAAGTTTCAAAGCCTAAGGGTTATTTAACATACACATTTCTTTTATCATCCCATTCAGAAAGATACTCTTAACATCCATTTGAAATAGTTTGAATCTCTTAAAACAGGCAAAGGCTAGTAGCACCCTAATGGCTTCTAATCTAGCTACAGGGGCAAAGTTCTCTTCAAAGATAATCCCTTCTATCTAATTATACCCCTTAGCCACCAATCTTGCCTTATTCCTCACCACTACTCTAGAATTATTCATTTTATTTTTGAAAACCCATTTAGTTCCAACAACACTTTGGTCCTTAGGTCTTTTAACTAACTCCCAAACATCATTCCTTATAAATTGATTCAACTCTTTGTTACAATCTAGGATCTCGGGCACTTGATTTTGATGATGACAAATAATACTTACTGAATTAATATGTTTTTCTTTGAAGATTATTAATGTATATTATTGTCTGTGAGCACTAACATTTTAGGTAAGATACAAACCACTCAAGACTGCTGGAGACTCAAGACTGGGTAGAATAGTATGTACAAGAACTTATATTTTTTATTTTCTTTAATTTTTTCTTGTGTTGAGTCTGCTATAAAACCATAGATGTAAAAGGAGTGACCATGCACACACACATAGGGGGAAATTTTTTTTCCAAGAAATTTTTTTTTTAAAAGCAATTCATACTATACAATTGTTAATCTTACTGTATGATATGTCATTAATGCTCAGGCTAATAGCTAAATTCTAAAAGATTAGTTTTGTGAACTAATCGTACTATACGATAGGTATCGTACTGTACGACTGGTTTCTTTTCAAAAGCCCTAGTCACAAGAATAACTTTGGAAAGATTTTAATTTTGATTTTCTGAATTAATCATACTGTATGATACCGATCGTATTATACGATTATTTGAAATCTTGCAACAATTATCCCTCGTAATCAGGAAATTAAATCTTAGTTTTTAAATTACATTTAATCATACTGTACGATGTCAATTATACTATACAATAGACAGAGATGATTTTGGATCATCCCGTAGATCGTACCAGACAAAACCATGATTTTTGTACTGATCATCCTGGATAATATTTATATCGTGCTGGACGATAGACTAAAATGAACTAATCATATTGTACGAATGATACAATGCGGGATGATGGATAGAGACAAATTTCATTCGTCCCATAGATCATCCTGTATGAATAGTTGAAAAGAAAAGGATCATCCAGTACGATCTCTAGATCATATTGTATGATATTCATAAAATTTGTGAACTGTTCATCTACATTCATACTAGATGAAACTATTTTTGAACTAATCGTACTGTATGATATTTGATTGTACTACAAAACCATCAAATTAGAATTTTTAGGGTTTTCTGAAGCCTAATTCAAAAGGACTTTTTTAATTATTCATTGAGAAGAGTTGAGGCTGTGGTTGATAGAAGAAGGAACTCTTGAGAGGGAGCTTTTGGAGAGATCCAAGGTTTTTGAGAGGAAGGAGAAGGTGAGCTTGAGCGTGAGGGAGAAGGAGTGTGAGGGGATCACATGGTTGCTCCGAGCTAACTGTACGCTTGCTCCTCCTGTGGCTTTAGTGAGTCTTAAGAAGGTTCTTTAGGAAGAGAGGCTTTAAGGTCAACATCCTCAAGGTACTCTGCCGTCTCCAAAATGGAGAAAAAGGAGAAGGTCTGCTGCCGTTACCGTGAGGGTCATATAGCGTCTAGTACTCCGCCACACAAAGGAAGGTGAAAGTGAGTCTTCTAAAGGCTTCTCTGCCTTATTGTGGGAGCAAAAGGAGAGTCAACTTTTAGCAGTGCAAATCCCAGAGTGGAGGACTCCGGGGAGTGGACATAGGTCAAGTGACCAAACCACTATAAAAATTTATGGTGTGCTTTTTCTATTTTTACCGCACTTTACTTTTCATGCATTTATTTACTATTTTAATTACTTGGTGAAAAATTTGATCTTGATCTTGTATTATGAAATTTGCAATTGTGTCACCAATATCGTAGTTGTGAACGAATTATTAGCTTATGCATTCTACTTGTTAAGTTGTTATTTTAAAAATACAAAAAAAAATTTGAACTCCTGTTTAGGTTTAATTTTTAAAATACAAATTCACGCCCCCCCCCCCCTCTTAGTGCATCTCGTACTTTCAAGTGGTATCAGAGATGAGAAACGAGGTCCTTCAGTGGATAGGCCAATGTGTTCAGCTATGTCATCTTTAGTGATGATAATATTATGTTTGCAGACATAGGAGGTAAGGGTTATCCATTTTAAGTCGATCTTAAGGTTTGCTAGGAATTCATAGAGGAGTTCAGAGTGAAATGGAAAAGCTAGTGTAAGGAGGAATTAGAGAGTCGTAGAGGCAAAGAGATTCATAACCTCAAAATTGAGCGTAGCTTGATTAAGCATGCATGAAGGAGTAATCTTGGCCTCTTTGAATTTGTTATAGGTTTTTTCATTAGCTACAGAGAGAAAGCGATCGTCGAACTACCGAGAGGAGGAGCTTCCCTCGATTAGTCATCCTTGCTTGCTTTCACCAGCCATAGAGCAGAAAATGTTGAAGGGAGTAAAGATTGCAAAGAGGTGAGTGAAATGATCCATAGAATCCCTCCATTTTATAGAATTTCTGGTAATCATACAGTACGATATGTGATCGTACAATACGATCAGAGAATTTAATTCGTCTGGATGACTTTCTGGGAAAAGATGGTCAAATCATACAGTATGATCAGAATCATACTGAACGATCGAGAGAGAGAGGTCGTTCGTCCCGAGGAGTCATCTGAATGACGTTTGACTAAATTGATCGTACAGTATGAATAGGTATTCGTACAGAATAAAGAGCATTAATTCTCGTACCGACCAAGTTTAAATTCATCCCAATCCAACATGACACGTGGCTTGTACAGTATGAGTGGTGGATCATACAGTACGATGACCAATAATACATATCGTACTATATGATGTGTGGTTTGTATAGTTCGATGGATACAATATCAGACATATATTGATCGTTGTTAGAATTAAAGGCTAGGATCAGTGTATTAGTAGGGATCGTACAGTACGATAGTGAATCATACAGTATGATGTGCACAGGAAAGCAAGGTTGGGTATCAGCAAGATGAGTGTGAGAGGATCAGGAAAACTCCCTTTTTATTTAAATCAAAACAACACACAGACAAAAAGCACACAAACACAATTTTTTTTAATCAAGCATGAATATCGATGACACCTAATTTTGTTCTCAATGTACTAAAGGTGTCATAAGCGAGTGGTTTTGTGAAAATGTCAACCAGTTGACCTTCAGTAGCAATATGGTGTAATTCAATATCTTCTTTGGCTATATGATCTCTTATAAAGTGATGTCTAATGTCTATATGCTTTGTTTGTGAGTGCTGAATTAGATTTTTAGATATGTGAATTACACTAGTGTTATCGCACATTATTCGGATGATTCCTAGAGGTAGTCCAAGATTTAAAAGCTATTATTTTAACCATAGAACTTGAGCAACACAGCTTCCTACCGCTATATATTCTGCTTCAGCTGTTGAGAGGGCTACCGAATTTTTTATTTCTACTGGACAATGAAACTAAGGATTACCCAATGAATTGACAGGTACTAGAGGTGCTTTTTCTATCTACCCTACATCCTATAAAATTTGAATCTGAGTACCCTAAGATTTCAAAAGTAGTGATGTGTCTAGGATACCAAATTCCTAACTTTGGAGTGCCTAGTAGATTTCTAAGAATTCTTTTGACTGTAGGCATGTGAGATTCTTTTTAGTCAGCTTGAAATAGAGCACAGAGACATACACTAAACATTATATCCGGTCTACGAGCAGTTAAGTAGAGAAGTGATCCAATTAATCCCCTATACTTCTTCTGTTCTATAGACTTTCTATTAGGATCTTTATCTAATTGAATGTTAGAACTCATGGGAGTATTCATAGCCTTAGCACTGTCAATTTCATACTTTTTTAGAATATCCTTGATGTACTTAGATTGGCTAAGAAATGTTCCACCTTCCATCTATTTTACACTAAATCCAAGAAAATAATTTAGTTCTCTCATCATACTCATTTCGAACTTGTCACTCATTATTTTTGAAAATTCATCACATAAGGTTTTCTCTGAAGATCCAAACAAGATGTCATCTATATAAATCTGAATAATGATTATCTCATCTCCTACCCTTTTTAAAAAGAGGGTGGTGTCCACACTACCCTTAACAAATCCTCTATCTAGTAGAAATGTACTAAGTCTTTCATACCGGGCTCTAGGCGCTTGCTTTAACCTGTATAGTGCCTTTTTTAATTTAAACATATGGTTTGGAAATTGTGAGTTTTTAAACCCTTGGGGTTGCTCAACTTAAACACCTTCTTTGATTACCCCATTTAGGAAAGCACTCTTAACATCCATTTGATACAGTTTGATACCCCTAAAGCAAGCAAAAGCTAAGAGTACCCTTATGGCTTCTAGTCTAGCTACTAGAGCAAATGTTTCTTCAAAATCTATTCCCTAAATTTGGTTATACCCCTTTACAACTAATCTAGCCTTATTTCTCACTACTATTCCAGAGTCATTCATCTTATTTTTAAAGACCCACTTAGTTCCAACCACACTTTATTCTTTAGGTCTATTGATTAATTCCCACACATCATTCCTAACAAACCTTAAGATCGACTTAGAATGGACAACCCTTACCTCCTATGTCTACAAACGTAATGTTGTCATCACTAAAGATGACATAGCAAAACACATTGGCCTATCCACTGAAGGACCTCGTCCCCAATCTCTCCTCATAAATAATTTTGATTGGACATCTGTCAACTTGCTCCTTAGGAATGTACCCATCAATCAACACCTACCTCTTGTACAAAGTCTTAATCCAAATGCCCGCGTTATCCAGCATGTTGTTCACACATCAATTATACCCAAAGTTGGAGATCGAATACACATTACCCCGTTGTTGTCGGTAGTCACCTATTTAATTATATTAGCCACCAAATTTGATGAAGCTTAAATGATCTTAGACTATATTCATGCCTTGGCTGCTCTCCGATATCCCAGTGCCCGAAGAAAACAAAATCTTGCTTTAGGACATGTCATTGGATACATTATGGATGCCAAATATCAACTCCACTATCTTCTCTCTCCTAACACTCTTCCTATCTTCTATACAGACGCCTCTTTTTATATTCTATTCCATCGGGGGGTCGCGCACGCTGATCCTAATTTTGATGAAGAAGAGTCTGCTGCTCCTGCCGAAGCCCCTCCACCACCACCAATACACCCACCTAGACTTGCCCACACTGCATATCCTCACGATGACATTATTCAATGACTTGATCGTCAGAAAATTAGGCTGGATTCCCACATTGGTCAATAACACTGCCAGTATAAAGATGACATGAAATGGCTTGGGGAACGCTTCACCTCAATAGATCACCAGTTCACATCCCTCCATCAGCACTTTCAGCCACATCCACCACCATCACCACCACCAACGGATCAGGATCCCGACCTTTGAGCACTTTAGTTTGTTTGTGTTTTGTAGTACTTCCTTCTATTAGCTGCTTGTGTTTGTGTTTGTTTTATAGTTCTTTTGTTTGTACTATTCTGTGCTGTTCTTCTCTTTTTGCTGCTGTCAAAAGGGGGAGAAATTATGTGATGTTATGTTCTTCAATTTAATGCTATTTGTTGTTCTTATTATGTTCTATTATTTTTATTCTATTATATTTAAATTTCAAAAAAGAACATAAAATAAAAATATAAAAAGAATTTTGAACATCCTTCGGTATTTTAAAATCCATCATTCTAGTGAGGGGGAGCTAAGAAAGAAATAACATCTATTATGGGTATTAGTTAATATTATTTGATACCATAAAAAAGAGGGAGATTGTTGCAATCCAGGATCCCAAGCACTTAATTTTGATGATGACAAATAATACTTACTGAATTAATATATTCGTCTTTAACAATTATAAATGTTTATTCTTGTCTGTGAGCACTAACATTTCAGGAAAGATACAAACCGCTCAAGGCTGCTGGAGACTCAAGACTGGGTAGAATAGGATCTACAAGAACTTGTATTCTTTATTTTCTTTAATTTTTTCTTGTGTTGAGTCTGCCACGAAAGCATAGATGTAAAAGGAGTGACCATGCACACACACAAAGGGGGAAATTTTTTTCCCAAGAATTTTTTTTTAAAAGTAATTTGTACTGTATGATTGTCAATCATACTATACAATATGTCATTAATACTCAGGCTAACGGCTTAATTCTAAAAGATTAGTTGTGTGAACTAATCGTATTGTATGATAGGTATTGTACTATACAATTGGTTTCTTTCCAAAAACCCTAGTCGCCAGAATAACTTTAGTAAGATTTTAATTTTGATTTTTTGAATTAATCGTACTGTATGATACAGATCATACTATACAATTATTTAAAATCTTGCCAAAATTATCCCCCGTAATCAGGCAATTAAATCTAGGTTTCTTTATTATATTTGATCGTATTGTACGATGTCAATCGTACTGTATGATGGACAGAGATGATTTTAGATCATCCTGTAGATCGTACCAGATGGAACCACAATTTTTATAATGATCATCCTGGATGATATTTATATCGTACTTGATGATGGACTAAAATGAACTAATCATAATGTATGAATGGTACAGTGCAGGATGATGGACAAAGACAAATTTCATTCATCCCATAGATCATCATGTACGAACAGTTAAAACTAAAATGATCATCCAGTATGATCTCTAGATTTTACTGTACGATGTTCATAAAATTTGTGAAATGTTCGTCTACATTCATACTGGCTGAAACTATTTTTGAACTGATCGTACTTTACGATATTGGATCGTACTGTATGAACAGAACCATCAAATTAGAATTTTTAGGGTTTTCTAAATCCTAATTCAAAAGAACTTTTTTAATTATTCATTGAGAAGAGTTAAGGCCGTGGTTGACAGAAGAAGGAACTCTTGTGAGGGAGCTTTTGGAGAGATCCAAGGTTTTTGAGAGGAAGGAGAAGGTGAGCTTGAGCTTGAGGGAGAAGGAGTGTGAGGGGATCACACAGTTGCTCCGAGCTAGCTGCACGCTTACTCCTCCTGTGGTTTTGGTGAGTCTCAAGAAGGTTCTCTAGGAAGAGTGGCTTCAAGGTCAACATCCTCAAGGTACTCTGCCATCTCCAAAAGGGAGAAAAAGGAGAAGGTCCGCTGCCATCACCGGGAGGGTGACATAGCATCTAGTATTCCACCACACCGGGGCAGGTGAAAGTGAGTCTTATAAAGGCTTCTCCACCTTACTGTGGGAGCAAAAGGAGAGTCAACTTTTTGTAGTATAAATTTGGGAGTGGAGGACTCCCCGACGTAGGTCAAGTGATCGAACCACTATAAAAATTTCTGGTGTGCTTTTTCCATTTTTTAACGCAATTTACTTTTCACGCATTTATTTACTGTTTTAATTGCTTGGTGAAAAATCTGATATTGATCTTGTATTATGAAATTTGTAATTGTGTCACCAATATCATAGTTGTGAACGAATCATTAGCTTCCGCATTCTACTTGTTAAGTTATTATTTTAAAAATACAAATAAAAAAAAATTAGAACTCCTGTTTAGGTTTAATTTTTAAAATACCAATTCACCCCCCCCCCCCTCTTGGTGCATCTTGTACTTTGACTCTTCCTACATGGCTAGGACCTAAAATTCATCAAATAAGGCTTGCTTCAGGTTGGTGGGTTCAATCATTCAAATAAAGGAAGAGTGGTTTACTTCTTTTCTAAGTTTATGCCTAGTTCTAACACCTTCAGATGGGAACCCTAAGATCAATTCTTTAGGATGACTTGAAGAATATCTCCATTCTCTTGGCAATAAAACTCCAAGTTTTACCCTTTCCTTCAAATTTACAGAATTTACTCCTTGGGTGACTTCTATAATCTCTTCTTCTTCTTCCTTAAACCCTCCAAAATTATAAGATTCATCAAATATAACAAGACTGGTCTCCCCAACTACCATGGTACTTTTATTGATGACTTTATAGGATTTCCCAACACTTGAGTAACTTAGGAATACTCCTTCATCAGATTTTGGATCAAACTTTCCTAGTTAAGACTTCCTATTATTCAGAATGAATACTTTACAGCTAAAGGCATGAAGATGAGAGAGGTTGGGTGTCTTACCTACCCTTAAGAGTTTCATAGGATGTCTTATTCAGCTTAAATCTAAGATTTACCCTATTCAGAATGTAATAGGTTGTATTCACCGCTTCTTCCTAGAAGTATTTAGGAAGAGAGTATTCAGCTAGTATAGCTCTAGCAGCTTTTACTAGGGTCCTATTCTTCCTTTCAGCTATCCCATTTTGCTAAGGGATCCTAGGAGCTAAAAAATTATGATCTATCCCTTGCTCCTTACAGAAAGACTCAAATTTCCCATTCTCAAATTCTCCACTATGGTCACTATGAATGGTTAATTTTTCACAACCTAGTTTCCTCTAAATCCAAGTGGAAAAGATCTAAACTCCTCGAATGATTCAATTTTATGAGATAGAAATCTAACCCAAGTAAACCTCGAATAATCATCAACTATCACATACCTAAAGACTTTCCCTCCTAGGCTTTAAGTGCTGACGGATCCAAAGAGATCCATGGGAAGGACTTCTAAGGGTTTGCTAGTTTTAATGTCTTTGATTAAGTGGAAGGAGGATTTGACTTGCTTTCCTAACTGACAGGTATCACACAGGTGGCCCTTAGTGAACTCTAGTTTGGGGACACCTCTCACTAAGTCTTTTTGGGTGATCTTCCTAAGGCTTTTTATGCTTGTATGACACAATCTCCTATGCCATAGCCATAATTCATCAGCAATTATTTTTAAGCAAAGAATAATATCTGCTTTAAAGTAATTTAGATCCAGCATATAAATATTGTTGATCTTTTTTCCCTACAAAATAATTTTATCATTTAGGCTTATAATGCAGCTGGTTGGCATAAATTTTATACGGAAGACTTTATCACATAGCTGGCGGATACTGAGCAGGTTCTGTTTCAGTCCATCTACAAGCAAACTATTTTCTATGATAAAATTTTTTGAATCACCAATTATACCTGATCCCACCACTCTCTTGGTGGTGTTGTCTCCAAGTGTTACCTTACCTCTTACCTTGGCCTCCAGCAAAATGAATTGATTTGCATCTTCAGTCATATGCCTTGAACATCCACTATCCAGATACCGCATGCTCTCATGAGGCCTTTTGTGAGAGCACACCTACAAAATCATTAGATGTCAGATTTGGGTCCCTTGTTATGGAAAGAGGAGTGAGATGCATGCATGCTATGTTGTGGTGTATGCAATTTTTGTCTCCACACCGAATGTGTTCTATAGTGAATGGTGCAAGTGTGGGAGATATGTCCTAGCATGCCATAAGAAAAAAATATCTAACACCAGGATTAGGGTTTACTAATCTATTTGAGTAATGGTGCCTCTTCCTAGGTTTGAATAATGCATGATTTGATTATTTTTAAAACTCTTGAAGTGAGGATGTTGTTTGTTGTTTTCCAAAGTAGCAATTCTTTTTCTCAAATATTCATTTATCTTTTCATAACTTTCCACTTCAAATTTTAGTGCATGCTCCTTACTGTCTAATTCAAATGCAATGTTTTCTAATTCCTTGAATGCATTTTCTAATTCAATATGAGATTTTTTTAAGGAATCATACTTAGTGGTTAAATCAATATATTTTTTGTTCAATTCATCAAATTCATTAAGCAGGGCCATATATTGCTATCCACAGTGGCATGATCTTTTTTGAGGCATTCATGCTCTTTCTGCAGATTTGAAAATTTAGTTTTAAGGCTAGCATGTTGTTTCTTAAGCATCCTATATGAAAAATGAATTTTTTTAAAAACTTCAAGTAATTGATCATAGGTAAGCTCACATACCTCTTCTTGATCAAAGTTATCAAGGTGAACATCAGCCATGAAGCATAGGTTTGTTAACTCCTCTTCTGCTTCAGTTGTAAAGGAGTCTGATGTTAAGTCCACCCAGAAAGCCTTTTAGTTCCTTTTCTTGTCCTTCTAGAACTTAGGTTTTTCCTCACCCTTCTCCTTGCTTGGGTGAGCTTTTAGAGTTGGGCATTCAGACTTCAGATGCCCTGGCTTCCTGCATTCAAAGAAAATAACATCAGATAAAGCTTTAGAATTTTTATTATTCTTACATTTACTCCACTTTTGATGATGCTTTTGCTTTTTCATCAAGAAACTTTTGAATTGTCTAGTTATTAACGCAATGTCATCATCTTCAGAACCAGAAACATTAGTGTCAAAATCATTAGCCTTCAAGGCTAAAGTTTTCTCCTTCCTCTTTTCTCCTGCATCAAGCTACCTTTGGTTCACTTCTTGCTCATATGCAATTCATGATCCATGTAAGTTATCAATCGAAGAACATTTTAAATCTTTAGATTCAGTAATGGCAATAATTTTTGCATCAAAGGAAGAAGGTAAATATTTCAGAATCTTATTCACTTTTTTATAGTTTGTGAGTTCTCTTCCTAAGGAATGCAGGGATGTAACAATTTGTGTGAACCCAGTATACATTTCAAAAATTGATTCACTAGGTTTCATGTGAAAGAGTTTGTAGTCATGAAGCAAAATGTTCAACCTAAATTATTTAACTTAAGTTGTTCCTTCATATGTTATGCATAATCTGTCTCAAATTTCTTTTCTAGTAGAATAAGTAGAGGCTTGCATGTAATCTTTAAATTTTAAGGCACAAAAACAAAGTTTAAACACTTAGCATTCAAGACCAATCATCCCAAAACATCTCGGGATGTCCAGGATGATACCCTGGACGATCAAAAGAAAATTATGATTTTTATCTTGAACAATAGGAGATCGTCCAACGAAATTTAAAGGATCATCTGGGATGATCCAAATGGATAATCCTACATGATGTGATTGACCAATCTAACTATAATTAGACTCCTAATCAAGGGATTGTTTTAGGAATAATTATCATGAATCATCCAGGATGATACGGATCATCATGTACAATTATAACAAAATTTGAAAAATAAAATATTGCATAAAATGTGATTGGTGGCTATTTTCTCGATCTGTACTAATCATCCTGGATGATTTGTTAAGCAAACTTAATTATCGGGGATGCCCTAATTAGGGTTTCTATTTTGAACTAATCATCTAGGATAATTTAGGATCATTCTGTATGATATGATCAAAAATAGAAGAACTCTTAAACTCAACAAATTTTTCCCCCAGTGTGTGTGTGCAAGGTTACTTAGCTGCAGGATTCATCACAGTATATTTAACTTAAGAAATGGAAAAAGATACATTAGAATGGAAATTATAGTCTGACTCAATTCTTGTCTACCTGATCTTAAGCTGATTGAAGTTCCAAGTGAACCTATGGATGTGAATGGTTAGTGAGTCGAACAAACAAAATAGATAAGCAAGAATAGAAGTAGTAAGGAACTAGTAATGTTTGTTATCATCAAAATCACTACACTTGGGACGGATTTGCAACAGTCAATACCAACAATAAGGCCACTAACATACCAAGGACTTCCTGTTAAAATAGCCTCCCTAGCTTCAACTGATTAGAATCCACACAAAACCCAACCCATACCAAGAATCATAAGGTGAAAATGTCCAAACTGAGACCATTATCTTGGTAACTCAGAAGAAATAATATGAATCGAAATATTCCTTCTAAACACCTTTACCACCATTGAATTTTGGAGCTTATTAGTATTAGTAGCTTCATCAGGACCATGTAATCTCACCGCAACTCCATCCTCCATTAGAAATGATTCATAATTGGATAAATCAACTTTAATATTAGGATACTTAACCCATGGTTTAACAGATGAATTGACATAGTTTCTATCTGATACATGTTCTTCAGGAAATACTTCAACTTTTCTTCTACTTTCAACAGAATCAATGGCAGAACAATCAATATTCTCCATGAAAAGTGCATTCACATTAGGTAATTTCTTAAATTCACCTTCTTCAAAAATCACTCCAGAATTGAGATTAGAATTTCCAAATCAATGAACAAAGATTTCCATACCAGATGATGATAAAGCTTCTACATCATTCACCCCTTAAACACATCACTCTTCAAACTATGAACTTTCAAAGAATGTGGAATTTTAAAAACCCTATCATTAGCCACAACTTTGCCTTTTCTAGCTATAGGAGTAAAGCATTTATTCACACAAGCTGAATTCTCATTAATAACCAATAGACTTACATTCATTGCCTTCCTATAAGGATGAAGAAGCAACAGATCATTTGCAATAGCAGGATGTAGGTCTTTAGAACCAAATGGAATCTTAGGCTCCACCTGAGGATGGACACTAGAAGAAGCTGAAGATCAAAGACAGTTGGCGGCCATGACCAGCTTGGCTGTAGAGAAAGCTGAAACAGAAAAAACTGAAAATGGGATTTTCTCTCAGTAGAAATTACGTACTGATGTGATCACTAGAAATTAGATTTTTTACTAGGGTTCTAAGTTGTCCATAAAGGCAAGCCTCCATAGTTAACTACATATATCAAGAGAAAATCTTGAGAAAACATTAGATTAAATTGTTAGCTAAACATTTATTGATTTACAATGATGCAGGCAAGGATTTGAAATCATGATTTATCAATAGGGATTGGATCAAAATTGAACATTTATTTCTATAATTCATAGGATGAAAAAGTGGAGTGTACTTATGTTTTGCCTAGAGTGGACTGCCTATACTAGAAGCACTCAAAACTATACTATAAATGGGCTTTAATTATTTAAAACATGATTGAATTTATGTTTAAATTAACAAGTTACTAGATAAATGGATTATACTCCCAGAAGGAAAAATATAAATTGTGCTTCTAGACTTATGTTTTCCTAGGGTGGACTTCCAGCTAACCCCTAAGGTACTTTTCAAAATATGAATTCAAGTTTCAATGGAATGCATAATATACAAGCTATTGTTTACTTAGGAGCAAAGGGTTTAAAGTTAAGAAATAAAATAAAGGTTTAATGATGCTAGGGTTTCAAATGCACCTAACTAATGTGATTTGAAATAAAATTTTCCTTAACTTTTAAATTTTCTTATATGCAACTATGGTAATCAACATGTCATGCTTTCTAAGAAAAAATAGACAGTGTAGCTGCCCTGTAAGAAAGGAATAACATACTCATCTCTCTCTCTTAGGCTGTCGGTAGCTTGCTGCAGACATGTGTGTGTTTAGCGTTAATAGAAGAAAAGGTAATATGAATGTTATGATTGTAGGAAAAGTAAATGTTGGCATTTTAAAATGATAAATACCATAGAATTCTAGGAGCATAATGCTTATCTTGGCAAAATCACATTTAATGCAAAGAAGATTTATTCTTTTGGGCTTCTTTACTTTATAATAAACAACTTCATTTAAGACTTTCACAACTTTATATATTTATAACTTTTTTAGAAATTTATATTTGAATATAAAATAAATAGACTCTACACCTGTAGGGATTAGTATACATATAGTTCATTTATATAATACGATATACATGCCACATCATATAGTGTAGGAAGAAAACACCCACATCATCACAGATCCACCAGAATATTACTCCATAATCAATAAAGTGAAGGAAAAGTAAATAAACACGCCACAAAACACTGCCCCTATTTAAAGCTAGTTTGTTGTAGTATCAAATAATTCTATGGGTGTGCTAAGTATTGTGATTTAGTTATGTCCAAAATGGATTAATGTTTTAATTATCTACAATTTAAATTGATGTGTTACAAGCTTAAAGGATTTAATTCAAATTTAAATTTTAATGATTTATAATTTATTGATGAATTTTATTTATTTAAGTTTGATTATTAGCTTTAGGCATTAAAGAACTATGTTAATTAGCAACTTTAACATATTTTAAAATTATTAATTAACAAATCCTAGGCTTTGAGAATGAATGTATTTGTTTAATTCCAAAGGAATAAGATAAACCCCTAAAGCCAAATTTGCATTATTATTTATTTAACATTTACTTATTTTATTAAATTCATTTAAATGATTTACTTAGATTGATTTAATTGAGTTTTACTTATAACTTTGATTTATATGAATTAAAATATCTAGATATTTATTTATTTATTTATTTATTTCTATTATATTTAAATAAATAAATAATATTTATTTTGTTTATCATTTTATTTTATCTAATTCTATTCTTATTTATTTATTATAATTTACTTTTCTTTTATTTATATGTATATAAATGTTTATATAATTTAGATTATTTAATTGAATTAATGAATTATTTTTTCATAGTTTTATTTTATTTTATATAATTTTATTTTATTTTTCTTATTTTACTTTTTATTATTATTTACATATTTATTCAAATTTTTTAATTATTTAAATAAGATCATAATCTGATTTTTCTTTAAAATTTGAATTTTCAAAATTTTTTATTTTTTATTTGACATTCTTCTATTTTTTGAATTTAATACATTTTAGTTTTCATTTTCTCAGTTTCATTTATTTTTTTGTAAAATTTTAAGGTTTCAATTTTGTTATTTTAGATAAAACTCACAAACGGGCTTGCGTGTTAATTAAAAAAGAGCGTTACAAGTCTTTAAGGGGGATTTTTAGCTCGTTACTAATCAAAAGAGCTAGAAAATAAGTAAAAAAAAATCTAAGAGTTAAAGGTCCTCTCACCTGTACAAAAATGCCTAGTAATATGCAAGGGAAGGCAGGAGCCAACACCCAAAAGATGGAGATCCAAAAATCAACACCCAAACTTCCTGTAAAAAGAAATTCTCTACAAAAAAAATGCAGCGAGGCAATCTAATTACAAATTGGTATATTTGCCAAGGCAAGAGATTAAACATAAAGGAATAAAAGCAAAGATAAATAGCAATGTTGAGGGAGCACAATCCATAGTTATAATAACCTAACACTGGGTAGAACAAAGAAGTATAATATCAATATACTGGAAGGCACAAATGAGTAAAATGATACCAAGGATATCACCAATAAAGTCACAATTAATTAGAATATAGGTAATCCAATTATTCATAGTTACATTCCTTAACATCCCTATCCACTTCATAGAAGGATGAATATCCAGAACAACCACAGACTGTAGTAGTAAACACATGGTAAGGCAGACAAAAAATAACACATCCAATTAGGCCAAGAGGACTAGAAGATCCAAAATCAGCAATCATAGGTGAGAGCTCCCACATAATAAAAATAACAACACCACAATAACCATAAAACAACCAAGCAACACAAAATCCACCAACACTAGGATGAAAGGCTTAGAAAAAATCAAGGAATCCACAATAAACCCAATGCAGAAATAATAGGGACTAAACAGGTTTAATAATAGATAGCCCCAAACTAATATAAAAAAAGAGAAAAACATAATCCTGGTAGACAGAGCCAACCCATAAAAGGGAAGGGTGAAATGAAAACAAACTTAATTATATGCAATTAATGTCCCAATGAAAGCTATCCTCCATAGCCAAATAACAACATAACCATTGAGATAAAAATAGAAAAGTTGGTCCAGCCAAATATAAAACCAAGCTAGTAACATCTGATAATAAAAGGGAAACAATAATATAATAGCCAAAATCACTAAGCCAATATAAGCAAAGAGACCAAATCCAAATCACAACAGAGATATGAAACAAACTACAATAAGTTGGGTAAAACCAGCTCAAGAATGTAGTATGTGCTAAAATATCAAGCAAATAACTTAAACGCTACTTCAAAACAATTCAAAATTGATCCAGTAATAGTAGGGGGAAATCATAAAGAGGGAGAGCACCGACACAACAAATTAATAAACAGAGGGTAACCAACTAAACCAGAATTAACTTAGAGATTTCAACAAGAGAGCAACCAAAGAAATTCACAACTAGATAGTTCACCACCACCTACTACTCCATACAAGCGCAACAATGAAGTAGGAGATTATAGCTCAGAAAAATAAAATAAGCACACACAAGGAAGTCTATATAACAACAAGACATAACTTTGTAATGCCATGTACAAATACAACAAATGAACGTACCATAGCTAAAGACTAAAATCTTATAGTGGACTAGTAAAGGATGAAGTGAGAAGTAAATAAGTGTACTATCAGTAGTCCAGAAAATACAATCATAGCTGGAAATAACCCAACCAGAACAAGCAAGTAGGATAAAAGCCAAGAGGAGGTAGGATAGAAGAGGAAGACAAGAAAAAAGCAGTAGAGAGTAATAGTTAATAACTAAACAAAAAGGCACCATAAACAAGATGAAAGACACCAAAAAAAACAAAAGGAATAAAAAAGGAACAGGAATATATAACCGTTAAAATCCACCACATAGGGAGCCAAGCACCACCAAAACGGTTAAATTCTAAAATTGGGAAAACCAAAATTATCCATCCTTAAGAGGCCTTTCATGATAGAAGGTAAGGTATCGTAATTAAATTCCATGAGGGAGGTAATACTATAACCATAGTTATCTAATCAATCTACACAAGCATTCCCTTCTCTAAAAATATTTGAAAGTTTAAAGAGTACATAATCTGCTTAATATCATGATGAAAAATAGAAAATATCAGGATTATTAATTTGAGTATTATAGCCCTTCAAATAATGAAGAATAAAAGTAGCATCAACTTCAATCCATATGTCTCTAATACCAAGAAAAAAATACAAATTAATGCCATTGTAGATTGTAGAAAGTTTGAAAAAAAAAATAACAGAACACTTATTTAAGGGCTAGCCAAAGCCATAATTGTATTACTAGAAGAGTCCCAAATAATACCACTAAAACCACAACCCAGGTTATTAACCTAGCCATTACGGTTTAATTTAAAGAATGGAGGTATAGGTTTTATCCAATACACAAACTTAGGATTGTTAATAACAGAAGTCCAACTATTCATAATACCTAAATTCTAAGCAACAAAAGTGCATCCATGAAAATTATTAATGCCTAAAAGCTTGGCAGAGAAAAGCTTCAAAATTTTATCTTTAAACTTATAAATAACAGGCCAATGATCCATGCAATATCTGTTAAACATAGACTCATTTCTAGCAAGCCACCAAAACCACATGATTATGGAAGAAATCACATTTTTAATGTGGCCTTTGGAGTTAACAGACCACCTATTAAGCATAGCAGAGGTATTAAGATAGTCACAAAAATGATTAGACCTAAAAAGATCATCAAAATAAATCAAAACTTTAGCAGTAGGAGGACCATAAGTAAAGACATAATTCATGTCCTCCACATAAGAAAAACATTATCAATGAGAGGGTAAGGCAAAAAGCTTTAGTTAAAAGAATATTGTCCATAGGAAGATACTGTGCATAAGACTCCAAACAAAAACAGCAATGGAAAAAGGAATGCTCTTATGCCAAATCATAGAGAAAACTAAAGAGACAATGTTTTTAATTCTAAAAGAATTCCAAGCATGTTTAATACTGAAAGTACCAATGATAGAAAGCTTAAATAATAAACAATCATTTTTTGTAATGTTAAGAGGAATCCTCAGAGTTTGATTAATAATAGAAGAAGGGATGATCCGAGTCATCTTATTGACATTCTATACATTATTAGAGATAAAATAATTAGTTTTAATAGTAGAGGTGGAATTTGTGTGAAGCTTCAAATCAATAGAAGACTAAAATAACCAATGGCCTTACTAGAAAAAAATGTTTCCACGACCCAAGCCCCATTAAATTAAATTCTTAGCATCCCATTTAATGTTACACATGTTGTTCCAAATCCTAGAATCACCTTTCTTGTAAAAAGCACGTAGTAGGATGTTTGCAAATGTAGTACTTAAAGATAAAAAGCATAGCACATAAGCTTGGCATGAAAATTAAATCATAATGTAATAGAAAAAGCATGAACAAAATCAACTAGCCTTTTGCAACTTGATCCACCCTCATCATGAAAACCACAACAATTATTCTAGGAAGACCAGATTAATTTTGAGTGAATAGAGTTACCACTCACATAAAATTTATTAGAAGGCCTCTCCAATTGATTGCAGATAGAGATGGTAGGTTAAATAGTTTGGAGAATATATATGGGAAGAGAGCACAAAACACTCTTAATAAAAGTAAGTCTCCCCTTAAAAGATAGGCAATTAAATTCCCACGAAGCCAAATGATTATGCAAAGAAGCAAGAATGTCTTAAAAGGAAAAGGCCATT
Organism: Dendrobium chrysotoxum; assembly: GCA_019925795.1. NCBI lineage: Eukaryota > Viridiplantae > Streptophyta > Magnoliopsida > Asparagales > Orchidaceae > Dendrobium > Dendrobium chrysotoxum. The sequence goes on along the minus strand of CM034300.1, from coordinate 61,100,033 downwards.
TCATACCTTTATAAAGAGGAACCCCAAAATACTTAAGAGGTAACAACATTGCGTAAAGCTAGTGATTCCTTGAATGTTGTAAATTATGTCTTGAGGCATAAAAAAAGAAGTAATAATAGAGCTCTTACTGTTATTAATAAAATGACCATTAGAGATCTCAAAACTATGCAAAAGAGCTCATAGACTTTAAATCGTAAGTCTTCTTTTCTAGTAATACAATCCCACATTTATAGTAAATTGATCAACTCACATATAAAAATTTCATCTTGTCCTAAAATTTTAAAGCTCAATATAGGATAGACTTGGACACTTCTCAGTCTCTCAAAATTATAGTACTCCCTACTTCTTGTTCTTTGGCCTCATAAAAGAATTGGTCAACCTTAGTGTACTTTCATTTAATTATTATTGATTTCTAAACCTTTTATGAAACTTTAAAAATCCAAAAATATATAAGCACTACTTTAACCAAGAGTATTCTCAAGAATGTATCTTGTGATGCAATTAAACATAAGGGCTTGGCGTTATGAGAAACAGGAAACTTTAGTTTAAAATTAAATCTTTTTTTGGTCTCTATGGTTGGGGGAAACTCTCTAGGAATGTAAAAAAAAATTAAAACTTAATTTTATTTTTGAATACATAGTAGAATATTATTTCTATAATTCGAGATAATATGTTATTCTCTATGTTGTATTTAATCATAACATTGAGTACTTTAATTATGTATTCAAATCTATTATAGAGTATCATTTATGTCTTTTGAGATGGTATGCTATTTTCTATGCAAGATTTGATTATAGAAATATAAATTTCAAATCGCATGATTTATTTTCCCACACCACCACTATAAATTAAAACCAACCAAACTCTTCCAGCTACACTTATTCATAAGTTCACATCCTAACCTAACCCTCCACCATTACCAATTTTTTCACTTTAGGCTCCTTCGTAAAGAAAATCATTCAAATCAGCACAAACTAGTGAGTCCTTGGTTATAAATGACATTCATTCTACCATGTTCCCCTAAATCCTCACCCTCAACCATGTATCAGATCTTCAGACATTTAAGTAAACATGAATAAAAACATTTGGCCACCAATGCAACCCAAAAAAGCTTCCCATAACCATTTATAATGACAATAATGACATATTTTGATAAGCGAAACCACATAGTAAATATATGGAGGGCACATGAAAGTTGAATTTAACCAACAATAAGCTCAAAAGAAGAGGACAAAAATTCTTCTTTATCATCTATCAATAAACGGTTAGTCATACCATAGAAAGAAGAAGAAGGTCCTCAATAAATAATAAGAGAAATAGAGTTATTAAATGATATGGCAACTAAAAGAATGTTATAGGTGGAAGATGACTCCTACCACTGGTATTCTTGATGTTTTTTAGAACAACAATTCGATTTCTAGTTAGGATAAGAAGGGGATACAAATAAATAAAATGCTAAGGGCTTTATAAAAGGGAGTGACCTTGATCCCAGATGGTTTACAAAACCATAGTGAAACTAGGAAAGGGGATATACACTATAGAGGCATTAGTGATAAAGAAAAAAAGATGAAAATGGAGTGAAGCTTCCAAGAAAGATAAAGAAAGGAATAAGTCAAACCTTTAAGAATCCTAGTACTAAAAATTAAGATTAGGTTAATGAATATAAATACATTGCATTGCCTTGATAGTTTAATCACTATGGTTCGTAGGCCTCACTAGGTCATCTCGTTCAATTGGCTAATTGAACCTTATTAGGTTTATGACATATATAATATTAATCCAACAAGATTAGATTTAATTGGGTTGGTTTGACCTAATAATATTACCTTAATTTTATTTAAGGTTTATATACGATTACATCTATGTCTAATAAACAAATTAAAGTTATATTTTAGATCTCTAATAACATAATAAACAAAATATATACAAGACTGTTGGTCTAGAGACTTCTTATACTAAGAATGACAAGCCTTAGGGCCAATTTAGAGGTTAGCTACACTAGCAAGCTCACTTGTTAACCTAAGACTTTGTAGGTTAAGGATAATCGAGAATTGACTATGGGCCACCATGTCTAATTTATTGTTCAGTAAAACTATCTAAAGCATAGGATAAAATATATGAACATTGACTCTACTATAGGCTAAAAAGAGATAAATAATAGTTAAGACTTAAATTCTTCAATGTGATTCATGGGTTACCATCACCAAATCCAAAAAAAAAAATCACCACTACAACTCCTTGTAAGTACCTTTCAAAAAATTCCTTTTTAACCAAAAAAGTTGGTTATAAAGAGGGAGAATGTCAGATATATAATTCTCATTAGAACGTACTTAAATTATTATAGTGAATAAATTTGAAATTTATTGGAAGCATTTCTTATCTGATAGAGAAATGCTTTACTAGGCTAATCAACCTGACTTAGCTGCCCAAATTTACTAGGCTAATCAACCTGACTTAGCTGCCCAACTTCCTTACACAGAACTTATCAAATGAGTAGCTCATTAACTTACCTCATTTGAAGTTACACAATAACGAATGTATATTATGTTGTTTGCACTCATTACCTTGAAAGTCAAATAAAAAAATATAAACTTCTCAAAATTTTATTAATTCTCTTGTACTTTTTCCTTTTTCTAAATCATTCATTTTAAAATGCTTGTCAAGAAAAAAGAGCTAATCCTTCCAAAAATGATTAGATATTATTTCTAATTTTTAGTAGTTGTATTCAAGTTGAACTTTTTATTTAAGTACTAATGCCAACCCGAGCATCAGATATTTTCATATAATTTGATCTAGTTGTGAGATCATTGATAAATGATGTGTTATATTAAGATCAATGATCTGAGACCAGGCCTATAGAGGCTACCAAAGGTTATCATTATTAAGCCATCACTAGTGGTTCAAGTTGTTTTGTTTTTTTTTTAAGCAAGTTGGCTTGGCCAGATAGGGAGAAAAATGATATCAAAAGATAAGATATATGCCATATTTTGATAATTACACAACATATTCATGAAAACAAACATGAAACCTGTCATTAGGTAAATAAAAAGGGTTTTTTCTGCTCATTTCGTAGGTTGAATTGCACACTATTTACTATTACTGAAAATTGCATACAATGCTAGAGATCATAATGCTTGTTGCCATTAAATAATAGAAGTTACAAAACACAACAAGAAATACATTTCATTCTATGTCGAATGTGCTTGAATTATAGGCTAGCTCTCCCATAAATCATATTTAGGCCGACCTTCCCACAAAGTGAATATTGCTTATATTATATGTTTAAGCTGTGGTGCTTAAATATGGAAGATTTTACCATTAACAAGATAAATATTAAAGTATCTAAGTAATTTATATAGCTAGTGGAACCAAATAAAGCTTTTCTTTTCTTGGAGTTGTTATTCCGGCACTATCTTCCATGTCCATACCATCACAGGAAAAGCCGCTCGGTAGTTTCCAATTGAAGCGATACACAAGATTTGCTAAAGCAAGCTCAACAATGGCAATTGCAAACAGTATTCCAGGACAAATTCTACGACCGGCACCAAATGGAATGTAGTAAAAATCATTACCTTTGTAGTCCACATTGTCACCTAAGAATCTCTCTGGCTTAAACTCTTGTGGTTCTTTCCAATAAACTTCGTCTCTTCCAATTGCCCATGCATTGATGAGGACCCTAGTCTTCTTAGGAATGTTATATTCTTGTATTTGACAATCTTGCAATGACTCTCGAGGGAGAAGTAATGGAACTGGTGGATGCAACCGAAGAACTTCCTTTATAACAGCCTTCATGTAGCTCAATTTGCCCAAGTACTCCTCCCTGACTTTTTCCTCTCCATGAGCTATTCCCCTCACTTCACTTTGCACCTTCGCCATTACTATTGGATTTCGAATGAGTTCAACCATGCACCAATCGAGAAGAGCAAGGGATGTGTCGGTTCCGGCAACAATCATATCCTTTCATAGTACAAAGGGATGACACTACGTTAGTTTGCCATAAGATGCAAGCAAAAAAAAATAATAATAAGAATAACAAAAAGATGACTATTGTTTGTGAATATTGAATTAATATAAGTGGAATTCACTTCTCTCAGTTATACAGAACCGGCGTGCAGGAATTGTGTTAATTTGCAAAATTTCCTTGAACTAAAAGTCGATAAAAATGATGAAAAATGTCCAATGACCATTTTTTATGCAGAAAAAAAGTCCGGGATTTTTGGAAAGCTGAAAAAAGCTGCGACCTTTGTTTGATAACCAATTGTTATGCAGTAAAATGTCCTGAATTTTTTAACAGCAGCAGTTGTTGCATTCAAAATATAATAAATACCAATAAAAGCGCCTTAATCTGCTCATTTGTGAGAACAAACGGCATGGTTGAATCTCTCTGCAACTGAAGCAGCACATCAATGAAATCAGTACTGCTCGTGGTCTCTCTTTCCGCCAATTTGGAAACATGGTCCTCAATAAACACCCCAAGAAGAGCATCCCATTTTTCAGAATGCCTTCTAAGTTCCCCTTCCAATCCAAAGAGCACATCAAGCCACCTTAACCGGGGAAAGTAGTCCTCCAGGAACAATTTACCAAAAAAAACAAGGTTCTTACGAATAAGTTCGCAAAGAAGCTTCCTTCTCTCTTCACTCATCGATGATCCCAAAACAGATTTACATAAAACGTCGCATGTCAATGTATTCAGGATCTCAGACACGCACACAACACCATTGTTAGCTAAGGCCATGGTAGCAATTCTTTCGATCATCAAAGATACCTCCTCCATACGCACTAAACTGAAGGACTGTATCATTTTTAAGCTGAGGAGGTTGGTAACACAGATCTTCCTGGTCTGTCTCCAATACTCTCCATAAGGGGCTAAGGCCATATCATTGTTGTTGTAGAGCAAAATCCTGGATGCCTTAAGTGAAGGCCGGCTTGCAAATACGAGATCATGAGTTCTCATGATCTCTCGAGCAGTAGAAGGTGATGAGACAACAAGAGTGGATATGCTGCCTAGTTGTAGAAGCATGAGGGGTCCATGCTTCTTTGAAAGTTCGAAGAGCGATCGATGGGGTAACAAGCTGATTTGGTGCAGATTACCTATAAAAGGAAGCCCAGGCGGTGAAGGGAGAAGCGGTATCTTCTTTGACATTGATTTCCGTTTACTTCTTCCTGCCAGCAGGACGAACATAGTAATCAGGATAAGCGCTACAAGCAGCGTTGGACCCATTATGAGCTTGTCTAGCAGATAGGGATGATACAATCAGTTCAAGAAGTTCAGAACAATTTTAAGCAAGAAACATATAATCTTAGATCTGGCTGAGGGGGCTCATTTTGGCCATGGAAAGTCAATAACCATGAACCTTCGTATTTTTGTCCCGTGTTCTTTACGCAATGCATAGAATTAGATGAAAATTTACCCAATTAGTTTAACCAATAAGGAAACATATAACTGATTTTAGAAAAAAGTTTTCCATGTGATTATGCGGACTTTTTTTTTTTTTTTTTTGGAGAAATTTAGGTAGAGCCCACTTTCATTTTACTATAAAGAAATAACTACAAAAATGTTAAGAAAATTATAATTTACAACTCAATAATGAGACAGAAACAAGATTCAGTTGCAACAAAAATTTAGTAATGCTCAACATAAAAATAATGAGACAAAAGACAAATAGAGAAAAATTAAAATGTGTATAATAAGCCAACAGTCATATTTTCAACAATTAATTATGTCCATGTGACCATATGGACATAGTTGACTGTATAATTTAAAGCATCTCCATGCTCTGTTAGGGTTTGTGATGACGCTCGCCCTTGTCTATAACCACAATTCATATCCTCCTCAACGCCTCAAATTTGTCTCCATTTTCTTTGGTTATGTCAAAGCTTACTCTCCTACTCGCATTGATAGCTCAGACATTTCCATTCTCTCCTTCTCATCACCATCTATCATGGGCTTCATCGAGTCCCATAGTTCCCCATTCACTACCCTCTTGCTGACTTTAAATTGGAAAGGGCTCTTTACAACACACTTTCTCAGCTCATGTACCTTCTCTATAATCTACATCCATCCTTGATAACATATTTTCTTCCTCATATAAAGAAGTGGATGATGGGGCAAAACAATAGATGCTAGCTTTAGTGGGATATGCAATTGGTAGAACACCATTCTATGCTAATTTATATTTAACTATAGTTTTGAAAATAAAAATAAATATAAATAAAACTTGTCTATAGTCCTAGAGACTTTTCTATATTTTAGAGAATTAAAGTAGATTTTTTTTACTAGGGTTCTAAGTTTCCATAAAAGCAAGCCTCCATGGTTACTTACATATCTCAAGAGAAAATCTTGAGAAAACATTAGATTAAATTGGTTACTTAACATATATTGATTTACAATGATGCAAGCTAGGATTTCAAATCATGATTTATCAATAGGGATTGGATCAAAATTGAATATTTATTTCTATAATTCATAGGATAAAAAAGTGGAGAGTGAAAGTTCGATTGGGATATTAAGCCCTGATGAACTAGTCCCGAGGCTAACCAAGAAGGGGGGTGAATTGGTTATTTAAAAATTTGAGAGCAACAGTAAAAAAAATCTTTTCAGAGATTTGCAGTGGAAACAAGTAAACACATAAATGAAAAGATCAATCACGGATTTCACCCAAGCAGATAATCACAGAAAATTAAAGTGCAGAAAGTAATCTGAAAGAACACACCAGCTTTTTTAGTGGTTCGGTCAACTTGACCTACGTCCACTCCCCGGAGCCTCCCCTCTAGGTATTGTACTAACTCAAAGTGTCTCTCCTTCTGCTCCCACAGCAAGGTGGAGAAGCCAGTACAAAAACTCCTTTCACCGACACGGTGAGGCAGAGAACCTAACCTCCTGTCGCTTCCTCCTGAAGCAGGCAGAGAACCTCAGACTCCTTTCGCTTCCTCCTGAAGCAGGCAGAGAACCTGAATTCCTTTCATTTCCTCCTGAAGCCCGCAGAGAATCCGGATCTTCTTGCGAACGATCCTCCCACAAAGAACACCAACAAGATGAGAGACGACGAATAGAGAAGACGACTCTGATCCTTACTTGGAGCAACCTTCGTGAATCCCTCACAAACTCCACCTCACAAGATCCTCTCCCTCTCCCAAACTCTCTCGCTAGGGTTTCTCTGTAAAGAAAAGTGGTAAAAAAAATTTCTTGTTGGAAGAAAAAGATTTTTTATAAGAGGGATAAAAATTTTTCCTAAATCTCAACTGGTCGGCCAAGATCGTCCAGGACGATCGATAGATCGTCCTGTACGATCAGTTCAAAATCAGTTATTTCAGCCTGGATGATCTGACTCTTCTGGACAATTAGTGGAAAAAATTGTTCAGATCATCCCGTACGATTCTGCGATCGTTTGGGACGGTTAGTGTAAATTCAGGAATTTCATCCGGAAGATTGCTCTGGTCATCCAGAGAAACTTGTGCTAGATGACCTAAAAATGACTTAATCGTCCAGGACGATACGGATGTCATCATGTACGATTAGTTCAAAAAGTACCAAAATCATCCCGATCACCGCTTTGGACGTACAACTAAAACACACTAGACGATCATGATCATCCTGGATGATATGATCATATCAATTAAATATTAATTGCTTTCCTTAATTACCAGACTAATTTATGCATGATTATACTGGATCGTCCGGGATGATACACGTATCGTCCGAGACGTTCAGACCAAATATCTTAAAATAAAAACTTACCTAACTTGATCTAGCAGCTGAGAATTTATGATTTATGTGTATCATCCCGTACGATGTATTGATCATCTAGGACGATCAGCTTAATTTGACAGACTTAACTTGGTCGCCCTAATTAGGGTTTCTATTTTTACTTGATCGTCCGGGATGATGTGAATATCATCTAGGACGATCTGAACAAAAAATTAAACAGAAACTCTAATTCACTCAAGCTCTCCCTCTGAGTATGTGTGTGCAAGGTTATTTAGCTAGGGGATCAATTACATTACAATTGACTCAAGAAAAGGAAAACAGTACACTTAGACATACTTGGACCCGATCTTCAGTTGGCTTGAGTTGCTTTTGATCTTTTGTACCTGAAATGGGTTAGCCAAGCAAAACAGAATCCAAACATGTTTGTCATCATCAAAACTATACTTTTTGAAACCAGATTTGTAATAATCTCTCCCTTTTTTATGATGGCAAACATTTGTGCAGTAGTTTAAAATAAAAGAACTAGGAGTTAACCAACGCACATCGAAAAATAAATTTCATTGAACAATTATAGCAGTATAGGAAAACAACTATAAATGAAATAAATACCACAAGATAAGATCAATGCTAAAATAAAAAACTACTACTGACTCCTCCTTTTGACATCACAAAAAATGAGGAGGAACATAAACAACAGTACAAATAGAAAAATAACACAAAATATAAAACTAAAACGGAGGCGAATCCTGATCAAAAGGAGGAGGTGGTTGTGGTGGTGTAAAGTAGCTGTGAATGGCGGCGAAGTGTGCTCCAATCCAGGCAAAATCCTGGTCGTGCTGCTGTTGCTGCTGAGTAGCATAGTTAGTAAAGCGCTACGGATCCTCAGCGTGCTGCTGCTCTTGGGCAGCAACGTAAGAATCGAATCTGGCCTCCCATTGATCAAACCCCTGTACCAGATGATCGAAAGGGGAAGCAATGCAAAGGGGAGCAGGTGCATCAGGGGTAGTAGGAATGGGAACAGCTTCTTCCTCTTCCTCCTCAACATCCGGGGTGGGCTCCGAATGTAGTCGGGTACTGTAGAGGACATGGAATGAATTGTTTGTTAAGAAGGAAGGAGGGATATTGGAAGGTACTGGATACTACAAGTCATATTTGATCTCCAAGGCACATGTAATGATATGTCCTAAAGCTAGATTAGGATGACGTCTATGGCCCGGATCCCTAATAGTGGTGAGATGATCGATATATTGGAAAAGAAGGTCAGTGGCATAGAAGTCCCAGTGGGCCAAGATGTAACAGGTGGTCAGAGACAGTAATGGGCTGATGTGAATTCGATCCCCAGCCTTTGGGATGACGGAGGAATGAAGGACATGCTGAATGGTTCGAGCATCCTTATGGAGGGAAGTGCAAGCGTTATCGTGGTAGGGTGTATTTATATTTCTAAGAAAGTGATTGGCGACACTCCAATCATAGTCAGGATCAGAAATAAGGGTGTGGATTTTGTCACCAGTTATAGAGAGCTGAAGGATATTATGAAATTCCTGGGCTGTGAGTTCTACTGGACGTTGATTCACATAGGAGCGTAGGGTGGAATAGTGAGCAGAGATACAAAGATTGATGAAGAAGACACGGAGAAGTTCAGTGCTAAATGGGAAGGCGAGGGTGAGGATTAAAGTGAGGGCGGTGTGTACAAAAAGATCGAGGATAGGATAGGTAAGGGTGTCGGGGTTTACGATTTTTGACTGTGTGATCCCCACCTCAAGATATCGCTCGAAGGCAGCCTAATCGGCTGCATTGGGAAAGTGGGGATCAACATTTCCTCATGAGGAGCTCACACCCTTTTGCCTAGAACTCTTCTCGCCAGCCATTAGAAAGCACAAGTGAGGGAGAATGGAAGGAGATGTGTGGAAAAAACTAAAGAAATCGGCGGGATCGTCCCGTACTATCGCAGGATCGTCCTGGATGATATGAACATTTATGACGGCCAGGATGATTGGTCAAAAGGCAGTCAGATCGTCTAGGATGATTAGACACAGGCGATCATCCTGAGGAGTCAAGCCGGATAACTGTTGATAAAAAGTATCATCCAGGACGATTAGGTGGATCGTCCAGGATGATATGCAATAAATGTGTCAGACGGGCCGAATTTGAATCATCCAGCTTCTGACACGTGGATCGTCCGGGACGATGAGGTTGATCATCCGGGACGATGAGGTGGATCGTCCAGGACGATGAATAATAATTGGCGCATTCTCAGCCGTTCGCTCAGATCAGGAAGATATGGATCATATCGTCCAGGACGATGTAAGGATCGTCTAGGATGATCACCAACAATTGGTGTATATCATCAGCATGATCAGAGTGGGAAAGATTTGAATAGATCATCCAGGATGGTTGACAGATCGACCAGGATGAAGAAGATCGTCCAGGACGATGTGGGGATCGTTTAGGACGATGTGAAGAAAATAGAAAAAAAGATGGAGGATGGAGATGAAAGATCAGGGATCCCAAAAACACATACAGTTAAATAAAAAAATAAAAGCAGAGTAAATAAAACTCGAAATGAGAGACACAAAAATAAGGATTTTTTTTCTTTTTTGAATCGTTTTGCTCCAGGAAATAAGAATTTTCCCTTGATTTTAAAACCAAAAACCAATGAGAAGACAATCGACATTGCTGAACTCCAGAAAAAGTTGGAAAATTAATTTTCATAACTCCCACCTCGGACACATTATAGATGCAATCTTTTTCAAAATAAAAATTCAATTTAGAAGAAAAAAAATTAGATTTGAAAAGAGATCCTTTTAAGCCTCGTTTCAGAAAAATATCTGATATAATAGTGTTCCAAAGTAATAAATCAGAAATCAGGATTTTCAAACTCAAGCTTTTGAAAGTATTAAGTGGCGCACGAATTTTTTTAAGACATTTAACGTTCCAAAAGGGAAGAAGGCTTGATTTGGGCTCATTTTTGTGCCTCTTTTTTAATTTGTTTGGCGCTTTACGCATCTTTTAATTTTTGATATACTTTGTGTATCTTTTAGTTTGGAGACATTTCACATCTTTTCTATTTTGGGCTAATTTTGTACCTCTTTTTCAATTTGTTTGGCGTACTACGCATCTTTTGTAAGCTTTCTCCCTCTCAAAATTATTAAAGGATCTCAGCTGTAAAATTATCTTCCAGCCATAAGAGATGTTAAAGCTTACTCTCTACAATAAAGAAGAGTGATTCATAAAATTAAAACTATATATCATATGATAAGTGCAATCACTAGGCTTAGAAAATCATAATAATGACTCAAGACTTTGAAAATACTATCCATATGAGGTAGATTACTGTAGGAAGATAAAATAAATCTCTATTTCAAAAATTAATATTTTAATTTTGAAGAAGATTTTTATCCAAAAGAAATAATACACCAGTAAATGAGTTAGAGGAAGAGAAATAATCATCAATGATTCTTCCCTCTAACAGATCCAGCAGAATCAATCACTGCTTACCAGTTTCCAAATAAAAATAAGGGAAAACTCTCAATCAGAAATCTAGTTTATCAATAATAGTGAGCAGTGATTTAATTTTAAAAGAGATAAAATAGCAAATAAAAAAGTTGAAATAGTAAATGAAAATAAGTAAGAAATCACATTCAAAATAAATACTCAAATCAAATTAACACTAAGGCTAAAACAGAAATCAGCAGAAAAATAAAAACAACAGAAAGCAGATAATCAAATCAAACAACTAACTAACAGAAACAGAATAAAAAAAACAGATAAATCAGAAATCAGTATTCATCAGAATCAAGCATTTATATCAATAACTCCTAATCTGGTCCTCAAAATGCTGAATGAGTCAAAGGCCAATGGTTTAGTAAATATGTCAGCTAGCTGATTTTCAGTTGCTACATGATGTAGCTTAATGTCCCCTTTCATAATATGGTCCCTAATGAAGTGATACCTTATATCAATGTGTTTGGTTTTAGAATGTTAGATTGGATTCTTAGAAATGCATATTACATTAGTATTATCACACAGAACAGAAATTATGCCCATAGGTAATCCTAAATTCAAGACTTGTTGCTTCAATCAAAGAACTTGGGCCACATAATTCCCTAAGGCAATGTACTCAGATTTAGTAGTAGAAAGTGCAATTGAGTTCTATTTTCTACTGGACCAGGAGACTAAAGACTGTCCTATGAATTGACAAGTTTCAGAAGTGCTCTTTCTATCCACCCTACACCCTACAAAGTCAGAATCAGAATATCCAATAATCTCAAAAGAGGTGTTGTGCCTAGGGTACCAGATTCTTAGGTTTGGGGTCCCTAAAAGATATCTAAGTAATCTCTTAACAGCAGTCAGGTGGGACTCTTTAAGATCAGCCTGAAACTTAGCACAAAGACAAACACTAAATATGATATTAGGTCGGCTAGCAGTCAGGTAAAGCAGTGATCCAATTATTCCTCTATACTTCTTCTGATTAACCAATTTTTCACTTGAATCCTTATCTAACAGAACAAAGAAGCTCATGGGAGTGTTGATTGGCTTAGCTTTGTTCATTTCATAATTCTTCAAAATGTCCTTAGTATATTTAGATTGATTGAGAAAGGTTCCATCATCCATTTGCCTTATGCTAAACCCCAAAAAGTACGATAATTCTCCCATCATACTTATCTCAATCTCCTTACTCATTATTTTAGCAAACTCATCACATAAATATTTATCAAAAGATTCTAAAATTATATCATCAACATAGATCTAGACAATGAGTAAGTCATCTCCTATTCTCGTCAGAAAAAGGGTGGTGTCTACGCTCCACTTAACAAACTATCTTTCTAATAGGAATATATTAAGCCTCTCATACCAAGCTCTGGGTGCCTGTTTCAACCCATATAAGGCCTTTTTTAATTTGTAAATATGATTTGGATATTGGGAACTCTCAAAACTTGGGGGTTGTTCTACAAAAATATCCTCTTTAGTTACCCCATTTAAAAAGGCACTCTTGACATCCATTTGAAACAACTTAAATCCCTTATAACAAGCAAAGGCTAGTAGCACTCTAATGGCTTCCAATCTAGCTACACGGGAAAAGGTCTCCTCAAAATTAATCCCTTCAATCTGATTATACCCCTTACCCACCAATCTTTCCTTATTCCTAACCACCACACCAGAATCATTCATCTTATTCTTAAAGACCCACTTGGTTTCCACTATACTTTGATTCCTAGATCTTTCTACTAACTCCCAAACATCATTCTTTATAAATTGATTCAGTTCCTCTTGCATAGCTAAGATCCATAATTCATCAGAGAGGGCTTGATTGATGTTGGTGGGTTCAGTCATTGAGATAAAGGCAGAGTGGTTTACTTCGTTCTTAAGTCCATGCCTAGTCCTAACATCTTCAGAAGGGTCTCCTAAGATCAGTTCTTTAGGATGACTCGAAGAATATCTCCAATCTCTAGGCAGCGTGGATTGAGGTTCTACCCTTTCCTCCAGATTTGCATTCTTAACCCCTTGGGTAATCTCCTCTACCTCTTCTTCTTCCTAAACACTAGTCACCTTAGGATCATATTCATCAAACACCACATGAGTTGTCTCTTCCACCACCAAAGTCCTCTTATTGAACACCCTAAAGGATTTCCCCACACTAAAATAGCCTAAGAACACTCCTTCATCAGATTTGGGGTCAAACTTTTCTAAGGATGATTTCCCGTTGTTCAGAATGAAAACCTTACAGCCAATGACATGGAGGTGGGACAGGTTTGGAGTTCTACCCTTAATGATCTCATATGGTGTCTTATTTAAATTTGATCTTATATTCACCCTATTCTGCACATAACAGGCAGTGTTCATCGCTTAGGCCCAAAAGTATTTTAGAAGTGAATACTCAGCAAGCATGGCTCTAACGGCTTCCACTAAGGTCTTGTTCTTCCTTTCAGCTACCACGTTCTGCTGAGGGGTCCTAGGAGCTAAAAAATTGTGACAAATCCCTTGCTCCTCACAAAAACTTCTAAACTTCACATTTTCAAACTCTCCACTATGACACTATGAATAGTCAAGATCTCACAACCTAACATCATCTGAATTCAAGTGGAGAAGGACTTAAATTCATCAAATGACTCAGATTTATGTGACATAAATTTAATCCAAGTGAACCTTGAGTAATCATCAATAATCACAAAACCATAGATTTTCCCCCCTAAGCTAGCAGTGCTAATGGGTCCAAAGAGATCCATGTGAAGGACTTCTATAGGTCCAGAGGTGCTAATGTCCTTAACAGAGTGAAAGGAGGACTGGACTTGCTTTCTTAACTGATAGGCATCACACAGGTGGTCCTTAGTGAACTTAAGCTTGGGCACACCTCTAACTAAGTCCTTTTGAGTGACTCTCCTAAGAGTTTTCATACTGGCTTGACACAATCTCCTATGCCACAACCAAGTCTCATCAGTAGCAATTTTTAAGCAAATTAAATTTTTAGCTTTAATGCAACTTACATCCAGCTTGTAGACATTATTGATCCTTTGTTACTGCAAAATAATTTTGTCATTTAAGCTTAAAATGCAGCAAATGGGTAGGAATTTGATGATGTATCTTTTGTCACAAGGTTAACTGATGCTCAGCAAGTTGTGTTGCAGTCTATCTACAAGCAAAACATTGTCAATCATAAAATTCTTTAAATCACCAATTATACCAGAGCCTACCACCCTCCTGGTGGTGTTATCTCCAAGTGTAACCTTGCCTCCAGTCCTAGCCTCTAGCGAAATGAACTGATTTGCATCTCCAGTCATGTGTCTTGAACATCCACTGTCCAGGTACCACATGCTCTCACGAGGTCATGTGTGAGAGCACACCTACAAAATTATCAAACATCAGATTTAGGAACCCAAACAGGTTTGGGTTCCTTCTTATGAAAAGAAGAATGCAATGCATGTATGCTGTGCTATAAAATAGGCAATTTGGGCCTCCACACCCAATGTGTACTATGGTGAACAGTGTAGGTGTGGGAAATATATCCTAGCATGCCACATGAAAAATATCTAACACCAGGAAATGGGTTAACTAATCTACGTGGGTGATAGTGCCTCGTCCTAGGTTTGTATGAAACATGCTTTGATGATTTTGGAACAAATTCTTTAAAAGGTGGAGGTGCATAAAACTGTGTAAAAGTAGGAGGTATTTTATTTTTCTCAAAAGAACTGATTTTAATTTTCAAAAATTCATTCGCCTTGTTAAGACTTGTAATTTCAAATTTCAATGCACTATTACTACTCTCCACTTCACATGCCATGTTGTCTAATTCTTTAAAATCTCTTTTTAAATCAACATATGAGATTTTCAATGAATCATGCTCAGTAACTAAATCAGAATATTTTTTGTTCAATTCATCAAACTCATCAAGTAAAGACATATGATTATTGTCAAGTGTGGAATGATCTTTAACTACAGAATCATGCTCTTTTTGTAAATTCAGAAATTCTAGTTTCACGCTCGCATGAGTTTTCTTGAGCTTCCTATACGATGCATGAATTCTTTCAGATACTTCAAATAATTGATCGTAAGTAAGCTCACATACCTCTTCCTGGTCAAACTGACTAAGATGATCATCTGCCATCAGACACAAATTGGTTTCCTCCACTTCAGCTTTAGTATCAGAGGAGTCGGATGCAGAATCTGCCCATAATACCTTCTTTATCCGCTTCTTGTCCATCCTAAACTTGTGTTTCTCCTAACTCTTCCCCTTTCTTGGGTGAGCTTTAAGTGAAGGACAATCAGCCTTAATATGTACAAGCTTCTTGCATTTAAAACAAATAGTATCAGATGAACCCTTAAAATTTTTACTAGACTTACCCTTGTTTCACTTCTAAAAGTTGTGTTTCTTCCTTAGAAAGCTTTTGAATTGCTTAGTGATTAAGGCAACGTCATTGCTATCAGACCTGAAAGTACTAGTATCACTCTCGTTGGCCTTCAGGGCCACTGTTTTCTCCTTCTTCTTCTCACCTGCATTAAGCTGTCTTTAGTTCACCCCTTGCTCGTAAGCAATGAGTGATCCAAGTAAGCTATCAATAGAGTGAGTATTCAAATCTTTAGATTCAGTGATTGCAGTTATCTTAGCATCATACGAAGAAGGCAAACATGTAAGAATCTTGTTCACTCTTTCATAATTTGTAAGTTCTCTTCCTAAGGCATGCAAAGAAGTTACAATTTGAGTGAACCTTGTATACATTTTAGAAATGGATTCAGTAGGTTTCATATAAAAAAGTTCATAGTCATGAAGCAATATGTTTAACCTAGACTGTTTGACTTCAGTTATACCCTCATAAGTGATGCACAATCTATCCCAAATCTCTTTGTCAGTTGTACAAGTAGAAACACGCATGAAATCTTCAAATTTTAAAGCACAAAAAAAAATAGTTCAGACATTTAGCATTCAATTGGGCTAAGTCACGATCATCAAAAGTTCAATCAGTAAAGGGCAGTTCAGTTTTAATATTGTTAAGCATTCTAAAAGGTGGTTCATAGCCATCCTTAACGAGCATCCACATGCGATAATCAATTGATTTAAGAAAAGTGGACATGCGAGTTTTCCAAAAATCAAAAGGTATATTATCAAACAATGGCGGTCATGTAATTGAATAACCCTCAGCAGTATTACGATTACTAAAGTTAGCCATGGATCAAATTCAAAAGTTTTTCAAAACTAGATTTTATGAATCCCGCTTTGATACCATTTGAAAGTTCGATAGGGTTGTTAAGCCCTGATGAACTAGTCCTGAGGCTAACCAAGAGGGGGGGTGAATTGCTTATTTAAAAATTTGAGAGCAACAATAAAGAAAAAATCTTTTCGGTGATTTGCAGCGAAAATAAGTAAACACATAAACGAAAAGATTAATCACGGATTTCACCCAAGCAGATACTCACAGAAAATTAAAGTACAGAAAGTAATCAGAAAGAACACACCAGATTTTATAATGGTTTTGTCAACTTGACCTACCTCCACTCCCCGGAGCCTCCCCTCTGGGTATTGCACTAACTCAAAGTGTCTCTCCTTCTGCTCCCACAGCAAGGCGGAGAAGCCTGTACAAAAACTCCTTTCCACCAACACGGTGAGGCAGAGAACCTAACCTCCTTTTGCTTCCTCCTAAAGCAGGCAGAGAACCTCGGACTCCTTTCTCTTCCACCTGAAGCAGGAAGAGAACCTGAACTCCTTTCGCTTCCTCCTGAAGCGGGCAGAGAACCTGGATCTTCTTGCGAACGATCCTCCCACAAAGAACACCAACAAGATAAGAGACAACGAACGGAGAAGACGACTCTAATCCTTGCTTGGAGCAACCTTCATGAATCCCTCACAAACTCCCCCTCACAAGATCCTTTCTCTCTCTTCAAAACTCTCTCTCTCTGGGGTTTCTCTGTAAAGGAAAGTGGCAAAAGATTTTTCTTGTTGGAAGAAAAAGATCTTTTATAGGAGGGCTCAAAATTTACCTTAAATCTCAACTGGTCGGCCAAGATCATCCAGGACGATCAGTTTAAAATCAGATGTTTCAGCCTGGACGATCTGGCTCTTCTAGACGATTAGTGAAAAAAATTATTCAGATTGTCCCGTACGATTCTGCGATCGTCTGGGACGATTAATGTAAATTCAGGAATTTCATCCAGAAGACTGTACTGGTCGTCTAGAGAAACTTGTGCTAGGTGACCTAAAACTGACTTGATCGTCCAGGACGATACAGATATCGTCCTGTACGATTAGTTCAAAAAGTGCCAAAATCGTCCTAATCACCGCTCTGGACGTATACCTAAAACACACTAGAAGATCATGATCATCCCAGACGTTCCTACGATCATCCCGGATGATATGATCATATCAATTAAATATTAATTACTTTTCTTAATTACCAGACTAATTTAGGCATGATTGTACTGGATCGTTCGGGATGATACACGTATCGTCCGAGACGATCAGACCAAATATCTTAAAATAAAAACTTGCCTAACTAAATCTGGCGACTGAGAATTTTTTATTTGAGCCTATCGTCCCGTACGATGTATTGATCGTCTAGGACGATCGGCTTAATCATACAGACTTAACTTGGTCGCCCTATTTAGGGTTTCTTTTTTTACTTGATCGTCTGAGACGATTTGAATATCGTCCAGGATAATATGAACAAAAAATTGAATAGAAACTCTAATTCACTCAAGCTCTCCCCCTAAGTGTGTGTGTGTAAGGTTACTTAGCTAGGGGATCAGTTACATTACAATTGACTCAAGAAAAGGAAAGCAGTACACTTAGACACACTTGGACTCGATCTTGAGTTGGCTTGAGTTGCTTTTGATCTTTTGTACTTGAAATGGGTTAGCCAAGCAAAATAGAATACAAACATGTTTGTCATCATCAAAACTGTATTTTTTGAAACCAGATTTGCAACAGAGAGTACTTATGCTTACATAGAGTGGTCTGCATATACTAGAAGCACTCTAACCTATACGATGATTGGGCTTTAATGATTTAAAACATGATTGAATTTATGTTCAAATTAATAAATTATTAAATAAATGGATTATACTCCTAGATGGAAATGCATAAATTGTGCATCTGGACTTATGTTTTACTAGAGAGGACTTCCAGCTAACCACCAAGGTGCTTTTCAAATATGAATTTAAGTTTCAATGGAATGCATGATAGACAAACTCTTTTTTACTTAGAAGCTAAGGGTTTAAAGTTAAAAATCTAAATAGGGGTTTAAAGATGCCAGGGTTTCAAATGTACCTAACTAATGGAACTACAGTAATCTTCATGTCCTACTTTCTAAGAAAAATTTGATTGTGTAATGACCCTATATGAAAGGAATAGCATATGCCTCCTCTCTCAGGCTTTCGGTAGCTTGCTGCTGGCATGTGTGAGTTTAGCGTCCATAGTAGAAAAGTTAATATCCATGTTATGATTGTAGGAAAAGTAAATATTGGCATTTTAAAATGAACAATACCGTAGAATCCCAGGAGCATAATGTTTATCTTGGTAAAATCATATTTAATGCCAGGTAACCTAGAAAAAACACACAGGTTCTTCTTTACAAATCATATATGTACAACCAACAATCAAGCAATCAAAGTGTATATAAAAGAAATAAAGAAAATGTGCAAGTGATAAGTGCCACATAATATACAACCCACGATTTATAGGAAAGTAAAAATGGCTAAGCTCCACCGGCAACAAGCTCAAATTTATATACCTAAATTGATGCAAGTTTATACAAAATGAAGTTATTTATTTAGCCCTTCTTCAGGTTCAACAGGCTATGATTGTCCTTCTAAAGAATTCAAAAAGAAATCATCTTCAAAGAAGATTTATTCTTTTGGGCTCCTTTACTTTATAATAAACAACTTTATTTAAGACTTTCACAACTCTATACATTTATAACTCTTTACAAATTTATATTTGAATATAAAATAGAAAGACTCTACACCTGTAGGGATTATTATACATAGAGTGCATTTATATAATATCATATTTATTAAATTATTCAAATTAGATCATGATTTTACTTTTTATTTAAAATTAGAATTTTCAAGATATTTAATTTTTTTATAATTTAATGCTTTTTAGTTTTTTTAATGATTTTCATTTATTTTATTAAAAAATTGTAAGGTTTACTAGTTATTTAACTATTTATTCAATAAAGGAGCTTAGGTATTTTGATTTCTTATACCGAAAGATGTCGAAACATCATGAAATTTCCACCATAGGTCTATAATAACCTAAAATGTAACTCATGAAAATTTGGAGTCATCTGAATTTATATTTTATTTTTGATGATTTTATTTATTATTTCTTTAAATTTTTTCTATTTATTTATTATAACTATTTAAAGGATTTTCTGATAGGAATTTTCTTTTTTCCTTGATTATACTTTTGATTTTTAAATGAATGGGCATTTTTGTATTTTTAATTATAAATTTATTTTTTATGATTTATTGAAATTTCATTTTTTTTAGATAAAACTCACTAATGGGCTTACGTGTTAATTGAAAAAGAAAGTTACAAAGCTTTAAGTGGGAGTTTTAGCTCGCTACTGCTCGAAAGAGCTACAAAATAAGTAAAAGAAAATATAAGAAGCTGAAGGTCCCCTACAAGACCCAGTACAAAAAATTCTGGTAACATTCAAAGGAAGCTAGGAGCAAACACCCAAAAGAAGGAGATCCAAAAATCAACATTCTTTGTTATACCTGGCAAAAAGAAATTCCCTACAAAAAGTAGCAGCTAGGCAATCTACCTATAAAATGGTATATTTTTAAGGGGAAGGGCTAAAACATAGAGGAATAAAAGCGAAAATAAATGGCATTGTTATGGGAGCACCATCCATAGTTATAATCACCTAACATCGGGTACAACCAAGAAGTATATGGGCTCCAAAAATTTGAGCCTCGGCCTCCCCCTATTTTTGGGGAGTTTTACCAAATTAGGTTATGGGGTAAATTTTTAGGAGGTAGATTAGGTTTGAAGATAAGACACTACCTAGAGATTTATCCTCATTTGGCAAGGACTTTATGATATGAGTTCAAGTTT
The DNA here is from genome assembly GCA_019925795.1 of Dendrobium chrysotoxum. Lineage (NCBI taxonomy): Eukaryota > Viridiplantae > Streptophyta > Magnoliopsida > Asparagales > Orchidaceae > Dendrobium > Dendrobium chrysotoxum. The sequence goes on along the minus strand of CM034300.1, from coordinate 61,079,772 downwards.
CCTATATGCGTAGGCCTCTATAGTTAAGTACCCCTCCTAATAATGAGAGAGAACTTTTGATTATGGCTAGTCGTCAATTAGATCCGTAGAAATACATATTATCTCGCATATAATAGAAGTAAGGGTTTGGTATTTGAATGTTTGATATTCAAAATTAGAAATTTCATCCAAGGGTACCTTGTAGATATAGGGGGAATATTTATGTAAGGGGACAAATTTAAATCCACCTTAGCTAATAGAAAGCCTTATGCCCTATCTATTATATACTATTGATTCATATCTCAAGGATGTAGTGCCATTGGGGAGCTTGTGGGCTATAATTAGGACTGTAATTTAGTGGTGCCATTTGATGACAAACCATCGGGTTCAGAGGGCCCCAATTATAACCTTTTACCTGTGATGCATTTGGTGGAAAAACCATCAGTTAGAGGACACGTGCTACGTCCTTACTGGTAGGAGATTGTTTAAGTATGAATCCTAATGATACTCTCAACCAGACACTAGCTCTTTGTGAGCTAAAATATATTTTCAAATTTATCAACCTCGATAAATTATTGGGAGGGTAGATGGGGTTTTACTTTAAGAATTTTGGCAGTTAATTTTAATTTTAAATATTTTGAATTTTGAGATTTTAGGTTTTAAATTTTGTGGATATTTGGGTGGCTTTTCAAATGTTTGGAATTAACCCTATTGATTGAGTTCTACGTTCAACATGACCATCATCAGTTTATTAATGGGTAATTATATTTTATTGATTAAACCTTATCGACTATTTACCTGTTGACAAAGGATCTGGTTTATTGCCGACTATATGCCCTTTTTAGTGAATTTTTATTATTGTAGGCCTTGGAGACCTAATGTGAACTATTAAACAAAATATCCTGGTCGATGCCACTACTGTATATTCGTTTAATGAGTCAAGCCAAGCCGACTCCAATCTATTCACATAGAAGGATTAGGCTTAGATTTAAGTTTAATTTTAGACCCGTGCAGTATCCTTAGATGTCACGTGTGTTCTCATAACAATATTACCGGGGCCCACGCTGGTATTTGATTATATAGACATTTCTCTATATTACATTTGCATACTAGTGCGCACATTTATATTTTAATACATGTGTTGATGTGCTTGCATGTGCACTTTTATATTTATGTGTATACATATTTTAATACATGTGTGAGGTATTTTTGGAATATTTGACACTGATCAGTTGTGCTGGTAACCATCAGTCGAATGTATGTGACGCTCTATCTAGGAACTTGTAGATACTTGCTATCTCCTCATACGAGTGTTATAGATTTGGTGGCGTAGCATCGTGGTGCACTGCATCTTATTTGGAAATTTATAAATGCCTTCTATCCGTTTGTATGCCTATTGTATACACAACGAGTTTCCTATGGTAGCTCATAAGCATTTACATTTAGCGTAATCACATAGCATTTTGCTTGTTTGCGATGCATTGGATGGATAAAAGGTCTTCTACAGCAGCTCGTAGGAACTCCTATGCTTATATCTCTTTGTTGCATTTGTTTCATATCTTTTATACTATACTCATGAGTGTATTGATGTTTCTATCATGATTATTTTGTTCTTTCATAAATATGAGTAGCATGAGCATTATGTATTGATTGTCACTATTGACATATGAAAGGTTCGTCAAGGCTTTTGCATGTTTGCCTTGATGTTGAGTGCTGAAAAATTATGCTTCGTACAACATTCTCTAGCATTATTTGAGGGTGATGTTGTTGTGTGTTCTCCCAATCTTCTATCATTTCTTGTAGGTATATGTGCTTATTACAATTTATTTTGTTGGATTGTAGACGATGTGTTATATATACCATAATTTCCTCATCTCATCGAATGCATTGAATCATTATGTTTGTTGTACACTGATCTCTTTCATTTGCATGGTATCTATACGATTGCTTGGATGTTGAGTTACATTGACTTTGAGAGGGCCACATTTCAATTTTAACTTGATATCTCTTTAATGAATTAATGCACTCATAAAAAATTTCTTCTATGTGGTGTTTTTAAATTGATGTAGTGGAGAGGTCATCACATTTATTGCATGTCTCTTTCATACACTTGTAAATGTCCATGTTCATTACGAGTTCTTGGCCTTCTCTTGGAAACTCTTTTTGCTCATTTTCATTTATCTGAATGCCCTCCACAAATTCCTCGTATATGCTTGTAGGTGGATTATTGTGCACATTATAAGCCTCATTTATCATGTTGCCAGTTGATTCATGACACTAACATTGTTACTAATCAGCATTTATGTTATAGCTAATATACTCGCCATGAATAAGCTGTAGTATTCATTGAGCTTCTCATATTATAACTTACAAGTGAGTGATATTTGAAGTTCTTTTTTGGGTACAAGTTTCATATTCATTTGTATTTTTAATTCACGAAGGTTATTATCTTAATTTGAACATTTAATATATTCTTTGCTTATGATTCAAGTTTGAATTCAGCTCATCGTTACTTAATTCCATGTCAAGTCCCCTATGGTTAAGTTTGATTCAAGTCCTTTGTTTAGATGTTCAAGCTCAAGTTCCCTATAATTGTTCATTTGAGCTCATCTCATGTTCAGTTTGAGTTCCTTATGGTCCAAGCATGTTCAAGTTCCATGTAATGTTGTTTGGTTCAAGTTCAATGGCCACCATTCTCATTTCAAATTCAAGTCCAAACTGGTTCATTCAAGTTCAAATTAAGTTCAACGTCAATTGTTTAAGTTTAAATTCATTTAAGTTCAATTCATCATCACTTAATTCGATGTCAAGTCCCCTGTCATTATAAAATTTGGTAGCCTCCTGGCATCTCCCCTATTTAAGGGAAATTCCACGAGCCTCGGCCACACACCATGCTAGAGAAAAGCATGTACGGTAGGTATGGAATGACCCCGCGGCCATAAACTTTCAATCCACCATGCCAAAGAAAAGTGTGTATGAGTCTTTAGGGTACATGTTTGAAATGCGCAATTATTTTTCACATAGATACTGAGGCATCTATGGGTACTTATATGCATCCTTGTCGCGCTAGAGAAAAGCATGTAGAAGGCCTACCCGCCTCACCATAGGCGTCACATCGGGTTCCCATCCCACCACACTAGATAAAAGCGTATATGGGCAGTTTTCCAGCTCATCGCAAATGTTGAATGTAGGATTTTGAGTTTTAGAATTATGCCTTCACGAGGTGGCGATGAATATGGGAAAAAATAAACAAAATTTATCTCCCCTTTTTTGCCTTTATCATTTCATTTTGCACACATTTTTTTGAGATTTTCTCTCTCTCTTTTTGTTTCTCTCTCTTTTTTTATTCTAACTCCTCTTTTTTTTTGCAATGTGTAAACCTACATACAAACATACATATATATATATATATATATAAGATTAAAATTAACAACATGACTAATCAAGATCCTCTATCTCTCTCCTAAGCTCTCTCTCTCTCTCTCTCAAGGTTTCTCTAGAAAGGAAAGTGGTAAAAGATTTTTCTTGTTGGAAGAAAAAGATCTTAAATAGAAGGGCTCAAAAATAGCCCTAAATCTCAACTGGTTGGCCAGGATCATCCAGGATGATCTACCAATCATCCTATACGATCAGTTCAAAAACACATAAAATCATCCTAAAAACTGCTCTGGATGTACAGGTTAAACATGCTGGACAATGACAAAATAACTTGATCATCCAGGATGATATTTTTATCGTCCGATATGATATTTCTATCATCCGGTACGATTAGTTTAAATCCACACAAAATCGTCCAGAGCACCGCTCTGGATGTACAGGTGAAGCATGCAGGATAATCTCAAAATGACTTGATCGTGTGGGATGGTATAGGTATCATCCCATACGATTAGTTCAAAAGCAGGAATATCGTCCAGCACACAACTCTGGATGTACAGGTGATAGGCACTAGACGATCAGGAATTTTAACACATCGCCCCGTACGATCCTGCGATCGTCCAAAATGATATGATCGAATCAATCAGACCTTAATTACTTTCCTTAATTACCAAACTAATTTAGGCATGATTATAATTGATCATCTAGGATGATATACGTATCGTCTGGGACGATCAGACCAAATCACCAAAAATAAAAACTTGCCTAACTTGATCTGGCGGCTGAGAATTTTTGATTGAAGCCTATCATCCTGTATGATTATTATATCATCCAAGATGATTAGCTTAATCAAACTGACTTAACATAATCGTCCTAATTAGGATTTTTATTTTCACTGGATAATCCAGGACGATGTTAATATCGTCTGGGATGATCAGAACAAAAATTGAATAGAAACTCTAATTCACTAAAACTCTCCCGCTAAGTGTGTGTGTGTAAGGTTACTTAGCTAGGGGATTGGTTACATAATATTTGACTCAATAAAAATGAAAATAGTACATTGGACCTATATTTCAAAACAGGCTGACTCGATCTTGGACTGACTTGAACTTACAATTGATCATGCGTACCTGAAAGATTAAACATGCAACTATAGACAAAAATGTTTGTTATCATCAAAATCATAACCTTTAAAACTAAATTTGCAATAATCTCTCTCTTTTTTATGATGGCAAACATTTTTTAAATAGTTTTAAATCAAATAGACAGGAGTACTCAACACACATATGAAAGAAAATATTTCATTTCAAATTCACTAAACACAAAACACAATAAGGGAAATAATTACAAACACAAGAACAGTATAAGAAACTACTAATCACTCAAAACAAAAACACTAACTCCCTTTTTGACATCATAAAAAAGAGGATGAACAGACAACACAATACAAATAAAAAACATCACAACACAAAAAGCTAAAATTTTTTTTTTTGAAACGATCTGCTCCAGTAATTCAAAATTTTCCTTTGATTTTGAATCTAAAAACCAATAAGAAGTTTGACAATGCTGAAATCTAGAAAAGTTAGAAAATTGACTTTCGTAACTCCCACTTTGGACACCTTATAGGTGCAAATTACTTTCAAAACAAAAATCCAATTCAGAAGAAAAGAAATTTGATTCGAAAAGAGATCTTTTTAAGCCTCATTCCAGAAAAATATCTGATATAATAGTATTATAAAGTAAGAAATCATAAATCATGATTTTTCGTCTCAAGCTTTTGAAAATATTAAGGGTGCATGGATTTTTTCTAAGACATTTAAAGATCTGAAAGGGAAGGAATCCTATTTTTTTGTGGGCTCATTTTGTGCCTCTTTTTCAATTTGTTTGGCGCTTTGTGCATCTTTTGATTTTTTGATACACTTTATATATCCTTTCAATTTTTTGGCGACATTGCATATCTTTTTAGTTTGGGCTAATTTTATGCCTCTTTTCATTATGGTGCTCTTTGCGCATCTTTTATAAGCTTTCCCCCTTTCAAAATCATTAAAGAATCTCAGCTATGAAATTACCTTTCAGACATAAGGGACGACAAAACTCACTCTCTATAATAAGGAAGAGTAATTCACAAAACAAAAATCATACATCATATGATAAGTGCAATCACTTGGTTTAGAAAATCATAACAATGACTTAAAACTTTGAAAATACTATTCATATAAGGTAGATTATTATAGGAAGATAAAATAGATCTCTATTTCAAAAACCAACTTTTTAATTATGAAGAAGATTTTTATCCAAAAGAAATAATACACCATTAAAGGAGTTAGAGGAAGAGAAACAATCATCAATGTTTCTTCCCTTTAACAGATCCAGTAGAATCAATCACTACTTACAAGCTATCAAATCAAAAACAAGGCAAAATTTTTTGTCAAAAATTTAGTTTATTAGCAGTAGGAGCAGTGATCTAATTTTTAAAGGAATAAAATAGTGAATCAAAAATAAGTAAGTAATCTCATCAAAATAAATACTTAAATAAGAAAAATAATAAACAGTAAGAAGAAAATCAGCACTGAATAAAAATAAAATAGGAAATAGATAATCAAATCAAAAGACTAACATAAATAAAATAAGAATAAAAAAGGAAAAACTCAGAAATCATCAGTAATCAGAATCACGCATTTATGTCAATCACACCTAGTCTGGTCCTCAAAATGCTAAATGAGTCTAAGGTCAGTGATTTAGTAAATATGTCAGCCAGCTAATTTTCAGTTGCTACATGATGTAGCTTAATATCCCCTTTTATAACATGGTCCCTAATGAAGTGATACTTTATATCAATGTGTTTGTTTCTAGAATATTGGATTGGATTCTTAGGAATACAGATAGTACTAGTTTTATCACACATAATAGAAATTGTGCCCATAGGTAATCCTAAATCCAAAACTTGTTGCTTCAACCAAAGGACTTGGGCCACATAACTTCCTAAGGCAATGTACTCAGCTTCAACAGTGAAAAGTACAACTGAGTTCTATTTTCTACTGGATCAAGAGACTAAAGACTGTCCTATGAATTGGAAAGTTCCAGAAGTGTACTTTCTATCAATCCTACACCCTGCAAAGTCAGAATCAGAATATCCAATAATCTCAAAAGAAGTGCTATACATAGGATACCAGATTCCTAGGTTTGGGGTCCCTAAAAGATATCTAAGAATTCTCTTAATAGCAGTCAGGTGGGACTCTTTAGGATCAGCTTGAAACCTAGCACAAAGACAAACACTAAACATAATATCAAGTCGGCTAGCAGTCAGGTAAAGCAGTGATCCAATTATTCCTCTATACTTCTTCTGATTAACTAATTTTCTATTTGAATCCTTTTCTAACTGAATAGAGGAGCTCATGGGAGTGTTGATTGGCTTAGTTTTATCCATTTCATATTTCTTTAAAATATTCTTAGTGTATATAGATTGATTGAGAAAGGTTCCATCATCCATTTGCCTTATGCTAAACCCCAAAAAGTAGGACAATTCTCCCATCATACTCATCTCAAACTTCTTACTCATTATTTTTAAAAAATCATCATATAAATATTTATCAGAAGATCCAAAAAGTATATCATCAACATAGATCTGGACAATGAGTAAATAATCCCCTATTCTCCTCAGAAAAAGGGTGGTATCTATGCTCCCCTTAACAAACTCTCTTTCTAACAGGAATGTGCTAAGCCTCTCATACCAAGCTTTGGGTGCCTGTTTCAATCCATACAAGGCCTTTTTTAATTTGTAAACAAGATTTGGATATTGGGAACTCTCAAAATATGGGGGTTGCTCTACAAAGACATTCTTTTTTATTACCGCATTTAAGAAGGCACTTTGACATCCATTTGAAACAGCTTAAATCCTCTATAACAGGCAAAGACTAGTAGCACCCTAATGGCTTCCAATCTAGCTACAGGGGCAAAGATCTCCTCAAAATCAATCCCTTTAATCTGATTATAAATTGTACCCCTTAGCTACCAATCTTGCCTTATTCCTAATCACCATACATGAATCATTCATCTTATTCTTAAAGACTCACTTGGTTCCTATTGTACTTTGATTCCTAGGTCTTTCTACTAACTCCCAAACACCATTCCTTATAAATTGATTCAGTTCCTCTTACATAGCTAAGATCCAAAATTCATTAGAGAGGGCTTGATTGATGTTGGTGGGTTCAGTTATTGAGATAAAGGCACAGTGGTTTACTTCCTTCTTAAGGCCATGCCTAGTCCTAACACCTTCAGAAGGGTCTCCTAAGAGCAGTTCTTTAGGATGGCTCGAAGAATATCTCCAATCTGTAGGCAACGTATTTTGAGGTTTTACCCTTTCCTCCAGATTTGCATTTTCAACCCCCTTGGGTAATCTCCCCTGCCTCTTCTTCATCCTCAACTCTAGTCTCCTTAGGATCAGATTCATCAAACACCACATGAGTTGTCTCTTCCAGCACCAAAGTCTTCTTATTAAACACCTTAAACGATTTCCCCACACTAGAATAGCCTAAGAACATTCCTTCATCAAATTTGGGGTCAAACTTTCCTAAGGATGATTTCCCGTTGTTCAGAATGAAAACCTTACAGCTAAAGACATGGAGGTGGGATAGGTTTGGAGTTCTATCCTTAATGATCTCGTAAGGTGCCTTGTTCAAATTGGATCTAATATTCGCCCTATTCAGTACATAGTAGGCAGTGTTCACCACTTCAGCCAAAAATATTTTGGAAGTGAATACTCAACAAGCATGACTCTAGCAACTTCCACTAAGGTCCTGTTCTTCCTTTCAGCTACCCATTCTACTGAGGGGACTTAAGAGATGAAAAATTATGGCTAATCCCGTACTCCACACAGAAAGTTTCAAACTTCATATTTTTAAACTCTTCACCATGATCATTATGAATAGTGAGGATCTCATAACCTAACTTCCTCTGAATCCAAGTGGAGAAAGACTTAAATTCCTCAAATGACTCAGATTTATGTGACAGAAATTTAATCTAAGTGAACCTCGAGTAATCATCAACAATCATAAAACTATAGACTTTTCCCCCTAAGCTGGCAGTGCTAATGGGTCCAAAGAGATCCATGTGAAGGACTTTTGAAGGTCTAAATGTGTTGATGTCCTTAATGGAGTGAAAGGAGGACTTGACTTGCCTCCCTAATTGACAGGCATCACACAGGTGGTCCTTAGTGAACTTAAGCTTGGGGACACCTCTAACTAAGTCCTTTTGGGTGACTCTTCTGAGGGTTTTCATACTAGCATGACATAATCTCATGTGCCACAACTAAGATTCATCAGCAGCAGTTTTTAAGCAAATTGAATTATCAGCTTTAAAGCAACTTACATCCAGCATATAGATATTGTTGATCCTTTGTCCCTACAAAATAATTTTGTCATTTAAGCTTGAAATGCAATAAGTGGGCTAAAATTTGATGTTGTTTCCTTTGTCACAGTGTTGACTGATGCTCAACAGGTTGTGTTTCAATCCATCTGTAAGCAACACATTGTCAATCTTAAAATTCTTTGAATCACCAATTATACATGCTCCTACCACCCTCCTGGTGGTGTTGTCTCCAAGTGTAACCTTACCTCCAGCTCTGACCTCCAGTGAAATGAACTGATTTACATCTCCAGTCATGTGTCTTGAACATCCATTGTCCAGGTACCACATGCTCTCATGAGGTCTTGTATGAGAGCACACCTACAAAATTATTAAATATTAGATTTAGGAACCCAAACAGGTTTTGGTTCCTTTTTATGAAAAGAAGAATGTAATACATGTGTGCTGTGCTGTGAAATAGGCAATTTGGGCCTCTACACCCAATGTGTACTATGGTGAACAGTGCAGGTATGGGAGATGTGTCTTAACATGCCACAAGAAAAATATCTAACACCAGGAAAAGGGTTAACTAATCTACGTGGGTGATAGTGCTTCTTCCTAGGTTTGTATGAAACATACTTTGATGATTTTGAAACAGATTTTTCGATAGGTGGAGGTGTATAAAATTGTGTAAAAGTAGGAGGTGTTTTATTTTTCTCAAAAGTACTAATTTTTACTTTTAAAAATTCATTCTCCTTCTTAAGACTTGCAATTTCAAACTTCAATACTCCCTTATTACTCTTCACGCACATACCATGTTGTCTAATTCTTTAAAAGCTCTTTCTAGATCAACATGCGAGGTTTTAATGAATCATACTCAGTAATCATATCAGAATACTTTTTGTTCAATTCATCAAATTCATCAAGTAAAGACATGTGATTGCTATCAAATATAGAATGATATTTAACCATAATATCATGCTCTTTTTACAAAGTTAAGTAATCCAATTTCAGGCAAGCATGCAATTTCTTAAGTTTTCTATACGATGAATGAATTTTCTCAAAAACATTAAGTAATTGATCATAAGTAAGCTCACATGCCTCTTCTTGATCAGACTGACCAGGATGATCATCAGCCATTAGGCATAAGTTAGTTTCCTCCTCTTCAGCTTAAGTCTCAGAGGAGTCGGATATAGAATCTACCCAGAACGCCTTTAGAATCTGCTTCTTGTCCTACCTGAACTTGGGTTTCTCCTCACCCTTCTCTTTACTTGGGTGAGCTTTAAGTGTAGGATAATCGGCATTAATGTGTCTAGGCTTTCTACATTCAAAACAAATAGTATCAGACGAACCTTTAAAATTTTTACTAGACTTACCCTTGTTCTACTTCTGAAAGTTCTTATGTTTCTTCCTTAGAAAGCTTTTGAATTACCTAGTGATTAGGGCAACATCATCACTATCAGACCTAGAAGAATCAATATCAGTATCATTGGCCTTTAGCATCACAGTTTTTTCCTTCTTCTTCTCACCTGCATCAAGCTGTCTTTGGTTCACCCCTTGCTCGTAAGTAATGAGCGACCCAAGTAAGTTATCAATAGAATAATTATTCAAATCTTTTGATTCAGTAATTGTAGTTATCTTAGCACTAAATGAAGATGACAAACATCTCAAAATCTTGTTCACTTTTTCATAGTTTGTAAGTTCTCTTCCTAGAACATGCAAAGAAGTGATAATTTGAGTGAACCTCGTATACATTTCAGAAATAGATTCAGTAGGTTTCATGTAAAAAGTTCATAGTCATGAAGCAATATGTTTAACCTAGACTATTTGACTTTAGTTGTACCTTCATAAGTGATGCACAATCTATCCCAAATTTCTTTACCAGTTGTACAAGTAAAAACACACATGTAATCCTAAGATTTAAAGGCATAAAAAAATTAGTTTAAACATTTGGCATTCAGTTGGGCTAAGTCATGATCATCAAAAGTCCATTCAGTGAAAGACAGTTCAGTTTTAACATTGTTAATCATTCTAAAAGGTGCTTCATAGCCATCCTTAATAAGCATCCACATGCAAAAATCTATAGATTGAAGAAAAGTGGACAAGCGAGTTTTCTAAAAATCAAAAGGTATATTATCAAATAATGGTGGTCGTGTGATTGAATAACCTTCAGCAGTATTGTGATTTCTAAAGTTAGCCATTGATCAAATTCAAAAGTTTTTAAACTTAATTTTTGAATCCCACTTTGATACCACTTGAAAGTTTGATAGGGATTTTAAGCCCTGATGAATTACTCCCAAGGCTAACCAAGAGGGGGGGTGAATTAGTTATTTTAAAAAATTCGTGACCAACAAGAAAGATCTTTTTGATAATTTACAGCAGAAATAAGTAAACACAGAAATGAAAAGATCAATAATAGATTTCACCCAAGTAGATAATAACAGAAAAGTTAAGTGCAGAAAATAATCAGAAAGAGCACACCAGATTTTATAGTGGTTCGTTCAACTTGACCTACATCCACTGCCCGGAGCCTCCCCTCCAGGTATTCACTAACAAAAAAGTAACTCTCCTTCTGCTCCCACAGTAAGGCGGAGAAGCCTATACAAAACTCCTTTCCACCAACCCGGTGAGGTAGAGAACCTGAACTCCTTTCGCTTACTTCAGAAGCAGGCAGAGAACCTAGACTCCTTTCGCTTCCTCCAGAAGCAGGCAGAGAACCTGAACCCCTTTCGATTCCTCCTAAAGCGGGTAGAGAACCCGTATCTTCTTGTTAAAGATCCTCCCACAGAAAACCTCGATAAAACGAGAGATGGTGCACGGAGAAGATGACAATGATCCTTGCTTTGAGCAACCTTTGTGAATCCCTCACAAACTCTCCCTCATAAGATCCTCTCTCTCTCTCTCTCTCTCTCCCAAGCTCTCTCTCTCTCTATCTTAAGGTTTCTCTGGAAAGGAAAGTGGCAAAAGAATTTTTTTGTTGGAAGAAAAAGATCTTAAGTAGGAGGGCTCAAAAATAGCCCTAAATCTCAACTGGACGGCTAGGATCGTCTTATACGATCAGTTCAAAAATACACAAAATCGTCCTGAAAACTACTCTGGATGTACAGGTTAAACATGCTGGATGATCACAAAATGACTTGATCGTCCAGGATGATATCTCTATTGTCAGCTATGAATAGTTCAAATCCACACAAAATCATCCTGAGCACCGTTCTGGACGTATAGGTGAAATATGCAGGACGATCTCAAAATGACTTTATCATCCAGGATGATATGGTATCGTCCCGTATGATTAGTTCAAAAGCAGGAATATCATCCATCACACAGCTCTAGACATATAGGTGATAGGCACTGGATGGTTAAAATTTTTAGCACATCGTCCCATACGATCCTGCAATCGTCCATGACGATATGATCGAATCAATCAGACCTTAATTGCCTTCCTTAATCTCTAGACTAATTTAGGCATGATTATAATGGATCATCCAGGATGATACACGTATCATCCGGGATGATCAGACCAAATCACCAAAAATAAAAAACTTGTCTAACTTGATCTAGCAGCTGAGCATTTCTGATTTAAGCCTATCATCCTGTATGATATTTATATCATCCAGGATGATTAGCTTAATCAAACCGACTTAACATGATCATCTTAATTAGGATTTCTATTTTCACTAGATCTTCCAGGATGATGTTAATATCATCTAGGACGATCAGAATAAAAATTGAATAGAAGCTCTAATTCACTAAAACTCTCCCCCTGAGTGTGTGTGTGTAAGATTACTTAGCTAGGGGATCAGTTACATAACATTTGACTCAATAAAAATGAAAATAGTACATTGGACCTATATTTCAAAACAGACTGACTCGATCTTGGATTGGCTTGAACTTGCAATTGATCCTGCGTACCTGAAAGATTAAACAGGCAAACAGAGATAAAAATATTTGCTATCATCAAAATCATAACCTTTAAAACCAGATTTGCAATAATGATTGCTTTAACCCCAAACACTAATGCATAAGGAGTGGGTTTAATCGGTGTCTTATAAGTAGTATAATACATTTACAGTGATTCTACCATCTTAGCATGCTATTCTCTTTTATTCTTAGGGAGGATCTTCTTCGACAGTTTCACTAACATCTTATTGAAGTAATTTGCCAAGCCAATTTCTCTTGAGCTACATATTAATGATTATTTCCAATCAAGTTTATGTCCATCAACTAATATATAGAATTTGGAACTCTTGAATGTTGTTCCATTATCTTATATTATATGGTTTGGCACACCAAATCTATAGACAAAACTATGAGTCAAGAAGTTGATCACATACTCCTACGTGACTTCTTTGAATGGAGTTTCTTTTGCCCGCTTTGAAAACTAGTAGGTTACTGCCAATATGTAGTAGTGTCTGGCCGATGACAGCAAATTTATTGATCTGATTATATCAGTACGCTAGTATTCGAATGGCCAGGATGCTACTGTTGGGTAGAGTGGATTTAGCGGTTAATGTATAACACCATTATGAATCTGACACTCATGGCATTTATTAGCATGGTCGATATAATCGCTCATTATTATTGGCCAATAATAACCCATCCTTTTAATTTTAGCAGGCATCTTGGGACTTGATTGGTGTGCCCCACAAAACCTTCGTGGATTTTTACTGTCACTCTATTAGCTTCGTTGGTCCATAGGCATCTTAATCATATTTGATCAAAAGCTTATTAATACAGCGTGTTGTTGACTAATGCATATTGCAATACTCTCTTTTAAATTTGTGTGGCTAGAGATTTGTTTGTTGAGAGTTTACTTTCTTTAAAATAATTGATGAAAGGTAGCTTCCATTCATCTTCTTCTTTAACATCCAAGCAATCTCATTACTATTTTGAGGAGATACAAACTTTACATCTCCTTTTGGCTGCTTGATGTTTGTCTAACTCATTTTAAATAATGATTTATTATGGAGATTGTGGATCAATTGGAGTTGTATCGTATTGGATTGAATTTGATATTTTATTTGCATGCGGGAATTACGAGATCATTGGCTCTAAGGCTCGACATGTGTAGACTCTAATCAATCTAGGCTCCCTGTCATCCGTATTTGCCATTACCTTAGCAAATTTGGCCAGGCAATTTGTTTTTTCATTCTGGCCTCATAGAACTTATGCTATTTTAGTGCTTGGAACTTATTTCAAAAGCTAAAGTGCTCACTCGCAGTAATGGGCCAACTTAAGCTTACAAATCTTGTAGATGCCCAAAACTTGATTTATAATAAGCTGAGTGCCACCAAAGATTTGGAGGTTCTAGATTTTTACTGAGATTATAATCTCTAGACCTGCTATTAGAGCCTCATATTCAGCCTCATTATTGGTTCAGGGTTTAGTTAGACTGAACAAAAATTCCATTATGCCTCCCTCAGGCACTATGAAAATGAGACTAATGATTGCTTGAGCTCTTGCAAGATTTGGAGATTGGGTAGGTTTAATCAAAAAAGCACCATCAAAATACATCTCCTAGACATGTAATTTCTTCTTTTTCATGACATGCATGATTTGTTCATTAGGAAAGTCATCATTGAGTGATGAGTTTACAAGGATAGAATGTGTGGCGAGGAAATCCACCAAGGCATGCCCCTTCACCACCTTTTATAGCATGTACGTAATATCAAATTATAGAAGTATCACTGCCCACTAGCTAAGTGACCTATTAATGTTTGTCTTGTCATTAAGAATTTCAGTGGATCAATCTTTGATATCAACATGAATTTATGAGACAGCATATAAAGGTGGTGTTTCTGAACTATAAAAATAAATGCATGATATTGCTTCCTAATTGAAGAATAATGGATCTCCGCTCTAATCAACCTCTGACTTATGTAGTAGAGCACATTTTCTTTTCCTTCTTTATTGTTCTTGGCCAATAATGCTCTGAGGGACTCTTCTAGTACTGCCGTATATAGTATAAGAGGCTTCCCTAAATTTGGTGCAGTAAGGATAAGTGGATTCAATATGCACCTTTTGATATTGTCAAACGCTTCAAGGCACTCTCTATCCTATTTGAAGTGGATGTCTTTCTTCATCAATTTTGAGAATGGCTATCACCTACCTGATAAATTTGATATAAATAGCTAACTAAAAGCCAATTTTCCTTATAAAGAGAGAAGTTGATGGAGGTTTTTTGGAGGTGGCAGCTCTATAATCACCTTAATATTATTGGGGTTAATTTTGATGCCTCGGTGATGAATAATGTATCCAAGAAATTTTCACGAGGATACCCCGAAAGCTCATTTGAGAGGGTTTATCTTTAGATCAAACTTTCTAATTCTCTTAAATACAATTCTCATATCACTAAGGTGATATCTTTGGTCCATGCTCTTGACGGTGAGGTCATCCATATATCACTCAACCTTCTGATGTATGAGCTCATCAAAGAGGCTCTTCATTACCCGTTGATATGTGGCACCTATATTTTTTAGGCCAAAGGGCATGATCGTGTAACAAAATATAATGATGGGCATTCTAAACGACGTTAACTTTTCATCTTTAGGTGCCATCTTGATCTGATTGTAACCCAATGATCCGTCTATAAATGAGAACATATCATAGTTGGATGTGTTATCCATTATAAGCTCTAACACTTAGAGTAGAAAATTATCTTTTGGACACGCCTTATTAAGGTCCCTAAAATTGATGTAGACATGAATTTGACCATTCTTCCTCTTGACAAAGATGATATTAGAGATCCAATCAGCATATTTTTCTTCTCGAATAAAATATGCTTTTGTGTTTCTACAATCACCTATTCTTCAATCTCCAATCTAATTCTCCTTGGAGCTTATTTTATAGGCGCTACATCTAGCTTAATATCCAATATGTGAACTACTACATCAGGGGATAAGCCAGGCATCTTAGTATTTGGGCCACTTTGCACCCTTTGAATTTAATGCTGTAGCTTCTAGAGAGCTGGACATCTTCAGCTCTTTTGGAATGAAGTACTTGGCATTTTATATTTTTACTTCATGGACTATAAAGGGTTGGGTGTCTCTAGAGATCTCAAACTCTTCTCCATCAATAAGGTACTTTATGTATTGGTGCTTGGTTGATGGGCGATTTTGATCTGTAGTCCCAAGTATTAGATCATCCTTAATGAAAGTTATGATCGGTTCATTACGAGATTATAGAATCTCGATCATATTATGCTCAACAAAAAACACCTCATATCTATTAGGGTCATTGAGGGCCTGAATCAAGTTCTCCTAAAGGTCTTTATACATTACAAGAGCATTATATATATTGAGTTGTGCCAGGATTTTTGTTAAATGGTCTAAGATATTATAATCTATCCCTTTAGCTGAAACATCTTTCTCTTAGATTCCTTGGGGATAATGTTGTCATTGATAACTTTCTCTTTCCCTTTCTCTTTATTGGATATACTTTTCTTTAATAGAGTGAAAGTTTGATAGGGATGTTAAGCCCTTGTGAACTAGTCCCGAGGCCAACTAAGAGGGGGGTGAATTGGTTATTTTAAAAATTTATGGACAAATAATGATTTAGAGAAAATCTTTTTGAATGTTTTATAACAATTACAGTTTCACGATAAGTTGCAGATGTGCAACGATGATCAAAGAATAATAATCACAATCACACAATCATCAACAGAAAAGTAAGTACAAAAATTAATCAGAAAGAACACACCAGATTTTATAATGGTTTGGTCAACTTGACCTATGTCCACTCCCCGGAGCCTCACCTCTGGGTATTGCACTAACACTAAGTGACTCTCCTTTTCCTCCCATAGTAGGGCAGATAAGCCTGTACAAAATCTCCTTTCCACCAACCCAGCGAGGCAGAGAACCTGAACTCCTTTCACTTCCTCCTGAAGAAGGCAGAGAACCCAGACTCCTTTTGCTTCGTCCTGAAGCAGGCAGAGAACCTCGATCTTCTTGCAGATGATCCTCTCATAGAAAATACTAACATGATAAGAGACGACGACCAGAGAAGATGACTCAGATCCCTTCTTCGAGTAACCTTTGTGAAACCCTCACAAACTCCCCCTCATATGATCCTCTCTCCCTCCCAAGCTCTCTCTCTCTCTCTCTGTCAAGGTTTTCTCTGAAATGGAAAGTGGCAAAAGATCATTCTTATTAGAAGAAAAAAATCTTTTAAAGGATGGCTCAAAAATTGCCCTAAAGTTCAATTTGATGATGCCGACTGTACAATACGATCCAATATCGTATAATACTAGCAATTCAAAAACAGTGTCATCCAGTATGAATGCACATGAACAGTTCACAAATTTTATAAACATCGTACCGTACGATCCATAGATCGTATAGTAGGATCAACTTATTCTCAACTGTTCAAATGGGATGATCTATGGGATGAATGAAATTCGTCTGTCCATCATCCCACACTGTACCATTTATACAGTACAATTAGTTTATTTCAGTACATCATCCGGTACGATATATAAAAAATCATCTCGGATGATCAGTATAAAAATTATGGTTTTGTCTGGTACGATCTACAAGACGATCCAAAATCATCTCTCTCCATTGTACGGGATGATTGACATCGTACAATATGATCGAATGTATTTAAGAAACCAAGATTTAATTGCTTGATTACAGGGGATAATTTTGGCAAGATTTGAAATGATCATACAGTACGATTGACATCGTACCGTACAATTAGTTCAAAAATTCTAAATTTAAATCTTACCAAAAATTGGCCTGGCGGGTAGGGTTTTTCCGATTGTACAGTATGATCTAAAATATACAGTACGATTAGTTCTCAAAATAAACTTTCAAAATTAGCCATAAGCCTGAAAATTAATCACAAATCGTACAATACGCTGTATATATCGTACAGTACGATTTTCTTTAAGAGAAACACTAAATCACTCAAAAACTCTCCCTGAGTTTGTATGTGCAAGGTTACTTAGCTAGGGGATCCTTTACATTACATTTGACTCAATAAAGATGAAAAGAGTACATTGGACCTGAATTATAAAATAGACCGACTCGATCTTGGACTGTCTTGAATTTGTAATTGATGATGCGGACCTGAAATATTAGATAATTAATCAGAAATAGAAATATTTGCTATCATCATAATCATAGTTTTTGAAACCAGATTCACAACAATCTCTACCATTTTGATGATGGTAGACATTTGTTAATAATTTCAAAATCAATAATTAAACAACGGGTGAATGACACAAGAGCACTGAACTAACCCAGAACATAAGAGCTACTACTCCCCCTTTTGACATTTCAAAAAGGGAAAATAACATATAGAAACATTAAAACCAGTATAATTTTAACACAAGAAAACATCAAAAGGATGAAATCAAAAATGTATTTTTTTACGATCAGCTCCAGTAAAATTGAATTTTTCCTGATTTTTAATTTAAAAGCTAATTAGAAGGAGATCGACGACACTGAAATCTAAAAAAGTTAGAAATTTGACTTTCGTAACTCCTACCTCGGTTACAGGTTTAAATTCCTTTCAAATAAAAGTCTAATTCAAAAGAAAAGAAATTAGATTCAAAAAGAGATCATTTCATACCTCGTTCCAGAAAAATATCTGATATAATAGTATTACAAAGTAAGGAATCAGAAATCATAATTTTTCATCTCAAGCTTTTGAAAAGATTAAGTTACATATGAATTTTTCTAAGACATTTAAAGATCTGAAAGAGAAGAAAACTTATTTCTTTATGGGCTCATTTTGTGCCTCTTTTTCAATTTGTTTGGCGCTTTGCGCATCTTTTTATTTTTGATACACTTTGTGTATCTTTCTAATTTTGCGACATTGTGCATCTTTTCAATTTTGGGCTCATTTTGTGCCTCTTTTCATTTTGGCACTCTTTGCGTATCTTTTATAAGCTTGCTTCCTTTTAAAATCGTTAAAGAATCTCAGCTGTGAAATTACCTTTCAGGCATAAGGGACGACAAATCTCACTCTCTACAATAAGAAAGAGTAATTCATAAAACTAAAACTATACATCATATGATAAGTCTAGTCTCTTGATTAAGAAAGATAGAGGATTGATTCAAATCTTTGAAAATACTATTCATATGAGGTAGATTACTGTAGGAAGATAAAATAGATCTCTATTTCAAAAACTAACTTTTTAATTTTGAAAAAGATTTTTATCCAAAAGAAATAATACACCATTAAAGGGAGTTAGAGGAAGAGATACAATCATCAATATTTCTTCCCTTTAACAGATTTAGAGGAGTCAATCACTGCTTACAAGCTTCCAAACAAAAATAAGATAAAACTCTCAGTCAGAAATCTAATTTATCAGTAATAGTGAGCAGTGATCTGATTCTAAAAGGAATAAAATAGTAAATCAAGAGCAAGTAGAAAATCACATCAAAATAAATACTCAAATTAGAAAAATAATAAATAATAAAAGGAAATCAGCAGTGAGTAAAAATAAAATAGTAAACAGATAATCAAATCAAAAGACTAACAGAAAAAAAAGAAAACAATCAAACTCAAAAATCATCAGTCATCAGAATCATGCATTTATGTCAATCACACCCAATCTGGTCATCAAAATGCTAAATGAGTTAAAGGACAGTGGTTTAGTAAATATGTCAGCCAACTGATTTTAAGTTGCTACATTGTGTAGCTCAATGTCCCCTTTTGTAACATGGTCCATAGTGAAGTGATGCCTTATATCAATGTGTTTGGTTCTAGAATGTTGGATTAGATTCTTAGAAATACTGATGTCACTAGTATTATCACACAGAATAGAAATTGTGCCAACAGGTAATCCTAAATTCAAAACTTGTTACTTTAACCAAAGGACTTGGGCCACACAACTTCCTAAGGCAATGTTCTCAGCTTCAGCAGTGAAAAGTCCAACTAAGTTCTATTTTCTACTGGACCAGGAGACTAAAGACTGTCATATGAATTAGCAAGTTCTAGAAGTGCTCTTTCTATCCACCCTACACCTTGCAAAGTCAGAATCAGAATTCCAATAATCTCAAAAGAGGTGCTATGCCTAGGGTACCATATTCCTAGGTTTGGGGTCCCTAAAAGATATCTAAGAATTCTCTTAACAGGAGTCAGGTGAGACTCTTTAGGATTAGCTTGAAACCTAGCACAAAGATAAACACTAAACATAATATAAGGTCGGCTAGCTGTCAGGTAAAGTAGTGATCTGATTATTCCCCTAAACTTTTTCTAATCAACAGATTTTCTATTTAAATCCTTATCTAACTGAACAGAGGAGCTAATGGGAGTGTTGATTTACTTGGCTTTGTCCATTTTATATTTCTTCGAAATATCCTTAGTGTATTTAGATTGATTGAGAAATGTTCCATCATCCATTTGCTTTATGCTAAATCCCAAAAAGTAGGATAATTCTCCTATTATACTCATCTCAAACTCCTTACTCATTATCTTAGAAAAATTATCACATAAATTCTTATCAGAAGATCTAAAAAGTATATTATCAATATAGATCTGGACAATGAGTAAATCATCCTCTACTCTCCTCAAAATAAGGGTGGTGTCTACGCCCCCCTTAACAAACTCTCTTTCTAACAAGAATGTGCTAAGCCTCTTATACCAAGCTTTGGGTGCCTATTTCAATCTATATAAGGCCTTTTTTTAATTTGTAAATATGATTTGGATATTGGAAACTCTCAAAACCTGGGGGTTCTTCTACAAAGACATCCTCTTCTATTATCCCATTTAGCACTCTTGACATCCATTTGAAATTGCTTAAATCCCTTAAAACAAGCAAAGGCTAGTAGCACCCTAATGGCTTCTAATCTAGCTACAGGGGTAAAGGTCTCCTCAAAATCAATCCCTTCAATTTGATTATACCCCTTAGCCATCAATCTTGCCTTATTCCTAACCACCACAATAGAATCATTCATCTTACTTTTAAAGACCCACTTGGTTCCCACTACACTTTGATTCCTAGGTCTTTCTACTAACTCTAAAGCATCATTCCTTATAAATTAATTCAATTCCTCCTACATAGCTAAGATCTAAAACTCATCAGAAAGGACTTAATTGATGTTGGTGGGCTTAGTCATTAAGATAAAGGTAGAGTGGTTTACTTCCTTCCTAAGTTCATGCATAATCCTAACACCTTCAGAAGGGTCTCCTAAGATTAGTTCTTTAGGATGACTCAAAGAGTATCTCTAATCTCTAGGCAAAGTATTTTGAAGCTCTACCCTTTCCTCCATATTTACATTTTCAACTCCTCGAGTAATCTCTCCTACATCTTCTCCTTCCTCAACTCTAGTATCCTTAGAATCAGATTCATCAAATACCATATGAGTTGTCTCCTCCACCACCAAAGTCCTCTTATTAAACATCCTAAAGGATTTCCCCACACTAGAATAACCTAAGAACACTCCTTCATCAAATTTAGTGTCAAATTTACCTAAGAATGATTTCTCATTGTTCAGAATGAAAACCTTACAGCCAAAGACATAGAGGTGGGATAGATTTGGAGTTCAACCCTTAATGATCTCATAAGGTGTCTTATTCAGATTGGCTCTAACATTCACCCTATTCAGTATATAACAGGCAGTGTTCACCACTTCAGCCCAAAAGTATTTTGGAAGTGAGTACTCAGCAAGCATGGCTCTAGTGGCTTCCACTGAGGTCCTATTCTTTCTTTTAGCTACCACGTTCTGCTGAGGGGTCCTAGTAGCTGAAAAATTATGGCTAATCCCTTGATCCTCACAGAAGTTTCCAAATCTCTCAATTTTAAACTCACCACCATAATCACTATGGATGGTAATAATCTCACATCCTAATTTCTTCTAAATCCAAGTGGAGAAAGATTTAAATTCATCAAATGACTCAGATTTATGTGACATAAATTAAATCAAAGTGAACCTCGAGTAATCATCAACAATCACAAATCCATAGACTTTCCCCCCTAAGCTGGCAGTGCTAATGGGTCCAAAGAGATCCATGTGAAGGACTTCTAAAGGTCTAGAGGTGCTAATGTCCTTAATGGAGTGAAAAGAGGACTGAACTTGCTTCCCTAATTGACAGGCATCACATAGGTGGTCCTTAGTAAACTTAAGCTTGGGGACACCTTTGACTAAGTCCTTTTGGGTGACTTTCCTAAGGGTTTTCATACTGGCATGACATAATCTTCTGTGCCACAACCAAGACTCATCAGCAGCAGTTTTTAAGCAAATTGAAACATCATCTTTAAAGCAACTTACATCCAGTATGTAGACATTATTGATCGTTTATCCCTGCAAAATAATTTTATTATTTAAGCTTATAATACAGCAAGTGGGCAGGAACTTGATATTATATCCTTTGTCACAAAGTTGACTGATGCTCAATAAGTTATGTTTTAGTTCATCTACAAGCAAAATATTATCAATAATGAAATTCTTTGAATCACCAATTATATTTGCTCCTACCATCCTTCTGGTGGTGTTATCTCTAAGTGTAACCTTGCCTGCAGCCTTGGCCTCTAGCAAAATGAATTGATTTACATCTCCAGTCTTATGTCTTGAACATCCGATGTCCAAGTACCACATGCTCTCACGAGATCTTGTGTGAGAGCACACCTATAAAATCATCAAACATCAAATTTAGGAACCCAAACAGGTTTGGGTTCCTTCTTATGAAAAGAATGCAATGCATGTGTGCTGTACTATGAAACATGCAATTTGAGCCTCCACACCCAATGCGTACTATGATGAACAGTGTAGGTGTGGGAGATGTGTCCTAACTTGCCAGAAGAAAAATATCTAACACCAGGAAAAGGGTTAATTGATCTATATGGGTGATAGTGCCTCTTCCTAGTTTTGAGTGAAACATGCTTTGATGATTTTGAAACAGATTCTTCAAATGGTGGAGGTGCATAAAATTGTGCAAAAGCAGGAGGCGCTTCATTTTTCTTAAAAGCACTAATTTTTACTTTTAGAAATTCATTCTCCTTTTTAAGACTTGTAATTTCAAATATCAATGTTCCCTTGCTACTCTTCACGTCAATTGCCATGTTGTCTAATTCTTTAAAAGCTCTTTCTAAATGAATATGTGAGATTTTTGATGAATTATATTCAGTAATCAAATCAGAATGCTTTTTGTTCAATTCATCAAATTCATCAAGTAAAGACATGTGATTGCTATCAAGTGTAGAATGATCTTTAACCACAACATCATGCTCTTTTTGTAAAGTTAAGAAATCCAATTTCAGGCTAGCATACAATTTCTTAAGTTTCCTATAAGATGAATGAATTTTCTCAAAAACTTCTAGCAATTGATCATAGGTTAGCTCACATACCTCTCCTTGATTAGACTGATTAGGATGATCATCATCCATCAGATAGAAACTTGTAGTCTCCTCCTCAGCTTCAGTCTCAGAGGTGTCGGATGCAGAATCTGCCCAGAATACCTTTTGAATCGGCTTCTTGTCCTTCCTGAACTTGGGTTTCTGCTCACCCTTCTCCTTGCTTGGGTGAGCTTTAAGTGTAGGACAATCAGCCTTAATGTGTCCAGGCTTCATGCATTCAAAACACACATTATCAGATGAGTTTTTATAATGTTTACTTGACTTACCTTTGTTCCACTTCTGAAAGTTCTTATGTTTCTTCCTTAGAAAGCTTTTGAATTACCTAGTGATTAAGGCAACATCATCGCTGTTAGACTCGAAAGTATTAGTATCACTGTCGTTGACCTTCAGTGCCACAATTTTCTCCTTCTTCTTCTCATTTGCATTAAGCTGTCTTTGGTTCACCCCTTACTTGTAAGAAATGAGTGACCCAAATAAGTTATCAATAGAATAAGTGTTCAAATCTTTGGATTCAGTAATTGCAATTATCTTGGCATTAAAAGAAGAAGGCAAACATCTCAAAATTTTATTCACTTTTTCATAGTTTGTAGGTTCTCTTCCTAAAGCATACAAAGATGTGACAATTTGAGTGAACCTAGTATACATTTCAAAAATTGATTCACTAGGTTTCATGCAAAAGAGTTCGTAGTCATGAGGTAAGATGTTTAACCTAAACTGTTTGACTTAAGATGTACCTTCATAAGTGAAGCATAATCTATCCCAAATTTCTTTACCAGTTGTACAAGTAGAGGCACGCATGTAACCCTCAGATTTTTAGGAACAGAAAAAATAGTTCAAATATTTGGCATTCAGTTGGGCTAAGTTTTGATCATCAAAAGTTCATTCAATAAAAGACAGTTCAGTTTTAATATTATTAATCATTCTAAAAGGTGCTTCATAGACATCCTTAACAAGCATCCACATGCGATAATCTATAGATTGAAGAAAAGTGGATATGCGAGTTTTTCAAAAATCAAAATGTATGGTATCAAATATTGGTGGTCGTGTAATTGAATAACCTTTAGCAGTATTATGATTACTAAAGTTAGCCATGGATCAAATTCAAAAGTTTTTAAACTTAATTTTTGAATCCCTCTCTAATACCACTTGAAAGTTCGATAGGGATATTAAGCCCTTGTGAAGTAGTCCTGAGGCTAACCAAGAGGAGGGGGGGGGGGGGGTTGAAATGGTTATTTTAAAAATTTATGGACAAAAATGATTTAGAGAAAATCTTTTTGAACGCTTTATAATAATTACAATTTTGCGATGATTTGTAGATGTTCAACGATGATCAAAGAATAATAATCACAATCACACAATCATCAACAGAAAAGTAAGTGCAGAAAATAATCAGAAAGAACATACTAAATTTTATAGTGGTTTGATCAACTTGACCTACGTCCACTCCTCGGAGCCTCTCCTCCGGGTATTGCACTAACACTAAGTGACTCTCCTTTTGCTCCCACAGCATGGCGGAGAAGCCTGTACAAAACCTCCTTTCCACCAACTCGGTGAGGCAGAGAACCTGAACTCCTTTCACTTCCTCCTGAAGCAGGCAGAGAACCCGGACTCCTTTCGCTTCCTCCTGAAGCAGGCAGAGAACTTCGATCTTCTTGTGGACGATCCTCTCACAAAAAACACTAACAAGACAAGAGACGACAACCAGAGAAGATGACTCAGATCCCTGCTTGGAGTATCCTTTGTGAATCCCTCACAAACTCCCCCTCACAAGATCCTCTCTCTCTCTCTCAAGCTCTCTCTCTCTCTCTCTCTCTCTCTCTCTCTCTCTCTCTCTCAAGGTTTTTTCTGGAAAGGAAAGTGGCAAATGAGCTTTCTTGTTGGAAGAAAAAGATCTTTTAAAGGAGGGCTCAAAAATTACGCTAAAATTCAATTTGATGATGCCGATCTACAGTGCGATCCAATATTGCACTGTACGATCAGTTCAAAGATAGTGTCATCCAGTACGAATGCAAACGAACAGTTCACAAATTTTACAAACATCGTATCGTACAATCCATTGATCGTAAAGTACAATCAACTTATTCTCAACTGTTTATACGGGACAATCTATGGGACAAATGAAATTCATCTCTGCCCATCATCCCACACAGTACCATTTGTACAGTACGATTAGTTCATTTCAGTACATTGTCCGGTACGATATATAAAAAAATCATCCGGGATGATCTGTAGAAAAATCATGGTTTTGTCTGGTATGATCTATAGGACGATCCAAAATCATCTTTGTCCATCGTACGGGATGATTGACATCATACAGTATGATCGAATGTATTTAAGAAACTAAGATTTAATTGCCTGATTATGGGGGATAATTTTGGCAAGATTTGAAATGATTGTACCATACGATTGACATCGTATTATACGATTAGTTTAAAAATTCTAAATTTAAATCTTACCAAAAATAGGCCTAGCGGCTAGGTTTTTCCAATCATACAGTACAATCTGAATCGTACAGTATGATTAGTTCTCAAAAATAAACTTTCAGAATTAGTCGTAAGCCTGAAAATTAATCACAAATCATACAGTACGATGTATACATCGTATAGTACAATTTTCTTTAACAGAAACACTAAATCACTCAAAAACTCCCCCTGAGTGCGTGTGTGCAAGGCTACTTAGCTAGGGGATCCTTTACATTACATTTGACTCAATAAAGATAAAAGGAGTACATTGGACATGAATTACAAAACAGACTAACTCGATCTTAGACTGACTTGAATTTGTAATTGATCTTGCGGACCTGAAAGATTAGACAATCAACTAGAAACAGAAATGTTTGCTATCATCAAAATCATAGTCCTTGAAACCAGATTCACAACATGGAGATGGTAGCATCTTACCACTTCTTAGTTGCACTTGTGCTATTTCGTTTGGCTCATACCTAATTAATGGAGCACCTTCCTTAGAGCCGGCCATCACAGTGTTCATAGACTCATCTTCGAGTTTTACCGTCCAACCTCATATGCCCCATCTTCGATGCTATATCATGCTTTGACTCATCTTCATTTGGGAACAATAGATCCTCTTTTGAACTGTAGTCCATTGGTGACACCATCATATAAGATTCAGAAGTTGATTCTTTGGTGTAATCTTCTTTTGTCATAGACATTAGCATAACCAAAATGACTTGGCATGAGGAGAATTAACATCTGCCTCTTCTTCTTCAACCACCTTAAGCTCAGACATAAATCCATTTGGCAATTTAGTGTACCATTTAAAAGGAGCTGCCATTAAACTGCTGATGAATTTATAGAAGGTTAAGGCATCGTTGCCTCTTGAATTCCTGCAAGTAGCCTCAAATTATTCTAAGTGCTGCATGGGATTATTATTACTATTGAATGTATTAAACTTTTGGATAGAGTACCCTTTCAGGTATGACACTTGGTCATATTCGACAGGTTGCGGATGACCCTTACCTACCAATTTCTCTGCCTTATCAATGGCTATAATAGCCTTGATCATTTTGGTAATTATTCCCTCCAACTATGTAGCCATCACAGGCTCGATGGTACTGGTAATATTCTATGGAGTAGGATAGAGAACAATGTTATTAACCATATTATCGCATTCAGCGGTACCTCATACTTCTGGAATAAGAGGCACTCGAGGTTTGGAGGGTCGATTGGAGGAGTGGGTGTAGGGCCTGTGACAGTAATTCTCTGCATCATTTGTATCATTGCCATCATTTTGGCCATCATCTAAGTCATCTTTTCATTTAACAGAGAGATTTCCTAGTCTTTGGCTTTCATTTGTCATCTCATTAACCTTTGTATCTAGGCAAGCATGACTTTTTTGATAATGAAAGGATTTCCCTTGACCTCTTCTTCTCCTCCTTCTGATGAGTGACCACCTCAATCAATAATGGACCCAGTGTCATGGTGGCATTAATGTACTTGTCTAGGAGGTGGCCGCCAATCTTCATCATCTACGCTGTCATTATAATCAGTGTCATTATCGATGTTTACATACCTTTCCATATAGATTACTTCGACGTCTATGGTGTCCTCTTCTTCTTCAGATAGGTGCTATCTTGGCGGAGTTCTCTTGGCCTCGATCATCAATGGCCGTTGGAAATTCTTTTTCTATAGCACTTTGTCCTTTATTATCTTCCACACCCTACACACTTAGGATGATAGGGTTTCAGGCTCTTTCTTCTTTTGAGGGACTAGGGCTTCACGTCATTGCTCCTATAAGGATTTCCTTAGCTCCCTAGATGAGCTATTTCTTTTCACCCATCTTAAGTCTGTAAATTTATTCTGAGTGGGAACATTGACTTCGTATTCTTGAGCAGGTAGGTTTGATGGGTTCACAAGCAAGAGTTGCTGTTGAGCTCAGAGCTCAACAATATTTTTTCTCCTCTACATCCTTGTAAGCCTTCCTCCAGATGAGGAGGCTTCAGCATCATAATTTTTGGGTGTTGATAACCCGGTTGGCAGTAGCGACATTGGAAGGTACCATAGTAATTCTTCCTCTAGCTACAACACTTTTTAGAGCTAGGGCTTCTAGCAGAGACAACCATTCAAATGTAAAAATCCTGTTATGAGGATTTTTAGTGGCACTATTAGTAGTAACTTGTTACACTAGAAGATATGCAATGTGTAAAATCTTAATAGGGAGAGGCCTCCTGGTAGGACCTTCAGAGTCCATGCCATACACAGGGATAATGATAACCATTATAATAGCCGTAGGGAATTATAGCCCACCAAATTGGATGGTGGATCACGTGTTCCAAGTGTTGATGATCGTATTTGATAACTAGATGCTAGCACCAAATCCCAACTAGATAGTAAAAGAAGTAATCAATGTCTAATATAATACATTACACTTCAAAAAGTAGAGACTATATAGAACAAAATAAAATAATATAAGTAAGAAATTAAAATAAATTTAAACCATGCTTAATAAATTTTTTAGTGAATTTATTGAGTGTTTATTTTAGAAAATTTAAAATTTTAACATGTTAAATAATCATTTCAAGAAAATATGGAATTTTTAGCCCATATTGATTTAGTTTCTAGTATAACACCTAGATGACTAGCTAAAGATGAAAAGAGAAACCAAACCCAAGTGGAGTCACTAAAAATTTTTGGGGCTACAAAAATTTGCTCCCAGTCTCCCTATGGTTTTGGGGAGTTTTAATGAATTAGGTTCCAGGGTAAATTTTTAAAAGTTGAATTAGGTTTGTATATAAGACACTGCCTAGAGATTTCACCCTCATTTTGCGAGGCCTTTATAATTTGTGTTCTTGTTTCTTATAGGCGCAAGCCTCTATAGTTAATTACCCCTCTCGATAATGAGAGAGAACTTTTGATTAAGGCTTGTCTTGAATCAAATATAAAGAAATATGTATTATCTAGTATATAGTAGTAGTATGGGTTTGGTATTTAAAGGTCTGATATTTAAAATTAGAAATTTTATCATCTTGCACTTAAAAAGGATGGAGGAATGGATGATGGACCTGATTAAGATCCCATGGTTCCATCATACCAGGCCATTGTGCTCCCTGGTCTACTTAGTTAGATGAGGTAGTTGACTCAACCTGACAGCAAGGATCCTTGTCAATAGCTATGTGTTGCTTCGACTAAGGGTGCGTAGTAGTCCTAGGGTAGAATATTTGCCTTAGGGAATAAATCTGAATCCACCTTAGCTGGCATAGGGCTTTATGCCCTATAGATTATATCCTATTGATACATATCTCAAGGATTTAGTGCCATTGGGGAGCATACGGCTGGTGCCATTTAGCGACAAACCACCTAGTTTAGAGGGCCTCGATCATAATGATTTATTTGCGATGCCATTTGGTGGCAAAACTATTGGCTTGAGGACACATGCCATATCTTTACTGGTAGGAGATGGTTTGAAAAAAAATACTTGTAATATTCTTGACCACACACTAGCTCTTTGTGAGCTAAAGTGTATTTTCAAATTTGTCCACCTCGATAAACCGTTGTAGAGGGTGGATGGGTCTTGTTTTAAGCATTTTGGCTATTAATTTCAATATTAAATATTTTGAATTTTTTGTTTTGAATTTTATGGGTATTGGGGTGGCATTTTGAATGTTTGGAATTAACTCCTTTGGTTTAGATCTACGTTCAACATGGATATCATCACAGTATTAATGGACAATTATATTTAATTGATTGAACCCTATCGGCTCTATTTGCTTGCTGAAAGAGGATCAAGTTTATTGCCAACTGTATGACCTTATTAGTGAATTTTTTTTATTATAGGCCTTGAAGGCCTAATATAAACTATGAAACAAAATATCCTAGTCATTGCCGTGATCGTATATTCGTTTAATGATTCGAGCCTTATTGACTCTTATCCATTCACATAGCAGGATCGGGCTCAGATTTAAGTTCATTTTAAGACCTGCGCAGCTTCCTTAGACATCACGTGAGTACTTATAACACTCTCGTCTAGGGCTATGTGGGTATTTGATTACATATACATTTCTATGTATTAAATTGGCGTACTTGTGCACACATTTATGTGTTAATGTGCTTAGGTGTGCACTTTTGTATTTGCATGTATACATATTATGATACACGTGTGTAGGTGTTTTCAGAATATTTGATGTTGATCAATTGTGCTGGTAACGATCACTTGATTGTAAGTGATGAACTATTTGGGAACTTATAGATGCCTTCTGTCTGCTCGTACGAGTGTTGCAGCTTCGATGGTGTGGCATCGTGGTGTGTTGGGTCTTATTCAAAAATTTGTAAATATCTTCTATCTGTTTGTATGCCTATTGTAAGCACAATGAGTTTCCTTTTTAAACTCTTAAGCATTTACATTTGTCATAATTATATTGCATTTTGCTTGTGGATGATACATTGGATGCATAAAGGTCTTCTACAGTAGCTCGTAGGAGCTACTATGCTTGTAACTCTTCATTGCATTTGTTGCATATCTTTTATACTCTACTCATAAGTGCATTGATGTGTTTGTCATAACTATTTAGTTCTTTCATAAACATGAGTAGAATCAGCGTGGTGTATTGATTATCATTATTCACAATGAAATGTTTGTCAGTGCTTTTATATGTTTTGCTTGATGTTGACTGCCGACAAATTGTGTTTCGTACAACATTATTTAGCATTGGTTGAGGGTGATGTTGTTGTGTGCGCTATTACTCTTCTATTGTTTCTTGCAGGTATCTACACTTTTTACAATTTATTTTCTTAGATTGTAGATGACATGTTGCATATACCATAATTTCCTAATCTCATCAAATGCATTAAAATCATTATGTTCATTGAACACTGATCTCTTTTATTTGCAAGGTATCGATACGATTTCTTGCATGTTGACTTGCTTTGACTGTTCAAGGGCCACATTTCAATTTTAACTATATATCTCTTTAATGAATTAGTGCACTCATCAAAAATTTCTTCTATGTGGTGTTTAAAAATTGATGTAGTGGAGAGAACATCACATTTTTTACATGTCTCCTTCATACACTTGTGAATGTTCATGTTCATTATGAGTTCTTGGTCTTCGCTTGAAAACTCTTCTTGTTCAGTTCCATTCATGAGAATGCTCTCCACAAATTCCCTTCTTATGCTTGTAGGTGGATTATTATGCATATTATAAGCCTCTTTTATCATGTTGTTGATTGAATCATGACACTAGCATTGTTGCTAATCAGCATCTGAACTTTGGATAATATACCCGCTATGAATAAGCTGTAGCATTCATTGAGAGTCCCATATTGTGACTTACAGTGAGTGATATTTGAAGTTCTTTTTTTGCTACAAGTTTCACATAAATTTGTATTTTTAATCTACACAGGCTATTATCTTAATTTGAACATTTAAGTTTGATTCTCTGCTTATGATTTAAGTTCAAAAATTTTTAATCGTTACTTAATTTAATGTCAAGTCCCTGGTGGTCAAGTTTGATTCAATTCCTTTCTTTAGTTTTTCAAGCTCAAGTTCCCTGTAATTGTTTATATGAGCTCAAGTCAGGTTCCGTTCGAGTTCCCTATGGATCATGCAAGTTCAACTTCCATGTAATGTTATTCAGTTCAAGTTCAATGCCCACTATGCTCATTTCAAATTCAATTTCAGTGTGGTTCATTCATGTGCAAATTACGTTCAATGTCAATTATTTAAGTTCAAATTCATGTAAGTTCAGTTTGTCATTATGTAATTAGATGTCAAGTCTCCTTTCACTATAAAATTTGGTAGTCTCCCAGCATCCCCCCCCGTTTATAAAAAATTCCATGAGTTTGGGCCTCCCACCATGCTAGAGAAAAGCTTGTACGGTAGGTGTCGGATGACACTGTGGCTATAAATCTTTAATCTTACCATGCCAGATAAAGGGATGTATGGGTCATCGGGGCACCTATTTGAAATGCGCAATTGTTCTCAACGTAGACTCTGAGGAGTCTACGGGTACTTATATTCATCCCTGTCACACTAGAGAAAAGCGCGTACAGGTCCAACCCTCCTAACCGTAGGTATCACACCGGGTTCCATTCCAACAATGCTAGATAAAAGAGTGTATGAGCAATTTGTAAGCTCGCCGCAAATGTAGAATGCAGGATTTTGAGATTTAGAAATTATACCTTGACAAGGAAGTGAGGATGATGGCGAAAAATGCAAAGAATTTCTCTCCCTTCTTTTGTCTTCATCATTTCATTTTGCACACATTTTTTTTTTTGAAATTTTCTTTCTCTCTTTTTTTTTTCTTTCTCTCTTATTTTAATTCTCACTCCTCTTGGCAATGTATATATATATATTAACATTAACAGCATGACTAATCAATAATATTAGTTAATGGATAATGCTAACTATGCTAAATCGGAGATATCGATTAACTATCAAAGCCAATAAGAAAAATCTACCACCCCCTTTTTTTTTGCTAGTGATCAATTATAATACAATTGACTAATAGTATTAATTGGTGATGATAATTAATGACACTAACTGACAGCAAGAATCCCTAAAAAACAAAAAGAAAAATGAAGTGTGCAAAATGGTTGCCATGGGAAAATGGACAAGTAAAATGATCACATGCAGAAGGAGAAAGAACAGTGGGTACTCACGGCTATTTCTATGGAGAATAGATGATGGGATTTAAGCTCAGCCAAGTGTGGAGGTGCGGCTTGTAGATGAAAGAAGTTTTAGGTGTACGCGGGAAGATTTGTAGATGGAAGAAGGATTGAAAGCTACAGGCATCAGGGTTAAGTTCGGTTAAGGGGTGGATTTGAGTTTGGCTTGGTCATAAGAGGTGGAACTGAGGTCTTGCTGGCATGATGTAAAGTAGTACTATGTGCATGGATTTGAGTGCAGGAGGCTACATGAATTGAATGGCTTGGTGTGGGAGTTCTTGTATGGACGGGCTAGGTGTTGGATGGAATCAGAGAATAGGTTTCATCACTGGGACTGGTTTGGACTTGAAGTTTGCTATGAGTTCGGCGAAGCAGAGCTTCAGATTAGAGCTCGATTAGTTTGAGTATAGCCACAGTGTGAATGTTTGGCAAAGTATCGATGCTGCTTTAATTGAATGGGAGGGGAGTTGAAGGAGGAGGAAGGTGACAGGTGTAGAAGGTTCAGCCAGATCTATCTCTCTGCTGTTGGTGTGGGATCGGAAGGCCAGTGTGGTAGTCTGACGCAATATAGGCGCAGGTATCACAAAAGGAGGGAGGAATGGTGTTTATGGCTCAGTGGTCTCTGGATTCGGGTAGAGCAGGTAAGTGAAGACTAAAGCAAGTGAAGGTGATTTGGTTTTGATTTGGACGGAGGGGACTTTGTGATGCTTCAACACTTGAGTTAGCGGGTGGATAATTGGGACCTTAAGCTACTAGTCGGCAAGGGCTATGGTCGGGTAAGAGAAATGGTAGGGAGTTCCAGTGTCGGTTGGGTGTGAAGAACTGGTTGTGATTGTAGTGGATTGATTGGTTGGGAATTGAAGAGGTAGGAAGCAGTAGCCGGATGGTTTTGAGATCTATGGATGTGGAATTTGGATGAAGGAGAACAGATGAAAGTTCATGAGGTAGATGGAAATCATGCGCAGAAATCAGATAGGGCTCCTTCAGTTTCTTTTAATCATCACAATAAGCCTTCAAACAAGGTAGGAAATCTACAGAGTGATCAATTTGTAGATTTGGCAGCGGGTTTTAAGGGATTTGATTGAGATTCAGAGCAAAGCTTTCGTTAAAATGAGGTTACACATTAATTTGCAACTGATTTTTCATTTGACTCTCATGATTTTTTTCTAAAATTAATAGTAATAATAATAATAATAATAATAATAATAATAATAATAATAATAATAATAATAATATCATTCTTATTTAAAGTGATAGTAGCGTGTCTATTAGGCCAAAATCCCCTTGATTATCATGTAATTGTCTTGATTTGTGTGCAATTACCTTGAAACTCATGCCGATTTGCACGCATGATTTTCA
The DNA here is from genome assembly GCA_019925795.1 of Dendrobium chrysotoxum. Classification (NCBI taxonomy): domain Eukaryota; kingdom Viridiplantae; phylum Streptophyta; class Magnoliopsida; order Asparagales; family Orchidaceae; genus Dendrobium; species Dendrobium chrysotoxum. The sequence goes on along the minus strand of CM034300.1, from coordinate 61,046,293 downwards.
TTGGGCAAGTTTATAAGTATCTTAGGTATTGGTGATGTTTTAAATGTAGCGGTAAAATCTTTTTGCGATCGGGCGTCATTTGGGCAACATCGCATGCTAATTTTCTCGATTTGTGCATCGTTGCCTCAGGACCCACACCACTCCTATTTCATTGCACAAATTTCATTTACCAAATTGAAAAAGATTTTTGAGTATTATTGATGTTTTGAATGCAACAATAAAGTCTATTTTGTGATTGAATGTCATTTGGATAATGTCGCATGCCAATTTCCTTGATTTATGCATTTTTCCTTAAGATGCGCACTAATCTTCTCACATGAACTTAATTGTTCAAATTGACTGTCACATTAGGGTATTGATAATGTTTTGAATGTAACAACAAAGTCCATTTTTTATTGAACATTATTCAGGCGATGTCACGCATCAATTTTCTCAGCTTGCGCATCATCTCCTTGAGATTCATACCATTGCTTCGGACTACCACAATTGAACATGTTGATTGTGTTTTTTGCTGTTCAAGACAATTTGATTGCAATGACAAATTTTGTTTCGTGACGTTGCGTGATGTTGCACGTCAATTTCAGGTGTCGGTCATCCCTTTGGATTGATCTTGTCTAATTTGACTACGAGTGGTTACCACTTAGGTGAACTCAATGTCCTGATTTAAACGACACAATCCGTTTGAAAATTGAAGGTCATTTGACCCTTCAGTGGCATGTCGCATTGACACATGCATTTCTTAATTTGCCGATTTATCCCTTTTTTGTACGTGGTTTGATGTGTAGGGATCAACAAAGTATAATATTAGTATTCTGGAAGGAACAAATTAGTAAAATGATGCTAAGGATATCAACAATAAAATCACAATTAACCAAAATATAGGTGATCCAATTATGCATATTACATTCTGAACATCATCCACTTCATAGAAGAATGAATATCCATAACAACCACAAATGCCAATAGTAAACACATGGTAAGGCAGACGTAAAATAACCCAGCCAAATAGGCCAAGAAGACTAAAAGACCCAACATCAACAAACAGAGGAGAGAGCTCCCACATTAAAAAATAGCAGCATCACAATAACCATAATATAACCAAGCAGCACAGAATCCAAAAACTTAAGGATGAAAGGCTTAGACAGGACCTAGGAATCCACAATAAAGCCAATGGAAAAGTAATAGGGACGAAATAGGCATAATAATAAATAGCCCCAAGCTACTATAAAAAAAGAGAAAACCTCAATCCGTGTAGAGATAGCTAACCCATAACAGGGATGCTTGAGATTAAAACTAATTTGATTATCTGCAATTACTGTCCTAAAGAAAACTATCCTCCATAGCCAAATAACAACATAACCATAGAGATAAAAATAAAAATGTTGGTCCAACCAAATACAAAACAAAGCTAGCAACATCAGATAACAAAAGGTCAATAATAACACAACAGGCCAAATCACTAAGACAATATAAGCAAAGAGACCAAACCCAAATCATAACAGAGGTGTGAACAAACTACAACAGGTTGAGTAAAACCAGCTTAGGAATGTATTATTTACTAAAATATCATGCAAATAAATTAAATGATACTTCAAAACAATCCACAATCGATCTAGTAATAGTAGGGGCAATCGTAAAGAAGGAGAACACCAATGCATTAAATTAACCAATAGAGGGTAACCAACCAGAATCAACTCAGAGATTTCAACAAGAGAGAAACAAAAAAATTCACAACTAGATAGTTCACCACCACCTAATATTCCATATAAGCATGGTAAAGTAGCAAAAGATTATAGCTAAAAAACCTAAAACCACCATGCACAAGGAAATCTATACAACATCAAGACATAACCTTGCAATGCCAAGTGCAAATACAACAAAGGAAGATACCATAGCTAAAGACTAAAATCCTACCATGGACTAGTAAAGGATGAAGTGAGTAGCAAATAAGTGTATTATCAGTAGTCAAGAAAATACAATCACAGCTGGCAACAACTTAACTAGAACAAGCAGGTAGGATTCCAAGATGCGGCAGGATAGAAAGGAAGACAAGAAAGAAGCACTAGAAAGTAACATTTAATGGCTCAATAAAAGGCAATAGAATTAATATGACAGACACCCAAAAAAACCAAAAGCATCAACAAGGAACAAAAAGACAGAACCAAGAAAAACCACCACATAGAGAGCTAAGCACCACGAAAAGGGTTAAATTCTAACATAGGGAGGACCAATTTTATCCAGCATAACAAAGCCTTTCATGATAGCAGGCAAGGTATCGTAAGTAAATTTTATGAGGGAGGTAATAGTACAACCATAGTTAGCTAACCAACCCACACAAGCATTCGCTTGTCTGAAAATATGAGAAATTTGAAAGTTTAAAGAGTACATAATCTGCTTAATGTCATGAAGAAGATAGAAAATATTAGGATTTCAAAATTGAGTATCAAAGTGCTTCAAACAATGAAGAATAAAAGTAGCATCAACTTTAATCCATATGTCTCTAAAACTAAGGGAAAAATATAAATTAAGGCCATTATATATCGCAAAAAGTTCAAAAAAAAAGTAATAGAGCACTTATTTAAGGATTAGGCAAAGCCATAATCATATTACCAAAAGAGTCCCTAATAATAACACCAAAAAATAACCCAAGTTATTAACAGAACCATCAGGGTTTAATTTAAAGAATGGAGGTGTAGGTTTGATCCAATACACCAACTTAGGATTATTAGTAGTAGTAGCCCAACTAATCATAATATCTAAATTCTGAGCAATAAAAGTTCATCCACAAAACTTATTAATGCCAGAAGCTTGGTAGAGAAAGCTTTAAAACTTTATTTTTAACCTTACTAATAATGGACTAATGATCCAAGCATTAATTGTTAAACATAGACTCATTCCTAGCAAGACACAAAAACCACATGATTAGGGATGAAATCACATTTTTAATGTGACCTTTGGAGTTAAAAATAATCAATTAAGCATAGTATAGGTACTAAGATTGTCACAAAAATGATTAGATCTAAAAAGATCATCAAACTAAATACAAACTTTAGAAGTAGTTGAACCAGAAGTAAATACGTAGTTCATGTCCTCCACTAAAGAACAACATTGATAATGAGATGGTAAGGCAAAACCTTTAGTTAAAAGAATATCATCCGTAGGAAGATATCTATGCATAAGTCTACAAATAAAAAACCACAATGGAAGAGGGGATGCTCTTATGCCAAATTATAGAGAAAACTAAAGAGACAGTGTTTTTAATTCTAAGAGAATTCCAAGTTTGTTTAATACTAAAAGTACTAGTGTTAGAAAGCTTAAATAGTAAATAATCTTTTATAGAAATATTAAGAGAAATTAGCAGAATTTGATTAATAATAGAAGAATGGATGATCCCAGTCATCTAATTGACATTCCACACATTGCTAAAGATAAAATTATTCATTTTAATAGCCGATGTGGAATTCATGTGAAGCATTAAATCTATAAAATACTGAAATAAAAAATGATCTTGCCAAAAAAAAAAAGTTTCCACGTTCTAAGCCCCATTGAATTAAATTCTTAGCCTCCCATTTAATATTACACAACCTCTTCCAAATCCTAAAATCACCTTTCTTGTAAAAAAACGTAGTAGGATGTTTGCCAATGTAGTACTTAAAGATCATAAACATAGCCCATAAGCTTTACATGGCAGGACAATTAAAGAAAATTTAATTAAAAAGCAAGAACCAAATCAACTAGCTTTTCACAACCCAAGCCACCCTCATCAGGAACACCACAACTATTACTCAAGGAATGCTACATTAATTTGGAGTGATTGGAGTTACCTCCCCAAAAAAATTATTGAAAAGCCTCTCTAATTGATTACAGACAAAGATGGTAGTTTGAATAGTTTGGAAAATATATATGAGAAGAGGGCACAAAACACTCTTAATAAAAGTAAGTCCCCCCAAAAGACAGGCAATTAAATTCCCATGAAGCCAAACAATTATGCATAGAAGCAAGAATGTCTTCAAAAAGAAAAGGCCATTTCTTACCTTTATAAAGAGGAACATCCAAATATTTAATAGTTAAAAACTTTGTGTAAAGTCGTTGATTCCTTCAATGTTGTTAACTCTATCTTGAGGCATAGAAAAAGAAGTAATAAAAGAGTTCTTAATATTATTAATAAAAAGATCAAAATTATGCAAAAGAGGTCATAGACTTTAAATCATATGTCTTCATTTTCTGGTAGTATAATCCCACTTTTATAATAAAATGTTCAACTTAAATATAAAAATTTCATCCACTCCTAAAATGTTAAATCTTAATATAAGATAGACCTGGACACTTCTTAGTCTCTCAAAATTATAGTATTCCCTACTCCATATTCTTTGTCCTCCTACTAGAATTAGTCAACCCAGATGAATTAGTCAACCCAAATCTAACTTCTTTTAAAAATTCTTGATTTCTAAACCTTGCATCTCAAAAATAAATAAGCACTACTTTAACCAAGGGTTTTCTCAAGAATTTATCTTGTGATGTAATTAACCATAAGGGCTTGGCGTTATGAGAAACTAGAAACTTTAATTTAAAATAAAACAATTTTTAGCTCTATATGGTAAGGGGAAACTCTCTAAGAATGAACTTTTTTTTAAAACCGATTTTTCTATTTTAATACATAGTAGAATATGATTTCTATCATTCGAGATAATATGTTATTCTTTATGTTATATTTAATTATAAAAATTAGAACTTTAATTTTGTATTCAAATAAATTGTTTAATATCATTTATGTCTTTTGAGATGGTATGTTATTTTATATACAACATTTGATTATAGAAATATAGATTTCAAATTGCATTATTTTTTTCCCACACACCACCACAATCAAGTAAAACCCACCAAACTGTACCAACTAATCTTATTCATAACTTCACATCCTAACCTAACCCTCCACCATCATCAATTTCTTGCACTTTAAGCTCATTCCTAAAGAAAATCATTCAAATAGGATTAAACTAAGTATTTGTGAAAAAAGATAAAAAAAATGAAAATGGAGGGAAGCTTCCAAGGAAGAGAGAGAAAGGACTAAGCCAATCCTTTAAGAATCCTAGTATCTAAAAATTAAATTAGGTTAATGAATATAAATATGTTGCATGGCCAATATAGTTTAGTTGCTTAGGTTAGTGGGCCTCACTAGGTCATCTCGATTAATTGGCTAGTTGAACCTTATTAGGCTTATGACATATATAATATTAATCCAATAAGGCTAGAGTTAATTGGGTTGGTTTAACCTAATACTATTAACTTTATTTTATCTAAGTTTTATATATGAGTACATCTAAGTCTAATAATCACATTAACATTGAATTTTTGATCTCTAATAGTATACTAAACAAAATATATATACAAGATTGTTGGTCTAGAGACTTTATATACTAAGATTAACAAGCCTTAGGGCCAATATAGTGGTTTCCTACACTAGTAAGTGCACTTGTTAACCTATGACTTGGTAGGTTAAGGATAATTGAGAGTTTACTATGATCCACCATGTCTAATGTATTATTCAGTAAAACTATCATAAGCGTAGGATTAAATATATGAACATTGACTCTACTATATGCTAAAATGAGATAAATAATAGTTAAAACTTAAAGTCTTCAATGTGATTCATGGGTTACCATCACCATGTCCGAAAAAATGAAATCACCACTACCACTCCTTGTAAACACCTTTCAAAAATTCTTTTTAACCAAAAAATTTTGTTATTAAGGGGGAGAATGACATATATATATTTCTCAAGAGAACGTACTAAAATTAATATAATGAATAAATTTGAAATTTATTTGAAGCATTTTCCATCTGATAGAGGCTTGATGGCAAACCTTAAGGTTTAGCAATACTAGGCTGTTTTGAAAGTTCGATGGAGGTTGTAAGACCTCATTGAACTGCCCTAGGTACACCATGAGGGTAAGTTGGTTATTTAAAAATTTCTTTAGCACAAATTAGATCTATTAGTACTGTACATTTAGTTCAACCAAATTACAGTTCATCTAGGATGAATCCTTGGATGACCAAATATCATCTTTATCGATTATACAGTACGACAGTTTGTATAGTATGATAAAAAATCAAAATTAAGAAGATTCAATTGATTAATCATAGGATTAAATTAGGCAATTTTTTATACTTCCAGTACTATTAGGTTCATAAAATATGAATAGATTAACAATTAAAAATCAAATTTTATCCTAATATAATGAATGATAAGGTTTCTGATTATAACATATCATCCAGTACGATGTGGTGTTCGTACTATACGATTAATTATATTTCAAAGTTATTTCCTCAAAAAAATAAATTATTTTAAATAATTTGTATAATAATAGAATGTACAATATGATCTATATTATATAATACAATATAAAAAAATTAAAATATTAAAATTTATTTTTTCTCACCAACAGGGCCACCAGGCTAACATACACCCTTACAAAATTTGACTCAAGAAATGCAAAAAAAAAAAAAAGAATATTATAGACTTTTTCAACACACCATATTCTACCAAATCTTGAGACCTGAACCTTCATTGAATGGTACATAATGTACCTAAAATGTTTGTATATGCACAAATAAATAAGCACTACAAATATTAGTAGAAATAAAGAGCCGATCAATAATATATATTATCATCAAATTTATAAACTCGGGAGCTTGAGTTATAATAATCTTCCCCTTTTTGATGATATAAATATTATTGGTTGAATTTGAAACTAATATTATTTTCTCCTAATCTCCCCCTCACTAAGAGAATTATATTAAAAAATAGGAGAAAATATTTATTTAATTATTTATTTTTTATTTTAAGAAAAAAATGAAACTAAATAAAAAATGAATAGATACATCCAAATATCAACTCTCCTTTTTGACATCACCTAAAAGGAGAGATAATACAACACATAAATTGAAGTACATGCATGAAAAAAAAAATTTAAAGAAGGAAAAAAATAACTAAAACACACAATGCAAGAGAAAAAAATGAATCCGTGCAAAAGGTAACTACAACATACAATCATGCATAAAATATAATTATTATTAAAAAATAAAATAGGTAAAAGAACACACAAACAAACTGTAACATACTTCTACCTTATTAGAGTTAATAATTAAATCCTTAGCCATTAAGCATTAGTTCATTTCCTCCTCCTTCTTTTGTTTTGATGAGTCTGAGCTAAGTCTGCCCAGGAGATTTTTCACTTCTTTTCAATTTCCTTTTTTATATTTGGTTTATCCTCACCCTTTTCCTTGATGGGGTTGCTCTTAAAATTGGGGCATTTAGACTTTACATGCATAGGTTTCCTACACCTAAAGCAAATAATGTCAGGAGAAAATATTTCATTTTTACTATTTTTACCTTTGCTCCAATTTTGTTAATTCTTAGTCTTACTCTTGGGGAAACTATTGAATTGGCTTGTTATTAACGTTATCTACTACTCCCATCATCTCCAAAGGCATTTTTATTTATGTCTTTGGCCTTTAACGCTATAGTCTTCTCTATTCACTTATCACCTGTATCTTAAAATCTTTGACTCAGATTTTACTCATAGGGAATGAGTGAGACAGCTGTTTATCAATAGAATAAACATTGAAGTCTTTCAATTAACATATAGAAGTAACTTTGGCATCAAAATTTTAGGTAGATAATGTAGAATTTTGTTAACCTTCTCAGAATTTAAATGTTCTCTACCTAAAGCATTCAATGATTTAACTATTTGAGTAAACCTAGTGTATATGTCTAAGATAGTCTCATTAGGTTTCTTATGAAAATGTTCATAACCATGCAATAAGATGTTCAACCTGAATTGTTTGACTTCAGTAGTACCTTCGTATGTAATGCATAGTCTATCCCAAATGTCTTTTTTAGTCGTACAGGTAGAAACTCTCATGTAATCTTCAGACGTAAGTGCACAGAAAATTAGTTTAAGCATTTAGCATTTAGTTGGGTAAAGACTTGTTCTTCTCTACTCACTTTAGAAAAAGGAGTATTAGTTTTGAATCTATAAACAATATGTAACAGTACAAAATAACCAGGTTGAATCATATACCACATTCTGATATTAATAGATTATAAAAATGTAGACATGCAGATTTTCTAAAAATCAAATAAAATATTGTCAAAAAGTGGCGAACAAGTTATTCAATAACCCCATGAGTTGTTTCAATTTCTAAAGTGTGCCATATATTATTTTTCTTGAGGTTTTCTAAAATGCTACTTTTGAGACCATCTCTAATACCACTTGAAATTTTAGGGGAGATTGTAAGACCTCGTTTAATTGCCCTAAGCAAACAAAGAGGGTAGTGAATTAGTTTTTTAATAATTTCTTAAGCACAAAAATGATCTTTTTAAGATTTCTTAATAATATAAAATAAACAATTTCATCACCCGATACGAAAGCTAATAAACTTATCAATAATTATAAAAATGGTGGTGATAATTTAATCAACTTAATATAACATCAACCACAACTTTTTCAACAAGAAATTTTTAGGAAAATAAATTGCAGAAAAGTAAAATGCAAAAAATAAAAATTAAAATGAGCACACAAGAATTTGTTAGTGGTTCGGTCAAATAATGTCCTGCATCCACTCATTGAAGTCCTCCTCTCCAAGTATTGTACTAAACCTTTTGTAACTCTCATTTAGCCCCTACAACTAGGTGGAGAAGGCATACAAAATCTTTCCACCAACCTGGTGCGGCAGAGGACTTTAATATTTTCACCCTCCTAGTGAGGCAAAGAACGAAGAATCCTTTTTCACCCTCACGGTGATGGCAGAGAACCTAGAATCCTTTTGTACCCTCCTGGTCAAGGCAAAGAATCTCGAATTCTTTTTCACCCTCCTAGTGAAGGGAGAGAACCTGGAATCACATTCACCTTCCTCGATGTATCGGAGTAGCTGGGTCTTTTGACACAAAAGAGTTCTTCTTCCCAAAGCTTTCCTCAGGACAAACCATTCTCTCCCAAGCTCTAGGCTCTCCCTTTAAGCATTTTTCAGATTAAAATAACTCAATGAATTTCAAAAAGACTCTTATAAAGTCTTATGAGAAAGATTAAATAGAGGGCTTAAAAAAATTGCTAAAATTCAATTAAGCCTTCAAAGTTCGTATGGTATGATCACAGGATCGTACAGTACGATACCAAAAATTTGACCTATTTATACTGCATGATCACAAGTTAGTATTATATGATTAGTTCAAATTTTTACTATTCATCTTATTCGATATTCAGTTAGTAGAGTTCGATCAGTTAATTTTTTCCTGATAGTATTATATGATTAGTATTTAGTACAGTATGATCTGTTCAGATTATACTATATAAATGAATAGTAATACATATGATTAGTTCAACTGAATTGCAATTCATCTAAAATAAGTCCTAAGATGATCAAATATCAACTCTATTAGGCAACACTTTCAAATTCATACAGTATGATTAGGTTTGTAAAATACGAATAGAATAACATTTAAAATTTATTTTCTTCTAATTTAATGAACGATAGCGTTTTTGATTTTAACAAATTGTCTAGTACGATGTGGTGTTCGTACTGTACAATTTATTATATTTCAAAGTTATTTTCTCAGATAAAAAATTATTTTAATTAATTTTTATAACAATAAATCATAGAGTATAATTTATATTATATAGTATGATGTATTAAAAAATTAAAATATTTAAATTTATTTTTGCTCCCTTGTATGTGTGTGCATGGTCACCAGGCTAGAATACACCCTTATAAAACATGACTCAAGAAATCAAAAATAGATAAATGAATATTACATACTCCTTCAACACACCATATTCTACCCAATATTGAGCCCTGAATCTTCATTGAATAGTCCATAATATACCTGGAATGTTAGTATACACACAAATAAATATGTGCTAGAAATACTAGGAGAAATAAAGAGGCAATCAATAATATTCGTTATCATCAAAATTATAAACTTAGGAGCCCGAGTTACAATAATCTTTCCCTTTTTTATGATGATAAATATTATTAGTTGAATTGATGGACTAATATTCTTTTCTCCTAATATCCCCCTCACTAAGAGAATTATATTAAAAAAAGGGAAAAATATTTATTGATTTATTTTTAATTTTAAGAAGAAAAAATTGAAACTAATTAAAAGATGAACAAATACAATTAAATATCTACTCCCACTCTTGACATAAAGGAGAGATAATATAACAACAACAACATCAAGCCTTTGTCCCACTACGTGCGGTCAGCTACCTGAATCCTTTTTCTCCATTGTGTCCTGTTAAAAAACAAATTCTCATTTAAATCTAATAAAGAAAGATCATTTTTAATATTTTCTAACAATGTCTTTTAGGTCTTCAAAAAGGAGAGATAATACAACACAAATTGAAATACATGTATGAAACAAGAAAAATTTATAGAAGGGAAAGAATATAACTAAAACACACAACACAGTAGAAAAAAAAGGAAAACGTGCAAAATGAAACTACAACATACAATCATGTATAAAATATAATTATTATAAAAAAAATTAGTTAAACAAACCTTAATATACTTATACCTGATCAGTGTTAACAATTAAATCCTTAGCCATTAAGCATAAGTTTATTACCTCCTCTTCTTGCATCTATTCTGATGAGTCAGAGGCTAAGTCTGCCGTGGAGATTTTTTTCATCTTTTCATTTTCCCTTTTTATATTTGGTTTATCCTCCCCCCTTTTCCTTCACAGGGTGGCTCTTAAAATTAGGGCATTCAGACTTTATATGTCCAGATTTCTTACACCCAAAGTAAATAATGTCAAAAGAAAATTTATCATTTTTACAATTTTTTACCTTTGCTCCAATTTAGTTGATGCTTATTCTTGTGCTTCAAAAAACTTTTGAATTGGCTTATTATTAATGCTATCACTATTCCCATCATCTCTTAAGCCATTTGTATTTATGCCTTTAGCCTTTAGCACTATAGTCTTTTCTATTCTCTTATCTCTTGCTTCCAAAAATCTTTAACTCATATTTTGCTCATAGACAATGAGTGAGCCAAGTAGATTATCAATAGAATAAACATTAAGGTCTTTCGATTTACAAATAGCAGTAACTTTGGCATCAAAACTATCAGGCAGAGAATGTAGAGTTTATTTAACCTTCTCAAAATTTAAAAGTTCTCTATCTAAAGCATGCAGTGATGTCACTATCTGAGTAAATATGGTATACATGTTTAAACTAGTCGCGTTAGGTTTTATGTAAAAAAGTTCATTACCATGCAATCAGATGGTCAACCTAGATTATTTTACTTCACTAGTACCTTCATATGTAATGCATAGTCTATCCAAAATACCCTTTCCAATAGTACAAGTAGAAACTCTGATGTAATCTTCAGAATTAAGTGCACAGAAAAAAATAGTTTAAGCATTTAGCATTTAGTTTTGTAAGGACTTATTCTCCTCAACTCATTTCAGAAAAAGGAATATTAGTTTTGACTGTACTAATAATACACGATGATACGGAATAACTAGGTTGAATCATATGCCAAATTTTGATATCAATAAATTATTAAAATGTAGACATGCAAATTTTTTAAAAATTAAATGGAATATTATATAAAAGTGGCAAATAAGTTATTGAATTACTCTTCGTGTTATTTCTATTTCCAAAGTGTTCCATGGATCTTTTCTCTCAAGGTTTTCTAAATTACTACTTTTGAGACCATCTCTGATACCAATTAAAATTTTGGGGGAGTTTATAAGACCTCGTCTAACTGCCCAATGCACACAAAGAGTGGGGTGAATTGGTTATTTAAATTTTTTTTTGGTCATAAAATAGGATCTTTTTGAAATTTCTTAATAAAATAAAATAAACAATTTCATCACCCAATGCGAAAACTAATAAACTTATCAGCAATTATAATAATGGTGATGATAATTTAATCAACTCAATATAACATCAACCACTTCTCTTTCAACATATAATTTTTTAGGAAAATAAATCACAAAAAAGTAAAATATAGAAAATAAAAATTAGAATGAGCATACAAGAATTTTATAGTCGTTCGATTAAAAAATAACCTATGTCTACTCCCCTAAGTCCTCCTCTTTAGTTTTTGTCCTAACCCTTTAGTGACTCTCCTTTAGCCCTCATAGCTAGGCGAAGAAGCCATTATAATATCTCTTCCACTGACCCAGTGCGCTAGACAATCATAATCTTTTCACCCTCCTAGTGAGGCAAAGAATATGAAATCATTTTTCACCCTCATAGTATAAGTTCACTAGAGCAACTGTGTAGAACTCCCTCTCAAACTCCCTTGAAACCCACAAGGATCTTCTCCTTCTCTCACAAACTCTAGTCTTTCTCTCCCAAGCTCTAGGCTCAGTCTACAAACATTCTTCAGAAGAAAATAACTCAATGAATGCCAAAAATACTCATATAAAGTCTTATGAGAAAACTTAAATAGAGGGCTAAAAAAATCCTAAAACTTTAATCCAGCTATTAAAGTTTATACAATACAATCATAGGATCATTCAGTATAAAACCCAAAATTTGACCTATTATTATTAAATGATCACCAGTTAGTACAGTACGATCAGTTCACATTTCACTATTTGTACTATACGATATTCAGTTAGTACATTACAGTCAATTCAATTTTTCCTATTGGTGTTGTATGATTAGTATTTAGTATAGTATGATATGTTCAAATCATACTGTATAAATGAACAGTAGTACAGTACATTTAGTTCAATCAAATTATAGTTCATCCTGGACAAATCCTAGGAGGATCAAATATCATCCCTATTTATTATATAGTATGACATAGTTCGTACAGTATGATAAAAAATAAAAATTAAGTAGATTTGACTAATTAATTATTGGAATAAATTAGGCAATATTTAAAAATTGTATAGTACGATTATGTTCATATAATACTAAAAGGACAACATTTAAAATTAAAATTTTTGCCTAATTTAATGAACGATAGGGTTTCTAATTATAACATATCATACATTAATGTGCTGTTCGTACTATACTATAAGTTATATTTCAAAATTATTTTCTCAGATAAATAAAATATTTTAACTAATTTTTGTAGCATGACTTTCCATGTCTATGAAATTTAACCATAGGTCCTTAAAGACCTTATGAGTATTGAATAGAAATTTTAGGTTATTTGAACATTTATAGGACTTATTATAATTTTTTAATTTTAAAGATATCTATACATTTCAATAATTAATTAGGGAAAATTATGCAAATTAAGATTAAATCAAGGTCAAACTAACCCTAAGAGCAATATGCGTAATTTATCTAAATTGCAAGCAATGATTATTGGTGGTTTGTTAGCTATGAATTTTCAAATTTATAGGCCAAGAAGTGACCTTTGAATTTAAAAATACATTTTAGGTTAGAGGTAGATTCAAATCAGTTTGAGAAAATTCAGGGATGATGAGTAGGAGTTATATATTTTGTTTGATATGCCCACAAAGCTTCTTCTAACTTTTCATTTTATTGATTCTTATTTTCATCTAAAATTTTCTTTAGAATTTGCACCAACATTTTATTGATTGCCTCAACCTATTATTGGCTTGAGGGTAATAAACTATTGAGTATCTCCAATCAATAATATGATGTTTAGCAAAATGATTTATTTTTCTACTTTTTAAAGATGGACCATTATCAGATATGATATTAAAAGGAACACCAAATTGATATATGATATAATCTTTAAAGAAATTCAAAACATGATGTGCTTTAACTTCACACATTGAAATAACTTTAACCTATTTTGAAAAGTAATCCTTTGCTGCTAAATGAATCAGTTACCTTTTGAGAATGGTTGATCAACCAGACCATTGATATCCATGTCTTAACTTTCAAAATGCCATGAGGAAATTGTTTGATGTAGAACATTTAATGGTTGATGCAGAATTACACCATATTCATGACACATATGGTAATGATGTGTAGCATTCATACAGTCATCTAACATCAAAGGCTAGTATTATCCAATTCATTTTTTCTTTAACTTAATTTTTGGATAGGGCTAGTGAGTGCCAAATAATTCATCAGGCACTTCTTAAATAGTCTTCTAGGTTTTAAGTTCACTGAGATAACATAGCAACATCTGATAAAAAAGTCTCCAATATTTGGTGTCATTTATTAATATATATAAGAATGGAATCTTCTTTAATCTAGTCGGTAATTGGCTTTTCTCAAGGGAGTTTTCTTTCTTGCAAGTATTCAATGAAGAGTTGTTTCTAATCCACAAATTCATTACCTATAGCAATAACATTCTTGCCCTCTACAAGGAATTCTCTATTTATATATTCCAAGTCTATGGGTGACAAAATCTTATGATCATTTACCTATACAAAAATGAAATATATTTTTAGACAGGATAATTCTTTTTCAAGCTTTGTCAGGGAGTTCACCATAATTTTTTTTCATTGCTTATCCATATAAATTTACCTTTAGAATTCACTCAAGGAGCTTCATTATATTCTTGTGATATCGGATAAGATTTTCTTTTAACACTTCATAAATCCTAGTAACTTGATTAATGACCAGTTATTAATCTCTAAAGATCTCAATTTTTTTGATCTCATTTAAGATTATCAACTCTAAAGCAGTTATTAGTACCTTGTACTCATCTTTGTTGTTCATACAGGATTCTGATAAATGATAAGAGTAATACATCAGGCCTTTATCTTGAGTTTTTAAATATTATTCTAATTATAGTTTTTCTTACGATAACATCTGATAGTTTTTTATCTTTTTAAAAAGATGTAGCACCATCAAAATATACCTCCCAAGTAGAGCTTTCCATTATTTCAAGATTCATAATCTGATCATCAGGAAACTCATCAATTAAAGGTGAATCATTAAGAACTAGAAGTATTGTTAGGAAATTTATTAGTGCTTGTTCTATCACAATATGTAAGGGAGTGAATATTATATCAAACTTTTGCAGGATCATAGATTATTGGTTAATTGTCCAGATAATGTATGATGAGTTCTGAGATATTATAATGGATTAACCTGGGATATTAACTTGACTTTATGAGAAAACATGTAATGCCTTAATTTTTTAGCAATAAAGATTAAGGACAAATAATATTTAATAATAGGAGGATATTATGTTTAATAGGAAGAAACCAACTACTTAGGTAATAATGTCCATTCTCCTTCCTTCCTCATAAATTTAAGCTAATAAGGTGCCAAGAGATTCACTTAAAGCTATTGTATACAAGATTATTGGCTTTCTAAAAATAGTAGAGGCTAAAACTTGAGGTGTCATCAAGTACTACTTTATACTTTCATAAGACTTCTAACACTTATCATCCCACTATAAATGAGTATCTTTCTTACATAAGGTGATGTGGTGCGTGGCTAGCTAAATGCATATATTAAATAAAATAGTCCTTAGGGTCAATTAATGCTTAGCTTTTCTTTGATATAGATTGCTCAATAGATATGTAAGTATATGTGTTGATCAAGTAATAACGTGATTGAGAGAGCGTTGATCTCATGAGAAAGTGTTTTTCTAGGTTACAGTTATACTAGCACTGTCTACTATAGATACAAGATTTATCTAACTGAATAAAAATTAAGGATTTTGGATTCTGCCACATACAGAGAAAGGAAAAAAAGATAAATAAGACACTAGATATTAAAAATATTTTAGAGTAATGTATGTAAAATAATAAACTGTTCCTAATGAGACTTTTAAATGTTGATGTAGATATGAGCATATGCATCCCTTGATCTTTGTCAATCTTGTAGGGATGAAAAGGGAGGTTTATAAACTTCCTATAATTCCAATAGCTCTATAGAAACTTGAAGGATTAATATCCTATATCTAGGGATGCCAATATTCCATTACAATACTTTTATTTGTTTTCAATATTCCTCTGTCGAGATAATATATCATACTAGATAATAACTATACACATGGCCCTTATATGTATTAAATTAAGAATAGGAGATATTAAAAGCATTCATATCTTCATTTAAGGCATAAGAGTCTTAATTAGTAGTTTTAATGTGTTCACAACATTTACCCAAAACTCAAAAATTAGCTACACATGATAAAGATAGAAAGCAAATGGATCTTAATTTCATATATAAAAGAGAAGATACAAGAGAAAAATTATGGTAAAATGTCACCAAAATTGTATAAATATACTCTCCTCACTCCTTTCTCCTCCAAATGTATGATTACTCAAAACAAGATAGGTTAAGGTTATCAAAGAAAGTATCTTGCTCTTCCCTAGCCTTCCTTAGACATGACTTTAAGGGGTATTATAGAAAAGTATAACTCCACACTATTTATGGCATAAATCTTACAAACATCAAACTAAAAACTATTTATACTAAGTACAAGAATGGCTTAGGCATTGTAGTTCTTCACGTGGTGGCACTGTGATATTATAATATAAACTGGCACCTCGGGGCTGTTGTGCTTGCTACACTGTATTAGTTTTTTTTTTTTTGCGGGAAACCCACACAGGGGCTATGTATTGATTAAAATAAGAATTACAAGGACTTTAAAAGAGACCTCGAGCTCACTACTTCTCAAAAGAGCTACAAAAAAATTAAAATAAAAACATATGAGCTTAAGTTCCCTCCTAAAAAAAATTACAAAATAACCTATGTACATTCTATGAGGGTGGCAAGCAACCAACACCCAAAAAATATGAAAGATCCTCTGATAGATAGTAAGGATAATCTCTTGTCTAAAAACGTTAGGAACCTACCAAAAAAATACTAGAAGGAACTTACAAAATAACAAGAGCAGCTCAAGAGAATTTGCATAACCAAACAAAAGACCTGCAAAGATAAATAGGATTCATAGAATTCATGATAGTGACCTCATTAATAATATAGTTTAGAATACCAGAGTCACAACCACTATTCAAAAAAGAAGAAAAAATAACTAGATAAATAACAGCCAAGGGGGAAAGAACTGGGTATAACTAGCACCAGCAGAAAATGAAGCCATGGGTAATATTAAGAAGCAACCCTAGATTCTAAATGATATGGAAGCCACAAGAAATAATTAACTTCTTAGGCAGACCCTCTAGAAAAATAGTAGAAGAGCTAACAGATAGCGTCAAACAGCCATGCAAACCACACCAAAAGAAGGCAAAAGGAGATCCATCCAACTGGAAAATTCGGATAATACCAGTAAATTGAGAATTGCTACAAGGCTCAACATAGGTGAAATTAAATTTAATCTACACACTCTCTTTCTCTAAGTCTAATTACTCGTACTTTAATTCAGTATTCAATGTATAGCTTTTATGTTCAAAGTAAGATAATGACTTAGATAATTTTTTTGGTTGGCAAATTATAAATTAATGTGCTTTGTTCATTCAAATTATCACCTGAAGTTTATAATTATTATTAATTTTAAATAAGTTTTAATTACTATTTTTATTTTGGCTAAATAAATAAATAATAATTAAGAATAATTCTTAATAGTTAAGCATGTGTGGGAAGCTTAATTAAATGTAGATGACATAATAAAAATAATATAAATTAAAATAACTAAAGATTATCACAAATAAATGTAACTAAGCTCAAAATGATAAACTTGCATTTTTGTTAAATAAAATGCTCCAAGGTAATGAAATACATACTAATAGAGATAAAAACAATACTATAGTGCATGAAGCACTACTTTCCAAATCCTAATCCATTTAAGACCATCAATCATCTATTCTCATTAGTATTACCATATTATTGTTCCAAATGGCTCTCATAGATATTACAATAACCACTACCATAGGGATCTCCCCCAAGAAAAGAATTGAAAAATAAATAAAAGTAAAACAAAATATGAACAATAATAACAATATTAAATACTCTATCTTCTCTTCTAGCAAGCAAGTCAACAACTAAACAAAGAAAAGAAAACAACAACCCACAATCATTTAGAATCTCTATTTTTGTCTTTCTCATCATCATCATTAGGTTTGGTTCAAATGAAAGACTGGTATGCTAGAGCTGTAAAAGGATGAAGTTGGTTTGGATTTTCAATAAAGGGTGCTCCTTCTGAACATCCCCACTAATGCTTCATTGAATTCGGTTGTATAGTGGTAATGCTTTTCTTGCAATCCTAAGTAATGAGACTATCAACTCTTGCTCTCCTCATAAAAGTTAGTGTATCAATCCTGCAGCTCTCTCAAATCTGCCACCAGCTAACCTAAGAGTTTAAGGGTCCTATCACTCCTACTATTGTTGGGTCTACTAGTCAAACTGTGCTCATTGGGTCCAGCCTCCTTCTCTACACATTATCTTTTAAAACTCTGTATTTTTGTCTTAGTGAGGTCTAAAATAGAAAAAAGATTTGTCTCACTCGATATACTCTAACAACAATAATAACACATAGAGAATAAATTAGAGAGAGATGACCTAAACCTACAGAGGTGGTGCCTCTAAAGATATACATAAGAGATGAATGAATAAGCTATCCAACATTAATAGAGTGCCCCACCTGAATAGAATAATTTCAAATAACTCACTCCCTAGTGACTCTAGTTATATATCTTGTTGTTAAAAGATGAGCAGAAATGAATTAATGACAAACCTTAAAAACTTTGGTCAAACAGGTGGCTGGAAAATTAATCATCATTCTAATAAGTGTAAATTATGTACTATTTATTATATTTAAATTTCAATAAAAATGTATTATTTTAATTATTTTTGTAGAATAAAAACTAAAAAATAGTGAAAAATACAAAGGAATAGGCGGTACTGCGGTACAAGAAAATTCAAGATCCAAGAGTCACATCACTAAAGTGAAAATGATGTGCCTGTTCACTTTATAATTGTTCCACATCACCATGCACCATGGTGGAGCAAATATTTTCGCACTGAGGCATTAATTCACTTTCGAGCATTGTTGTTCCAATCACCTATTCTATGTTTTTTTATTAATAGATATTCTATTCTATTTATGAGGAAGTTTAATCACTTGTGTAAAACTTAGTACTTTTTAATATGCTTCTCTAGTACCCTCTTAGAGTAAAATCTAAGGGAGGCGAGGGAAGTATATAAGATAATCTGTTAGAGTATTTAGCTTATAGATGTTGAAGTAATTTACTTTTAACAAATTTTAACTGTACTATTAAAATAAGTGTATACTTAGACCTACTTGTATCATGTATCTGATTTTTCTTGTTATTAATATTATTTTATTTTATTTATTGTTGTGTATCCATTCTTACAAGCTTTATAGAACTTGAATGAAACCTTTATTATTTGATTTTAAAAATGTTTATATAAGTACCAGATCAAGATCATTCTAAACCTCTTAGAAATTATGCTAAACCTTATACTAGACAGAATGCATCAGAGCATTAATTGACCTACTATCTAAACTAATAATACTAAATTAAAACTTGCCATAATTCAGACGGTTCAAAATTCCCAATTTGGAGGAACTCTTGTTGAAGATCCCAATTTACTCTAAGCTAATTTCCTAGAAATCTACAAAACATTTATGTGTAATAGTGTAAGTGATGATGCTATTAAGCTTATATTGTTTCCATTTTCTCTATGAGATAAGGCTAAGATAAGGGCTGAATTCTTTATCCTTAGGTTTTATAACCACTTATAATAAGTTGGCTCACAAATTTCTTGCTAAGTATTTCTCACCGTTAAAGACTACCAAACTTAGAAATGATATCATATCTTTTACCCAGTTTAAAGAAGAATCAACTTATGAAAGTTGGAAGAGATTTAAGGAAATACTTATGAAAATGTCCTCACCATGCCTTACCTTATTGGTTGGTTATTCAATCCTTATATAATGGATTAGAAGGATCTCCCAAAGCAATCATAAATATTGTAGCATGAGTATCTTTAATGTCTAGGCCAATTAAAGAGGCATATGAATTAATAGAAGAAATGGATCCTAATAATTTTTAGTTGCCTACTGATAGGGTAAATCCTAAGAAGCTAGCTACAATTTGTGAATCATATGCATTGTCAATTTTAACTGTACAAGTTGTAGCAATTTCTACAAAATTAAACAAAATAGGAAATAATTCAGGATCGGTATTTTAATCATCTATGCAATTGGAAGAACAAGATTAAAATTCTAATGGAGATAATAATGTTTAAGGGATTTAAAATGTTAATTTAATTAAAAGATAAAATAATCCCTAATCCAATACATATAATCTAGGTTGGAGGAACCATCCTAATTTAAATTGGTTAAATAATATTGGTGATAATAATCAATGGAATTTAGGTTAAAATAATGAAGGAGGAATTTGGAATAATCTTCATCAATCTTTTGTTAATTCTAAACCTTTTTTATCCTCTAGGATTTAATCAAAACAATTAGTCTTAAAAATAACCATTGAAAGATGTAGTAATATAGTTAGAAATTAAATTGCAAAGTCAAGTAGCTTTTATTAAAAAAATTGGAAACTAAATTAGGTCAATTTGTAATTTTAATTAGTAGTATGCCTCTTGAATCATTGCCTAGAAATACTAAAGTTTATCAAAAGGAGAAAAGAAAAGATCATAGTGGAAATCACTTGAGGAGTGGTAGTGACTAACCCCAACAAAATTGATAAATCAGGCAAGTCTGGCTGAAGACTATAAACATAGCACTTGTGGGAGGCAATCAACTTGTGTCGATAGTTATCTTTATTATGATGTTAGAGTGGTGCCTTAAGCATCAGTTATCCTGTATCAATTGATTAGTTTTAAATGTATCACATGTTTTTTTTTTGAGCAATTTATCATTCATATGGAAAAGCATGTGTCATTAACTTTAGTTCTAAATTGCTTGAATTTACATTTGATTTAATTCTCCTTAAGATTACACAATTACATTAATATCTATACTTTTTAATTTTTTATTTAACTAGAATAAAAATAATTAAAAATTATGTAAAAAAAGGATAGTAATAAAACCCTTTATTATAGTTTAAACATTACATTATATTTCATAGATTTGAGAACTTAATAATTAACTAACATAGATCATTTAAGATATTGACTTAACTTGAATTTATAAGTTATACAATAATACATTGACCTTTGAATTAAAAAAATAATAATAATTAAGATTAAAAGAGTTGACCTGTGTAGCTTAATATTGAAAAAAAATCATAGTAATTTGAAATTGAAACTAGTGAACTTAATAAATTCATAGATTAAAATAATTATGATTGTAAGAGACTATAAGCAAAACTAAAATTCCAAATTATTATGTGCTCCACAAAAAAAAGAGAAAGAAATGAAAATAGTTCCAAAATAAAATAAAAGAAGAAGAGTATATTCAAAAAATGATATCAGTTAAATACTTAAAGTCTTACTGCAACCCTATACTTGAATTTACAAAGGTAGGATAGGAGAATTAGTGGAGATGATGGTGAACTAATGAAATTTTAATTTTAACTATAAACATGTCTAATCTTTACGCAGCATTATTCATTTTAAAATTTCAATAATCGATGATTATATTCATAACTTATAAATCCAAAATAAGCAATGGTAAGGGTGATGGGTTAGGATAATTATTAGAAATTTTCAAAACATGAATTGTAATCTTATTCATTTTAACTAATTTAGACTTTGACGTATTATCCAATATTTTAGTAATTTTAAATTATCAAGTTTTGCTTTAGTTATTAAATTAATAAAAATTGCATATTAATTTTTTTATTTGCTTGAGGAAAAGCAAGAGTTTAAGCTAGAGAGTATTTGATAAATTATGTGTTATTTATTATATTTAAATTTAAATGAAAATGTGCTATTTTATTTATTTTTGTATAGGAAAACTAAAAAATTGTGAAACATTTAAAGGAAAAGGCAGCGCCATAGTGCCAGAAGAAATACCACCACCGCACTCCTCTCAACATCATTGAAGTGCCACTTATTGGACATTACAGTACCATACTCTTTATTTATGAGTACCATAGCGGCATCACATTCAACACCATAGCATTTGATGGACCACTGCATAAAAAAATAAGCTTAGTAGCACTGGGGTCTCGGGAATATGAATGCTACAGTGCCACAAGTTTCAGTGCCTCCACCTAGGTCCCGTAGTGCTCCAATTTCCTTAGTGTTATAGTGCTATAGTTATAACTTCAAAGATATACATTGCTGAAGTGAAAAGATGTGTTTGTTCACTGTATAACTATTATACATATTATAACGCCACGATAGAGCAAATATTTCCAAGCTGTGGTACTAGTTCACTTTTGTGCGCTGTGGCGCCACAATTTTTAGTGCTGCAACATCAAAAAACTTTTGTCTTTTCCTATAAATAGATGTTCTATTTTATTTGTGAGTGTTTTAAAGGTTTTTTTTTGGAAAAGAGAAAGCAATTGAAATTTTAATTTCTTGGTGAATATTTGAAATTATCCTTTAAATTTTAATTTTTAAATCGAACATACCATTAAAAATAATATATTGCCTCAAAAGCTAGAGATAAAATTTTCAAATGGGTTCAAACTAAGAATTATGAGTTTCATCTTGAATATCATAGCTAAATTTAGGAAGGAATTACATATGACGCCTTAGGGTCAAAATAAAGTTCGATCAAATATTTTGTTATGATAATCAAAATGTGTTATAGTTAAATTCATATCTTAGGTCATAACAACAAATGAGATATCTTCTAAAGGGAAGAAAGTACCATATCTTATTAATTACTCAAATATAATGATAATGAACTTCATTGGTTTTCTTAGTTTTCATAAAGAGAATTAACTAATTTTTAAACTGATATGGGGTCTTAAATCTCGTACTAAAACATCCCTCTTAGTTAATTACATCATAGGAAGCTTAAGTTTCCTACGAATTCTCTCGATTAAAATAATAGAAGAAATTTTATTTTTGATATTTCAAAGAACGATATAAAGGGACTGAGGTTAGAATTTCAATAATGTTGGGATTTAATTTTGAACACTTATTTCTGGAAGTTAATGGAGAAGGAGTAGGAGGTATTTTGGGATTCTGAAATAATTTAAAAATGCCTCAATCTGTCTTATGTGTTGGCTTTAAATTTTGGTTTGAAGAGAAATTTTTTATTCAAATTGATAATTTATTAGAATATGTGGATTATATTCTTGAAGGTGGGGTCCTATGATTTTTGGTTCGCTCCAAATCCTAAGTCCATTTTGGGCACTAAGTCATAGTGGCCAAAATTGAGCTAATGTAGTGCAAATTTAAACTTATGCCAGCCTGTATTAGGGAGCCAGCTAACCACCTAACACTTCAAAACCATGAAACAAATCTTTTATAAAAGATGAATGGGCTGTTATTTAAGTTTTGAGGAATTAGGGTTGATGTCTAGAAAATGTCCTAAGTGGCCCATTACTTATGTAGGGTGATTATACTTTTAATGCAATTAAAATTTTATTGATTTAATTAGTTTCTAAAGCAATGTATAATAATTGACCTCGAATGCAAATGTAATATGAAGCAATTTTAAAAAGGTTTAGAAAATAAGTTTTACCCTAGAGATTACACAATATCCTTTTGACACAACTGCTCCCTAATAGGCCAGGTAGTCTAGCATAACCCATAAATGGGGAGGTGCCTAACAAGGAAGAGAAGGTATTAAGATGTATGTATGAGACTCTCATCAAACTCGAGCTTACTTCTTAAAATCGATTAAGTTTCTTTATTAGCTTAAAATTTCTATTTAAATTACAAGTATATAAGTTCTAATCCCTAAAGTATGGCTAGTTAAAGTTTTGATTAAGCCACCTTAATTTATAGTCATGCATCAGCATGGCCACCTACTAAAAATTCTGTAAGCATCTAGATCGCGAAGTTTATTTCACCTTCCTTAGGGTCAAATTAATAGCCTTATAGGCCTGGGTTACCTAGTAATAACTAATAGTATTTAATTAATTTAATTTATTAAAATTAAGGGGTTTATAATTCTTTTTAAATTAATTAATTTATTGTTGAATAGAATCATTAAGTTAATTAATATTTGCTATAAACTGGTTCGTGACACTATCAAAGTGGGCTCGAGGAACTAGGCCTCCTTAGGACACATAGCCATGCAGTTCAAAGTAATCCTTCCTAAAAATGAGGTTGATGTAGTTAAATTAAATATTTAATTATGATTAATTAATTAATGATCGATTGATTTTATAGTTTTACACTCCATTGATTTTAAATATTAAATTATTCTATTTGTAGTGTTGTCACAATCGGCTTGTGGAACCAGGCCTCCTTCGTACACTTAGCCCTGCAGCTTAAGGAAGATTATCACTGGAGTTCTTGTTTAAGTATTTGGGGGTTGGTCACCTTATTTTAATTATTAAGTTGATGTATACTGAAAATTTGATCAATTATTGAATTTTTGGAATTTTAATGAACTATTTAAATTATTAAATTAAGGGGTTCAAATTTCACTTTTTAATTTAAGTTGAATTCTAAAGTTTTAACATTTTCCTAAATACTAGACCTTGAGATGAGTAAAATCACACTAAGTTTATTGTATTTGGATTTTTCCAGATTAAGTTATCATTTTTGGAAGTTTTGATGTGTTTTTGAACTAGAATTGACCAAATTGTTGACTTTTTGACTTTAACTTATTTCTAGAAGTTTGATATTTTTAATAAATACTAGACCCTTAAAGAAGAATAATATTTTTGAGTTTGCTCAATTTAAATTTCTTTGGAATTAGTTATGGATTTTCAAAGTTTTGGTATTTAATTGAATTAATTAGTTAATAAAAGAGGTTTTAATGATTTTTCGCCAAACTCTCTTCAAACTTCTTGAAATCACTCCCAAAAGATCAGGGATGGTCTGTAGGGGTGTTTCCAATAGTTTTTAATTTATTTAGAATTTTTAATATTTTTTAATTTATTAATTTAATTAATTAATTCAATTAATTATTAATTTTTATTAAAAATTAAATTATGCTCAAATTAGAGGTCTAATGATGGGGCTTTTAATTTTTTTATATATCGAGATTAATTCTTAATAGGTTGACATATTATTTGAATTTTTTGGAGTTAAATTTGATTTATTACACTTTTTGAAGTTTTAAGGTCCTTAAAAAGGCTAATTTTTAATTTGATTAATTTTTTACCAAATGGGCTCCAAATTTAGTGAAATTTGAACCTAAGGTGTGTAATGTTACTAAGTTTAGTGTTATAAAGTTTAACCCTATTGGGTGTGTGTGGAGTTTTCTAAGAGTTTTTTAGGTTTTCTAGACATTGATCGTAATTACTTTCCCTAGGTGTAACCATTATTTCAATGGATTTGAAACTTTGGTCAACTAACCCTAACATAAATGCAAGCACACCATAGCAAACACATAAAAATTTATCAATTTGGATAGTTAAAAATTTTTGAAGTTTTGGGTCCAAAATGGACTCATTACCTTGTAAATTCACCGCACAAAAATCCAGAGAGCATACGAACCTAAGAAAAATGTAGAAGATGCCAATGATGCTCAAAAACATTTCACCAAAAATTTGGCCCAGTTTAACCAATAGATTACGAGAAAATTGAGAAAATTTGAATCTAAAAAAAATTGAAATTCTCACAATTCACTAGTAAAAATACATTGCATTTAATTTTAATAAATACTAGGTCATAATACCTTTTAAATGACACGAAAATTACTCAATTTTGTTAAAAATTGAATTTTCTATGAATTTTCAAAGTTTCAAATAAATTAATTGATTTTTTAAATCATTCTAGTCAATTCCGGCTAACACAATGCGATGCAGAGCGCCGTCACCCTTATTTTAATACACATGGCACTCGATCTCAGTTGTCAGATCCAAATCATATGTGATGGATGGATGAGACCTTAGCACATCGATCAAACTTGAACTATATGGTGCACGTTCGAGTCCTATGGTTGTCCGTAGTCAAGCTAGGGATGGCATGAAACGTTTTAATCTGTTCGATCATGCTGAAAACGTGATTGGATGATTCTAATCGAACTAGATTGAATTAATTTCATTTTGGAATTAAAATTTCAAATGCTCATAACTGTAAAAATACTCATCCAAATTCTTCAAAATTTGAAGCATGAGCTCATGACAACTTAAGTTTTCATTGCTTGGAGTTTGGAGGCTCCATGCACTAAGGGTTTTGAGAAGTTTCAAATTTAAGATTTAACTAAAAGTTGAGTCTTCTAACCAACCAGTGAATAAATTTTAATGATCTTGGAATCCTTTTATTCCTGGTGATGCTCTCTCTAACTTTGTAGAAGACTCCACGAGCAGATGATTGAAGTATTGAAAGTTGTTGGGCAAACCTCACTTTCTATCACTAGAACCCTCTCTCTTCACCAAAATTGTGTTTTGAGGCTTGGGTTTGTTGGAGAAATGCTTTGGAAAGCTTAGGAGATGGTTGTAGAAGCTGGAGGAGGGGTTTGGAGAGCTGGGGGTGGCTAGAGAAGGAATTTTAATGAAATGAGAGTGAATTCCATGCTTTTGGTCAAGTTTCTTTACTTAATCTATTGCTTTTTGATTGAATGGCTTGGAACTTTTTGGGAGAGGGTTGGATGCATGCCAAGTGTCCTCAAAGCTATTAAATGCTAGGGGAGAGGGCTTGAGTTGAGAGAGACTTCTCTTAGCTTATGGGAAGGGGGACCACACCCCTTTTCCCCATTTGGTTAAATCACAACATTGTTTGGTTTTAAAAGCTATATTAGGGTCTCATTGGGAGGGGAATGAGCTTCTTTACATCAAGTAGGGTATTATTTGAATGGAGGAAAGGATTAAAAATGTGGTATGGCCACATAAGCTCATATGAGAGTATATTTGATCACTTGACTTATCAAACCAGTCAATGGGGCTTATATGGTAATCGAGGAGGTGTATTTGGCTGCTTGGATGAGTAGCCAAGTATTTTGAGTCATGGCCATGGATTTTGGGCCAAGTGCATAAGAATGGAGAGGGTTTTAACTCATGTAATTGAGTTGACCAAGTCAAATTAAGGGGGATTTGACTTAGAGAAAATTTGGACATGTAGGAAATGTCCAATTGAAGTATTTGGAAGGGTTATTCTAGTTTGAAATGGCTTGAAGCATTGATTTTAACATTAGTGTAGGTTAAGAGTTGGTTTGGTCAATAATGGTTGACTAAACCCATGGGTTTGGTTTGTGTCCAACAAGTTTAAATGATTGATTTTAGACTAATGGAGGTGATCTCTTGCAATGGAATGGTCATGTGAGGTGAAATGACCATTTTGACCCTCAAGGGGAAAATTGATCAACATGAGTTGACTTGGTCAACCATGCATGATCAAGGCTTGAATTTGATTCTAATGTATTTCAAATGATTTTTAGGATACATTAGAGGAGGTTTCATTGCTTGGTGTAGATTGGCCTTGTTGAAGTTTGGAGAAAACTTCAATTTTCCCATTAAAGGGCATTTTGGTCATTTGGACCCTTGGTTAATTATGGGACAACCTGGGTTCAGCAAAGTGTAGTTCTATATTGAACATGTCATAACAAGGGTTATGGATATGGTTGAGGGTTTTTGGGAAGGTCTTAAGCTCAAATTTCATAAGGTGGAAATCAAGAGGCATAGGTTATAAATATTTGAAGGTTTTGCAGCCTTTGGGTTTCAATTGAATTTTTGGGCTTTGACATCTTAGATTGTCCTCAAATTTGGAGGGTTGACCCTAGGGACATACCTAATCAATATAAAATTGATAGATAATGAATCAGGTGTCATTTAACAAGGTTTTGAAGTGATTGAAAAATCACCTAAAAGGGGTTATGGGACATAGGCCCTTAACCTTAAATTTTGGTCTAGAAATTTGGATTTGAATGGGATTTTGGATTTGATTAATTCAATTTAATTTATTCACATCAATGAAAATTGGTTAGGTGATTATTGAATATTGGATAAAGAAAATCAGGTGGTGATCACTAAGTGCTAGTGCATTGAGCTGGGTAGTGTACTATGTCACCTAACTACAATATAGAGCTATATCTTCAAGTTATTTTAGATTGATATCAACTAGATGATTGAAGTTGATTAAAGTTTGATTGAAGTTTTATTAAAGACTAGATGAATCCAGATAGGTGTAGGATGATGTTTGCAATGTTGATTGAGTTATGGATGATTCGCAGCTTAATGACTATCAATCATCATCTCAACACACAAGAGTTTAGATAGATCCTGATGACTTCATGCAGAATGAGGTCAACAAATAGACCCCCAGTACCAAATTGATTTTAGTTTGATTGGTGTTGACCAAATGGAAAGGTTAAATATGGGATTTTGATTCAAAGGAAAGGGAGCACCAAGCCTTAGAGAATCAAGATTGAATTAATACTACCCATCTTAGGATTAGATCCCCTAGTGGTTCCATGAAGGACATGATCCACCACTAGCAAATGATCATATGAAAGGGAAGCCTGACATGGGAACTCACACTTAACCATAGAGGATCAAGATTAAATTTGATACTAAGGTGGTGCCATAGAGGGCATACTACACCACTAGTGGATCTAATCCTATGGAAAGAATGAATGATGACTCAAATCCGACCTTAAGTAAAAGAATAATAAAGTGGTGCCATGAAGGGCATGCTCCACTACTAGTGTATGATTGTATGGAGAGGAAGCCTGAGGTGAGGACTTATACCTAACCATTGATAATAAAAAATGAATTAATACTAGGGTGGTGCTACAAAGGGAGTGCTCCACCACTAGTGGATCTAATCCTAAGGAAAGAAAGCATTATGACTTACATCTAACCTTAAGAAAAAGAATACTAAAGTGGTTCCACAAAGGGTGTGCTCCACTACTAGTGGGTGATTATATGGAAAGGAAGCCTGTGGTGGGGACTCACACCTATGCATAGATCAAAAAGGTTTCATTTAATATTGGGGTGGTTCCATAAATGGCTTGCTTCATCACTATTAAATCTAATAATAAGGAAAGAAAGCACGATGACATACATCTAACCTCAAGGATTGGAAAGCCAGAGTGGTACCATGAAGGGTGTGCTCTGTTACCAGCAGATAATCATATGGAGAGGAAGCCTGAGGTGGGCATTTACACCTAATCATAGAGGATCATAAATGAATTTGTACTAGGGTGGTGCCAAAAAGGGCATGCTCCACCACAAGTAGATCTAATCATAATGGAAGGAAGTATGATGACTTACACATAACCTTAAGGATAAAAATGCTAGAGTGGTGCCACGAAGTTCGTGCTCTACTACTAATAATTTTAAGCTGGAATGGTGGATCAAAATTGAATTATTACAAGGATGGTGCTATAAGGGGTGTGCTGTATCACTAATGGATCTTATCCTAAGGAAAGAAAGCATGATAACTCACATCTAACCTTAAGGATAAGAAAGATTTTAATTTTAGATAAAAATATAAATTTGTAGGATTTCTAAATTTGACTTGATTTTCTTTTTTTTGAATTTGGAATGTTTTGAATTCAAAATTTTTGAATTTCAAGAATTTTCTTTGATGTTAAATTAGATACTCATCAAGTATGGTACTTCTTGAATAATTTCCTTAATGACTAAAATCATTTGGTGTTATCATTCATAATCAAACAATTAATATGAACCTTCCTCATAGATCATCTCTACGATGATCGATCCGATCAATGTTGATTCAAGCTTTCCATTAATTTTCTTATGGACTAAAATAGGTCTTCGAAGAACAAAGATGAAATAATTTATCACGAGCTTGAATTATTTGTGATTTATACAATTTTAAATTTTGTTAAGGTTGTTAGCAACACTCTGCAAGGCCCTCGGGCTCCTCTAGTCAGAGTCAGGCACTTTGCTCAATTATGATTTAATTTTGAATGATAATTTCTAGTGATTTAAACCACACATCTATATGGGAATGATCCTGGACCCAGCATAAAATATGGTTTTTTTTTAATGAATTCTAAAGGAAATGATGCCTATGTGTAAGGGCTTACACATATCCCTCAAGAATGAGATTTAGGTTTTATTATGGAGTAGAAGATTTATTCTTTTCATTGAAAAAATTTCCTATTGATCATTTGGACCCTATCAAAAATGACAAACGAGAATATGACCAAAAGTGCAGGGAGAAGTGAATTAACTCCAACTAATTCAAGAAAGTCTAAAAATTTAGATTTTGTTGACCCAGATCAAGTTCTATAGAAACCAAACTGGGATTTGCCTTTATATATATATATTAAAATTAATTTCAAAAGGTTTAAGTTGGAGAGAAAAAATTAATCTTTTCAATTCTATTTCATGACATTTTTTATCTGATGGACTATGCACACATGATGATGAATCTAGGTTTTAGATTTTTTAAAGTCAAGCAACTAAAGGTTAGTAGGTCTTATGAGATTTAAGGATTTAAAAAGAAGGAAACCTACTTCTTTTTTTGGTGGGAAACTTTGCATGTCTTTTGATTTTTTGGCACACTTAGTGCATCTTTTTATTTTTTTGTCACACTTTACACATCTTTTTATTTCATCGGCATACTTTTTGAATCTCTTCATTTTTTTAATTTTGATAAGAGGGTTCACTTTCCTTAAAAGCTTAAAATGATTGTCTTCATTGATATGATCATTTTCCAAACATAAGAGAAGAAAACTCGCTCTCTTATATAGGAAAGAGTAACCTCTAAAATAGACCCAATCTTTTGATAAAAATATCAACTTAACTAAAAAAATCATTGAATAGATTTTAAGCTTGCAAGAGATGCCTATAAGAAAGAAAATTACGAGAAGATTGAGAAGATTTTTATTTTGAAAGCCAACTTGAATTTGATGTAGATTTTAATGCAAAGTTAAAATATACCCACACAAGTGGTGGGAGGGATGGAGCTCTAGGTATCTAGTGAAGTCAACCATAACTTTTTTATGATTTAAAGTAGAGGTCAATTTTCATTAAAAATGATGAATATACTATCTTCTAATGAAAATTGGACCCAGTACACTTGAGAAATGATATATTTTTCTTAAAAATCATAAGTCCAGGTTGCAAGACCCTACAAATATGAAATTACATTTACATAATCTCTTAGGAGGGAGAGACTGTTGTGTGGTTTGCACTATCATTATTTAACGCGACATCATTTTATAATGAGTCATCTCATTCTAATGATCTATTGCAATAGGACCCCTTTGAAAGTTAAATTTTGACGGTATCACTATCTAATAAGATCTTATATTCTACAACCCATTTTTTTCATCCCCCCTCATAATTACTAGTGACCTAGCAATTATGAGAGTGGCACCTCTAAGGTTTGTTAGACCTCCTCCTCTACAGATAATGTAGTGTGGCACGTATAATAACATGATCTAACATCCTTCAATAGAGTGGATGGATCATAACCTTCAACTGTGGGTCTATGGTTTACCGCTAGTGATTGCTTATATGTCACTTGGTCAAACTTTTCTGTATAATAGTCAAAAGGGAACATAGTAGATCATAGTATTCTTCTCATAACCTCCCTCCCTTGGGTAATAGGAGGATAGTGGAAATGACTTCCACCAAATAGGGTGTGTGTGTAAGGAGCAATGAACTCTTGATTGGCCTCAAATTTGACTTGCTTTAAGGCTTCGAACTCTATAATCTTCCTGGCCTTAATAATTTTCTTTCTCACCCTTCTTAAATAGTTTTTCTTTTGGTTCTTGCTAGTGAAGGGGATGCTAAAACTTGACCCAATCTTAGACATAGATGGTCTCTCATCCATTATCACTAATTTTTTATTCTTATCTTCCCTAGTAAAGTGTATAGTGGTCAAGGGGGTGACGTTAGCCTCCATTTTGGGGATGGCGGAGTTAGCTCTAGGCCTTAACGTAATCTCTACTAAGGGGACATCTTTTTGTGTCCCAACAGATAGATCAATCAATATTTCCCTATTTTCTGGCAGCTTAAATTTTTGAAATTCCATTCCAAACTGAATTGAACTATCATAGATGATTTTTTCTACAGTCATATTTTTATCAAGTGAGAAGATGAGTATCCCAGCCATTTTGAGTTTGTTTGATTTTTTGAAATTAAGGGAATGTGATATGAATTAGTTGATTTTGAAATAGAATTTGAATTTGGAAATTGATTGATTTTCTATAAATTTTAAAAGTCAACATATTAAGCTTTCACTCAATATAAGGGTTCACAAAATTGACATGGTATTCTTAAGAGTTGGGCTTGACTCTCTCATTCTACCAATTAGCTTGGGGTATAATGTCAAACCCTAAATTTTTTTAGAGCTTTCCTCACTCACTTTTCTTGTTATTTTTTCTTGTGATGTTGACAATACTCAACTAAGGAAAAAATGGGTAGACCAACCAACAAAAGGAGGGTAGTTAATACTACTAACGCAATAAAATTTCTACCATTATTAAAGATGGAGAGAGAGATTACTCCGTAGAGGAGTCAACACATTTTTTTTTGAAGGTTTTTTATTTTGGAAAAGTGCAAAGTAATTAAAATTTAATTTCTTTAGGAAAATTTAAAATTGACTTGATTTTAATTCTAAAATTGAAAATACCATTAGAAAAAATATACCACTTTGAAAGGTGGAGATAAAATTTCCTAGTGGGTTCAGACTCAAAATTATGATTTTCATCCTAAATATCGTAGCCCAATTCAGGACGAAACTACATATGACCTCAAAGGGTCAATATGATGTTTGATCAAATATGTAGCTATGGTAATCTAGATGTGTAACCATTAATTTTACATCCTAGGTCATAATAATAAATGATAAATCTTCCCAAGGGAAGAAAGAACCATTTCTCATTAATTACTTGAATATGTTGATAACGATCATTGTTAGTTTTCTTATTTTTTCCAAAGAGAATTTATTACTTTTTAAATTGATTTGGGGTCTTAAATCTCCTATGCAGGCAAGCCCTCATAGCTAATTATATCTTAAGAAGCTTTAGTTTCCTATGAATACTCTTGATTAAAATAGTGGTAGAAATTTTATTTTTGAGATTTCAAGGAATGATATCCAAAGAATAAGGGTTAGAACTTCAACTGGGATTAGAATAAATTTTAAACACTTATTTCTAGAAGTCAATAGAGAAGAGTAAGAGGCATTTTGGGGTTCTAAAATAATTCAAAAATGCCTCATTCTATCCTATATATTGGGCTTTAAATTTTGGTTTGAAGAGAACTTTTTATTCAAGTTGATAATTTATTACAGTGTGGGGATTATATTCTTGAAGGTCAGGTCCTATGATTTTGGGTCTGCCCTAGATTCTAAATCTATTTTGAGCACTAAACCATAGTGGCCTTGCGTGTCACAGCTCAACATGATAGGACCTATCCTGGTCAGGTTGGGTTGTGACATCCCAGCCTGGATTGGTGAACCAGCTAACAACCTAATGCTTCAAAATCATGAATCCAATCTTTTATGAAAGATTGGTGGGCTGTTGTTTAACTTTTGAGGAATTGGGGCCACCATCTAGAGAATATCCTAAGTGGCCCCTTTACTTATATTGGGTGATTTTGCTTTGAATGTAATTAAAAAATTATTAATTTAAATAGTTTCTAATGTAAAGCATGATAATTGACCTTATATGTAAAGTAATATGAAGCAATTTTAAAAAGGCTTAGAAAAAGTATTATCCTAGAGATTACATGACATCCCCTTAACAAAACTGCACCCTAAAAGGCCGGGTGGTCTGGCATAACCCATAGGCAAAGAGGAGCCTAACAAGGAAGAGAAGGTATTAAGATGTATATATGAGACCCTCAGCAAAACCAAGCTTACTTCTTAAAATGATGTAAGCTTCTATGTTCATCTAAAATTTCTACTTAAATTACAAGTAGAAATGTTTTAGTCCTCAAAGATCCTAAATGCTTTAAAGCAAAATCAAAAGCAGCATGCAAAAGTAAGAAAACTAAAAAGATTAGGAAAGTCCTATTGTGCAAAATTAAATACTTCACTCAAATCAAATAATCAAAACAAATCAAGTATAAAAGTCCATGTAATAAGTGCCATTTAATTATAACATAGGGTTTATAAAAATTAAAAGTGGATGGGAACCAGTGACAACAACCTATATTATAGTCCTAAAAGTGATGCAAGTGATATAAAGAATAGGATATTCTTGTGTCTTCACTTCTTCTTCTTCCTCCCTTCTACAAGCTCCTTGGATTCGTCGGGTCCAAGTATCCGAATGGAAGGAAAATCCTCCTTGAAGGGGCATTTCTTTCCTCTTTTGATTTTTAAATCATCCAAATTTGAATCCCCAAATGAAAGGAACTCTCACTTGAGCGATGTTTCCCTTCTCTTTGGATTTCAAATTGAATGGGTAATATCCCATTTTAAAATTGACTTTCACAACACTTGAAATTAAAAATTAATATTAAAAATTCAAGAAGACTTTAGAAAATCTTCATGGTTATCCTAAACATTTATAATTAAAATTATGAATATCAACCCAAGCAATTATGTCATTAAGTTGCTCGAATTAAAGCACAATCACACTTGGCCATGCTCTTTTAATTTCAAGAGGGACTTAACATTTTAACACCTTGTAGAGAATTTATCTGTTAAAATTTTTATTTTTCCCCCTTGATTTCTACCCCTGCATTAGCAGGGCTACTTGTATAAAATTCTGTGAGCTTCCATATCATTTCTAACCCAGGAGTAATCTAACGTCCATCACATTAATTCACAGAGAGCATAATAAAATGAACACATTAATAAACATTACATCAATTAATTATAGCTACCAGCATGCAATGAAATCCATAGAAAACCTCAGCACACAAAGGGATGAAAAAGAAAAACATTTGCCTAGATTAAAATTAGGATTGGTTGTCCTAAATAACCATTTAAAATGTGTGTGTCAGGCTATGTGGCTTGGGTGTGTCATATGTTGGGTAGTTGCTGAAGTTTTCTAATATTTTAATACTTGTTATAGGCTGAAGGGATTTTAATTTGAGTTTAAGAATTAACATTTTAATGTTGATTTTAAGATGAGTTTTAAATGTTAAATGATTACTATTTTATTTTACACCATGGTCATGAGATTTATTTCACCATCCTTTGGGCTAAGTTAATAGCCTTGTATGCATGGGTTACCTAATAGTAACCAATAGTACTTAATTCATTTATTTATTAAAATTAATGGGTTGATAAATTTTTTATATTAGTCTATTGGCTGCTTAACGCTGCCGTTGCCAGGTCCCAAGTCCTAGATGAGAAAAGTGGAGGGTTGTGTTAGGTAGACAATAGCCAGTGTAAAACTTGTCGAATAATAATGATATTAATCCTTTAAGAAATTGTGTTAATGCTAGGGCGTCCCCTGGAAGCGATGCGCTGTATGGCTTGATTACAACGACAAGTGAGCAAGGGTCGTTGCACTGCCGCCAGGGTATAGTGTTAAATAGGAAAAGGTTCCCACATCAAGGATGGATGTGGGCAAAGAAGCTAGTCCATAAAATGAAAATTAGGATAGAAACTTGGAATATAGGTTCCCTTACATGAAAATTAATGGATATAATAGATATTATGTTTCATTGGAAGATAAATATTTTCTGCATTCAAGAAACTAAATAGGTTGGAGATAAGGCTAAGGAGATTGATAGTTTAGGATTTAAAATTTGGTATTCGGGTAGCAGTCATACTAGAAATGGTGTAGGCATAATTTTAGATAAGAGTTTGAAGGATAATGTTATAAATATTAATAGAATTGGAGATAGAATTATAGCTTTAAAGATTGTTATTGATACTAAGATTATTAACATTATAAGTGCTTATGCTCCTTAAGTGGGTTTGGATATGGGTTCAAAATTAAAATTTTGGAATGACTTACAAGAATTAATACAAAATATACCTCTTGAAGAAAGAGTTTTTATTGGAGGAGATTTAGATGGACATGTTGGTAGAGAGGTAAATGATTTTAAAAGCATTCATGGTGGCCATGGGTTTAGAACGACAAATGAAGGTGGTAAGTCTATATTAGATTTTTGTTTAGCTTAAGATTTTTTAATTGCTAATTCCTTATTTAAGAAAAGGAATGAGCATCTAATTACTTATAAAAATGGATATAGTACAACTCAAAATAATTATTTTCTTATATGAAAATTAGGTCGTTTACATTGCAAAGATTGTAAAGTTATTCCGAGTGAAACTTTATGTACCCAATATTGTTTATCAGTTTTGGACTTGAAGAAAATGGGGTAGAAAATGAAAAATAATGTAATACGATATTCTCGGATTAGATGTGGGTATTTAAAGAATATTAACAAAAATATTTTTGAGAGCAAGATTTTAGATCTTAAGATTTTGTCTGTGCACGAGGATGTTAATGTTTTGTGGGAAAAAGTAACTAGTGATATTAAGAATATTGCAAAAGATGTGCTTGGGGTTTCAAAGGGAAAAGCTTCTAATAGTAAAAATAATTGGTGGGGGAATCCAAATGTGTAAGAAAAGATTAAAAATAAGAAGATTTGTTATAAAAATTGGTTTAATTATAAAAATTCTGATAATTGAAAAATATATAAAGAGACACGTAAGGAATCTAAGAAAGTAATATGTGATGCAAAGAGTTTAGCTTTTAGTGATTTATATAATATATTAGATACTAAGGAGGGAGAAAGTTATATGTATAAGTTAGCTAAACAAAGAGATAAGAGTATTAAGGATTTAGTTCAAGTGAAGTGTATTAAGGATGAAGATCAAAAGGTACTTTTTTTAGAAGATTATATTCAACAAAGTTCGATGAGATATTTTGCTAAACTTTTTAATGAAGAATGTGAAAATAACATTGACTGTAGTGACCTTAGCACCCTAAATGAAAATAAAGATTTGTATTTTTATCCGTGTATTAGTAAAACCGAAGTTAGAGAGGCTTTAAAGAAAATGAAGGGTGGAAAAGTTGTTGGAACTGATGATATTCCAATAGAGGTGGGGAAATGCTTAGGAGATGAAGGAATTTCATGGCTTACTAAACTTTTTAATACTATTTGAGAGACTAAAAAGAAGTCAGATGAGTTTAGAATGAGTGTGTTAATCCCTATTTTTAAGAATAAAGGTGATTCACAAGATTATGCAAATTAAAGAGGAATTAAGGTAATGTGTCATACCTTAAAACTATGGGAATGAGTTATGGAGCACAGGTTACGACGTGATACTAATATTTTTCAAAATCAATTTTGATTCATGCCCGGTAGGTCTGCTATGGAAGCCATACATTTATTAAGAGGTTTGATGGAGAAATATAGAGAGAATAAGGAGGATTTACATATGATATTTATTGATTTAGAAAGAGCTTATGCTAAAGTTCCAAGAGACGTGCTATGGAGAGTTCTTGAAAAGAAAGGAGTTAATAATGCTTATATTCAAATCATTAAAGATATGTATGCATGAGCTATTATTTGTTTTCAAACACAAGGTGGTTTAAATAAGTGTTTCGGTTGGATTACATCAAGGATCAACCATAAGCCCCTATCTTTTTTGCTTTAGTCATGGATGTTCTCACTGGACATTTGCAAGAGAATGTACATTGGTGTATGCTTTTTGCTGGTGATATTCTTCTTGTTGATATGACTAGAGAGGGAGTTGAAGGTAAAATAGAATTGTGGTTATCAACCTTTGAGTCTAAAGGGTTTAGCTTGAGTAGATATAAAACAGAATATATGGAGTGTAATTTTAGTAATAATAGACCTAGTGAGGGGATTGTAACTTTGGGCGATCAAGTCATTAATAAGAGTACACATTTTAGATATCTTGGATCTATTATTCAGAGTGATGGTGAAATAGATGGGGATATTATCAGCAGAATCCAAGTTGGATGGTTGAAGTGGAGGAATGTGTCGGGCTTATTGTCTGATAGAAAAGTACCCCAAAAACTTTAAGGGAAAATTCTATAAGATGGTGGTGAGACCTGTAATGCTTTATGGTGTCAAATGTTGGCCATTAAAAGTGAAGCATAATTCTAAGTTAAGTGTTGCAGAGACGAGGATGCTCAGGTGGATGAGTGGATTTACCCTTTGAGATAGGATATGAAATGAGCATATTCGTGAAAAGGTTGGAGTAGCTCCACTGGAAGATAAGATTAGAGAGAGTCACCTTAGATGGTTTGGTCATATAAAATGGTGGCCTCCTGATGACCCAGTTTGGAAAGTAGAGGTCTTAGTTTGACTTATGTTAAGAAAGGAAGAGGTAGACCTAAAAAGATTTGGTTAGAAAATATTAGAAATGATCTTTTTTTATTAGATTTAAATGGGAATTTGACTTTTAACTGGACACAATGGAGAAAATAGATTCATGTAGCTGATCCCACGTAGTGGGATAAAGGCTTGATGTTGTTGCTGTTGTCTATTGGCTTCTAATTTGAATCATTAAGTTAATTAATGGTTTCCATCAACTAGTTTGTGGCATTGTCATAGTGGGCTTGAGGAACTAGGCCTCTTTTTGACATTTAGCCCTGCAGCTCAAGGTAGTCCATCTTGAAAACTTCATCGCTAGAGAGCATATTACGTATTTTGGGGTTTGTTATCTAATTTTAATGCTTAAGTTAATGTTTGTTGAAATTTTAATCAAGTATTAAATTTTTAGAATTTTGATGAATTATTTAAATCATAAAATTAAGGGGGTTCAAATTTAACTTTTTAATTTAAGTAGAATTCTAGAGTTTTAATATTTTTTTTAAAAACTAGACTCTAAGATGAGTAAAAAAGGACACTAAGCTTGCTAGATTTAGATTTTTCTAGATTAAGTTAGACTTTTATTAAGTTTTGATGTGTTTTTAAACTAGAGTTGACCAAAGAGTTGATATTTCAAATTTGACTAATTTTTTGAAGTTTGATATTTTTAATAAGTACTGTAGCCTTAAAGGAGTCCAATGCCTTTGAGTTTGTACCATTTATAATTTTTTAAAATTAGTTATGAATTTTTAAAGTTTTGTTGTTTAATTGAATTAACTAATTGCTTAATTAGTGAGGTTTTGATGATTTTGCTCAAAACTCACTCCAAACATTTTGGAATCATTCCCAAAGATCAGGGATGGCCTATATGAGTGTTTTTAGGAGTTTATAATTTATTTAGAATTTTTGATAATTTTTAATTAATTAATTAATTAATTTTTTTAAAAAATTATATTAAGCTCAAATTAGCGGTATAGTGATGTAACTTTTACTTTTTCTATGTAAAATGTTTAATTCTGAATAGTTTGACATATTATTTATATTTTTGTATTTAAATTTGATTTATTATATTTTTTTAAAGTTTAAGAGTCCACAAAAAGGTTCATTTTTAACTTGATTAATTTTTTAACCTAATTGGATCCAAATTTAGTGGAATTTGATCCTAAGGTGTGTAATATATTTAAGTTTAATATTGCAAAGTTTAGGTGTGTGTAGAATTTGCTAGGAATTTTCTAAGTTGCCTAAACATTAACCTTAAATATTTTTCTAGGTGTCACTAGTATTCCAATTAGTTTGATACTTTAGCCATTTAACGCTGACACAAATGCAAGCACACCACAACAAACACACATCCAAAACCTATCAATTTAGAGAGCTATGAAATTTCAAATTTTTGGGTCAAAGATGAACCCATTATTTTGTAAATTCATCCCACAGAAATCCAGAGAGCATATGGACCTAAGAAAAATATAGATGATGCATAAGATGCTAAAAATGTTTTCACCAAAAATTAGGTCTAATCTGACGACTAGGTTGTGAGAAAACTGAGAAAACTATATTTTAAAAATATTAAAAATCTTATAATTTATTGGTCAAATCACATTACATTTTATTTTAATAAAGGCTAGGTGTTAATACCTTTCTAATGACACCAAAATCACATAATCTGATGAAAATTTGAATTTTCTATGGATTTTTAATGTTTTTGAGCAATTAATTAATTTTTTAATCAATTCTAGTCAACTTAGCCACTAACACATTCATTACCAATTAATTGTATAATGCGATACATTGTCACCGCAGCTTTAATACATGTGGCATGCGATCTCAGTTGTGGGATCCAAATTGCATGCATTTGATGGTAGAGATACTGCCACGTAGATCTAACTCAAATCGTGCAGCACGCGTTCGAGTCCTGCGATCCTCCATGGTTAAGTGAGGGGTGACGTGGCATATTTGGGACTGTCCAATCACATTGAACACACGATCAGATGATTCCGATCAAACCAGATTAATTTTAGTTCATTTTTGAATTAAAATTTTAAATGCTCAAAACTTTCAAAAGACTTTTCCAAATTCTACGAAATTTGAAACATAAGCTCATTACAACTTAAATTTTTATTGCTTGGAGTTTTTAGGCTCCATGCACTAAAATTTCTTAACATTTTCAAATTTAAGATTTAACTAATAGTTGCAATTTATTTCACCAACCAATGGATAAATTTTGATAATCTTGTGAAAATTCATTAGGGATGTTAAGCCCATCTGAACTAGCCTGAGGCTAACCAAGAGGGGGGTGAATTGGTTGTTTTAAAAAATTCTTGAGCAAAATAGATTTTGAAAAACATTTTAGATGTTTTAAAATAATTTTAAATGCACGTTAATGTGGAGATGTTTAATCAATCAGAACAACAAATTTATCACATGATCATCTACAGAAAAGTAAAGTACAAAAATTAAAAAATAGAACAGTAAAAGAATAAAAACACCAGATTTTATATTGGTTCGATCAACCTGACCTACATCCACTCTCTGGAGCCTTCCCTCCAGGTATTGCACTAAAACTCAGTGACTCTCCTTCTACTCCCACAGCTAGGCGGAGAAGCTTTTACACAACTCCTTTTCCCCAACTT
This sequence comes from Dendrobium chrysotoxum, assembly GCA_019925795.1. NCBI lineage: Eukaryota > Viridiplantae > Streptophyta > Magnoliopsida > Asparagales > Orchidaceae > Dendrobium > Dendrobium chrysotoxum. Next base: position 61,005,559 of record CM034300.1, on the reverse strand, counting down.
GGTGAGGCAGAGAACCCAGACTCCTTTTGCTTCCTCCTGAAGCAGGCAGAAAACCTTACCTCCTTTTGCTACCTCCTGAAGTAGGCAAAGAACCTTACCTCCTTTCGCTTCCTCCTAAAGCAGGCAGAGAACCTTGGTCTTCTTGTTGATGATCCTTCCCACAGAGACACCAAGGGATAAGGGACGATGACTGGAGATGACGACTCAAATACTTGCTTGGAGTAACCTTTGTAAACACCTCACAAAATCCCCCTCCAAGATCCTCTCTTTCTCTCCCAAGCTCTCCATGTCCCTCTCTAGAATCTCTTTGGAAAGGACAGAGGTAAAAGATCTCAACAGTAGCAAGAAAGAGATCTTAAATAGAAGGGCTTAAAAATTTCCCTAAATTTTAACTTGCTGTCAAATATCATCCAGGATGATCATGAGATCATCAAGTATGAATAGTTTAAATCAGCCCTTTTTGGCCTGGACGATATGGTTCTTCTGGAAGATTAGAAGATATGGTTTATTCTAATCATCCGAGATGATTCTGCAATCATCCTAGACAATTAGTTTAAATCACGAATATCATCCAACAAATAGATAGTTTGGGACATCCAGGAGAAAAGTCTAGATGTTCTAAAGAAAATGACTTGATTGTAAAGGATGATATGTATATCATCTTGTTTGATTAGTTAAAAAATGCCCAATATTATCCGGCATACAGTTTGGGTCATCCAAGATAACTATATTGGATAATTTTAAAATGACTTGATCATCCAAGATGATATCTCTATCATCCACTATGATTAGTTAAAAAATAGCAATATTCTTTGATAGACAGTTTGGGTTGTCTAGCTGAGGTAGACTGGATGATAAGGGTTTCTAATTGATCATCCAGGATGATCTTGCAACCATCCAGGATGATGTGATCAATCAATTAATCCTTAATTATTTTCCTTAATCACCTAACTAAGTTAGGCATGACTGTAATGAATCTTCCAGGATGATACATGTATCATCCAAGATGATTAGACTAAAATACTAAAAATAAAAACTTGTATAACTTAGTCTAGCGGCTGAGAATTTCTGATTTGAGCATATCATCCTGTACGATGGGAGTATCGTCCAGGATGATATGCTTAATCAGACTGACTTAACATAGCTATCCTAATTAGGGTTTTTATTTTTAATGGATCATCCAAGATAATATTAATATCGTATAAGATGATATGAATAAAATTAGAACATAAACTCTAACTCACTAAAAATCACCACCTGAGTGTGTGTGTGTGTGTGTAAGGTTACTTAGCTTGGAATCCATTATATTACATTTGACTCAAGAAAGGTAAAAAATTACATTGATCTTGAAACAAAAACAGACTGAATCGATCTTGAGCTAGCTTGAATTATAAAAATCTTTTTGGATGCTTTAAAATAATTAGAAAAGCATGTTGATGTGGAGATGTTTAATCAAATAGAATAACAACTTTCTCACACGATCATCCATTGAAATGTAAAGTACATAAATTGAAAATAGAATAATAAAAGAATGAACACACCAGATTTTATAGTGGTTCAGTTAACTTGACCTACTTCCACTCCTCGGAGCCTCTCCTCTCGGTATTGTACTAAAACTCAGTGACTCTCCTTCTACACCCACATCAAGGTGGAGAAGCCTTTACAAAACTCCTTTTCCCCAACTTGATGAGGCAGAGAACCTAGACTCTTTTTACTTCCTGCTGAAGCAGGTCGAGAACCTTACCTCCTTTTACTTCCTCATAAAGTAGGTAGAGAACCTTACCTCCTTTTGCTTTCTCCTGAAGCAGGCAGAGAACCTTGATCTTCTCGCTGACGATCCTTCCTATAGAGACACCATGGGACAAGGGACGAAGACTAGAGATACTGAATCAAATCCTTACTTGGAGTAACCTTTGTGAACACCTCACAAACTCCCCCTCATAAGATCCTCTCTCTCTCTCTCCCAAGCTCTCCCTCTCCCTCTTAAGAATCTCTTTGGAAAGGACAATGGCAAAAGATTTTTTGAGCAGCAGGATAGAGACCTTAAATAGAAGGGCTCAAAAATTGCCCTAAATTTTAACTTGCCATCAAAGATCAACCATGATGATCCTTAGATTATCCTGTACTATCAGTATAAATCACCACCTTCTGACCTGGATGATCTGGTTCTTCTAGACGAGTAGAATACATGGTTTATTTTGATCATCCGAGATGATTCTATGATCATCCTAGATGATTAGTTTAAATCATGAATATTGTCCAGCAGATAGTTTGGGATGTCCAGGAGAAAGCTTGGATGATCAAAAGAAAGTGACTTAAACATACAGGATGATATATATATCATCCTGTATGATTAGTTCAAAAAAGTCCAATATCGTCTAGTGCACAGCTCGGGTCATCCAGGACAACTATGCTGGATGATTTCAAAATGACTTAATAGTCTAGGATGATATCTCTATCATCCTATATGATTAGTTCAAAAATAGCAATATTCTTTGATAGACAGTTTGGGTTGTCTAGCTGAGGTAGACTGGATGATAAGGATTTCTAATTGATCATCCAGGATGATCTTGCAACCATCCAGGATGATGTGATCAATCAATTAATCCTTAATTATTTTCCTTAATCACCTAACTAAGTTAGGCATGACTGTAATGAATCGTCCAAGATGATACATGTATCATCCAGGATGATTAGACTAAAATACTAAAAATAAAAACTTGTATAACTTAGTATAACAGCTGAGAATTTTTGATTTGAGCAGATCATCCTGTACGATGGGAGTATCATCTAGGATGATATGCTTAATCAGACTGACTTATCATGCCTGCCCTAATTAGAATTTCTATTTTTAATGGATCGTCTAGGATGATATTAATATCATCTAGGAAGATATGAACAAAATCAGAACAAAAACTCTAACTCATTAAAAATCTCCCCCTAAGTGTGTGTGTGTAAGGTTACTTAGCTTGAGGATCTATTACATTACATTTGTCTCAAGAAAGGTGAAAAATTACATTGATCTTGAAATAAAGATAGATTGACTCGATCTTGAGCGAGCTTGAATTGCAATTAATCTTGTGAACCTAAGAGGTTAGACACACAAATTGAAACATAAATGTTTGATATCATCAAAATCATAATCTTTGAATCTGGATTTGTAACATCTTGGACTCTTTGTGCTCCTGGTTATGTCCTCTCCAACTATATAGAAGACTCCATGAGTAGATCATGGCTAGATTGAAAGTTACTAAATAAATCTCACTTTCTCTCACTAGAACCCTCTCTCCTCACCAGAATGGTGTTTTGAGGCTTGGGTTTAGTGGAGAAAGCTTTAGAAAGCTTGGGAGATAGCTAGAAAAGCTGGAGGAGGGGTTTTGGAGAGCTGGAAGTTACTAGAGAAGGAGTTTGAATGAAAAGAGATTGAATTCCATTCTTTAGGTCAAGTTTCCCTTACATAACATATTGGTTTTTGATTGAATGTCTTGGATCTATTTGCGAGAGGCTTGGATGTATGCTAAGTGTCCCCAATGCTGTCAAAAACTAGGGGAGAGGGCTAGAGTTGAGAGAGACTTCGCTTGGTATTTGGGAAGGGGGACCATGCCCCTTTTCCCCCATTTGGTTAAACCAAGGCATTGTTTGGTTTAAGAGTGGGATTAGGATCTCATGGGGAGGGAAATGAGCTGCTTTGCTTCATGTTAGAGTGCCATTTGAATAGGGAAAAGGATTGCCAATAAGGTATGGCCACCTAAGCTTATTTGAGAGTACATTTGCCATTTGACTAGTCAAAATAGTCAATGGAGCAGATATGGCAAAAAAGGAGATGTATTTTGCTACTTGGATGAGTAGCTAAGTGCTTGGAGCCTTGACCAAGTCCATGGGAATGGAGATGGTTTGACCCCACCAATTGATTTGACCAAGTCAAATCAAGGGGATTTGACTTAAAGAAATATTGGACATGTAGGAGATGTCCAATTGAAGTATTTTAAAGGGTTAGTCTAGTTTGAAATGGCATGAAGCATTGATTTTAACATTAGTATAGGCTAAGGTTTTATTTGGTCAACCATAGTTGACTTGGTCAACCAAGTTAACCCATGGGTTGGGTTTGTGTACAACAAGTTAAAATGAGTGATTTGAGACCGATGGAGTTGGTCTCGTGTAATGGAATGATCATTTGAGTTGAAATGACCATTTAGACCCTTAGGGGGTAATTTGGTCAATGTGAGTTGACTTGGTCAACCATGTATAACTAAGGATTATATTTGAGTCTAATTCATTCCTAATGATGTTTAGGATGCATTAGAGGATGGTCCATTTCGTGGTGTAGATTGTCCATTTCCTGGTGTAGATGGATAAAATGCATTAGAAGAAAACATCAATTTTCCTCTTAAAGGGCATTTTAGTCATTTGAACTCCTAATCAACTGTAGGTCAACCTGGGTCCAGCAAAGTGCAGTTTTGTGTTCAAAATATAATAACATGGGTTATGGGTATGGGCAAGGATTTTGGGGAAGGTTCCAAGGTAAAATTCCACAAGGGGGGAGGTCTGGTGGCATAGGCTATAAATTTTAGAATATTTTGTAGCCTTTAGATTTCAATTAAATTTTTGGGGTTAGAGGTCTTAGATTAGACTCAATGTTGGAGGGCTGACACTAGGGACATACCTAATCAATATGTAATAGATAGATCATGAACCGGTTGTCATTTGACTGGATTTTGAAGTGATTAAAATTCATCCAATAGGGGTTACAGGACATGGGCCCTTAACCTTGAATTTTGGTCTGGAAATTTGGATTTGAACAAGATTCTGGATTTAATTGATTGAATTTGATTTGTCCACATCATTGAAAATTAATTAGGTGATTGTTGATAATTAGATAAAGAAAATAAAGTGGTGATCACTAGGTGCTAGTACATTGAGCTGGACGATGTACTTAGTCACCTAGCTATAATATAGAGCTACAGCTTGAAGTGACTTTAGATTGATATCAACTGGATGATTAATGTTGACTGAAGTTTGATTGAAGTTTTATTGAAGACTAGATGACTGCAGACAGGTGCAAGATGATATTTACATTGTAGATTGAGTTTTGAATGATTCACAACTAGATGACTATCAACCATTAGATCAACATACAGGAGTCTAGATAGATACTGATGACCTCATATAGAAATGGGGTCGATAGTGAGGGAGTTCAGTTATGTAAAACTTAGTACATTTAAGTGTGCTTCTCTTGTACCCTCTTAGAGTGAAATATAAGGGAGGATAGGAAAGTACATGTACAATCAGTTGGAGTGTTTAACCTATTTTTGTTGAAGCAATTCTATAAGTGAAGGAAGAAAGAGTGTTGAGAAGATAGCTAGTGAAAAAATTCTTCTATTACTCTTACATTTTGATTCTTCTATATATATACAATGAAAATAAGTTTGCTTCTCATTTATTCTATGTTTGAATAGATCTCTTATTTATGATTGATGATGTAAAGAGCATATTAATTACTAATGAACACTCTTATACTTTAAAGATTTAATGATGCTCTCAATTATCTCATATTTATCATTTAATGCATATAGTGGCCATATATATATATATAGGTAAAACCTAGTGTGATGTATAGCCTCATTGAAGGCATTCAATTACAATCAGAAATAGATAGAATGTTGGCATGCATATACATAGGATATTTAAATATTATAGGTTCTAAAGGAGATATTATAATTATATGAGCTTAGCAGATATTTTTTCCACCCATACAAGCTCAATAAAGATCTAGGGATGCATATACTCTGAATCACATATATAATTAAGAGTCTCAATAGGAAAAATATAATATTTACATTCATCAATCAAAAATATTATGTTAAACACTGTATTAACAATCTTACAATTTTTTAATCCAATGATAAAAAAGTCCAAAAACATCATTTTTATTTTAGTAGTATAACTTATGTATTTAGAGTAAGCCATAGTAGTTTTGTTGCAAGTAAGCATAATATTTTCTTGTGGGATCGACACTCTACCTTATCACTTTATTAATAAATTTGACACGTATATTTACATACATTTAAGTTAGATTCTATTATTTATATATCAAAAAAAAAAAAAACTAAGCATTAATTGGCATTGATAGAATAAGCAATTTTTGATACTATCTGTAATAAAGCCTTGCTTAGCTATACACACAAGTCCACGCCATCACTTACCATCTGTTTCCTTCCAAATAGTTCCACTATGGGGTTCACAAAGTTAGCTCAAAATATCTTAATGGTCAATGGGTTTTAAATTAAAGCCACAATAATCATCACCTTCTAAATCCCTCCATTTATAAACTAGGTTCATATTCAAGGGATCGAAAGAAACCCACTTTCCATAGACATACATTTATTTTTTTGAGCCTCCTTAGCATTGGAAGAAAGCTCACATATATCATTAATAACAAAAACAAAGGGTTCTTCATAAAGAGTTTTCCAACCTCAATTCATGATCATATGATTTACCTCTCCACTTGGGTTCAGAAATCCTTGCTTCTGGATGAACTGCTTGTTCAAAAAAATATGAGCATGTCGCTCTTCCACTTCAGTAGATATGATGTAATTCTTATCAAAGGAAGAAGTGTCTCTCTTCTTATTGCCAAACATCTTAGGGGCCATGCTACACTAACTTATAAATAATAGAGAAAATATAAAAAACTTGAAAAACATGAGAGTTCAAATGTAGTGGCAATTAAAATCAAATCATTTCTATGTATAGACAACACAAATGCTGCGGTGCTCAAATGATCTACTCTACGGTGCTAAAGAATGCAAAATGATAAAAAGGTTAAAGTAACAGATGTTGTAGTAGTGGGAGATGTATGGTGCTATGGCATAGGTTAGAAAAAAAATGCCCAATTTTGACTGGAGAAATGATGCAACATTTAACATGTGAGAAAACTATGGTATTAATAAAGACTAATGATATGGCACTTCAACAAATATAATTAATTTTGACTTAATAATGTAGGGCTGATGATAACACCGCGATGCTTAATAAATATTCATAGTGAAAATATAATGTCCATATAGTATATTGAATGCACTACTGATGGGGGCGGTGAAGTAACCTAAAAAGTTGTGAAAAAGATTTATGGCTCTATTAATCCCTAAATAATGCTTAGGTTTTCTTTGATAAAAAATTATAAAAATCTCACTTAATATTTATAAGTATACATGCTGAATTAAGTAATATATTGATAGAGAAGAGTATCGATCCCACAATGAAGAATGTTTACTCTCAAACACTAGTACTAATTACATCAACTATAATATATATCCTACTAAATAAGAAATAAGTTTTTTGGGAGATTCAATTAGTTAAATTAAAATAATTACTATTTGGATAAATTATTTTGGATTGATGGAATGAAAATACAATAAATTTTCTAATGATATTCTTTTATATTGATTCTATTCAGAGCATATGCATCTCTGACTGCTTAGTCAAATGTGAAGAGGCAAAGGACAGATTAAACCCCTTCAAACCTCATAACCACTTTAAACTCCCATAGTATGTCACCCTATGAGAGTATTAAAAGATTAAGTAAATGATGTACTGTTTAAAACCCCTCATGATAATTCATCTCTATAAATTTGATACATGACAAGCACTATACTTATGCTTGCATCATATTAATCCACCATACCTGGTCATGCCTGCTTCTCTATTTGTAGGTGTCATATTACACTAGATATTAACTATATATATGGCCATTCTGTGTGTTAAAAAAATTCCTAGTATATTGAAAACATCATGAAATTATTGATGAAGAGAATTCATTAGTACTCCAAATTTTATTTACACCATCAATCCAAAACTAGAGAATTTAATCAGACATGAAGAATAAGTGAAACAGATTCATTTTCATTAATTGGAAAAAAGAAAGAATGTATAGAAGAAAAGATATCACAGAATGAGTTTAATGATCTCCTCTACACTCCTCCTTGAAGTTATAGAATTGGTTCGTAAACATAAGCCAAACACTCTAATGGAATGAATCTAATAGTTATCTGAATTCCCTAGTTGTGACTCCTAAGGATAAATTCAAGAAGCACTATTTAAACTAAAATTAAAGAAATGGCTAAACTGTTCTACTAACATTATAAACAGAATATTTATAAAAAATACATAAAATGGATTTTAGCACCATAAAGCTTGAGAATTTCCTCTACTGCGGTGCTATCTAACATTGATCCGTTGTTTAATGAATCAAGTTGTCGCTTTGCTGGTAGATGGTGGCCTGAATGGTTATTAATTGTAGTGCTATAATGCTGTTGATAGTTGAGCACTGTGATGTCCATGTAGCACTCCCTTAACTTAGCAACGCTAGAATTTGGTGCCATGATGCTATCAAATAGAGATTGGACTCCGCTATATCCATATGTTGGCTCTCCGGTGGTGTTAATGATGGTGTCATGGTAGTATTGTGTCTGAAGTCATGATGGTATTTTGTCTGATGCCATGGCGTTGTACCATACTTAAAAATTTTTCCCATTTCATGAATTTTTTTGCACAAACATAACTAAAATAGCACATTTTCACTCACAAATTAACACATAAAATATAATATTAGTTATACTTATCAAATCCTCCCAAGCTTCAACTCTTACTTGTCCTCAAGCAAGCAAAAATTTGTAATTATAATTAAGTGATTAACCAAAATAAAAACATGACAATATAAAATTATGTAAATATAGGATAATAAATCATTTTCTAAAATTAGTAAAATTTAATTGAAGTTATAGTTCTAGTTTGGATAAATACCAATAATTAAACTTAATCCATCATTCTTATTTTTACCAAATTTGAAATTTTATGTTACAGACTTAATCATTAAATTTTGAATGTTGAAGTGAATAATGTAGTTTTAATAATTGGATATGATTGTATTAAAAATTTTACTTTCATTAGTTCACTATCCCTTGCATTATCTCTTTCTCATCTTATTCTTTATAGTTTATATATAAGATTGTATTTCAAATCTTAAGCTTTCACTGATACCAATTTTTAAATATACTCATCTTTTTCGTTAGATAATTTTCATTTATTTTCATTTTAAGAACTATTTATAATTTGTTTTCTTTTTTCTTTTATAGAGTGCATAATTAATAATTTTGAATATCATCTTCTGCTTTAGGATTCTCATACAATTTGAATAATTTTAATATATAGACTTGATAAGATTATTAATTCCGTCTTCAGGTTAGGTATAATTTCAAATCTTAATCTATTTAAACCTAATTTTTAATACTAATTATTCATCTTTCAATTTTAAAAGATAAATCCATAATGATATAATTTATAAATTCAAATTAGGATAATTGCTCAAATGATTAAATGAGTTAATTACTAGTATTTCTAACCTATGAAGTGTAAATAGAGTTCATTCAAACTAGGATCTAGGGCTTTATTATTATCTTAATTTTTTATAAATTTTAATTATCATTTTTATAAGGGTTAATCAAATAATTAGAGTATAAAACTAATTGGGGGATAATAATAATTTAAATATGATGGAAATTTGCTTATATATAAATAAACACATAAACAAACAGTACAAATACATGCTTTTATATAAGTGATAAAGAGCACATAAAACATGTGTTAAACACAAACATAGCATAACATTCATAACATAATACAGTTATAGGAGAACAATTGCATATGGCACCCAATATTCAATAATGACTCTTGAAGCCAAAATTTTTAATTAAGTACAATTATACAAGCCAATATCTCCCAACACTTCCTTCTCTTTTATAAAATAATAAAGTAGATAACCAAAACCAGATACATATCCTTAAGATTTTTTCACTCCTCTAAACACAAGGTTCCAATGACACCCATTGACTTTGATGGTTTATAAAGTTTTCTTATCTTGTATCTTAATGGTACTATTAAGGAAATCCTCATGATAGTGAAAGGACCAATCCATTTAGATTTGATTTTTCCATGGCAATACTTTTTTTTATAATCAAATAGCAACTCATCTTTCCCAGGAAAGAAATCATAAAAGAAAACTCTACCGCCATGCATCTTCCTTATTTTTTCTATGTACTTCTTATCTTTATGCAACTCCTCTTTGAATTCTTTCAACTTAGTAATAATGGCAAAACTTTGCATGTGGGGAAGTGAAAAAGAATCTTCATTCTTGGTATGATTTTCATTTTGGTTCGTTGAAGAAGATAATGTATGCTTGATTTTACCCATCGCTTAGACTTTTAATTTCCAAGGGAAGAAAGTGAAACTCACTCAAGAGTAGCTACGAACTAAAAAGTGAACTTCCTCCTAATTAGTGTTATTGATTTCAATGGGAGGGAAGTTTGAAAATTTTAAAATTTAAATTATTAAGGCCCGACAGGGTGCTACAGTATTCAGAGGTATGGCGCTGTAGCGCTCCGTTCTTCTCTCTCTGAGTTTTTTTAAGAAAAATAAGGAAAAGTTAACTTAAAAGATATGTTTTACTCCCTAAAAGCACTAAGTTTATTGTCTTTATCCATATTTGATAACTGATTAGACTTGAGGTTGGTTGCCTCCCAAGCAATGCTAAGTTTATAAGCTTCAGCAAGACTTACCCGAATTTTCCATTTGGCTAAGGTGGATGATTGCTACTCTTTGATTGGGTCCCATTGGTATCTCTTTTCTTCACTTTAGGATTAACTTTAGTGTTAATAGGAAGAAATCCAATGGGTTTTCTAGTCACAGAAATTGCAAGCTAACTTAGTTAAGTTTTATAATTTTTAATTGAAGAATCTTGGTTTTATAATTGAGTTCCCAATGGCATGACCTCATCTTCTAGTGGTGTCTTTCTACTTCCAAACAGATTGCTTTGATTATATCGAGGAGTATTGCTGGTATTGGATTGTTATTAGCTTGATTTTGATTATTCCAATTTCTACCTTGGTTATTTTGATAAGAATTCTATTGATTTCCACCATTATTATTTTACCAACAAAAATTTGGGTGATTCCTCTAACCTGGATTATATATATTTGAATAGAGATTATTTTGTCTTCCAATTAATTTTATATTTTTAATCCCTTAGATATCATTTTCTTCCATTGAGCTTTTATCTTCCAAATGTAAAGATGAATCATAATTTAGGCCTAAAGTGCTTAATTTCTTGATATTGCTACAACTTATGCAGTCAAAATAGATAACAAATCATTTTCATAAACTTTGTCCACTCTCTTAGGATTCACCATATAGCAGCCCACTGGAAATTATTTGTTGCCATTTCTTCAATTAATTCGTAAGCTTCTTCAAAAGGCTTTGACATCAAAGAACCTGAAGCTGCAGCATCAAATATAGCTCTTTGGGATCCTACCAATCTATTATAAAAGGTTTGAATTATTAACCAATCATGTAAGGCATGGTGATGGCACTTTCTAAGCATCTCCTTGAATCTTTCCCAACATTAATAAATAAATTCTCCTTCTAACTGGTTAAAATAAGTAATGTCATTTCTAAGCTTAGTAGTCTTAAACGGTAGGAAATACTTTCCTAGAAATTTGCGGGCCAAGTCATTCCATGTGATAATAGAGCATGGGGGTAAGGAATTTAACCATATTTTTATCTTATCTCTTAGAGAAAATAGGAATATTCTAAGTCTAATAGCATCATCACTGACACCATTATATTTAAATATTATACAAGTTTCTAAGAAACTTGCTAAATGTAGGTTAGGGTCTTCAAAGGGAGTTCCCCCAAACTTAGAATTCTATAACATCTGAATGATTCCAGGTTTTAATTCAAAATTATTTTCTTGGATGGAGGGTCTATTTATGCTTTGGCTAATTTTGTCTACTTAAGGGTTTGCAAAATCCATAAGAGGCGTAGAATGACCTACGCTTTGAACAGGGCCAGCCATTTTAAAAATCTTTTTGGTGGTACTAATTTTGAAAAGGGTTCTCTCAATTTCAGAATCAAAATTTAAACGTGCCTCCCCTCTATATCTTGTAAACATGCAACCATAGATACGCAATCAGTAAATTAAAATAAAATAATAAAATAATATAATATGACTAATTATGCAATTGATTCAATAATATAGTAAATTAATAAATAAAATAAATTATTCCCCAATAATGGTGCCAAAAGCTTGATGGGTTCTGTGGAGTATCCTAAAGAATTATGAAAATAATTTAGGGCTCTATCAATTCTTAAATAATGCTTAGTTTTTTTTTGATAAAAAATTAATAAAAAACCCACTTAATATATGAAAGTACATATGTCAAATCAAGTAATATAGTGATATAGTAGAGTATCCATCCCATGAGGAATAATATTTACTTGCAAATGCTAGTACTATCGACTTTTAACTACAATAATTATCCTACGTAATAAAAAATAAGTTATGTGGAGATTCAATCACTTAATTTAAAATTGAAATTAATTTAATGAAATACTATTTAGATAAATTATTTCTGATTGATGGAATGTACATAGAATATATTTTTGATGATTCCCTTATATATTAATGTTATTCAGAGCATATGCATCATCGATCGCTTAGTCAAGCATGAGAAGAAAAAGGACAGATTAAACCCCTTCAAACCTCTATACCACTAAGCTCTTAGAGTCTATCACCTTATGAGAATCTTAGAAGAGTAAGTAAAGCATATATTGTTAAAACCCCCTCATGACAATTCATATCCATAAATTTGATACAAGATAAGCACTATGCTTATGCTTACTTCATACCAATCTAACATACCTGGTTGTGCTTACTTTCATATTCATAGGCACCCCATTACACCTGATATTAACTATACATATGACCGTTATATATATTAAATGAAGAATTGGTATATTGAAAATATCATGAAATAATTGATGAAGATAATATATTAGTACTCTATATTTTGTTTATACCATCAATCCAAAGTTAGAGAATTTAGCAAGACATGAAGAACAAGTAAAGCAAATTCATTTTCATTAATTACACAAAAAAAGAAAGTATAAAAGAAATATATTATTAGATGGGTTCAATGATCTCTTCTATACTACCTTTTGTGCTTACGGAATTGCTTCTATAAATACAAGCCAAACACCCTAGTAGAATAGATGTAGTACTTCTCTGAAATCCCTTAGTTGTCACTGCTAAGAAAAAAATTGAGAAATACTATAAAATTTGACATTAATCAAGTGGATGAACTCCTCTACTAAAATTATAAATGGACTATTTATATAAAAATAAAAACATGGATTATGGCGTCACAACACTCGAGACACTTGTGCTATGATGCCCATAAAATGAACATATATTGTAGTGCTGAAGGGTTTCTTCCCTTGCGGCACTTACTGACATGGATTTGAAAGTTTGTGAGAGTTGTTAAATCCTAAAGAACTAGTCCCTAGACTAACCAAGAGGGGGGTGAAATGGTAATTTAAAAGAAAATTAACAAAACAAAAAATTAAAAACCCTTGATACGGAGGTAGATCAGTTTCGCAAGAACACAAATTTCAGAGATTTCAAACATAGATAAATACACTAAAAAATATAAAAATTTAATCCAAAAAAGTAAATAGAAAGAACACACCAGATTTATAGTGGTTTAGTCAACTTGACCTACATCCACTCCTCAGAAACCTCCTTTCCAGTTATTATAATAAAAGTAGCGTCTCTCTTTTTTCCCCCACAGCAAGGCGGAGAAGCCCTTTAAAAATATTTCCACCAACCGAGTGAGGCAGAGTACCTTAAATCCTTTTACTCCCTCCTAGTGTTGGCAGAGAACCTAAAAATCCATTTACTCCCTCCTGGAGTAGATATAGAACCTTAGAATCCATTTACTCCCTCCTAAAGTAGGTAGAGAACCTGGATCTAATGTTGATGAAAATCTTCTCCAGAGCCACCAAGGAACCAGGCAAGGCATTTAGAAACCTTGCTTGTAACAACCTTTATGAATCCCTCATAACTTCCCCTCATAAGAATTTCTTTCTCTCCCAAGCTCTCTCTCTTCCTTCTCTAGCTCTCTCTTAGATTGATTTAGCAGCAACAAATTTGCCCAAGGAGAAGTATAATTGCTTAAATAATAGGCTTCAAAAATACCTAAATTTTAAGAAATTCATCTTATGTTCATATAGTATGATCAATAAAATTTAGAATTGTCCTATATGTTTATGCAGATGAACTGTTTAATCTTTAAGCATATCATACAATATGATAAAATAATGTATAGTATGATGAGTAAAAATTTCTTTTGTTTATTTGGGATGATGCTTGGGATGACCAAAATTCATACACTATCTATTATCCAGGATTGTGGACATCATACAATATGATTTGTACAAAAATCATGGATTTTGTTTAGTATGATATCTAGGATGACCAATTTGGTACACAGGTATTCATACGGTATGAATGATATTATATTGTACGATCAATCACAATAATTATCCCAGATTTGATTGCCTTATATCATGTGACTAAATTAAGAAAGAATTTAATTAGAGCATATAGTATGAACCAAATCGTATGGTATGATTAACATATTTAGAATCTTCCTTAACCTTTGGCGGCTAGGCTTTTGATAAAGCACAACAGATCATATAGTATGAATTAAAACCATATTTGTATAGTACAAATAAAAATCATAAAGCATGAACTACTTAGAAAGAAAAACATTCCCAGAACCATTTTTCTCTCTCCCCCTGTGTGTGTGCAAGGTTACTTAGCAATGATATACACTTAATTACATGATATGACTGAAAAAAAGAGAAAATATAGAATAAATTAAATATATATACTATAACCCTAGTCTACCCAGTCTTGAGCTGATTGGAATTGCATGTGAATGGTGGACTGAATTCCTGAAATGTTAGTATACACAATAAAAAACAAATAATGTAGAAATAAGAGAAAGAAGTAACAGATACAATAATATTTGTTATCATCAAAATCATAGTGCTTGAACCACGTTCGCAATAATCTCACCCTTTTTTATGATGACAAACATTGTTGTTTTCAGATTTTCAAAATGTTACTTTACTCTAAACTCCCCCTTAAATGAAAGTTAATTGTAAATAAGAGGAGTGTAAAAAATTTTTACAACAACAACAAACAACAATAATAATAATAAATAACAGCAAATAACTACAGCAACAATGAAGAATAACAACAACAACAAATAACAAAATACTACTCCCCCTTTTGATATCACAAAAAGAGGGACATAATTATGAACGATATATCATCTCAGGAAATGAGCATACCATTCCCTAATGGGTTCAATTTATAGGAGTAAAATTTCATCTTGATTATCATAGTCAAATTCGAGCAAGAACTACATATGACCCGGGAGAGTCAAAATGATTGTTCACTCAGGTATTTAACTATGATGATTTGGATAAATTATCATTAATTTTATAATTAAAGTTACAACAATAATTGATATATCTTCCTAAGAGAAGAAGATATCAATCATTAATTATTGTTTGAAAATAACAATAATGATCATTGATTTTGACTTAAATTTTTTCAAAGATAATTAATTAAGTTTTGAAAGATTGATTTTATTTTAAAAAGAACTAGGTTTTTAAATCTCCTACGAGCACAAGCCCTCGTAGTTAATTACATCATAGGAAATCAATAATTTCTACAAATACTCTTGATTAAAATAGTGGAAGAAATTTTATTTAAGCTTTTAAGGCTTTATATCAAAGCAAGCAAGGATTGGAAATTTAACATGGAATGGATCGAAAGTGAGCATTTATTTCTAGAGGCTAAAGGAAGAAAGGTAGGAGGTGCTTTGGGATTCTAAAATATTTTAGAAGCACCCCTGCTATCCTAAGTTTTGCGATTAAATTTGATTGAAAGAAATTTTAATTTGAATTATCAATTTTATTAGAAGGTTGGGATTAGATTCCCGAAGGTCGAGGTCTTATAGCCCGAGACTACCTCAAAAACTAAATTTAAATTTGGGTACTATAAATTAGTGACCTGAACCTATCTAATGTAATGTAGGATCTGGAATTACCTCTCTCTTGATTAGGGAGCCCACTTAACTACCTAAACGCTTCAAAACCATGTGTCTGATCATTTAATATAGAGTGGTAGGGACATTACTTAACATAAATTTTTGAGAATAGGGCTGACATCTAGAGCAATCCTTCATTGGACCTTTGACATATGTTGGGTAGTATGAAGCCTAAAGTAAATATAATTAAATTTTTAACTCATTTTAGTTTTTTTATAAAACAGTGCATGCTAGTTGACTCAAAGAATGCTTGAATCAAATATGAAGCAATTTTAAAAGGGCTTAACAAATAGGTTTTTTCCTAGAGATTATACATATTCCCCTTGATAGATTTGTACCATCATAGGCCATATGATCTTCCAACCCATAGGCAGGGAGGTGCCTAATAATTGAATGAAAGTGTAACAAAATCCAATGTGAACTCTCGGTGATCTTGGGCTTATTTTTTAAAATGTTATAATTTCAATGTTATGTTAAAATTTTTAATTTAATTAATGTAGCAAAAGTTTTAGCAATCCCTCACAAGCCTCCGATTGGGTTTCAGGTAAAATTAAAGATTGACATGTAAAATTATTAAAAAACTACTAAGAACATGCAATCCTATATCGCAATCAACCCATCAATCAAATTAATTAAAATAATATTCAAATTAAAAGTCTATATGGCAAATGCCACTTAATATAACGACCCAAGGTTAACAGAAATTAAAGTGGTCGGGTACAACTGATAATAGCCCGGATTCTACTCATAAGATTCAAGTGAATTTGAGAGTGGGTTTCATTTCGATCTCCACTTCTTCGTCCTTTTATGAACTTTAAGGATTTGGATATCCAAATGGAAAGAAACTCCCCTCGAAAGAGGTATTTTCTTTTTTCCTTTAGATATTTGAAACTATCCTAACTGAGTCTTTGAAATGGAGGAGAACCCTCGCCAAAGGGATGTTCTCTCCTCTTTGGAATCTAAGTTGGATACTTATGTATCCCCTCTCAAATATCACTTTGAATTACAACTTAATAAATTTGAATTATATTTAATGAAAATTAAAAATCTTGACTCGAATAATCTACAGGATTATCCTAAGCAATTATATTTAAATCATCCCAAGAAGTTAATATAATAAAATTTAAAATGCTCAAACAAGCCACACTTGGCTATGCTCTTTTAATTTTTAATGGGGGACTTAGTATTCTGGAGCACCAATAGAAATTTGATTAATTTAAATTTAACTTTGCCCCCTTTAATTTTAATGCCTTGTTTGAGCATAAGCACCTGTATAAGATTATATCAGCATTTATATTGCCCCTAACCACAGGGTAAATCTAATACCCATCAACCACATCATACATTGTAGAAATTAAATAAATAATTATATCAATATTAACAACCATCATATAGTGAAAGCTCAAAAATTCTAGCACACAGTAGAAAAGTAAATACTGGCCTAGCCTAGATCTAGAAGTAGTGCTCAATTAAATCATTTAATGTGTGTAATAGGTTGTGTGGTTAGGATATGTCTTATATCAGTTAATTAGTTAAAGTTGTCTAATATTTGGGTTTATTGAAGGTTAAAGTGTAAATTTGGTTAAAGTTCAAATGTTAATATGTTAAGGTTTGTTTTAAAATGCATTTTTAAGGTTGATTGATTAAATAAATTTAATTATTTATAAATTAAAGGACTAATATAATTTAATTAATTATATTTATTACTGATTTTAAGGATTAGATTAATTTAAATTTTCTATCAACCAATTTGGGGCGTTGTGCCACCAGACTCCAAGAACTAGGCCTCCTTAGGATACCTAGCCCTACATCTCAGAGTAGTCCATTCTAAAAACTTGGTTGATGTAGTTAAATTAAGAATTTAATTTGGTTAAATTATTAATAATCAATCAACTTTAAGGTTTTACACTCTGTTAAATTCGTTCGTGGTGTTATGCCACTAGGCTCGAGGAACCAAGCCTCCTTAGGAAAGTTAGCTCGCAGCCCAGAGTAGTCCATCCTAAAAATCTTATCTTTAGAGTGGTTGTTGTATATTAAAGGGTTGGTTGTTTGATTTTATTAATAATATTAAAAATTTATGGAATTTTGATTGATTATTCAATTTTTGAATTTTTTGGGTTATTTTATTTATTAAATTAAGGGGTCAAATTTTGACTTTTAGATTAAAGGTGATCTCTAGAAATTTAGTATTTTTATTAAATATTAGACCTTAAGATAAGGAGTTAGACTATAAGTTTACTAAATTTGGATTTTTTTACAATTAATTACAAATTTTTGTTGTTTCAATTAAAATTTAAACTGAAGTTGACCAAAAAGTTAACTTTTTGATTTTAAGTGATTTTTGTTCATTTTATATTTTTAATAAATATTAGACCTTACATGAAGTATAATGCCTTTAAATTTGCTCAATTTAGATTTTCTACATTAAGTTATAAAATTTTGAAGTTTTGATATAATTTTGTACTCCGGTTGACCATAAGGTTGACTTTGGAGTTTGATTTATTTTTGTTTGTTTGTTATTTTTAGAAAATACTAGACCTTAAATGGAGTTAAATGATACTAAGTTTGGTCAAATTGCATTTTTATGGAATTAGTTATGATTTTTCAAAGGTTGGTTAATTAATTAATTTTTTTGAATTACATAATTAAAGAGGTTTTCATTATTTTAATCCAAACTCATCCTAAACTGCATGAAATCACTCCCAAATATCAAAGATGACCCATGGGTATGTTTTTAAATGTTTAGAATTTATTTGGAATTTTTAATAATATTTAATTATTTTATTTAATTAATTATTAATTTTTACTGAAACTTAAATTAAAGTTAAATTTAAATTAAAAGTCCAGTATATGGTTTTTATTTTTCCTAAGTAGAGGATCAAATTTTGGTTAGTTTGATATATTATTTTTAATTTTAGATTTAATTTTGATATGTTATAATTTCTTAAAAATTTTGGGTCTTAAAAAGGGCTGAATTTTGATTAGTTTTTTTTTTGACTAAATGACCTCCAAATCTAGTGAAAATTAGACCTAAGGTTTAAAATGTCACTAAGTTTAATTTGCTAAAGTTTCATCCCTATTGGATGTATGTATAAAAAATTGCCTAAAATTTTTCTAAGTTAACTAGACCTCAACGTTAATTATTTTTTCTAGGTGTCACTAATGTTCAACTGGGTTTTAAATTTTGTTAATCTAACCTTGACACTAAATTACACTTACCATAGAGAAAAGAAAGCCTAATTCTGAGTGGTGTATGAGTTATAAATTTTTAATTTTGGGTGAAAATCTGGCCAAAAACTTTGAAAATTTATTTCACCAGAATCCAGGAATGAACCTAAGCTAAATTTTTTATGGCATGTGGGTACAACACCATAGTTTATCCTGTACAAATTTGAACTCAATCAAATTACTAGATTGATAATTATCAAAGAATTTCAATTTTTATTAAAATCTAAATAACTCTTAATATAGTGATCCAAATCAATCAAAATAAATTTTAAAATAAGCTCGAGTATAAAGCGGTTCTAACGAGCCCAAGAACATCAAATTAGGAAAAAAAATGAATTTTTGGAGAATTTTTTAAGTTTAGAGCATTTAAATTGATTTTTTAAATCAATTTTGATTCAAAAAATCGGTTCAATGGCCAAGATTTGGCCACATTGCCGTGCCTTCGTGCTGAAAAACCAGGGTTCGAACCTAAGGAAGGCGCACAACTCAGAGCTGTCCGATCGACCCATTTCAGATGAACAGACGGCCCTGATTGACCTATATTTTTTGTTTATTTTTGAACTAAAACTTCAAACGCTCATAATTTTCAATCCAACCATCCAAATTTGATAAATTTTGAAGTGTAGATTCTAGGTGCACTAATATTTCAACCCATGGAATTTCAAGGCTCAATACTTTGAGATTTGAGAGATAAGCTCTAGGATTGATGCCAAGTAACCCTTTCAGCCACCAAATGCATGTGGATATGGTGTATTAGGATACTTTGACTTACCAAGGTGGCAAAGCCACCTAAGTTTTACCACCTAGCATACATTTTGATCCTTTTTTGAACACTTTAACTAGTTAAACTAGTCAGTGAGAATATTTGGCATAGAGAATGGTTTTATGAGCTAGTTTACTTAATTTAAAGGTAACTCGAGATTGAAGACTTGAGATTTAAATGCATATATGTCTATGGAAGGAAGTTTGACCAAATTTTGACAAGTTGACTTGGTTAACCTATGGTGATATGACTCATGGTAGGCTTAGAAATATTTGAGGCATTAAATGGAGAAGATTTAAGGAGTTAAAGATATTTATTTGACTAAATGGGATGGATAGGTTGAATGTGTTAAAATAACCCATTTAAGCCCTTAATATACTATTTGGTCAACCTATGTTGACTTGGTCAACTAAGTTGACCCAGGGCCTGGATTGGGTCAAATAAATTTGTTTTAATATTTGGAGTTGAATATAAGTGGTTTCATCTAAAGATATGGTCATTAGATTAAAAATGACTATTCACACCCCTATGGGGTATTTTAGTCATTTTGGGTTGACCTAGTCAACCAAGTTTGACCGATCTGAGTTTGAATCTTATGCACTCCTAATAATGATTTAAATACATCAGGAGAGTTTTTTGAATTTGATTTAAAAAGGTTATATAGAGTTTAGGTGAAACTCCAAAATTTCCATTGAGGGGCATTTTGGTCTTTTTGACTCCTAGTCAAGTGGGGGTCAAAATGGATCCTCAAAATATAGTTTAATATTTAATAAGTCATAATTAAGGGTTTAGATATGATTAATTGGTTTGGAGAAGGCTCCAAGATTAAAATCTACTAGGTGGCAGGTTGAGTGGGATAGGCCATAAATGTTTAAAGGTTTTATAGCCTTTAGGCTTCAATTTAGTTTTTAGAGTTAAAACCCTCAGAAGGAGTTCAATTTTGGAGGAGAGACCCTAGAGACATGCCTAATCAACATGCTATTGATAGATCTTGAATCAAGGGTCATTTCTCTATGGTTTGAAATGTTTAAAAATTCATTGGAAAAGGCTTTCGGGATAGGGCCTTTGAATATTAGATTTTGGTCTGGATATCTTGATTTGATCTAGATTGATCTAAGATCTGAATAGTTCCTAAGGTCAAAATTGATCTAGGGTCTAAGTAGATCCTAGGATCTAGATTGGCCCTAGTGACCTCATACAAAAATGAGGTCAACAAATGGACCCTCAATATGTGTAATAGAATAAAGTTCTATTACACATATTGGCATTGACCGAATTAAAGGGTCAAGTCTAAAATTTTGGTTCTAAAGGAAAGTAAAAAGTTATTCTTAAAGAGCTAGGGTTTGAATTGATACTAGGGTAGTGCTGTAGAGGGTGTACTTAACCACTAGTGGGCCTAATCCTAAGGAAAGGAGGAACCAAACCTTAGAGGAAAAGAATATCTGGGTGATCGTATAGGAAGGAAAAACTCCTAACTTTTGAGGACTGAGTTTGAATTTTGATACTAGGGTAGTGCCGAAGGGAGCGTACTCAACCACTAGTAGATCTAATCCTAAGGAAGGGAATAACTTAACCTTAAGGAGAAGAAGCTTAAATGATCGTATAGTAAGGAAGAACTCCTAACAACAGAGGAACGAGTCTCAATTTTGATTCTATGGGAAGGCTAGACCTAACCCTAGAGGATTGAGTTTTGAATAGATACTAGGGTAGTGCCACTAAGGGCATTGTCTACCACTAGTAGATCTAGTCCAAAGGGAAGAACCTAACCTTAAGGAAATGAAGCTTAATTTTGGAATTTGAAATTGAAATTGACACTAGGATGGTGACATCGAGGGATTTCTCAAGCATTAGGATGTCTAAACCTAAGGAAGGAAAGGATCTATCCTTAAGAAAAAGTGGATTAAATTCTTGAGTTTGATGTTTGAAGCTAGGATAGTGCCACAAAGGGCGTTCTCCACTACTACAAGATTTAATCCTAATGAAAGGAAGAACTTAACCTTAAGGGATAAAAGATTTAATTTTTGAGTTTGAAATTGAAACAAGGATGGTGCGATAAAGGGGTGTTCTCTAGCACTAGTAGATCTACTCTTAAAGAAGAAAGGGACCTAGCCTTAAGGAAAAGCATATTTAATGATCATATAAGAAGGAAGAACTCCTAACTATAGAGGATTGAATATGAATTGACATCACAGAAATGCTTCGGGGGGTGTACTCTCCCACTAGTAGATCTAATCCTGAGGAAGGAAAGAACCTAACCTTAAGTCAAAGAAGATTAAATGATCGTATAGGAAGGAAGAACTCTAAACTACAGAGGACCGAGTTTGAATTGATACTAGAGTAGTGCCACGAGGGGCATACTCTACGACTAGTAGATCTAATCCTATGGAAAGAAAGAGCCTAACCTTAAGGAGAAGAAGATTGGGTGATCATATAGGAAGGAAGAACTCCTAACTACAGAAGATCAAATTTGAAATGATACTAGGCTAGTGCCACGGGTGGCGTACTCTACCACTAATTGATCTAATCGTAAGGAAGGAAAGAAAACATGATGACTCACATCTCTCCTTAAGAAAAAGAAAACTGGATGATCTTGTGGGAAGGAAGCATTGCTTCTCAAAGAGGATCAAGTTTAAAATTTAAAACTGGGATTGTCCATAAATGGCATTATTCATCACTAGTGGATGATCTTATGGAGAGGAAACTTGCTCTACATAGAGGATCAAATTTTGATTTTAAAACTAGGATGGTGCCATAACAGGCTTGCTCCATCATTAGTGGATGATCTTGTGAGGTGGAAACTTGCTCCGTATATAAGATCAAATTTGATTTTGAAACTAGGATGGTTCCACAGAAGGAATGCTCCATCACTAGTGGATGACCATGTGGGGGGGGAAACTTATTCCACATAGATGTTCGAATCAAGATTTTGAAACTAGGATGGTGCCACAGAGGGCATGATCTATCACTAATAAGTGATCATGTGGGAAAGAAACTTGCTCCACAGAGAGGATCAAAATTAGATTTTGAAACTAGGATGGTGCCATAGAGGGTGTACTCCATCACAAGATTTTAAAAGTAAGGAAAGAAAGCTCAGTGACTCACACCTATCCTTAAAAAACTAGAAGGTGACTGAATTATGATGGGGCCCAACAGGCTTAAATCCACCACTAGTTAATTGAGATCCGATGAGGTAGGAAGCACGGGGACTCATACCTACTCCTAAAGTATTAAATTTCTTTTGAGTTTTTAAAGACTAACCTAGCTAGAAAGCATAGGGACTAACATCTAACCAGGGGGACTAGCCAAGGAGATAGTCTACCTAAACATCTAATGATTCTGGCAAAAAACTATTAACATAATTTAATTCTAATCCTAAGTAAAGAAGGTATGGGGACTCAGACCTATCCTTAAATACTAGAAGGTGACTAACTAAGATGGGGCCCAACAAGCTTAAATCCACCATTAGTTAGTCAAGATCCTAGGAGGTAGGAAGTACAAGGACTCACACCTACTCCTAAAAGATTGAATTTCTTTTGAGTTTTCAATGAGTAACCTAGCTAGAAAGCACGAGAACTCACATCTAATCATGGGACTAGCAAAGGAAATAATCTACCTAAACCTCTAAGGATTTTGGATATAACTATATAACCCAAATTCGATTTTGGATGCTAGGTGCCATGAGGGACTTGCTCCAAGTTGCAACTTAATTTTCATAACTATATTTTTATATCATGTATGTTTTTGATGAATCCAAAATCTTATTATGTTGATTACTATTTCGCCAAATATATATTAGAAATATTATTTGTGTTGCTTGTGTGTACTAACGTTTAAAGAAAATCGTACTCCAGACTGACGAAGACTTTAAGACAGACTAGATTAGGGTTCTTGTAATTGAAGTCTATAATTCTTCTATTTTTTCTTGAGTCTGAGAGAGTGTGATTGTAATTGGGTAAACATGCACACACACATGGGGGAGAGTGATTTAAAAACTTAAGTTTTAAAACTAATCATACTGTATGGTTTTCGAATCATACGGGATGATTTATCTTGGTAGTTCCTCCCAAAATAAAGTTAATCAAATCATTCCAGAAAACTGTTCAAGTCTTATTCTTAGTGTATGAATTCAGGTTCGTACTGTACGATCTTTTCTTTGTTCAAATGATTCAAATAGTACAAAATGATGTTGTCCACTTTTGTAATAAGAAAAACATGATTTGATTGAACTAATCATACTGTATGAAATTGGTTCATCCTGGATGCCAGTCAGAGAATGAAATCAGGTTCATACATGTTCATCTCGTACGAACTCAAAATTTTTTGAACTGATCATACTGTACGATGTTGGTTTATATAGACGTCAATCAGAGTATGAAATCAGGTTCGTATAGCATCGTATAGCATTTTTTGAACTATTTGTATATATGAAATACGATCGTACTATATGATCATAGTCCGTCAAACATGAAATTTTTAATTTTCAGGATGGGTTTTCCTTGTCCTTTGTATATAAGCTTCCTAATACTGACTATCTTCAATCCTTCTATGAATTTCTTCTTAAGAGTGATAGAAGTGTGTTTTAGGAGAGTGTTTGGGAGTGAGAATTGTGAGATCTTACAAGTGGAAATTATGAAGGGTTCATAAGTTTACCCAAAGGTAAGGATCTCTTTGTATGTACTTCAAATCTCTGCCTTACCTCTTTGAAGACTCCTGAGAGAAGATCTTTGGGAAGAGATTCGGTACTCTACAGTCACCAAGAGGGTGAGAAAGGATGTTGGTACTCTACTATCACCAATAGGGTGAGAAAAGATGTTGGTACTCTACCTCACCAAGAGGATGAAAAAGGACATTGGTACTCTGCCATCACTAGGAAGGTGAAAAAGGACATTGATACTCTACAATCACAAGGAGGGTGAGAAAGGTTGGTGGGTTCTCTGCCTTCACCAGGAGGGTGAAAAAGAATGATGATTCTCTATTGCATCAGGTTACTGTAAGAGATGTTTTTATAAGGGCTTCTTCATCTTACTGTGGGGGCTAAAGGAGAGTCACTAGTGTTTAGTGCAATACCTAGAGAAGGAGTCTCTAGGGAGTGGATGTAGGTCTTATTAGACTAAATCACTATAAAATTGGGTGTCTTCTATTCTTTATTTTTATCGCACTTTATTTTTCACATTTATACTTTCTATGGTTAAAAAATTAATTTGATAAAATTTATAGTTCTTATAAATTTTTTAATTGTTAAATCGATTTTCTAAATATTACCAATAAATTTTTAATTAACCAATTCACCCCCCACCCCCCACCCCCCCTCTTTGTTAGCCTTGGAATAATTAACTTTGGTTTAACAACCTAATAAGGATTTACATGCTAGTCTCATAATCCAAAGTGACATTCACTTTTCTGTCATGCCCCAATTTGCTTCAACCCAAATTTCTTTTATCTTCACCCTCATCTTTGCTTTCATAAAGAAACCTTCCAAAATTTTCTAGCTAAGATGAAGGTAAACCATGACCAAACCAGGATTACCTCTTATGTCTTCAAGCAACGTGTAGAAATAACTAAGGAAGATCTAGGTAACTTCCTTCAATTGAGAACCCAAGGAGTTAGAACACACACATTAACCTCTTGAGCAGATTATAACTGGTCAGAAGTAAATAAGTTTCTTAGAGGTGTTGTCCAAGGGAGTCATTTGTCTCATGTTTACTCCATCAATCAAAATGCCGAGATTATTCAGCACGTTTTGAGAACCTCAACTATTCCAAAAGCTGGTGATCACATAAACCTAACTCCTCTTTTGTCCACAATCACTTATTTGATTATGACTAAACAACCTTTTGATGAAGCCCAACTTATCATGGATTATATTTATAAACTTTCCAATATTAGACTTCCTCATAATAAGAGAAAGAAAAATATGGCTTTAGGATATCTAGTTACCTATAACTTAGAAATGATGTATAATCTTATCCACCTTGATCCTCCCACTGAACTTCTTATTTACTTTACTGATGCCTCTTTTTGGGCACTCTTTAGGCTGGATCAAAGCTCTGAGGGAGATGATTCTAAGGAAGAAGGGGTAGCTCTTACACCTGCACCTACACTTGGACCTGACTAGAATTTCTACCAATAAATGGTCCAGCACTTCGGTAGAATAGAAACTTATTTTGATCAATGCTTTGATCAAATTGAGAATAGCCTGAATCAACAGGATGCTAGCTATAATGAAGACATGGGTTGGATTCGAGGGCAATTTGACTCGATTAACACCAATGTAGCTTTGATAAATAGTTACTTTTCTATATTCAACCAACCATCACCTTCAGATCAAGGCCCCTCTGATTACTAGATGTACTTCTGTGCTATTGTTATTGCTTATGAGTGCTTGTGTTATTTTCTTAGATGTATTCATGTGATTTTAGTGATCTTGTGTGTTAGTAATTTCAGGTGTTATTTCTTAAATTATGTCATGTGTGATTGTGATGATGAAAGGAAAAATGTGTGTATGTGCTCTTGAATGCTAAATGAAATGATGAAATGTTTTATTGACATGCATTGAAATCTCATATTTTGAAATGGTTATTTTTCTTTAGGCAAACCATTTGTGGTTGAACTCTTGAATAAAATTTTGAATTATTTTGTTCTATAAATTAATCTCCTTACAAAATCTAATCTTTTAAAATTAAATTAAATTATAACAGGATGTAGATTAGAAGATCAATTTCATGTTTGTATAGATAAGTAATATTTTGAGATAATTGTTGCAAAATTGATGTTTTAGTTTTCTTATTTTTTTCTTTCTCAATGTGATTAGTTTTTGTTATTAATGAAATTTGAATTAAGATTATAGATATTGGAAAGATTGAAGAAAAAAAAGGGTATGCACAAAGCGTGCAAAAATAGAAAAAAGATGCATATTGGTTCGCTGAAAAGATGCACAAAATTAGCCCAATTAGAAAGATGCACAAAGTGTGCCACTAACCTTCGAAAAGATACGCAATGTTTCCAATTAAACAATTCATATTGTTCTTTCCATTATCATTATATCTCTAATCCAAATCCATTTCATCGATAATCATCTTCACTTTTGAATTAGAAACTACTTAATCTTTATTTCATCAATTTTGCAATAATTATTTTTATATATAGTTTGTCTAACATGAATATTGAACCTAATTGACTTTTCTTATCTTGGTTGTCCTTTAATTTAAAATTTGAATTTTTCATTTTAGCATTTGGAGGCTAACTTTGTATTTTCAATTAGTTTAAAATTTTTCTTCTCCAACTACTTTGATTTTTCTAAAGAAACTTTTTATTTCAAGGTATACTTCCCTTTTTGTTATTGTCAAAAGGCGGAGTCATAATATTATTTGATGTTTGTTGTTTTTGACTATTTATTAGATGTTTGGGTTAGTGTGCATGTATGTGTTGTATTATGGATGTGTGTATGTCTTATGTGTTTTTATTTTCTGTTCATGTTGTTTTTATTTAGTAGTTTTTATGATTTGTTTCTTTTTAAGTTTAGGATTTAGGTTTGTGTTTTGATCTTAATGGAAACCCCTTGTTCTCAAATGGTCATTCATTTAGCAGGAGCTAAGGAGAAAATTTTCTTTAATTGTTAACTCAAATAATAATTAATTTGTCATCATAAAAAAGGGGGAGATTGTTGCAACTTAATTTACATAACAATATTTTTATATCATGTGTGTTTTTGATGATTCCAAAATCTTATTGTGTTAATTAGTGTTTCTTGTAATATATATTGGAAATATTGTTTATGTTGGTTGTGTGTACTAATATTTTAGAGAAATCATACTCCAGACTGTTGAAGACTTTAAGATGGACTAGATTAGGGTTCTTGTAATTAAAGTCTGTAATTCTTTTATTTTTTTCTTGAGCATGAGATAGTGTGATAATAATTGGGTAAACATACACACACACAGAGGGAGTGATTTAAAAACTTAAATTTTAAAAATAATCATACTACATAATTTTTAAATCATACGGGATGATTTATCTTGGCAGTTCCTCCCAAAATGAAGTCAATCAAATCATGCAAGGGAAATGTTCAAGTCCTATTCGTACTGTATGAATTCAAGTTAGTATTATACGATCTGTTTTCATTCAGATGATTGATAGAGTATGAAATGATGTTGTCCACTTTCGTACCAAAAAATAACATGATTTGATTAAACTGATCGTATTGTACGAAATTGGTTCGTCCTGGACGTCGGATAGAGTATGAAATCAGGTTTCTACCCATTCATCCCGTATAAACTCAACATTTTTTCAACTGATTATACTGTATGATGCTGTTTCATATAGACACCGATCAGAGTATGAAATCAGGTTCATACAGCATCATACAACATTTTTTGAACTGTTCGTACGTTTGAAATACAATCGTATTGTACGATTGTAGTCTACCAAACTTGAAATTTTTAGTTTTTATGATAGTTTTTCCTTGTTCTTTATATATAAGTGTCCTAAAACTAACTATCTTCAATCCTTCTATGAATTTCTTCTTGAGAGAGATAGAGAGAGTGTTTTGAGAGAGTGTTTGAGAGTGAGAATTATGAGATCCTACAAGTGGAAATTGTGAAGGGTTCACAAGTTTGCCCAAAGGTAAGGATCGCTTTATATGTACTTAAAATCTCTGCCCTACCTCTTTGAAGACTCTTGAGAGAAGATCTTTAGGAAGAGATCTAGTATACTACTGTCACAAGGAGGGTAAGAAAGGATGTCAGTACTCTGCCATCACTAGGAGGGTGAGAAAAGATGTCTGTACTCTGCCATCACCAAAAAGTTGAGAAAGGACATTGGTACTCTGTCTTCACCAAGAGGGTGAAAAAGGATGTTGGTACTCTGCCACCACTAGGAGGGTGAGAAAGTACGGTGGGTTCTCTGCCTTCATCAGAAGGGTGAAAAAGGATGACGGTTCTCCATCGCACTGGGTTGGTGGAAGAGAGATTTTTGTAAAGGCTAAAAGTACGAGATGCGCCAAGAGGGGGGGGGGTGAATTGGTATTTTAAAAAATTAACCCTACACAAGAGTTCTAATTTTTTTTGTATTTTCAAAACATAATTTAACGACTAACGTGCGTAAGCAAATACAACGTTCACAACTACGAAATTTACAGTTCAATTTTGGATTTTACACTACAATATTTAAATAAAGATTTTTCACCAAGCAATTAAAACGCACAAATTTAAAGCATGAAAAGTAAAGTACGGTAAACAGGAAAAAACACACCAGAGATTTTTATAGTGGTTTGGTCACTTGACCTACGTCCACTCCCCGGAGTCCTCTACTCCGGGATTTGCACTGATAAAAGTTGACTCTCCTTTTGCCCCCACAGCAAGGCGGAGAAGCCTTTACAATACTCACTTTCACCTCCCTCGGTGCGGCGGAATACCAAACGCTATGTCACCCTCCTGGTGACGGCAGCGGACCTTCTCCTTTTTCTCCCTCCTGGAGATGGCAGAGTACCTTGGCGATGTTGATCTTGAAGTGATTCTTCCCTCGAGAACTTTCTTGAAGCTTCCAAAGCCACAAGAGGAGCAAAGCATGCAGCTAGCTTGGAGCCACCGTGTGATCCCCTCACACTACTTCTCCCTCACGCTCAAGCTCACTTTCACCTTCCTCTCTCAAGCTCTAGATCTCTCCAAAAACTTCTCTCTACGAATCCCCTTCTTTCTCCTCCAAGCCTCTCACAGCAAAGGATTGATCAACAACCCTCTAAAGAAAATTTTAAGTTGTTTTTATATCAGGCTTCAGAAAACCCTAAAAGTTTCAACTTTTGCATTTCTGTTCGTACAGTACGATTTATAATCGTACAGTACGATCAGTACAATTATAGCTCAGTCCAGTACGAGTACAGACGAACAGGTATCGAATTTTATTCATATCGTATAGTACGATATGTATATCGTACAGTACGATACTATTGATTCGTACTGTTCGTACGGGACGAACTGTGGGACGAACCTTGGGACGAAAGAACTCGTCTCTGACAATCATCCAGCACTCATTTAATCGTACAGTACGAATAGTGTTTTTCATGATATCGTCCTGTACGATAGGAATATCGTCCAGGATGAATAGTTCAAAATTTCTTGGGATCATCTGGTACGATCGCTGGGATGAAGAAAATCGTCTCTGGCAATCGTCCAGCACTACACCAGTCGTACAGTACGATCAGTTCATTTCTTGATATCGTCCTGTACGATATGAATATCGCCCAGGACGAACAGAACAAAAAACCTTGGTTTCGTCTGGTATGATCTCTGGGACGAATGAAATCGTCTCTGTCAGTTGTACAGTACGATATACGATCGTACAGTACGATCGACATATAAATTAGAAACCAACGTTTATTTCCTGATTAGGGAGATAATTTTGGCAAGTTTTAATTAATTGTACAGTACGAATAGTATCGTACAGTACGATCAGTTCAGAAAATCAAATTTAAAAACTTACCAAACTTATTCTGGCGGCTAGGGTTTCACAATTACATATTATCGTACAGTACAATATGGATCGTACAGTATGATAAGTTTGTAAACTTAATCATTAGAAAATTAGCCGTTAGCCTGAGTATTTTAATTAATTATACAGTACGATCCAAGATCGTACAGTACGATGAGTTTAAAAAATTTTAATCATTTTAAAAGAAAAATCTCCCCCTGTGTGTGTGCATTGTTGCTCCTTTCACATGCATGCTTCTGTGGCAAACTCAAAAAGAAAAAATAAAGAAATAAAAATTACAGACTCTTCAACATCCTATTCTACCCAATTTGAGTCTCCAGCAATCTTTAGCAGTGTGCATCTGACCTGAAATGTTAGTCCTCATGTACAAAGATTAAACATTTGTAATCTAACGGAAGTCTATATGTACTCAGTAAGTATTAGTTGTCACCATCAAAATTAAGTGCTCGTGATCCTGGATTTCAACAAAGGCTTCCATGCCTTACTATGGGGGCTAAAGGAGAGTCACTAGTGTTTAGTGCAATACCTGGAGAAAGAGTCTCTAGGGAGTGGATGTAGATTTTGTTGGACCAAACTACTATAAAATTTGGTGTCTTCTGTTCCTTACTTTTTACCGCATTTTTATTTTCCACATTTTTTATTTTTTTGTGGTTCAAAAATCATTTTAAAAAATTTATATTTGTGCTCGAAATATTTAAATTGTTTTTTAAAAATTCTAAGAAATTTTAAAATTAGGAATTAACCCCCCCTTTTAGTTAGCCTTGGGATAATTGCCTTAGGTTTTACAACCTACTTGGACTTAACACTCCACGACTAGTAGATCTAATCCAAAGGAAAGAAAGCATAGGGAATCACACCTATCCTTAAAGACTAGAGATTTTTATTTTGGTTTTGAATTTGTTATGAATTTTGGATTTCGATTGAATTTGATTTGAGTTGAGATTGATTGAAATTTTGATTTCAAATTGAGATATGAATTTGGAAGATTTTGAATTTGAATTTGGATAAATTTTAATTCAATTTTTTTTTTTGGAATATAAAGAGTGTTTTGTTGATGTTGAATTTGATACTCATCTAGCATGGTACATTCTAAAGAGCCGCCCCACATTTAAAAATATCAGATAGCATCCTTTAGGGTTGATCAATTAAAATTTGAACCATTCTCAAATATCATCTCTACGATAAGAGATCATTCTTATGTTGGTTCAAACTACCCCATCAATCTCTCGGTAGGCTAGGATAGGCATCCAAAGAACTAGGACTAAGTCTCCTACTTGGAAAGTTCTAAGTCATACTATCTTATCACAACCATTCGGGCTTTATATGACTTTAAGTTTTGTTGAACCTTGGAGATGACTCTCTATGAGCCCTCGAGTTCCTCCAAATAGATTTGAGCACTCTGCTCAATTGTAATTTGATTTTGAATGGCAATTTCCAAAAAAGTAAAACACCCCTCTAGTGGGATTGACCATGGACCCAACATAGAGTGTAATTTTATAGAGAAGGCGTCGAAGGAAAATATGCTTATGTGTTAGGACTCACATATATTCATCAAGGATAAGATTTGAATTTTTTATCATAAGTAGAAGATTCATTCTTTTTGTTGAAAATTTTCCTCTTAACCATTTGGACCCAATCAGAATGCCATGTGGGAACAAATTTACAAGTAGAGTGAGAAGTGGATTGACTCCAATAAGTCTAGAAAGATTTAGGGATTTAGGTTTTGTTAACCCAGACCAAGTTTCATAGAAACTGAACTGGGTCTCCCTTAAAAATATTGAATTAAAATCAATTTCAAAAAGGTTTAAGTTGAATAGAGAAATTTAATCTTTTCAATTCTCTTGTATATAATTTTCTATCTGATAGATAATCAATGCATGAAAAAGAATCTAGATTCAAGATTTTTCAAAGTCAAGTAATTCAGTGATTAGATTTTCTTTTGAGAGTTAAAGATTTAAGAAGAAGGAAGCCTCTCTCTTATTCCTAGTGGTGCTCATTGCACATATTTTTCTTGATTTTTAGCGCATTCGTGCATCTTTTAACTTTAGGTGCATTCACACATCTTTCAACTTTTTGATTAATTTTGAGAAGAGGCTTCAAATTCTTTAAATTCTTAAAATGATTGTTCCTTTTTTTTATAAATGTCGAGATTATATCTTAATTATAAGAGAAGAAGTCTGATTCTCTTATATAAGGAAGGATAATCCTTAAGGAAGGACCTAATCATTTAACAAAAGTGTCATCTTGACTTTAAAAATTATTAAATAGACTTAAACATGCATAAGATGCCTATTAAGATAGAAGATTATAGAAAAATTTAGAAAATTTTTATTTCTAAATTCAACTTATGTTTGATATAGATTTTAATTCAATAGTCAAATCAACCCACAGAAGTGATGGGAGGGAGGGACCTTTAAAAATCTAGTGGAGTCAAGTACAACTCTATACGGCTTAGGATTTAAGGTAGAGGTCAATTTCATTTAAAAAATGGAATCAACTATCTTGAAAATCCAAACCTAGTACACTTGAGAATCTGTATATTTTTCTTAAAAGTTGCAAATCTAGGTGGCATGACCCTATCAATATAGAATTAGATTCCACAATCCCTTTGGAAGGAGAGACTGTTATGGGGTCTGCACTATCCCTAGAAGATGCTGCATCATTTTAATCAAAAGATTTATCGTGATAGGACCCCCTCGAAAGTTAAATTTTGATGGTATCACTATCTAATACAGTCTTAGATAAATTCCCCACTCTTATTACTAGTGGTCTAGTAGTTATGAGAGTGGCACCCCAAGTAGTTTCTAGACCTCCTCCTCTATAGATGATATAGTGGGGCATGTGTAGTAATGTGCCCTCAAATCCTCTAGTAGAGTGGATAGGTCATATCCTTCAACTGGGGGCCTCTAGCAATAAAGTCTTGAGCTGTAGACAAAAGGGCACGGTGGAGGTCGTTCTCACAACCTCCCGCCTTTCGACAATAGGAAGAGGGTGGAAATGATTTCCACCAAGGAAGGGGTACATGTAAGGAGCAATGAATTCTTGATTAGCCACAGATTTAACTTGCTTTAAGCCTTCAGACTCAGCAATCATTCTAGCCTTAACGACCTTCTTTCTAACTCTTCAAACGTAGTTCTTCTTCTGGTTCTTAATGGCAAAGGTAGTGCTAGAACATGACCTG
Source organism: Dendrobium chrysotoxum (assembly GCA_019925795.1). Lineage (NCBI taxonomy): Eukaryota > Viridiplantae > Streptophyta > Magnoliopsida > Asparagales > Orchidaceae > Dendrobium > Dendrobium chrysotoxum. The sequence continues at coordinate 60,971,889 of CM034300.1, read as the reverse complement.
TTCTGAGATATAAATGATATCTCATCAGTTGTCACTGGTTTCTATTCTTTATCCTTCATAGTAGAGGGTATAGTGGGCAAGGGGGTGATAGTGGCCTCCATTTTGGAGATGGTGGAGTCAGCTCCCAATCTAAAGTAATTTCTACTAAGGGGGAATCCTTTCATGTCCCAGTAAATAGATCTATGATTTCTTCTCCATTAACTGATAGTTTCAAGTTTTGAAACTCCACTCCAAATTGAATTGAACTACCGCAGATGATTTCATCTATTGGCAAGTTCCTATCTAGGGAGAAGATAAGTTTCCAACCATTTGAGTATTCTTGATTTTCTAAAATTTGAATGAAAATGACATGAATTAGTTATCTTGAAATTGAATTTGAATTTTGAACTTGACTGATTTTATTCAAAATTTTATATTTAAATCATGTTAAGTTTATACTCAACAAGGTAGTTTATAAAATTAATGAGGAGAACTTAAGAATTGAACTTGATTCTTTTACTCTTTCAATTGACTAGTGAGAAAAATATCAAAGCTCAAATTTTATAAGGATTTTGCATTTTGAGATTAAAATTGGTTAGCGTGATTTTAAAAAGGGTTTGATTTTGGAAACTTGATGGATTTTCGTTGGGTTTCAAAACTCAAGATATTGAACTTGCATTCAACATAAAGGTTAAAAAATTAACTAGAACATTCAAGGGATTAGCTTGACTCTTTCATCCCATCAATCAAATTGGGGTGAAATGTTGAAGCTTAAATTTGAACTTGAAGTTTGCATTAAACTTGAATTTGAGACGATAAAATCAAATTTGAAATAAAGGTTAAAATTGAATTCGAATTTATAGTTGAAATTAAATTCAAATTTAAGGTTAAAATAGAACAGATCTTCTTCAAATTTTGAAACCCAACACATTAAATTTTACTTGAATATGTAGGTTTAAAAAATTGACCTGAAGATCCTATGACTTAGGCTTGACTCTTTTACCCCACCAGTTGGGTTGGGGTTGAAATGTCAAAGCCCAAAATTGAATGAAGAGTTTTGGATTTTGACATGGAGATTGAAGAGTCTTCAATAAATTATGAAACTCACCATATTTGAATTTATTTGAACATGTGAGTTTACAATATTTATAGAAGGATCTTGGAAAATTTGGCTTAACTCTTATACTCTGCCAATTAACTTGGAGGTAAAATATCCAAGCTTGGGTTTTACTAAGAGATTTGAATTTTAAATTTAAAACTGAAGGAGATTCTATAAGTTATGAAACTTAACATGCTTGAGATATGTTTAAGTATGCAAGTTTATAACATTTATAGGAGGATTTTAGAGGATTTGGCTTGACTCTTTTACTCTACCAATTAACTTGGAGGCAAAGTGTCTAAGCCCGACTTTGATAGAGGTTTCCTCACTCACCTCTCTTTTGAAATGTCTTACTGATATTGGCCACACTCACTCAAGGAAGAAATGGGTAAATGGACCAACAGAAGGAAGGGTAGTCAAAACAATCGATGCAATAAAATTTCTACCTTTATTAAAGATTAAGAGAAAGATTTATCCCTAGCAGAGTCGCCATTTTTTGTTTGATTAAAAAGTGATGAGTCTTGAAAAGATGAATTATCTTTGGGTGATTTAATTTCTTAAATTTTAATTTTGAAATTGAATGTATCATTATGAATGATATATCATCTCAGGAGACAAGCATACCATTCCCTAATGGGTTCAATTTATAGGAGTAAAATTTTATCCTCATTATCATAATTATATTCGAGAAAAAACTATATATGACCTAGGAGGGTCAAAATGATTATTCACTCAGGTAATTTGGATAAATTATCATTAATTTTATAATCAAAGTTACAATAATAATTGATATATTTTCCCGACGGAAGATGAAATTAATCATTATTGATTATTTGAAAATGATGATAATGGTCATGAATTTTAACTTAAATTTTCCTAATGATAATTAATTAAGTTTTGAAAAGATTATTTTTTTTAAATGGTTTGCATTTCTAAATCTCCTATGAGTACAAGCCCCTATAGTTTATTACATTATTAGAAATCAAAATTTTTTATGAATACTCTCGATTAAAATAGAGGTAGAAATTTTATATAAGATTTTAAGGATTTATATTAAAGGAAGCAAGGATTGGAAATTTAATAAGGAATGGACAAAAAGTGAGCATTTATTACTAGATGCTAAAGAAAGAAAGGTTAGAGGTTCTTTAGGATTCTAAAATATTTTAGAAGTACCCCTACCTATCCTAAGTATTGGTCTTGAATTTAATTGAAAGAGATTTTAATTTGAATTATTAATTTTATTACAAGGTTGGGATTAGATTCCCGAAAGTTGAGGTCTTATAGCCTAAACCTGCCTCAAAACCTAAATCTAAATATTGGTATTGAAAATCAATCACCTGAACCTATCTAATGCAATGTAGAATCTAGACTTACCCTGGCTTAAATTAAGGAGCTAGCTAAACCACCTAAGCGCTTCAAAACTATGTGCCTATTCATTTAATATAGAGTGGTAGGGATGTTATTTAAGATAAGTTTTCGAGAATAGGGCCGACATCTAGACCAATCCTTAATTGGCCCTTTGATATATATTGTGTAGTATGAAGTTTAAAGTAGTTGCAATTAAAATTTTGACTTATTTTAGTTTATTTCTAATACAGTGCATGCTAGTTGACTCAATGGAGGCTTAATTCAAATATGAAGTAATTTTAAAAAGGTTTAAAAATAGTTTTTTCCTAGAGATTGCATAGATTTCCCTTGACAGATCTGTACCCTCATAGGTCAGGTCATCTGCCAAAACCCGTAGGCGAGGAGGTGGCTAATAATGAAATGAAAGTGTAATAAAATGTAATGTGAACTCCCGGTGATCCCAACCTTAACTTTTAAAATGTTAGAATTTCTATGTTATCTTAAAATTTTTAATTTAATTAAAATAACAAAAGTTTTAGCGATCCATCACGAACCTCTGATCAGGTTCTAGGAAAAATCAAAGATCGACATGCAAACTCACCAAAAAAATACTAAAAGCATGCAATCTTATATCGAAATCAACCCATCAATCAAATCAATTAAAATAATATTCAAATTGAAAGTCCATATGATAAATGACACTTAATATTACAACCCAGGGTCTATAAAAGTACAGTGGCATGGTACCACTAACAACAGCTAAGATTCTACTCATAAGACTCAAGTGAATTTGGGAATGAGATTTTTCTCGATCTCCAATTCTTTATCTTTCTACAAGCTTCATGGATCTATCGAGTTCAAATATCCAAGTAAAAATAAACTCCCCTTCGGAAGGGGTATTTTCTTTTCCCTTTGGATATTTGAAACTATCCTAACTTAGTCTTCCAAATGGAGGAGAATCCTTCCCAAAGGGATATTCTATCCTCTTTAGAATCTATGTTGGATGCTTATGTATCCCCACTCAAATATCACTTTAAAATACAACTTAAAAAATTTGAATTATATTTAATGAAAATTAAAAATCTAGACTCGAACAACCTGCAGGGTTATCATAGGCAATTATATTTAAATCATCCTAAGCAATTAACATAATAAAATTTAAAATGTTCAAACCAACCACACTTGGCTATGCTCTTATAATTTTTAAAGAGGGACTTAGCATTCTGGAGCACCCACAGAAATTTGATTAATTTAAATTTAACTTTGCCCCCTTTAATTTTAATGCCTTGTATGAGCCTAGCCACCTACATAAGATTATATCAATATTTAAATTACCCTAACCTAAGGGTAGTCTAAGACCCATCAACCACATCACAATATATAGAAATTAAATAAATAATCATATCAATATGAATAACCACCATGCAGTGAAAGCTCAAAAATTCTAACATATAGCAGAAAAGTAAGCATCGGTCTATCCGAGATCTGGAAGTGGTGCCATAGCAAACCATTTAAGTGTGTGTAATAGGTTGTGTTGTTGGGGTATGTCTTATATCAGGTAATTAGTTAAAGTTATCTAATGTTTGGGTTTATTGATGGTTAAAAGGTAAATCTGGTTAAAGTTCAAATATTAATAAGTTAAGGTTTGTTTTAAAATGCATTTTTAAGGTTTGTTGATTAAATAGATATAATTAGTTATAAATTAAAGGACTAATATAATTTTATTAATTAGATTTGTTGTTAATTTTAAGGATTAGATTAGTTTAAATTTTTCATCAACTAATTCGTGGCATTGTGCCACCAGGCTCGAGAAAACAGGCCTCCTTAGGATACTTAGCCCCACAGCTCGGAGTATTCCATCCTAAAAACCTGATTGATGTAGTTAAATTAAGAATTTTAATTTCTTAAATTATTAATAATTAATTAATTTTATGGTTTTATACTCTATTGAATCCATTCATGGCATTATGCCACTAGGCTCGAGGAACTAAGCCTCCTTAGGACACTAAGCCCTGCAACCCAGACTAGTCCATCTGAAAAGTCTCATCTTTGGAGTGGTTGTTATATATTAAAAGGTTAATTTATCAATTTTATTAATTATATTAAAAATTTCTGGAATTTTGATTGATTGTTGAATTTTTGAAAATTTTTGGATTATTTTAATTATTAAATTAAGGAGTCAAATTTTAACTTTTAGATTAAAGGTGATTTGTAGAAATTTAGTATTTTTATTAAATATTAGATCTTAAGGTGAGCAATTAGACTATAAGTTTACTTGATTTGGATTTTTCTATAATTAATTATAAATTTTCAAAGTTTTAGTTGAAATTTGAACTGAAGTTGACCAAAAAGTTAACTTTAAGTGATTTTTCTAATTTTATTTTTGTAATTAATATTAGACCTAACATGGAGTACAATGCATTTCAGTTTGCTAAATTTGGAGTTTTCTACATTATGTTATAAAATTTTAAAGTTTTGACCTAATTTTATACTACGGTTGACCAAAAAAATAACTTTTCGAGTTTGATTTATTTATGTTGGTTTGTTATTTTTATAAAATACTAGACCTCAAATGGAGTTGAACGATAGTAAGTTTAGTCAATTTAGATTTTTTTTGAATTAGTTATGATTTTTCAAAGTTTGGTTAATTAATTAATTTTTTAAATTACTTAATTGAAGAGGTTTTAATTGTTTTAATCCAAACTCATTCTAAACTCCATGAAATCACTCCCAAAGATTAGGGATGACCCATGGGTATGTTTTCAGATGTTTCATATATATTTGGAATTTTTAATAATTTTTAATAATTTTATTTAATTAATTGTTAATTTTTATTAAAACTTAAATTAAAGTTAAATTAAGATTCCAATTATATGGCTTTTATTTTTCCTAAATAAAAGGTTAAATTCTGGTAATTTGATATATAATTTGTAATTTTTGGATTTAATTTTGATTTAGTACAATTTTTTGAAGTTTTTGGGTCCTGAAAAGGGTTGAATTTTGAGTAGTTTAATTTTCTAACTGAATGACCTCCAAATCTAGTGAAGTTTTGACCTAAGGTTTAAGATGTCAGTAAATTTAATTTCTTTAAAGTTTCACCCTTATTTGATGTGTGTACAATTTCCTAGAATTTTTTTAAGTTAACTAGACCTTGGCTCTAATTATTTTTCCTCGGTGTCACTAATATTCAACTGGGTTTGAAATTTTGGTCATCTATCCTTGACACTATATTACACATACCATAGAAAAAAGCAAGGCTAATTCTAAGTGGCGTGTGAGTTATATATTTTTAAAGATTTGGGTGAAAATTTGAACAAAAACTATAAAAATTTAATTCACCAGAATCCAGCCATCAAGCTGAGCTGAAGCTTTTATGGTATGTGGGTATCAAACAATAGTTTATCTTATCCAAATTTTAACTCAATCAGATCACTGGATTGATAATTATCAATAAATTTCAATTTTTAGTAAAATCTAAATAAATCTCTATACAATGATCCAAATCAATCAAAATAAATTTTAAAATTAAATTGAGCTTGAAGCGGTTCTAATGAAGAACATCAAATTAAGAAAAAAAATGAATTTGTGGTGAATTTTTGAAGTTTAGAGCATGTAAATTGATTTTTTAAATAAATTTTGATTAAAAAATTGGATCAACGGCCAAGATTTGGCCATGCCGCTACGCCTTCATGCTGAAGAACCAAGGTTAAAACTCTAGAGAAGGAGCACAACTCAGAGCTGTCCGATCGGCCTAGTTCAAACAAAAGGATGGCCTAGATTGTCCTAGATTTTTTTTTAGTTTATTTTTGAACTAAAACTTCAAACGCTCATAACTTTCGATCCAACCATCCAAATTTGATGAAATTTGAAACATATGATTTAGGTACCCTAATCTTTCAACCCATGGAATTTCGATGCTCCATGCATTAAGATTTGGGAGAAATCAAGATATGATCATTTAACATAAAATGGGGATAACATATAATCCGAATGTCAGATTTTGATCTTCTTGGGCTTATTAGAAAGATGGAGAAGTCCTCTACAACTTTACCGAAGACTTCAAGAACTTTTAACTACTTTAAGTCTATTTTTTAAAGTCTTCTATCTCTCACTATCTCTCTCTCTCCCTCTTCCCTAAATAGGGTTTTGGAGCTTGGGAAAAGTGGGGAAATGATTAAGAAAGCCTTAGAACTAAATGGAGAGGCTAGGTTATCCTTTCCATGGGCTGGAGGCTGCTGGAATTACTCATTTTGGATGATTGGAGATAATTCCAAAGTTATGAGTTAAGGAAAGGATTATCTACTCCCCCCTATGATTGCTAGCTTTGATTAGTGAATGAGATAAGATCTAGACATGAAGCCAAGTAACCCTTCCAACCACCAAATACTTGTGAATATGGAGTATTAGAATACTTTGACTTGCCAAGTTGGCAAAGCCACCTAAGCATGCATTTTGACCCTTTTTTGAACACTTTGACTAGTCAAACTAGTCAATGAGATTATGTGGTATAGGGGAAGATTTTCTAAACTGGTTTGCTTAATTTAAATGTGGCTTGAGATTGAAGACTTGAGATTTGAATGCATATATATATATATATATATATATATATATATATATATATATGTGGAAGAAAATTTCACCAAATTTTGATAAGTTGACTTAGTCAACCTATGGTGATAAGACTCATGGTGGGTTTATAAATATTTGAGGCATCAAATGGAGTATATTTGAGGAGTTGAAGATATTGATTTGATTAAATGGGTTGGATAGGTTGAATGGGTTAAAATAACCCATTTAAACCCTTAATGTACTATTTGGTCAACCTAGATTGACTTGGTCAACTAGGTTGACCTAAGGGCTGGGATTAGGTCCAATAGGTTTGTTTTAACATTTGGAGTTGAATGGAAGTAGTTCCATCTAAAGATAAGGTCATTTGATTCAAATGACTATTCATACCCCTAAGGGGTATTTTCGTTATTTTGGGTTGACCAGGTCAACCAGGCTTATTCAGGGTCTGGGTTTGAATTTTATGCACTCCTACTAATAATTAGAATGCATTGGAAGAGTTTCTGGGATTTGATTTGGAAAGGCTAAATTGGAGTTTAGAGGAAACTTCAAAATTACCCTTAAGGGCATTTTGGTTATTTTGACCCTTGGTCAAGTGGGGGTGAACATGGATCCATCAAAATGCAGTTTAATGTTTAACAAGTCTTTTTTAGGGATTTGGATGTGATCAAAGGGTTTGGAGAAGGATGCAAGGTCAATGTCCACTAGGTGGCAGGTTGAGTGGCCATAAATATTTGAAGGTTATATAGCCTTTGGGTTTCAATTTAGTTTCTGGGGTTAGAAACTTCCGAAAGAGTTCAAATTTTGAGGGTAGACCCTAGAGACAAGCTTAATCAATATGTAATTGATAGATCATATATCAGGGGTCATTTGACTAGGGTTTGAAATGTTTGAAAATTCATTGGAAAAGGTTTTTCTGGATAGGTCCTTTGAACATTAGATTTTGATTTTGATTTCTGGATTTGATCTGGATTGATCTAAGATCTGGGGTAGATCCTAAGGTCTGGATTGATCTACGATCTAAGTAGATCCGATGGTCTTGATTGGCCCTAGTGACCTCATACAAAAGTGAGGTCAATAACTTCTTATAAAGCTCAAATAAGTAAAATGTAAAGAACTTGGAGAGAATGAAAGAAATAACACTATAAAAATTTTTGAAATAGGGACGTGCTATATATAAACTTTTTGAGCACTACAAAGCTTAATAGATTAGTGACATGACACTTAAAAACATAAAAAATGGCAAAGATTCAAACAAATAGATGTTGTATTGGTACATGAAATGTAGCATGGTGATATAGACATTAAAAAATGAAGCAATAGCTTTTTAACTAGGAAAACACAACAGGGCTTGATACGTATAAGCACTACGGCTCTTATAAAGTCCAATACCTTAACGCTTTAACTAACATAATAATAATTTTTACCTAACACTGCGTCACTAGCAACAATTTTGTGGTGCATAATAAAGTGTCTTTATATAAAAGTTATGAACATTCAATTTATTTGACTACACCACCATCATCACAATAGACTAATGCTACAACACTTGAGAAAGTTGCACCGAGGTTCTTGATAAGGCAAAATAGCACTATGGTCTTTAATGATAAAGCATTACGGTGGTGTAACCTACTAAAATTTCTTTAGGCTTCAATGCTGAAATGTTATTTTTTGAATGTCGTGGCACTCAGCTTACAAATGCTACAGTGCTTCAAATATTAATGCTATAAAGCTAGTTAAATTTTTAGCACAAGGAATTTTTCTTAGGAAACTTTGCATAACTTTATTAAAATAAATATGACTATTTTTATAAATAATATAATACATACACAATATACAAAATAAAAAATTAAAATTATAAAACAAACTATAGAAACAAAGGAAAGAATTGGGTTGCCTCCTAATACAATGCTAAATTTATAAACTTCACCAAGACTTTTCTAGATCTATCATTTTGGGTGTAATGAATCCCCATAATTTCTCACATGATCTCCACTATTCTCTTTTCATTTTTTCTATTTATTAATAGTAGTATTACTAAGAAAAGTTTCATGAGGTCTATTACTAAAAGAGACTCTAAGCTATCCAAAATGATTTTCTAAAATTTTAATTGATGTAGCTTAACTTTGCAACTGGGTTCCTAACTAAATCACAACCACTTATGAAGATAATTTCCTCTCTTTGAATTGATTATTTGGTTAAAACCTGAGGGATACAAAGGTTAAGGATTTAATACAGGTTATTAAGGATTATTCTAATTTCCTTCTTGATTAGATTGACCTTCATTCTACTGATTATTACCACCAATATTATTATTTGACCAACTAAAATTATGGAGGCTTGTCCAACATGGATTATATGTATTAGAATTGGGCTTATATTATCATCCAATTAAATTCACATTCTCAATCACTTGTTCATTACTATCATCCTCTAAATTTAAATCATACTCTTCAATTGCATAGATGATCTAGATCCTGACCTTGAACTAACTCCAATTGTGTCTAACTTCTTAGAATATGCCTACTTGTGTAGCCAAAAAGATAATGCATCTGATTTATACGCACTAGCTACACTCTTAGGATTCACCCTATTAGAACGCACCTAAATTTTATTTATAACAATTTCGTCAATTTATTCATATTCTTCGTCAAACTATTTAGACATTAAAGAACCTCAAACTACTGCTTCTATGATAGATCTAAGGGATCCTACCAATCCATTATAAAATATTTGAATAACCAACCAGTTGGGTAAATCATGATGAGGGCATTTCCTTAAGTCTCTCCCAACTTTCATAAATTGATTCTCCCTTAAACTAAGAAAAAAAAAAGTAATATTATTCCTAAGTTTGATAATTTTTGAAGGCGGCAAATGCCTACCTAGGAATTTGTGTTCCAACTCATTCCAAGTTGTTATTGAGCCTGAGGCCAAGGAGTTTTAACAACATCATAGCTTTATCCTTTAGAGAAAAATAAGAACAATCTAAGTTTAATAACACCATCACTGGCATCATTATACTTAAATTTTGTATAGCTTTTAATAATCCAGCAAAGTGTAGGTAAGGATCCTCAATAGGAGTTTCCCCAAATTATGAAATTTAAACCATCTAAAATATGGTAGGTTTCAATTCTAAGTTGTTATCCTATATAGTAAGTCTCGTGATACTCTAATGTATTCCTCCTACTACAGGGTTAGCATACTCTATAAGTGGTCTTGGATGGTCTTGATTTTGTACTAGTTTAAATATCTCTAAAATATTTTTATTTTTTAAATTTTTGTAAGGGTCCTTTCTATCTTAAAATCAAATAAAAAGGGATCCTTATTAAATCTACTAGGCATATAATATTGATAAAAAAATAAAGATCATAAACTAAATAATTAATAAAATACTATTTTTTTCTTTTTGGAAATTTTAACAAAAACAACATAAATAAAGATGGCAGATACGAGCAAGTCCTAATATAGTTTACAAATTATAATACACATGTTACTTGCCTGACAACGGCGCCAAAAAACTAATGGTTAGGGAATGTGGTTGGTTTGCATTGGACTTGAGCTATGTAATAAAAAAATGTTTAGTGTTTATTTATTATATAAAATAATGAAAGCCCACTAAATATGCATGTGTACATGCCAATCAAGTAATAAATTGATAGAGAAGAGTGTTGAATCTATGAGAAAGTTTTATGCTTAATTGCTATCAAACTACTACTATTTTATATAAAAGCCCAATTTATCCTATTGAATGTGAAATGGATTTTTTTGACTTTTTATCAATTAATGGAGACTTGAAAGAAATTAGATAGTAATGGAAATAAAGCATTTTGGACTAATGAATACAAAATAACATAGTTCTTCGAATGAGACTCTTAGTTTTAGATGTGGATTAGAGCATATGTATCCTTAGATCTTTGTTTAGCTTATAAAGGTGAAAAGGGAGGTTTATGGGCTTCTAATAATTATTCTATCACCATAACCCAAAACATTTAACATCTTATGTCTAGGTATGCTAACATTTTTTTTAATACTCTTATTTATTCCAATCTTTCTCTATCGAGGCAATATACCACACTCAATGTTAACTACACATATGGCCATTTTATACATTAAATTAAGAATGATAGATAATAAAGACATCTCTAATCTAATTCAAGGCACAAGAGTCTACATTAATACTTACTATATATTTATATCATTAGCGAAAAACTTAGAGATTTATCAAGAACTACATAACATAAATAAAATTCATGTTCATTTCATTCATATAAGAAAAATATTGAGGAGAATTAGTAAAGATAAATGTCACTCAGAAGGATCAATTGATATTCTCCACACTTCTATATCTAATAATAGAATTGCTTACAAAATATCGGATAAGATCTTCAAATGAAAGTATCTAGCACTTCCCTAACCTTTCGTAGACTTTACTCTAATGGGGAATATAGGATAGACACTACAAAAGATATGATTCCTCTAAAATAACAAAATTTCTTAAACAAAAGAACTAAAAAATTATTTATACAAGTGTAGGAATGAACTTAGGCACCACAATGCTTGACATGGTGGCACCGAGGCAGTATAATATGAATTAGCACCGTTGCACTATAATTCTTGCTCTACTGTAGACAGGATGACCTGGCATGATTAATGGTTGAACGAGCACATTTTTCAGTTGAGTCATCGTGGAACCTCATTTTGATAACTACTCCACCATGATACTATAAAAAATTAAACACTAATACTTGAAAGTGTAATCTAGCACTAGAGCATTATAATGATTAGTGCTCTAGCATTTAAATTCCTAAGACTCTAATGGTGTGATGCTCATTTCGAGCATACCAGCGTTATGATGTGCTGCGATGCTAACTTTGTCTCAGCTGTGACACTAATCTTTCCAAAATTTTAGAGTGCCCGATGCTGTAGATTTCACAATGTGGCATAGAATATGTGGGCGCTACAGTGCTCAATCAGCACTTATGAATTTTTACATTTTCTTGAATAAATTCTACATAAATATAACTAAAATAATTTGGTTTCACTGAATTTTAACACATTAAATATTGGTGATTGGGAAATTAATGATCACCTTAACATTATTCTATCCCTTAGTAGTGGAGAGGGGATGGAATTCCTCTAAGTAGTGGCGAAAAAATGGAAATATCTCCATCTACAAACTCCTTAGTAGTAGAAAAAAATGAATTATTCTTCTAGTAACTTTTCATTCTCAGTTGTTTACCTCAGATAGTGGTTCTTATTCCTCCAATGAGATTTGGTTATCCATGAAATAATAGTAGCTGATAATCCAATCTCAAAGGTATACTGAGGTACACAAATCAGAAATAATCATAGACTTTAACTTATGTGCAACATGTTCAAAAAATTCTGATTATGGCCAATTTTTTTCCTAATGTTTATGACAATGAAATATTTCCAAGATGTAAGTGTTATGCTCGGGGAATTTCTATTATGCTCAGGGAATCAAGATTATGCAAAATGCTCGATGAGAGAGAGAGAGAGTCCTATTTTTTCAAAAAATTTGTTGCTGCTATTTTTCCAAAATTTCTGCTATGGCTGTAGATGATCTCTGATCATCTGCTGCCACCATTCCAATGAAGGCTGATGTCCATTATTTGTTTAAAAATACTAAAGGTTTGAAGGACGAACATTAGTTTAGAGGATCATATGGAATCTATTTTCATGTGAATCAAAGAAAATTGGTCAGATAAGTTCCTTTTGTTATTAAGGATGGAGCTGCTTTGATTGTTAAAAAGAATTTGCCTATTATTGGAAAAGATAAGGATGTTTTGGTAGGTGGTATCATGAAAAGACCTCAATCTTTTGAAATTTATAAAATTATCAATGGAGTTTCGATGTGTTCTAATAATTTTGAAGCTTCTTCTTCATCAGATATGAAAATTTTTGTTAATATGTTTAGAAATTTAAATTTTGCATATGGATTAAATAATCATCTGGAATCTATTGATAAAGTTGATGTAGTTAATTCAAATGGTTTGGATTTTCTTAATGCTGATATTGGCACTCCTATTGATTGTAAAAATGCCACTGAAATTTATAAAAGTTTGGAATATATTGCTAAAAAGGTGGGTGGTTTGTTCAAACCATTTATAAAACTTTTGAAGTTGCTAAGAAGGTGGATATTCCTATTTTTGGCTCACAAGAAAAGAATGATAATACAAGAGATTGGAATAAACATCCTCAAAAAAAAAATTTTCCTTCAATCATTTATTCTTTGATGACAGATGATAGTAATTCTATTATACTTCACATTAAAAAAGAATTGGCTGATACTCAGAGGCTTCAAAGAGCATTGGTAGTCAAAGTGTTTGAAAAAATATTACATTTAACATGATTTATTCTGAATTAAGATGACAATGGACCCAATTTGGTCACTTTAATATTACAATTCTAGGTCTTGAATGGATTCTCTGTTCCTTTCAAACATCAGAAGTGTTGGAAATAGTTATACTGGTTGACCTTGGTACGTGTGGGGCCACGTTATAGGAATTGATAAATTTTCTCCTAATTTTTTACTTGAATCTTTGAAGGGGTTGTCTTCTCCTATTTTGATAAGAATGCCTCATCTCCCATTGCATTGTTGGGATGGAATTAATGTTACCAGCATAGCTTCTAAGTTGGGGTTACCTTTAATGATTGATGGTAACATGTTCCAATGGGGATAGAGAGAATATGTTAGAGTATGTGTTCGAATTCTGTTAGATAGACAACTCCCGTTAGGTGTATGGGTTGAAGATACTTTAGGAAATTTTTTTCAAATATTTGAATATGAAGAAATATTAACTTTTTTGCTTCAATTATGGTAGAATTGGACATTAGAATAATGAGAGTTCGGAGACCTATTTAGATGGCAAGAAATTCTTTCTAAAGCTATTAATTCAAGTTCTGATGAACTTTATTTTAAAGATTCAATTCCTGCTGATATTGAAAGAAAGTCTAAGTATTGTCCTTGGATTCATGTTAATTTTGGAAAGAATAAATTCAAATCTTCTTCTTTTAAACCATATAGAGGTGGTGTTCAGAAAAATAATACTGTTGATAATAATTATAAAAATTCTAATGGTGGAGCAAGTAATTCCAATAAATTGCAACTTTCTGATTCAGGTCTTCCTGGTTTGATCAATGAAGGTACAATAAAAGACATTGCTATTAATTCTTCTTCTAAAGATGATGATTTAATCAAAAATAATCTAGTAAAAGATAATCTGATTAATTAGTCCTTGCAATCAGATTCAGGTATGAAAAGATCTTCTTATACTTCTATAATTTTGATTGATGACAATAAGTTTTCTTCTCTAAATAGCATCATTAATAAAGAAGTTATTGATGGGGAATCTGGGAAAAAATGTGTTGATAATGAATCTATAGTTGATGCTAATATTGGGTGTTTTAGGGAACCTAAAGCATCCCATGTTGAATGTATTGATGAAGGAAATTTGGGGATTGTGAAAAATAGACTAAATAACGAATGTAAGTCTTTAGGCCCAGTTAACACCCTTCCTAGAAATAGGAAGATTGATGTGTTGAATAAAGAAAGGAGTGGGGGGCTTTCCCCTTTATTATAATTATGTCTTCTATTTCCTTTTGGAATTGTAGAGGAACCAAGAAAAGTGAGGCTTCTCTATACTTGAAAGAGTTTGTGAAAGAATTTATTGTGATCTTTATAGGATTAGTGGAGACTAAATTATCTTCCTTTAATAGTGTAGATGTTATTAAATACATTTGTATTGATTGGGACTTTTTTCTCTTTCCTTTTGACGATTTTTCTGGTGGTATTCATATTTTATGGAGATCAGATTTTGCTTAATTTTCTATAATTGAATCTTCCTCCCTATATGTGATTGGTGAGCTTAATATTATAAATAAAGGGGTCTGGTAGATTTTTACTATGTATTGGAGCAAATATATCTATAAAAGTGGAATTTTATGGAATAAATTAGTGTTGTATTCTTTCAAAAATATTCTTACTGTGATAGGAGGTGGCTTTAATTATATTTTATCTCAAGAAGATAAAAAGGGAGGGAAGAAATTTATTATTTCCCAAGAACCACAGGAAATGAAGTTGTTTATGATTAAGAATTATTTCCATGAGGTAAGTGTTATGGGTCCAAAATTCACATTGTGTAAGAATAAGGAAAGAGGGACTCGTATTTTGGAGAAGATTGATAGGTATTTATTGAATTAAGTTGCTATTAATGTTGGTCATAGTATGGTAGTCATGCATTTGGCTAGAGTTGCTTCAGATCATTAGCCTATTATTATGAATATTACAAAAAAATCTTGTATTAAAAAAAAATGCAATCAGATTTGAAGATGTATAGACCTCGTATCAAGCTTCTTCAGTAATTATTTATAAATCTTGGTCTAAAGATATGGTTAGTAATGAAGCTCAAATACTCGATAAAAAATTTAAAAGATACTTGTAAGTGGTATACTTTTGGAGTAAACCAAAACTCAAAAATTTTTTAGTATTGATGGAAAGTCTTAAAAAGGAAATTTTTGAGTTACAAGTGGAGGAGTCATTATCTGTTGGTTTATCTAATTAGAAATTTTTTCTCTTGAGATCAATGGTGCATGAATTGAACATTACTATTTCTCGGTTGAGTACTTGGTGGAGGCAAAGGGAAAAAGTAAAATGGATAGAAGATGGCGACTCAAATACCAAGTTTTTTTATGCTTATGCAAGTGCTTGAAGGAATAGAAATGGGTTCATTAAATAAAGAATTGAAATGGAGTTATTATTGAAGATCAGGTTGGTATTAAAGAAAATATTTTTAATTTCTTTAAGAATAAGTGGCAGTATAGAAATTGTTCTCTCCATAGTTGGCCTCCTCCATTCAATGTTCTTAATGAAGGTGATAGATTATGTTTGGAAAATGATTTGTCAAAGGAAGAATTTTATGAAGTGATTAAGCAATTGGGTAATAATAAGTCTCCTGGTATTGATGGGATTACATACTCCATTATTAAAAGTTATTGGAGCATTATAAAGTATGATGTTTGGATGGCAATAAATAAATTTCTTATTTCTGTAAAAATGTGTGCAGATTGGAAGGATACATTAATCGTTCTCATTTAAATTCATAATCCTTCAATTCCTTCTAATTATAGGCCAATTAGTCTTTGTTTGTCTATTTCAAAGATAGTGGCTTGAATTTTACTGAATAGTCTGAAAATGGTGCTTTCAAAGCTTAGTTCTGAAGAACAAGCTAAATTTGTGGAGGAACATTCTTTATCTAACCATTTCACTTGCTCAAGAAGTTTTTAACAAATTCAGGTTTTCAAAATATAAGAATGGCCTATTGGCGGTCAAGATTGATAAGAGACAATCATATGACAGTTTGGGTTGGCCTTCATTAAGACAAGTTTTTGAATATTTTTGTTTTCCAAATAAATTTTTAAAACTTGTAATGGAATGTGTTATGAATTCCAGATACTCAATATTGGTTAATGAAAATAATTCCAATTGGATTGAAGCTAGAAGCAGGTTTAGACAAGGATGTCCCTTATCTCTTTACTTATTTATATTGTGTTCACAATTATTATCAAATTCTTTTATGCAAAGAGTTGATAAAATTGGAATTAAAATTGCTCCTAATGCTCAAAGGATATAACATTTGCTATATGCAGAAGATATTTTTATTTTTTCTAAAGCCAAGTCAAAAAGTGTGGGAAAGTTGACGAGAATTGTGATTTACTATTGCAAATGGTCTAGGGAAAATGTGAATAAAGAAAAATCCTTTATTCTTTTCAGCAAATTAGTTAAAAGAAAGAAGAAAAAATGATTACATAGATTTTTTGATTGAAGTCTGTATATGAAATGCATTATCTTGGTGTGAAAGTTGCATTAAGGAGATTTGTTACTTCAAGTTTTTAGAAGTTGATTGAAAAGGCATTGAATTAATTGGAATTGATGTTTGGAATCATGTTTTAAAGAGAGGGTGTTCATCTACATGGAAAATTATTGTTATGGAGCTAAATTTTTTCAACCAATGGTGAGATGGAAAATTTCTACAGGTTTATCTACTATTACATTTAACGATGAATGGATTCTTGGTAGGAGCATTGATAGATGGCCAACATTATTGGTTAAGTCTATAGATATGGATGTATATTTTGATAAACTCATAATTGATGGAGATTGAAATGTGGAAGAATTGAAAAAAAAATTTGGTGAATAGTTGGTGAATATTAT
This sequence comes from Dendrobium chrysotoxum, assembly GCA_019925795.1. Taxonomy (NCBI): domain Eukaryota; kingdom Viridiplantae; phylum Streptophyta; class Magnoliopsida; order Asparagales; family Orchidaceae; genus Dendrobium; species Dendrobium chrysotoxum. The sequence continues at coordinate 60,954,664 of CM034300.1, read as the reverse complement.
TAAGCAAATTCAAATTTATCCTAAATATTAAAAGATCAAGTGGATCTTAAATTGAAGATGTTGGGTAGATCCATTAATGCTTTGAATTATGATGCTTCAATTGTTGAAGATAATGTAGATAATTATTTGTCATGGTTAAAGGAAATCAAATTAAAATCTCGGGTGGAGGTGTTCTGATGGCGTCTATTCCTAAATGCAATTCCTACAAATGAGTTGCTCATGTACAGAAGATTATTAGATAACAATGGTTGTCCTAAAGGGTACAAATCTATTGAAATAATAGATCAAATAGCATTTCAATGTTTGAAGCTTATCAAAGTGATAGAGTATGTGTATAAAAGGGGATTTACATTTCTTTTTTTCATCTCTTTTGCTGAATGCTGTGAGAATTTGGAAAGGTTATCAAATAATAACTCTTTTATTGCTAATATGTATTGCAATGTTGTGTTTTATTCATGGAAGTGTAGACATAAAGTAAAGCATGGAGGAAAGAAAAATTGCTCGATTGGAATAGCTTCTATTGAATCAGCTATGCTATTTCATCTCAAACCAATTCCATTTGGGAAAACTAGGGTGTTAATAAGACCAATCAGCTATTTAACAATTTTAGGTACCCTCCTCCTCCTTAATGGATAAAAGTTAACATTGATGCATCGTTACTAAGATCTAATAAAGCAGGTATTGGAGGAGTATGCAAAGATCATAAAGGAAGATTTTTGTTGTCATTTGGTTTCAGCTGCTTACATTGGGATATAGCTCAGTTGGAGATAATGGCAGTTCATTCTTTGAAGGGAATATTTTAAGGACTGATGCTTCAATATATAGGAATCATAATTGATGGTGATAATTGTGATGTTATCAAGCTATTTCATGATTTAATGAGGAGAGTTAATTGGGAAAATGAAGATCACTGGAAGGATGATTTGTCTTTTTTAAAAGAGTTCAATCAAGTTATTTTTCATTTTTTGAATACAAATTGCAATAGGTTACCTAATTTTTATACTAACTATGCTAATTTTGGTGATTTTTTTTGGATAACAATAGTTGTAATTATTTTCCTCCTTTATTTTATTCTTTATTAAAGGAGGAATGTGATAGATTTTCTATCATTTAGTAGTTTGTATTAGGTTTCCTTTATTAATGCAATTTGCATTTTCTCAAAAAAAACATGCATGGGGAATTTATTCCTCAAGAAAATTGAAGGTTAAGTGGTTACAGTAGCAACCATACAACCACCTTATATGATGAACTCAAGGGTAAGCTTCTTGCTTCTAATTTCTTTAGTCTTAATAATGGTAAACCAAGGATCATTCATTGTCATTTCTAGGCTATTGAAGCAAGATCCAAATTTGATTAATTTTTTGTTTGGTAGATGAGATAGGTTGAATGCAAGATTTAGATTATTAGAAAAGCTGAAGATCAATTTGCTACCCATTTACGAATACAAATACATCTCTATATAAGTTTTTGAACTCACTGGCTTTAAACAAGATATTTAGATTTAGAGAATATTGAACTGAATCTATTGAATTCTAAAGCAAACATGAAGAAGGAAGTAGGCTTTTAGATTTAGGATTTGATTTTGATTGAATTAACCCAGTCTAAATAACTAAAGTAAGCTATATCGGGAAATGTAACTATGATGTGTTACTCAAAACTAGGAAATTTACTGAACTAGATAATTGAGAAATAAAGGTTTAATTCAAGCATAATTGATATACAACAACCTAAGTATTGAATGTTAATCAAATTCACTCAAGAGTAAAATGAGAGAAGTGGCTAATGATAGAAAATAACATAAATGTAATTTAACTCGAAATTAGTAACACTTTCAAGAAAAAATAAAAGCTTTATCATAAAAGCTAAAAAAGAATTTTATTGAAGAAATAAGAAAATTAATTAAATAATTAAATAAAATAATTAAAAAAAAACTAATTAAATGATAAATGACTCCCAACTCTTACAACATCCTCAAAGGTCGTTAATGACCACTCGGATGATTTAAGAGTGATAGGAGTTTATTTGGTTCAAAATCAAAGCCATCCTCATTTCTTTTAATTAAGTAAATCAATTAATTTATTAATTTCATATAAAACAAAATTAAACAAATAAATATCAAAAAATTTAAAAAATAGAATGCATTCAACTATAAATAAAATATAGAATTTAATTAAAATAATAAACTAATGAAATCTTAAATAAAAATTTAATGTAAACTTTGGTCAAACCATATAATAAATGAATAAAAGATAAAAAATAAATAAAGAAAAATAAATGTAAAATTATATAGAAGATCCAGGAGCCAGGAGACTTGAATGTTAAAATAAGTAAAGACATGTATATATATCTATATTATGTATTGGTGTAAAAATCGAAGCTTGTTGTGGTGGAGTGGCCACCTGTCTTTTATAGTAGACCATATGTTGTGCTTTACATTCTTAGCTTACTTAGTACACATGTGTTATATCTAAGATGATGCAGTTCTATATTGACCGTACACAAACCTATATCGATGCATGCATACATGCATGAATTATTTTTTTGCAACGTACACTTAGCCTAGTACACAAATACTTTCGGTGAAAATGTGTTATTTTAGGTGTTTTTTTTTTGTGGAAAACCCATTGAAGGGGCCTACATGTTAATTCCAAAAAAAAAGTTACAAGGTCCTTAGAAGAGACCTCGAGCTCACTACTGCTTAGAAGAGCTACAAAAAAGGCAAAAAAGAATCTATGAGCTCAAGGTCTCTACTAAGCATAAGTACAAATAAACCTAAGAACATTCCATTGTGTGGCAAGCTGACCACACTCAAAAATAGAGAAAAAATAATGAGATGAACTTGACGTGCCGTCTTTCTCCCAAAAAAGCCGACAGGCTAGAGGACATCAGACAAAATTTCCTGCAAAGATAATAAAGTAAGAAGAGGAAATAAGCACAAGCAGGATATTTCATTGGTAAATAAAATAAAGTTATAGTAGCAACAAAGTGAAGGCTAGAGCTCAATATTATAATTAAACCAAATGTAATTCATGAAGAGCCATAAATTTGAAAGAGACCAGATACATCCCAAAGGGGACACCAAAACACAAAGCCATAGCCCAATAACAGAACTCCCAAGATATAAGACACCAAAAATCCGACTTAAGAATAATTACAAATCGTTAAGGTAGAGACCAAAAGAGCTCAGGTGTGTAGTATCAGCCATGATCACAGGAATAGAACCGAGGTGCCACTCCAGCTTACTCCCGAAACCCTCTTGGCACGATATGGACCTGCATAAGAATAAGTAACTGGAATAGGAGGAGAGCCAAATGGCTATTAAGTGCAATGGCTTACCAACACTGACCTGCCACCAAGAAACCCAACAATCGTTGAAGCTTAAAATAATCAGAGCCTTAAAGTTCAGAGGTAAAGAAAAGAAATTGATGTAAATCTGGTTTCAAAAAGTATAGTTTTGATGATGACAAACATGTTTGTATTCTGTTTTGCTTGGCTAACTCATTTCAGGTACAAAAGATTAAGAAGTAACTCAAGCCAATTTAAGATCGGGTCCAAGTGTGTCTAAGTGTACTATTTTTCTTTTCTTGAGTCAATTGTAATGTAACTGATCTCCTAGCTAAGTAACCTTGCACACACACACTCAGGGGGAGAGCTTGAGTGAATTAGAGTTTCTGTTCAATTTTTTATTCAGATCATCCTGGACGATATTCACATCATCCTGGACGATCAAGTAAAAATAGAAACCATAATTAGGGCGACCAAGTTAAGTCTGTCTGATTAAGCCAATCATTCTGGATGATCCATATATCATACGGGATGATAGGCTCAAATCAAAAGTTCTCAGCCGCTAGATCAAGTTAGGCAAGTTTTATTTTTAGATAATTTATCTGATCGTCCCGGACGATACGTGTATCGTCCTGGCCGATCCAGTACAATCATGCCTAAATTATTCTGGTGATTAAGGAAAGCAATTAATGCTTAATTGATATGATCACATCATCCGGGACGATCGCAAGATCGTATGGGACGATAATGATCGTCTAGTTTATTTCAGCTGTACGTCCAAAGCGGTGATCAGGATGATTTTGGAACTTTTTAAACAAATCGTACAGGAAGATATCCGTATCGTCCGGGACGATCAAGTCATTTTTAGGTCGTCCAGCACAAGTTTCTCTAGACGACGAGAGCGGTCTTCTGGACAAAATTCCTGAATTTACACTAATCGTCCCGGACAATCGTCTAGTGTGTTTCGCAGTTTGATTGCGACTTTCTTTTTTGATAGTATAATGTTAGCTATGTAGATTTGATTAGAAAATATAGAGTACGAATCAATTGGTACAATTTATTTGTCCATAATTTTTTTTTGACTTTACTAAAGAGGGGTAACTCTATCTATCTTCAGCTGTGACTAGACTTTAAATCAGTAATAGATATGCTCTTGTAGTAGGTTTAAACTCTATTTAATTCTATTGGTTGTTTCATTCATTTCATCCCTTCATAAAAACCATCATCATTTAAATTCTTAACCTATCACTAAATTAAATATAGCTTGAGTTAGAACTTTCATTCTTAGAAGCCTATTTCAAATATTTCCGAAGTCTGAATTCATTTGGACTACATCAAGATTAATTATTATAATATTAAAATATAAATCCAGATTCATAAAATTTTATTTAATCTTATATCTAAATTTAAATTTAATTTTTTTAGCATGAATTCTTTTGAATTGAGTCAAAATTTAAATTGTTTCAATTATAAATCTTAATCTAGATTCATTCAAATTTAAACTTGTTTTGGGGATTCAGTATGTTCTCTAGACCTAAATTTCTTGACTAAAGGTAGTGAGTAAACAAACTAATATAAAAATTTGGTTCAATTTTAAAAATGGCAAGAAAGTTTATCTTCAGCTTTACCAACAATTTGAAAGTTTCTATCACCCAAGCATAACATACTGATGGCACTTTGATCATATTTGGTTTTAGTTTGGAAAGCTTTAGGGTGACTCTTAATGATTATTGAGTTAACAATAGCTGGTTGGTGTGCAATTGCTAAACCTTCTATATTCTCTCACCTAACTTTCTTGAAACTAATAGTAATCAGAAGGGTAAATATGTTGATCCATCTAAAATCCTTATATATAAGTAAATTTGAGATTTGGCCACACACTGCTATAAATGAGATGACTAAATCTCAGTACCAGAATAAGAACATCTATCTGAGTTATAGAACCCAGAAGACTAAAATGATAAATGATGAAATCCTATTAAATGCTGCAATGAAGTTTATAGCAAAAGATGACCTTATTAACTTACTATTGCTAGGTATAAGTCACTTCCATCCATTGTCTATTATATATGGAGAAGAGAATGTCATTAGGATTGATAATTCTTCACCCTAGGTTTATTATAGAACACCAGTGGACCTTCCTTATCTGAGAGGAAGAGGAAGTTTAAATCATTATTGAATGGATTGGTTTTTGATTATACAACCAATTTTGGGAAGTCAAATGTAGAATTTCTCAAAAGTATGAAGGATGTGATAGCTGATATGGCAGAATTAGAGCAGCTCAAAAAATAGGTAGTTCTTGTGCCATCAAAGAGAAGAATAAACGTTAAAGAAATGAAGTTAATTAAGTTACTAGTTGTTGCAAATCATTGTAAGCAAACAAATAAATTCTCAAGTATTAGTGATAAGGTAGTTTCAACTAGTCGATAGTATTAATTTTTTTTCTAATGAGGCCTATTAAAATAAAAGATTCATCCCATAAGGGTTACACTCCATTATCTCCACATGTATCTTATTATTCAAATAACAATATTGTTATACTTCATTGTCATGCTCTAATTCATCAATCCCCAAGAGTTGACTAACACAAGTATGAATGTAGCCAATCTTCTTCTCATCCTAATGTGGGGAGGTTGAAACCCATAAAATAGCTTACTTTAACATCGAGTGAAAAGAAGGTTTGGCAAGTTAAGATGCTAGCCACATCGATTATATTGATCACAGCTATGGATCGTGCAATAGAGGAGATAAGGAGAAGGAAAGATAAAGGTCAAAAGGGATCTTCACCGGTTAAAGAATATACCCTTGTTGACCAATAATATGTGTGTAGAAGATCAATAAAAGACAATATGAATGAGTTAAAGGAATGTATCAAGAAAATAGATGAAGAAGAGGCTGTTGAAATGGACATAATAAAATATCATCATAAGGAAAAGTCTCATAATATTTTCATGGTAAATACTCGGGCATCTACTAAAATGGAAAAGGGTAAAGGTAAAGTAAATATACTAGATGTAGAAGTTGTGGAGGGTGATTCACCAAACTTAACAAAGTGTTTACTAGATCAACTTTCAAAAAGATGAGTAGATCTCTTGAATGGATAAGAAGATGGAAGAGTTAATGGCTATTATGGCTATCTTATAGAGTAAGGATTCTCCTTCATCCAAAGCATAAATAGAATCACTTTCTAGAAGAATCTATTTAACATGTTAGTAAAATAAAAGAAGTGGTTAAAGAAAATGAAGATGTAGTAGTAAAATAAGAAAGAGTTCAATAAATAAATTATAAGTTTTAAAAGTTTTAATACATAAATTAGGGATTCTTAGTTTCGAAATTAATTAGGGTTTGCTATTTATTTTATCAAATGTATTCAAAATTCTCATGAAATCACATATCACTTTGGATCTAAGGATCATTCCCTAAAAATTATAAGTTTTAGTAAGAGATCTTATGATAGGGTAGGAATATGCCCATCATAGAGGATCAAAAGTAGAAGATTGTATGATGGGTTAGGAATATGCCCATCACAGAGGATCTATACTGGAAGATCGGATGATGGTGTAGGAATATGCCCATCAAAGAGCATCAAAATTAGGAGATCATATGATGGGGTAGGAAAATGCCCATCACAAAGGATCCAAACTTGTAGATCATATGATGGGGTTGGAATATGCCCATCATAAAGGATTAAAACTTGGAGATTATATGATGTGGTAGGAATATGCCCATCACAGAGAAACAAAAAAGGGAGATCATATAATAGGGTAAGAATATGCCAATCGCAGAGGATTAAATCTAGGAGATCATACAATGGAGTAAGAATATGCCCATCATAGAGGATCAAAACTAAGAGATTGTATGATGGGGCAAGAATATGCACATATATAAAGAATATTATTTGCCAATAAGTTAAAGAGGAATTAGTATAGTCATAGGATACTATTAACCTCATTTTTGTATGAGGTCATCAGGATCTATCCTGGCTCTTGTGTGTTGATCTGATGGTTGATAATCATCCTGCTGTCAATAATCTTAAACACAATATAATCTTCAAACATATAGTCTTCAATTAGACTTCAATCATATATGCAGTCAACCTCAATCATCCATTCTATATCAACCTATAATCACTTGAAGCTGCAGCCCTACACTATAGCTAGGTGACTTACTACACTGGCCAGCTTAGTGCATTAGCACCGTGTGACCACCACTTGATTTCCTTTATCCAATTAACAATAATCACCTAATTGATTGTCATTGATGTGAAAAATTCAAATTCAATTAATCAAATTTAAAAATGCATTCAAATCCAAAATTTCAGACCAAAATTCACGGTTAAGGGCCCTTGTCCTATAACTCCTTTTCGATGATTTTTTAATCACCTCAAAACCCCATCAAATGACCCCAATAATGATCTATCAATCGCATATTAATTAGGTATGTCTCTAAGGTCAAACCATCAAATTTGAGGTAAATTAATGACCTCAAACCCCAAAAACTGGATTAAAATCCAAAGGATACAAAACCTTTAAATATTTATATTCTATGCCACTAGACCTTCAACCTTAAGGAATTTGACCTTAGGACCTTCCAAAAAAACCCTTGACTATATCCATAACCCTTATTATGATATGTTGAATATAATAATTCACTTTGGTAGACCCTAGTTAACCCTGAGTTGACTAGGGCCCAAATGACCAAAATGCCCCTTTATAAAAAATTAGAATTTTCTCTAAACTTAAATATGGCCAATCCACATAAAGCCATGACAGCCATGAAACCTTCTCTAATGCATACTAAACATCATTAGGATAGAACCGAAATTTAAGGTTTGCTCATGTATGGTTGACTAAGTTAGCATTTGTTGAGCAAATTGCCCCTTAAAGGTCCAAATGATCATTTCAACTCAAATGGCCATTTCATTGCATGAGACCACCTCCATTAGTCTCAAATCTCTCATTTGAACTTGTTGGACCAAACCCAACTAGTGGGTTGATTTGGTTGACCAAGTCAACTATAGTTGACCAAATCAACCCTTAACATACACTACTGTTAAAATTAATGCTCTAAGCAATTTCAAACCAGATTAACCCTTTAAAATCCTTCCATTGGACATTCCAAACATGCCCAAAATTTCTCTAACTCAAATCCTCATTGATTTGACTTGATCTGCCCTTTTCAAGGGGTCAAAACCTTCTCCATTTCCATACACTTTACCAAAACTCTAAGGCCATGGCCACAAGTACTTGGTTGCACACCCAAACAGTGAAATGCACTCTCTTGAAGGCTAGATCAGCTTCATTGATTGGTTTGACCTGTCAAATGGTCAAATGTGCTCTCAAATGGGTTTAGGTTGCAAATTGATCATGGAAATCCTAACCCTTCCTCAATACCTACTATAACCTATTATAGAGCAGCCTATTCCCCTCCTAAAGAGGCCCTAGTGTAGCCGTAACCCATGCTTAAGCCATAGTTTAACTAAATGGAGGAAAAGGCATGTGGCCCCATCATCACATGAGCCAAGGGTTCACACTCATGCACTAGCCTTCCCCCTAGCTTTTGATAGCCTTGGGACACTTGGTAGGCATCCAAGATTGTCACAATTTAATCTTGACAATCCATTAAAAAGTCATGGGTTAAGGTGGGGGAAAACCTAAACCTAAGGCTCATTCTTTAAAACTAAGTCTCTTAGTTGCCTCCTCTCCTAAAAACCTTTCAGCCAACTCCTCTAGCATCTTACCTAGCTTTCCCAAGCTTTCCTCTACTAAATCCAAGCCTCAAAAACCCATTTTGGTGAAGAAAGAGGGCCCTAATGAGAGAAAGTTAAGTTTACAATCAAACTTTCAATCCAACCATCATCTACTTAGGGAGCGTTCTATCAATTTGGAGAGGACATCACTAAGAGCAAAAAGAGTTCAAAAACATCAAATTCCATATTCTGGTTGGTGAGAAAACTCAATTTTTAGTTCAAACTTCAATTTGACAGTACTCAAAACTTTTAGTGCATGGAGCCTCCAAACTCTTGGCAATGAAAGTTTATGTTTCTATAAGCTTATGTTTCAAATTTCATAGAATTTGGATGAGTATTTTTAAAGTTATGGGAATTTGAATATTTCAGTTCAATTTGAACTGAAATTCATTCGGCTAATTAGAGCTGCCTGATCATGTGTTCAACGCAATCGGGCGACCCTAATTATGCCACGTAACCCAAACTACAGCCGTACAGTTCAGGCACTAAAAGTTAGCCTCTACTTAGTTGATGTGGTGTGATCTAGACTATTAATCTGAACCACATGGATCGGATAGCCCAGATCAAGCACTATTGTGGTTATCTGAATGCTGAGTGCTTGTCGTGTGTCCCTCCATGCATCATTTTAATGCGCTGCTGTATGTCCTATTGTAGTCACTCCATCATGTGTCACTGCTCGATGCTTCCACATGTTAGTCACCACGTTGCCACCGCACTGCTAAAATTCTCTCTCCAATCATTACCAATGATTAGCAGAAGGGCGCTGAAGGCTGATTTAACCCCAAATTGAATTAAAATTTTAACTAAATAGCCCAGAACATAAAAAATTTATCTTAAATTCAATTTTTTTACCAAACTAAGTTATTTTGGTGTCTTTGGAATGGTATTGACATCTATTATTTATTAAAATTAAATTCAAGTTATTTTGACCGATGAATTATAAAATCTTTAAGTTTTCTTGAAATAACTTTTAAATAGTTTTCTCATAATCTAGGCATCAAACTAGACCCAACTTTTGCTAAAAAAAATTTTGAGCATCTTAGGCATCCCCTACATTTTTCTTAGGTCCCGATGCTTTCTTGATTGTCGTGGGGTAAACTTACAAAGTAATAGGTGCTTTTTGGACCCAAATCTTTAAAAATTTAGAACTATTCAAATTAATAGGATTAGGCTTTGTGTTTTTTGTGGTGTGCTTGCATATATGTCACGGTTAGTTGACCAAAATGTCACACGCATTGGAACACTAGTGACACTTAGTAAAAATAATTAAGGCCAATGTCTAGATGTCTTGAAAAATTCCTAGGAAATTCTAAACACATCCAATAAGGGTGAAACTTTAGAACATTAAACTTAGTTATATTACACACCTAAGGTTCAAATTTCGCTAAAGTTGGAGCCTGTTAGGTCTGAAAATTAACCAAGTTAAAAATCTGCCTTTTTAAGGGGTCCTAAAATTTCAAAAAAAAATCATACTTAATTTAAATTAAATCCAAAATAGGTAAATAATATGTCAAATTGTTCAAAATTCAACCCTCTATCATAAAGAATTAAAAGCCCATTACTAAACTTCATTTTTTTTACTTTAAGTTAGTTTTTAATAAAAATTAATAATTAATTTAATTAAATAATTCAAAATTATTAAAAAATACCAAATAAATTTTAAACCCTTTAAAACACTCCTACAAGTCATCCCTGACCAGTGGGTGTAATTTCAGAGAGTTTGGAGTGAGTTTGGTGAAAAAACAAGGCAAAATATCAAATCAAAGGTATTGGACCAATTTGAGGGCAATTAATTTATTCAATTAAATACCAAAATTTTAAAAATTTATAAATAAATCTGGAAAATTCTAATTTGATCAAACTCAAAGGCATTACTCCTTTTAGGGTCAAATATTTATTAAAAATATCAAACTTCTAGAATTCACTCAAAATCAAAAGTAAACTTTTGGTCAAGTATAGTTCAAAACTGCATTAAAACTTCAAAAAATTATAACTTAATCTAGAAAAATTTAAATCTACCAAACTTAGAGCCCTTTTACTCATCTTAGGTTTTAGTATTCATAAAAAATGTTAAAAGAAAAATTCAAAATTAGACCTTTGAATTTAATGAATTATAATAATTCACAAAATTCCAAAAAATTCAATAAATGATCAAAACTCCATCAAACATTAATTCAAACTATAAAATAAGATATCCAATGCCCAAATGCATAACAAACACTCCAGTAATAATATCTTTTTGGATGGAATACCTAAAGCTGTGGGGCTACGTGTCCTAAGGAGGCCTTATTCCTCAAGCCCATTGGGACAACTCTACGAGAATTCAATGGAGTGTAAAATTTTAAAATCAATCAATTATTAATTACTTTAACGAAATTAAATCTTTAATTCAACAACATCAACCTATTTTTTAGGATGGACTATCTTGAGCTGTAAGGCTACGTGTCCTAAGGAGGCCTTGTTCCTCACATCCATTATGAAAATGCCACGAACCGATTGATGGCAAACAAAATTAATTAACTTAATGTTTCAAATTAGCAACAAATCAATTAATTTAAAAAATTATTAATCCTATTATTTAAACCAATTAAATTAATTAAATATTATTTACTCGAGATTGCGAGGCTATTAACATAGCCCCAAGGAAGGTGAAATAAACTTCATGCCCCTAGTGTAAACAAAGATTGCAATCACTCAACATTTAAAATTTATCTTAAAACCAACATTAAAATATTAATATTTAAACTCAAATTAAAATCTCCTTTAACTTACAAGAAACATTAAAACATTAGACAACTTTAGCAACTACCCAACATTTGATACACCCAATATGAGCAGCTTGTTCCACATACTTTAAATGGTTTGTTAGGACAACCAATCCTACTTTAAGGCTAGGTCGGTGTTCCCTTTTTCTATTGCTTGTGTGCCAAGTTTTGTGGATTTCATTGCATGCTAGTTGTTATAATTAATTGATGTGATGTTTATTAATGTGCTAATTTTATTTTGTCATTTGTGAATTGATGTTATGGGCGTTAGATTACTCCTAGGTTAGGAATGATCTGGATGCTCATAGAATTTTTTATAGCTGGCCATGCTCATGTAGGGCTAAATTAAAAGAGCAAAATTTATATTTAATTAATAAATTTTTTGCAGGTGCTAAATATGTTAAGCCTCCTTAAAATTAAAGAGCATTGCCAAGTGTGACTATGTTTTAAATTTGAGTAAATTAAATTATATAACTACTTAAGATGATTTTTATTATAATTACTTAGGATAACCATGCATGTCATCTAGATTCTTCTTTAATTTTCTACATGTAATTTTTTTTTGAAGTGTTGTGAAAGTTGAATTTTAAGATGGGAGGTTAACCATCAAATTTGAAGCCCAAAGACAAGGGAAACATCCCCTTAGGGGAGAGTTTCCTTCATTTGGAAATTTAAATTAGGAAGATTTAAAAGTCCAAAGAGAAAAGAAACACCCATTTGAGGAGTTCTTTCCATTTGAATAGGTGGACCCGATGAATCAAAGGAGCTCGTAGCAGGGAGGAAGATGAACAAAGGAAGAAATAAAAAATATATCATTTTAATATCATTTGCGTCAATTTTAGGACTAGAATTTGGGTTGTTATCAGTGGTACCTAACCACTTTTAAATGTTGTAAACTCTGGGTTATAATTAAGTTACACTTGACACTTAAACTTTTATACTTATTTTACTTATTTTAATTATATGATGTGATTAACATATTTAATATTGTGCAATAGGGGTTTCATAATCTTTTTTAGGTTTCTTACTTTTGCCTGCCTCTTTTAATTTTTCCTTGAAGCATTTTGGCTCTTTAAGGACTGAAAAAATTTCTACTCATAATTTAAATAAAATTTTTTAGGCCAACATAGAAAGATAATCAATTTTAAGAAGTAAGCTCGAATTCATCGAGAGTTTTATGCATACATATTAAATTCTTCTCTTCCTTGTTAGGCACCTCCCTACCTATGGATTGTGGCAAACCACTTAGCCTACTAGGATACAGTTCTGTCTAGGGGATATTATGCAATGTCATAAGAAAAATACATTTTCTAAGCCTATTTTTTAAATTGCTTCATAACATTTATGCATGCAAGGTTAATCAGCATACATTGCATTAGAAACCAATTAAATCAATAAAATTTTAATTGCATTCTAGTCCCCCTAATAAGTAAAGGGGCCAAATAGGACATTCTTTAGACGTCTTCCTCAAAATTTAAAAAACAACCCTACCCATCTTTCATAAAGATCGAACTCGTGGTTTTCAAGCATTAGGTGGTTAGCTGGCTCCCCAATACAGGCCGGGATAAGTATGGATTTGCATAACATTAGCTAGGTTTAGGCCACCATGGTTTAGCGCCCAAAATAGACTTAGGATCTGGGGCTGACCCAAAATTACAAGACCCTAATTTCAAGAATATAATCCCAACATTCTAATAAAATAAAAAATTATTAAAATCTTCTATAATTCAAAATATAAAGCCCAACATATAGGGTAGACTAAGGCATTTTTTAATCATTTCAAAATCCTAAAATGCCTCCCACTTCTCCATTAGCCTCCAGAAATAAGTGTTCAAAATTTGATCCAATCCTTATTAAAATTCTAACCTTACTCCTTGAACTAAGTCTTCCTATGATGTAATTAGTTATGAGGGTATGCCTTTATAGGAGATTTAAGGCCCTAGATCAATTAAAAAAAAACTAATTAATTTTTTTTATGAAAATCAAAATTAAAGATGATCATTATCATCATACTCAAATGATTGATAATAAACGATATATTCATTCCTTAGGGACATATATCATTTATTATCATGATTTTAATTATCAAATTAATGATAACCAATCTTGATTATCATAGCTAAATATTTGATCGAATAACATTTTAACCCTTCGGAGTCATATGTAGCTCCTTGAATTCGGCTATGATATTCAAGAGGAAATTTATAATTCTAAATCTGAACACATTAGAAAATTTATTTCTGCCTTCCAATGCAGTATATTATTTCCAATGATATATTAGATTTTAGAATTAAAATTTAAATGTTTCACAAGCTTAATGACAAAAGTGGAGACTCCTTTGGATAAAATGTCTCGCACCTTCTTTTATAATTGTAGAAATTTTATTACATTAGTATTTTTGACTACCTTCCTTTCATTGGTCCCTCTACCCATTTCTTCCTTGGGTAAGTGTGGAAAACATCAAAAAGAGAAATTAATAAGAGAGGTGAGTGAGGAAACCATCGAGAAAGTTTAGGCTTTGACATCTCAGCTCTAGATAATTGGTGGAATGAGAGAGTCAAGCCATGCACTTGAGATTTCCATGTCAATTTTGTGAACCCTCATAGAAAACTCAATATGTTGAGTTTCAAAATTTGAAGAAAATCAATTAAGTTTGAAATTTAAATTCTATCTCAAAATCAACTTATTTAAATCACTTTTCTTAATTTCAAAAAATCAAATAAACACAAATTGTTGGCAAACTTATCTTCACACTGCAAAGAAGCATGATTGTAGAAGAAACTATCTATAGTAGTTCAATTCAGCTTGGAATGAAATTTCATAACATGAAGTGTTAGTTAATTGGGAAAGGATGATTGATCTATCTGCTAAGATATGAAAGGATGTCTCCTTAGTATAGATTTCCTTAGGGCTGGCAGCTAATTCCACGATCCCCAAAATGGAGGTTGTTGTCGCCCCCTTATACACTATACCCTCTATTAGGTGGATAAAAAATATAAATAAGTGACAATGGATGAGAAACCAGCTGTGTCTAAGATTGGGTCAAGTTCTAACACTCCCTTCACTAGTAAGAACCAGAAGAATAGAATTATCAAGGCTAGAAAGATTACTGAGTCAAAAGCCATAAAGCACCTCAAATTTGAGGCTATTAGAGAGTTTGTTGCTCCTTAAACATAACCCCTCTTTAGTGGATGTTATTTCCATCCTCCTCATGATACCCAAGGGAGGGAGGTTATAAGAAGAATTGCATGATCTCCACCGTGCCCTTTTGGCTTTTGCATAGAAAAGATTGACAAAGTTACATATGAGCAATCACTAGCGATTGACCATAGGCCCCCAATTGAGGGTTATAATCCATCCACACTATTGGAGGATGTTAGAGCACGTAATTAAAATTTCCCCACTACATCATATATAAAGAAGGAGGTATAGAAAACCCTAAGGGTGCCACTTTCATAATTGCTAGGTTACCAGTAATTAGAGAGGAAAAATGAATCTAAGATCTTATCAAATAATGATAACATCAAAATTTAACTTTTAAAGGGTTCCTATTATGATAGATATTTAGATTGAGATGCCTCATTACAAAATGATGTCACATTAACTAGGGATAGTACATACCCCATAATAGTCTATCCCTCTTAAGAGATTGTAGAAATGTAATTTTATATTGGTAGGGTCTTGACACCTAGACTTAACACTTTTTAATGAAAACATATTATTTATCAAGTGTATTAGGTCCAAATTTTTATCAGAAGATAGTTGATTCATTCTTTTTAATGGAAATTGACCTCTACTTTAAATCATAAATAGAAAAAGTTGTGGTTGACTCCACTAGATACTTAAAGGTCCCTCCTCCAACCACTTATGTGGGTTGGTTTTATATTTGAATTAAAATCTATATGAAATTGAAGTTGGCTTTAGAAATATAAATATTCTCAATTTTCTACCAATTTTCTATCTTAATAGGTCCCTCTTGCATGCTTAAAATCTATTCAATAATTTTCCTAG
This sequence comes from Dendrobium chrysotoxum, assembly GCA_019925795.1. Taxonomy (NCBI): domain Eukaryota; kingdom Viridiplantae; phylum Streptophyta; class Magnoliopsida; order Asparagales; family Orchidaceae; genus Dendrobium; species Dendrobium chrysotoxum. Next base: position 60,938,854 of record CM034300.1, on the reverse strand, counting down.
TTATGTTGATATTCTTATCAAAAGATTGGGTCTATTTTGTAGATTATTCTTTCTTATATAAGATAGCAAGTTTTCTTTTGTTATATTTGGAAAATGATCTTATCAATGTAAAAAATCATTCGAAGGTTTTAAAGAAAATGAAGCCTCTTATCAAAATTAACAAAAATAAAAGATGCACAAAGTGAGCAAAGAAATCAAAAGATGCGTAAAGTGCGCCACCAAAAAAAGAAAGTGGCCTCCTTCTTTTTAAATCCTTAAATCTCAAAAAACACATTCACCCTTAATTGCTTGAATTTAAAAAATCTTGAATCTAGATTCATATTCATGCATGCATAGTCTATTAGATAAAAAAATGTGATGCAAGAGAATTAAAAGATTAAATTTCTCTCTCCAACTAAAAACTTTTTGGAATAGATTTTAATTAATTATATATATAACGGAGAACCCTAGTTTATTTTCTATGAAACTTAATCTGGGTCAACAAAATATAAATTCTTATCCCTTCTAGGGTTAGTTGGAGTCAAATCACTTCTCACTGTACTTTTGAATATGTTCCTGTTTGTGATTTTGACACGTTCCAAATCATCAAGATGAAAATTTTTCAATAAAAAGAATAAATTTTCTACTCCATGATAAAAATCTAAATCTCATTCCTGAGGGATATATTTATGCCCTTACAAATAGGCATCTTGTCCTTCAAGATCCTCTCCATAAATTCACATTCTATGTTGGGTCCAAGTTCATTCACATCTAGAAATTCCTATTAAGAATCAAATCACTACTAAGCAAAATGCCCGACTCTGATTAGAGGACCTTGAGGGCCTCAAAGAAAGTCTCTTACAAGCTCAAAAAATTTTGAAATTATATAACTTAAGAATGATTCAAGGTCATAATAAATTATTTCACCATAGAACTTTCCAAGAAGGAGACATAGTCTTAGTTCTTTGGAGACCTATTTTATCCATCACAAAATTGATGGAAAGTTTGAATCAACGTTGATTGAATCGTTCATCATAGAGATGATCTATGAGTGAGGTTCATATTAATTCATTGATTATGAAGGATACCAACTAATGTTTCCTATCATTAGAGTGGTTCTTCTAGAAGTACCATATTTGATGAGTATCAAATTTAACATCAACGAAAATTTGTCAAATTCAAAAAAATTGATTTCAAAACTCTCCAAATTCAAAAAACAAATTAAGTCAAATTTAGAGATCCTCCAAATTCAAATCTTTATCTGAAATTAAAATCTTTTTGAACCTCTAATGTTAGGTGTAAGTCCCCACATCAGGCATCCTTTTTATATAATCATCTACTAGTAGTGGAGCAAGACCTTCTGAATGTTCGGGGAGGTTGTAAGACCTCAATGAACTAGCCCGAGGCACACTAAAAGGCATGGTGAATTGGTACTTTTAAAAATAATTAATACAATAATAAGAATTCTTATGAGAGAATGATTTTGAAAAATAATTCTGGATGAAATAAATATCTAACACATTCAGAATCAAATCAAAGTTTAAAATATTTTTTTGTTTGAAAGCACAAATATATTAATCAAGATATGAAATTTTTTAACCTCAAATTAACCTAATTATTATTAATGGTAAATAATGAGATTCTTGTAGTAAGCTCAAATTAGTAAAATAAAAAGTGCAAAAAGTAAAAATAAGAAAGAGCACACCATATTTTATAGTGGTTCAATCAACCTTGACCTACGACCACTCCTCAGAGTCCTCCTCTCATGGTTTTGAACTAATCACTATATTGTCTCTCCTTTTGCCCCCAAAACAAGGCGGGGAAGCTCATACAAGAATCCCTTCCACCAACCCTTGTGCAACGGAGAACCAAAAGCTATGTCACCCTCTAGGTGATGACAACAGACCTTCAATCTTTTTTCTCACTCCTGTAGAAGGTAGAGAACCTGGAATCCTTTTTCACGCTCTGGGTAAGCATAGAACCATAACCATCTTTGAGCTAAAGAACTTCTTTCCAGAGATACCCAAAATCCCCAAACAGGCACTTGTAGGAAATAAGGCAAGACACTTGCTTGGAGCAACCGTGTGAACCCCTCACAATCCTTATCCCTTACAAACAAGTTCTCCCTCTCTTCTTCCCAAAGCTGTTGTAGATCCCTTCTCCAAGCTCTCTCTCCAAAACACTCAACAGCTAAAGATTTGAAACAAGTCTAATTAGAGAGATTAAATATAAGGCTTCAAAAAGCTCTAAAATTTAATTCTAGCGATACTGATCATACAGTATGATCCAAGATCATACATTGTGAATTGTTTAAATAATCTTGTTAGTATTGTATGTAGAATAAGGTGATGTATAATCAATTCCATAAATTGTACTGATCATCTAGTATGATTTGAGAATTGTCATGTATGATTAGATCAAATGACTTGGATTATCATCCCGTACAATTGATGAAGATAAAATATCGTCCCATGTAAAATCTGATCGTACAGTATGATTAGGTCCAATTGACCTATATAATCTGACTGGATCAGTTAATCTAAAATTGTTCCTTAATTGCAAGATTAATTTAGGAAAGATTGAATTATATCGTACAGTTTGATACCTATTATATGGTATGATTAGTTTAAATTTTAAATCTCAAAATATTACCTAAATTATGATTAGCGGCTAGGATCTTGATTTAAACTAATCTTCCTATATAATCTAGATCATCTAGTATGATTAGTTTAAATAGCTTTAATTAGTTTAAATAGCTTTAATTACATAATTAGCTATTTTAATAATTTTTATTAGCTAATTATACATTACGATATGGATCGTACAGTATGATTAGTTCAAAAAATTGAACTTCTTATTTTGCCACTATCTCACTCCCTTGAGTGGGTGTGTGCATGGTCAGTAAGTATAGTATCCACCAAATATATAATTTGACTCAAGAAATGTAGAATTAGAAAAGGTAAAATTATAGACTCTTCTAGATAATTAACCCAATTCAACCTAGTCTTGAGCTGAACACTTTTACATAGTGTACGATGGACCTGAAATGTTAGTGCACAAGAAAAATAGATATTCAATAATAGCTATTAATAGGAGATAGCACAGTAAGGAATCAAATAATATTTATTCTCATCAAAATCATAGGACTTTTGTCAAAATTTGGAATAATCTCCCTCTTTTTGATGATGGTAAATATTATTGGTAAATAACTTAAAATGATATTTGCTTTTTCCTAAACTCCCCCTAACTTGTTGAATTTTTGAAAATAAGGAGAATATTTAAAAAAAAAGAGAAAAATGAACACAAGAAAATTATGCAAGATATAAAAATCATAAAAAACTTGAGCAAAGAAAAATAAATGCATAATAGTAGACTAGTCATATGTTAAATAATTAGTACAAAAAACTAGTATTGTGCTACTCCCCCTTTTGACATCACAAAAGACATGAAACAACTAAACAAAGACACCAAAATAAAATAGACATCACTAATTAAATATATAAACATAATACAGACACAAATTCGAATAATAGAACAAATTAAAAATATGAAGGGTCCTGATCATGTGGAGGTGGTGGTGGTTGGATGAATCATTGAATCAAAGCGAATTGCTCTCCAAGACAAGCCATATCATTTTCATGTTGTTGGTGCTACTCTTCTATATAGTTATCAAATCGAGTCTCCCACTTATCAAATCTGTGAAGTAGTGTATCGTACTGGGAGGGCTGCTGAGCAGGTGTTGGTACTGTAGGTAATACTGGTGCTCGTCCTCCCTAAGCTTCCTCTTACTCGGAGTCAACATAGTGAATACTTCTATAAGGAGTGTTATGAAAAATATAGAAGGAGCTGTTTGAGTAGAATATTGAAAGGTGATCTGATGGTGTAGGGAATTAGAAATTATATTAAGATTCAAGAGAGAAGGAAATTATGAGACTTAAGGTAAGATTTGGCTTTCTTTTTTATCTAGGATCTTAATTGTAGTTATGATTCTCAACATATAAAATAATTAAATCAACTGCATTGAAATCAATCTCAGGCATTATGAAATAAGTGGTGACGGATGGAAGAGGTGTTGTATTTATTTGATCCCCAGCTTTTGGAATGATTGAATTTTAAAGGTTATAATGTATGATTTGAGCATCTTGAGCTAGAGAATTTATGTGAGGAATGTGGTAGTTGACAGTCGATTCGCTAAGGGTAGTGTTAGCAAGGGTCCATTTATGGTCAGGATTAGAAGCTACAAGATGAATTTTCTTGCTAGTGGTAGAAAGATGGAGTAATTCATAAAAGTGTTTGTAGGAAATTTCAACAGGCCTCCTATTGACATAAGATTGGAGGGTAGTACCCTCACTGTTAATTCAAAGGCTGGCAAAGAATTCAGAAAGGTGTTCGAAATCAAAAGGGTGGGAAAGAGTGAGAATGAAAGGATGGTTGGTGCAAGTGAAAAGAGTGAGTAACTAGAAGTTTAGAACTTCCTGATTTATGATCTTTAAGGGTTTGATCCCAATAGTCTTGTAACAATTGTGCCTCTTCATCAGCTGCTTTGGCAAAGCGAGGATCCATAGGTTGTCAGGAAGATCTTTCAATGAGAGCTCTTGATCGCTTTCCACTAGCCATTTTAAGGACTAAGATCTTAGGGACGAAGGAGTAGAATTTGAAAAGAGTTAAGTGAAGAAAAAACTTATTTTCCCTCCCTTTAAATAGAAATTAGGCATATCATACAGTACGATATGGTATCATATAGTACGATCGGGTGAATTCAATTCGTCCTATTCGATTAGTCAAAAATGGTGGCCTTATTATGCAGTATGTTCAAATTTGTACTAGATGATCAATATAATGATAGTCATTCTGAGGAGTTAGTATGGATGATCGTTGACTGGTCAGATCATTCTATATGAACAAGTATTCGTATAGTACAATACAATAATAAATGTTATTCTAGAAAAATTTAATTCGTCTAATGCCTACTACCACGTGAATCGTAAAGTATGAATTAGGTGTTTGTACAGTACGATCACCAATAATTTGTTACAACTCGAGCTCCCGAGTTTATGATTTCGATGATAAAAATATTATTAATTGCCTTTTTATTTCTCCTAATATTTATTGTGCATACTTATTTGTGTGTTGAGTAACATTTCAGGTACAACATGCACCGCTCTTTGAAGATTCAGGGCTCAAGATTGGGTAGAATAGGTTATGTTGAAAGAGTATGTAATTTTTATTTATTTGTTTTTTAACTTCTTGAGTCAAGTCTTGTAAGGGTGTATGATAGCCTGGTGACCATGTACACACACAAGGGGAGCAAAAATAATATTCAATATTTTAATTTTTCTATAAATCATATTGTATGATCTGGTGTTATAGAAATTAATCAAAATATTATAATTTTTCTAAAAAAATAATTTTAAAATATAACTATTAATATAGTACAAACACCACATCATATTGGATGATCTGTTATAATTAGAAAACTCATCGTTCATTAAATTAGGCAAAATTTTGAATTTGAAAAGTTATTCTATTCGTACTATATGAACCTAATCATACTCTACGATGCTTAAAATATTACCTAATTTAATCCTATGATTAGTCAATCAAATCGGCTTAATTTTGATATTTTGATTATATTGTATGAACTGGATCATATTGTACGATCAATAAAGATGATTTTGGTGATCCCATAATTTATCCTGGACAAATTGCATTTCAGTTGAACTAATCATACTATACGATTGACCATTCATACTGATGATCATACAGCACTAACAAGCAAATTGATCTGTTCATACTGTAGTTCATACTGAATCATATAATATTAATAGGTCAAATTCTGCACATCGCACTTGACGATCCTGAGAGTGAACTGTACAATCTTTAATGACTGAATAAAATTTTTAGAGTTTTTTAAAGCCCTCTATTAAAGCTTTCTCATAAGACTTTTTATGAGTCTTTTGAGCATTCATTGAGTTGTTTTCTTCTGAAAAAAGCTTGAAGAGAGAGCTTTGGGTTAGGGAGAGAAAGGGTGGAGTTTGTAAGAGATGAAGAAGATCCTTGTGGGCTTGAAGGGAGTGTGAGAGGGGGTTTTCGCATGGTTGTTCTGACGAACTTGCACCTGAGTTCCTCCAAGAATCAAGGATTGTGTTGAGGTAAGCTTTGGAAAGAAGTCCTCTTTGGTGTTAAAAGACACAGCTACTCCATTGCACCAGGGAAGGTGAAAGTGATTCCAGTTCTCTGCCTCACTAGGTGGGTGAAAAGGAGTTTAGGTTCTCTGCCTCACCAGGAGGGTGAAAAGGAGTCAAGGTTCTCTACCTGTGAAAGGAGTACGGTCCTTTGCTGCACCGGGTTGGTGGAAGAGAGTTTGTAAGGGCTTCTTCACCTAGCTGTGGGTGTTAAAGGAGAGACACTATAGTGATAGTGCAATACCCGAAAAGGAGGACTCCTCGGAGTGGTTTGATTGAGCCACTATAAATTTGGTGTGCTTATTTTGATTTTTACTTTCATACTGTATATTCATGCACTTTATTTTTTATGATAATCGCTTGGTGAAAATCTAAGATTAATATTTTTTTGTGATACTTATAATATAATCACCATCTTTGTAGTTATTTATAAATTAATTAGCTTCCGCATCAAACTGAAAGTATTGCTTTTAAATTAGTGTGCCTAGGGACTAGTTCATTGAGGTCTCACAACCTACTAGAACTTTCATAATTGATCGATCAAAGTCATTGGATGTCTTGTGAGCAGTGATGTGATACTTTATGAATATCGTACATTATAATTTTGAATTGTATAATATGATTTAAGCAATTTTTAATATTTATGTGTGATGATCATGAAAAATTCATAAAAAGGAAATAAAATAAAAAAGAATCACAATCACAAATAACAAAACACGAATAAAAACACTAAATAGATAACAAAAAAATAGACACACATAACATTCATATTTTAAATTTTCAAATCATCCAAATTCAAGCATGAATATCTATGACATCTAGTTTAGTCCTCAAGGTGCTAAAAGTTTCAAAAACTAGGGTTTTGGTAAAGATGTATGTCAATTGATCTCCGGTAGCTATATGGTGCAGTTTTATATCTCTTTTGGCTACATGATCTCTTATAAAATAATGGCTAATATCTATATGCTTTGTGTGGGAGTGTTGAATTAGATTTTTGGATATGAAAATGGCACTAGTATTATCACACATGATAGAAATTATGCCTACAAGCTTTCAAAGATCTATGTTTTGTTGTTTTAGGCATAGGACTTGAGCAACACAGCTTCCTACAGCAATATATTCTTCCTTAATAGTCGATAGCGTATTGAATTTTGCTTTCTACTAGGCTAAAAAACTAATGATTGACTTATAAAATGCCATGTTTCTGTATTAATTTTCCTATCTACCCTACATCCTAAAAGTTAAAGTCTTAATATCCTATTATCTCAAAGGATGAGATATTTTTAGGGTACAAGATGCCTAGGTTTTGGGTGCCTAATAGGTAGTTGAGGATTCTTTTAACAACAGTCATATGAGATTCTTTTGGATTAGCCTGAAATCAAACACATATATAAATACTAAATATTTTATTTGGTCAACTAGCAGTCAAGTAAAGAAGTGATCCAATTATTTCTAAAAATTTCTTCTGATCAACTCATTTTCCATTTAGATCCTTATTTAACTGAATAGTAGATGTCATGGGGGTTTTCATTGCCTTAGCATTATCTATCTCATATTTCTTAAGAATATCTTTGATACAGTTTGATTGGCTTAGAAAGGTTCCATCATTCCTTTTCTTCACACTAAATCTAAGGAAATAGTTAAACTCTCCAATCATGATCATCTCCAATTCTTTACTCATTGTCTCATCATAAATATTTTTATTTACGGATCCAAATAATTTATCATCAACATAAATCTGAACAATGAGAAGATCTTCTCCTGCTTTCTTAAGGAATAGTGTAGTGTCTACACCACCTTAACAAAGTCTCTTTTCAAGAATAATGTGTTTAGACTTTCATACCCAGCTCTAGCAGCTTGTTTCAATCAATATAATGCCTTTTTTTAACTTAAACACATGATTGGGAAGTTAAGAATTTTCAATACTTGGGGTTACTCAACATACAAATCTTCTTTAACCACTCCATTTAAAAAGGCACTTTTAACATCCACTTCGTACAATTTAAATCCTATAAAGCAGACAACGGCTAGTAGCACCCTAATGACTTCGAATCTAGCTACAGGGGCAAAGGTTTCCTTAAATTCTACTTCTTCAATTTGATTGTACCCCTTTCCTACTAATCTAGCCTTATTCCTCACCACTATGCTGGAGACATTCATTTTCTTCTTAAAAACCCACTTAGTACCTACCACTCTCTGGTCCTTAGGTCTTTTGACTAGTTCCCAAACATCATTTCTAACAAATTAATTTAGCTCTTCTGGCATTATTAGGATTTAGAATTTATCGACTAGTTCTTGATCTATATTGGTGGGTTCTATTATGAAGATAAATGCAGAATAACTAACCTCCTACCAAAGTCCATGCCTAGTTCTAACACCTTTAGATGATTGTCCTAAAATCAAATCTTTAGTATGACTAGATGAGTATCTCAATTCTCTAGGAAAAGGCTCCTATGGATCTACTCTATCCCCTAAGTCAATGGATTCTATCCCTTGGATGACCTCTACTTCTTCTTATGTTCTAGATTCAGATGTTTCATCAAATTCATCAAATACAATATGGATACATTCTTTTACTACTAATGTTCTCTTATTGAAAATTCTATAGGCCTCACCTACAGATGAATAACTAAAGAAGACTGCTTCATCAAATTTGAGATCAAATTTTTCTAACAGTGATTTTCTATTGATCAGGATAAAATATCTAAACCCAAAGACATGTAAGTGAGAAAGCTTAGGTGTCCTACCCTTATGGAGTTTATAGGGTTTCTATTTAATTTGGATCTAACATTCACCCTATTCAGTATATAACAAGCTGCATTTATTACTTCTGCCCAAAAGTATCTAGGGAGAGAATATTTAGCTAGCATGGACCTAACAGCTTCTACCAAAGTTCTTTTTTTGATTTAGCTATTCCATTTTGCTGAGGGGTTCTAGGGGTAGAAAAGTTATGCTTTATCCCTATCTCTTAACAATAGGATTTAAATTTCTCATTCTCAAACTCTTCACCATGATCACTATGAATGATATTTTACATCCTACTTTTCTTTGTATTTTAGTGGAGAAGGTTCTAAATTTCTCAAATGATTCGCTCTTTTGTTCTAGAAATCTATCCAAGGTAAATTTAGAATGGCCATCAATGATTATAAATCCATAGGATTTCCCTCCCAGTCTGGCAGTACTAATGGGTCCAAATAAGTCCATATAAAGAATTTCTAATGGCTTGGAGGTGTTGATGTCCTTAATTGAATGAAATAAAGACTTAATTTATTTTCCTAATTGGTAGGCATCACATAGGTGGTTATTAGTGAAATATAATTTGGGTATGCCTCTAACTAGGTCTTATTAGGTGATATACCTAAGGGTCTTCATGATGGCTTAACATAGTCTCCTATGCTATAGCCAGGATTCATCAATAATAGTTTTCAAACATAGGGAATTAAAATATTCAGTACAATAAAGGGAATTAAGAATCCACTATCCAGGTACTACATGCTCTCACTAGGCCTTTCGTGGGAGCACTCCTACAAAGTAATTCAAATATTATATTTACAAAGCCAAGTGAATTTGGGTTCTACCTTATACTTAAATAAATGGGATAAATGCATGCTATGCTTTGATGCATGTAATTTTTGGCTTCTACACTAGATATGTCCTATAGTAGTGCAAGTGCGGGGTTATGTGACTAAGAATGCCAAAACAATGACACCTAACACAAGGAAAAGGATTCACTAGTCTATATGGGTTATAGTACCTCTTCCTATGGTTATATGATGTATACTGTAGTGATGTGTTATGTCTCTGTGCCACTGTGCCAAAGTAGGTGATGGTTTATTATTTTGAAACACAGTTACTTTTACTTTCAGGAATTCATTTGCGCTTTCGTGATGTGCTACTTCTAATTTTAATGCATGCTCACCACTATCTAATTCACTTACAAGTGTTTGTAATTCTTTAAATAATTCTTCCAACTCAAGATGCTTTATCATTAAGGATTTATGTGTATTAGTTAGGTCAACAAGCTTCTTATTTAATAAATCATATCCATCAAGTAAAGACATGTGTTCACTATTTAATGTAGAATGCTCAGTTATGAGACTAGTATGTTATTTTTGTATATTCGAAAAGTTAGTGTTTAAGCTAGCATACATAGCTTCTTATACGAATCATGAATTTTTTCTGAAATAATGAACAATTCGTCATAGGACTGTTGACATACCTTATCTTAATCTAACTAATTAAGATTTTCATTGGCGATAAGACACATGTTTGTTATCTGCTCCTCTGTTTCTTATTCTAATGATTCGGAGGCCTTCTCTTCACCCTTCTACTTGACTGGGTGAGTCTTTAAGTTAGGAAAGTCTATTAGGAGATGTCCTGGTTTCCTGCATTCAAAGCATAGAGTGTCAGATGATGCTTTAAATTTTTTTGTGCCTATACCTTTGTTCCATTGTTGTTGATAATGCATCTGCTTTCTCTTTAGGAAACTCTTGAACTAAGAGGTCATCAATGCAATGTCATCATCCTCCTCCACTACAAAACTAATAAAATTTGAGTCATTTGCTTTCAGAGCCACAATTTTGTCCTTCTTCTTATCACCTGCATCAAGTAGTCCTTGACTCATGCCTTACTTATAGGCAATGAGTGACCTATGAATGTTGTTAATTGAATAAACATTTAAATCCTTAGATTTATAAATAGCAGTAACTTTAACATATTATGAAATAATGTAAAATCTTACTTAACTTTTTATGAATTAGAGAGTTCTCTACCTAGTATATGCAAGGATGTCTCTATCTATGCGAACCTAGTGTACATTTTAGATACAGTTTCACTAGGTTTCAAGCGAAATAGTTCATAGTCATGTACTAAAATATTTAACCTAAACTATTTAACTTTACTTGTTCCCTCATATGTATTGCACGGTCTATCCCATATTCACTTCCCCATAGTACATGTAGATACTCGCAAATAGTCTTTAGATTTCAAAGCACATAAAAAATAATTCAAATATTTAGCATTTAATTATGTAAGTTCTTTATCCTCATAACCCTATTTAGTAAAGGGAATATCAGTTTTGATACTAATAACTACTCAAGATGGAAGTGAAGAACAATTTTGAATCTTATGCCAAATTCTACAGTCAATGGATTGCAAAAATGTAAACATGCAAATTTTCTAAAAATTGAAAAGAATTTTTTCAAATAATAGTGGATGGGATATGGAATAACCCTCTATAGTATTTCTATATCAAAATTGTACCATTAGATCTTAGCTTGAAGATTTTGAAATCTAATTTTAAGAACCACTCTAATACCACTTGAAAGTTCAGGGAGGTTGTAAGATCTCAATGAACTTTCCTGCAGCGCACCAAGATGCGGGGATGAATTGGTACTTTTAAAAATAATTACTATAAAATAAATATTATTACTAGAGAATGATTTTAAAAAGTAATTGTGAAAGAAACAATTATCCTTACACATGCAAAAGCGAATCAAGGTTTAAAATATTTTTCATTTTAAAGCATAAATATATTAATCAAGATAAGAAATTTTTTACTTTTTTTTAAACAACAAATTAACCTTATTGCAATTGATGGTAAATAATGACATTTGTGCAGTAAGTTCAAATTGTAGAAAGAAAAAGTGCAGAAAAGTAAAAACAAGAAAGAGCATACTAAACTATATAGTGGTTTGGTCCCATGACTTACGTTCACTCCTCGTAGTCTTCGCCTTTGATTACTACACTAATCACTATAGTGCCTCTCCTTTTTCCCCCATAATATGGTAGATAAGACGTTACTAGAATCCCCTCCCCCAACCCTGGTGCGACGGGGAGCCAAAAGCTTTGTTACCCTTTAGGTGATGGCAGAGGACCTTCAATCCTTTTTCTCCCTCCTAGAGAAATAAGAGAACCTGGAATCCTTTTTTACACTGATGGTGAAGTTAGAGAACCATAACCATCTTTGATCTGAAGAACTTCTTCCCAGAGACACCCAAGAACCCTATGTTGCAAATCTGGTTTTGATGATGGCAAACATGTTTCCAGTGTGTTTTGCTTGGCTAACCTGTTTCAGGCACAAAAGATCATGAGCAAATCAAGCCAACTCAAGATCGGGTCCAAGTGTGTCCAATGTATGGTTTTTCTTTTTATTGAGTCAATTGTAATGTAATTGATCCCCTAGCTAAGTAACCTTGCACACACACACTCAGGGGGAGAGCTTGAGTGAGTTAGAGTTTCTGTTCATTTTTTGTTCAGATCGTCCTGAACGATATTCACATCGTCCTGGACAATCCAGTAAAACAGAAACCCTAATTAGGGCGACCAAGTTAAGTGAGTCTGATTAAGTAGATCATCCTGGATGATCTTCGGATCGTACGGGACGATATGCTCAAATCAGAAATTCTCAGCCGCCAGATCAAGTTAGGCAAGTTTTTATTTTAAGTTATTTGGTCTGATCATCCTGGACGATACGTGTATCGTCCTGGACGGTTCAGTACAATCATGCCTAATTTAATCTGGTAATTAAGGAAAGCAATTTATTTTTGATTGATACGATCATATCCTCCTGGACGATCGCAGGATCGTCCCGGACGATCATGATCATCTAGTGCATTTAAGCTGTACGTCCAGAACTATGTACAGGACGATTTGGGCACTTTTTGAACAAATCGAACAGGACGAGGTCCCTATCGTCCTGGACGATCAAGTCATTTTTTGGTCATCCAGCACAAGTTTCTCTGGACGACCCAAACTGTCCTCTAGACGATATTCCACGATTTACACTAATCATCTCGGACGATCGCAGGATCGTACGGGACGATATGATCAATTTTTCCTACTGTTCATCCAGAGGAGCCAGATCGTCCAGACTGAATCAGCTGAATTTGAACTTATCGTACAGGACGATCTTCGCCGACCAGTTGAGATTTAGGGCAAATTTTAAGCCCTCCTATAAAAGAACTTTTTAATAAAACAAAGAAAATCTTTTGCCACCTTCTTTCCCAAAGAAACCCTAGAGAGATAGAGAGTTGGGAGAGAGAGAGAGGATCTTGTGAGGGGGAGTTAGTGAGGGATTCACTAAGGTTTCTCCAAGCACGGATCAGAGTCATCTTCTCCGCTCGTCGTCTTTCGTCCAGTTGGTGTTCGTTGTGGGAGGATCGTTCGCAAGAAGATCCGGGGTTCTTTGCCCGCTTCAGGTGGAAGCAAAAGGAGTTCAAAGGTTCTCTGCCTACTTCAGGCGGAAGCAAAAGGAGGTCGGGTTCTCTGCCTCACCGTGTGGTGAAAGGAGGTTTTGTACAGGCTTCTCCGCCTTGCTGTGGGAGCAAAAGGAGAGACACTTTTTATTTAGTGCAATACCCGGAGGGGAGGCTCCGGGGAGTGGACGTAGGTCAAGTTGACCGAACCATTATAAAATATGGTTTGCTTTTCTTATTCTGTTCTGCACTTTACTTTTCTAATATTAACTGTGTGGGTGAATATCTGAGATTGATCTTTTCGTTCTTGTTTACTTGTTTCCGCGGCTAAGTATCGAAAAGATTTTTCATTGTTGTTGTGAAATTTTTAAATAACCAATTCACCCCCCCTCTTGGTTAGCCTTGGGACTAGTGCACTAGGGCTTAACATCCCTATCAGAATTTCACCCTAGACACACATTTCGAGTAAACAAGGCAAGATAATTGCTTGGAGCAACCGTGTGAACCCCTTATAGTCCTTCACCCTCTCACACATATTCTCCCTCTCTCCTTCTCAAAGCTCTTCTAGATCCCTTCTCCAAGCTCTCTCTCCAGAACTCTTAATAGCCAAAGACTTGAAATAAGTCTAATTAGATAGATTAAAAATAAGGCTTCAAAAAGCTCTATAATTTAATTATGGCGACACTGATCATTCACTACGATCCAAGAACGTATGATTTGATTAGTTCAAATAATCTTATTAGTATTATATGAAGAATAACGTGTTCTACAATTAGATCAAATAAATTGTGCTGATCGTCTAATATGATTTGAGGATTGTTTAGTATGATTAGTTCAAATGACTTGGATTATTTTCCCATATAATTAGAGATAATAAAATATCATCACATGTAAAGATCAGGTCATGCACTATGATTGGGTCCAATCATCATTTACGATCTAACTGATTAATTAATCCAAAATTGTTACTAAATTACAAGATTAATTTAGGCAAGATTTAATTATATCGTATAGTACGATACCTATCATATGGTATGTTTAGTTCAAAATTTGAATTTTAAAATATTTCCTAAATTATGATTGATGGTTGGGATCTTTATTTAAATAAATGGCCTTGTATGATCTAGATCATAAAGTATGATTAGTTTAAATAGATTTAATTACATAATCAGTTGTTTTAATGATTTTTTGATTAACTGATCATACAAAATTATTAGTTCGGAAAACAAAACTTTATATTTTGTAACTATCTCACTCCCTTGAATGTGTGTGTGCACGGTCACCAAATATAGTATCCAGAAAATACATAATTGGACTTAAGAAATGTAGAAATAAGAAAATGTAAAATTATAGACTCTTTTAGACACATAACCCTATTCTACACAATCTTGAGCTAAACACTTTTATAATTGACCTAAAATATTAGTGCATAAGAAAAATAGATATGCAATAATAACAATTAATAAGAGATAGCATATTAAGAAATCCAATAGTATTTATTATCATCAAAATCACAGGACTTGGGTCTATATTAACAACACCTTTGTGGCACCACTCTAGCATTATAATCCTTAAAGTTAGGTATGAGTCATCATGCTTCCTTCCCTTAGGATTAGATCCACTAGTGGTGGAGTACTCCCGTTGTGGCATGACCCTAGTATTAATTCAATTTGATCCTCTATAGTTAGGTGTAAGTCTCCACCTTAGGCTTCCTTTCCATATGATCATAAGTTAGTAGTGGAGCACATGTCCTTCATGGCAACACTTTAGCTTTGTGATCCTTAAGGTTGAGTGTGAGTCATCACGCTTCCTTCCGTTATGATTAGATCCACTAGTGATGGAGCTTACCCCTTGTGGCACCATCCTAGTTTCCTTATCTGGGAATTGATCTCCCATTTAAGTTTAAATCTTCAAGTAGTGGAGCATGCCCTTTGTGGTACCACTCTAGCTTTCTGGTCCTTAAGGTTAGATGTAAGCCATCATGCTTTCCTTCCTTAGGATTAGATCCACTAGTGTTAGAGCAAGCCCTTATAGCACCACCCTAGTATTAATCAATCTTGATCATCTATGGTTTGGTATAAGTCTCCACCTCAGGCATCCTTTCCATACAATCATATGCTAGCAGTGAAGTACGCCCTTCATGGCACCACTATGGTAATCTTTTCCTTAAGGTTAAATATAAGTAATTATACTTTTTTTCCTTAAGTATATATCCACTAGTGGTGGAGCACGTCCTTTGTGGCACCATCATAAATTAAATTTAATTTTGATCCTTTATGGTTAGGTGTGAGTCCCCGCCTCAGTTTTCATTTTCATACGATCATCTGCTAGTAGTGGAGCATGCCCTTTGTGACACCACTCTAGTATTTTTTTTCTTAAGGTTAAATGTGAGTCATTGTGCTTTCTTTCCTTAGGACTAGATCCACTAGTGATGGAGTATGCCCTCTGTGGCACCACCCTAGTATTAACTTCAATTTTGATCCTTCATGGTTATGAGTGAGTCTTCTCCTCAGGCTTTCTTTTCATATGATCATCTACCAGTAGGGGAGCATGCCCTTTGTGAAACCACTCAAGCTTCCAATCCTTATGTTTAGGTATGAGTCATCATGCTACCTTTCCTTAGGATTAGATCAACTAGTAGTTGAGTATGCCCTTTATGGCACTATCTTTGTATTAATTCAATATTGATTATCTAAGGTTACATGCTCCCATTGGAATCAAAATCCCATATTTGACCTTTTCATTATATCAATATAAATTTTTTTATTAGAACATTATTCTACTACACATTGGGGGTTGATTTGTTGACCACATTTCTGTATGAGGTCATTAAGATCTATCTAGACTCTCGTGTGTTGATCTATAGGTTGATAATTATCCAGCTGTCAATCATCCCAAACTCAATTTGCACTTCAAACATCCAGTCTTTAATTTAACTTCAATCATATATGTAATCAACTATAATCATCCAGTCTATATCAACCTATAGTCACTTGAAGCTATAGCCCTGCACTGTACCCAAGTGACTCAGTACATTGCCTAGCTCAGTGCACTGGCACCTAGTGACCACCACTTGATTTCCTTATCCAATCATCAATAATCATATAAATTATTATCAGTCGGCTAATCAGAGCCATATGATTTTAGCCCTGATTACTCCACGTCAACTAAACCGCAATAGCGTGGTTCCACTACTAATAATTAGTTTACAGTCAGCCGACGTGGTGTGATCTGAACCATTAATCCAAACCATATGGATCAAACAGCCTAGGTCAATAGTTGACATGGTTAAGTGAGCGCTGAACACTCTAAGTGTGTCTAGCCAAGCATCGTTCCACTGTACTACAACATGTCTTGCTGCCGCCACACCTCTATGAGTCATCTCTTGGTGCCGCAACATGTCTGCTGCCATACCGTTTCCATTATGCCTCCAAAATTCTCTCTCCAATCATTGCCAATTATTGGCAGAAAGGTGCGAATGGCCTATTTGACCCCAAATTGAATTAAAAATTTAATTAAAAAATCCCAAAACTCCAAAAATTTACATTAAATTTAAATTTTCACCAAATTGATTGATTTTGTTGAATTGGAAAGGTATTGAAACCTAGTATTTATTAAAATTATATTCAAGTAATTTTGATCAGTGGATTGTGATATTTTGAAGTTTGTTTGAAATCACTTTTTGATAATTTCTCATAATCCAGTGGTAAAATTGGACCAAAATTTTGGTGAAATTTTCTGAGCATCTTAGGCATCCTCTATAGTTATGTCCAAAATTTTAAAATTTATAACTCTCCAAATTGATAGGATTAGGTTGTGTGCTTTTTTGTGGTGTGCTAACATATATCTCAAGATTAGTTGACAAAAATTTCAGACCCATTGGAATACTAGTGACAACAAGAAAAATAATTAAGGCCAATGTATAGATGACTTAAAAATTCCTAAAAAATTCTACACACATCCAACAGGAGTGAAACTTTAGAATGTCAAACGTAGTGAAATCACGCACCTTAGGTTCAAATTTTGTTGAATTTGAAGCTCATTAGGTTAGAAAATTAACCAAGTTAAAAAGCAGCCTTTATACCTAAAATTTTAAAAAATCATAATTAATTCAAATTTCATCCAAAAAATCAAATAAACTTTTAAACTGTTGAAAATTCAACTTTTTAGAAAAATTAAAATGCTTTTCCACTCGACTTCAATTTTGATATAAATTTATCTTTTAAGGAAAATTAATAATTAATTGAATTAAATAATAAAAAATTATTAAAATTTTGAAATAATTTTCTAACCCTTGAATAGTCCTATAGGTCATCCTTGACCTTTAGGAGTGATTTCAAGAAAGTTCGAGTGAGTTTGTTGCAAAAATATTAAGACCTCCATAATTAAGCAATCAATTAATTCAATTAATAACCACTATTTCAAAAATTCATACTTAATTCAAAAAATTTCCAAATTGAGGAAACTTATAGACATTAGACTCCTTTCATGGTCTAATATTTATTAAAAATATCAAACTTCTAAAATTCTCTCAAAATCAAAAAGTCAACTTTAGTTCAAAATTGCATCAAAACTTTAAAAAACCACAACTTAATCTAAAAAAAATTTAAATCTAGCAAACATAGAGTCCTATATCATGGTTGGGCTTGAGTTTGTTAACCTAGTTAATATTCAACTTGCAATTTTTAAGTGTTTTCAATTGTAGAATTTTGTTCTGAATATGGCTTGTAGTTTCATGAGTTGGATGATTTTGTGGCACCACTGGTTTGCAAATTAGACTAATAGTGTTTTGGATTTATATTTTAATGCTAATTTTTGGAATTGGCCTATTTTGGGAAATGATTGGAGATTTATTTATGCTGATCAATACCCTATGTGTTTCTCGTATACTCCCTAGGATTATTATATTCGACTCTATGACATTTATCAGGTCTGGCATCTTTCTTGGGTTGGTCCATTTGTGATCTTTCTTTGTTTCTTCTATTATGTCTTTGAGCTATTTTCTTCTATGCTTGTGAAGTTTAAGGCTCTGGATCCATTGGTCTTTAATGCTTGTAGGGGTTTTCGGGTGCAACTTTGTGGCACCAAGCTGCTGCTATTTTCGTTCAAGTGTTTCTCCTTCTATTCCATTGGCTTTTCCTGGGCAGGATTATTATGTGCATGGGTGGATTTAGGAGTAGACTAGAGTGGCACTTGGGTGTTATTCATGGTAGCTTGACTAATACTACGCGCTTGAGCTCTTATGGCCTTTTTCAAATATGTTTGCATTTTTTATGATAGATTTATGGAGAATTATTTCATGGAATTTTTGGATCAATTGGTTGGTGAGACCGTTTGGTGTTGAGATGTGGTTATTTAGTATTATGCTTATGTTTGGGTGAATTTTTTGGCTTATTATTTTGCTGCTTATTATTTTGATGCTCTCTATGAATACCTTCTTGTTTACTAATAGACTTGGTAAGACCGTTTAGTGCTGAGATGTGGTTCTGCTTACTATTTCAACGAGTTAATTTTAATTGAGAATGCTATTTCTTGCAATTGCATCTTTTTTCTTGTTATTTTCTTGATTTTGCAGGACAATTTTAATGCTGACATTTTGCCTAAAGGCTTTTTTAGGAGAAGGATTGTGCCTCATGTTTATCTCTTTATCTCTTCTCTTTTTTGGAGTGTGGTCTGCTTGTTACACTTTAGAATGTCCCTAGGTTATTTTGGATAAATTTCCTAAAATTTAATAAATGATCAAAACACCTTCAAGCATTAATCCAATCTTTAATATCAGATCACCAACCCCAAAATATGCAATAAACATTCCATTAATGAAGTTTTTCGGGGTGGAATACCTTGAGCTATGGGGCTACATATCCTTAGGAGGCTTGGTTCCTTAAGACCACTATGACAATGCCATGAATTAATTCGATGGGGTGTAAAACTTTAAAATCAATCGATTATTAATTACTTTAACCAAATTAAATCTTTAATTTAACAACATCAACTTATTTTTTAGGATGGACTACCATGATCTACAAGGCTACATGTCCTAAAGAAACTTAGTTCCTCGAGCCCACTCTGACAACATTATGAACAAGTTGATGGCAAATAAAATTAATTAACTTAATGTCTCAAATCAGCAACCAATCAATTAATTTAAAAAATTATTAATCCTTTAATTTAAACTAATTAAATTAATTAAACAATATTGGTTACTATTTGGTAACCTTGGCCTATGAGTCTATTAATTTATTCCTAAAGAAGGTGAAATAAACTTTACGGTCCTCGTGTAAACAAAGATAGTTATCAATAAATATTTTAAATTTATCATAAAACTAACATTAAAATATTAATACTTCAACTCAAATTGAAATTCTTTTTGACCTACAATAAACATTAAAATACTAGATAACTTTAACAACGTAGCATAGGATACAGCCAAGTAACACAACATGATGCATACACTTTAGATGGTTTGTTAAGACAATCAATCCTAGTTTTAGGCTAGGCTGGTATTTCCTTTTTTGTTAGTTATGTGCCAAGTTTTTTGTGGATCTCATTAAATATTGGTTATTATAATTGATTGATGTGATGTATATTAATATATTAATTTTATTATATTATATGAGAATTTATGTGATGGGAGTTAGATTACTCCTAGGAAAGGTATGATCTAGAAGCTCATAGAAGTTTTTGTAGGTGTCCATGCTCATGAAGGGATAAATTAAGGGGTCAAAGTTTAAATTTAAATAATAGATTTTCTCCAGGTACTAAATATACTAATGCCCGCTTAAAATTAAAAGAGCATGGCCAAGTGTGGCTGTGTTTTAAGTTTGAGCAAATTAAATTATATAACTGCTTGGGATAATTTTGATTATATATACTTAAGATAACCATGCAGGTTATCTAGAGTCTTTTTTTAATTTTCTACATGTATTTTAATTTAAAGTGTTACGAAAGTTGAATTTTAAGATGGGTTGTTATCCATCCAATTTATAGTCCAAAGAGAAGGGAAATATCCCTTTAGGGAAGAGTTCCCTTCATTTGGAAATTCAAATTAGGAGGATTTGAAAGTCCAAAGAGAAAAGAAACACCCCTTTGGTGAGGAGTTCTTGTTATTTGGATACTTAGACCCGACAAATCCAACGAGCATGCAAAAGGGAAGAAGATGAACGAAGGAAGACATAAAAAATATCCCATTTTAAAACTACTTGAGTCATTCTTAGGACTAGAATTCATGTTGTTAGGGGCACCTAGCCACTTTTAATTTCTACAGACCCTGGGTTATAATTAAGTGGTACTTGCTATATAAAATTTTATACTTATTTGATTTATTTTAATTACATAATTTAATTGATTTGTTTAACTTAGTGCAGTAGGAGTTTCATAATCTTTTTAGGTTTCTTACTCTTGCATGCCACTTTTAATATTGCCTAGAAGTGTTTAGGCTCTTTAAGGATAAAATTTTTTTTTCTATTAAAAAAAAATTTTAGTCCAACATAAAATGATAATCAATTTTCAGATGTAATCTCAGGTTTGCTAAGGGTCTCATGCATGCATATTAAATTCTTCTCTTCCTTGTTAGACGCTTCCCTGCCTGCAAGTTATGGAAAAACATCTAGCCTATTAGGGTCTAATTCTGTCTAGGGGATGTTGTACAATCTTTAAGGAAAATTTTTTTAAGCCTTTTTTAAAAATTACTCAATATCATTTATGCATACAAGGTCAATGAGCATACATTACAATAGAAACCAATTAAATTAATAAAATTTTAATTGCATTTGAGCAAAATCTCCTAACATAAGTAAAGAGGCCAATTACGACATTCTCTAGACATCAGTCCCAATTTCTAAAAACTTAAATAACAATCCGAACCATCTTTCATAAAGATCAGACTCATGATTTTGAAGGGTTAGGTTGTTAGCTGGCTCCCTAATCCAAGTTAGGATAAGTCTAGATTTGTATATCATTAACGAGGTTCAGGCCATAATGGTTTAGTGCCCAAAATCATAAGACCCCAACTTCAAAAATATAATCCCAACATTATTATAAAAAAATAACTTGAATTAAAATTTTCTCTAAATTAAAATTTGAAACCCAATATATGGGGTAGACTGAGGCATTTCTAAATCATTTTAGAATTAAAAATTGCCTCTCAGATCTCCGCCTTTGGCCTCCAAAAATAAGTGTTCAAAATTTGATCGAATCCCTATTGGAATAATAACCTCACTCCTTTGATATCACTCCTTAAAAATTCTAAATAAAATTTCTACTATTATTTTAATCGAAAGTATTCGTAAGAAGATCAAGCTTCTTACAAGGTAATTAACTATGAGAGCATGCCTTTGTAAGAGATTTAAGACCCTAGATCAATTTAAGAAAATTATTAATTCTCTTTGGGAAAATAAAAATTAAAGACGTTCATTATCATCATATTCAAATGATTAATGATAAATGATATTTTCTTTCCTTAGGGAGACATATCATTTATTATCATGTTTTTTATCATGAAATTAATGAAACATATATAGATTATCATAGCAAAATATTTTATCAAACATCATTTTCATCCTTTGGGGTCATATGTAGTTCCTTCTTGAATTTGGCTATGTTATTCAAGATGGAACTTATAATTCAAAATCTGAACCCAGTATAAGATTTTATTTCTACCTTTTGAGGTGGTATATCATTTCCAATGGTATGTTCAATTTTAGAATTAAAATTTAAATTTTAATTTCAACTTTCTCAACGATTTTAATTTCAACTTTCTCAAATAAATTAAAATTTTAATTATTTTGCATCATTCTGAAGAAAAACTTAAAAAATAGGTACTTCATCTATTCTATGAGCAGACCTTACCTAGAGGAATATGACTTGGTGCCTTATCCAAAATGATTTATTTTGCCTTTGTTAAAAAATTTGTATGGTATAAGAAATACAAAACATCATGCATTTTTTAGGGCTGCTGTTGTAATACTAGGGGTAGCAATGCACTGTTATTTAGGCAATTTATAAGCTGCTTATTCTGTGTTGCATTTAATTGGTACCAAAAACTACCAAAAGGGTTAGTTCATACCTTCGTAGAGTTAGAACAACTATTTGTAGAAGGATTTGATAGAGTGAGACATCATGCCACACTTGATGAACAGGTGATTGAAAAATAGTAACCTTATGAGAATTTAGTAGACTATATTTTAAGATTGAGGAACCATAGTGTGAAGTGTGAGCCTCAATTATAAGAGAAGCACACTATGGAGGTCCTTGTAAATAATATACATTGTCTAGTAGCTTTTTTGTTTAAAAGATATACCATAAAGATATTAATGAAGTTACCAAGTGAAGCCTCTAACCACCAATAGGAAGCCTTTCATATATCTTTTCTAAAAGATCAATTTTCAGTAAAGATAAAGAAGTTAAAACCACAGAAGGTCTTATAAAAGAAATATGGGTCAATGTCTACATTTGGTAAAAGGAAATAGTCGATGAAAGTACATGTAAAGCATTTTGCTCATGCTTCTTAGTATTAACACTTAGAATGAATAGTTTAAACCTATATCCAATCTCATTGATGTAGAGAGCAAGGAGAAGTTCAAATCACTTATCAATAAAACATCTTCATTCAAAAGAGAAGCTATCATAAGAATTTTAAAAACCCGTTGAAATAGTCTGAGTTCAAATTTCCTGACCTTAAGAGGCCAGAAGTAGTGGGTAAATCAGGATAACCCAATTTTTTCACATATCACCATATGTTTGTGAATGATCTCATAAATCGCATATCCTTTAAGGAATGGCTTGAGGAAGACATCAAATCCATGGAACAAGTGATACCAAAAGAGTATTTAGCGTATTCAAGTTAGGAATTTGCTAAATGCATGATGGTGGGTCTTCTACACCCTCTTCATTTATAAAGCTTTATTATGGTTGGGATATTATTTTATTGCAGTCTTCTAAAAGGATTCTATATAAACTATATCTTTCATGTACTTAAGTATCTTGAGGGGCACAAAGTCACATTCAGGTTGATTTGGTAGCTCCTAAGGAGGAATTCTATAATAAAGCTCCAACTGAAGAGCCTAAGAAGATTTTAATTTATTAGTCTTCCATAGTTTTGAATGGGGAGAGTATAAATAAAAGTAAAGATGTAAAGGGTAAAGTTATAATTTCTTGTTGATACAGGACCCAAATCCTTTATGCCACTTACATTATAAGATTTATTTTTTGTCTCTTCTAGGGATAAGAAAGTATTGAATAGTTATTCATTATATATCATATTAATAATAATGATCAATCATCTAATAGTTTAAATGTCTCAGTAGAGAACAATTCTTAGGGAGCAAAAATAAATTTAAATGATCTTGAGGAATTTATTCAATATTTCTCTAAAAGTGATGCCCCTATTCTTTATATTTAAGGTGATCCTACTAATATTTAAATAGAAATGTTTGATTCTAATAGTTCACTAAATGAGAACTTAAAGCTAATCAATAATAAAGAAGTAGATGATCCTATTACTTTTTCATCTGAAAAGGTAGTGCAAGTAAATCTTCGTAGTGGTAATGTTCTACCACCGTGAGCATCTATCACTAATAAAGGAAAATAAGTCACTGATAATCATAAAACTTCAAATTAACCTCAAGATATAGCTAATCTAGGCATCCAAAAAGCAAACTATAAGGTCATAACACATCTCAAAAAGTTACCTATGAAACTGAGTATTTAAGATGCTCTAGTTATTTCCAAAAAATGAGGGAGGCTTTAATAAAATGTTTACTTGGTCCAGAGATTTTTATGACTTAGTTAACATCAATATAGCTAGAAGATGCAATACTTTTGAAAAAGGTTCTAGGAGTGACATTTTCATATGAAAACTTGTTCTTAGGAATTACTAACAATAATTACCTATTATAAACGTCTATATTATGGAAATTTTAAGTTGTCCTATGTCTTTATTTATTTATGTGCATCGTTCAACATTATGACTTTTATAACTCTTACCTATCTAAAGGTGGATACACATAAATGCAATTTTGATAAAATAATATTATGAGGATTAATGAAAATGGTGAGAGGGCTTTAGGTTATATAACCTCATTGTTAAAAAAAGATGGCCTTCGAATCAAAGCCAAATTCTATATAATAGATTTCATGACTTATTTTAATGCTCCAATGTTAGACCCTGGCCTCATGAGTTTAGAATGGTTGCCGCCTCCCTCCATCAATGTATTAAATATTCTTGTAAGGGCATTGAACTCCATATCAAGGGAGATTGGGATCCATTCTCAATTCATGAACTTGGTATATATGAAGATGCCACATAAAATCTATTAAAAAAGAAAACAATCTTATCTAAAAACTTTAAACTAGCTGAAGATATGAAAGTGAAAGAAATAGAATGAGTAAAAGCATAAAAATATAGAAAAGTAAAAGTATCCTTAGCTCAAAGATGATGCCCCTCCTTCATAAAGAGGTGATAGAGTTACTCAATGATGTAGAGGAAGAGGTAGAGAATGGAAAAATGAAAATATAAAACAAAATTAAAAGAGTATATATCAATGAAAATGCCCATAATACATATCGATCTGAAATATAGCTCAGAGGATGAATCATATATATTTGAGAAAATCAAAAGGTCATTGCACACACAAATATAGTTGAAAAGACAAAGTTTGAAGTTTATTTAAAAGAATATTGTGATGTGGATAGGGCTCAAATCACTGAAAAGGATAATTTGGAAAAGTTTATCCTTGAATCTTTAAAGGAGTATGTAGGGAATGCATCTCTAACCCCACAATCTTAAAATGATATAACTAGATTGATAGTAAAAGTCCCTCTTGCTTTTAATCTAGATTACAAAGATAACAATTTTATATCCCCCTCTAGTAAAATTGTAAATACTATTATAATTCATGATGATCCATTCATTGATAAAATTATAGAACTATCTTTCGATTGGTATTCTAATTATTTAAACAAATTTTCTTGACATGTTTTAGCACTATCAACTTAGACTGAAGAGGTGAAGCCCAATAATTTAAAAACTCATTAAATACAAATTATAATAAACCAAAATCAAAAGCAGATGTTTGATTTGATACTCTGTGTGCTTATGTAGATGATGAGTATTATTTAGTTATTAGAAATAATCTAGATTCCAATGGTCTCTTTATAATGGATGTTAAGTATTTTAATGGATTTTATTCAGAGACTTCAGATGATTTGGATGTTTCTCAAATTAAGGATGCACCCCCCAAAAATGAATAAGAGTTTAAATCAAAAGTTGATGAACTAAAAGAAATATACTTAGGTAATGAAGATGACCCTCATCTGGTCTTTTTAAGTCACTTTTTAAATGAGGATGAGACAAATGAAATGGTCATGTTGCTTTCAAAGTTTGAAGAATGCTTTGCCTATAGTTATGAAGAAATTCCTAGACTATCTCTACATATAACAATCCATAAAATTTAAGTATAACCTAACATAGTTCTTATAAAATAAGCACTATGTTATATGGAACTCGAAATAGAACAACAACTAATTGTTAATGTAAAAAAATTAATAGATGTTGGTTTTATTAGGGAAGAGAAATATCTAACTTGGTTATCTAACATTATTCTAATAAAGAACAAAATTAATAGGTCCATGTCTGCATTGACTTCAAATTCTTAAATAAAGCCTATCCTAAAGATGAGTTCCTGTCCCACACCATAACACATGGTAGATATTGCTCCCTCACATATTATATTCTCTTATATGGATGGCTCACCCAGTTATAAAAAGATTAAAATGGCTCCTGAAGATGAAAAGTTTATAGCATTCAAAATGCTTATAGCAGTATTCTATTATAAGTTTATGCCCTTCAGACTGAAGATTACTAATACAAATACTAGCCGTTAATGACAAGGATTTTTGATGAACTCGCCCACCAACAGGTGGAGTTTTATGACAATAACATGGTCATTAAAAGTTGCAAAAGAAAGATCATTTAAATGACTTGAGAATTATTTTTGAATAAATTCATCAATATATTTTTAAAATGAACCCTCTAATGTGTGCCTTCAATTACTTCAAAGAATTGTCTATGTTTTATTGGAAGACACAGTGGAATTAAAATTTATCCAAGTGAAATTAAAGCAATCATCTAAATGCCAACACCAATAAGTCTCACTCAATTGAGATCCCTCCGAGCTCGGTTAGCATATATGAGAAGGTTTATATTAAATTTATTAGGAAGATGACAAATTTTCATAGCCTTTTGCAAAAAAAAGGTGTTTAGCTCTTGTGGGATAATAGTTATTATAATGCTTTCAATATTATTAAATAGTACCATATGAAACCACCCTTTTTGGAAGCTCTAATCTCAAGGAAGCCATTAATCCTATATATAACAACTTTATGTGAATCTCATTATGGTATCTAATTACTCATCTAATATTATCAGGATGATTAGCTCGATGTTTTATAATTCTATTACAATTTGTTAAAACCTTTTTTCGCTTGTATGTTGTGAAAGGATAATGTTGACCTCATTTTTGTATGAGGTCACTAAGGCCAATCCAATCCTTAGAATTAATCTAGATCATTGACCAATCTAGCCTTAATCCTATCCATCCATCTACAATCATCTAATTGATTAGGAGTGATGTGACTAATTCAAATTGAGGCAATCAAATCTAAAATCCAGCTTAAATACAGATTTTCAAACCAAAATTAAAGGGTAAAAGGCCCTGTCCTTAAAGCCTTTTCCAGTTATATTTTAAACACTTTAAACCCCAGACAAATGACCCCTGATTCACGATCTATCAATTATATATTGATGAGGCATGTCCCTAGGTTGTAAAACCTTACAAACTAAATTAAAACCCAAAAGCTGTAAAACCTTCAAATATTTAAGGTCTATGTCACCTACTGGATTTTGACCTTGGAGGCTTCTCCAAACCCTTCGATCACATCCAGACCCTTGATTATCATATGTTGAATATTAAACTATATTTTGGTGGACTCACATTGACCCCCAGTTGACAAAGGGTCAAAATGACCAAAATGCCCCTCAAGGGTAATTTTGGAGTTTTCTATAGACTACAACATGACCTTTTAAAATCAAACCTTAAATCCTCTTTCAATAAATCCTAATCATCAATAGGAATTTATAGGACTCAAATCGAGACCTTGTTCAAGCCTGTTTGATCGGGTCAACTCAAATAACCAAAATACCGATTAGAGGTAGTCATTTTGAATCTAATGACCTTTTTTTGGATGGAACCACTTCTAGTCAACTCAAATATTAAACCAATCTTGTTAGACCTAAATCCAGGTCCTATGTTAACCTTGTTGAACAAGTCAACCTAGGTTGACCTAATATTTCTTTAAGGATCCAAATGGTTATTTCAAACCCATTTGGTCAAATCAATGACTTCAATCCCTCAAACCTATTCTATTTCATACCTCAAATATTTCTAAAAATTACCATAACTAAAATCATATATGTTTGACTTGGTCAAACTTTAATAGGTCAAATTGTCACATACATGCACTCAATTCACTCAACCGTCAGTTAATTCTTTTGAAATCCTTATCAAACCTCAAAATAATTCTAATTCATAAGCTTAACACACCCTAATTTTTGGTCAATCAAAATCAACTCTAGTTAACCAAGTCAACACAACAGGACTTGGTCAAACTACTTAAAATTTCCTTTCTAACTTTAAAATTTTTAATCTCTACCTATCAAACCCATTAAAATCCTTCCAAACCAGCTCATCAAGTCCTCCCTCTATACCACATCATCCCATTGAGTAGTTTGACTAGTCAAAGTAGTCAAATAAGTCAAACTTGCATGCTTAGGTGGTTTTGCCAACTTGGCAATCCAAATCCTCATAATAAATCCACACTTCCTTACATTTTGGTGGCTGGAAGGAACACTTGGCAACACCATAAGGCTTCCCTCTCTCATAATTAAGGAAAGTAATAATTGAAATGAAGAGATAATGGCTTTTTTCATTCAAACCTTTGGCTTTAACTATTCTCTTTCAAAATCTCCAATTCCAGGAATATCTATCCCATTCCATGCATCCCCTAGCTTCTCTTGTTATAAAAGAAGCCCCCAACAATTAAAAAGGTTGTTGTAAAGTTAAGAACAAAATTTGAGAAAAGAGAGAGAGAGAAAGAAAGAGAAAGAATAGTTGGTGTAGTAGAATCTAATCCAGCTATAAACAGCTCTTTGACCCTTCAATGAAATTATAGAGGGTTCAAATACCTTTCCAATAAGCCTAAAAATATGAAAATGCATCCACAGGATTGTAAGATATCTCAACTTTTCTCTAAAATATTGATTTGAAACTACAGAAAATCTAAAACACATAAAGCCTTTAAACTTTAGGTGTTGGAAGATTATGTTGCCATAAACCTGTGTTTCAAATTTTATTAAGTTTAGTTGAGTATTCTGAAAGTTACAGGCATTTGAATATTTTTGTTCATTTTAAACTACAACAGCCAGGATTTATCTCAGCCATCTGATCCCCTTCTTGTCCTGATCGAACAGCATATGATCCATCGAACCGCATGGTTTGATTCAGCCGGGTTTGAACCCGCACCATTTCAAAGCTGCGCGCAGCTACGCGGAGCAGTAGTGGCCATCCACGTGTCCTGAACAAGATCAGATGGCTGAATGAGGTGCTGATGTGGATAAGTCATAACCACGTGCACATATTTAGGTTGATGTAAGTGCTGGCACGTGTCAGCTCAAGGAAAAATGGTTCCGCCCTTTAAAAAGAATGAATAAAAAAATTCAATTTAATGTTTAAAACTTCTAGAATTCACAGTAAATCTATTTTTTTTACCAAATTTAGTGTTTTTGGGTTCATTGGAAAGGGCTTGAGCCCTAATATTTATTAAGATTAAAAATCAAAGTATTTTGACCACTGTATAGTGAGTTATTTGGGTATATTTGAAATCCAAAATTTTTAATTCTCTCATAATCCAGTGGTCAAATTGAACCCAAATTTTGGTGAAATATTTTTGAGCATCTTAGGCTTTCCTACATTTTTCCTAGGTCAAAATGCTCAAGGGATTACTGCGGAATGAATTTATAAAATAATGGGTCCGTTATGAACCCAAAATATTAAAAATTCATCACTCTCCAAATTGGTAGAATTAGGTTATCTGGTTGCTATGATGTGCTTGCATATGTCCCAGGATTAGGTGACAAAAGTTTCAAACCCATGACACCTATGAAAAAAAATTAAGGCTAATATCTAGTTAACTTAGAAAAATTTTAGGAAATTATACACATACCTAATAGGAGTGAAACTTCAAAACATTAAACTTAGTGATATTTTACACCTTAGTTCCAAATTTCACTGCATTTGGAGATCATTAAGTCTGAAAATTAAGCAAGTCAAAATGAAGCCCTATTAAGGACACAAAAACTAAAAAAAAATTACAATGAATCAAAATTAAATTTATAAATTAGAAATAATATATTAAACTGACCAAAAATTGATCCTTTGTTTAGGAAAAATAAAAGCTCAATCATTGGTCTTTTAATTTAACATTAATTTAAGTTTTAGTTAAAATTAATAATTAATTAAAAATTATTAAAAATTCTAAATAAATTCAAAACTCCTAAAAACACTCCCATGGGTCATCCCTGACCATGGGGAGTGATTTCATGCAGTTTAGGATGAGTTTAGATCAAAATAATCAAAACCTTCTTAAATAAATAATTTTAAAAATCAATTACCTAATCAAACTTTAAAAAATCATAACTAATTCTAGAAAAATCCAAATTGACAAAAATTAGTGTTATTCAACTCCATTTGAGGTCTGGTATTTTCTAAAAATAATAAATAAATAGAATATGTCAAACTCAAAAGTCAACTTTCTAGTCAACTGTAGTTCAAAATGGGGTCAAAATTTAAAAATTTGTAACTTAATGTAAAAAACTCCAAATTGAGCAGACTCAAAGGCATTGCACTCCACGTAAGA
Organism: Dendrobium chrysotoxum; assembly: GCA_019925795.1. Lineage (NCBI taxonomy): Eukaryota > Viridiplantae > Streptophyta > Magnoliopsida > Asparagales > Orchidaceae > Dendrobium > Dendrobium chrysotoxum. The sequence continues at coordinate 60,908,523 of CM034300.1, read as the reverse complement.
TCTAATTATTATTAAAATTATTAAATCATCAAAAATCATTTAAAATTAAAAAGTTAACTTTTTTGTCCACTATAGTTCAAATTTTAATTTGAACTTAAAAAATTCATAACTAATTATAGAAAAATCCAAATCTAATAAACTTATTATCTAATTACTCATCCTAAGGTTTAATATTTAATAAAAATATTAACTTTTTAGATATCAACCTTAATCTAAAAGTTAAAATTTGACCCCTTTATTTAATAATTAAAATAATTTAACAATTTCTAAAAATTTAATAATTAGTCAAAATTCAATTCAAGAAATTATTAATTTGATTAATAAAATTAATCAATCAACCCTTTAATACATAACAACCATACCAAAGATAAAGTTTTTAGGATGGACCCCTCTGTACTGCGGGCTAAGTGTTCTAAGAAGGCATGGTTCCTCGATCCTGGTGGCACAACTCCACGAACGGATTCAATAAAGTAAAAAACCTTAAAATCAATTGATTATTAATAATGTAATCAAATTAAAATTCTTAATTAACTACATCAACCAGGTTTTTAGGAAAACATCCCTTCAGGGAGGAGTTTCTTTTCACTTGAATATCATGATCCGATGATCCAAGGAGCCTAATAGAAGAATGAAGAAATGAAGATCAAGAAGAATCCCATTATCAAACTCAGTTGAGTCTTAGAAGTAGAATCTAGGCTGTTGTTAGTGGTACACATCAAGGGGAATCTATGCAATCTCTTAGGAAAAACCTATTTTTAAGCCTTTTTTAAAATTGCCTCATATGTGATTTAAGCATTCATTGAGCCAACTAGCATACATTGCATTAGAAAAAAATTAAATGAGTCAAAAATTTAATTCCATTTACTTTAAGCTTTATGCTACCCAACATAAGTCAAGGGGCATGCTTAGGATATGATCATGAAATCATCCCAATTCCTTAAACTTAACTTAATCAAACAACATTACCACTTTCACATAAAAGACCGGACTCATGATTTTAAAGCATTTAGATGGTTAGCTAGCTCCCCAATCTAGGCCGGGGTAAGTCCAGATCCTACATTCCTTTAGCTATGTTTGGGTTACTAGTTTTTAGTACCTAATTTAGACTTAGGTTCTAAGACAAGCTCAGATTATAATATCTTCTTCCCTCTGAAAGATATATTAATTATTATTATAACTTTGATTATGAAATTAATGATAATTTATCTAAATTATTATAGTTAAATACCTGAGTGTGAATAATCATATTGACCCTACAGGGTCGTATGTAGTTCTTGCTCGAATTTGACAATGATAATCAGGATGAAATTTTAATCATATAAATTGAACCAATTAAGGAATGGTATACTCATCTCTTGAGATGATATATCATTCATAATGATGTGTTCAATTTCAAAATTAAAATTTAAGAAATTAAATCACCCAAAGATAATTAATATTTTTAAAAGCAACAACTTTTTAATCAAACAAAAAAATGGTGACTTTGCTAGGGACTTATCTCTCTCTCCATCCTTAATAGCGATACAAATTTTATTACATTGATAGTTTTGGCTATATTTCCCTCCATTGATCCATATACCCATTTCTCCCTTGGCTGAATGTGGCCAACATCAATTCAGACATGTCAAAAGAGAAGTAAGCAAGAAACCTCCTTCAAAGTCGGGCTATAAAATTTTGCCTCCAAGTTCATTGGTAGAGCAAAAGAGTCAAGCCAAACTTTTTAAAGCCCTCTTGTAGTTGTTGTAAACTTATATGCTCATATAAATCTTAAGCATGCTAAATTTCATAACTTACAGAAAATCTTTTAATCCCAAAGTCAAAGTTTCAATTATCTAGCAGAATTCGATCTTTCTTAAATCATAATCAATCCCTATATTTTATCATCACACATGGAATTGTGGTTCTTATAATTCAGTATGCATGATAGAATATAAACATCTTTTCCAAATTCAATTCAAACTTTTGATTTTTCTAGCAAAGCCAGTCTTCGACATTTCATTCCAAATATTTTATCGGGATGATAGAGTCAAATCGGCTTCTTCAAATCTTCCCCCAAAATTTGCAAATCTTTAAGTTGAATACCAGTTCAACATAGTGAGTTTCAAAAAAAAAAAGGGGAGATGCTGCCGGATTTTCAAATTTTTAAATCTCTTTCGAAGATTATTCAATTTCAATCAACGTTGTCATATATTTTCCTACAACACTTTCTTGTTGTTTAACATAGATAATGCAAATTCAATCCTTTCCGAAATCAACTTCAAATTTGAATTCTTCTCAAATCCAAACTTTCACATTTTTACCCCTAAGTCAATCTGTATGATAAAATAGTCGAGTCAAACACTTCCTAATTTCCCTTTTAATTTGTAAACCATCATGTTGAATACAAATTTAACCTATTGAGTTTTAAAACTTGAAGAAAAATTTTTAATTCTCAAAAATCTAAATTTCTCTTCAAGCTCCATTTAAATCAAATCCAGATTATTATTGTGATGTATTCATCTATAACATTCTCTTGTAGTATAACATATATAATAAAAATTTATATTTTCAACAAATCAAAATAAATTCTTATATTTTTTCATCATAAACTAGATTATAGCACTTATAATTTGGTATATGGGCTAAAATGTAAGATCCTTTCAAATTCAATTTCAAGATTATAATCCAAGTTCCTTTCTTCAAATTCCAATTAATCAAACATCTGCAATCGCCTAAAAACTTCTTTATATAATCGACCAGGATATCTATATTGATGAACTGATCCATAACAGTATGATCCAGATTAGGATAGGTTTTAAATCTCTGAAGTTTTCAATGAATGGTGGAACTATAATCAATCTTGCCATTAAAGGTAATAAGGATACTCCAGTAGTCGAGCTAGTAGTTGGGGTAGAGATTGATGCCCCCCCCCCCCCCCATTCTTGAAATAGAGGCAGCTGCCGCCCCCGTACTAGTTGTACCCTTAGTGGAGGATAAGAAATAGAAGTTTGGTGCTAATACTGAAGTAATTTCTGAGTTTGAAAAGGGATATTCTAGTATTAAAGCACTCTTTGGTACTAAGAGTTCCAGAAAGAACTACTTAAGAAGGGTGTGGAAGAAGATAACTAAGATAAGGAAGATCGACGAGTTGAAGGCCCTAAGTGTAGTTTAACTTGAGGCTGCCCTAAGTGTAGTTGAACTTGAGGCTGCTAAAGAGCTATCTATTTCTACCTTTTCTCTACTCCTCAAGGGGAGTCATTTCTACCCCCTTACAACAACTATAGGGGAGGAGAGAGTTTCTAAGATTCCTAGATTTCCACTTTGCCCGGTGGACTACTCTATAAAGAAGACACTAAAAGAAAATTAGACTTTGAAAATAAGAATATTAAAAAATATCATCCATACCTGTGCTGCTCAAGCAGGTCAAATGAAAGAGCCGTACATGAAACACTTAAAAGGGGTGATTTTCCATAAACTTGAGAAGGAAGTTCTAAAGGAAGAAAAAATAGAAGCTAGAAACCTGACTCCTCAACGAGTGAGAAAAAATAAAAACTTTGTTAAGCAGCCTGCCACTTCTACTTTAGTGGATGGATATCACCAGGTCCTCACCTCCCATCTTTAAAGATGGAGGAGATAGTTTTAATGGGATTTGGTAGGGGTCACCCTCACAACGATAGACTGCCAGTCTCTCCTTTAAGATTTTCTAAGCTGGACCCTTGGATAGCTAGATCTAAAGAGATTATCAAAGATTTGAAACCAATGAATGTTAAAGGAATGAGGCCCATGTCACCTGAATTGCACTACCTCCTAAAGAAGTTAAGTAAATCTGTTGGGATAGAGATTCAAGATGGTTTTGATCTACCACCAGTTAAGGGAGGCGAGGACTCTACCCTTATTGATATTGGAGTTTTGACTCTCCAAACTCCTCTATCACCAATTAAAATGGATGTCCCTTTACCTATTGAGGATGCCTCCCTTGTGACTACTAAACTTGGGATAGTCGGAGGGGAGGAGATATTTTTATATTTCAATCAGGAAATATTAGATCAGTTAGCAATAGAATTGGTTACTGAGCAAGACTAGAAAATCTAAGAGATACTCTCTTAACTTGATAAGAGAGAGTTTGAAAAATGCTAGATTGTCAAGTATATTTCCTAGTAGATGCTACAATAATTAACGGCATACCCACTGACAAAGTAGTCCAGGAGATCCAAAAAATTCTTAAGAAGAAGGCGTTTGAGGCCTTCAATCAGGATACAGATGATTTATTCATGGAATAAGAGTCAGCTAGAGACATTTGCATGGTTGAGACTTGAGTGATAGCTAATGATGCTGAGCCTTCAGAACCCTATCCTGGTAAAGAAGAGAGTTCAGCAGCTCTTGGGTTAGATGAATCGGTAAAGGTCAAAGATGATGATCAATATATCAAAAATATAGACGCGCAAGCTACAGAGATGTCACTATAGCTTAAAGAAATGCAGGATCAGTTAATTACGACACATCAATCCCAGTCTAACCCACCATAACTTGCAGTTCAATCAGTGGCTGATCAGAGTAGATAGCAAGAGTTCAGTTTAGAGGTTCCTGAGTTAATACCAATTTCCTCCGATCATCTAGTAATTCCCAGGGTACAACTAATATTTCAGCATATCCATCCTACAATTCTCTGAATTACCCTAGCTCAACCTCAGATTGATATAAAATAGATGGTTGAGACATAAGTAAGGGAGTCCTTAGCCCATTCTTAAGGAACTGTGTCTATTCCGAAGGGTAGGCAGTACCCCAAAGAATATGACTTAGTTCCTTATCCAAAGGGTTTTGTACCACCTTTTCTTAAGGTTTTCAATGGCTTAGAAAACTTGATACAACATTTAACCCACTTCTGAGCAAGCTGTCTCACTGTAGAGGGTTTTGATGCTCTGTTATCTTGCCAATTTATCAATAGTCTTTTCGGTATTGCTCTCGAGTGGTACATAGATCTACCAAATAGTTTAGTAAAAACATTCACAGAGCTCGAGGGCTTATTCTCAAAGAGATTCTAGGGAGCTCAGAAGAGAGAAACCGTGGTGATCTTGTAGTCGAGAAACAAAAATCAGGAGAGTCTCTGGTTGAATACATCTTGAGATGGTGAAATCTCTTGATGAAGTGTTAACCTCAACTACTTGAGTAACATGCTGTGAAAGTTCTTATAAAAAATATTCATGTGCCCATGAATTTTTTGTTGAAGGGGTTCACAATCAAAACTTTTGAAAAACTTCTCAACAAAGCTAACAATCTAAAGGAAGAGGCTTCTAAAATGCCATTCCTAAAGGATGCTTCAGAGGAGATGAAAACCAATAACCCAAAGAAATCATTTGAAAAGAGAGCTGCTATGGTGTCTACAGTTAATAAAAGAAAGAAATCTACTAGTCCAAAGTCCAGTGGTCCACCACCCCAGCAAATCGAAAAACCTCAATAATTCCAGGTAACCCCTCAGTCCACCAGGAAGCCTTATCTGATTTCTTTAAAAGAGAGATTGGCTTGTCCTTATCCATTTAAAAAGGAGTCACAAAGAAAAATTTTTAAGAGTCTTCTGAAGAAATTGAATTTTTGATTGCTAGAGGACAAGAAGTTGGAAGAGGCAAATAAAAAAGATGAATCTAATTTTTGCACATATCACCGCATGTTGGGCCATGCATTCAAAGACTACTTTGTCTTTAAAGGCTAGTTTGAAAAGAATTTTCATCAAGGTAATATTATAATTCCAAAGAAGTACCTAGATGATTAAGATTAGGGATCTGTTATGTCCATCTCTAATAAAAACTCTAATCATTCTCTATCAATTGAAGATGGATGGGATATAGCTCAAAACCACTATCCCATTTGATGTTATCTAGCATTTACTTTACCCCATTAAAGGTAAAAGATTAAAAATCAATAAAAATGAATGATCCTTCTATACATGATTTGATGATTAATATTGAGAATGTGATTCAAAATGATACTTATGTTGATAATGATCAAATTATAGATGAGATCAAAGAATATATTCAAAAACTCAACTTCCTAGATTTGACTTCTCAAGGGGGGAACCAATTTCAAATATTATCAGATGGCGATACCCCTAAAATTAGGTTTCAAGGGAGTACCATCATGATAGATTTTTTAGATTCAGGTTCCTATTCAGAAAATGATAATTAATCACCTAAGGAGCATATAGATCCTACTAAACTTTATCCTTTAGAGGATATCATACAAGTACAACTATGGGATGCCCATGAATAAAGTAACCCATAGTTGCTAACAAGGATCCTCTAGTCGACACTCGACTAAGTAGGCTAAGGACATTGACGAACCTAAGATGATGGAAAACCACAGGATCTTGACAGGGGGTGTCATACCTACTTGGTAGGTTAGTCTCCACCCTCACCTCTTGGGTATTCTCCTGATTTGCTAATCTGGAATATAAGTCCCAACTTTCTAATAAAATTTTAACTGGAACATAAATATTTCTCTCTTTAAAATATTAAAGCCCAATACATAGGGTAGGCTGGTATGTTTCTGAAATGTTTCAGAATCCCAAAACTCCTCCTACTTTTCCTCCTTGGATCACTAGAAATAAGTGCTCTAATTTGATCCAATCCTAATTGGAATTCAAGCCTCTTACCTTTGATATCACTTCTCAAAAATTCCTAAAATAAAATTTTTGCCATTACGTTAATCGAGTGTATTTACAGGGAATTCAACCTCTCTATGATGTAATTAACTACGATGGCTAGCACTCGTAAGAAGTTTAGATCGCACATCAACTTTTTTAAATAAATTTTCAAAACTCAATTAGTCTACTTTGGGAAAATTAAATCAATAACGATCATTATTGTCATATTCAAATAATTGACAACAGACAAATTTTTCTCCCCTTGGTGGGATATATCCTTTATTATCACACTTCTGAATATCAAATTAATGATGTCAAATCCAAACTATTATAGTTATATGCTTGACAGAATTTTATATTAACCCTTCGGTGTTACATGTCATCCTTTCTTGAATTCAGCTATTATAGCCTAGATGAAATTCTCAGATTCATCATCTGAACCCATTAATGAATGATATCTTCGCCTCCTAGCATGATATATCATTCGTAATGCTATGTTTAATTTTGAGATTGAAATCCTAAATTAAAATTCCTAAACAAAACCCAAATTTTCAAAACCACTTTCCAACACAAATAAAAAATTACTCACCCAGTGGGATGGTTGAACCATCCAAGGTATCTGAATGCCCCCACTTGAGTTATAAGCTTGTGTTAACGAGGATGTAAGGTCTTACCCCATTGGCTTCTTCCTCAAGAAAAAGGAAAGCAAGTTATTTTTGATGATCTAATTCAAATCCTTACTCAAAAATTAAATCCTACTTCAAATCTGCCAAGATCTAGTCTTCATGTTTGAAAAGTTGAATATAATGTCTTAGCACATCCTCAAAAGTTGCCTGTTAAATTGAGCATCTATGATGCCCTTATCTTCTTGAAGGAGATAAGGGAATCCTTAATTAAAGTAATTCTCAACCCAGAGATCTTCTTAGCTCAATTAGCTTCAACTTCTGAAGAAGAAGCTTTATACTTCAAGGAAATTCAAAAAGTAACATTTTTTGATGAGGATCTACTCTTCGGAACTGCTGATCATAATTGCCCACTTTACATCACCATAAATATGGGTAAATTCAAGTTATCAAGAGTTCTCATTGATTCAAGTGCATCAGTTAATGTGATGAATATAAAGACTCTCACATACCTTAAAGTTGTTACTAGCAAGCTCTCAACCAATAAATTAGTGCTTCGTGGGTTCAATTAAAAGGGTGAGAAGGCTTTAAGTTCAATTACCCTCCTTCTAGAGATAGAAGAGTTGAAAATAGAGGCAAAATATCATATAATTTATTCAGACATATCCTTCAATACACTCTTAGATAGGCCCTAGATCCATGAGTACAGGATGATTCCATCTACTATACATCCATGCATCAAATACCCATGAGATGGCATTGAGTATGAAATTAAGGGTGGTCTACAACCATTCTCTATTCATGAAATCAGGATCTACGAAGATGCTATGAACTATGCACCTAAAGGGTCCACCACCTATTCTAAGGCAGAAATCAGCATTAAAAAGGAGAAAGCAAAAAAGTTAAATTCAAAAGCAATTCAAAAGGTCAAAAAAGTCAAAATTCAAAAAAAAAACAAAAATTAAGTAGCAAAGATGATGTTGAGGGTGTGGTTTTTAGGCCTTCAAATAATCTGCCTTAATGAGGTGGTAGAATGGCCCAAAGAGCACGTGGTCGAGGCCGTACTTTAGTTGAAACAATAAACCCCCTAATGTACATCGTAGGGTTTGTGATTTAGAATGCTCTTAGCCTAGATGGAGAAATAAAAAAATCTAGAAGTTTTTTCCTGGCACCTCCTCCTCAAAGAATAAAGATGATGTAACCCTTGATGAGGCAGACTTTAACAAATTAATGGAATTACCTTTTGGCAACTTTCCTATTGGTGTCAAGGCTCTTATTTCTAAAGGTCTCATTTCATATCAATGGACTAAAAGTTAAGCTAGATACCATGAAAACATTTGGAATTCAAAAATCAATGAAAATTGGATAAGCGGTAATAGTTTTTGTACCGTTAGTTCATTTGATGATGATAAATATTGTTTAATGATAACTATTCATCCTTAATTTAAAAATATCCCTACTGAAGTTGTTGATTCACTCGACAGAATTTGTTTGGAGACTTTAGATGATTCTGATGACCTTTAAGTTTGGGATACACCGCCTGAATTTGAGGGGAAATTTAAATCTATAGTTGATCAACTTAAGGAAATCAACCTTGGAATAGAAAATGACCCTCGCCCCACCTTCATGAGTTCTTTATTGAGTAAGGATAAGTCTGAGGATCTAATTCAACTTCTCTCTAAGTTTAAGGATTATTACACCTGTACATATGATGAAATGCCAAGTTTTTTGGATGACGTACCAGTCCATAACCTTAGAATCAGGCTCGATGCCATTCCTGTCAAACAAACTCCTAGACGCAGGCATCTGAAAATTAAATAATAAGTCATTTTTGAAGCCAAAAAACTTGTCAAGGCTGAATTTATTTGAGAGGAATAATATCCCTCTTGGGTAGCTAGTATCATACCAATTCGAAAGAATAATGGTCAAATTTAAGTCTGTGTTGACTATAGAGACTTGAATAAGGCATGTCGTAAGGATTAATTTTCTTTACCCATACCAAAACTTATGGTCGACATTGCCTCTTTGTATATTATTTTTTCCTTTATGGATGGCTTGTTTGGTTATAATTAAATCAAGATAGCCTTAGAAGATGAGAAACTTGAAAGTTCAAAAGGGATGTTAAGCCCTAGTGAACTAGTCCCGAGGCTAACCAAGAGGGGGGGTGAATTGGTTATTTAAAAATTTCACGATAACTACAAAAATCTTTTTGATACTTAGCAGCGGAAACAAGTAAACAATAATGAAAAGATCAACCAACGATATTCACCCAAGCAGTTTATATTGTAAAGTAAAATGCAAAACTGAATCAGAAAAGCAAACCAGATTTTATAGTGGTTCGGTCAACTTGACCTACGTCCACTCCCCGGAGCCTCCCCTCCGGGTATTGCACTAAACGAAAGTGACTCTCCTTTTGCTCCCACAGCAAGGCGGAGAAGCCTGTACAAAACACCTCCTTTTCACCACACGGTGAGGCAGAGAACCTGACCTCCTTTCGCTTCCTCCTGAAGCAGGCAGAGAACCTTAGAACTCCTTTTGCTTCCACCTGAAGCGGGCAGAGAACCCACGAACTCCTTTCGCTTCCTCCTGAAGCGGGCAGAGAACCCGGATCTTCTTGCGAACGATCCTCCCACGAAGAACACCGACTAGACGACAGACGACGAGCGGAGAAGATGACTTTGATCCGTGCTTGGAGCAACCTTACTGAATCCCTCACTAACTCCCCCTCACAAGATCTCTTCTCTCTCTCCCAACTCTCTCTCTCTCTAGGATTTCTCAGGGAAGGAAGGCAGCAAAAGATTTTTCCAAAACTTGGAAAAAGTTCTTTTAAAGGAGGGCTTAAAATTTGCCCTAAATCTCAACTTGTCGGCCAAGATCGTTCAGGACGACCGGTAGATCGTCCTGTACGATCAGTTCAAATTCAGCTGTTTCAGCCTGGACGATCAGGCTCTTCTGGACGATCAGTAGAAAAAGTTGTTCATATCGTCCCGTACGATCCTGCGATCGTCCGGGACGATTAGTTCAAATTGATGGAAATCGTCCAGAAGACAGTTCGGGTCGTCCAGAGAAATCTGTGCTGGACGACCAAAAAATGACTTGATCGTCCCGGACGATAGGGTAATCGTCCGGTACGATTAGTACAAAAAGGCCCCCAAATCGTCTTGTACATAGTTCTGGACGTACAACTGAAATGCACAAGACGATCACGATCGTCCGGGACGATTCTGCGATCGTCCAGGACGATGTGATCGTATCAATTAAACATTAATTACTTTCCTTAATTACCAGATTAAGTTAGGCATGATTGTAGTGAATTGTCCAGGATGATACACGTATCGTCCGGGACGATCAGACCAAAATACTTAAAATAAAACTTGCCTAACTTAATCTGGCAGCTGAGAATTTCTGATTTGGGAATATCGTCCTGTACGATCCATAGATCATCCAGGACGATCGGCTCAATCAGACCCTCTTAGCTTAGTCGCCCTAATTAGGGTTTCTGTTTTTAACTGGATCGTCCAGGACGATGAAACTTTCGTCCAGGACGATCTGAACAAATTTTCAACAGAAACTCTAATTCACTTAATCTCTCTCCCTGAGTGTGTGTGTGCAAGGTTACTTAGCTAGGGAATCAGTTACATTACAATTGACTCAATAAAAGGAAAAATCATACATTTGACACACTTGGACCCGATCTTGAGTTGGCTTGAGTGGCTCGCGGTCTTTTGTGCCTAAAACAGATTAGCCAAGCAAAACACACTGGAAACATGTTTGTCATCATCAAAACTAGATTTGCAACAATCTCCCCCTTTTTGATGATGGCAAACATTTGTAAAGTAGTCTGACAGTAAAAGTAAACTAGGAGATCAAACAAACAAACATTTTTTAAATTTTCATTTAACAGCTAAAACAATACAGGAAACATTGACTCAGAAAATAGAAACAGACACGACTACAACTGACTCCCCCTTTTGACATCACAAAAAGGAGGAGGGAAAAACATAACACGGAAATAAAACATAAAATAAAACATATTGATTTTAGATTCAAAAACCAATGACAGGACAATTGACAGCGCTGAAATCCAAAAAAGGTTGGAAATAATCAACTTTCGTAACTCCGACCCCGGGCACCTTATCGATGCAAACCTCTTCCAACACAAAAATCCGATTCAGAATAAAAGACATTAGATTTGAAAAGAAATCCTTTCAAGCCTCGTTCCAGAAAAATATCTGATATAATAGTGTTACAAAGTAAAAAATTAGAAATCGGGATTTTCAAAACTCAAGCTTTTGAAAATATTAAGTGGCGCACAGATTTTTCTAAGACATTTAATAATCTGACAGGAAAGAAAGCTTGTGTTGGGCTCATTTTGTGCCTCTTTTTCAAATTGGTTGACGCTTTGCGCATCTTTTGATTTTTGATACACTTTGTGTATCCAATTTGGCAATTTCGCATCTTTTCAGTTTTGGGCTCATTTTATGCCTCTTTTTCAAATTATCTGGCGCACTGCGCATCTTTTATAAGCTTTCTCCTTTTCATAATCATTAAAGAGTCTCAGCTGTGAGATTATCTTCCAGACATAGGAGATGACTCTCCGCAGTAAGAAAGAACGATTCACAAAAAAAAATCCATACAACATATGATAAATGCAATCACTTGGTTTAGAAAATTAAACTAATGACTCAAGACTTTGAAAAACACTATTGATATGAGGCAGATTACTGTAGGAAGATAAAATCATCTCTTTTTCAAAAACTAACATTTTAATTTTGAAAAGGATTTTTATTCAAAAGAAACTACACCCCAGTAAAGGAGTTAGAGGAAGAGAAACAATTATCAATGTTTCTTCCCTTTAACAGATTCAGCGAAGTCAATCACTGCTTATCAGCTTCCAAACCAAAACAAGGTAAAAACTCCCAGTCAAAAATTCAGATCACCAGAAGTAGTGAGCGGTGATCAGATCTTGAAAAGCATAAAATAGTAAGTGCAAGATATGAACCCATAAATAAATAAAAACAGGTAAAAAATCATAGTAAAGTAGATACTCAAATCAAACTAACAAAAAAGGGTAACACAGAAATCAGCAGAAGAAATAAAATCAACTGAAAGCAAATAATCAAACCAAAACTAACTAACAAAAATCAGAAATCAGAATACAAAAACTAACTAACAGAAATCAGAAAACAGAATACAAAAAACTAACTAACCGAAATCAGAATACCAATCATAACAATCATAAATCAACAGTCATCAGAATCAAGCATTTATATCAATCACTCCTAATCTGGTTCTCAAAATGCTGAATGAGTCAAAGGCCAGTGGTTTAGTGAATATGTCAGCCAGCTGATTTTCAGTTGCTACATGGTGTAGCTCAATGTCCCCTTTTGTAACATGGTCCCTAATGAAATGATGCCTAATGTCAATGTGTTTGGTCCTAGAATGTTAGATTGGATTCTTAGAGATATAGATGGCACTAGTATTATCACACAGAATAGACATTGTGCCAACAGGTACTCCTAAATCCAAGACTTGCTGCTTCAACCAAAGAACTTGGGCCACACAACTCCCTAAGGCAATGTACTCAGCTTCAGCAGTGGAAAGTGCAACTGAGTTCTGTTTTCTACTGGACCAGGAGACTAACGACTGTCCTATGAATTGATAAGTCCCAGAGGTACTCTTCCTATCCACCCTACACCCTGCAAAGTCAGAGTCAGAATATCCAATGATCTCAAAAGAGGTGATGTGCCTAGGGTACCAAATTCCTAGGTTTGGGGTCCCTAAAAGATATCTAAGAATTCTCTTAATAGCAGTCAGGTGGGACTCTTTAGGATCAGCCTGAAACCTAGCACAAAGACAGACACTAAACATGATATCAGGTCGGCTAGCAGTCAGGTAAAGCAGTGAACCTATTATCCCTCTATACTTCTTCTGATCAACAGATTTTCCATTTGAATCCTTATCTAACTGAACTGAGGAGGGCATGGGAGTATTGATTGTCTTGGCTTTGTCCATTTCATATTTCTTCAAAATATCCTTAGTGTATTTTGATTGATTGAGAAAGGTTCTATCATCCGTTTGCCTTATGCTAAACCCCAAAAAGTAGGACAATTCTTCCATCATACTCATCTCAAACTCTTTACTCATTGTTTTAGAAAATTCTTCACATAAGTATTTATCAGAAGATCCAAAAATTATATCATCAACATAGATCTGGACAATGAGTAAGTCATCTCCTAATCTCCTCAGAAAAAGGGTGGTGTCTACGCTCCCCTTAACAAACTCTCTTTCTAACAGGAATGTGCTGAGCCTCTCATACCAAGCTCTGGGTGCCTGTTTCAATCCATATAAGGCCTTTTTTAATTTATAGACATGATTTGGATATTAGGAACTCTCAAAACCTGGGGGTTGTTCTACGAAAATATCTTCTTTAATTACCCCATTTAAAAAGGCACTCTTGACATCCATTTGAAACAGCTTAAATCCCTTATAACAGGCAAAGGCTAGTAGCACTCTAATGGCTTCCAATCTAGCTACAGGGGCAAAAGTTTCTTCAAAATCTATCCCTTCTATCTGATTATACCCCTTAGCCACCAATCTTGCCTTATTTCTCACCACCATACCAGAATCATTCATCTTATTCTTAAAGACCCACTTGGTTCCCACAATACTTTGGTTTCTAGGTCTTTCTACTAACTCCCAAACATCATTCCTTACAAATTGATTCAATTCTTCCTGCATAGCTAAAATCTAAAATTCATCCGACAGGGCTTGATTGATGTTGGTGGGTTCAGTCATTGAGATAAAGGCAGAATGGTTTACTTCCTTCCTAAGTCCATGCCTAGTCCTAACACCTTCAGAAGGGTCTCCTAAGATCAGTTCTTTAGGATGACTCGAAGAATATCTCCAATCTCTAGGCAACTCTGTTTGAGGTTCTACCCTTTCCTCCAAATTTGTATTTCCAACTCCTTGGGTAACCTCAACAATTAAATCAGAATGCTTTTTATTCAGTTCATCAAACTCATCTAGTAAAGACATGTGATTGCTATCATTGGTGGAATGATCCTTAATCAACACTTCATGCTCTTTTTACAAAGTCAGATAATCTAGTTTCAAACTAGCATGGGTTTTCTTAAGCTTCCTATACGATGTATGAATCTTTTCAGAAACTTCAAATAACTGATCGTAAGTAAGCTCACATACCTCTTCCTGGTCCGACTGACCAGGGTGCTCATCCGCCATCAGACACAAGTTTGTTTCCTCCTCTTCAGCTTCAGTCTCAGAAGAGTCGGATGCAGAGTCTGCCCAGAATGCCTTCTGAATCCGCTTCTTGTCCTTTCTGAACTTTGGTTTCTCCTCACCCTTCTCCTTGCTTGGGTGAGCTTTAAGTGTTGGACAATCAGCCTTAATGTGTCCAGGCTTCCTGCATTCAAAACAAACCGATTCAGATGAACCCTTAAAGTTTTTATTGAAATTACCCTTGTTCCACTTCTGATAGTTCTTATGTTTCTTCCTTAGAAAGCTTTTGAATTGCCTTGTGATTAAGGCAACTTCATCGCTATCAAACCCGGAAGTGCTAGCATCTGAATATTTGGCCTTTAGTGCCACGGTCTTCTCTTTCTTGCATTCTCCTGCATCAAGTTGCCTTTGGTTCACCCCTTGCTCGTAAGCAATGAGTGATCCAAGTAAGCTGTCAATAGAGTAAGTATTTAAATCTTTTGATTCAGTAATAGCAGTAATCTTAGCATCATAAGAAGCAGGCAAACATCTAAGAATCTTATTCACTCTTTCGTAGTTGGTAAGTTCTCTACCTAAAGCATGCAAAGAGGTAACAATCTGAGTGAACCTTGTGTACATTTCTGAAATAGTCTCATTAGGTTTCATGCAAAAAAGTTCATAATCATGTAACAAGATGTTTAACCTAGATTGTTTGACTTCAGTTGTACCTTCGTATGTTATACATAACCTATCCCAGATTTCCTTTCCCGTTGTACAAGTAGAAACACGCATATAGTCTTCAGATTTCAAAGCACAAAAGAAACGGTTCAAACATTTTGCATTCAACTGTGCTAAATCACGATCATCAAACATCCAATCAGCAAACGGCAATTCAGTTTTCACATTGTTAATCATTCGAAAAGGTGGTTCGTATCCGTCCTTAACTAACATCCACATGCGATAATCAATAGATTGCAGAAAAGTAGACATGCGTGTTTTCCAAAAATCAAAAGGAATATTGTCAAACAACGGTGGTCTAGTAATAGAATAACCTTCAGCAGTATTACGATTGTTATAATTAGCCATTGGATCAAATTCAAAAGTTTTTAAACAGAAATTTTGAATCCCGCTCTGATACCACTTGAAAGTTTGAAAGGGATGTTAAGCCCTAGTGAACTAGTCCCGAGGCTAACCAAGAGGGGGGGTGAATTGGTTATTTAAAAATTTCACGATAACTACAAAAATCTTTTCGATACTTAGCAGCGGAAACAAGTAAACAATAACGAAAAGATCAACCAACGATATTCACCCAAGCAGTTTATATTGAAAAGTAAAATGCAAAACAGAATCAGAAAAGCAAACCAGATTTTATAGTGGTTCGGTCAACTTGACCTACGTCCACTCCCCGGAGCCTCCCCTCCGGGTATTGCACTAAACGAAAGTGACTCTCCTTTTGCTCCCACAGCAAGGCGGAGAAGCCTGTACAAAACACCTCCTTTTCACCACACGGTGAGGCAGAGAACCTGACCTCCTTTCGCTTCCTCCTGAAGCAGGCAGAGAACCTTAGAACTCCTTTTGCTTCCACCTGAAGCGGGCAGAGAACCCACGAACTCCTTTCGCTTCCTCCTGAAGCGGGAAGAGAACCCGGATCTTCTTGCGAACGATCCTCCCACAAAGAACACCGACTAGACGAGAGACGACGAGCGGAGAAGACGACTCTGATCCGTGCTTGGAGCAACCATACTGAATCCCTCACTAACTCCCCCTCACAAGATCTCTTCTCTCTCTCCTAACTCTCTCTCTCTAGGATTTCTCAGGGAAGGAAAGCAGCAAAAGATTTTTCCAAAAATTAGAAAAAGTTCTTTTAAAGGAGGGCTTAAAATTTGCCCTAAATCTCAACTTGTCGGCCAAGATCGTCCAGGACGATCGGTAGATCGTCCTGTACGATCAGTTCAAATTTAGCTGTTTCAGCCTGGACGATCTGGCTCTTCTGGATGATCAGTAGAAAAAGTTGTTCATATCGTCCCGTACGATCCTGCGATCGTCCGGGATGATTAGTTCAAATTGAAGGAAATCGTCCAGAAGACAGTTCGGGTCGTCCAGAGAAATCTGTGCTGGACGACCAAAAAATGACTTGATCGTCCCGGACGATAGGGTAATCGTCCGGTATGATTAGTTCAAAAAGGCCCCCAAATCGTCCTGTACATAGTTCTGGACATACAACTGAAATGCACAAGACGATCACGATCGTCCGGGATGATCCTGCGATCGTCCAGGACGATGTGATCGTATCAATTAAACATTAATTGCTTTCCTTAATTAACAGACTAAGTTAGGCATGATTGTAGTGAATCGTCCAGGACAATACACGTATCGTCCGGGACGATCAGACCAAAATACTTAAAATAAAACTTGCCTAACTTAATCTGGCGGCTGAGAATTTCTGATTTGGGAATATCGTCCTGTACGATCCATAGATCGTCCAGGACGATCGGCTCAATCAGACCCTCTTAGCTTAGTCGCCCTAATTAGGGTTTCTGTTTTTAACTGGATCGTCCAGGACGATGAAACTATCGTCCAGGACGATTTGAACAAATTTTCAACAGAAACTCTAATTCACTTAATCTCTCTCCCTGAGTGTGTGTGTGCAAGGTTACTTAGCTAGGGAATCAGTTACATTACAATTGACTCAATAAAAGGAAAAATCATACATTTGACACACTTGGACTCGATCTTGAGTTGGCTTGAGTGGCTCGCGGTCTTTTGTGCCTAAAACAGATTAGCCAAGCAAAACACACTGGAAACATGTTTGTCATCATCAAAACCAGATTTGCAACAAAAATTAGTGCATTCAGAAGTCATGAAGGGATCTTTTATTATAAAGTGATGCCATTTAGCCTTAAAAATGCTGGTGCAACATACCAATGGGCTATGACTCAAATCTTTGATGACTTAATCCATAATCAAGTCAAATGCTACATTGAATATCTAGTTGTCAAGAGCAAGGTCAAAGAGGCTCGTCTTTATAATTTAAGAATTATCTTCGAGTGGTTACACCGTTATGACCTTAAGATGAATTCACTTAAATACGCTCCAATATTACTTTAGGAAAATTCTTAGGTTTTATGGTAATGCACCACAGAATCGAAATTGATCCTACCAAAATCAAAGCCATCTTAAAAATGCCACCTCCCAAAAGTCTTACACAACTAAGATCTCTTCATGGCAAATTTGTATATATAAGATGGCTCATTTCAAATCTATCCAGAAGATGTCAACCATTCTATGTCCTTGCTAAGAAGGATTCAAAATTCATTTGGGAAGGAAATTATCAATCTGCATTTGAAAATATTAAACAATACCTGACAAATTCACTAGTTTTGGTAGCCCCTATTTTGGGGAAATCCTTTATCTTTTACGCTGTGGCCCTTGACGAGTCTCTCTAGGACCTTCTAGCTCAAGTCAATAATGTGGGGAAAAAATGCTCTCTACTACCTAAGTCAAAGACATATTCTAACAAAAATCTGATACCCTGTAATCGAGAAATAATATCTTGCCTTAGTCTTTGTAGTGTAAAAATAAGGGCATTATATGCTTTCTTATCAAGTTAATTTGATTTACAGTGCCAATACCCTGTAATACCTTATGACTCAACTTAAGTTGTCAGGATGTTTAGCTCATTTCTCTATGATATTACTTTAATTTGAAATCACTTTCATTCCCTTATATGCTATGAAAGGATAGGCCATTACTAACTTCCTTACAGCACACCCGTTAATGATGATTTACCTGACAAGTAAATTATAAGTTTTGAGGAATCTAATAATTGAGTCTGAGAAATGTATTTTGAAGGTGTAGCTTCCTCCCAGTGGGGTAGTGCGCATCATTCTACTATTCCTAAAAAAGCCTAAATTGGCCTGATTTTCATAATATCATATAAAGGAATGATGCACTTTTCTTACCATTTATTAGAAACTTGTATAAATAATGAGGCTGAGTTTGAAGATCTGATAACTCGGTAAGAACTTGTAATCCTGATAGAGATTAAAGTGATTCAAATCTTTGGTGACTCTCAATTTGTGATCAATCAGATTATAGGGACCTATAAGGTTTTCAATCTTAAACACCTGAAATACCACTAATACACTATACACTTACTCAAACAAATTCTTGCTGAAACTATGAATAGGATTCAACATAGAAGTAATTCTTTGGCAGATGCCTTAGTAAAGGTCGCAAAGGAATTTGCATGTTCAGAAGATGATTTTATTCCTATCGAAGTTCAGGGTCGAAAGACTCCGTCTCCTATAGATTTGGAGTACATCAATAAACAATCTGCCTGGGTCCTTTCGGCCACTTCAACAGTCAACAAAGAAGATAATTGGAGATAACCACTGAGTGATTACCTTCAAAAAGGCAAGCTTCCCCATGACAGGTCACTTGTTAATCAAATCAAGAAATGTGCCCTATCATATGCACTATTCAATAATATGTTATACTATCGATCGTTTGATCATATGTGTCTTCATTATTTAGATAATATAGAAGCCCTGAAGATTGTTAATGAGGCCCATATTGGACTATGTGGTGCTCATCAATCAGATCATATGATGAAATAGAAAATCAAAAGTCTTGGTGATGACTAGCCTACAATGATTGATGATTGCATCAATATTATAAAATGTTGTCAATAATGCTAGATACATGATGTGGTTTTACAGAAGCTGCCTAACATGTTGCATCCCACGATAGCTTCATAGCCTTTCAAAAGTTTGGACATGAATGTTATTGGGCCTATTAACCCTCCCTCTTTAAATGGTCATCACTTTATTTTAACAACAACTAATTATTTCTCAAAGTGGGCAGAAGTAGTTCCCCTGTAAAATGTAATAGTAAATCATTGAATAAAATTCTTTTATGACCATATCGTATATCAATTTGGCGTGCTTTGCAAAATCATATTTGATAATGGATTTACCTTCAAGTTTATAAAAATCAATAATTTTGCAAGGTGTCATAGTATTGATTGGATATACTAAACAATCTATTACCCTCAAGGTAATGGGTTGGCTGAAGCCTTCAACAAAACTCTGGTGCAAATCTTTAAAAAGACCCTTGATAATAACAAACGTTATTATAATGAGAGGTTGGTGGAAGCCTTGTGGGCCTACTGAACCACTTACGGGACCCCTACCCAATCCACAACATTTGCACTAGTGTATGGGTCCAAGGCTGTACTCCCTCTAGAAGTTCAAATCCCTTCACTCAGAATTACAATCCAGAATCAAATAACAATAAAATCAAATGCTCAACTCTGATTAGGAGAGCTTGAAGGCCTTGAACAATGCTATCTTCAAGCTCAACAAAACTTCGAGTTGAACAAAGCCTAAATGGTTCAAACTCATGATAAGTCAGGGCGACCTAGAACCTTCCAAGTAGGGGAATTAGTCTTGGTTCTTCAGAGGCCTATTATAGCTTACCAAAAGATCGATGAGAAGTTTGAACCAACTTGCAAAGGACCCTTCATTTTAGAAATAATCTATGAAGGAGGCTCATATTAGCTAGTGGATTGTAAGGGAAATTACCCAATATTACCTATCAATGGGCGATTCCATAAGAAATACTATGCTTGATGCAGCTTGATCTTTCGATTAATAAAATTTTCAAATTTTGAATCAAGTAAACTCAATTTCATTTAAATTTTCAAGTTCGAGAATCCTTTTATCCTTTTCTTAAGGTTAGGTGTGAGTCCCTGTACTTCCTTTCCTTAGGATTAGATTTAAATTGTGTTAGGTAGTTTTGCCAAAATCCTTAGAGGTTTAGGTAGATTATCTCCTTCGCTAGTCCCCCTAGTTAGATGTGAGTCTCTATGGTTTCTAGCTAGGTTAGTCATTAAAAACACAAAGAAATTTGACCTTTTAGGAGTAGGTGTGAGTCACCGTGCTTCCTACCTCCTAGGGTCTTGACTAACTAATGGTGAATTTAAGCTTGCTAGGCCCCATCATAGTTCAGTCACCTTCTAGTCTTTAAAGATAGTTATGAGTTCCAGTGCTTCCTTTTCTTAGAATTAAACCCACTTGTGATGGACCACGCCCTTTGTGGCACCATCCTAGTTTCAAATTTCACATCTAGACTTGTTCCTCTGGGTGGAGGAAGTTTCCTCCCCAGATGATCATCCACTAGTAATAAAGTACACCCATTGTGCCACCATCCTAGTTTGAAAACCTAATTTTGATCCTCTGTGTGGAGCAAGTTTCCTCCTAATAAGATCATCCACTAATTATGGAGTACACCCATCGCAGCAGCATCGTAGTTTTAAAACAAAATCTAGTTTTGATACTCTATGTGAAGCAAATTTTCTCCCCATTTGATCATCCACTAGTGATAGAGTATACCCGTTGTGGAAAATCCTAATTTCAAAACTTTATTTTGATCCTCTGTGTGGAGCAAGTTCTCCCCCACATGATCATCCATTAGTGATGGAGAATGCCCATCACGGTACCATCCTAGTTTAAAAAAAAAATCTTGATTCAATCCTTTGTGTGGAGCAAGTTTCCTCGCCACATGATCATCCTTTAGTGATAGAGCACGCCCTTTATAGAACCATCCTAGTTTCAAAACTTAATTTCGATCCTCTGTGTGGAGCAAGTTTCCTACCTAAATGATCATCCACTAGTGATAGAGTATGCCCAATGCGGTACCATCCTAGTTTCAAATAAAATCTAGATTTGATCCTCTGTGTGGAGCAAGTTTTCTCCCCATATGATCATCCTCTAGAGATGGAACACACCCTCTATGGCACCATCCTAGTTTTAAATTTTAGTTTTGATCCTCTATATGGTCCAAGTTTTCTCCCCATATGATCGTCCACTAGGGATGGAGCATGCCCATTATGGTACCATGCTAGTTTCAAAATCTAGATATAATCTTTTGTATAGAAGAAGTTTTCTCTCCACAAGATCATCTAATAATGATCAATAACACCCTCTATGGCACCATCCTTAATTAAAAATTTAGATCCAACCTTCATGGGAAGTAATCCTTCTTTCCCATAAGGTCCTCCAATTTTCTTTTCCTTAAGAATAGATGTGAGCCATTGTTCTTTCTTTCCTTAAGATTAGATGCCCTATTGGTGGATAATGCCTCTCATGGCACTACCCTAATCTCAACTCATACTCGATCATCTATAGTTAGGAGTTTTTCCTTCCTATATGATCATTCAATCTTCTTCTCCTTAAGGTTAGATTCTTTCTTCCCTTAGGATTAAAACTCCAAACCTGATATTTCAATTCAAACAACACCAATATGTGTACTAGAACTTCATTCTACTACACATATTGGGAGTCTATTTGTTGACCTAATTTTTGTGTGAGGTCCCTAAGACCAATCAAAACCTTTGGATTAATCCAGATCATAGACAAATCTAGCCTTAATCCTATCTATCCTTTTACAAAAATCTAATTATGAGTGATGTAATTAATTCAAATTTAGGCAAATCAAATAAAAAATCTAGCATAAATCCAGATTTCCAAACTAAAATCCAAGGGTAAAAGGCCCTATCTTGAAAGCCTTTTCCTATTATTTTTCAAACACTTTAATCATAGTCATATGACCCCTGATTCAAGATCTATTAATTATATATTTATTAGGCATGTCGCTAGGAATTACCCTCCAAATTTGAGCTCATTTTGAGGTCTCTAACCCTAGAAACTGAATTGAAACCTAAAGGCTATAAAACCTTTAAATATTTATGGCCTATCTCACTGGACCTGCTACCCAATGGATTTTGACCTTGAAGCCTTCTCCAAAACCCTTGATTATCATATGTTAAACATTAAACTTTATTTTGGTGGGCCCACTTTAAGCCCCAGTTGACCAGGGGTCAAAATAATCAAAATGTTTCTTAAGGGCAATTTTGGAGCTTTCTATAGTCTGCAACTTGGCATTTTCAAATCAAGCCTTAAATCCTCTTCCAATGCATCCTAATCATCATTAGGAATGCATAGGACTCAAACTCAGACCCTAGTCAAGCCTAGTTGACCAGGTCAACTCAAATGACCAAAACACTCATTAAAGGTATGAATAGTCATTTCGAATCAAATGGCGTTTTTTTTATGGACCCACTTCCATTCAACTCCAAGTGTTCAATCAAATCTGTTGGACCCAAATCTAGGTCTTAGGTCAACCTAGTTAACCAAGTCAATCTAGGTTGACGTAATATCTCTTTAAGGATCCAAATGGGTAATTCCAACACATTTGGTCAAATCAATGACTTCAATCCATCAAATTTATTCTACATCATACCTCAAATAATTTTAAAAATTACCATGAGTCAAATCATATAGGTTTGACTTAGTCAAACTTTAATAATTTGGTCAAATTCTCACATACATGTACTCAATTCACTCAACCTTAAATTTAATTATTTAAAATCCTTATCAATCCTCAAAATAATTCTAATTCATAAGCTTAATCCACCCTAATTTTTGGTCAATCAAAATCAAGTCTAGTTGACCAAGTCAACACAACAAGACTTGGTCAAACTACATTAAATTTCCTTTCAAGCTTTTAAAATTTTAATCCCTAGCTATCAAACCCATTATAATCCTTCCAAATCAGCTCATCAAGTGTTCCCTCCATGCCATTTCATCCCATTAACTAGCTTGACTAGTCGAAGTAGTCAAATAAGTCAAACTTGAAACTTATGTGGCATTTCCACCTTGGCAAGCCAAACTTCCATGCATTTTGGTGGCTGGAAGGAACACTTGGCAACACCCTAAGGCTTCTCTCTCTCATAATTTTGGAAAGCAATAATTGAGATGAAGAAATAATGGCTTGTTTCATTCAAAGCTTTGGCCATATCCACTCTCTTCCAAAATCTCCAATTCCAGGAACTTCTATCCCATTCCAGCCATCCCCCGGCTTTTCTAGTTATAAAATAAGCCCCCCCAGCCATTAAAAAGGCTGTTGCAAAGTTAAGAACAAAATTTTAGAAGAGAGAGAGAAAGAGAGAGAAATAATAGTTGTTGTATCAGAATCTAATACAGTCATAAAGAACTCTTGGACCCTTGAAGGAAGTGGTAGAGGATTCAAATACCTTTCCAAAAAGCTTAAGAGCATTAAAATCTATCCATAGGATTGTAAGATATCTCAACTTTTCTCTTAAACTTTGATTTGAAGATACATAAAATCTATAACACATGAAGCCTCTAAACTTCAGGTGTTGAAAGATTATGTTGCCATAAACTTATATTTCAAATTTAGTTAAGTTTAGTTGAGTATTCTGAATGTTACAAGCATTTGAATATTTTAGTTTATTTTAAACTGCAATAGCCAGGATCGATCTCAGCCATCTGATTCCCTTCTTATCCGAATCGGACGGCCCATGATCTGTTGAACCACGTGGTTTGATTCATCCAGGTTCGAACCCATGCCATTTTGAAATAGCTCACAGCTATGCGGCGCAATGGTGGCCATCCACGTCTCTTGAACCTGATCCAATGGCTGAATTAGGTGTTGACGTGGATAAGTCATAACAGCATATGTGGTTTCGGGTCACTGCAAGGGCTGATACGTGTCAGCTCTAGGAAAAATGGCACCGTCGTTTAAAAAAAATGAATAAAAAAATTTAATTTAACGCTCAAAACTTCTAGAATTCATAGTAAATCCATTTTTCACCAAATTTTAGTGGTTTTGGGCTCATAGGAAAGGGTTAGAGCCCTACTATTTATTAAAATTAAAATCAAAGTATTTTGATCACTATATAGTGAGGTATTTGGATTTGTTTAAAATCTAAATTTTATAATTTTCTCACAATCCACTGGTCAAATTGAACCCAAATTTTGGTGAAATATTTTTAAGGATCTTAGGTATTTCCAATATTTTTCTTAGGTCCATATGTTTAAGGTATTGCTGTCGGATGAATTTACAAAGTAATGGGTTCATTTTGGACCTAAAATTTTAAAAATTCATAACTCTCCAAATTGGTAGAATTAGGTTATCTGGTTGCTGTGTGTGCTTGCATATGTCTCATGGTTAGGCAACAAAAGTTTAGCACCAAATTGAACATTAGTGACATCTAGGATAAATATTAAGTTCAATGTTTAGTTAAGTTAGAAAACTTTTATGAAATTGTACACACACCCAATAGGGGTGAAACTTCAGAATATTAAACTTAGTGACATTTCACACCTTTGGTCCAAGTTTCACTGGATTTGGAGATCATTAAGTTAGAAAATTAAGCAAGTCAAAATTTAGCCCTTTTAAGGACCCAAAAACTTCAAAAAATTATAATAAATCAAAATTAAATCAAAAAATCATATATAATATATTAAACTAACCACAAATTGATTCGTTGTTTAGGAAAAATAAAATCCCCAACATTAGACTTTAATTTAACATTAATTTAAGTTTTAGTAAAAAATAATAATTAATTAAAAATTATTAAAAATTCCAAATAAATCCTAAACTCCTAAAAACACTATTGAGGGTCATCCCTAACCATTGGGAGTGATTTCATGCAGTTTAGGATGAGATTAGATCAAAATAATGAAAATCTTCTTAATTAAATAATTTAAAAAATTAATTAATTAACCAAACTTCAAAAAATCATAACTAATTTCAAAAAAATCCAAATTGATCAAACTTAGTGTCATTCAACTCCATTTGAGGTCTAGAATTTTTTTAACAAAAATAGGTCAAAGTTAAAAAGTCAACTTTCTAGTCAACTATAGTTCAAAATTGGGTCAAAACTTTAAAAATTTGTAACTTAATATAGAAAACTCTAAATTGAGCAAACTCAAAGGCATTGTACTCCATATAAGGTCTAATATTTATTAAAAATATTAAATCATCAAAATTACTTAAAACAAAAATGTCAACTTTTTAGTCAACTCTAATTAAAATTTAAATTTGACCTTTAAAATTTCATAAGTATTTATTAAAAAATCCAAATCCAGCAATCTTATAGTCTAGTTTCTCATTCTAAGGTCTAATATTTAATAATGATATTAAATTTTTAGAAATCAACCTTAATGTAAAACTTAAAATTTGACCCCTTAATTTAATAATTAAAATAATCCAGAAAATCCAAAAATTTAATAATCAGCCCAAATTCTAGAAATTATTAATTAAATTAATAAAATCAATCAACCAACCTTTTAAAACACAACAACCACTCCAAAGATAAATTTTTTATGATGGACTACTTCAGGTTGCAGGGCTTAGTGTCCTAAGGAGATCTGGTTCATCGAGCCTGGTGGCACAATGCCAAGAATAGATTCAATGGAGTATAATATCTTAAATATAATTGATTTTTAATAATGTAACAAAATTAAAATTCTTATTTTATCTATATCAATCAGGTTTTTAGGATGGACTTCCTCAAGCTGCTGGACTAAGGGTCCTAAGGTGGCCTGGTCTGGTAGCTTATGAAACAACGCCATGAACGAGTTGATGGAAATTTTAGATTAATCTTATCTTTAAAATCAGCAACTAACTCAATTAATTAAAAGATATTAGTTCTTTAATTTCTAACTAATTAAATCTATTTAATCAATTAGCCTTAAAAATGTATTTAAAAAAAAAATCTAAACACATTAATATTTGAACATGAACAGAATTTATCCTTTAACCTTTGATAAACTAAAATATTAGACAACTTTAAGTAATTACCTGATATAAGACATATCCAAACCATACAACCTACTACACACACTTAGATAATTTGCTAGGGCACCACTTTTAGATCTAGGCTAGGACGGTGTTTACTTTTCTACTATATATCGGGACTTTTGAGTTTTCACTACATGCTGGTTGTTAATGTTGATGTCATTGGTTATTTAATTTCTGGACTTTGTGATGTGATTGATGGGTGTTAGATTTACCCCTAAATTAGGAATAATTTATGTTAATTTAATCTTATGCAGGTGGTAATGCTCATAGAGGGCATTCAAAATAAAAAGGGGAAAAATCATAAATATTAAATTGTTATAAGTACTATTGCTGCACTAAGTCCCCCTTTTAAAATTAAAAGAGCATGGCTAAGTATGGCTAGTTTGAGTATTTTAATTTCAATATATAACAACTTGGGATGATTTAAAATTAACTGTTTAAGATAACCCTGCAGGTTGTTCAAGTCTGATTTTTAATTTTATTTAATATAATTTAAGTTCAATTGAATTGTAATATTAAATTGATAATTTGAGATGGGATAAATATCCAATCTGGAATCCAAAGAGAAGAGAGACATTGCATAAGGGAGAATCCTTTTTATTTGGATATCCAGATTAGGATACTTTGATAATCCAAAGAGAAAAGAAAATATATCCTTCAGGAAGGAGTTTCTTTTCACTTGAATATTCGGATCCGACAATCCATGGAGCCCAGTAGAAGGATGAAGAAGTTAAAATCGAGAAGAATCCCATTATCATATTCTCTTGAGTTTTAGGAGTAGAATTAGGGTTGTTGTCAATGGTACATGGCCACTTTACTTTTTACAGACCCTAGGTTATAATATTAAGTGCAATTTGCCACATAGACATTCAATTTAAATATTAATTTAATAAATTAGATTAATGATTGATGTGTTGATTACGATATAGGATTGCATGGTTTTAGTATTTTTTGGTGATTTTACATGTCGATCTTTGATGTTGCCTGGAACCCGATCGAAGGCTTGTGAGGGATCGTTAAATTTTTTTTACTTTAATTAAATTAAAATTTTAAGATAAAATAAAAACTTAAAGCTTTTAAGAAGTAAGCCAAGGACCGTTAAGAGTTTGCATAGCATCTTGTTGCACCTTCTTTCCTTTGTTGGGCACCTCCCCACCTGCGGGTTTTGGCAGACCACCTGGCGTATAAGGGTGTAGATCTGTCAAAGGAAATTTATGCAATCTCTAGGGAAAACATATTTTTAAGCCTTTTAAAATTGCTTCGCATCTAATTTAAGAATTCATTGAGTCAACTAGCATGCATTGTATCAAAAATAAATTAAATGAGTTAAAAATTTAATTGCATTTACTTTAAGCTTCACACTACCCAATATAAGTTAAGTGGCTAGATTAGGATATGTTCTAGATGTCAGCCCCAATTCCTTAAACTTAACTTAATCAAATGTCCCTACCACTCTCACATAAAAGATCAAACTCATAGTTTTGAAGGGTTTAGGTGGTTAGCTGGCCCCACAATCTAGGCTGGGGTAAGTCTAGATCCTGCATTACATTAGCTAGATTCAGTTACTAGTTTTTAGTACCCAATTTATACTTAAGTTTTGAGGTAGGCTCTGGCTATAAGACCTAAATCTTCGAGAGTTAAATCTTAATTTTCTAATAAAATTGACAACTCAAATTTAAATCTCTTTCAATCCCAATTTGAGCCCAACATTTATGATAGGCTGAGGTGCTTCTGAAATATTTCAAAATCCTAAAGTACCTCCTAACTTTCATCCATTAGTCTCCAGAATAAGTGTTTAATTTTTATCCAATCCCTTTTAAAATTCTAATCATCGCTTTCTTTGACATCAAACTTTGAAATCTTAAAATAAAATTTCTTTTACCATTTTAATTGAGAGTATTTGTAGGAAATTCCAATTTCGTACAATATAATTAAGCACGAGGACTTGCATTTGTAGGAGATTTAGAAATCCATATCAAATTTTTAAAATCAATTTTTCAAAATCATAATTAATTGTCTTTGGTAAAATTTAAGTCAAAATCAACGTTCATTATCTTTATTTTTAAATGATCAATAATGATTGATATCTTCTTCCTTCATAAAGATATATCAATTATTATTGTAACTTTGATTATGAAATTAATGATAATTTATCCAAATTATCATAGTTAAATAACTGAGTGAACAATCTTGTTGATCCTCCAGGGTCATATGTAGTCCTTACTCGAATTTGACGATGATAATCAGGATGAAATTTTAATCCTATTAATTGAACCCATTAAGGAATGGTATGCTTGTCTTCTGAGTCGATATATCATTCATAATGATGTGCTTAATTTCGAAATTAAAATTCAAGAAATTAAATCAAGCAAAGATAATTAATCTTTTTAAAATCGATAAACTTTTAATCAAACAGACAAGCCCTAGCAAATTTTCTAGCAGCACATCCAGTCCTAGAAGATTATCCACTAAATGATGAACTACCAAATGAGTAGATTATGAGTTGAAATGTAAATTAAAGCTCTATTTGGGAGTTTTATTTTGACAGTTCTGCATCTTATCAAAGAATTAAAGGACTATAAAATAATTCCCATATAAAGGTATGCAGTATTACTCTTACCATTATTAGAACCTTGCAAAAATAATGAAGATGAGTATGAAACATTTATCACATTTAGACTTAACCATTCTGAATGAAATTAAAGAAATTAAAATCTTTTGTTATTTGCAGCGTATCGTCAATAAAGTTGTAGGAATCTATAAAATAGTAAATGAAATCAAATTCCATATTGCCAATATACTATGAAGATACTCAAGTATATTTTGAACATGACCTTATATGTGATACCATATGGAAGAAATTCTAAGGTGGATAGCATATTAAATTTTACTAAGGAATTAGCTTCCCTAAAAGAAGATTTCATTCAAATAAAGATACAAGATAGATAGGTCTTATCACCCATAGACTTAGAATACATAAATAGAAGACCATCAACCAAGGTGAAAATTATTTTTACTATAGATGATGAAGTGGTAAACTAGAGATAACCTTTCATTGATTACTTATGAGAAAGAATGAACCCTAATGATAAATTAGTTACTAACCTTATAAGAAGAAGATCTATATCACAAAACTTAGTCAATAGAACATTATATAGAATATCCTTTAATCAGATGTGATTATGTTGCATTAATAAACAGAAGCTTAGGTTATAGTTAAAGAAGTATAATCTAGATTATTTGGAGCTCACCAATCTGGTCCTAAAATGAAAATGAAGACTAAATGGATGGAATACTATTGTCAATCAATGATAGATGTTGCATGAATGTTACACATTATTGTCATTAGTGTGAGGTGCATGGTGTAGTTCTTCACTAACCACTAAATGTTCTCTATCTAACCATTATTTCTTGGCCTTTTTAATGCTAGGGTTTGGATATCAATAGTATGATTGATCAGCCATCCTGTTGACGTCACAAGTTTATACTCATAGCAATAAATTAATTCTCAATGTAGGTACAAGTAATTCCATTGAGAGAGGTTTAAGCTCATCATGTTTTAAATTTCTTTAAGGACCATATCATACTTTAATTTTGTGTTGCTCACCAAATCGCATCTAATAATGATCCATGATTCAAAAGCACCAAAATTCAAAACATCATAAGATGTCATAAAAAAGATTAGAGGTACTCAATAATCTATTATCCTTTGGAAAAGGGAATGGCTGGGCCCATCAACAAAATATTGATAAAAATCTTAATGAAAATATTAAATGATAATAAGCATAAATTGAATGAAAAATTAAGAGAAGCTTTGTGGGTATATCAAACCACATATAGAACTCCAACTCAGTCTACATAATTCACTTTTTATCTTTGGAGTAGAAGCTATTCTATTTTTAGAGGTACAACTACCTTCTCTTAGAATTATAATGAATTATAAAATAACTATAGAATAGAATAATGAACTCTATTTAGAAGAACTTGAAGGCTTAGAAGAGAAATGTTTGCAGGCTCAACAACTGCTCAAGTTATATAAAGCAAAGATGTTTCAAGCACAGAAAAATGGTTTATCCAAGAACATGAAAGTTCGATAAGGATGTTAAGCCTAAGTGAACTTTCCTCTAAGCACACTAATAGAAAGCAATACTTTCATTTTGATGTAAAAGCTAATTAACTTGTAAACAATTTTAATAATAATGATTATATTCTAATCATCAAAATAAAATATTAATCATAAATTTTCACCAAACAGTTATCACAGAAATAAAGTGCAAAAAAATATACTGTGAAAATATAAAATCATAACAAACACAATAAAAATTATAGTGGTTCAATCAAACCATGACCTACATCCACTCCCATGAGTCATCCTCTTCGGGTATCACACTATCACTACAATGTTTCTAATTTAGACCACACAGCTAGGTAAAGAAGTCCTTATAAAATCACTTCCACAAACCCGGTGCCGCAGAGGACTGCAATCTTTTTCACCCTCCTGGTGAGGCAGAGAACAATGAATCCTACCCTCCTGGTGAGGTAGAGAACATGTAATCCTTTTCACCCTCTTGGTGAGGTAGAGAACCTGGAATCCTTTTCACCTTCCATGTGAGGCAGAGAACTTGAAATCACTTTCACCTTCCCCAGTGCAGCAGAGTAGCCGAGTGCTTTGACACTAAGGAGGTCTTTTTCCCAAAGCTTCCCTAAAGACAAACCAAGATGCATGGAGGAACTCTGGTGCAAGTTTGCTGAAACAACCATGTGGAACTCCCTCTCACACTCCCTTGCAACCCATAAGGATCTTCTCCCTCTCTCACAAACTCCACCCTTTCTCCCCCTAGCTCAAAGCTCTCTCTTCTAGCTTTCTTGAGAAGAAAGAACTCAATAAATAGAAAAAAGACACATACAAAATCTTATAAGAAAGCTTAAATAGAGGGCTTTAAGAAACTCTAAAAAATTAATTCTATCATCTCTGATCGTACAGTATGATCCTTGATCGTACAGCATGATTAGTTCAATATTTCCTTATTAGTATTATACAAAGAGTAAGGAGCTGTATGATTAGTTCAAGTATTTGATTTGTTTGTCCAATATGATATGATCATCCTCCAGTATAATTAGTATAAAAAAATTAGATAATCGCATCCTACAATTGGCAATGATAAATTATCATCCCATGCAAAGATTGGGTCGTATAATACGATTTGTCTAATATACAGTATGATCTTACTACAAAAAATAATCCAAATTTTATGCCTAATTATAGGATTAATTGAGGTAAAATTTAATGACATCATACAATATGATACCTATCGTATAATACAATTAGTACATAATTTGTATTTCAAAATATTACCTAAATTCTGATTGTTTGCTAAGATCATGATTTCAACTGATCAACCTGTACGAGCAAGATCATCCTGTATGATTAGTTCAAATAGCTTAAAGTACATAATTAGCCATTTTAATGATTTTCTGATGAGGTAGAGAACCTAGATTCATTTTCTCCCTCCTAGTGAGGTTGAGATCCTGGAATCTTTATCACCCTCCAGGTGAGGTAGAGAACCAAGAATCACTTTCACCATCCCTGGTGTAGCGGAGTAGCCAGGTCCTTTGACACCAAAGAGTTCTTCTTCCCATAGCTTCCCTCAATACAAACCTTGACACATGGACAAACTTAAGTGTAAATTTGTTGGATCAACCGTATATAACTCCCTCTCACACCCTTACAACCAAGAAGGATCTTCTCCCTCTCTCACAAACTCCACCCTTTCTCTCCCTAGCTCAAGATTCTCTCTTCAACCTTTCTTCAGAAGAAATACCTCAATGAGTGGAAAAAAGACTCATACGGGGTCTTATAAGAAAGAATAAATAGAGGGCTTCAAGAAACATTAAAAACTCAATTATGTCATGTACAAAGAGTAAGGAGTAGTATGATCTTTAAGTTGTTGAGCTGATCATCCAGTATGATATGATCATCGTCTAGTACGATTAGTACAATCATTTTGGATTATCGTCCTGTACGATTAGCGACTATAAATTTTTGTCCCATGAAAGATTGAATCATCTTATTGGACCAATTAATCCAATTTGATCCCTAATTATAGTATTAATTTAGTCAAGATTTAATGACATTGTACAATATGTTACCTTTTGTATAATATGATTAGAACATAATTTGTATTTCAAAATAATGCCTAAATTATGATTGTGATTAAGATCAAGATTTCAACTGATCTTCCTGTACGATCAAGATCACCCAGTATGATTAGATCAAATAGCTTTAATTACATAATTAGCCATTTTAATGATTTTCTGATAAGCTAATCATGTAGTACGATATAGATCATACAATATGATTAGTTAAGAAAATTCAATTTTTGATTTATCACTAACTCACTCCCTTGAGTGTGTGTATACACGGTTACCAGGCTAGCATACACCTTTACAGGACTTAACTCAAGAAATTAAAAAACACATAAATGAATTTTATAGACTCTTTTAACATATGCTATTCTATCCAATCTTGAGTCTTGAATCTTTATGGAATGGCGCATGATGTACCTAAAATGTTAGTACATACAAAAATAAATATGCATTACAAACACTAGGAGACATAAAAAAATAATTAATAATATTTGTTATCATAAAAAACATAAACTCGGTAGCCCGAGTTGCAACAGAACATTCCAAGTAATATATTTAATCTTGGTTCTACGAAGACCCATTTTGGCCATTCAAAAGTAAGAAGGTAAATTTGAACCAACATGGGATAGTCCATTTTTTAGGAAGAAATTCTACTAATAAGGATCCTATTAGTTGGTAAATTTGAAATGGAAAATGTCCAATGTTATCGTTAAATAGGCAAAATCTCAGGAGATACTATGATAGATAGTATTACAAAAGAAATGTTTTAATAAATAAAATATTTGCTCACATTTGTAAATTGCCTAAATTTTTTAATTTTTTCATAAAACACTTCATCCAAATGATGTGATTGGGTCTGGATGATTATAATTGAACTTGTAGATTTCTAAATCGGTAGTGCTTACTTAAATTTATTTTTAAGGATTGGTAAAATTTTTCCTTGCGGCACCCTTTCTTTTTGAATTTTTGTTGATTGGGTAATAAGATACCTACTATTTTCCTTATTTTACCACATAAATTTGTTCATTTGAGATAGATATATAATTTGAACATCTACATTAAATATGTTCATTTGGGAATGACCTCTCATTTGAACATCTTAAGTCTACTTCTTTAAAAGCAACCTTCCATCTTGGTATAAATTTTGCACACAATTTTTATATAATTAGGTTAGTATTAAATCTTCCTCTTTTGCTATTATAATATGGTCAGGTGAAGGTTGGAATCACTTTAAATCATCCTCTTTTAGTATTTTTATGGTCAAGTGATGTATTCTTCAAAATTTTTTCATGCTATTTTGATATGGTTACATGGATATTAAATGTTTCAAAATCTCTTTTTTCATAATTTTGATATGGTTAAGTGAGCATTGAGTTATTCTCCTTTGTTGTATCATAATGGTCATGCTAAGATTGGATATTTCTTAAATCCATTTAAAATTGACTTGTTTGAAATATCTCCCTTTAAAGCCCACTTTTCCAACTTAAATATATCTATCTGGGATAATTTCCTTATTAGAATTCCAATTTGATAAAATCTAGTTATTTTGGATTATTGCCTTTCAGGTACTTGTTAACAAAATTTCATTAGATTATGTTGATTATTTCAGTGAACACCAACATGTGCATTTTACTTTTTAAGTTCATTACACTATTGGGGGTCCATTTATTGATCTCATTTTCATATAAGGTCAAACCCTTTAACATTACTACATTCAAAACTCAGCATCAATCAATTTAAAATTTTCAATCATTCAACCAGTATAGCATAAATTTTTAATTATCATGCAATCATCAATGATGTTCACTTATTCAATGATTATCATTAAAATAAGGTCCATTTAAACTTTTTAATCATCCTAGATCATTCAATAAGCTGAAATCTCTCAATGAATTAATGACAATCATCTAATGAATGTTACAAGCTCAAACCCTAAAACATTTAATCATCATTAAAACTTTTAGATACACTCACTTAAACTCAATTTAAACTTCAATCATGTTTCAATCATCCAAATGCTAAAATTCACACAAAATTCAAACCTTAAAGCCCTTTGATTTTCCCCTTTTTAGGGGAATTTTCAATTGGATCAAAACCTTAGGTAAATCCCTTTGAGTTGTGTTTGATCATTCACATATTGATTAGACATATCCTTAGTGTACCTTATAATTTTGAAAGCTTTTATGGCCTTCTAAATCCAAGAACGCTAAGCCGCCATCAAGCATAAAATTCTTTTAAATATTTATCTCCAATGCCAATGAACTGCATTTTGATTCAAACAACCGTGTAAATCTTTCTACATGACCTAAACATGTTCATAACCTTCTTTGTAAGGACTTGAAATCACTTGAATCTATGGTTTAACTTGGTAGACTTAGGTTTACCTTGTTTGACCAAGGAAATCCATAAACCCTAATACTTACCATATGCAGAAAACATCTTATAAAGTTCAACATAAACCCTAGGATTGATCCTTAGGCAACCTAAAATCATACTTGATCATGAAAAGACACAAATGAACCCTTGAATGGGACTGTTAACCTTGATTGGTCACTTATAACATATTAAACCCTTTAAACAATAAACCCAAAATAATGCATATAGCCCTATTCTAAACCCAACCAAAGCCTCTTAACCCTTTCAAACATTAGATCATCATACCTAAACTTGTTTGAGCCCTTGGTGAGATATGGTTGAAGAAAACCCCCTTGAACCCTAAATTAGCCTAAATGAACTTTAGATAAATCTTTATGTAACATGACCTTGGTATGACCCAAAACCTATTCCAATAAGTTCAAAATCACATTTGGAATCATTTTGCCCCAATGCTAAGGCTTAGTTAATACTAGTTGATCAAGTCAACCTAGGTTGACAAAATAAAACCAAAACCCTCCAATTATAAATTCAAGTGATGTAGGTCAATCTAAAGACCCTAAACCCCTTTAGATTTTATATTGGGTGGCCAATGACCAACCCTAGAAAACTTAACCCTTGGGCCCATTTGGGCTAGACACATGGCTTGACCCAAGTTTCTTAAAGATGGTTTCCATTGAGCCAATATTCAATCAAAGTAAAATTAAACTCAATTGATTCTTGTATTAGTAGATTATAGACACAATGCATTAATCAATGCTAGCGCAACCCATGGACTGGCTTTGCTTAGCTAATTGGGCTAACTTAATGTCTCTAAAATCAAAGACCCTTAAACCTTTTTTAAAACCTAGTTTAGACCAGATAAATCAAATACATACATATAACTCTAGAAGCCTCCAGACACCTGGCCTAGTGAGCTCATGCTAGGTGGTGGCTATAGGTGGCTAAAATAATAAAAAATAGTTGGCCAATCACTATGGTTTACTCCTAATAGCCTAGTTAACTACCCATGCTCTCTCAACTCTACTAGATCACTTGCCCTGATTCTATTAGGCTATCCACAATAAAATTGGTGGCCAAAGGTGGAAGTACCAGGCAAGAATAGCTCTTTATTAATTTTCTTACACACTATAAGTAATCATAATTTCTAAGAAAAAAGGTTTTATTTTTCTGGTTCATTATATTCTCAAGAGCATTAGCTATGATTCTCTAGCTCCCCATCCCTTCTAGTCCTTAGTTCCAGGGATTTGGACTGAGCTTCGAAAATATCTCTCAAACAAAAAATAATTCTTTGATATAGACCTCCACTGCTTTGTCATCTAAAGGAAGTTTGTTCTTGAGGACCAGTCAATTGTAAGGCAACTAAATTCCCCATAAACTTCTCCATAGAATATAAGTAAATTCTAATCATGAGCTTCATTTGCATTAGGTCAGGTAATTATGAAGTGATCTTGCAATCTAAGGCTATATGGCTATTGGATTTAAAGTTCACTCATGGATGATCCTCTGGGATTAAATTCCTTAAAATTTTATTGAGTGTGTCCTCTAGATCAGAGAGATTTCTCTCTATGGCTAAGAAATGTAGCTAATGGAGGAAGATAAAAAAAAAGCCCTCCAATTCAAATGAAATAGATGGCTCTAATTAGGTTGGATCGCATTAAATACTCCCTTCCCATTATTTTAAGTTATTGATTCAAGGCCTTCTGATCTTAGATCAGATGGATGTGAGTTAAATCACACTATCCTAAGAGTCCTATCATTATTAAGCAGCCAATCATTAGATGGCAGTTATTAAAGTGTGAACACAGTTAGCTTAGCTGACTGTGTACTTCAATTCTAAGGTATTTAATTCAAGAAGATCTTTTGAACTTCAAAATTCAATAACACCTTACACACTTGGTCAAATTAAGTGATCTAAAGTTCTATTGATTTGACTTAAGGAGTAACTCAAAAACCCGATGGTTTCAAAATTAAATTTTAAATGATTAAAATGTAATTTTAAAAATAATCTTTAGAGTATTTTTTAAATTATTCATTAAATATGATTCATCTTGTGTTCAAATTTATACAGATTATTTTTAGAGAAGTTTAGTACAAGCACAAAATTATTTAGATCTATTTGAACTTAGGAAAGGCTTTAATTGAAATTTTTAAATTTCTATGTCACATAAATAGCAAGAAATTAAAACTAAAATACAAATCCATAGATCAACTAGAGCATTGCTAGTGTGGTTTGATAGATTTATTTATGAGGGTTAGCTAGCCACTAATTTTGTCCAATAATCTAGTTTAGTTTGCCTAAACCAAAATTTCCAAAGTATTGTCAGGTTTACTTTAAAATTTTATTAAAACCCCTAGGAGGACTTTGATGTGCCCAAATTTCTATGGTTTAAACATTAGGCCATTAGTAACTTGTGGTTTAAATTCAATCTATTTGGAGTTCATTTGGTGTGTAAAATAATAAACTCTAATAAGTGACTTCGGAATTTCTTTAGTTCATTAAAAATTTATAATAAATAAAAGAAAACATGAAATAAATTGCATTTAAATCTAAATCAATAACACCTAGAAAAAATAAAAACTGTATCATAAATGGATAAAATAAAAATAATTTAAATATTTAAGAAAATTTAATAAATAATAAAATTAATTAATTAAAATACCAATTAAAGGACAAATGACTCCAAAATTTTTAAAACAACATCTTAGGTCATTTTTTACATCTAGTGATTATTTAAAGTTGAATGAAGTTGACTTGGTTGAAAAATCAAAACCATCTAAATTTCTTTTAATTAAATAAATCAATTATTTGGTTGATTTTATAAAAATCAAAACTAAATAAATAAAAATCAGTCAAATACTATCTAAATTGCATTTAACTATAGATATAATATTGAATTTAATAAAAATAACAAACATAAAAAATCTTATATAAAAATTAAAAGCTAAACTTCGTTCAAACCATATAAGAAATTAATTTAAGATAAAAAATAAATAAAGAAAAATAAATTTAAATATTAACTAAATATATAAAAATGTAAATAAAATAAATCAATTAAAATAAAGAAAATATAATAATAAATAAATAAATCAAAACAAATTATATTTGTAAACATAAAAAAATTAATTTATTCAACTTAAATAAAAAAAATGAAAAATAGATGATTTAAAGTAAATAACAGTAAAGTATAAATCAAACTAAATCCTATTTAATTAAATAAATGTAGTCATTGAACTAAATGATTAATTAAATCACTACAAAATTTTAGTCTTCATGGAGTTGCTCTATATTTAGTGGTTCTATAAAATATATTTTAATAAGTTTTTAAATAAAATGAAAGTCTTTATGCAATTACTCTGTCTTTTAAGAGGGGAACAAATGCATTACAATTACGACCCTTAGGCTTTATTGATTAGTGATTTGAAATCTCACTTTGGAGTCTTTAATTATCTTTGTTCTTTAAAACTTAAAATAAAATAACTTAAATCATTAAAATATTTAAATAATAATAATAATTAATACATTAAATTAATAAGACAAATTTAAATTAAATCCTTTTGACTTAAAAACTAATAAATAAAAATTATATAAACATCAACTAAAATTAAACCTAAGACATATAAAAGCCACAAAGCCTGACACACACATTAGAAGGTTAGCTAGGACAACCTACTCTTGTATAGGAAAGCTCAATGTTTCTTTTGCCTTAAGTTGTGATTGGATACCTTGCTTGCCGGGTGTCATTTGTTATGTATATTTACTTTCGAATACTTTGGATGGCATAGATGCACTTTACTTTCATGCATAGTAATTTATTTTTTAGGATTGCTCTTTACTTTACAAGTTTGCATACATACCACACTTTTCTTATGAGCCAAGTTTTTCTTAATTGCAAAGAGAAATATAAAAATGGTAAATGTAAATGTAAAGTCTCAAAGAATAATGTAAATTATAGATTCTTTGTATTGTTAGATAGAGTTATAACTGTAAAAGTTATGAAAATCTTAAATATGACTGTTTATATACACTTGTAGGACCCCAAAAGGAAATAATTCCTCTTCCCTTAAGGGATATTATCTTTTGAAATTCTATAGAAGGCCAAGAGATAGGATGTTCGAAGACTGAATATGTAAACACATTTACATAGATTTATGTCATTGTATATGTGTACAAATCAAATTTTAATAAGGTGTAGCTTGGTCAACTTTCTTTTACAATAGACGCTGGGTTGGACTTTACATTCATTGTTATATATATATATATATATATATATATATATATATATATATATATATATATATATATATATATATATGTGTGTGTGTGTGTGTGTGTGTGTGTGTGTGTGTGTGTGTGTTTCTCATTGCTTCATAAATTATGCATACATTCATATGGGATAATAGATCATTTCTAGTATGCGTTCTTTCCTTTGTAAACAAACATGCGGTAGATCTAGGACAAATCAATTTTGTACTACATGGATGAAGGCCTTTACATATACTTGCATACATTTTGCATTCCCTATACTATACCCTTAGCCTAGTATGTAAGCCTATGATAAAGTAGGAGTAGTTTAATGATGATGTTTGTCAACTATTCCCTTGTGGGTTTAAGGGTGCTATGGTGCCAGATTTTCTAGAAAACTTATCATGTAAATTTGATTTATATAAAGTGCATCGTAAAGGACTTAGTTAACTCTAAAATTTATTAGCTAGGTGTATTTGCATATCAAGAGTCTTGATTAAAATTTAAACTTAATCATTGATTCCAATTAAATAATAGATCCTATTTTGCGTACATCAAACTCAACAAGTTTTTCTGAAAGTGTGTTTAGGTGATTTTCTTGTTATCTATTCTAGACAATTATAAGTCTAGACTTCAATACACTCTCTATTCTTTCTTTTAGAAGGATTATCTAGATTTTTTAATAAATTATAAACTCAAACCTTAAATTTAATCCTATTCTAAATCAATAAAGATAAACATTAGTATAGATTAGAATGTTTCAAGGGATTTCCCTAGAATCTTAAGCACTCTCTTCCGCACTTTCCATTGATTCTATTAATAAGTGTTCAGGCTTTGTTCTTTCCCAGTTGATTGGTTGAAAACTTCAATCCTTGATTTAAACATTATAAATCTATGGAATTCTAATTTCCACATTAATTAAGACTCTTCTTAAGACTTGTTTTGAGATTAGATAAGCTATAAAGCCTTGCCTCTAAAGGGACCTTAGGACCCAATAAAAATAAACCGTACTTTAGTTTGCTAAAGTAGGGGGAAAATCTCAGGACATAGGCTAACATATTTTACATTAGTTAGTTTTTGTTTCAAAATGTTCGGTGAATGTTACTTTATCTTTCGATAAGAAAAATATAATCCTTATTTTGAGTTTGATTTTGACTGAAAATTTTATTTCTATTTTTAATTGATAGTGAAGCAATAATCTATCTTTCATGATAGTATGATGCTAGCTATGCAAATTTGATTAGAGAAACATAAAATCTGAGTTAGTTTGTATAATTCATTTGTCCATAGTTGGACTTCCTCGATGGTTTCAATCATTCCATGGCTTAGACTAAATCTTTTATCTAGTTGAAGGATTTCTTACAAAGTGCTCACTAGACCTACTACTCTCTTATAGTAATTACATGATTGGACAAAGATACCTCTTATCCTAACTTCTCTCCTTTCGGCTAGGAACTTGACACATATATGTTGATACCATGACTCAAAAGGTATTCAGTAGTGACCTATTGAATATGGCATCTTAGGTTGCTAGAGTGTCGATGATAATGAATTCTGCCATGGATGTGTATTGACCATTCCCTTCACCCTAAGTTATAAGTAGCGTGGTTACTCCTTTGGCCTTCCTATGCTTACTAAAGAACTTGTAAAGGGATCATGTAGTAGAAGTGAACTGAGAGAAGAACAAATTCATTTTATTAAAAGCTGCCTTAAAGATTATGTTCATTGAACTCCCCATGTCTACCAGAATGCTGCCAATCTGATAATTGGCAATAAGGGTTATGGCGATATGGCCTTTTTATGGGGATTTCCCCAAGTCAATTCATCTTTGTTGGTGAAGGTGATGGGTGTGTCATCAGAGGATCATGAGTATGATACTACTTTAACTTTTTTAGTGTTTAACTCCTCTCATGTGAGGGAGTGTCTCTAAGCATTGGAAAAATGTATGATAAACCTTTTCTTGAATTTGGTGAAGGAGATTATCACTACACTAGGTAGGTGAGTGAACCAGCTCAGTGCTGATTCTTTCAGAGTAGTGAAGAAAAGGTTATATTGGAGGGCATCATCGATGTCAAGGATGGATGTCATGGACTCAAAAGTCACCACATAATGAGCACTAGGGTTGGCTAGCCGGATCAATTGATGGTTCATGGTTGGTTTCTAGCAATGGCTAGAGCAGCCTAAATGGAATTTTGAAGGCATTCTTCCATTTCAAGCAGTTTGTGATAAGTGGTATATTTTGGGTTCATTGCATTCACTAAGGTCTTAGGTTGCTTAGTAGGTGGAAGTTTCCCTTCCTATAGCATCTGATCCATTCTCACTATACCTAAGAAGATGTTGAATCATATTTTGTCTAGTGGATGATATTGGGCCATGTACTTCTTTCCACTTATGGATTAAGAGCCTAAAGGTGAAGATGATAAAGTCATAATATGAGGGAGGGGAGAGAGAAAGAGAGAGAGAGAGAGAGAGAGAGAGAGAGAGAGAGAGAGAGAGGATTTAAGCAAGATCTTTATTACCCAGCTAAATGTATAAGTGTAATGGGGGGGAAGGCTCTATGATGTAATGCTCAAGCAAAGAATGAGAAAAATGATATGATTTCTCTCACTCTTTCTATATCTTTATGTTTACGTCTCATCTTGGTCCTCCTTATTATTGTTGTCTTTTGCCCTCCCCTTAATTGTGTCCCCTTATATATGCCTCCTTCCGCTATTTATTATATTTTGAGAGTATGGGTGGTATGTACTAGATATATAGCTTATCCCATTAGTCCTTGATGTAGCACAATCAAGTGAGCCGAGTGAAGTGTCAATCTTCATAAGAGGGGATGCGAGTATTAATAAACTCATAGGTTAAGCCATCATCTTCAAGGTGCCAGTTTGAGGTCACCTTATTGATGTAAAAGGGGGCGCGTAGTTTCTAAATGCAATAGTGAGATCAAGTTATCATAAAGCTAGAAGCTAGTCTAAGGTCTCCTCCTTGAGGCACGAGGGGATGAGAAGCATTATGATGTAGCCTTGGGGTCGATCCAAGGACAAGAGATATCTTGTTGGGGTGATATGTGTCATCATCTCCACTATTGATTTTTCTTGTATGGAGACCTAAATAAAGTTAAAATAAATAAAAATTTGTCTAACTAATAGGAACTTATGAGGTTTCCCTCACAGTGGAGGGTGACTGCCTATAAGATGCTATGAAATATGGTCCATCGTGCTCCAGAGTTAAGCTCCTTTGTAGTTCCCACGTGAGTCCCTTGAATGGAATGTTTTGAGTAAGGTGTGGATCCTCCTTTTGCTTGACCTAAATATAGCCAACAAGACACCTATGAATGGGCACCAATATAGGCAGTCATGGGTGTATAATCCTAAAATTTCCTTAGGAAAATTTGAATCCAATTCTAGCCTAAATTGTGTTTTGAATATTCTAGGTTTGAATCTGATCAAGAAATACAAAAATATTTGCTTCAAATTAATAAAGGTATAATGATATTCCATTGATCAAGTCTTATGAAGGCTAGTGTTATTTTCAAAATTTAATTTCCAAACCTTTAATCCTTTTATATAAAAAGGTACTTATAAATAACCTAAATTCAAAACATTCAAAAATAATCAATGAAAATTTATACAAACACAGAAATTATAATTATTCTATTCTAAATTCTTCTAAGAATATTATATAAATATAACTTAATCAAAATTTAAATTGTAAAGTCAAAGCCAAACCTGGCCAAACTCGTTAATAAAATATAAATAAATATTTTCAAAATAATTAGTAATAAAATAATAATATTATTAATAATAAAACTAAATAATCAAAATTCAATTATAAATGCATCTAGATTTTGCATGATGAATTTGTTGATGTATTTAGTCTAGAGTTGTGAACACACATTATCTAGATTTCACATGCCTTCACTAGACACCTTATGAAGGCACATTTCCTAGAAATACTAAGCTGTGAATTTTAGAATCAAAACAAGCTTGGGCGCCATAGTGTAATAAGATAAATGTACGCTATGTTATGCTCTAGAGGCTTTAGCCCTTTATACATACTATGTGTTATGATGGATCCTGTGTGAGCAGACTCATGCTTTGTGTCCAATAATGCAATAAGACTAAAACTTAATTGTTTGAAACAAATGACCTAAACAATGCAATAAATTATTCTTTCTCTTATGAGAGGATGATGTATGTGGTACCCTAATTGGTTTTTTTTTATCAAGTTCTTACATAGTTGTTAGAGCTCTAAGCTCTTTTATATCCTTTATTAGTTTTTTTTTTATTTGCACTTTTAAACATTATAGTTTAACATGTGCTTGATGCTCCCTTTCTTGTATATGCAATATTTCTTCCTCTAATGTGTTGTATGAAACATCAAATTTAATATGCATACTAATTTTTTATTTCAAATCATTTTATTGATACTAGAATCATTTAATAAACTTAAATGCTCATCTACTGATGCTTTATGTTAATTTTTAAAACTTATTGAATAAATTGAGTGTTTATCTATCAAAGAAGAATGCTCATTTTTCAAATAAGTAAAATTTCTTTTTATCTTTTTTTTTATAGCATGATTTAGAAAATAAAAGTAACTCATCATAGGAGAATTCACATACTAGATCCTCTTAATTATCACTTGTGTTGTCTTCGCTATTATGCATAGGTTGGTGATGTCTTCTTCAGCTTCTATCTCTAATGAATCAAAGTTTAAGTTTGCCTAAAAAGATTTTTGAGGTTTTCCTTTGTTTCTTTTATGTTAAGATTCTTTCACATATCTCTTCTTTGATGTTTAAATCTTTAAATTGGGGAACAATGACTTTATGTGACCTTATTTCCATACATTAAAAAAAAATTGGTTATTGGTAACTTTATTAAACCTTTTACTTTTATTCCTCAACTTGTCATTGTGCATCCTTTTCTTTTATTCTTAGAAAAGCTTTGAACTGCATGGTCATTAATGCTATGTCATCATCTTGACATCTTTAAAACTACTATTATCAAAATTGTTTGCTTTCAACACTCTATTTTTTTTATTTCTCTTATAATATGTATCTTCTAATCTCTGGCTAATCTCTTTTTATATGCTATCTAAGAATCAAGCAAGTTATGAACATAGTATGTAGTTAAATCCTTTGTTTTGAAAATTATCGTCACCTTTGCATCTGTAGATTCAGAAAAGCATCTAAGATTTTTTTTAACCTTTTCTATTATACTAAATTCTTTTCCTAAACCAAGCAGAGAGGTAATAATTTTCATGAATTGAGTATACATGTTAAATATTGACTCATTAGATTACATGCAAAAATGTTTATAGTCATGAAGTAAAATATTCAAACATAAGCACTTAACCTCATTGGTACATTCATAAGTAATACATAATCTATCCAAAATTTCTTTGCCACTTATATATATAGAGACACACATGTAAAATTCAAACTTTAATGCCCAAAAAATGAAATTTAAATATTTTGCATTCAGTTGCACCAAACCTCGATCCTCAAAACTCCATTCACTAAAGGGAAGTTCAACTTCTATACAATTTTCTATTATATATGGGGGTATATAACCTAATTGCACTAGATTTCTTATTCTATAATCAGTAGATTAAATAAAAGTTGTCATATTAATTTGCCCTAAATTAAATTTAATATTATCGAACAATAATGTTTAGGTAATCGAGTACTCTTCAATGGTTTTCCTACTCATGAATTGTGCTATGTTAAGATCTACTTATTGTGTTGAAACCTATCTATTAAGAACTCTCACAGATACCAATTTAAGGTGGTTTAATGCTAATCAAAATTGTATGGCACAATCAAGAGGGAGTGGAGTGGATGATTGTTGAACCTATCTAATAAGAACCCACACAGCATTAATATAAAAGTTTTATAGTTTTAAATTAAATAAAGTAGGATAAATAACCAAAATTTTTTTTTTTTAATTTTTTAATAAGATCAAACTAATAAAGT
Organism: Dendrobium chrysotoxum; assembly: GCA_019925795.1. Classification (NCBI taxonomy): domain Eukaryota; kingdom Viridiplantae; phylum Streptophyta; class Magnoliopsida; order Asparagales; family Orchidaceae; genus Dendrobium; species Dendrobium chrysotoxum. The sequence continues at coordinate 60,863,656 of CM034300.1, read as the reverse complement.
AAGAAAAATATTTCATTTATTTTATTTTATTTATATCATTTTATTTATGTGTAATAATGCAATAAAAACAAAATGTGATTATTGTATAAATATTTTTCAGATTTCAAACTAGATCTCTATTACTTTTTGGCAATAATGTGTAGAACCAAAATAAAATTGTAAAAAATTAATTACAAGAGAATAAATTTAAAGTAAGAAAAATGCAAACCAAATATATAGTAGTTTCGACACTTGTCCCACGTCCACTCCCTAAGACTTTGTTGGGGAATTTCACTACCACTATCCTTGAACTCACAACAAGGTGGAGAAACAACTTTCCTTCTAGTGTAATAAAGGAAACCCTAAATACACTTCTTTTCTCTAGAAGTTTCTCTCCTTCACTAGTAATGGAGAAACCAAACACCATTTGTATTTCATAATATATGATATTTATAAGAATGCTCCTAAACAAACCCTAAAATAGAGAATTTAAAGATTTTGATGGGCTAGTTGAATAGTATAATCCATGGATCATGCATTATAATTAGTACATTTTATCTTGAAATCCTTAATTTGCTTTCCTTTTTCTCAAACTAAACAATATGAAAAATACAGTATGATTAGTTCATGTTCTAAACTACTAAATCGTCCAGCCTAAAAAGAGTTTGTCCAACAAGCTAGCTATTTGTTTGAATTTTATGAATTGGATCATGCGATACAAAATCAAGTCTGATTTGACTCCTTCATTTTAAGTCCTAGAATAGATAAATATTAAATGATTTTTAAAATTATGCAGTACAATTAGATTCATACAGTATGATTAATATAATTTTGAATTTACCTATTGCTAGAAAGAGCAAATAATGGCATCTTAATTTGAAATACTAGATTATATGGTATGACATAAATTTTATGGTATGATTTGTTATTTCAAATTTTGAATTTTAATTATTTTTGTTGATTAAGATCAACTACTTTTCATATTTGAAACAAACAATAACATATCGTATAGTATGATAGGGATCATTTGGTACAATTTGGCAAAAATAGTGCTTTAATTAATATTAAAAAATTTCTATCTTAAATAAATTCTGCACTCTGATGCGTGTGAGTGTGGTTGTTTATCTAATAAAATCCTTAATACAAAAGAAGACTCAATCAAAGAAAATTTACAATCTTGACAAATAATTCACATTTTATGTTAATAATCATTGAAGATCTTCACGTTTGTAATTTTGGGCCCAATCAGCTCAATTTTTCTGATTCCTTTTGCGTAGAAGTTGTTTATTTTTACCATAAGTATTAGCCAAAAATTTGGCATACATAACTATAATTTATATTACCATAACCAATTATGCTTCTGATTATAGTTATCCTAGTGCACACACAAGCCTTATGGCCCAAAAGCTTTGCTATTAAAATTTTTTCAATAATCTCATATAACGTAACAAATGTGATAGCCATAAAAAAGTATGGTTTTAGGATTTTATTATGTTTAGATTAGAATACCAACTTAAGCTAAGCAAAAAGAAAATCTTAGAAAATGACATAAATTTTTTTTTTAAATTAAGTTATTGAGGAGAAAGAAACTTTTAATATTTCTAGGGTAAGAAGTCCAGCAAGGGACTTACTAGCTTAAATTTTCATAGTGAGGATTTTGAAAGATAAACTAAATTTCTATATGGGAGTTTCTTTTCCTTGAAGACAATAGCTTGGTGAACTATATCTATTGTAATGTACAGTATCAAATGGTAATGTGACAAAAGATAAACTAAATTTTTATATGGGAGTTTCTTGTCCTTAAAGGAAATTAGCTTGGTGAACTATATCTATTGTAATGTACAATATCAAATGGTAGTGTGACAAATTTTAGAAATTTAGAAAATGTTCATAATATAAGTCAATAAAAGAGAGTTACTGATATTGTAAATATACTTGATTAATGATGACTTGAAGTTGTCCTCCTTCATGAATGAGAAGGCCACTCCAAATCAAGCATTAATAATGACTTAAAATTTGTTGCAAATAGAATCACTCTCCCATCAAGTCTAACCATAAAAAAAAATTGAGATAATCAAAAACATGAATTTTTTTATCTTATTTTATTTAATTATTTTTATTTTTTTATGGTAGCTAATGCATGTAATTAAGAAGCAAATTCCCTATAAATTTTGGTTATTTATCTTAGGATTTTGCTTTAGTTCTCTTTAAATACCAAAGCTACCTAAACTAGAATTTTATTGGAGAATTAAAGAAGTTTAGCTTTCTGTTAAATCATTGGGTATGAGAGGAGACTTATTCTTTTGTGAAGTTTGGTGGTTGAACCTCCCCAAATTACATCATTTGTTATTTCAATGTTTATCTCGATAAAAAACTCATCTTATTCCTTCCTAACACAAAATCATCTCAAAAGTTCTAATCTTTCTAGCATAATAAGAAAATTTCCCATTACTGTTGAAATTTTTTTGGCCAAAATGGGCACTTTTTTGAAAAATATTCAGTGTTCTGGCAATGTTTTGGCATTTTTATTTCCTTCAATATAAGCAATGTAGGAAATGCAATTTATCGGCACTTCTTTACTGAAAATTATTTCCGGTGGCTTTTCGACAGTTTCAATTGTGGTTGTGGCTACGGCTAGAGCAGTGGCTTCCGTAAATAGTCGCCAGAGATTTCTGGCAGCATTACGGGCGGTTTGGTCGCCTATATTTTTTAGCGGTCTGGTTGCTAAAAATTTATCGAGAATCTCTGGTGGTTTCTTTATTATTCTGAAGGCTTAACATCCTTATAATATTGAAGTAAGGTAAAAAAAATTTTTAGTTAGGCCATCGAAATCCTATAGCAAGGTAAAAAAAATTGACAACTTCTTAAATGTCCACAAACTCCTCCACATTTGATACTTGCACTAAATGCGTAATATAAACAAAATAAAATGCACTAATACATAATATTCACAATAAGACATACTAAAAGAGTTTAAAACATAAAGTTCAAAATAAAGAAACTTAAAAACATAATAAAACATAAGTCTTAGAACATGAAAACATAAAGTTCAACATAAACAAACTTTAATATAAACTACAGTAAAGACTTCACATCAATATGCTCTCAAATAAAAGCTTGTTCTTTAACGTCCAACAACAACTTCAACATTACCTTAAATCTAATAAACTTCCATCTCCTCGCTTCCCTATGATTCTTGCACAAGCTCCTGATTCTTTTTCTTCTAATTTATGGGTCAATATGATCGCAGCTCCACATGTATCTCAGCCTGAGTCTATCTCATCTCCTCCATCTCCTCTATCTCTTTTATCAGAGCAACAACCCTCTAGCTAATGGTTTCTTTAACTCCACTAGCATCATAAAGCCATGGTCGATGTACAACTGTTAATAGTATATCCCAACTAAACTCTATCATAAACCCTCCCCTTCTGTCTTCCTCTAATAGCTTGTGACAACGTGTGATACTCATAGTACTATGTCGATTTTGAAGATGATCCCTCATTAATAAATGGTTGATCCTCTTAAAGTCATATAAAATAATCATATGAGAATAAATCCATAAAAAATTATTTCTATTTATTTTTTATTATTACTCAAAAAATGATACTCATGTGAGATTTTCTCACCTTCTCATTAACCCACTAATGATCAACTTGATGTTTCTGAGTCCATGCATGTAGCTCTAAAGGTGTCATCTTTCAACCAAGATACTCATTCTACAAATAAAGAGTATAGTTAAAATAATGTATATATATTTATGAAACTAATTAAAATAATCTTTTACCAATCATTATCTTTGCTCAGTAAGAGGTATTGAACCACCCATATAAAAGAGCTCCCTAAACCCTAGTCCAACAATCTAAAATCTCATCCTTTTGATATCCAGTAGCTATGACTTATTGATGGTTAAAAATCCCTCATACTTTGGTTTTTATGACAGCTAGTTAATCTTGCTTATAACCACTAGGAGATCTGCTAAAATAAACTTGAACAATTTGACCTGCTAATACAAATTGATCAAACTTTCTATATCTTCTACTATGTTTTACCTCTACTAAACCATACGCAGGATAAACCCTTATCCCTCTATTTATTACAAACAATTGAACAAATGTATAAAATTTCCATTTTCTCCTGGTTACTTCAGCTCAAGAACCTCTTCCATAATAATTTAATAATCACACTCATTTTCTTCATGAATGTCTCCTCTAACACAAACTCCATAATATTTAAGTTTTGTTCCTGTACTCCTTAACTATATAAATTGGCCATGTGTTTTCTATTGTATTGGGCCCCATATAAAGTCTGATTAGGTTGTTATACCTAAGGCACTTATCCCAAAGCTAACCAAGAGGGGGAGGTGAATTGGTAATTTTAAAATTTTCTTGGTTAATTTCAGAAAACCATTTTATAAAGTTTATCACAATATAAAAATTCTTTAAATAATTTTTTAACTATAGAAAAATTAAAGTTAGCACATAAAAAATAAAAATGCAGTAGAAGTAAGAACAGAAGGCACCAAATTTTATGGTGGTTCGATCCAATAAGACTTACATCCGCTCCCTAGAGACTCCTTCTTCAGGTATTGTGTTGCAAATCTGGAATCAAGGATTATGCTTTTGATGATAAAAAATATTTCTATTTCTGTTTGATTGCCGAACTTTTTAGGTCTGCAAAATCAAGTGCAATCCAAGCCAGCTCAAGATTGAGTCAGTCTGTATATGGTTCAGGTTCAATGTATTTTTTCTCTTTATTGAGTCAAATGTAATGTAAATTGATCCCCTAGCTAAGTAACCTTGCACACACACACTCAGGGGGAGATTTTTTTTTGTGAGTTTGAGTTTCTGTTCTATTTCGATCAAATCATCCTAGACGATAGACATATCATCCTGGATGATCCATTGAAAATAGAAATCATAATTAGGTATGTCATGTTAAGTCGGTCTGATTAAACCGATCGTCCAGCACGATCCCCACATCGTATAGGATGATAGGCTCAAATTAGAAATTCTCAGCCGCCAGACTAAGTTAGGCATGTTTTGATTTCTTAGTTTTTCTATCTAATCATCCCGGATGATTCACAGCAATCATGCCTAAATTAGCCAGTCATTAAGGAAAGCAATCGAGGATTAATTTGATTGATCACATCGTCCTAGATGATCACAAGATCATCCCGGACGATATTTTAAAGTCCTCATCATCCAAATGACTTCACCTGGATGATCCGAACAATGTGCTAGATGATACAAACATATTTATACAAATCATCCTGGATGATATGAATATTATCCAGGATGATCAAGTCATTTTTATTCATACAGCATATTTTTGAAGGATGACCCGTATAATATGCAGGATGATTTTGGTCAGTTTTAAACTAATCGTATGAAACGATAGGCATATTGTCCCAGATGATCAAGTCTTTTTGTTCAGATCATTTATCCTTTTCTCCTGGATGGCCCGAACAGTACTCAGGACGATTCTTATGAATTGAACTAATCATCCTGGATGATCGCAGGATCGTCCCGGATGATCTAAATAAAATTTGTCTTCTAATTATCCAAAGAAGCCAGATCGTCCAGACCAATTGGTGAAGTTTTACACTAATCATACTGGATGATCCTTCGATCGTCCTAGACGATCTTTGACGGCAAGTTAAATTTTAGGGCAATTTTTGTGCCTTTCTATTTAAGCCTTTTTGTTTGCTATTAGAAAAACTTTTTGTCATAGTCCTTTCCTAAGAGAGCTTTGAGAGGGAGAGGGAGAGCTTGGGAGAGAGAGAGAGAATCTTATGAGGGGGAGTTTATGAGGTGTTCACAAAGGTTACTCCAAGCAAGGACTCGAGCCATCTTCACCAGTCATCGTCTCTTGTCCCACGGTGTCTCTATGGGAAGGATCTTCAGCAAGAAGTCAAGGTTCTCTGCCTACTTCAGGAGAAAGCAAAAGGATTCTGGGTTCTCTGTCGGCTTCAGGTGGAAGCAAAATGAGTCTGGGTTCTTTGCCTTACCGAGTTGGTGAAAAGGAGTTTTGTAAAGGCTTCTTCGCCTTGCTGTGGGAGCAAAAGGAGAGTCACTGATTGGATTAGTGCAATACTTGGAGGAGAGACTCCAGGGAGGAGAGACTCCGGGGAGTGGACATAGGTCAAGTTGACCGAACCACTATAAAATCTTGTGTGTTCTTTCACTATAGGAAAGCTGTCTATTACCGTCAGAATTTCCGACAGATGGTAGCTGCTGGAAAACAGCGATGACAATACCGGTGGATAATGCAACGGTAATTTTGCGTTGGAATTCTGGTGGCCTAGCCGTCACAAATTTACCGGTGGATCTTACGCCACAATTATGCTGGAAAATATTTGTTTTTCGACGCATAGTCCGCCGTAAATTACCGGCGAATTTACCTGCATATTTTACGCCAGCTTACTTAAAGTTAACAAACTATTACCAATGTAAAATCCATTGGTAATGTTACTGATGGGTTATCCGCCAAAAAAGCCACCGAAAAAGGCACTATTTTGTGCCATCCCGTGGCTGGCTGCTCATTCTGTTCGGCTTATCTCTGTTCGACGACGCTCCGACGACGTCGTGACTCCTTCGATGACGACTTCACTCCTTGGATGACGACAACTTCGCTCCTTCTCCGACAACGCTTCGATGATGCTCCGATGATGCTCCGGCAGCTTGTTTCTCTATTTGACTTCACTCCTTTGACGTGATTCCCTTGGTGTGAAGGTAACTTTTTTCCTTTTCTTTAGTCATGGATGTTCTCACTAGACATTTGCAAGAGATTGTACCCTAGTGTATGCTTAATTTTAGCTTATAATATTCTTCTTGTTGATAAGACTAGAGAGGGAGTTGAAGGAAATGCATTGTGCATGTTGAAGTGGAGGAATGCATTGGGCTTGTTGTGTGATAGAAAAGTCCCCTTCAAACTTAAGGGGAAATTCTATAAGATGGTGGCTAGACTTACGATGCTTTATGGTGTAGAATATTGGCTATTAAAAGAGAAGCATAATATTAAGTTAAGTGTGGCATAATATTAAGTTAAGTTGGATTGTTGAAGTGGAGGAATGCATTGGACAATAGATAACAGCCCTTTCATCTGAGCTAGAACATGTAAGGAAAGCACAAGCAGATTGGCAGATGCAAATGCAGCAGCAATAGATGCAAATGCAACAAGCTCAAATGTTAGAAGAAATGTGAAAGTTGAGGGAGCAGATGAGTAGTGGGAGGAGTACAGCAGCTGAGGGGGAAACAGATTCAGACTAGATGTTTTTTATTCATTTTACGGACATGTACATTTGTATTTGTGTTTTGGACATGTTTTGTAATATAATTGTGGACATCTGAATCAGCTGAGTATGTTTTGGACATTTTATATAATATGCTATTGTGGAATCCTTGCCACTTTTTTTATGTTTATTGTGTTGTGTATATGTTTTATTTGCAGGTTATGGAAATCCAATTTTAGAGGGAAGAAGATTTTTTTTGTTTATGCTACAGGTTTCCGGCAGAATTTTTATCGGAAATGGTGCTGGAAATACGATATATCGAAGGTTCCGGCGGATTATGCGCTAGAATATTCTGGCGCATAATCCGCCGGAATGTTCGACGGTAGAAATAATGTCATTTTACTTGAGGCGTATTATTCACCGGTATTTTCGGCAGATATGGCAGCCAGAAATACTGACGGATAATATGTCGAAATTCAATAGCACAAATTACGTCATTTTTTTATGAATTTTTCATCAGAAAGACGCCAGAAACTCTGCCGAAAAATTTATCGACGAATTAAGTCCGCCGGTTAGTTTTTTTCAATACGTGATTTACCGTCAGAAATCCGTCATCTAAGAATTTTGGTAGATTTTCATTGTTACTCACGGATTTTATCTGCCGGTAACAATGACTTTTCTTGTAGTGTTTATTATTATTTTCTACACTTTATATTTATGTTAATGATCATGTGATTTAGGTTATTATTTTGTCACGTTGAAACATCTTCACATCATCACAAAATTATAATTATTATAAAATATTCGAAAAGGTCTTTAAAATTAGTTTGTACTTAAGAATTTTAGAAACTACCAATTCACCACCCCACTTGGTTAGCCTCGGGCCAGTTCATAAGTGCTTAACATCCCTATCAAACTTTCAAGTGGTATCGGAGCGGGATTCATAAAATTAAGTTAAAAAACTTTTCAATTTTGATCAATGGCTAACTTTGGTAATCGTAATACTGCTGAAGGTTATTCAATTAAATGACCACCGTTATTTGATAACATATCTTTTGATTTTTGGAAAACTCGCATGTCCACTTTTGTTCAACCTATAGATTATCGCATTTGGATGCTTGTTAAAGATGGCTATGAAGCACTGCTTAGACTTGTTAATAATATTAAAACTGAACTACCTTTTACCAAATGGACTTTTGATGATCGGGACTTAGCCCAACTGAATGCAAAATGCGTGAAATATTTTTTCTGTGTATTAAAATCTGAGGATTACATGCGTGTTTCTACTTGCACAACTGGTAATGAAATTTAGGATAGATTATGTATTACCTATGAAGGTACATCTAAAGTTAAACAGTCTAGGTTAAATATATTGCTTCATGACTATGAACACTTTTGCATGAAACCTAGTGAATCAATTTCTGAAATGTATACTAGGTTCACTCAAATTGTCACCTCTCTGCATGCTTTAGGAAGAGAACTCACTAACTATAAAAAAGTGAACAAAATTTGAGATGTTTGCCTTCTTCTTATGATGCCAAGATAACTGCAATTACTGGATCTAAAGATTTAAATATTTATTCTATTGATAACTTCCTTGGGTCACTCATTGCTTATGAGCAAGAGGTGAACCAAAGACAAATTGATGCAGGTGAGAAGAAGAAGGAGAAAACTATGGCGCTGAAGGCCAACAATATAGATACTGATACTTACGGGTCTGATATCAATGATGTTGCCTTGATCACTAGGCAATTCAAAAGCTTTCTAAGAAAGAAACACAAGAACTTTTAAAAGTGGAACAAAGGTAAGAGTAGCAAAAATTTTAAAGGTTCTTCTGATATAGTTTGTTTTGAATGCAGGAAACCTGGACATATAAAGGTTGATTGTCCTACACTTAAGGCTCACCCATGTAAGGAGAAGGGTGAGGAAAAACCTAAGTTCAGAAAGGACAAGAAGAAGATCCAAAAGTCTTTTTGGGTAAACTCTGCATTTGACTCCTCTGAGACTGAAGCTGAGGAGGAGACTACAAACTTATGTTTGATGGCAGACGAACATCTTGGTCAGTCTGATCAAAAAGAGGTATGTGAACTATCCTACGATCAATTACTTGATGTTTCTAAAAGAATTTATTCATCATATAGGAAACTTAAGAAAACACATGCTAGCCTGAAATTGGAATTCGTAAATTTGGAAAAAGAGCATGAAATGTTGATTAAGGATCATTCTACTCTTGATAGCAATCACATGTCACTACTTGATGAATTTAATGAGTTAAATAAAAAGTATTCTGATTTGTTTATTGAGCATAATTCATTAAAAGTATCACATGTTGAATTAAAAACTATATTTAAGGAATTAGAAACTCTTGCATCTGATTTAGATAGTAGTGAGCATCATTTGAAATTTAAAATTATAAGTCTCAAGAAAGAAAATGAATTTCTAAGTGTTAAAATTAGTGCTTATGAGAATAATGAAACACCTCATATATTTGTATAAATTTATACACGTCCATCACTTGAAGAATTTAATTCAAAATCATCAAATCATGATTTATTCAAACCTAGGAAGAGGCACTATCACCCACGTAGATTAGTTAACCCTTTTTCCTAGCATTAGATATTTTTCTTGTGGCATGCTAGGACATATATCCCACACGTACCCTTTTTACTGTAGTACACATTGGGTGTGGAGGCCCAAACTACATGATTCATAGCATAGCATATATGCATTGCATTCTTCTTTTCATAAGAAGCAACCCAAACTTATTTGGGTTCCTAAATCTTACGTTTGATGATTTTGTAAGGTTGCTCTCATACGAGACCTCATGAGAGCATGTGGTACCTAGACAACTGATGTTCAAGACATATAACTGGAGATGCAAACCAATTCATTTCGTTAGAGGCCAGGGCTGGAGGCCAGGTCACTCTTGGAGACAACACCACCAGGAAAGTTGTGGGTACATGTATAATCGAAAATTCCAAGAACCTTTTGATTGAAAATGTTTTACTTATAGATGGACTGAATCACAACCTGCTCAGCATCAGTCAACTCTGTGACAAAGGGTTCCGCATCAAGTTCCTTGCAAATACTTACATTTTAAGCTTAAATAATAACACTATTTTACAGGGCAAGAGGATCAATAATGTCTACATGCTTGATTTAAATAATATTGAATGTGTTATTTTATTTTGCTTAAAAAATGCTGCTGATGAGTCTTGGTTGTGGAATAGGAGATTATGTCATGCCAGCATAAAAACCCTTAGAAGAGTCACCAAAAAGGACTTAGTTAGAGGTATCCCCAAGCTTAAGTTCACTAAGGACCACCTGTGTGATGCCTGTCAACTAGGGAAACAAGTCAAATCCATTTTTCACTCTATTAAGGACATCTTTACCTCTAGACCTTTAGAAGTCCTTCACATGGATTTATTTGGACCTATTAGCACTACCAGCTTAGGGGGAAAAGTCTATGGATTTGTGATTGTTGATGACTACTCAAGGTTCACTTGGATTTAATTTCTATCACATAAATCTGAGTCATTTGATGAATTTAAATCTTTCTTCACTTGGATTCAGAAAAAGTTAGGTTGTGAGATCTTGAACATCCATAGTAATCATGGTGGAGAGTTTAAAAATGTGAGATTTGGAATATTCTATGAGGAGCAAGGGATTAGCCATAACTTTTGAGCTTCTAAGACCCCTCAGCATAATGGGATAGCTGAAAGAAAGAACAGGACCTTAGTGGAAGGCGCTAGAGCCATGCTTGCTGAGTATTCACTTCCAAAATATTTTTGGGTTGAAGTAGTGAATAATGCCTATTATGTGCTGAATAGGATGAATGTTAGATCCAATCTGAATAAGGTACCTTATGAGATCATTAAGGGTAGAACACCAAACCTTTCTCACCTTCATGTCTTTAGCTGTAAGGTCTTTATTCACAATAATGGGAAATCACTCTTAGGAAAATTTGACCCAAAATCTGATGAGGGAGTGTTTAACAAGAGGACATTGGTGGTGGAGAAGACTAGTCATGTAGTGTTTTATGAATCTGATCCTAAGGAGTCTAGAGCTGAAGAAGAAGATGAAGAGGTTATAACGGTCACCCAAGGAGTAGAATATACAAGTCTGGAGGAAAGGGTAGAACCTCAAAACACTTTGCCTAAAGATTGGAGATATTCTTCGAGTCATTCTAAAGGACTGATCTTAGGAGACGCTTCTAAAGGTGTTAGAACTAGGCATGAACTCAGGAAGGAAGTAAACCATTCTGCCTTTATCTCAATGACTAAATTCACCAACATCAATCAAGCCCTTTCTAATGAATTCTGGATCTTAGCTATGTAAGAGGAATTGAACCAATTTATAAGGAATGATGTTTTGGAGTTAGTAGACAGACCTAGGAATCAAAGTGTAGTGGGAACCAAGTGGGACTTTAAGAATAAGATTCTGGTGTTGTAGTTAGGAATAAGGAAAGATTGGTGGCTAAGGGGTACAACCAAATAGAAGGGATTGATTTTGAGGAGACCATTGCCGCTGTAGCTAGATTGGAAGCCATTAGAGTGCTGCTAGTCTTTGCTTGTTATAAGGGATTTAAGCTGTTTCAAATGGATGTCAAGAGTGCCTTTTTAAATGGTGTAATAAAAGAAGATGTCTTTGTAGAACAACCCTAAGGTTTTAAGAGTTCCCAATATCCTAATAATGTTTATAAATTCAAAAAGGCCTTATATGGATTGAAACAGGCAACCAGAGCTTGGTATGAGAGGCTTAGCACATTCCTATTAGAAAGAGAGTTTGTTAAGGGGAATGCAGACACCACCCTTTTTTTAAAGAAAGTAGGAGATGATTTACTCATTATCCAAATCTATATTGATGATATACTTTTTGGATTTTCTGATAAAGACTTATGTGATGATTTTTCTAAGATAATGAGAAAAGAGTTTGAGATAAGTATGATGGGAGAATTGTCCTACTTTTTGGGGTTTAGCATAAGGAAAATAGATGATGAAACCTTTCTTAATCAATCAAAATAAGCTAAGGATATTTTGAAAAAGTATGAAATAGATAAAGCTAAGCCAATTAAGACTCCTATAAGCTCCTCTGTTCAGTTCGATAAGGATTCAAATGGAAAATCTGTTGATCAGAAGAAGTACAGAGGAATAATTAGATCACTACTTTACCTGACTGCTAGCCAACCTGATATCATGTTTAGTGTTTATCTTTGTGCTAGATTTCAAGCTGATCCTAAGGAATATGACCTAATTACTGTTAAGAGAATCCTTAGATATCTCTTAGGGACCCAAAACTTAGGAATCTGGTATCCTAGGCACAACACTTCTTTTGAGATTATTGGATTTTATGATTCTGATTTTGCAGGATATAGGGTGATAGAAAGAGCACCTCTTGAACTTGTCAATTCATAGGATAATCTTTAGTCTCCTGATCTAGTAGAAATTAAAACTCTATTATACTTTCCACTGCTGAAGCTCAGTACATTGCCTTAGGAAGTTATGTGTCCCAAGTCCTTTGGTTGAAACAACAAATTATGGATTTAGGATTACCTGTTGGCACAATTTTTGTTCTATGTGATAACACTAGTGCCATCTACATCGCTAAGAATCCTATCCAATTTTTAAGAACCAAACACATTAATATAAGACATCACTTCATTAAGGACCATATTATAAAAGGGGACATTGAGCTACACCATGTAGCAATTGATAATCAACTAGCTGACATCTTTACTAAACCACTGGCCTTTGACTCTTTCAGCATTTTGAGGACAAGATTGGGTGTGATTGACATAAATGCATGAATCTAATGACTGTTGATTTCTGAATTTCCTGTTTTTCATTATGTTTCTGTTAGTTTTTTTCCTCTCCTTTTTTTCTTTTTATTGCTGTTATTTTCCTGAATTGATTATTTATTTTAATGCGATTTACTACTTATTCTTGATTTAATATTTTTTTTAAATCAGATCACTGCTCACTACTGCTGATAAACTGGATTTGTAACTGAGAGTTTTTCCTTGTTTTTATTTAGAAGCATGTAAGTAGTGATTGACTCCTCTGAATCTGTTAAAGGGAAGAAATATTGATGATTGTTTCTCTTCCTCTAGCTCCTTTAATGGTGTAGTGTTTCTTTTGGATAAAAATCTTCTTTAAAATTAAAAAGTTAATTTTTGAAATAGAGATCTATTTTATCTTCCTATAGTAATCTACCTCATATGAATAGCATTTTCAAAGCTTTGAATCATTGCTATATTTTTCTTAATCACGAAATTGTACTTATCATATAATATGTGGTTTTTATTCTGTGAATTATTCCTTCCTATTGTAGAGAGTAAGGTTTGTCATCTGTTATGTATGGAAGATAATTTTGCAACTGAGATTCTTTAACGATTATGAAAGAAAATAAGCTTATAAAAGATGTGCAAAGAGCACCAAAATGAAAAGAGGCATAAAATGAGCCCTAAACTAAAAAAGATGTGTAATGTCGCCAAATTGAAAGATACATAAAGGGTATCACAAATATCAAAAGAAGCGTAAAATGTACCAAACAAATTGAAAAAGAGGCACAAAATGAGCCCACAAATAAATAAGCTTGCTTTTCTTTCAGCACTTTAGATATCTTAGAAAAATTCATGCGCCACTTATTATTTTCAAAGCTTGCGACAAAAAATCATGATTTCTGATTCCTTACTTTGTAATACTATTTTATCATATATTTTTCTAGAACGAAGCTAGATAGGATCTCTTTTTGAATCTAATCTCTTTTCTTCTGAACTAGACTTTTATTTGAATGGAATTTGAACCTATAAGGTGTCTGAAGATTGAGTTACAAAAATTAATTTTCTAACTTTTCTGGATTTCAACGTTATCAATTTTCTTCTTATTGGCTTTTGAATTAAAAATCAAGGAAAATTATAATTTATTGGAGCTGGTCGATTAAAAAAATTATTATGTTTACTGTTATCTTCTCATTTCTATTTTCCTTTGAGTTGATTTGATTTTAATTTTTTTTTTATGTTTTTGGGATCCCTGATCTTTCCTCTCCATCCTTCATCTTTTTCACTTTTTGGTCACATCATTAAAAGCCCCTAATAGTAAAAATAGCTGGTGGTGGAATCCAATTGTGTAAAAAAAGATAAAAAATAAGAAGATTTGTTATAAAAATTGGTTTAGATATAAAAACTATGATAATTGGGAAAGATATAAAGAGGCATGTAAGGATTCTAAGAAAGCAATATGTGATGCAAAGATCTTAGCTTTTAATGATTTATATTATAAATTAAATACTAAGGAGGGAGAAAGATATATGTATAAGCTAGCCAAACAAAGAGATAGCAGTAATAAGGATTTAATTCAAGTGAAGTGTATTAAGGATGAAGATCAAAAAGTACTTTTCTTAGAAGATGATATTCAACAAAAGTGGATGAGATATTTTGATAAACTTTTTAATGAATATTGTAAGAACAAATTGACTTTAGTGACCTTAGCACCCTAAATGAAAATTAAGATTTATGTTTTTATCGGCGTATTAGTAAAACCGAAGTTAGAGAGGCTTTAAAGAAAATGAAGTATGGTAAAGCTCTTGGACCTGATGATATCCTAATAGAGATGTGGAAATGCTTATGAGATGAAGGAATTTCTTGGCTAACTAAACTTTTTAATACTATTTTGAAGACTAAAAGGATGCCAGATGCATAGAGAATGACTGTATTAATTCCTATTTATAATAATAAAGGTGATGCACAAGATTGCATGAATTATAGAGGAATTAAGTTAATGTGTCACACTTTAAAACTATGGGAGCGAGTTATGGAGCGTAGGTTGCGGCGTTATACTAATGTTTCTCAAAATCAATTTGGATTCATGCCTAGTAGGTCTACTATTGAAGCCATACATTTATTGAGAGGTTTGATGGAGAAATATAGGGAGAATAAGGAGGATCTACATATGATATTTATTGATTTAGAGAAAGCATATGATAAAGTTCCAAGAGAAGTGCTATGGAGAGTTCTTGAAAAGAATGGAGTTAATAATGCTTATATTCAAATCATTAAAGATATGTATGAAGGAGCTATTACTTGTGTTCAAACACAAGGTGGTTTGACCAAGTATTTCCCTATTTCGATGCGATTACATCAAGGATCAGCTTTAAGCCCATATCTTTTTGCGTTAGTCATGGATGTTCTCACTAGACATTTACAAGAGGATGTACCCTGGTGTATGCTTTTTGCTGATGATATTCTTCTTGTTGACAAGACTAGAGAGGGAGTTGAAGGTAAACTGGAAGTTTGGAGATCAACCTTAGAGTCTAAAGGTTTTCGCTTGAGTAGATCTAAAACTGAATATATGGAGTGTAATTTTAGGAGTAATAGACCTAGTGAGGGGATTGTGACTTCAGGCTATTAAGTCATTAATAAGAGTACACATTTTAGATATCTTGGATCTATTGTTCAGAGTGATAGTGAAATAGATGGTGATGTTATCAGTAGAATTCAAGTTGGATGGTTGAAGTGGAGGAATGCATCGGGCTTGTTGTGTGATAGAAAAGTCCCCCTCAAACTTAAGGGAAAATTCTATAAGATGGTGGTGAGACCTGCAATGCTTTATGGTGCAAAATGTTGGCCATTAAAAGAGAAGCACAATACTAAGTTATGTGTTGCAGAGATGAGGATGCTCAGGTGGATGAGTGGATTTAATCTTAGAGACAGGATACGAAATGAGCTTTTACGTGAAAAGGTTGGAGTAGCACCAGTGGAGGATAAGATTAGAGAGAGTCGCCTTAGATGGTTTGGTCACATAAAACGGCGGCCTTCTGATGACCCAGTTAGGAAAGTAGAGGTATTAGATTTGACTTACGTTAAGAAAGGTAGAGGTAGACCTAAAAAGACATGGTTAGAAAATATTAGAAATAATCTTTCTTTATTAGATTTAAACGAGAATTTGACTTTGAACCGGACACTATGGAGAAAAAGGATTCATGTTGCCGACCCCACGTAGTGGGACAAAGGCTTGATGTTGTTGTTATTGTTGTTGTTCACAACGTCCTGGATGATCTGTACATCGTCCTGGACGATCTGATCAAATCATCCCTATCCTTATCTAATGGCTGAGATGCACCAATTATTGGTGATCGTCCTGTATGATGTATCTCATCTTCCTAGATGATCGACATGTCTGTAGCTAGATGATTCAACTTTGCCCATCCGATGCATTTATTGCATATCATCCTAGACGATCTACCTAATCGTCCGGGATGATACTTTTTATCAAAGATCGCCCAGCTGGCCTCCTCGGAATGATCCCCTGTATCTAATCATCCTGGATGAAATCTGATCATCTTGGATGATCGGACCACCTTTTTGACCAATCTTCCTAGACGTCATTATTGACCCTATCATCCTAGATGATTCTGCGATCGTCCTGGAAAATAGGTCTATTTTCTATGTAAACAGTTGATTTCCATCCATTTTTTTACCACAACTTCTTTCTATTCGTACTCATTTCTTTCTTATGGCTGGTGGTAAGCGATCCAGGCATCAGGGTGCTAGTTCTTCAAGGGGGAATGTTGATCCCCGCTTCCCTAAGGCAGCCGACCAAGATGCCTTTCAGCGCTATCAAGATGCAGGGATCACTATCTCCAAAATAGTGAATCCCTGCACTCTTACCTATCTGGTACTGGATCTTTTCACTCACACATCTCTCACCATAATTCTTATCCAGGCCTTTCCTTTCAGCACTGAACTTCTTAGGGTTTTCTTTATAAATCTTCGCATTACCTCTGATTATACTGCCCTTCACTCCTTTGTCAATAGGCGACCTGTAGAACTAACCATCCAGAACTTTCATAATATTCTTCACCTGTCCACTACTGGCGATAAACTTCATATTTTGGCCTCTGATCGTGATTATGATTGGAGTGTCACCAACCCCTTCCTTAGAAACACAAATGTCCAATACCACGATAAGGCTTGTTCCTCCCTAGTCAAGTATACTAGGATAATCCAAAGTGTCCTTCACTCCTCCATCATTCCTAAGGCTGGGGATTGCATCCACATCACTCTTTTGCTCTCTATAACTACTTGTTACATCATGGCCTGTCGTGATTTTAATGCAACAGATTTACTCTTTCGCTACATTGAACAACTGACTACCATTAGGATATGGGCCACAAGAGATGCCCTAACCTAGCTCTAGGACATCTCATTCACTATATTCTTGAAATAAAGTATGATCTCCAATATCTAGATCAAGACATAATCCCACCTATCTTTTTCTCCAACAGCTCTTTTCATACTCTTCATAGTACTAGACTTTATCCTTAGCCCATCGTGGATGTTGAAGAAGAAGAGGAAGATGCTGCTCCTGTACATGCTGCACCTGCTCCTCTCCATATAGAATCTCTTCTAGATCACCTGGTGCATAAGTTTGACCAGTGGGAGGTCCACTTTGACTCCTACATGGTTGCCTAAGAGTAGCAGCACGCTGGGGATGTGAGACAATTCAATGACTATGTTGCCCAGCAGCGACAGTGGCACAACCAGGATATGGCCAGGTTTAAAGAACAGTTTGCCACCAGACATAACTACTTTTAGCCACCACCTCCTACTCCATTTGATCAAGATCTGCCTCTTTACTAGTTTGTTTGCTTATATTGTCTTTTCTTGTGGTAGATTTGTACTGCTTTTCCATTTTTTTCTCTTGTGTCTCTATGTGCTATTTTCCCCTTTTTTGAGATGTCAAAAGGCAGAGTAGTTGTGTGTTCTGGGTCATTGTATGTTTTTGAATTATCAATGCTCAATATTTATTTGCTGAATTTGAAATTCCTAACAAATGTTTGCCATCATCAATAAGAGGGAGATTATTGTAAATCTGAATTCAAGGATTATGCTTTTGATAATAACAAAAATTTCTATTTCTATTTGATTGCCCAACTTTTTAGGTCCGCAAGATCAATTGTAATCCAAGCCAGCTCAAGATTGAGCCAGTTTATATGTGGTTCAGGTTCAATGTATTTTTTCTCTTTCTTGAGTCTTATGTAATATAAATTGATTCCCTAACTAAGTAACCTTGCACACACACACTCAGTGGGAGATTTTTTTTGTGTGTTAGAGTTTCTATTCTATTTTGATCACATCATCCTAGACGATTGACATACCATCCTATATGATCCATTAAAAACAAAAACCATAATTAGGGATGTCATGTTAAGTCGGTCTAATTAAGCCAATCGTCCTGGATGATCCTTACATCACACAGGGTGATAGGCTCAAATCAGAAATTTTTAGCCTCCAGACTAAGTTAAGCATGTTTTGATTTCTTAGTTTTTCTATCTAATCATCCCGGATGATACATTTATCATCCTAGATGATTCAAAACAATCATGCCTAAATTAGCCAGGTCATTAAGGAAAGCAATTGAGATTAATTGTATTGATCACCTCATCCTGGATGATCGCAAGATCATACCGGATGATATGTTAAAATCCTCATCATCCAAATGACTTCACCTAGATGATCCGAACAAAGTGTTGGATGATACAAGCTTATTTATACTAATCATCTTGGACGATATAAATATCATCCCGGACGATCAAGTCAATTTTATTTGTACAGCATATTTGTTCAGGATGACCCTTACAATGTGTAAGATGATTTTGGTCAGTTTTGAACTAATCATACGAGACAGTAGGCATATCATCCCGGATGATCAAGTCTTTTTCTTCTGATCATCCAGCCTTTTCTCCTGGATGACCTGAACAGTACTCAGGATGATTCTCCTGAATTGAACTAATTGTCCTTGAAGATCACAGGATCATCCTGCACGATCTAAACAAAATTTGTCTTCTAATCATCCAGAGAAGCCAGATCATCCAGACCAATTGGTAAAGTTTTACACTGATCGTACAGGACGATCCTTCGATCGACCTAGACGATCTTTGACGGCATGTTGAATTTTAGGGAAATTTTTGTGCCTTTCTATTTAAGCCTTTTTGTTTGCTATTCGAAAAACTTTTTGCCATAGTCCTTTCCAGAGAGTGCTTTGAGAGGGAGAGGGAGAGCTTGGGAAAGAGGGAGAATCTTGTGGTGGGAGTTTGTGAGGTGTTCACAAAGGTTACTCCAAGCAAGGATTCGAGTCGTCTTCTCCATTCATCGTCTCTTGTCCTGCGGTGTCTCTATGGGAAGGATCGTCAGTAAGAAGTCAAGGTTCTCTGCCTGCTTCAGGAGGAAGCAAAAGGAGTCTGGGTTCTTTGCCAGCTTTAGGAGGAAGTAAAAGGAGTATGGGTTCTCTGCCTCACCGGGTTGGTGAAAAGGAGTTTTGTAAAGGCTTCTCCACCTTGCTGTGGGAGCAAAAGGAGCGTGACTGATTGGATTAGTGGAATACCTAGAGGAGAGGCTCCGGGGAGTGGACGTAGGTCAAGTTGACCAAACCACTATAAAATCTTGTGTGTTCTTTCTGATTATTTTATGTACTTTATGTTTCTGTTGATGATCATGTGATTTAGGTTATTACTTTTTTACGTTGAAACATCTTCACATCATCGTGAAATTGTAATTATTTTAAAAAATTCAAAAAGGTTTTCAAAATCAGTTTGTGCTTAAGAATTTTTAAAACTACCAATTCACCCCCCCCCCCCCCCCCCCTCTCGATTAACCTCGGGCTAGTTCATAAGGGCTTAACATCCCTATCAAACTTTCATATTGCACTATACTCAAGTGACTCTGATTTAGCTCCCACAGTAAGGCAGAGAAGCCTTTATAATTTTTGTCACTTCCACCAAACTTTTGTACGGCAGAGAACCATAATACTTTTTCACCCCCTAGGTGAAGGTAGAGAACCCAGCATCTTTTCTCACCCTCCTGGTGATGGCAGAGTACCAAGCATCCTTTCTTACCCTCTTCATGATGGCAGAGTACAAAATATCCTTTTTGACTCTCCTGGTGTTGGTAGAGTACCAAGCATCCTTTCTCACCCTTCTGGTGATGTCAGAGAACCGGACTCTCCTTTGAAGATCTTCTCTTAAGATTCTTCAAAAAGATGGGGTAGAGACTTGAAGTACAAATAATGAGATCCTCACCTTTCAGCAACCTTGTGAATCCCTCACAATTTCCTCTCTGAAGATCTCACCACACTCACTCCCAAACACTCTCCCCAATTAATCTTTCTTTTACTCTCAAGAAGAAATTCATAGAAGATTCGTATGAGAGTCAGTTTTGAGGATCCTTATATATAAACGATAAGAAAAATTATCCAAAAACTAAAAATTTCAAGTTTGATGGACTTAGATCATACAGTACGATCGACCTTCATATGTATAAATAGTTAAAAAAGACTCGTACGATATTGTATAAATCACATTTTAAACTCTAATCTGCATTAGTATGAATGATGATCGTACAGTACGATCAATTCAAAAAATTCGACTTTCATCTATATGAATATGGACGAACCCGATTTCATACTCTGATCGGCATCTGTACAAACTCCCTTCATATAATATGATCAGTAAAAAAAATTCTATTTCATCTGTATGATTGTGTACAAAACCTATTTCGTACTCTAATCGGTGTATGTATGAACTCCCTTTGTATAGTATAATTAGTTCAAATTTTGACACATTCATATGGGACGATCTGGACAGATCTAATTTCATACTCTGATCGGCATCTAGGACAATCTTATTTCATATAGCATGAAATATACTTAGAAAATTTTTCTAGTCAAGCACCAATAAACATAGTTTTGGAGGGACACAGAGGACATATTGTCTAGTACGACACGACATCATACAGTACGATTAGTTGTAAAAATTTAAGTTTAGTCTCACTCCCCCACTATGTGTGTGCACGGTTACCCAATTTATAATTACACTCTCTCAAACTCAAGAAAAATAAAAAGCACAGACTTCACTTATAATAACCCTTGGTCTATTATGTCTTGAAGTCTTTAGTAGTCTGAAGTATGATTTTTCTGAAACACATGTCAGTACACACAAAAACAAACTTTTCCAATATATGTTAGGAGAAACAATAATCAAATAATAAGATTTTATTATCATCAAAAACTCACATGATTATAAAGATAAAATCTTAAAAACTAATTTGCAATAATCTTAATAATCTCCTCCTTTTAATGATGGAAAAATAATTATTATTTGAGTTAACAAATAAACACAAATTTTCTTCTTAGCTCCCCGAAAATACCTAAATATAAGCTCCCCCTAAATGAATGATCACTTTAAAACAAGGGGTTCCCATAAAGAACAGAAAAATAAAAAAAATATATACACACATTCTTACAGTTCACAATACATTCACACATTCACAAAACTTACAAAGCATCAAACAATAATCCATACAAAACATACAAAACATCAACCAACAATATAATCTACATAATAATCCGTACACAATCAACACAACAATCCATACAAAATATATAAAATATCAACCAACAATACAATCTACACACCAAACAAACTCCCTCTTTTGACAACATCAAAAAGGAAAACAATCATGGTAGTTAATGATTAAAATGATGCTAAATTAATTGCAAATCGCAATATTAGGATCAAATGCAAAAGATAAAGACTCAGTTTTTAAATTGTAGAATAACCAGGATAAGAAAAAATTGATCTGATTCACCATTTGAAATAGACAAATTATGTAACAATAATTATTGCATAAACGACGGAATAGAATTACTAATGTTCTAATTTAGTAGTAAAGATCAATGTTTATTATATAGATTTGTGGGGCTAAGAAACTGATAAATGAAAGATCAATTGGCAACATTGCGCATCTTTTTAATTATTTGTGGCACACTTTGTGCATCTTGTCAATTTTGACTAATTTTGTACCCTTTTATAATTTGGCGAACATTACACATCTTTTCATATAAATGGCACACTTTGTAATTTTTATCAGTTTGGCTAATTTTATGTCTCTTTTTATACTATGTCTTTCCAAAATTATTAACTCTTAACACAAATTACAATAATGAACAAAGATGAACACCTTGAAATAGAAGTAACAATAAAGGTATTACATCAATTTTGTAACAATTTTAGCTACACAATACTTGACTATTAAAAACATAAAATTGATCTTCT
Source organism: Dendrobium chrysotoxum (assembly GCA_019925795.1). Classification (NCBI taxonomy): domain Eukaryota; kingdom Viridiplantae; phylum Streptophyta; class Magnoliopsida; order Asparagales; family Orchidaceae; genus Dendrobium; species Dendrobium chrysotoxum. The sequence goes on along the minus strand of CM034300.1, from coordinate 60,841,335 downwards.
ACTCTAAACCTAGTGACAATTTAATTTAAACATTTTGAGAGACTATGTTTCGTTAGGAAATTAACATTATAGAGCAAATTCATTAAACATTTTATATTACCAATCAACTACATTTGATCAAGACAAGTTACTACCTCATTCACAATGTAATATGCAACAAAACATGAGTTTTTCATTTCATAGATATGCAACCAACTTACATTCATGCTTCACTCATAAGGTATAACTACAAGAATAAGCATCTAAGTAATAACAAAATATAACCATCCACATATCAAACTTCTGATGAAAAACCAAATACATCAAAGCCTAAAAGGAAAAAATAACATAACAACATCAAAGACAGCACCCATCAAGAACAATAGTAGGAAGATTGAAGCACAACTAGAAATCTGAAGGACCCTCATCTAGAGGAGGTGGTGGAGCCATGAACATAGCAAAATAGCTATTAATTATAGCAATATTAATGTTCATTGATTCAAAATTATCTCGAATCCACCCTCTATCTTCATTATACCTATCATCTTGCTGCTTTAAATCAGCTTCAATATTATCAAACCTTTGATCAAGTTGATCAAAACACTGGACCATATCTTGATAGAAATTTTGTTTGGGTCCAGGTGTAGGTCTTGCAGCAAGGGCTTCTTCCCCAGAGTCATCTCCCTCAGAACTCTCCCTCCCAAAAAGTGCTCAAAAGGAGGCATCAATGAAGTAGATAAGGAGTTCTGTGGGACCACCAGGATGTACTAGACTGTATTTCTTTTCAAGGATATAAGTCACTAGGTGTCCCAAAGTAATATTTTTCTTTCTCTTATTATTTGGATGCCCAATGTCAAAAAGATTATATAGATAATCCATAATCAGTTGTGCTTCATCTATAGGTTGATTTATCGTGATGAGAAAAGTAGCTACAGATAAAAGAGGAGTCATGTTGACACGGTCACCAGCTTTTGGAATAATCAAAGTTCACAACACATGCTGGATGATCCAGGCATTTTTGTTCAGTGTGTAAACTCGAGGCAAATGAGTCACCTGGGCTACTCCTATAAGAACCTTATTGACTTTGGACTAGTCAAAGTCTACCCTAGAAGATAATGTATGGGCTTTATTCCCTTGGGTTCTTAAGTGGAGGAAGGCACCTAAGTCTTCCTTGGTGATCTCTACTCTTTGCTTGAACACATATGATTTGATCCTTGAGTGATCCTGATTGAATTTCATGTTGGCTAAGAAAAAGTGAAAGGTTTCTTTATAGTATGCATAGATGAGAGTGAGGATGAAATAGACTTAGGTAGAGTCTAGTAAAGGCATGATGATAAAAGAGGATGTCATTTTGCATTAGTAGATGAGAGGGAGTAATCTTGGTAGCCATGAACCTATAAAATGAATCCTCATTCTCGGTTGACAGAAAATTTTCATCCCTATCCCTACTGGACCTAGAAGAAGATGCCTTGGTACGGGGTCGCTTGCCGCTACTCGCCATAATTTGATCTAGCTCTCAAGAGAGTTTGGAAATGGATGAGAAAGTGATAAAAAACTTCTCCAAAGACCCTTCTATTTAAAGAAAAATAATATATCATACTATACAAAAAAATAATCGTATGTATAAATAATAAATCATACGGGACAATTTATAGTTCGTACAGACCAACAGAAATGGCCAAAAATGAAATATCTTTTTGTAAACTTCCCATCCTGAGGTGTCCTTTCATACAGGCTTTTTGACTAATGATCGTATAGACGATCACATGTTCGTCTTGGATGATCAAAATATTAAAGATCATTTCACTGACGGTTGGCTTCGTTCTTATCCAAAATCAATAACAAGGATCGTACAGACGAACGATAAGTTTGATCTATAATAATAACTAACATAACTGTAAACCCATTCCCATGTGTACAGACAAAATTGCATGGTTCGTCCCATATGATGACAATATTGTACAGTATGAAATGCCATAAAATTAATGTTTTTCCTTCTAAACTTAGAAATGTCATGCATTTGTTATAGAAATCATATAGGATAAAAAAAATTTTGTGCAGTATGATCAAAACACACACAACGATGCATGATAATCTAAAAAATTTCTCAAAGCCAAAATTTTCTTAACAAGTGACATGCTTCCCAATAAAAAAAAATAAAAATAACAATACATAATAAATCGCAAGAAAATAATCAGAATAACCAAAATAATCAGAATAGCCAAAATTTTCTTAACAAGTGCCACACAACTACCTAAGGCAATGTATTCTGCTTCAGCAGTAGAAATGGCTACTGAATTCTATTTCCTACTGGACCAAGACATTAAAGAATTTCTAATAAATTGGCAAGTTTCAAAGGTACTCTTCCTATCTACCTTGCATCCTATAAAATCTGAAATAGAATATCTAATGATTTCAACGAAGAGCTGTGCTTAGGATACCAAATTCATAAATTTTGGGTTCCCAAATGATATCTCAATATTTTTTCCACTACTGTCAAATGTGATTTCTTTGGATCAGATTAAAATCTAGCACACAAATAAACACTAAATCTAATGTCTAGTCTGCTTGTAATTAAGTAAAGTAATGATCTAATTATTCCTCTAAACTTCTTTTGATCAACAGATTTTTCCTTAGGGTCCTTATCTAACTGCACTGAGAAACTCATTAGTGTAGTCACTTGTTTAGCATTATCCATTTTATAGTTTTTGAGGATGTCCTTAACATACTTAGACTGACTAAAAAAGGTTCCTTCCTTACTTTGGTTTATGCTAAAACCAAGAAAATAACTCAAGTCTCCCATCAAACTCATCTCAAATTCACTATTTATTATTTTTGAAAATTCATCATAAATATTTTTATCAGTTGATCCAAAAATAATATCATGAATATATATTTGAATAATGAGTATGGCATATCCTATTTTCTTTAAAAAGACAGTGATGTCCACACTTCCTTTTACAAAAGATTTCTCTAATAGGAAAGTGCTTAACCTCTTATACCAAGCCATAGGTGCCTATTTCAGTCCATGTAAAGTCTTTTTCAATTTAAACACATGATTAGGGAATTTAGAATTTTTAAAACCTAGTGGTTGCTCAACATAAACATCCTCTTGTATCATCCCATTCAAAAAGGCACTCTTGACATCCATTTGATATAATTTAAAACTTTTAAAATAGACAAAGGCTAAGAAAAACCTAATTGCTTCTAGTCTAGATACAGGGGAGAAATTCTCTCCAAAATCAATCCCTTCTATTTGATTATATCCCTTGGTCACCAATCTAGCCTAATTTCTGATCACAACTGCTGAATCATATATTTTATTTTTTAACACTCACTTAGTTCCAACAACACTTTGATCTTTTGGCCTTTCAATCAATTCCTAAACATCATTTCTCACAAATTGATTCAACTCTTCTTGCATGGCCAAAATCCAAAATTCATCCAAAAGTGTTTAATTTATATTAGTGGGTTCAACCATTGAAATAAAAGCTGAATGATTTACCTCTTTGCTAAGTCCTTGCCTAGGCTTAACACCCTCACTAGGTTCACCTAAAATTAATTCCTTATAGTGATTCTTAGAGGATTTCCAATCTCTGGGCAAATGCCTTTCAATCTCATCTTTCTCTGCCAATTTTATCTTTTCAATTTCTTGGGAGAAATTTTTAATGTGATCTTCTTCTAATCTTAGCTCTTCTGAAATGCCAAATTCATCAAACACTATATGTGTGGTCTCCTCAACTACCAAAGCTCTCTTGTTAAATACTCTATATGATTTTCCAACACTAGAATATCTAAGAAAAATTCCTGCACCAAATTTTGGATCAAATTTCCTAAAGGAGTTTTACCATTATTATGAATGAACAACTTGCATCCAAAAACATGCAAATGTGAAAGATTTGGTGTTGTACCCTTAAGAAGTTCATAAGGTGTCTTATACAACTTGGATCTAATGTTCACCCTATTCAGAACATAACAAGCTGTACTAACTGCTTTAGCCCAAAAATATTTTGGAAGTGAGTATTCTGTCAACATAGCTCTAGCAGCTTCTATTAATGATCTACTTTTCCTTTTGACTATCCCATTCTACTGAGAGGTCCTAGGTGCTAAAAAATTGTGATCAAATTAATGTTCTTTATAAAACTCTTCAAAATTTTTATTTTCAAATTCTCCTCCATGTTTACTTTGAATTGATAAAATCTCACATCCTAATTTCCCTTGAATCCAAGTACAAAATACTCTAAATTCATCAAATGATTCACTATTATGAGATAAGAATTTTACCCACATGAATCTCGAATAATCATCCACATTTTACACTATAACCCTTATCACATAGCTGACTAATACTCAACAGGTTATGCTTTAAGCCATATACCAATAATACATTCTCAATGAAAAAATTATTCAAGTTTCCAACCATACATGTACCTACCACTCTCTTGGTGGTATTGTCTCCTAGTGTAACCTTGCCTCTATTCCTGGCTTCCAGTGATATAAATTATGGTGTATCTCCAGTCATGTGCTTAGAACATCCACTGTGTAGGTACCAAATACTCTCATGAGGTCTTGTGTGAGAGTGTCCCTACAAAATCATCAAACATTAGACTTGGGAACCAAAAAAAGTTTGGGTTCTCCTCTTGGCAATGTTAAACTAGATGTATGAGTGATATGCTGTGTTTTATGCATCTTTGGTCTCCACACTAGATGGGTTCTACTATAAATGTTGCAAGTGTTGGAGATGTGTCCTAACATTCCACATGTAAAATATCTCACACCTGGAAAGGGATTTCTTAATCTATATGAGTTATAATTTCTCTTCCTAAGTGTTGAACTCATATTCTTTTGCTTAGATCTATATAATTGTTCAAGTGTAGGTGTAGGTCTATTTTCCGTAATAGATTTCAACTCTAATTCAAGATATGAGTTTCTATCCTCCAATATAGAAATATCCATTCTCAAGTGAATTTCTCTACATTCAGTTTCTTCCAAAAAGACTTTATAATCATTTTTAAATTCTGTGTGAGATGATTTTAATAGATCATGCAGTTTGTTCAAAACATTATATTCATCTAGTAAAGTCATGTGATTGCTATTAATTAATGCATGATCATTCCTAAGGATTTCATGCTCTTTTTGTAATTCTAGAAATTCTATGTTTAATCTAGCATGCAATTTCATGAGTTTCCCATATGTAGTATGTATTTTCTCAAAAACTTTAAATAACTCATCATAGGTTAGATCACATACCTTTTCTTGATCCGAGTGATCAAGATTATCCACCATTAAGCACAAGTTTGTGGCCTCCTCTTCTGGTTCTATTTCTGAAGTGTCCGAAGCTTAATCTGCCCAGAATACTTTCTAAAATCTCTTCTTGCCCTTCTTCACATTGGTTTTCTCCTTAACTTTCTTCTTGCTAGGATTAGCTTTGAGATTTGGGCAATAAGTCTTGATGTGTCCAGGTTTCCTGCATTCATAGCAAATTACTTCATTAGAAGTTTTAGCATTTTTGTGGAACTTACCCTTATTTTATTGCTGACATCTCCTCTGCTTCCTCTTAAGAAAACTTTTGAATTGCCTTGTCATTAAGGCAATATCATCTTCATCCTCAGGCTGAGACAGATCACTTTCTGAGTCATCCACTTTCAATGCTATATTCTTTTCCTTCCACCTGTCACATACATCAATCTATCTTTGAGTCACAAATTACTTGTAAGCAGTTAATGATCCAAGAAGATTATCAATAGAATAAATATTTAAATCTTTTGATTTGATTATACCAGTTATCTTTGCATCATAAGTAGTAGGCAAATAATGAAATTTTTTTTTACTTTTTCAGCATTCGTTAATTCCCTACCTAAAGTATGCAATGAGGTGACTATCTGTATAAAGTGAGTATACATGTCAGTTATTGACTCGTTGGGTTTCATGCAAAAAAAATTATAATCATGTAATAAAATATTCAACCCAGATTATTTCACCTCATTTGTTCTTTCATAAGTAATGCAAAGTCTTTCCCATATTTTTTTGCCACTTCTACAAGTTGAGACACACATATAGTCTTCAAATTTAAGTACACAGAAAAAACTATTTAAATATTTGGCATTCAACTGTGCAAGTTATTTCTCCTCTAATGTTCATTCAGTAAATGGGGTCTAAACCCTAATTCCTTCAACAATTCTAGTGGGACTATTATTGTTGAAATCCAGGATCCCGAGCACTTAATTTTGATGGTGACAACTAATACTTACCGAATCCATATGGACTTCCTTAAGATTACAAATGTTTATCCTTGTATAAGAGCACTAACATTTCAGGTCAGATGCACACTGCTCAAGGTTGCTGGAGACTCAAACCGGGTAGAATAGGATGTTAAAAATTCTATAATTTTTAATTTCTTTATTTTTTATTTTTTGAGTCTGCCACAGAAGCATGTATGTGAAAGGAGCAACCATGCACACACATAGAGGGAGATTTATTTTCATGTTTAAAACTTTTTTTAAAAAATATCGTACTGTACAATTTTAAATCGTACTATACAATTAATCAATAATACTCAGGCTAACGATTATTTTTCAGATGATTATCTTTGTAATCTAATTGTACCGTACGATCGTTATCGTACTGTACGATGAGATTCAATTGAAAAACCCTAGCCGCTAGAATAAGTTTGGTAGGTTTATAATTTTGATTTTTTGAACTATTCGTACTGTATGATCCAGATCGAACGGTATGATTGATTGCATACTTACCAAAATTATCTCTCGTGATCAGGAAATAAATGTTGGTTTCTTATTTAAAGTAGATCGTACTGTATGATAATATATCATACCATACGATAAATAGAGACGATTTCATTCATCCCTTCAATCATACCAGACGAAACCAAAGTTTTTTGTTCTATTTGGCCTGGACGATATTCGTATCGTACATGACGATAGCCTGAAATGAACTAATCGTACTGCACGACTAGTGGAGTGCTGGACGAGTGATAGAGATGAATTCTATCATCACAGGGATCGTCCCACAGATCAACCTGTATGAACAACAGAAATCAACATGATTCTCCTGTACGATATACAGATCGTACAGTACGATATGTATAAAATTTGAGAATTGTTTATTTGTGCTCGTACTGGATGAAGATGTATTTGAACTTATCGTACTGTACGATGATATATCGTACTGTACGAACAGAGACGCAAAAGTTGAAATTTTTAGGGTTTTTTGAAGCCTGATATAAAAATAACTTAAAATTTTTTATGTGAAGTGGTTGGTCTGTCTTCTTGTTGTGAGAGGCATTGAGAGAGGAAGGGATTCTTGAAGGAGAAGTTTTTCTTCGGAGAGATCCAGGGCTTGTGAGAGGAAGGTGAAGGTGAGCTTGACCATGAGGGAGAAGGAGTGTGAGGGGATCACACAGTGCTCTAAGCTAGCTGCATGCTTTGCTCCTCTTGTGGCTTTGGGGAGTCTTCAGAAAGTTTTCTAGGGAAGAGAGGCTTCAAGATCAACATCGTCAAGGTACTCTGCCGTCTCCAGGAGGGAGAAAAAGGAGAAGGTCCACTTCCATTACCATGAGGGTGACATAGCGGTTGGTATTCTGCCACACCGGGGAAGGTGAAAGTGAGTCTTGTAAAGGCTTCTCCACCTTGTTGTGGGAGCAAAAGGAGAGTCAACTTTTAGTAGTGCAAATCCCGGAGTGGAGGACTCCGAGGAGTGGACGTAGGTCAAGTGACCGAACCACTATAAAAATCTCTGGTGTGCTTTTTCCATTTTTACTGCACTTTACTTTTCATGCATTTTATTTACTGCTCTTAATTATTTGGTGAAAAGTTTGATTTAGATTTTTGATTGTGAAATTTGCAAATGTGTCACCAATATCGTTGTTGTGAACGAACTACTAGCTTCCGCATTCTATTTGTTAGATTGTTATTTTTAAAAAAATAAATAAATAACAAAAATAGAACTCCTGTTTAGGTTTAACTTTTTAAAATACCAATTCACCACCCCTCTTGGCAAATCTCTGACTTTCAAGTGGTATCAGAGCGGGGTTTCAAAATAGTGTTTTAGAAAACCTAGAAACGTAAGATCCATGGCTCAATTTGGTAACCATAACACTGCGAAGGGTTATTCTATAACTCGTCCACCTTTATTTGACAATATACCGTTTAATTTCTGAAAAATACGCATGTCTTCATTTCTACAGTCTCTAGACTATCGCATGTGGATGTTGGTTCAAGAAGGTTATTCTGCACCATTTTGTATGTTGAATGGAGTTAAAACTGAATTAGCTTTTAATGATTGGAGCAATGAGGATAAAGAATTTGCACAGTTAAACGCTAAATGCTTAAATTGTTTCTTTTGTGCATTAAAATAAGAAGATTATATGCAAGTGTCTACCTGTACTACTGGTAATGAAATTTGGGACAAACTGTGTATCACATACGAAGGAACTAGTGAGGTCAAATAATCTACGCTAAACATACTGTTACATAATTACGAACTATTCCGCATGAAACCAAGTAAAACTATCTCTGAAATGTACACTAGATTCACCCAGATAGTGACCTCTTTGCATGCTTTAGGGAGAGAGTTGTCTAACTCAGAGAAAGTGAACAAAATATTACGATGTTTGCCTAGTTCGTAGGAAGCTAAAATTACTGTAATAATTGAGTCAAAAGATTTAAATGTTTATTTGATTGACAACTTGCTTAGGTCACTCATTGCCTATGAGCAAGGAGTGAGTCAACGACAAAGTGATGCAGGTGAAAAGAAGAAGGAGCGAACGATGGCCTTAAAAGCGAACAATTCTGAAAGTGACAGCTCTGCAGCAGAGGAAGATGACGACATAGCCTTGATGACTCGCTAGTTCAAGAATTTTCTAAAATAAAAGCAACGCCGTCATCAAAGCAATTGGAACAAAGGTAAAAGCTCAAAGAATACTAAAGTTGCATCTGACACAATTTGCTTTGAATGCAGGAAACCCGGTCATCTCCGAGCTGATTGCCCCAATGTTAAGACTCAATAATCCAAAGAAAGGGCGAGGAAAGGCCAAAGTTCAGAAAGGGTAAGTCTAAGACACAAAAAGCATTTTGGGCCGACTCTACCTCAGAATCATCAGAAGAAGAAGCAGAGGAGGAGGTAACAAATTTATGTCTTATGGCTAATGATAATCTTAATCAATCAGATCAAGATGAGGTATGTCAACTTTCGTATGATGAGCTATTGATTATTTCTGAAAAAAATACATGATTCGTATAGAAAGTTAAAGAAAAAGTATGTTAGTCTTAACACTGAGTTAAGTACTTTACAAAAGGAGCATGCTAGTGTAGTAAAGGATTTTCTGACTTGGATAAAGATCATAAGTCTCTGCTTGATGAATTTGATGTATAAAACAAGAAGCATATTGAGATACCCACTGCACATGATACCTTAAAATCATCACATGTTGAACTAGAGAATGCATTTAAGGAACAAGAAGAACTTGAAGAGGAACTAGATAGGAGTGAGCATACATTGAGATTTGAATATGCAAGCCTTAACCAAGAGAATAAATTTTTAAATGAAAAACTTCATGCATTCAAAAATAATAAAACACCTCCCACGTTTGCTGAGTTTTTTCAGCCTCCACCACGTGAACCATCTCATTCAAAACCAGCACAACATGCATTATCCAAACCCAGAAATATGCACTACCACCCCCATAGATTAGTGAACCCATTTCCTGGTGCTAGATGTTATTCTTGTGGCATGCTAGGTCACATAGCCCGCACGTGCACAATTCACCATAGGATACATCTAGTGTGGAGACCTAAGCTGCATTCATCACATCATAACATGCATACATTTCATCCATACAAGCATAAGGTGGAACCCAAACTCACTTGGTTTCCCAAAACTAACCTGTGATTGAAATTGTTGGGATGCTCTCATAAAAGACCTAATGAGAGCATGTGGTACCTGGACAGTGGCTGCTCGAGACACATGACTGGAGACATGAAGCAGTTCGTGACACTGGAGGCCAGGTCAGGAGGCAAGGTAACTTTGGGAGACAACACCACCAGAAAAGTGGTGGGCTCAGGTATTATTGGAAACTCTAAGAATTTGATAATTGAAAATGTATTGTTAGTTAATGGTTTATATGGAGTGTAATTTTAGTAATAATAGACCTAGTGAGGGCATTGTAACTTTGGCCGATCAAGTCATTAATAAGAGTACACGTTTTAGATATCTTGGATCTATTGTTCAGAGTGATGGTGATATAGATGGGGATATTATCAGCAGAATCCAAGTTGGATGGTTGAAGTGGAGGAATGCATCGGGCTTATTGTGTGATAGAAAAGTACCCCTCAAACTTAAGGAAAAATTCTATAAGATGGTGGTGAGACCTGCAATGCTTTATGGTGCTGAATGTTGGCCATTAAAAGAGAAGCATAATTCTAAGTTAAGTGTTGCAGAGATGAGGATGCTTAGGTGGATGAGTGGTTACCCTTAGAGATAGGATACGAAATGAGCATATTCGTGAAAAGGTTGGAGTAGCTCTAGTGGAAGATAAGATTAGAGAGAGTCGCCTTAGATGGTTTGGTCACGTAAAACGGCGGCCTCCCGATGACCCGGTTAGGAAAGTAGAGGTCTTAGATTTGACTTATATTAAGAAAGGTAGAGGTAGACCTAAAAAGGCTTGGTTAGAAAATATTATAAATGATCTTTCTTTATTAGATTTAAACGAGAATTTGACTTTTAATAGGACACAATGGAGAAAAAGGATTCATGTAGCCGACCCCACGTAGTGGGATAAAGGCTTGTTGTTGTTGTTGTTGTTGTAGTTGATGGTTTAAAGCATAACCTTTTAAGTATTAGTCAACTATATGATAAGGGCTTTGACATTAAGTTTCTGTCTAACAAATACATGATTAGCTTAAATGGTACACTTGTATTAGAAGGAAAACGCATAAATAATATCTACATGTTAGATTTAAACTACATTGAAAACTCAAACTCTTTGTGTTTGAAAACAATAGCTGATGACTCTTGGTTATGGCATAGGAGACTATGCCGTGCTAGTATGAAAACACTCAAGAACATCACTCAGAAAGACTTAGTTAGAGGCATACCTAAGTTAGACTTTACCAAGGACCATCTATATGATGTCTGCCAATGAGGAAAATAGGTGAAATCATCATTTCATTTAATTAAGGACATCAACACCACTAGGCCTCTAGAAATTCTACACATGGACCTATTTGGACCTGTTAGTACCGCTTACCGAGGAGGAAAATCTTATGGATTTGTAATAGTGGATGACTTCTCTAGGTTTACTTGGGTGAAATTTTTAGCACATAAGAGTGAGTCATTTAAAGAGTTTAGAACTTTCTCCACTTGGATTCAAAGAAAATTAGGATGTGAAATTAATACAGTTCATAGTGATCATAGTGGAGAATTTGAGAATGATAAGTTTGAATCGTTTTGTAAAGATATTGGAATAGAACATAATTTCTCTGCCCCTAGAACTCCTCAGCAAAATGGAATAGCAGAAAGAAAGAATAGAATTTTAGTTGAAGCTGCTAGAGTTATGTTAGCTGAATACACTCTTCCTAGATATTTTTGGGCAGAAGTAGTGAATACTGCGTGCTATGTTCTAAATAGGATAAATGTTAGATCCAAACTTAATAAGACACCCTATGAGTTGCTTAAGGGTAGGACACCCAATCTTTCCCACATACACGTTTTTGGTTGCAAATGTTTCATCTTAATCAATGGCAAGTCACCCTTAGGAAAGTTCAATCCTAAATCTGATTAAGGGGTTTTCCTAGGCTACTCATCTGTAGGTAAAGCCTATAGAATCTTGAATAAGAGGACCCTAGTAATAGAAGAGTCTACCCATGTGGTATTTGATGAATCCAATAAGACCTCTGAATCTAGTCATGAAGAAGAAGAAGTTGAGATTATACGGGGAGTAGAAACCATTATCATAGAGACTATAGCGGAACCTTAGGAACAACTGCCTAGAGATTGGAAATATTCTTCTAGTCATCCTAAAGAACAGATCTTAGGAGACCCATTAAAAGGTGTAAAAACTAGGCATGGTCTTAGGAAAGAGGTTAGTCATTCTGCATTTATACCTATGATTGAACCCACGAATATAGATCAAGCCTTAGGAGATGAATTTTGGATCCTAGCAATGCAAGAAGAGTTGAACCAATTCGTTAGGAATGATGTATGGGAATTAGTCAAAATACCTAAAGAACAAAGCATGGTTGGAACTAAGTGGGTCTTTAAAAATAAGATGAATGACTCTAGAATAGTAGTGAGAAATAAGGCTAGATTAGTAGTAAAGGGTTACAACCAAATTGAGGGAATAGATTTTGAAGAAACCTTTGTACCCATGGCCAGACTAGAAGCCATTAGAGTACTCTTAGCTTCTCTAAATGGGGTAATCAAAGATGATGCTATGTTGAACAACCCCCAGGATTTGAAAACTCATAATTTCCAAATCATGTGTTTAAGTTGAAAAAGGCACTATATGGACTAAAGCAAGCACCAAGAGCCTGGTATGAAAGACTTAGTACATTCCTACTAGATAGGGGTTTTGTTAAGGGTAGTGTGGACACCACCTTATTCTTGAAAAAGTTAGGAGATGCGATACTCATTGTTCAGATCTATGTAGATGACATCTTGTTCGAATCTTCAGAGAAAATCTTATGTGATGAATTTTCAAAAATAATGAGTGATGAGTTTGAAATGAGCATAATGGGAGAACTTAATTACTTCCTTGGATTTAGTGTAAGACAGATGGAAGGTGGAACGTTCCTTAGCCAAACTAAGTACATCAAAGATATTCTTAAAAAGTACGAAATAGAAAATGCTAAGGCCATGAATTCTCCCATGAGCTCCAACATTCAATTGGATAAAGATTCAAATGGGAAGTCAATAGATTAGAAGAAGTATAGGAGAATAATAGGATCACTTCTCTACTTAACTGCCAGTAGACCGGATATAATATTTAGTGTGTGTCTCTGTGCTCGATTTCAAGCAGATCCAAAAGAATCCCACATAACTGCTGTCAAAAGAATTCTTAGATATCTACTAGGCACCCCAAACTTAGGAATTTGGTATCCAAGACACAGCACTATATTTAAAATCTTAGGATACTCAGATTCGAATTTTGCAGGATGTAGGGTAGATAGAAAAAGTACCTCTGGTACCTGTCAATTCATTAGACAATCGTTAGTGTCTTGGTCCAGTAGAAAATAGAATTCGGTAGCCCTCTCAACAGGTGAAGCAGAATGCATAGCGGTAGGAAGTTATGTTGCACAAGTCCTTTGGTTAAAACAATAACTTTTAGATCATGGACTACCTATAGGAACCATCCGAATAATGTGTCACAACACTAGTGTAATTTGTATATCTAAAAATCCAATTCAGTGCTCTTGAACAAAGCATATAGATATTAGACATCACTTCATAACAGATCATGTAGCCAAAGGAGATATTGAACTACATCACATTGTGACTGGAGATCAATTGGATGACATTTTTATAAAATTGTTAACTTATGACACCTTTAGTACCCTGAGAATAAAATAAGGTGTCATAGACATTCAAGCTTAAAACAATTATAAAAAAAAATTATTTGTGTTTTTATTTTTGTTTGATTAAAAATTATTACAAAAAAAGCAAGACTTTCCTGATCCTCTCACATTCACCTTGTTGATTCCTCAAACTTGAATTTCTATGCACATCGTACTGTACGATCCCATATCGTACTGTACGATTATCCCAAAATCACTCAAATCTTAGCTGTCCACTCCCATTCACAGTCCAGATCTCTCCTGGTTTGCACATATCGTACTGTACGACTCACCACTCATACTGTACGATACACATTATTGGTCATCGGATTGTACAAACACCACATCATACTGTACAATCCACGTGTCAATATGGATTGGGACAAATTTAAGCTCGGCCGATATGAAAATTATTGCCCTTCATACTGTACGAACACTTATTCGTACTGTACGATTCATTTTGTCAAAAGTCGTTCAGACGACTTCTCGGGACGAACGCCTCTCACTCACGTTCGTCCAGTACAATTCTGATCGTACTGTATAATTTGACTCTCTTTTTCTGAACAGTCATCCAAATGACATAATTGCACCTATCGTACTGTACGATCCTCAATCGTACTGTACGATACTTCCAAAATTCTATAAATTGGAGGCCTTCTTTAGTTAAAATGACTCATTCCTCTTCCAAATTTCTCACTTTCTCCATCCACTTCTTCAACAATGTCTGGTGCAAGCAAGCGCGGCCGAATGATCGTAGGGAGCTCTTCCTCCTCTCGGCGATTTGATGATCGCTTTCTCTCCATAGCAGACGAGAAAGCATATAATAAACTCAAAGAAGCCAAAATTACCCCATCTCGAATGTTGAATCAAGCTGCTCTGAACTTCAAGGTGATGAACCTTTTCGCCTCCACCACTCTTCAATTCCTGTTGACTCTAGTGTTTCCCTTCCACTTCGAACTACTTTTTGAATTTCTTGCAAATATAAAACTCGACCTAGAGAACACCACCTTCACTTCCTATGTCTGCAAACAACATGTCGTTATCACCATCAATGACATAGCTGCACACATTGGGCTATCCACTGAAGGCTCTCATCCCTAATCTATGATCTCACATGATTATGATTGGACCTCAGTTAACATGACCCTTAGAAGTGTCCCATCCAATCAACACCTGCCCCTTGTCCAAACCCTGAATCAAAATGCACGCATTATCCAACATGTTCTTCGCACGTCCATTATACCTAAAGCTGGAGGCCGCATCCATATTACTCCACTGCTGTCTGTGGTCACTTACCTAATAATGTCTGGAACCAAATTCAATGAAGCCCAAATGATTTTTGATTATATCCATACCCTGTCTGAGTTCCGTTATCCCGGTGCCCGCCGAAAACTAAACCTTACGTTAGGACATGTCATAGGCTACATATTAGATGCTAAGTATCAAATTCATTATCCTTTACCTCCAGATTATCTTCCTATCTTCTACTCAGATGCCTCTTTTCATATCTTATTCCATCAGGGAGCCGCTCACGCCGATCCCAATTTTGATGAAGAAGAGGCTGCTGCTCCTGCCGACGCACCTCCACCACCACCAATACACCCGCATGGTCCTGCTCATCTTGACTACCCTCACGATGACATCATTCAACGCCTTGATTGATTGGAGACTAGGCTAGATTCCCATGTTGCTCAATAACATCAAGAATATGAAAGTGATATGAAATGGTTTAGGGAGCGCTTTACCTCCATCGATCACTAGTTTACGTCCCTCCATCAGTACTTTCAACTGCTTCCATGACCTCCACCACCACCTCCGGATCAGGATCCCGAATTTTGAATATTTCAGTGGCTTATGTTGTATTTTTTTCTTTTCTAGTTTCTTGTCATTGTAGTTGCTTGTTTGTTCTTCCCTTTTTGGTGCTATCAAAAGGGGGAGATGTTTCTGTGTTGTTCTATTTTTACTATTAATAATATTAGTTATTTATGTTTTCTCTTCCGTTCATATTATATGTTACTTGTCCTCTTGTTATGCTTATTCTATAGGTTATGATAATTAAAAAAAAAATTTCTCTACTACTACTTAAAAAAAAATTTATTAATTAAGTTATCCTTCTGAGGGGGAACTCAGGAAGACATGACAACTGTGGCCAGAAAATATTATTTGACACCATCAAAAAGGGGGAGATTATTGAAATCAAGGATCCCGAGCACTTGATTTTGATGGTGACAACTAATACTTACTGAATCCATATGGACTTCCTTAAGATTACAAATGTTTATCCTTGTATATGAGCACTAACATTTCAGGTCAGATGCACACTGCTCAAGGTTGCTGGAGACTCAAACCGGGTAGAATAGGATGTTGAAAATTTGGTAATATTTAATTTCTTTATGTATATTCAAGGTTGCTGGAGACTCAAACTATGTACACACAGAGGGGGAGATTTGTTTTCATGTTTAAAATTTTTTTAAAAAAATATCATACTGTACGATTTTAAATCGTAATGTACGATTAATCAATAATACTTAGGCTAATGGCTATTTTTCAGATGATTATCTTTGTAATCTAATCGTACTATATGATCATTATTGTACTGTACGATGAGATTCAATTGAAAAACCCTAGCCGCCATAATAAGTTTGGTAAGTTTATAATTTTAATTTTTTGAACTATTCGTACTATACGATCCAGATCATACGTTACGATTAATTGAATACTTACCAAAATTATCTCCCGTAATCAGGAAATAAACGCTGGTTTCTTATTTAAAGTAGATCGTACTGAAAGTTCGATAGGGATGTTAAGCCCTAGTGAACTAGTCCCGAGGCTAACCAAGAGGGGGGGTGAATTGGTTATTTAAAAATTTCACGATAACAATGAAAATCTTTTTATAACGTGCAGCGGAAACGAATTAAAACAATGATAAAAAGATCAACCACAGATATTCACCCATGCAGTTAATATCAGAAAAGTAAAGTGCAAAATTGAATCAGAAAAGCAAACCAGATTTTATAGTGGTTCGGTCAACTTGACCTACGTCCACTCCCCGGAGCCTCCCCTCCGGGTATTGCACTAAACAAAAGTGTCTCTCCTTTTGCTCCCACAGCAAGGCGGAGAAGCCTGTACAAAAACCTCCTTTTCACCACACGGTGAGGCAGAGAACCCGACCTCCTTTCGCTTCCTCCTGAAGCAGGCAGAGAACCTTCAAACTCCTTTCGCTTCCTCCTGAAGCAGGCAGAGAACCTTCGAACTCCTTTTGCTTCCACCTGATACGGGAAGAGAACCCCGGATCTTCTTGCGAACGATCCTCCCACGACGAACACCTACTAGACGAAAGACGACGAGCGGAGAAGACGACTCTGATCCGTGCTCGGAGCAACCTTAGTGAATCCCTCACTAACTCCCCCTCACAAGATCTTCTCTCTCTCTCCCAACTCTCTCTCTCCCAACTCTCTCTCTCTCTCTAGGGTTTCTCAGGGAAGGAAGGCAGCAAAAGATTTTTCCAAAAATTGGAAAAAGTTCTTTTAAAGGAGGGCTTAAAATTTGCCCTAAATCTCAACTGGTCGGCCAAGATCGTCCAGGACGATCGGTAGATCGTCCTGTACGATCAGTTCAAATTCAGCTGTTTCAGCCTGGACGATTAGGCTCTTCTGGACGATCAGTAGAAAAAGTTGTTCATATCGTCCCGTACGATCCTGCGATCATCCGGTACGATTAGTGCAAATTGAGGGAAATCGTCCAGAAGACAATTTGGGTCGTCCAGAGAAATCTGTGCTGGACGACCAAAAAATGACTTGATCGTCCCGGACGATAGGGCCATCATCCGGTACGATTAGTTCAAAAAGGCCCCAAATCATCTTGAACACAGTTCGGGTCGTACAGCTGAAATGTACTAAACGATCATGATCGTCCGGGACGATCCTGCGATCGTCCAGGATGATATGATCGTATCAACCAAAAAATAAATTGCTTTCCTTAATTACCAGATTAAATTAGGCATGATTGTACTGGATCGTCCGGGCCGATACACGTATCGTCCGGGACGATCAGACCAAGCATCTAAAAATAAGAACTTGCCTAACTTGATCTGGCGGCTGAGAATTTTTGATTTTGGGCATATCGTCCCGTACGATCCGGAGATCGTCTAGGACGATCGGCTCAATCAGACCCTCTTAACTTAGTCGCTCTAATTAGGGTTTCTGTTTTAACTGGATCGTCCAGGACGATGTGGAGATCGTCCAGGATGATCTGAACAAAAATTTTAACAGAAACTCTAATTCACTCAATCTCTCTCCCTGAGTGTGTGTGTGCAAGGTTACTTAGCTAGCGAATCAGTTACATTACAATTGACTCAATAAAAAGAAAAATCATACATTTGACACACTTGGACCTGATCTTGAGTTGGCTTGAGTGGCTCCCGGTCTTTTGTGCCTGAAACAGATTAGCCAAGCAAAATACACTGGAAACATGTTTGTCATCATCAAAACCAGATTTGCAACAATCTCCCCCTTTTTGATGATGGCAAACATTTGTAAAGTAGTCTGAAAATAAAAATAAACTAGAAGATCAAACAAACAAACATTTTTTAAATTTTTATTTAACAATTAGCATAATACAGGAACCATGACTCATAAAACAGAAACAGGCACGCTACAACTAATTCCCCCTTTTGACATCACAAAAAGGAGGAGGGAAAAAAAATATAACACGGAAAGAAAACATGAAATAAAACACAAATAGAACAACTACACGACAGAAAACTAAAACTGAGGCGGATCCTGATCGGAAGAAGGAGGTGGCGGTGGAGGGTAGAAGTAATGGTGAATGGCCTGAAAGTGAGCTCCAAACCAGGCCATGTCCTGGTCGTGCTTCTGCTGCTGCTGCGCAGCATAGTTCGCGAAGCGTTGGATGTCCTCGTTGTGCTGCTGCTCCCGAGCAACCACGTAGGAGTCAAAACGGGCCTCCCACTGGTCGAAGCGCTGCACCAGGTGGTCAAGGGGAGAGGGAATGCGAAGGGGTGCAGGTGCCTCTGGTGCAGCAGGAACTGGAGCAGCCTCTTCCTCTTCTTCCTCAACATCCGGGGTAGGCTCCAGATGTAGGCGGGTGCTGTGTAGGACGTGGAATGAGTTGTTTGTGAAGAAGGAAGGAGGGACATTAGGAGGGACAGGATACTGAAGGTCATATTTTGTCTCTAAGGCATAGTGAATAAGATGACCTAAAGCTAAATTTCGGCGACGCCTGTGGCCCGGATCTCTAATGGTGGTGAGGTGTTCTATGTATCGGATGATCAGATCAGAGGCATTAAATTCTCGACGGGCCATGATGTAGTAGGTGGTTAAGGACAGGACCGGGGTAATGTGAATTCGATCCCCCGCCTTTGGAATGACGGAGGAACGAAGGACGTGCTGAATGGTCCGGGCGTCCTTGAGAAGGGAAGTGCAAGCATTATCGTGATAGGGTGCGTTGGTATTGCGAAGGAAGTGATTGGCGACACTCTAATCATAGTCAGGATCAGTGATAAGCTTGTGAATTTTGTCGCCAGTGACAGACAAGTTGAGGATATTGTGAAAATCGTGTGTCGTGAGTTACACGGGGCGTTGATTTACGTAGGATCGAAGAGTGGAATAGTCCGCAGAAATGCGCAAGTTGGCAAAGAAGATTCGAAGGAGTTCCAGATTGAAGGGAAAGGCTAAGGTCAGAATGAAGGTGAGGGAGGTGTGTGCGAACAAATCTAAGATGGGATATGTGAGAGTGCGGGGATTGACAATCTTGGAGTGTGTGATCCCCACATTATGATAGCATTCGAAAGCCACCTGATCGGTGGCATTCGGGAAGCGAGGATCGACATGTCCCCGGGACGAACTGGCCCCCTTTTGATGAGATCTTTTGCCACCAGCCATTAGGAACCCAAAGAGGAGGAAAGGAGAAGGAAAGTGGAGGAAAAACGATGTGAAAAACATGAAGAAAATTACTGTTTAAATAGAAAACGGACTAATCGTCCCGTACGATCGTGTGATCGTCCGGGACGATGTGGTCATTTATGACGTCCTGGACGATTGGTCAAAAAGGCGGTCCGATCGTCCAGGACGATTAGACACAGGCGATCGTCCCGAGGAGTCAGGCTGGACGACCGTTGATGAAAAGTATCGTCCAGGACGATTAGGTGGATCATCCGGGACGATATGCAATAAATATGTCGGACGGGCCGAATTCCAATCGTCCAGCGGCTGACATGTGGATCGTCCAGGACGATGAGGTGGATCGTCTAGGACGATGGGAAATAATTGGTGCAATGTCAGCCGTTTGATCAGATCAGGAAGATATGGATCATATCGTCCAGGACGATGTAAGGATCGTCCAGGACGATCACCAATAATTGGGATAGTTTCAGCAGCAAGAGCAGTGGGTATGATTTTGAATGAATCGTCCAGGATGATTTTTGGATCGTCCAGGACAAAGAGGATCGTCCAGGACGATCGGTGTATCGTCCAGGACGATGTGAAGAAAAGAAGAAAAGGATGAAGGATGAAGATGATCGATCAGGATCCCAAAAACACAACCATGAAATCAAAATTACAAAAGACGAATAAAACTGACCGCAAAAACACATAGAAGCATTTTTTTTTAATTAAGCTCTTCGAGAAAATCAGAATTTTTTTTTTCTTGAATTTAGATTCGAAAACCAATGACAGGACGATTGATAGCGCTGAAATCCAGAAAAGGTTGGAAATAATCAACGTTCGTAGCTCCGACCCCGGGCACCTTATCGATGCAAACCTCTTTCAAAACAAAAATTCGATTCAGAATAAAAGATATTAGATTTGAAAAGAAATCTTTTCAAGCCTCGTTCCAGAAAAATATCTGATATAATAGTGTTACAAAGTAAAAAATCAGAAATCAGGATTTTCAAGACTCAAGCTTTTGAAAATATTAAGTGGCGCACAGATTTTTCTAAGACATTTAATAATCTGAAAAGGAAGAAAGCTTGGTTTGGGCTCATTTTGTGCCTCTTTTTCAAATTGGTTGGCGATTTGCACATCTTTTGATTTTTGATACACTTTGTGTATCCAATTTGGCAATTTCACATCTTTTCAGTTTTGGGCTCATTTTATGCCTCTTTTTCAAATTATCTGGCGCACTGCGCATCTTTTATAAGTTTTCTCCTTTTTATAATCATTAAAGAGTCTCAGCTGTGAGATTATCTTCCAGACATAGGAGATGACTCTCCGCAGTAAGGAAGAACGATTCACAAAACAAAAGCCATACAACATATGATAAATGCAATCACTTGATTTTGAAAATCAAACTAATAACTCAAGACTTTAAAAAACACTATTGATATTAGGCAGATTACTGTAAGAAGATAAAATAATCTCTATTTCAAAAACTAATATTTTAATTTTGAAGAGGATTTTTATTCAAAAGAAACTACACACCAGTAAAGGAGTTAGAGGAAGAGAAACAATTATCAATGTTTCTTCCCTTTAACGGATTCAGCAAAGTCAATCACTGCTTACCAGCTTCTAAACCAAAACAAGGTAAAAAAACTCCCAGTCAAAAATTCAGATCATTAGAAGTAGTGAGCGGTGATCAGATCTTGAAAAGCATAAAACAGTAAGTGCAAGATAAGAACCAGTAAATAAAAACAGGTAGAAGATCACAGCAAAGTAAATACTCAAATCAAACTAATAGTAAAGCTAACACAGAAATCAGCAGAAGAAATAAAATTAACTGAAAGCAAATAATCCAACCAAAAACAAACTAACAGAAATCAGAAATCAGAATACCAAAACTAACTAACAGAAATCAGCAATCAGAATACCAAAACTAACTAATAGAAATCAGAATACCAATCAGAACAATCATAAATTAGCAGTCATCAGAATCAAGCATTTATATCAATCACTCCTAATCTAGTTCTCAAAATGTTGAATGAGTCAAAGGCCAGTGGTTTAGTGAATATGTCAGCCAGTTGATTTTCAGTTGCTACGTGGTGTAGCTCAATGTCCCCTTTTGTAACATGGTCCCTAATGAAGTGATGCCTAATATCAATGTGTTTGGTCCTAAAATGTTGGATTGGATTCTTAGAGATACAGATGGAACTAGTATTATCACACAGAATAGAAATTGTGCCAACAGGTACTCCTAAATCCAAGACTTGTTGCTTCAACCAAAGAACTTGGGCCACACAACTTCCTAAGGCAATGTACTCAGCTTCAGCAGTGGAAAGTGTAACTGAGTTCTATTTTCTACTGGACCAGGAGACTAACGACTGTCCTATGAATTGACAAGTCCCAGAAGTACTCTTCCTATCCACCCTACACCCCGTAAAATTAGAATCAGAATATCCAATGATCTCAAAAGAGGTGTTGTGCCTAGGGTACCAAATTCCTAGGTTTGGAGTTCCTAAAAGATATCTAAGAATTCTCTTAACAGCAGTCAGGTGGGACTCTTTAGGATCAGCCTGAAACCTAGCACAAAGACAGACACTAAACATGATATCAGGTCGGCTAGCAGTCAGGTAAAGCAGTGAACCTATTATCCCTCTATTCTTCTTCTGATCAACAGATTTTTTATTTGAATCCTTATCTAACTGAACTGAGGAGGGCATGAGAGTATTGATTGGCTTGGCTTTGTCCATTTCATATTTCTTCAAAATGTCCTTAGTGTATTTTGATTGATTGAGAAAGGTTCCATCATCCGTTTGCCTTATGCTAAACCCCAAAAAGTAGGACAATTCTCCCATCATACTCATCTCAAACTCCTTACTCATCGTTTTAGAAAACTCTTCACATAAATATTTATCAGAAGATCCAAAAATTATATCATCAACATAGATCTGGACAGTGAGTAAGTCATCCCCTAATCTCCTCAGAAAAAGGGTGGTGTCTACGCTCCCCTTAACAAACTCTCTTTCTAACAGGAATGTGCTAAGCCTCTCATACCAAGCTCTGGGTGCCTGTTTCAATCCATATAAGGCCTTTTTTAATTTATAGACATGACTTGGATATTGGGAACTCTCAAAACCTTGGGGTTGTTCTACAAAAACATCTACTTTAATTACCCCATTTAAAAAGGCACTCTTAACATCCATTTGAAACAGCTTAAATCCCTTATAACAGGCAAAGGCTAGTAGCACTCTAATGGCTTCCAATCTAGCTACAGGGGCAAAAGTCTCCTCAAAATCAATCCCTTCTATCCGATTATACCCCTTAGCCACCAATCTTACCTTATTTCTCACCACCACACCAGAATCATTCATCGTATTCTTAAAGACCCACTTGGTTCCCACAATACTTTGATTTTTAGGTCTTTCTACTAACTCCCAAACATCATTCCTTACAAATTGATTCAATTCTTCCTGCATAGCTAAAATCCAAAATTCATCCGATAGGGCTTGATTGATGTTGGTGGGTTCAGTCATTGAGATAAAGGCAGAATGGTTTACTTCCTTCCTAAGTCCATGCCTAGTCCTAACACCTTCAGAAGGGTCTCCTAAGATCAGTTCTTTAGGATGACTTGAAGAATATCTCCAATCTCTAGGCAATTCTGTTTTAGGTTCTACCCTTTCCTCCAAATTTGTATTTCCAACTCCTTGGGTAACCTCAATAATCTCTTCATCTTCAACTTCAGATCTAGACTCCTTAGGATCAGATTCATCAAACACTACATGGGTTATTTCTTCCACCACCAAAGTCCTCCTATTGAACACCCTAAAGGATTTCCCCACACTTGAATATCCTAAGAACACTCCTTCATCAGATTTGGGGTCAAATTTTCCTAAGGGTGACTTCCCGTTGTTCAGAATGAAAACTTTACAGCCAAAGACATGGAGGTGGGACAGATTTGGAGTTCTACCCTTAATGATCTCATAAGGTGTCTTGTTCAGTTTGACTCTCACATTCACCCTATTCAGCACATAACAGGCAGTGTTCACCGCTTCAGCCCAAAAGTATTTTGGAAGTGAATACTCAGCAAGCATGGCTCTAGCGGCTTCCACTAAGGTCATGTTCTTCCTTTCAGCTACCCCGTTCTGCTGAGGGGTCCTAGGAGCTGAAAAATTGTGACTAATCCCATGATCCTCACAAAAGCTTCCAAACCTTTCATTTTCAAATTCCCCTCCGTGATCACTATGGATGGTAATAATCTCACATCCTAACTTCTTCTGAATCTAAGTAGAGAAGGATCTAAACTCATCAAATGACTCAGATTTATGTGACAAAAACTTAACCCAAGTGAACCTCGAATAATCATCTACAATCACAAAACCATAGACTCTCCCCCCTAAGCTCGCAGTGTTAATGGGTCCAAAGAGATCCATGTGAAGAACTTCTAAAGGTCTAGAGGTGCTAATGTCCTTAACAGAGTGAAAAGAGGACTAGACTTGCTTCCTCAACTGACAGGCATCACATAGGTGATCCTTAGTGAACTTAAGCTTGGGCACACCTCTAACTAAGTCCTTTTGGGTGACTCTCCTAAGGGTTTTCATACTAGCATGACACAATCTCCTATGCCATAACCAAGACTCATCAGCAACAGTTTTTAAGCAAATTGAATTATCAGATTTAATGCTACTTACATCCAGCTTGTAGACGTTGTTGATCCTTTGCCCCTACAAAACAACTTCATCATTTAAGCTTAAAATGCAGCCAGTGGGCAGGAATTTGATGCTGTATCCCTTGTCACAGAGTTGACTGATGCTCAGCAGGTTGTGTTTCAGTCCATCTACAAGTAAAACATTATCAATCATAAAGTTCTTTGAATCACCAATTATACCTGTGCCTACCACCTTCCTGGTGGTGTTATCTCCAAGTGTAACCTTGCCTCCAGCTCTGGCCTCCAGCGAAATGAACTGACTTGCATCCCCAGTAATATGTCTAGAACACCGCTGTCCAGATACCACATGCTCTCACGAGGTCTTGTGTGAGAGCACTCCAACAAAAGTATCAAACGTCAGTCTTAGGAACCCAAACAGATTTGGGTTTCTTCTTATGAAAAGAAGAATGCAATGCATGCGTGCTGTGCTGTGAAACAGGCAGTTTGGGTTTCCACACCCAATGTGTACTACGGTGAACAGTGCAGGTGTGAGAAATATGTCCTAACATGCCACATGAAAAACATCTAACACCAGGAAAAGGGTTAACTAATCTACGTGGATGATAATGCCTCTTCCTTGATGTATATGAAACATGCTTTGAAGAACTTGCAACAGATTTTTCAAAAGGTGGCGGTGCATAAAACTGTTCAAAAGTAGGCGGTGTTTTGTTCTTTTCAAAAGCACTGATCTTTACTTTCAAAAACTCATTTTCTTTTATTAAACTTGCAATTTCAACTTTCAAGGTTCCCTTGCTACTTTCTACTTCACATGCCATTGTATCTAATTCTTTAAAAGCTCTTTCTAAGTCCACATGCATAGTTTTCAATGAATCATGCAACAAGATGTTTAACCTAGACTGTTTGACTTCAGTTGTACCTTCGTATGTTATGCATAATCTATCACAGATTTCCTTTCCTGTTGTACAAGTAGAAACACGCATATAGTCTTCAGATTTTAAAGTACAAAAGAAATAGTTCAAGCATTTTGCATTTAACTGTGCTAAATCACGATCATCAAATGTCCAATCAGTAAAAGGCAGTTCAGTTTTCACATTGTTAATCAGTCTAAAAGGTGGTTCGTATCCGTCCTTAACTAACATCCACATGCGATAATCAATAGACTGTAGAAAAGTAGACATGCGTGTTTTCCAAAAATCAAAAGGAATATTATCAAACAATGATGGTCTTGTAATAGAATATCCTTCAGCAGTATTACGATTGTTACAGTTAGCCATGGATCAAATTCAAAAATTTTTAAACCTAAATTTTGAATCCCGCTCTGATACCACTTGAAAGTTCGATAGGGATGTTAAGCCCTAGTGAACTAGTCCCGAGGCTAACCAAGAGGTGGGGTGAATTGGTTATTTTAAAATTTCATGATAACAATGAAAATCTTTTTATAACGTGCAGCGGAAATGAATTAAAACAACGATAAAAAGATCAACCACGGATATTCACCCAAGACGTTAATATCAGAAGAGTAAAGTACAAAACTGAATTAGAAAAGTAAACCAGATTTTATAGTGGTTCGGTCAACTTGACCTACGTCCACTCCCCGGAGCCTCCCCTCCGGGTATTGCACTAAACAAAAGTGTCTCTCCTTTTGCTCCTACAGCAAGGCGGAGAAGTCTGTACAAAACCTCCTTTTCACCACACGGTGAGGCAGAGAACCCGACCTCCTTTCGCTTCCTCCTGAAGCAGGCAGAGAACCTTCGAACTCCTTTCGCTTCCTCCTGAAGCAGGCAGAGAACCTTCGAACTACTTTTACTTCCACCTGAAGCGGGCAGAGAACCCCGGATCTTCTTGCGAACGATCCTCCCACGACGAACACCGACTAGACGAAAGACGACGAGCGGAGAAGACGACTCTGATCCGTTCTCGGAGCAACCTTAGTGAATCCCTCACTAACTCCCCCTCACAAGATCTTCTCTCTCTCTCTAGGGTTTCTCAG
Source organism: Dendrobium chrysotoxum (assembly GCA_019925795.1). Classification (NCBI taxonomy): domain Eukaryota; kingdom Viridiplantae; phylum Streptophyta; class Magnoliopsida; order Asparagales; family Orchidaceae; genus Dendrobium; species Dendrobium chrysotoxum. The sequence goes on along the minus strand of CM034300.1, from coordinate 60,815,238 downwards.
GGAAGGAGGCAGCAAAAGATTTTTCCAAAAATTGGAAAAAGTTCTTTTAAAGGAGGGCTTAAAATTTGCCCCAAATCTTAACTGGTCGGCCAAGATCGTCCAGGACGATCGGTAGATCGTCCTGTAGGATCAGTTCAAATTCAGCTGTTTCTGCCTGGACGATTAGGCTCTTCTGGACGATCAATAGAAAAAATTGTTCATATCGTCCCTTACGATCCTGCGATCATCCTGTACGATTAGTGCAAATTGAGGGAAATCGTCCAGAAGACAGTTCAGGTCGTCCAGAGAAATCTGTGCTGGACGACCAAAAAATGACTTGATCGTCCCGGACGATAGGGTCATCGTCCGGTACGATTAGTTCAAAAAGGCCCCAAATCGTCCTGAACACAGTTCGGGTTGTACAGCTGAAATTTACTAAACGATCATGATCGTCTGGGACGATCCTGCGATCATCCAGGACGATATGATCGTATCAACCAAAAATAAATTGCTTTCCTTAATTACCAGATTAAATTAGGCATTATTGTACTGGATCGTCTGGGCCGATACACTTATCGTCCGGGACGATCAGACCAAGTATCTAAAAATAAGAACTTGCCTAACTTGATCTGGCGGCTGAGAATTTCTGATTTTGGGCATATCGTCCCGTACGATCCGGAGATCGTCCAGGACGATCGGCTCAATCAGACCCTCTTAACTTAGTCACCCTAATTAGGGTTTCTGTTTTAACTGGATCGTCCAGGACGATGTGGAGATCATCCAGAACGATCTGAACAGAAATTTTAACAGAAACTCTAATTCACTCAATCTCTCTCCCTGAGTGTGTGTGTGCAAGGTTACTTAGCTAGAGAATCAGTTACATTACAATTGACTCAATAAAAAGAAAAATCATACATTTGACACACTTGGACCCGATCTTGAGTTGGCTTGAGTGGCTCGCGGTCTTTTGTGCCTGAAACAGATTAGCCAAGCAAAACACACTGGAAACATGTTTGTCATCATCAAAACTAGATTTGTAACACGTACTGTATAATAATATATCATGCCACATGATAGACAGAGATGATTTAATTCGTCCCTTCGATCGTATCAGACAAAACCAAGGTTTTTTGTTCTATTCGACCTGGACGATATTTGTATCGTACAGGACGATAGCCTGAAATGAACTAATCGTACTGTACGACTAGTGGAGTGCTGGACGACTAACAGAGATGAATTTTTTCATCCCAGCGATCGTCCCACAGATCGTCCTATACGAACAGTAGAAATCAACATGATCGTCCTGTACAATATACAGATCGTACAGTATGATATGTATAAAATTTGAGAGCTGTTCATCTGTGCTCGTACTAGATGAAGCTGTATTTGAACTAATTGTACTGTATGATGATATATCGTACTGTACGAACAGAGATGCAAAAGTTGAAATTTTAAGGATTTTCTGAAGCATGATATAAAAACAACTTAAAATTTTTTATTTGTAGTGGTTGGTCTGTCTTCTTCCTGTGAGAGGCATTGAGAGAGGAAGGGACTCTTGAAGGAGAAGTTTTTCTTTGGAGAGATCCATGGCTTGTGAGAGGAAGGTGAAGGTGAGCTTGAGCGTGAGGGAGAAGGAGTGTGAGGGGATCACACGGTGGCTCTAAGCTAGCTGCATACTTAGCTCCTCTTATGGCTTTGGGGAGTCTTTGAAAAGTTCTCTAGGGAAGAGAAGCTTCAAGATCAACATTCTCAAGCTACTTTGCCATCTCCAGGAGGGAGAAAAAGGGGAAGGTCCGCTGCCGTCAGTAGGAGGGTGACATAGCGCTTGGTATTCCGCCACACCAGGGAAGGTGAAAGTGAGTCTTGTAAAGGCTTCTCCGCCTTACTGTGGGAGCAAAAGGAGAGTCAACTTTTAGTAGTGCAAATCCTGGAGTGGAGGACTCCGGGGAGTGGACGTAGGTCAAGTGACCGAACCACTATAAAAATCTCTGGTGTGCTTTTTCTATTTTTATCGCAGTTTACTTTTCAAGCATTTTATTTACTGCTCTTAATTATTTGGTGAAAAGTTTGATTTAGATTGTTGATTGTGAAATTTACAATTGTGTAACCAATATCGTTGTTGTGAACGAACTACTAGCTTCCGCATTCTGTTTGTTAGATTGTTATTTTTTAAACAAAATAATAAAAAACAAAAATAGAACTCCTGTTTAGGTTTAACTTTTTAAAATACCAATTCACCCCCCCTCTTGGCGAATCTCTGACTTTCAATTATAACTTTCCTATACTAAAATCCACATGCGATAATCAAGCGATTGAAGAAAAAGTAGACATTCATATTTTTTAAAAATTGAAAGTGATGTTATTAAATAATAGGGGTCTAGTGATTGAATACCCTTATAGTGTGTTACAGTTTCCAAAAGGAGCCATGATCATATTCAAAAAGTTATCTAAACCTTAATTTTTGAATGATGGCTCTAATACCACTTGTAAAGTCTGATTAGGTTGTTAGACCTAAGGCACTTGTCCCAAAGCTAACCAAGAGGGCGGGTGAATTGGTAATTTTAAAATTTTCTTGGTTAATTTTAGAAAATCATTTTATAAAGTTTATCATAGTATAAAAATTCTTAAAATAATTTTTCAACCATAGAAAAATTAAAGTAAGCATAGAAAAAATAAAAGTGTAGTAAAAGCAAGAATAGAAGGCACTGGATTATATAGTGGTTCGGTCGAACAAGACCTGCATCCACTCCCTGGAGACTCCTTCTCTAGGTATTGCACTATGCTCAAGTGACTCTCCTTTAGCTCCCACAGCAAGGCGTAGAAGCCTTTACAATTTTCCTCTCTTCCACCAAACTTTAGTGCGGCAGAGAACCGTTATCTTTTTTCACCCTCAAGATTAAGGTAGAGAATCCAATATCCTTTCTAACCCTCCTGGTGATGTCAGAGTACTAAACATCCTTTCTCATTCTCCTGGTGATGGCAGAGTACCAAGCATCCTTTCTCACTTTCCTAGTAATAGAAGAGTACTAAGCATCCTTTCTCACCCTCCTGGTAACAGCAGAGAGCTGGACTCTCCTTTAAAGATCTTCTCTCAAGAGTCTTCAAAAAGATGGGGCAAAGACTTGAAGTATAAATAATAGGATCCTCACCTTTGGGCAACCTTTTGAATCCCTCACAATTTCCTCTCCAAAGATCTCACCACACTCACTACCAAAAACTCTCCCCATCTCTCTTTCTTTCACTCTCAAGAAGAAATTTATAGAAGGATCGTATGATAGTCAATTTTTAGGATCCTTATATACAAAGGACAAGAAAAACCATCAAAAAATTAAAAATTTCAAATTTGATGGACTTGGATCGTATAGTACGATCGACCCTCGTATGTATGAATAGTTCAAATAATCTTGTATGATGCTGTATGAACCTCATTTCGTACTCTGATCAGCGTCTATATGAAACACTGATCGTACAATATGATCAGTTCAAAAAATGAGACTTTCATCTGTACGAATGTGGATGAACCTAATTTTATACTCTGATCGGCGTCTGTACGAACTTCCTTCATATAGTATGATTAGTTTAAAAATTTCAATTTCATCTGTATGATCATGTATGAAACCTATTTTATACTCTAATCGATGTCTATGAACTCCCTTTGTATAGTATGATTAGTTCAAATTTTGACATATTCGTATGGGATGATCTGGATAGATCTGATTTCATTCCCTGATCAGCATCCAGGACTATCCTATTTCATACAGTACTAAATGTACTTAGAAAATTTTTTCTGTCAAGCACCAAACAACTTTGTTTCGGAGGGACACAAAGGATATATCGTCTAATATGATACGACATCATAAAGTACGATTAGTTATAAAAATTTAAGTTTAGTCTCACTCCCCCACTGTGTGTATGCATGGTTACCCAATTTACAATCTCACACTCTCAAACTCAAGAAAAATAAAAGCACAGACTTCACTTACAATAACCCTTAGTCTAATTTGTCTTGAAGTCTTTAGTAGTCTGAAGTATGATTTTTCTGAAACACATATTAGTACACACAAAATAAACTTTTCCAACATATGTTAGGAGAAATAACAAACAAATAATAAGATTTTATTATCATAAAAAACTCACATGATTATAAAAATAAAATCAAGAAAACTAATTTGCAATAATCTCAACACCCGATGCTAGTGCTTGTAGCCCTTTATCAAAGACCAAGTTATATGGGTCATGAACCTAAGAAAAGTTAAAAAATTTAGGGCTTGTAGTCTTTAATAAGCTGTAAATTAATAAAATAATATAGATTTTACTCCCATAAGATCTAAACCATCCTGGGAATTTATTTACTACAAGTTGCTTAACAGCTACAATTTCTATTGGAGGCAAACTTCTTACAAAATACCTAGTAATATATCATCAAACATACACTTAAGAATTAAAAATTAACATGATTTCTTATACCCATTATGCAAAAACTTTCTCTAAGATAGGTTAGACTTCCTAGTAGTTTAGTAGCACATATAAAGTTACTATTTCAATTTTTAAATTACTGAGGAAGACTGATAGTGTATATTGTGACCAATTTTTGTTCTTTTACTTCTCACATTAGGCTCAAAGTAGTAGTAGTAGAAGTGGGGGGTTTCTTCAGCCAAATATGTTTCAATATGGATCCTTCTCACCGTGTTTTACTCTTAACATATTTGTTTAACTTGTTCAAATATCTATTAAACTATTAGAATTATTAGTTTGGATTAGAAATATTAAAGATGAAAGTTCGATAGGGATGTTAAGCCCTTATGAACTAGTCCCAAGGCTAACCAAGAGGGGGGGTGAATTGGTAGTTTTAAAAATTCTTTAGCAACAGGAAAAATCTTTTGATAATATGCAGTGGAAATGACTAAATACTGTAATGAAAAGATCAATAACAGATTTCACCGAAGCAAACAATAACAGAAAAATAAAGTGCAGAAAATAATCAGAAAGAACACATCATATTTTATAGTGGTTCGATAAACATGACCTACGTCCACTCCTCGGATCCTCCCCTCTGGGTATTGCACTAACATTAAGTGACTTTCCTTCTACTCTCACAGTAAGGTGGAGAAGCCTGTACAAAAACTCCTTTCCACCAACCCGGTGAGGCAAAGAACCTGAGCTCCTTTCGCTTCCTCTTGAAGCAGACAGAGAACCTAGACTCCTTTCGCTTCTTCCTGAAGCAGGCAAAGAACCTGTACTCCTTTTGCTTCCTCCTGAAGTAGGCAGGGAACCCGGATCTTCTTGAGAAGGTCCTCCCACAGAGACACCGACAAGACAAGAGATGACGAATGGAGAAGACGGCTCAGATCCTTTCTTAGAGCAATCTTTGTGAATCCCTCACAAACTCCCCCTCACAAGAGCCTCTCTCTCTCTCCCAAGCTTTCTCTCTCTCTCTCAAGGTTTTCTCTGGAAAGGAAAGTCGAAAAAGATTTTTCTTGTTGAAAGAAAAAGATCTTAAATAGGAGGGTTCAAAATTTCCCTAAATCTCAACTGGTTGTCAAAGATCATCCAGGATGATTGGTAGATCATCCTTTATGATCAGTACAAATTCACATGTATCACTCTGGATGATCTGCTTTCTTTGGACGATTAGTAGATAAAATTTGTTCAAATCGTTCCATATGATTCTGCGATTGTTCGAGATGATTAGTGTAAATCAGGAATTTCATCTAGAAGATCGCTCTGGTCATCCAGGGGAACTTGTGTTGGACGATCTCAAAATGACTTAATCATCCAGGATGATATGTTTATCGTCCTATACAATTAGTTCAAAAATGACAAAATCGTCCTACACACAACTCTGGTCGTATAGTTAGAAACATGTTGGATGATCTTAAAATAGCTTGATCGTCCGAGATGATATGGGCATCGTCCCTTATGATTAGTATAAAATTGCCCAAAATTGTTCAATACATAGCTCTGGACATACTGGTGAAAGGCCCTAGACAGTCAGGATTTTAACATATCATCACGTATGATTTTGCGATCGTCCAAAATGATATGATCGAATCAATTAAACCTTGATTACTTTTCTTAATCACCAGACTAATTTAGACATGATTTTAATGGATTGTCTAGGATGATACACGTAAGGTTCAGGATGATAAGGCTAAATCTTTAAAAATAAAAACTTACCTAACTTAATCCGGCGACTGAGAATTTCTGATTTAAGCCTATCATCCTATACGATATGTGTATCGTCCAGGACGATCAGATTAATCAAACTGACTTAACATAGTCATCCTAATTAGGGTTTCTATTTTTACTGGATCATCCAGGATGATATGAATATCATCTAGGACGATATGAATAAAAATTGAAACATAAAGCCTAACTCACTAAAACTCTACCCCTGAGTGTGTGTGTGCAAGGTTACCTAGCGAGGGGATCAATTACATTACATTTGACTCAAGAAAGAGAAAAATTACAATTAAATACACGCAGACCCGATCTTGAGTTGGCTTGGATTGTATTTGATCTTTTATATCTGAAATGGTTAGCCAAGCAAAATAGAACATAGACATGTTTGTTATCATCAAAAATATACTCCTTAAATCCAGATTTACAGCAATCTCTACCTTTTTATGATGGCAAACATTTGTTAGGAATTATAAGTTCAGTAAATAAACATTGATATTTTATAAACCATCTGAACATTGATAAGCCAAGGAATTACAACGATCTAGAAATACAAAAACTGGAGCACAACACCAACAAAACACAACAACAACTACTTCCCCTTTTAACATCTCAAAAAGAAAAAAATAACAAAAAAACACAAAAAAATAATAATACAAAATAATCACAAGGAAAATTTAAAATCACATCAAATAAAAAATAGAAACGAGAAAAATAATAGTTAAAACAACAAATTTTTTTTTTATTTTATCAATTCCAGTAAAATAAAATTTTCCCTAATTTTTAATTTATAAGCCAATAAGAAGAAGATCGACAATGCTGAAATCTAGAAAAGTTAAAAAATCAACATTCGTAACTCCTACCTCAGACACCTTACAGGATCAAATTCCTTTCAAACAAAAGTCTAATTCAGAAAAAACTAAATTAGATTCGAAAAGAGATCCTTTTAAGCCTTGTTCCAGAAAAATAACTAATATAATAGTGTTACAAAGTAAGGAATCAGAAATCATGATTTTTCGTCTCAAGCTTTTGAAAATATTAAGTGGTGCATGGATTTTTCTAAGACATTTAAAAATCTGAAAGGGAAGAAAGCTTATTTCTTTGTGGGCTCATTTGTGCCTCTTTTTAAATTTGTTTGGCACTTTGTGCATCTTTTGATTTTTGATACATTTTGTGCATCTTTCTAATTTGGCGATATTGCGCATCTTTTCAGCTTTGGGCTCATTTTGTGCCTCTTTTCATTTTGACGCTCTTTGCGCATCTTTTGTAAGCTTACTTCCTTTCATAATCGTTAAAGAATCTTAGTTGTGAAATTACCTTCCAGACATAAGAGACGATAAAACTCACTCTCTATAATAAGAAAGAGTAATTCTCAAAACAAAAATCATTCTTCATATGATAAGTGCAATCACTTGATTAAGAAAAATATAATAATGATTCAAAGCTTTGAAAATACTATTTATATGAGGTAGATTACTGTAGGAAGATAAAATAGATCTCTATTGCAAAAACCAACTTTTTAATTTTGTAGAAGATTTTTATCCAAAAGAAATAATACATCATTAAAGGAGTTAGAGGAAGAGAAATAATCATCAATATTTCTTTCCTTTAACAGATCCAGAGGAGTCAATCTCTTCTACGAGCTTTTAAACAAAAAATAAGGTAAAACTCTCAGTCAGAAATCCAGTTTATCAGCAGTAGTGAGCAGTAATCTGATTGTGAGTAAGGAGTAAATAAAAAATAAGAAGGAAGAAAAATAGACTCGTGAAAATCAGTAAATAAAAATTAGCAAATGAAAATCAACAGGAAATAATCAAATCTGATAAGCAAATCAAACAACAAAAATCAACAAGAAAAGAAAAATTCTAAAGTAAAACGGACAAACAAATCAAATAAAAACTAAAGCAAAATGAACAAAATAGAAAACATCAGAAGTCAGTAATCATCAGATTTATGCATTTATGTCAATCACACCCAATCGTGTCCTCAAAATATTGAATGAGTCAAGGGCCAGTGGTTTAGTAAAGATGTCACCCAGTTGATTTTCAGTTGCTACATGATGTAGCTCAAAGTCCTCTTTTGTAATATGGTCCCTAATGAAGTGATGCCTTATATCAATGTGTTTGGTTCTAGAATATTAGATTGGATTCTTAGAAATGCATATGGTATTGGTGTTATCACATTGAATTGAAATTATGCCAACATGTAATCCTAAATCCAAAACTTGTTACTTCAACCAAAGTACTTGGGCCACACAACTTTCTATGGTAATGTACTCAGCTTCAGTAGTGGAAAGTCCAACTGAGTTCTATTTTCTACTGGACTAGGAGACTAAAGACTGTCCTATGAATTGGCAAGTTTCAGAAGTGCTCTTTCTATCCACCCTACACCTGCAAAATCAGAATCATAATATCCAATAATCTCAAAAGAAGTGTTATGCCTAGGGTACCAGATTCCTAGGTTTGGGGTCCTTAAAAGATATCTAAGAATTCTCTTAACAACAGTTAGGTGGGACTCTTTAGGAACAGCTTGAAATTTAGCACAAAGATAAACACTAAACATAATATCAGGTTAGCTAGCAGTCAGGTAAAGCGATGATCTAATTATTCCCCTAAACTTCTTCTGATCAATAGATTTTTCATTTGAATCCTTATCTAACTTAATAGTGGAACTCATGGGAGTGTTGATTGGCTTAGCTTTGTCCATTTCATATTTCTTCAAGCTATCCTTAGTGTATTTTGATTGATTTAGAAAAGTTCCATCATCCATTTGCCTTATACTAAACCCCAAAAAGTAGGATAATTCTCCCATCATACTCATCTCAAACTCCTTACTCATTATTTTAGAAAACTCATCACATAAATATTTATCAGAAGATCCAAAAATTATATCATTAACATAGATCTGAACAATGAGTAGATCATCTCCTATTCTCCTCAGAAAAAGGGTGGTGTCTACGCTCCTCTTAACAAACTCTCTTTCTAGTAGGAATGTGCTAAGCCTCTCATACCAAGCTATAGGTGCCTATTTCAATCCATATAAGGCCTTTTTTAATTTATAAACATGATTTGGATATTGGGAACTCTCAAAACCTGGGAGTTGCTCTACAAAGACATCCTCTTTTATTACCCTATTTTAAAAGGCACTCATGACATCCATTTGAAATAGCTTAAATCTCTTATAACAGGCAAAGGCTAGTAGCACCCTAATGGCTTCCAATCTAGCTACAGGGGCAATGGTCTCCTCAAAATCAATCCCTTTAATTTGATTGTACCCCTTAGCCACCAATCTTTCCTTATTCCTAACCACCACACCAGAATCATTCATCTTATTTTTAAAGACTCACTTGGTTCCCACTACACTTTGATTCCTTGGTCTTTCTACTAACTCCCAAATATTATTCCTTACAAATTGATTCAATTCCTCTTGCATAGCTAAGATCCAAAACTCATCAGAATGGGCTTGATTGATGTTGGTGGGTTCAGTCATTGAGATAAAGGTACAATAGTTTACTTCCTTCCTAAGCCTATGCCTAGTTCTAACACCTTTAGAAGGGTCTCCTAAGACCAGTTCTTTAGGATAACTCGAAGCATATCTCCAATCTCTAAGTAAAATGTTTTGAGGCTCTACCCTTTCCTCCAGATTTATATTTTCAACTACTTGGGTAATCTCTCCTACATCTTATTCTTCCTCAACTCTAGTCTCCTTAGGATCAGATTCATCAAACACTACATGAGTTGTCTCCTCTACTACAAAAGTCCTCTTATTAAACACCCTAAAGGATTTTCCCACACTAGAAGAGCCTAAGAACACTCCTTCATTAGATTTGGGGTCAAATTCTCCTAAGGATGATTTCCCATTATTCAGAATGAAAACCTTACAGCCAAAGACATAGAGGTGGGATAGGTTTGGAGTTCTACCCGTAATGATCTCATAAGGTGTCTTATTTATATTAGATCTAACATTCACCCTATTCGGCACATAACAGGTAGTATTTACCGCTTCAGACCAAAAGTATTTTGAAAGTGAATACTCAACAAACATGGCTCTAGCGGCATCCACTAAGGTCCTGTTCTTTTTTTCAGCTACCCCATTCTGATGAGAGGTCCTAGGAGCTGAAAAGTTATGGCTAATCTCTTGGTCCCCACAGAATATTCCAAATCTCATATTTTCAAACTCTCCATCATGATCACTATGAATGGTCAAGATCTCACAATCTAACTTCCTCTAAATCCAAGTGGAGAAGGATTTAAATTCATCAAATGACTCAGATTTATGTGACAAAAATTTAATCCAAGTAAACCTCGAGTAATCATCAACAATCACAAATCCATAGACTTTCCCTCCTAAGCTGGCAGTGCTAATGGGTCCAAAGAGATCCATGTGAAGGACTTCTAAAGGTCTAGAGGTGTTGATGTCATTAATGAAGTGGAAGGAGGACTAGACTTGCTTCCCTAATTGACAAGCATCACACAGGTGGTCCTTAGTAAACTTAAGCTTAGGGACACCTCTAACTATGTCCTTTTGGGTGACTCTCCTATGGGTTTTCATACTGGTATGACATAATCTCCTGTGCCACAATCAAAACTCATCAGCAGTAATTTTTAAGCAAATTGAAACATCATATTTAAAGTAGCTTACATCCAGCATGTAGACATTATTGATCCTTTATCCTTATAAAATAATTTTATCATTTAAGCTTATAATGCAGCAAGTGGGCAGGAACTTGATGTTGTATCCTTTTTCACAGAGTTGACTAATGCTTAGTAAGTTGTGTTTTAATTCATCTACAAGCAAAAAATTATCGATAATGAAATTTTTTGAATCACTAATTATACTTGCTCCTACCACCCTCTTGGTGGTGTTGTCTCCAAGTGTAACCTTGCCTCTATCCCTGGCCTCCAGTAAAATGAATTAATTTGCATCTCCAGTCATATGTCTTGAGCATCACCTGTCCAGATACCACATGCTCTCATGAGGTCTTGTGTGAGAGCACACCTACAAAATAATTAAATGTCAGATTTAGGAACCTAAATAAGTTTGGGTTCCTTCTTATGAAAAGAAGAATGTAATACATATGTGCTATGCTGTGAAGCATGCAATTTGGGCCTCCACACCTAATATGTACTATGATGAATAGTGTAGGTGTGGGAGATGTGTCCTAACATGCCACAAGAAAAACATCTAATACTAGGAAAAGGGTTAACTAATCTATGTGGGTGATACTGCCTCTTCCAAGATTTGAATGAAATATGCTTTGATGATTTTGAAACAGATTCTTCAAAAGGTGGAGGTGCATAAAATTTTGCAAAAGTAGGAGGCATTTCATTTTTCTCAAAAGCACTAATTTTCAATCTTAAAAATTCATTTTTCTTCTTAAGACTTGTAATTTTAAATTTTAAATAATGCTCATCACTAGTTAAGTTACATGCCATGGTGTCTAGTTCTTTATAAGCTCTTTCTAAATCAATATGTGATATTTTTAGTGGCTCATGCTCAATAATTAGTTTAGAATACTTTTTGTTCAATTCATCAAATTCATCAAGTAAAGATATGTGATTGTTATCAAGTGTAGAATGATCCCTAATCATAACATCATGCTTTTTTGTAAATTCAAGAAATCCAATTTCAAGCTAGCATGGGTTTTCTTAAGTTTCCTATATGATGAATGAATTTTCTCAGAAACATCAAGCAATTGATCATAGGTTAGCTCACATACCTCTTCTTGGTCAGACTGACCAGGATGATTATCTACCATCAAATATAAGTTAGTAGTCTCTCTTCAGCTTCAGTCTCAGAAGAGTTGGATGTAGAATCTACCCAGAACACCTTTTGAATCTGCTTCTTATCCTTCCTGAACTTGAGTTTCTCCTCACCCTTCTCCTTACTTGGGTGAGCATTAAGTGTAGGACAATCAGCCTTTATATATTCAGGCTTCCTGCATTCAAAATAAACAGTATCAGATGAAGCTTTAAAATTTCTGCAACCCTTACCTTTGTTCCATTTCTGAAAATTCTTATGTTTCTTCCTTAGAAATCTTTTGAATTGTCTTGTGATTAAGGCAACATCATCGATATCAGACCCAGAAGAGTCAGTGTCAGTATCGTTGGCCTTTAGCGCCACAGTTTTCTCCTTCTTCTTCTCACATGCATCAATTTATTGTTGGTTCACCCTTGCTCGTAAGCAATGAGTGACCCAAGTAAGTTATCAATAGAACAAGTTTTCAAATTTTTGGATTCAGTAATTACAGTTATCTTGGCATCAAAAGAAGAAGGTAACCATCTCAAAATTTTATTCACTTTTTTATAGTTTGTAAGTTCTCTTCCTAAAGCATGTAAAGAAGTGACAATTTGAGTGAACCTCATATACATTTCAAAAATTGATTCACTAGGTTTCATGCGAAAGAGTTCGTAGTCATGAAGTAAGATGTTCAATCTAGATTGCTTAACCTCAGATGTACCTTCATACGTAATGCATAATCTATTCTAGATTTATTTACCAGTAGTGTGAGTAGAGACACACCTGTAATCAACAGATTTTAAGACATAGAAAAAATAGTTCAAATATTTAGCACTCAGTTGGGCTAAGTCCCGATCATCAAAAGTCCATTCATTGAAACGCAGTTTAATTTTAACATTATTAACCATTCTAAAAGGTGCTTCATAGCCATCCTTAACAAGCATCAACATGCGATAATCTATAGATTGACGAAAAGTGATCATGAGAGTTTTCCAAAAATTAAAAGGTATGTTATCAAATAATGGTGGACATGTAATTGAATAACCTTCAGCAGTATTTCTATTACATAAGTTAGCCATGGATCAAATTCAAAAGATTTCAAACTTTATTTTTGAATCCCACTCTGATACCAATTGAAAGTTTGATAGGGATGTTAAGCACTTATGAACTAGTCCCGAGGCTAACCAAGAGGGAGGGGGGGTGAATTAGTAGTTTTAAAAATTCTTTAGCAACAGGAAAGTTCTTTTGATAATATGCAGCGAAAATGAGTAAATACAGCAATAAAAAGATCAATCACAGATTTTACCCAAGTAGATAAAAATAGAAAAATAAAGTACAAAAAATAATTAAAACAATACACTAAATTTTATATTGGTTCGGTCAACTTGGCCTACATCCACTCCCCGGAGCCTCCCCTATGGGTATTATACTAACACTAAGTAACTCTCCTTCTACTCCCACAGCAAGGCAGAGAAGCCTGTACAAAAACTCCTTTTCACCAACCCGGTGAGGTTGAGAACCTAAACTCCTTTCGCTTCCTCCTGAAGCAGGCAAAGAACCTAGACTCCTTTTGCTTCTTCCTGAAGCTGGTAGAGAACCTTGACTCCTTTTGCTTCCTCCTGAAGCAGGCAAAGAACCCGGATCTTCTTGTGAACGATCCTCCCACAGAGACACCGATAAGACAAGAGACAACGAACGGAGAAGATGACTCAGATCCTTGCTTGGAGTAACCTTTGTGAATCCCTCACAAACTCCCCCTCACAAGATCCTCTCTATCTCTCCCAAGCTCTCTCTCTCTCTCTCTCTCTCTCTCTCTCTCTCTCGGTTTTCTCTGGAAAGAAAAGTGGCAAAATATTTTTCTTATTAAAAGAAAAAGATCTTAAATAAGAGGGCTAAAAAATTTCCCTAAATCTCAACTTATCGTCAAATATCGTCCAGGACTATCGGTCGATCGTCCTGTACTATCAGTATAAATTCACATGTATCAGTCTGGCCGATCTGGTTTCTCTAGATGATTAGTAGACAAAATTTGTTCTGATCATTCTGTACCATTCTATGATTATTTGGGATGATTAGTGTAAATCAGAAATTTCATCCAGAAGACTACTCTAGTCGTCCAGGCAAACTTGTGCTGGACGATCTCAAAATGACTTGATCGTCCAGGATGATATATCTATCGTCATGTACGATTAGTTCAAAAACTATAAAATTGCCCTGCACATAGCTCTGGTCGTACAGTCAAAAATATGTTGGACGATCTTAAAATAGCTTGATCATCCTGGACGATATGGGTATCGTCCTGTACGATTAGTACAAAATTGCCCAAAATTGTTCGGTATATAGCTCTGGACGTACTGGTGAAAAGCATTGGACGGTCAGGATATTTAACATACCTTCCCATACGATTTTGCAATGGTCTAGGATGATATAATCGAATCAATTAAACCTTAATTACTTTCCTTAATCTTCAGACTAATTTAGGCATGATTGTAATAGATCGTCTAGGATGATACACATATCGTTCAAGACGATTAGACCAATTTTCTAAAAATAATAACTTGCCTAACTTAATCTAACGACTAAGAATTTTTGATTTAAGCCTATCGTCTTATATGATATGTATATCATCTAGGACGATCGGCTTAATCAAACCGACTTAACATGATCGTCCTAATTAGGGTTTCTATTTTCACTGGATCACCAGGACGATATGAATATCGTCCAAGATGATATGAATAAAAATTGAAACAGAAAATCTAACTCACTAAAACTCTCCCACTGAGTGTGTGTGTGTAAGGTTACTTAGCGAGGGGATCAATTATATTACATTTGACTCAAGAAAGGGAAAAATTATAATTAAACACATGCGGACCCGATCTTGAGTTGGCTTGGATTGCATTTGATCTTTTGTACCTGAAATGGTTAGCCAAGCAAAATAGAACACAGACATGTTTGTTATCATCAAAACTATACTGCTTGAATCCAGATATACAACAAAAGATAGTGTATTAAATACACATCTTTCCTCTCAAAAGGTTACATCCAATGATATTACACATGTCATCCTACTCTAGCCTCGTAAGGTATATGGGCTGAAAGATGTTCAATAGAATCAAAGAATACATGGGGCAAAATTTTTTCTACCTTGCATAGGATGGTTGGTATATTTTTGTCACTCCTCCCTAAAGCCTCTTCGCTTAGTTTAGATGAGCATATATCTTTGAAGAAAAGACTATGCTCCATCAACTAATTTGAAATATAATCTAGACATAGTATAATTGAAAGGAACACCTCCATACTTCTATAACATTTATGACTTCTTAGTCTAAATAATATTGCAGATTTAAGATCTATACATAGGCTCATGTTTTGATTCATAGCCATCAAGCATTTTTAAACCTTAAAACCACTAACATATTGATCTTTTTGTTCTAACATGAATGAGAATGGTGCTTTTCGCTTCATTATTCTATGATCATTATTTGTTACTAGCACTAGATTTCTTTACCTAAAGTATTCTTTAATATCCATTTTAGGTTTAACATTATCCTTACTCTTAGCTTTAACATCCATGATTGTATTAAAATATTTGTCAAGAATATTCTTCTCAATGTGCATAACATTCATATTATGCCTTACTAAATTTGTACTCTAATATGGTAATGTCCATATATATATATATTTTTTAATCCAATTATTTTAAATCCCACAATGAGAAAGTCTGATAATTTTATATCCAAGAAATTTACACTCTAATAATGCTAAAAAATTAATAATTGATGAAATACTAGAAAGTATTTGTAGTATGACATAACCACTTAATCGGGATGAAGGAGGTGATATCTTAACTTTTTTAAGAAGAATGCATCTTTGTTTCTTATAAACGATTGATCAAAAGGTATGAATATACAATGACAATTAAACCAAGTTTTGTTCTTTCATATTTTAGTGTGAAAGATTTGGTATTCTCCATATAGTAAGGGCAAGCTAAATTTTTTGCTATGATCTAACCCGATAACATACCGTAAGCTGAAAAATCACCAATGTAATGCAGCTTTAAAGAGAAAATTCTATTTTATTGAGATGTCATATGTGAAGACACCTTCTTCCCATAAGAATGTGAGATCATCAATTAAGGGTTGCAAAAAATATCAATTTTTACTTTCAGATTATGTGATCCTAGTATTATAAGTGTTAAGAATATTTACGGGATAATCATGGACATCTCTAGTGGAAGATTATATGATATTAGTATGACTAGCCAACAAGAATATGGTGAAGCCGCCAGACTATATGGAGTGAAACCATCAACACATAATCACAATCCTATATTATGTGGCTCGGTAGCAAATGTAGCATGTGTCCGATCAAAATATTTTCATGCTTCAGCATCTGATGGATGAGAAAGAACAACACTATGAAGTAATTTTTCCTGATGTCATCTCATATGACCTACTGAGTTCATTTATACATAAAGGCATTGGAGTCTTAAAATAATCACTAAATAAAACAACTGAGAATATGGAACATCTTTCTTTTGGCAATGTTATTTTCTTTATTTGGGTTTGAACCGAGGTGCATTATAGGTATGACAACAAACTTCTATCGCATCATCATTATAGTATAACATATAATTATTTATACAATAATCAATTTTTATAGTGGTGAGAACCAACTTGGGTACTAGTCATTCGAAACAAATCTATGGGGATTAAATTGTCCACTGAATTTGTTTCCTTGAAAAGATAAATAAATAAAGTCATTGAAGCACTCTAGAGGAATATTATATTTAGTTTTAATATTGAGCAGCCTAACAGCAACCGATAAATGAGTTGTGTAACCATCTTAAATTACATTTTGAGAAACATTTAGTAATTCATTTTTTTTATTTTTTGGGTTTGGTGGCTCTTCCATGTTTGCTCTTAAATTTGGACTTGCTTCATCAAAAATAAGTTCTTTACAGTCTATTCATTTGATCTTCATCTATTGTTCTAGAAGCTATGGATAGACTGACATGAGTATCTCTATGTGGATCGTACTCGCTATTGAGGTCCAGAACCAATATCATAGAAGAAATCCCCTATGATATAAGTCAGCCTTAACATCACCGGGCTTAAGAAAAGTTTGATTTTTGTGCTTCAAGCACGGACATCTCAACATTCAATCAGACTTAAACAAAGGTAGTTGAAATGAGACTTGAGTGAAAGCCTCAACTACCTAAATAAATTCATTTGTCAATCCTTTTCATCCCAGTAACAATCTGTTATACATCCAATATCTCTCTTTTGGATAGTCATGTGGATATTGAATTAATAATCTTAAAATAAAAAATATACAAAAATTTAATATTATAAATTATGAAAATTAAATTTATTATTATAAATATTTATTTTTCCCTACTTACAAATTAGCATAAAATACTAAAAGCATCTAGGATATTTTGCTAAGAAAACACATAGGTTACTAATTTGAATGCAACAATCTTACAAATTTAGGTAACAAGGATTTATGTTTATAGAAGTTCATTGATCACCTCTAATTATGATAACCAGGTGAATACCGCAATTTTTGCCCTAAATTAAATAAAAAATTTTCGTGCATCTAGTCAAGTAACAATACATTGCTTGCCTCTAATCATGTACATGATATTTTAGGGTTATACTCTATTATATTATTTCTTATTTAAACTTCTCTTATTTAAGTAGAGTATTCTTCAACCTTTGCCTCTAAATCGAAATAAAACATTTTCAAAGGTTGAAATTGTGTAAAAAAAGAAAAAGAGTGAAAATAATGAGTTTTGCCTCACAAATATTGAAGAAATGGAAAGAAACGGTATACAAATGGCCTGGATCGACGAAGCAGGGCAGAGCTGGCTTCGGCTTCATCTGCCGGAGGAGACGCATTGAAATGAAGATGAAAGAATGGTCAGGCGAAATAGGGCTAATACTGAAGGCATTTCCGGCAGAAACAATTTAATTTGAAATTGACGACCATTCTGCCGGTAAATATCTCAAACTTATGTAGAACGGGCAGATTTTCTAGCAACCTTGGGACCGCCGGAGTTTCTGCCGGCCAAACCGTCGGAATTTCCGGCTACTAAACTGCTAGTATAACTGCTGGTTAACACTGTCGGTCAAACTACAGGCTTAACCACCAGATTTTTCGACAGTCCAAGGGCCACCTGAAAATCCGCCGGTATTTGATGGTTTTCCTGTAGTGTAGCTTAGCAACCATCTTAATCCACTCCACAAGTCAATACAAACCTTTCCGAACATAATAAGACCACAACAAATTCATCTAGGCACCAACATCCTTTAAAACCAACGAGAGAAACTTTGGTACCCATCCCTTATTTTCCAAATCATATCCGCCAAATTCTGGATATGAAAGATCCCATAACATTAGAAAAAGTTGATGCTATAGTTGTAAATTTTATAATCTTCTTTTTATATATTTTAGCCCTCTTCATCTCCTGTTAAATCCTAAGTAGGACATAATAACTAAGATTGGGAGTTGGGCATTGAAGCAAGACATGGCATCGTAGCAAACTAGCTTAATAGCAAATGAAGAAACTACAAAAGTAATGTATTGCAACAATCAAAGCACAACTTCATGGCCATGGGAGTTTTAGAAAGAAAGGCCATAGAAGAGTTTTATATTTTATTACAAGGAACAGTCTTCTGTCCAAGCAACTGCGTGTTTTTTATTCGGTGGATATAAAGATTGGATTTTTAATCAACTCAATGGCAATTAATATAGATGAAGTGGCATTAAAAACTCTTTCTTATGAAGTGCAATTTTTTCATAAATCTCGTTTGAAGATTAGCATAAATTATTCATTGTGTAGCTATGAATATAAGGCTTTTTGAACCTGAAGAACATATTGTATGATAATTTTTTTATGTTTGATGTATTTAGTAATTACTTTAGTCCACCATATTTGAACTTAACCTTTTAGGATAATCAATCTCCTTTTGTTTAACATGGACTAGGTGAAGTTTGTGAAAGTGAGGCTTCAGGTAACTTTGAAGTGGTGGCTCAAAGAGATATCTGGTTCATTCTCTAATTATCATTATAGAGCTCATTAAATGAAAAAGGTAATTAAACTCTGTTCAAACAAATAATTCTCACATTTGGAGAGCATGTGGCGCCCTATGAACTATGTTACTTTCACTTTGTAAAGTAGCTTCTTTAATGGTTGTGACCTCTCAAGATTTTTCTTCATGGACTAACACATTATTATTATTTAGAAATGTTTTGGCCGAACCACCACCATATGCTTGGCGATCATTTTCTGAAGATAAGATAGAGTGCCAGTTTTTAGCGTAGGCATTAATTCTCCTATCTTAGAACTTTTCAACTTTATCCCTGATATGACATTTTAAAAACAGAAGGAACAGTAAATAAAATTAGTGGACTGGCTGGTGGTTTGCAAAAAAACTTAGCTCCAGCAGCCTCGTGCTCAAATGCTCAAGGAACCTTTAAAAAAAAAAAGATGGATCGTATGCTATTTCATAAAATTGATAAAACTAAATTTTAATTTGATTAATGCTAAAATAATCTTTATGTTTGGACTTTGCAACACTTTCATAATCAAAATTAATGTGTTTAACCATTATCAGAACTTTTTAGTAAAGAAATTGCAGGAATATATCTTTTCAGATATCATAAATCTAAACTTTTTTGAAGCACAGTCATTCCTGATTATATTGTCGTCGAATTCCAATTTGAAATCAGATATTTAAACTGTGGAAAACTGGAAATTATCTGATCGAATCACCAAACGTGTGATATGATAAGATGAAACTTTATACCGCAGAACAGTGAAATCCTACCTCATCACCCTGTTCTTTAAGCTTTAGGGAGACTTCGCAAATGGCGTACTCAAACTTAGACGTTGCTCCACTAAAACTATTTCAAAATGTCTTCTGTTATGAAAAAAATGTTATAATATTCGGGCTCTTTTCTTATTTTATCTCCTTGCACGGCATAACAAATTTTATACTGCAGAACAAATAACGAAGATGGAATACTAGAGACCTTATATTATTAAATATTATTCAGAAATAATTTTCTCCATTGATTAGTGCTGAAGTTCCTTGTTAACCACAAACTTTCCTTGTGATCAATTTAATTTAGTCACTAAAGGCTTTATTAATTATTCAGTTGAACAGTTGTTTGTTTTAATTATGTGGTTTCTGAACTGTCCCCTTATTTGTTTTCCTAGAGATGATAAATTATGCATTAGCGTGTGCTTAAGCCCAACTTCTTTTACAAAGGATTTTGCTTTCCTGTTTAACTACTAAAATTTAGCTGATTGGACAAAAATTGAAAGGGGCTAGGATTTACAGACATAGCACTCAAAATTATCATATTTATATAATTAACACAACATTCTTTATTTACTCAAATAATGCAATAATAATAAATAACATAAAAAAAAATAACATCACCACCCTTATAGTTACAATTCTGCCACCTTTCTTCAAATGTTGCTAGTCTTGTCACCTTTTGTTGGAGAATAAATGAAAGAAGTCATTGTTGGCGAATACATCAAAAGAGATGTAGTCATTAAGGGCGAAATAAAAGATGATGCCACGGCTAGATTTCGAGTGGGTGGAGCTATTTATGAAGTTGGAACAAGAGAATGAGGGGCAAATGGGACATCGATTGCAGGGAAGAAAGCAAATAGAATTTGAAGTCCCTTAATAATAAGATGTTGTCATAACTTCCTCGTATCTAATGAGATCAATCACAGCTTTCTCTTCGTCAAATATTTTGATAACTATAATAACAAAATGATATATTCTATAAATACTTGAAGTTTAGATTTTTAATATATTAATGAGATAATTTTGAGTGATAAGTTTAGAAATCTCCAAAAAATAAAATCACAAGAAGTTTTGGGACTGACTTTGCTTGTGTTGCAATTATATCAGATGCGACATCCTTATTTAATGCTACAGTGACAATCCAAAGATAAGAAGAATATCTATTCTGTGGATATTCTAGTATAATATACCTAAAAATCAGACATAGAACCACTAGTAAGAATTTATGTCAACATTATGGATCAGGTTCTAAAAGCCTTCAACAATAACTATATACCCACCAAGGTGTAGAGTGGTTGGTGGGCGAGTATGGTTGGGAACCCCCATCCCGGGGTTCGTATACCCTCTACTACAGCCTCGCCTCTTCAATGGGGCAAAGCAAGTATGGGCTTGATGCCGGTGGGTGGCCTCGCTAGGTTCTGCTGAGGGATAAGTTACGTCACCAAACGCTCCCTTTAAAGTTGCATAGAGTAGTTCCCCACAAAAAAAAAAGGAATAACTATATACAAAAGAAAGTCATTATACTGGACGAAATCAACTTTATTGTCATTTATTATGACATTTAATTCAATATAGATAACATTTATATCAACTTGATTTGCTAGATATTCTAATCAGAGATGCTAAAGAGAAGCAACAGCATTCCAAGTTGTGAGGAAGGACCGCGCAACAGAGAGTGACATGGGCTCTGCCCTAAAATTTCCCAAAAAAACTGAGAGTGACATGATCCTCTGGAGATTTATTGGAAGTATTCCATGGTCACAGATTTGAGTAGATAATGTTTTTTTTTTTTTTTTGGAGGAATTATGGGGCATAAGCCCTTGTATAACTAAGAAAATAACAGAATTACAAGAACAGAAAAATTCCATCCCAGGAAATAGCAAAAAGTAAAAACTGAGCTAAACTGGGAGGAAAAGAAAAAAACCTATACCACCCAATACAATCAATAGGAAAAAATTACAGAGACCAAAAATGAAGCAGCAAAAAAGTGAGAAGGAACAAAGGACTCAGGCTGCAGCATAAGCAGTAATGCGCCACGAAAACAGAGAATAGTCCATCAAACGGATCAGAGAAGAAGCTCCCCTGGTTGCCTGCAAGACCATCCAAGGGGAGGGTAGCTGCAGCAATCATCATTGTCCTTCAAAAGATCCCCAAAAAATTCGGAAAAACTGGTTGCCACAAGGGCCCTCCAGGTCCGAATGATACCAACAGCAGCAGCAGGAGAAAAACAACAAGCCGAATCCCACAAGTAACTATAGCATATCCAGCAATTTGATCCCATATTTCCACTTCAAAACTTTAGAAAATACCGCGCTTTTAATTTTCTGGCAAATCGTGGTAGAAGAAGCAAAAGAATTTCCAAATTTTCTGTCATTCCTTTCCCTCCAAAGGTGATAAACCGCACAGCAGATGATATATTGGTAGAAATGCCCAATCCTAGGAGGGACATCGCTGTTGCATTCAAAGGCCTGAAGGATATTGGGTCTTAACAGTTGATGTTGCATCTTAGGAATGAGAGTAGTGATAACAGCAAAGGAGTAATCACATTCAAAAAAAAGGTGAGAGGCACATTCATGATCGTTAAAACAAAGCGAACATCGAGGATCAACAGTAATACCCCTAGCCAGCAGTACATCTGCGGTTTTTAGTCCTCCTAAAATGGCCATCCAACAGAAGGAGGAATATCTAAGAGAGAAACGTTTATGCCAAACAAATTGATGCCAGGTAACCATGTAATCATTTCTGTACAAGTAATGGATATAAGAGCTGTGATTTTTTGCAATCCCATTATCCCAAAGAAGACAAGCATTACCACTGGCACTTACAGGAATCTGCATGAGAGAAGTCCTACAAGTAGTAGGTAAGTCAAGCGGCAGGTTCCAGCCATTGTCGGTTAGCAGAACAGAAAGTCTAGAATTGTCAGGATAGAGATCCAGGAGAGGTTGCAAATCAGAGACATTCTTTAGCACGGTGCCTTTGAACCAGTGATCCCAATACAGAGAAATGGGGGCTTTGTGAGCAACCTGAAAGTTATACATATCAATAGCAGTGCCAGCCACACGGCACAGATTTTTCCAGAAAGAAGAGGCTTTTTGGGTTGGAGGTTTCCAAGGGGAGACATATTTAGAAAGGAGCCAAGTAGACAGAGGGCTACTAGTATTGTATAATCTCTCAATCAGGGAGCAAGTAAAACTGAATTGAACAGAGAATAAGGATGGAAGACCAATCCCCCCATAGGCTTTCGGTTTACATGTGTTCTTCCAAGAGATAAGATGAAGTTTGCGTGCAGTAATATCCCCAAAAAAGAGAAATTTGGCACAAAGTTTCTCAAGCTGCTTAAGAATGGTTTTTGATATAATAGAACCTCTAATCCAGTAGGCAATAGAATTCCAGATAGTAAATCTTAAGTACTGCACCCTACCAGCAAAAGACAAGGCTTTGGCTTTCCATCCAGAGAGCTTAAGAATGACAGTTTCCATCAGCTTAGTGAAGTCTGAGATTTTTGGGTTATAAGGAGATATAGGGATTCCCAAATAGGAAACACAGGTATTGTTGGGAATGTGTAGGATAGCACAGATATCATCAGCACTGGGACAGGAGGAGGGGAGTATGAGAGAGCTCTTATCAAAATTCACTTTAAGACCCGTTGCTACAGAAAAATTGTCAAGCATTTGGCATAGAATAGCACAGTTGTGAGTGCTAGGATTCCCAAAAATAAGGAGATCATCTGCGTACATGAGATGGGATATCCTAACCCCATCAACAAGAGGGCCATCAAACGTCTCCCCATGTACAGGGCTATCCAGAATACATGAGAAAGCATCCATTACAATACAAAAAAGATAAGGGCTTAACGGGCAGCCTTGTCTGAGCCCAGCGGTGGAGGGGAAATAACCGTGCAAGCCACCATCAATGCATAAGGAAAACCAAACGTCTTTAATACAAGCACTGATCCATTTGATAAAAGTATCAGGGAAGCCTTTCTGAGATAATCTGGCAATAAGAAATTCTCTGGAAACACTATCAAAAGCTTTTTTAATATCCAATTTCGCACAAAAATACTTCTCCTTAGCAGATTGCCTGGAATGCAACAGAATCTCCCTAGCTAAGATGACATTATCAGTGGAAATTCTCCTATGAATAAAACCAGTTTGATTTCCTTTAATGATATAAGGCATAATAGGCTTCATCCTATTAGCTAATAATTTAGCAATGATCTTATAAGTAGTGTTGCATAAAGAGATAGGTCTAAAATCAGAAATACCCGCAGCATGATTAGTTTTAGGTATGAGAGTTATGGCTGTGGCCTTAGCGGCAGGAGGCATGTAAGCATTGTGATAGAAGGCTTTCACAGCTTTGCAGAGGAGAGGTCCAGTGACCAGCCAAGTCGCCTTAAAGAACTCAAAATTAAAGCCATCCGGGCCAGGGGTAGAGTTTGAGGCCCCAGAGAAAACAGCTTTTTTAATTTCAGCTTCTGTAAAAGGAGCAGTTAGAGTTAATAAATACTCATGAGGAATCATCTTACCCGCAGGGAAATTATCCATATCGAGCTGTTGCCTAGCAGGAGGATTGAAGAGGTTTTGATAGTGGGTAATGGTGTCTTGTATAGCTTCAGTGAAGGAAAAAGAGGAGTTGGCCATGGAAAGGGAGATGCCAATCCTCCTATAATTTCTTCTCAGACGGATCTTAGAGTAGAGATATTTAAGGTCATCTTCCCCATGTGAAATCCACTTGATTTTTGCCCTCTGCGAAATCCAGGAATACCAATGAGAAGAGACATCAGCCAGTTGGAGATTAATACTTTTTAATTCCTGAGAGATCAAATCATTGTTACAATCCATGGTTAACCTGCAGAGGCAGGCATGTTGCTGTTGTTGAAGGGATTCCATATGATCTTTCATCTTATTAGCATTAGCCCAGTTCTTATTTTTAATGGCACTTTTAAGCTGCTTAAGAAAGTTGCATAGGGCAGCAAAAGGTGGTGCAGTAGGTTTCTCTGATATAGTGGAAAGTAAGAGCATCCAAAAGTCATTCTTTTTGGACCAAAAATTCTTATAGAGGAATCTATGATGGATGGGAATTCTGTTACCCGGACAGAGAACAATGGGAGTGTGATCTGAGCAAGCTGGAGGTTTGATGACATAATGAGAGTCAGGGTAGATAGCCATCCAATCACCATTAACAAGCATCCGATCCAGTTTAATGTGTATGGGGTTAATCGATCTTTGATTATACCAGGTGAAGGCGGGACCAACAGAAGCCAGGTCGAAGAGGCCAGCGTCAAAAATCAAACTATTAAAATCAGAGAGTTGATTATGGTGCAAAGCATTACCTCCCAATTTGTCAGAAGGATACCTACAACAATTGAAATCACCCATGATGATCCAAGGAGTGCCATCAGAAGGAGAAATGGATCTAATAACCTCCCAAAGCTCTTTCCTTTCATCAGACTGATTAGAGGCATAAACCACAGATAACTCAAAAGGCCTAGAAGCACCATACTGAATGAGACCGGAAATGATTTGAGAAGAGATGAGGGTAGGTTGGAAGGCAATTTTATCGGGGGACCATTTAATCCAAATCCTCCCAGAAGAAGAACAATGGAAATTGTTGCAGCTTTCTTCCATGTCAAAGACCCGATGCTGATTAAAAAACATGAGGTCGTCAAGG
This sequence comes from Dendrobium chrysotoxum, assembly GCA_019925795.1. Taxonomy (NCBI): domain Eukaryota; kingdom Viridiplantae; phylum Streptophyta; class Magnoliopsida; order Asparagales; family Orchidaceae; genus Dendrobium; species Dendrobium chrysotoxum. The sequence goes on along the minus strand of CM034300.1, from coordinate 60,789,838 downwards.
GAGGAAAGATGGATCCTATTTTCCAGTACACACAACATGTCCAAACCCAAAGATTGAACAAGATTTTTGCAACAGTTCACTTTATCAGGGGAACAAAATCCTCTGATATTCCAAGCAGCTATGGTTGGACTTATCATTTGGATTTGGAATTGGGATTGGGCGGCTTTTTAGCACCTTTGCCCCTTGTAGTTTTGGTAGCAGCTGAATTGGAGCTTTGTGGGTGAGCGTTGTGGAGGTTCTCTGGCTGCGGATTTAAGGGTGTTGGAGGGGAAGGATCCAACTGTTCTCCATTACAGTTAAGGGATGAGTATTGGTTATTGGTTGAAGTATGCGGGGTATTCAGGATAGAAGGTAGTTCAGAATGTACAGTACCTTCACAGGGTTCAGTTGGGGAATTAAGATTGGGTATATGTGTGGTGTGAGTATGGGCAGGTACTATGACAGAGGGTATGTTTTTAGAAGGTATCATGCTAGAGGAGCTAGTCCCAGGAGGTGGAGCAAGATCCTTGTCTGGTATGTTGGGAGGAATAGTTACTTGAGGCGGCAAAAATAGGAGTGAGGAGGCAGGGGGTGTCTCCAGAAGAGGAGGTAGAGTGTTATTGGTAGGAGCATTATTAGTTTGAAGGCTATGGGAAGTAGCATTATTAGTTTGCGGAGCAGGAGTAGCAGTATCAGCTGGTGGTCTAGAATTAGGTTTCTGCCGAGGCCGTCGGGAGGTGCTTCGACCTCTGGCTGGGGGTCGATCAGGTATTTGATTTTGCGAATTTGCAGGGCATAGAGCAGAAGGGTGCGCCAAAGAATTGCAGATGGAGCAGGGATTGGGTTTCCATTCGTAATGGACCTTAAGATGAAATACTTCATCTTCTATGGAGATAGGAACGGATTCAGGGAAAACAGAAGTGGTGGAGATCTGTATGCAAATCCTGGCATACGTGAGCCTGGTTTTAGCTGCAGTCAAGGCGTCCACAGCAATGGGTATACCTATTTTGGAAGCTATTTTTGAGATTCCCTCAGAATTCCAACAAACGAGTGGGAGGTCGTGTATTCTCACCCAGATAGGCACCGTAGAAAAGTTCTCCCTAGTTGGGTGAAAATTTTTTGTCCATTTTTTGAAAATGAAGGGTTTTCCTTGAAAGAACCAAGCTCCTTTAGACCACACCATATCATAATCTTCTCCATTAGTAAACTTAAAGAGAAAGAACCCATCACTGAGAGCTATAAGCTGAAAAGTACCTTTAAGCTTCCATACCTTTTTTGCCGTAGCGAGTAAAGCTTCATAGTAGGGCCTCTTACCAACAGAATAGCCGACCAGGGAATGATTCCATTCCGAAGCCGCAGCGTCAGTGAAATCCTTGTTAAAGGGCACAATTTCTTCCGGAGTTTCAACGAGTGATACAGGGAGAGAAGGGGCTGTGGGTTCAGGGGTTGCAACTATGTTGGACCATAGACGGTCAAGAGAGGAGGAGGCCGGCAGCGATGAAGTAACGGTGCTAAGATGAGGGAAGTGATGTGGGGACAAGGCTTCCATGATGAGTGAGTCGTGGGAGGCCACCGGCGAAGGCCGGCGGCAAAAACAAGAGGAAGGCGGCAAGGCAAAGCGAGAGGAAGGAGAAGCGGCTAGGGCATCGCTCCCGATATGCACAAACTTTTTCAGTAGGCGCGAAAAATGATTTGATTTGAGTAGATAATGATTCTAAATGGACTAACAAGATGAGACAGAGATACCTGGCGCAAATTTCTTTGCCTTTCTTGTCAATTAAGCAAGTTGATATGAGCGGTCTATTTCATTTATTGGAAGATTCTCATTTTGAAAATAAAAGAAAACAATTTTTATATTTCAATTTGAGTGCGATAATTTTACTGTTTGGTTTTCAAATGAAAAGTAATGGCATATGTCTCTCCTTTTTTGTTTGTTAATGGGGTGTTAGTATATATTTTTCATACAACTTGAGGGAATAGAATGTTTTTTAATGGCCAGTTATGGTCCACAAAGCGGAAGGAAGGAAATTACGGTATTCTAATAGCCTATTAGGCCTTAAGAGCAAAAGTTTTTGAGCATTAACCTGTTGGGATCTTGTTCGGATTAGCTCGTTGAAAATTAGCCGGCTCAAGTTTATTATTAATCATATGAAAATTTCTAATTATTTAAAACATGTTAATCATTGAGGCAATCATAAACAATAAGCTCGGGCAGCAAAAAAAAAAGGTAGATTTTATATAATATAATTTACTTAAGCCTTAGAAAGACTAAAACTTTTGGATTTCATGTTTCTTAGAATTTGTTCAACACCTTATGATACATGATGTGATTATTATGAACTATCATTAACACATAGACTAACTGGATAATATTCACGTGGGACTCTTCCTCCAACCTTGCCCCCTCTTCTTAGGCAAGTGCTTTTGACAAATCTTTGAGGGCGAGTATTTTATATGAGTTTTTAGCATCTAGGCCACCAGCATGTTTGTGATAGAGAGTCCACAACATACAAAGACCAGTTCTTAAGAACTAACATCGAGTCCCTAGGAGTGAGGGCTACATTCCCTTGACAATGATAGCTACAAGCCCAAAAATGAGTAGCCAACAAATTCGTAGTCACAGGCTTCTGAGGATTGCACTTCCTATATCTTAATCAAGGATTTCTGCATAAGCAAATGGCCTTGCTCTTAGACAGGTGCTATGAGTGAGCTGTTTCTTTTAAAGCTAGTTATCCTTAGGGTGTGGTTTATTCTGGATGAGTCCCTTTAGAGGAGCTCATCAATAATGACTACATCTATGATTTGTTCTCTTATGACCAGTCAACATGCTGCAATTTTGTAGGGGAGTGTGGGCATTTAACAAAGGCTGAGGGCCAGCTTCTATTTTATAGTGTTACACTCCCTTTGGATGACTGTTGCATTGACCACATGACTACGCTAATCGAGTTTCTTGATGGAAGACCACTAGATACCTATGAGTTACTTACACAGGTTATTGGAGTACGCATATATTTCCCTAATTCGCTTGCGTTTTTTAGAAAGACAAGTTGTTTTAAGATGAGGATCATTTGATGTTTAAAATAAAGTGTAAAGGGAGACTAAGTAAGAATTACTATCCTATCGTTACTATTTCCTTGAGCATAGAGCCCAATTTGCAAATTATTTTTTATGACTAGTTTGACATGTATATTAACCTTTTTTTTTAAATGTGGTTAAATCTCTCTTTTTAGCGCATAGCCTCAGCTCTTTGAATTCTTACTTTAAGGGTAGAGTCCTTCCTCATTGAACCCTTTTAGGTGGATTCTAAAGGATTTAGCTATGACTAGCTCTAGGAAACCTAAAACCCTAGATTATTTCTTTATGAACCTTCTAAGGACCCTTAGGTTAGATTTACCCTTATTTGGCCTTAGGTGGTGTATAAAACCCTTTGAAGACTCTTCTAGATTATTAAAAATATATTTCGAGCACTTCATTCTTTACAAAAACTGGATTTATTGAACTACCCATTGTGCAATCAACCTTTGATTGACTCAAAAGCCTCTTTGGAACCTTAAGACACTTTTTAGTGACCGTAGAGAAGTGGTAAACTTTATGAGGTCAACCTTAGGCCAATCCACAAAAAATTACAAAGTACCCCGAATTGTAGATCTCATCCTAGGTAACAATTGAGCCTAAGAGTCATCCTAGAGATTGTGGACCAAATTCTTGACCCACCCTATGGTAAAAGAGTCTTAGTGAACCCCTTTAACCATTTGTTAAAGGTGGTTTTTTATACCCTTGGTATCAATCACAAGTAGGAGTTGGGTCATAGCAAGGATCTTCCATTAGAGGAGCAGATGCCTTAGCAAAATAATCAATGCCTACCAGGGGAATTAATCCAAGTAGAAGGCACCAAAAACTCACATTTGATCACAGAAATCACCCTGTGTTGGGTAAATAGAAGAACCCTCGATCGAGAAAATAAATCATAAGTCATCTAAATTAAGCTTTTACATATGATGCTCGTAGATAATGCAAAACTCATTTATAGGAAAGTAACTACCTCAGTGATTGCTCATGCATTTTGCTACAATGCATTTTAGGCTCAACAACTCGCCATCCTCGCTCACTCTTAAGCTTTCCTTTACCTGCCCGGCAATGCTGAGCATCTCATATCACTCATTGGTATCAAAAATTGACCCCTCCACGGAGTGTCCCCCCCCCACCCCTCTCAGGACTTGTCATACACCTAATCTCCCTCTTGAAGCTCACCCAATGATAAGCTACTTGTTATATCATTGACTTTGCTTTCCCAAGGGTGATCATGAGGCTCAGTGTGTCCTAGGCCAACATGTAGAATTATACGAGTATCTGCTTATAGCCCACATATTTTGCCTTTTTGTGAAGCCTTCTTATTGCCCAAATAATCTATAAGTACATGATCTTGAGGAATAGTTAGGGATGAGAATTTTGGACTTTTTGCAGAGCTCTAGGCCTTTTTTGGGCCCTAAGCTTATTCTTATACTCTAAGAGGAGATGATGAAAATTTTGTTGGTCCATTCCTCTTTACTCTCTCTCTCTCTCTCTCTCTCTCTCTCTCTCTCTCTCTCTCGCTCGCTCTCTCTCTCTCTCTATCTATCTATCTATCAATCTATCTATATATCTCTATCTCCAATGCTTCCTTATACTCCACTCACATACATAGGTCCCCAAACTCACCAGGTGAATCTGCTTAAAGGGTTTGGTATCATCCTCATGACAAATTTGGATCCAAATTCACTTAGTTGTGGTGACTATGGATTAATGCCACATACCAAAAGAAAATCTTAGCTTAGCAATAAACCTTAGCATGAATAATCCATAAACATGGAAAAAAGTGGAGTACACAAATTGCCAAAATTTGGAAGATGAAATAAAAACTCCTGAAGATGATCGTGAAGGCCTTGGGCAACCACATATCATGAGCCAAATATACTCTTTAAGGGTCATTTAACTCATTAGCTCGCCAAGGGTGCTCATAATGGGTACTCACCTCTGTACTTATTGTGGACCACACTCACACCTAAATAAGCAACAAATAACATAGCACACCAACTAGGTTAGTTAAGATAGGATAGTAAGTGCTTGCTAATGTTTTTAACGGGCAATCATCAAAGCAAAAATGCCCACTTAAATTTAAAGTACCTCACTTTGAGCCATACTAAAGCAAGATTGACTCCATAGATCATGTTGCTACCTTCAAGTCTATGACTTCCATATTAGATATAGATGATGCTATTGAGTGTCATCTATTCATAACCAAGCTCAAGAAATTAGCTCTCTAGTGATTCACTCACATATCGGTAGGAGGGATTAACTAATTTTTCTAGTTCAAAAATATGTTTGTGAGGAAATAACCAGGCCGTAGAGAACCCCAATGAGTTTGCAGGCTATGTTGAAGATGAGATAAGGCCCTAGGGAATCATTGAGGAAATTTATAGTGGGTTCCAAAGAGAATTGCTAGACGTCAATGATCTAAAGCATATTGTCCCCTATGCCACATTGACTGAAGCACTAAGGAAGGGTCCTTTAAAATATGCACTTGGTTTGCAGTAGCTGAAGAATCTTACAGGGCTATTGGAATTTCCTAACAATCATGTGAATGCCAAGAAATATAGTTGTGTAGCTGAATCTTCCACAGCTATCTACCAACATAAGATAGCCCCTTGGAAAGAGCCCCATCAAGAAATGGAAAGAAAAAGAGTATGTCCTGGAGATAGGAGGAATAGATAACCTAAATGACTACACGATCATTGTCATCATGACAAGCAAAGGGATCACTTGAGGATAGTATGGACAACTGCACCAAGAACTGAGGAAACTCCTAGAGCCACCTGACCATATCATGAGGAGATTGCTCATGACCTCCCATCTATCCCATTTACATGCCACTGAAATTTTTATTAGCAGAGCTTGTGGAGGACATTTTGAATAAAGAATTCTTGTGTCACCCACCATCAATGAAAGCTCTCATAACACTTACAACACCACCAAATATTGTGCCTTCCATAGAGACCATAGTCATAACATAAATGAATATCTCCACCTACATAGCCCTATGGAGGAATTAAATAAATTTGAAATGTTAAAAGAGTTTATGCTTGCTAACTCAAGATGGTGACCAGGGAAAGACCCTATGAAAAGTAATGCAAATGAGCTTGTACTAGCTCACATGATGCATATAACAAATGTGAAACTTTCCATTATGGGTGAAGAATGTGAGGACTCGCTTAGAAATGCCATGGACTGGAGAAGGAAGCTCAATATTTATCTCCTATACCATTATGATAGATGTTTCCCCACACTATATCTGAAGAATATCAATCGACTAGATACAATGCTCATAATAATAAGGTAATTATCATTGCACTCATTTCCAACTATCAGATGATAGTATTCTATAGACACTGGGTGTTGAGTAAACATCATTTCTAAATTGGCCTTTGATAAGAAGAATTTACTTGGTTCTTAATGTATTACATTTGCAGGACCTTTTAATGACTTCTCAAGTGAATGTTGTATCATAGAGGGAATACTCTCCCTAATAATGACTTGCGATGTGAGAAAATATCAATACACTTTAATGGATGACTTCATCAAAGTTGATTCCTTGATAACCTACAAAGTTATATTTGGTAGGCCTCTGCTAAAAACTTTAGAGTCATAGTATCCACATACCATATTTCCATCTAGTTCCTAATAGAAGGGAAGGAGATCACAGTGAAAGTTGACCTCACCTAGTCACTCACATGCTACCTGATAGGAGTTTCCAAAGTAGCAATAACCTTGGAAGTAGTCCTCTTATTGGACATAGAGTAGGGGCAAGGTATGGAGACCTCAAATGAAGTCAAAGAAGTACCCACATTGGAGGGAGACCAAGGAAGAAGCCATAGAGTCAGCACCTCTTGGGATTAGCTCGTGTGGGTGTTGTGGGGTGACCTCGATGTATTTACTTCGACAACAGCAGAGTTGCCTGACATTTACCAAAATTATGCTTGTCATTAACTCAATATGAGGAAGAATTCTCACACTATTAAGGAGAATATAAGAAAGATAGTCTCCTTACATGCCAAGCTCATCGAATATGAGGTGGAGAAATTTAATGATGCATACATCTTTAGAGAGGTATAGTAATTAGACTTGATCTCTAATATTGTCATGGTGAAGAAAGTTACATGTTAGTGGAGAATTTTTGTGGATATCACAAACAGAAACTCAATGTGCCAAAAAGATACTTATCCATTATCTAGAATCAATGTTGTAGTCAACTCAATGGTGGGTTACTCACTGATGAGCTTCTTAGACACTTTCTCTAGCTACGATCAAATTAAAATGCTTCTCGATGATTATGAAAATAGAGCCTTCAATATGGTACAAGGCTTGTATTGCTAAATAGTCATGCCATTCAGGCCAAACAAAAAAAAAACATGGGTGACCTACAAACGAATGATGGACAAAATCATTAAAGAGCAAAAAGGGAGAAATATTAAGGTCTACATGGATGACCTTTTGCTAATGAGGTCGTCACCCAACCATTAAATTGAAGATTTGAACAAGAAATTTTCCACCCTTAAAAGGTGCAATATGCAATAGAACCCAATAGAGTTTGCTTCTTGTAGGTTTATTCAAGATTTAACTAAATTATGAATTATATTAATAAAAAAAAATTATAGTCCAAAGTAAGTTAGTCAAAATTATTCAATGGCACCATTAGGAGAATTATTTAGAAGTAACATTAATTTAGAATGATAGAATAAGATATTCTAAATTATTTTATTAGAAAATCTTCCAACTTATAAAATTTATTAATACTTATATTATTAATTTTATAATTTTCTAAAAATTATATTCAATCAAAAGATATTTTATCGTAGTGTTGTATAAATTTCTTGAGGATATGAAATGTCTAAGTCCAAATTACATCTTTTATGATTAGTTTACTTTCTAATCTAATGTTTTTATGCAGGAAATAGGTTAAAAATTATAAAATTAAACCAACATAGCAACACCATAATTTCCCCCAATGCCTCAATGTCGCCAATGTAGTGCCGTAGTAGAGAGGTCTCTAAATGTGTGTGTGTGTGTGTGCGCGTTTGGTAAGGAATTTTCTCTAGTGTACTAGAGCCGAGTCTTGTATTGGTGTAGAATAAGAGGAGTGGAAAGGAGTTTGTACTACTGATTCAGTTCATTTCTATCCTTTTACCTCTAGTTTATTTATGTTTTGCTTATGAAATGAAATTACTTATTTTATTTTATTGTTTCTCCATGTGTGGCTATGCTCTATTATCTAAATCTATGTTCAATTATGAACCATATATTGCATAAAGTAGGTGTGTTATTTTATATTTTGCTTATACACTATTTTTAACTCCTCCCAGCATCATTTAGTTTATGTATAAGCCATGAATAAACTTAAAATCACAAGTGATCTAAAGCCTCAATGGAGAAGTAAAATAATAATTAGAGGCTTTACAACATAAATTTTTTATTCATAGACATATGGATCATAGGGTTGGGGTTTAGGAGATAGAAAAACTATAGTTTACAAGATTCTTAGCTAATACTTCAATGATCTCGATAAAGTTAAGGAGTACTTTTTCTCTAATTCACAACAATATTAGGAAGAAACCACTCTTATGTATGCAAGTGTTTTTAAATATCATAGGCTCAAAGATTATAAACTAGTGAACTTATCTTCTTCAACTATAGCTTTTATTTTGAATTGCCTAACCTCTTGTGAATCAATTGACTAGATAAATAAATTAGTTTAATTAAGTAGTACTAATGCGAATTTTAGGAAAAATTTAATCCTCATGGTAATGATGCCCTTTCATCACTTTATTATTTGACACGACACATATACATTGGTAGAATAGGAGTTACACCATAAATTTTTTTAAATAATAAATAAAAGGGCAAAGTAGAGTGAATAGAGTGCTTGTCAGATCACCATCTTATGGCTTTCACTTAGGTCTCACCATTAAGTCCAAATTTTAATGGTTTTATCTATTTGAAGTCAAACATCATCAGTTGGATCAAAGCTCTTAAACTATCACTCACCAGGGGTTCTAATGAGTTTGGTGAAGTTTATATAAATGCTTGGAAGGTTTGGAATGCCATGCCTTGGTTTAAAATTTGTTGGATTAATGAAAAGGCTATTTAGATCAAAAGGCAAACTTGGTCAACCTTTGTTAACCTTATTTAACCATGAGCTTCACTAGGTCTAAACATGTTTAAGAATATATTATAAGGTCTTGGGAAATAATCCCAGGATTAAGGACTTATTTAACCCAAGAAAGTCAATAGATATACATTTAAGGTTTAAGGGAAGCCATGGCCAAACTTTGTCGACAAGGTGTTGATCATGGGTTCCAAAGGGATCAAATCACATAGGAGATGAATTTGAATGAGTTTAAGCCATTCCCAAGGGTTTAGGTTTAAGCTTGAAGTTAAACGCCACTTTGACTAGCATTGGTCAATTAAGGCAAACAGGGATTTTAACCTAGGTTTTAACTTTGGAATAGTTTTGGGATGGCTCTATGACATCATAGACATAGTTTAGAGGTTCCTAAGCCATTTAGGTCTATCCTAGGTTGGAAACCCTACACTTCTACTAAGGATCATATAAATTTGATTTATATTAAATATGGGGAATCAAAGCTACAAAGGTGGTAAAGGGAGTTTAGACCTCATTCAAAAAATGAGGTAAATGAAGGTTTATAGGAATTCAATGATGGTCAAGCAATACCTTAAACAAGTTAGATCTCTTCACCAATATTTTAGGCAAGTAATATAAAAAATAAGATTATTTATGGTCCTCGAACCTTTAAGCTCTTCAATAGTGATTATCCTTAAAAAAGGCTTCTAAAAGAAATCATCTTCAAAGGAAGAAGATTTATTATTTCAGTTCCTTTCTATTTAGGTCAAACAATCTCATTTGACTTTCATAAATTTTTTTACTCTTTTCAAATTACATTAAAGAAATAGAAAATACTTTATACATGGGATAGTTTAAAATAGTTTATATATCACAACATCAACACAATCAAAGAAAGTAACTACCCTTTTTGAGCAACTTATAAAGCTCATCCATGCTTTTATTTATTTAGGGGGCTAAGTAGATAAAGCACTTGTAAGCATTAATATGCATTTAATATGTTATTTGGTTAGGCGATGAAGGAATGCAATGTAAAAGTAATGCAGTGTATTCAAAACACTTTGGTGTTGTTTGGATGAGTTCTAAATAAAGATAGGGAATTATATATATAAAGTCCAAAGATAGGGTTGCTCAGTGGCAGTAAAGGATATGGATAGTGGTAGAAGCTGGAGGCAGTGGTGGTTATTGATGATGGCGGTGGCAGACGATAGTGGTGGAAGTATCAAGTGATGCCATTACCATAAAAAGGTAGCTGGTGGCTAAGGATGAAAGTTCGATAGGGATGTTAATCCCTAGTGAACTAGTCCCGAGGCTAACCAAGAGGGGGGGTGAATTGGTTATTTAAAAATTTGAGAGCAACAATGAAAATCTTTTCGATGATTTACAGTGGAAATGAACAAAACAATCAAACGAAAAGATCGAACACAATTTCACCCAAGCAATTAATCACAGAAAAATAAAAGTGCAAAAAGTTATTAGAATGAACACACCGAATTTTATAGTGGTTCGATCAACTTGACCTACGTCCACTCCCCAGAGCCTCCCCTCCGGGCATTGCACTAACTTAAAATGTCTCTCCTTTTGCTCCCACACCAAGGCGGAGAAGCCTATACAAGAATCTCCTTTCCACCACACGGTGAGGCAGAGAACCCAACATCCTTTTGCTTCCTCCTGAAGCAGGAAGACAACCTAGGATCTTCTTGCCGATGATCCTCTCCCAAAGAACACCAACACGACGAAAGACGACGAGCGGAGAAGAAGACTTTGATCCTTGCTTGGAGCAACCCTCGTGAACCCCTCACGAACTCCCCCTCACAAGATCCTCTCTCTCTCTCCCAAACTCTCTCTCTCTAGGGTTTCTCTGGAAAGGAAAGTGGCAAAAGATTTTTCTTGTTGAAAGAAAAATATCTTTTATAGGAGAGCTTAAAATTTGACCTAAATCTCAACTGGTCTGCCAAGATCGTCCAGGACGATCGATAGATCATCTTGTACGATCAATTCAAAATCAGCTACATCAGCCTGGACGATCTGGCTCTTCTAGACGATCAGTAAAAAAAATTATTCATATCATCCCGTACGATCTTACGACCGTCCGGGATGATTAGTGTAAATCAAGGAATATCATCCAGAAGACAGCTCGGGTCATCCAGAGAAAGTTGTGTTGGATGACCAAAAAATGACTTAATCATCTAGGATGATAAGGATATCGTCCTGTACGATTAGTTCAAAAAGTGCCCAAATCGTCCTGTACACAGTTCGGGTCATACAGCTGAAATGCACTAGACGATCATGATCGTCTGGGACTATCCTGCGATAGTCTAGGACGATATGATCGTATCAATCAAATATAAATTACTTTCCATAATTATTAGATTAATTTAGGCATGATTGTACTGGATCGTTCGGGACGATACACGTATCGTCCGGGACGATCAGACCAAATATCTAAAAGTAAAAACTTGCCTAACTTGATCTGGCGGCTGAGAATTTTTGATTTGAGCATATCGTCCCGTACGATCCAAAGATCATCCTGGATGATCTGCTTAATCAGACCCTCTTAACTTGGTCGCCCTAATTAGGGTTTCTATTTTTACTTGATCATCCAGGATGATGTGACTATCGTCTAGGACGATATGAACAAAAATTTGAACAGAAACTCTAATTAACTTAAGCTCTCCCTTTGAGTGTGTGTGCAAGATTACTTAGCTAGGGGATCAGTTACATTACAATTGACTCAAGAAAAAAAAAAATAATACACTTAGACACACTTGGACCCGATCTTGAGTTGGCTTGAGTTGCTCATGATCTTTTGTGCCTGAAACGGGTTAGCCAAGAAAAACACAATAGAGACATGTTTGTCATCATCAAAACCAGATTTGCAACAATCTCCCCCTTTTTGATGATCGCAAACATTTATACAGTAGTTTGAAAAATAACTATGAGATCGAAAAATAAAATTTTTTTTTTCAAATTTTCATTTAACAATCAAAGCAATACAGGAAACATAACACGTAACAAAAATAGAAATGACTACAACTGACTCCCCCTTTTGACATCACAACAAGGAGGAGGGTAAATAGAACCACTGAAACATCAGTACAAAATAGAAAAGAAAATAACTACAAAACAGAATGCTAAAATGGAGGTGGATCCAGATTGGAAGGAGGAGGTGGCGGTGGTGGGTTGAAGTAACTGTGAATGGCTTGAAAGTGGGCTCCAATCCAGGCAATGTCCTGGTCATGCTGTTGTTGCTGCTGTGCAGCAGAGTCAGTGAAGTGCTAAAGATCCTCAGCATGCCGCTGCTCCTAGGCAGCCACATAAGAGTCGAATCTGACCTCCCACTGATCGAAGCGCTGCACCAGGTGGTAAAAAGGAGACGCAATGCAAAGGGGAGCAGGTGCAGCAGGAACTGGAATAGTCTCTTCCTCTTCCTCCTCAACATTCGGGGCGGGCTCCGGTTGTAGTCGGGTGCTTTGTAGGACGTGAAATGAATTATTTGTAAAGAAGGAAGGAGGGACATCAGGAGGGACAGGATACTGAAGGTCATATTTGATTTCTTAGGCATAATGAATGAGATGACCTAAAGCTAGATTTGGGCGACGCTTGTGACCCGGATCCATAATAGTTGTGAGGTGCTCTATGTATCGGATAATAAGGTCAGAGGCATTAAACTCTCTACGGGGCATGATGTAGTATGTGGTCAAGGTCAGTAACGGGGTGATGTGAATTCGATCCCTCGCCTTTGGAATGACAGAGGAACGAAGGACATGTTGAATGGTCCATACGTCCTTATGAAGTGAGGTGTAAGCGTTGTCATGATAGGGTGCATTTGTATTACGAAGGAAGTGATTGGTGACACTCCAATCATAGTTAGGGTCAGTGATAAGGGTGTGGAGTTTGTCACTAGTGACAGAAAGTTGGAGAATGTTGTGAAAGTCTTGGGTGTGAGTTCCACGGGACGCTGATTGACATGCAAGCGAAGAGTGGAATAGTCCATGGAAATGCGTAAATTGTCAAAGAAAATTTGAAGGAGTTCAAGATTAAAGGGAAAGGCTAAGGTCAGGATGAAGGTGAGGGAGGTGTGTGCGAACAGATCAAGAATAGGATAAGTGAGGGTGCGGGGATTTACTATTTTAGAATGTGTGATCCCCACGTCACGATAGCACTCGAAAGCAGCCTGATCGGCTGCATTTGGGAAGCGAGGATCAACATGTCCCTGGGAGGAACTCGCACCCTTTTTCCACGAACGTCTGCCACCAACCATTAGAAATCAAAAGTGAAGGGAAGTAGAGGGAGATTGGAAGAAAGAGTGTGGAAAATCCATAAGAAAATGGCTGTTTAAATAGATCTTGGCTTGATCGTCCCGTACGATCGCGAGATCGTCCAGGACGATATGTGCAATTATTACGGCTGGGATGATTGGTCAAAAAGGTGGTCCGATCATCCAGGATGATTAGACACAGACGATCATCCCGAGGAGTCAGGCTTGACGACCGTTGATGAAAAGGTATCATCCAGGACGATTAGGTGGATCATCCTGGATGATGTGCAATAAATGTGACGGACGGGCCGAATTCTAATCGTCCAGTCGCTGACATGTGGATCGTCTAGGACGATGAGGTGGATCATCCAGGATGGTGGACAATAATTGGTGCAATGTCAGCCATTTGATCAGATCAGGAAGATATGGATCATATCGTCCAGGACGATGTAAGGATCGTCCAGGACGGTCACAAATAATTGGTGTTTCTCAGCAGTAGGAGCAGAGTGGAGACGGGTTTGAATGGATCGTCTAGGATGATTTATGGATCGTCCAGAGGACGATCGGTGAATCGTCCAGGACGATGTGAAGAAAATAAGAAAAAGATGGAGGATGGAGATGAACGATCAGGATCCCAAAAACATAACCATGAAAAAAAAAAGACAAAATCAAGAAAATAAAATGTGAAACGAGAACACAAAAGCAATGATTTATTTTTTTTATATATATATATTTTTTTAATCAAGCTACTCTAGTAAATCAAAATTTTTCTTTGATTTTAGATCCAAAAACCAATAAGAAGACGATTGACAGCGCTGAAATCCAGAAAAAGTTAGAAAAATTGGCTTTCGTAACTCCCACCTCGGGCACCTTATCGATGCAAATCTCTTTCAAACCAAAAATCTAATTCAGAAGAAAATAAATTAGATTCAAAAGGAGATCCTTTTAAGCCTCGTTCCAGAAAAATATTTGATATAATAGTGTTACAAAGTAAAAAATCAGAAATCAGGATTTTCAAATACAAGCTTTTGAAAGTAATAAGTGACGCACGAATTTTTCTAAGACCTTTAACGATCTGAAGGAAAGAAAGCTTGGTTGGGCTCATTTTGTGCCTCTTTTTCAATTTATTTGGCACTTTGCGCATCTTTTCATTTTTGATACACTTTGTGTATCTTTTAGTTGGCGACATTTTGCATCTTTTTAGCTTTGGGCTCATTTTGTGCATCTTTTTCAATTGATTTGGCGCGCTGCGTATCTTTTGTAAGGTTTCTTCTTTTCATAATTGTTAAAGAGTCTCAGCTGTGAAATTATCTTCAAGACATAAGAGACTCTCTCCACAATAAGGAAGAGTAATTCATAAAACAAAAACTATACGTCATATGATAAGTGCAATTACTTGGTTTAGAAAATCAAAATAATGACTCAAGACTTTGAAAACACTATTGATATGAGGTAGATTACTGTAGGAAGATAAAATAAATCTCTATTTCAAAAACTAAAATTTTTATTTTGAAGAGGATATTTATCTAAAAGAAATAATACACCAGCAAAGGAGTTAGAGGAAGAGAAATAATCATCAATGTTTCTTCCCTTTAACAGATCCAGTGAAATCAATCACTGCTTACCAGCTTCTAAATAAAAACAAGATAAAACTCTCAGTCAAAAATTTAGATTATCAGAAGTAGTGAGCAATGATCAGATTTTGAAAAGCATAAAATAGTAAGTGCAAGAGATGAACCAGTGAATAAAAATAGGTAGAAAATGACATCAAAGTAAATGCTCAAATCAAACTAACAACAAGGCTAAAATAGAAATCAGTAAAAGAAATAAAACTAACTGAAAGCAAATAATCAAATCAAAAACTAACTAACAGGAAACAGAATAACAATCAGAATAATCAGAAATCAGTAGTCATCAGAATCAAGCATTTATATCAATCACTCCTAATCTGGTTCTCTATATGCTGAATGAGTCAAAGGCCAGTGGTTTAGTGAATATATCAGCCAGTCGATTTTTAGTTGCTACATAATGTAGCTCAATGTCCCCTTTTGTAACAAGGTCCCTAATAAAGTGATGCCTTATATCAATGTGTTTGATCCTAGAATATTGGATTGGATTCTTAGAGATGTAGATGGCACTAGTATTATCACATAGAACAGAAATTGTGCCAATAGGAAAACCTAAATCCAAAACTTGTTGCTTTAACCAAAGAACTTGGGCCACACAACTTCCTAAGGCAATGTACTCAGTTTCAGCAGTGGAAAGTGCAACTGAGTTCTATTTTTCACTGGACCAGGAGACTAGAGACTGTCCTATGAAATGACAAGTTCCAGAAGTACTCTTTCTATCCACCCTACACCCTACAAAGTCAGAATCAGAATATCCAATGATCTCAAAAGAGGTGCTGTGCCTAGGGTACCAGATTCCTAGGTTTGGGGTCCCTAAAAGATATCTAAGAATTCTTTTAACAGCAGTCAGGTGGAACTCTTTAGGATCAGCCTGAAACCTAGCATAAAGACAGACACTAAACATGATATCAGGTCGGCTAGCACTCAAGTACATCAGTGATCTATTTATTCCTCTATATTTTTTTTATTCAATTGATTTTCTACTTGAATCCTTATCTAACTGAACAGAGGAGCTCATGGGAGTATAGATTGGCTTAGCTTTGTCCATTTCATATTTCTTCAAAATATCCTTAGTGCATTTGGATTGATTGAGAAAGGTTCCATCATCCAATTGCCTTATGCTAAACCCCAAAAAGTAGGACATTTCTCCCATCATACTCATCTCAAACTCCTAACTCATTGTCTTAAAAAACTCATCACATAAATACTTATCAGAAGATCCAAAAATTATATCATCAACATAGATCTGGATAATGAGTAAGTCATCCCCTATTCTCCTTAGAAAAAGGGTGGTGTCTACGCTCCCCTTAACAAACTCTCTTTCTAACAAGAATGTGCTAAGCCTCTCACACCAAGCTCTAGGTGCCTGTTTCAATCCATTCAAGGCCTTTTTTAATTTATAAACATGATTTTGATATTGGGAACTCTCAAAACCTGGGGGTTGTTCTACAAAAACTTTCTCTTTTATTACCTCATTTAAAAAGGCACTCTTGACATCCATTTGAAATAGCTTAAATCCCTTATAACAAGCAAAGGCTAGTAGCACTCTAATGGCTTCCAATCTAGCTACAAGGGAAAAGGACTCCTCAAAATCAGTCCCTTCAATCAGATTATACCCCTTAGCCATCAATCTTGCCTTATTTCTCACCACCACACCAGAATTATTCATCTTATTCTTAAAGACCCACTTGGTTCCCACAATACTTTGATTTTTAGGTTTTTCTACTAACTCCCAAACATCATTCCTTACAAACTGATTCAATTCTTCTTGCATAGCTAAGATCCAAAACTCATCTGAAAGAGCTTGATTGATGTTGGTGGGTTCAGTCATTGAGATAAAGGCAGAATGGTTTACTTCCTTCCTAAGTCCATGCCTAGTCCTAACACCTTCAGAAGGGTCTCCTAAGATCAGTTCTTTAGGATGACTCGAAGAATATCTCCAATCTCTAGGTAATGTGGTTTGAGGTTCTATCCTCTCCTCCAGATTTGCATTTCCAATCCCTTGGGTAATTTCCTCTACCCCTTCTTCTTCCTAAATTCTATTCACCTTAGGATCAAATGTTGCAAATCTGGTTTTGATGATGACAAACATGTTTCCAGTGTGTTTTGCTTGGCTAATCTATTTCAGGCACAAAAGACCACGAGCCACTCAAGCCTAGTCAAGATCGGGTCCAAGTGTGTCCAATATACTATTTTTCATTTTATTGTGTCAATTGTAATATAACTGTTCCCCTAGCTAAGTAACCTTGCACACATACACTCAGGGGGAGAGCTTGAGTGAATTAGAGTTGATGTTCAATTTTTGTTCAGATCGTCCTGGAGGATATTGACATCGTCCTGGACGATCAGGTAAAAACAGAAACCCCAATTAGGGCGACTAAGTTAAGAGGGTCTGATTAAGCAGATCGTCCTGGACGATCTTTGGATCGTACGGGACGATATGCTCAAATCAGAAATTCTCAGCCGCCAGATCAAGTTTGGCAAGTTTTTATTTTAAGTTATTTGGTCTGATCGTCCTCGATGATACGTGTATCATCCCGGATGATTCAGTACAATCATGCCTAATTTAATCGGGTAATTAAGGAAAGTAATTTATTTTTGGTGGATACGATCATATCATCCTGGGCGATCGCAGGATCGTCCCGGATGATCTTGATCGTTTAGTGTATTTAAGCTGTACGTCCAGAACTATGTATAGGATGATTTAGGGCCTTTTTAAACTAATCGTACAGGATGATGTCCCCATTGTACTAGACAATCAAGTCATTTTTTGGTCGTCAAGCACATATTTCTCTAGACGACCCGAACTGTCTTCTGGACGATTTTCCTCGATTTGCACTAATCGTCCCGGACGATCGCAGGATCGTACGAGACGAATGAACAATTTTTTTTACTGATCGTCCAGAAGAGCCAGATCGTCCAGGCTGAAACAGCTGAATTTGAACTGATCGTATAGGACGATCTACCGATCGTCCTGGATGATCTTGGCCGACCAATTGAGATTTAGGACAAATTTTAAGCCCTCATATAAAAGAACATTTTCTAAAAATAAGAAATATATTTTACTGCCTTCCTTCCCTGAGAAACCCTAGAGAGAGGGAGAGTTGGGAGAGAGAGAAGATCTTGTGAGGGGGAGTTAGTGAGGGATTCACTAAGGTTGCTCCAAGCACGGATCAGAGTCGTCTTCTCCGCTCGTCGTCTTTCTTCTAGTCGGTGTTCGTCGTAGGAGGATCGTTCGCAAGAAGATCCGGGGTTCTCTGCCCGCTTCAGGTGGAAGCAAAAGGAGTTCGAAGGTTCTCTACCTGCTTCAGGAGGAAACGAAAGGAGGTCGGGTTCTCTGCCTCACCGTGTGGTGAAAAGGAGGTGTTTGTATAGGCTTCTCCGCCTTGCTGTGGGAGCAAAAGGAGAGACACTTTTTGTTTAGTGCAATACTCGGAGGGGAGGCTCCGGGGAGTGGACGTAGGTCAAGTTGACCGAACCACTATAAAATCTGGTTTGCTTTTCTGATTCAGTTTTGCACTTTACTTTTCTGATATTAACTGCTTGGGTGAATATCTGTGGTTGATCTTTTCGTTCTTGTTTATGTGTTTCCGCTGCTACGTATCGAAAAGATTTTCATTGTTATCGTGAAATTTTTAAATAACAAATTCACCCCCCTCTTGGTTAGCCTCGGGACTAGTTCACTAGGGCTTAACATCCCTATCAAACTTTCAAGTGGTATCAGAGCGGGATTCAAAATTTAGGTTTAAAAACTTTTGAATTTGATCCATGGCTAACTGTAACAATCATAATACTGCTGAAGGCTATTCTATTACAAGACCACAGTTGTTTGACAATATTCCTTTTGGTTTTTGGAAAACACGCATGTCTACTTTTCTGTAATCTATTGATTATCGCATGTGGATGTTAGTTAAGGATGGATACGAACCACCTTTTAGATTGATTAACAATGTGAAAACTGAACTGCCTTTTACTGATTGGACGTTTGATGATCGTGATTTAACACAGTTAAATGCAAAATGCTTGAACTGTTTCTTTTGTGCTTTAAAATCTGAAGACTATATGCGTGTTTCTACTTGTACAACGGGAAAGGAAATCTGGGATAGATTATGCATAACATACAAAGGTACAACTGAAGTCAAACAGTCTAAGTTAAACATCTTATTACATGATTATGAACTTTTTTGCATGAAACCTAGTGAGACTATTTCAGAAATATACACAAGGTTCACTCAGATTGTTATCTCTTTGCATGCTCTAGGTAGAGAACTTACTAACTACGAAAGAGAACAAAATTCTTAGATGTTTGCCTGCTTCTTATGATGCTAAGATTACTGCTATTATTGAATCTAAAGAATTAAATTCTTACTCAATTGACAGCTTACTTGGATCACTCATTGCTTACGAGCAAGGGGTGAACCAAAGGCAACTTGATGCAAGTGAACGCAAGAAAGAGAAGACAGTGGCACTAAAGGCCAATGATTCAGATGCTAGCACTTCCGGGTCTGATAGCGATGATGTTGCCTTAATCACAAGGCAATTCAAAAGCTTTCTAAGGAAGAAACATAAGAACTATTAGAAGTGAAACAAGGGTAAGTCCAATAAAAATTTTAAGGGTTCATCTGAATCTGTTTGTTTTGAATGCAGGAAGCCTGGACACATTAAGGCTGATTATCCTACACTTAAAGCTCACCCAAGCAAGGAGAAGGGTGAGGAGAAACCAACGTTCAGAAAGGATAAGAAGAGGATTCAGAAGGCATTCTGGGCAGACTCTGCATCCGACTCTTCTAAGACTGAAGCTGAAAAGGAGGAAACAAACTTATGTCTGATGGCTGATGATCACCCTGGTCAGTCGGACCAGGAAGAGGTATGTGAGCTGACTTACGATCAATTATTTGAAGTTTCTGAAAGAATTCTTACATCCTATAAGAAACTTAAGAAAACTCATGCTAGTTTGAAATTAGATTACTTGACTTTGCAAAAAGAGCATGATTCTGTAGTTAAAGATCATTCCACACTTGATTCCAATCACATGTCCTTGCTTGATAAATTCGATGAGTTGAATAAAAAATATTCTGATTTAGTTTCTGAGCATGATTCATTGAAAACCACGCATGTGATTTTAGAAATAGCTTTTAAAGAGTTAGATACAATGGCATGTGAAGTAGAAAGTAGCAATGGAATCTTAAAATTTGAAATTGCAAGTTTAAAGAAAGAAAATGAGTTTTTAAAAGTGAAAATCAGTGCTTTTGAAAAGAACAAAACACCGTCTACTTTTGAACAGTTTTATGCACCGCCACCGTTTGAAAAATATGTTGCAAGTTCATCAAAGTATGTTTCATATACATCTAGGAAGAGGCACTATCACCCACGAAGATTAGTTAACCCTTTTCCTGGTGTTAGATGCTTTTCATGTGGCATGTTAGGACACATTTCCCACACCTGCACTGTTCACCATAGTACACATTGGATGTGGAAACCCAAACTACCTATTTCACAACACAGCATGTATGCATTACATTCTTCTTTTCATAAGAACGAACCCAAACCTGTTTGGGTTCCAAAGACTGACGTTTGATACTTTTGTAGGTCTGCTCTCACACAAGACCTCGTGAGAGTATGTGGTACCCAGACAGCGGATGTTCTAGACATATGACTGGAGATGCAAATCAGTTCATTTCACTGGAGGCCAGAGCTGTAGGCAAGGTTACACTTGGAGATAACACCACCAGGAAGGTGGTAGGCTCAGGTATAATTGTTGATTCAAAGAATTTTATGATTGATAATATTTTGCTTGTAGATGGACTGAAACACAACTTGCTGAGGATCAGTCAACTCTGTGACAAGGGATACAGCATCAAATTCCTGCCTATTGGCTGCATTTTAAGCTTAAATGATGAAGTTGTTTTGCAGGGGCAAAGGATCAACAATGTCTACAAGCTGGATGTAAGTTGCATTAAATCTGATATTTCAATTTGCTTAAAAACTGCTGCTGATGAGTCTTGGTTATGGCATAGGAGATTGTGTCATGCCAGTATGAAAACTTTTAGGAGAGTCACCCAAAAGGACTTAGTTAGAGGTGTGCCCAAGCTTAAGTTCACTAAGGATCACCTTTGTGATGCCTGTCAGTTGGGGAAGCAAGTCCAGTCCTCTTTTCACTCTATTAAGGACATTAGCACCTCTAGACTTTTAGAAGTTCTTCACATGGACCTCTTTGGACCCATTAGCACTGCCAGCTTAGGAAGGAGAGTCTATGGTTTTGTGATTGTAGATGATTATTCAAGGTTCACTTGGGTTAAGTTTTTGTCACATAAATCTGAGTCATTTGATGAGTTTAGATCTTTCTCTACTTGGATTCAGAAGAAGTTAGGATGTGAGATTATTACCATCCATAGTGATCACGGAGGGGAGTTTGAAAATGAAAGATTTGGAAGTTTTTGTGAGAATCATGGGATTAGTCACAATTTTTCAGCTCCTAGGACCCCTCAGCAGAACGGGGTAGCTGAAAGGAAGAACAAGACCTTAGTGGAAGCCGCTAGAGCCATGCTTGCCGAGTATTCACTTCCAAAATACTTTTGGGCTAAAGCAGTGAACACTGCCTGTTTTGTGCTGAATAGGGTGAATGTGAGAGTCAAACTGAACAAGACACCTTATGAGATCATTAAGGGTAGAACTCCAAATCTGTCCCACCTCAATGTCTTTGGCTGTAAGGTTTTCATTCTGAACAACGGGAAATCACCCTTAGGAAAATTTGACCCCAAATCTGATGAAGGAGTGTGCTTAGGATATTCAAGTGTGGGGAAATCCTTTAGGGTGTTCAATAGGAGGACTCTGGTGGTGGATGAAACAACCCATGTAGTGTTTGATGAATCTGATCCTAAGGATTCTAGATCTGAAGTAGAAGATGAAGAGATTGTTGAGGTTACCCAAGGAGTTGGAAATACAAATTTGGAGGAAAGGGTAGAATCTCAAACCATATTGCCTAGAGATTTGAGATATTCTTCGAGTCATCCTAAAGAACTGATCTTAGGAGACCCTTCTGAAGGTGTTTAGAATTAGGCATGGACTTAGGAAGGAAGTAAGCCATTCTGCCTTTATCTCAATGACTGAACCTACCAACATCAATCAAGCCTTGTCAGATGAATTTTGGATTTTAGCTATGCAGGAAGAATTGAATCAATTTGTAAGGAATGATGTTTGGGAGTTTGTAGAAAGATTTAAAAATGAAAGTATTGTGGGAACCAAGTGGGTCTTTAAGAATAAGATGAATGATTCTGGTGTGGTGGTGAGAAATAAGGCAAGATTGGTGGCTAAGGGGTATAATCAGATAGAAGGGATTGATTTTGAGGAGACTTTTGCCCCTGTAGCTAGATTGGAAGCCATTAGAGTGCTACTAGCCTTTGCCTGTTATAAGGGATTTAAGCTGTTTCAAATGGATGTCAAGAGTGCCTTTATAAATGGGGTAATTAAAGAAGATGTTTTGGTAGAACATCCCCCAGGTTTTGAGAGTTCCCAATATCCAAGTCATGTCTATAAATTAAAAAAGGCCTTATATGGATTAAAACAGGCACCCAAAGCTTGGTATGAGAGGCTTAGCACATTCCTATTAGAAAGAGGGTTTGTTAAGGGGAGCGTAGACACGACCCTTTTTCTGAGGAGATTAGGGGATGACTTACTCATTATCCAGATCTATGTTGATGATATAATTTTTGGATCTTCTGATAAATATTTATGTGAAGAGTTTTCTAAAATAATGAGTAAGGAGTTTGAGATGAGTATGATGGGAGAATTGTCCTACTTTTTGGGATTTAGCATAAGGCAAACGGATTATGGAACCTTTCTCAATCAATCAAAATACACTAAGGACATTTTGAAGAAAAATGAAATGGATAAATCCAAGCCAATCAATACTCCCATTCCCTCCTCAGTTCAGTTAGATAAGGATTCAAATGGAAAATCTGTTGATTAGAAGAAGTATAGAGGGATAATAGGTTCACTGCTTTACCTGACTGCTAGCCGACCTGGTATCATATTTAGTGTCTGTCTTTGTGCTAGATTTCAGGCTGATCCTAATGAGTCCCACCTGACTGCTGTTAAGAGAATTCTTAGATATCTTTTAGGGACCCCAAACCTAGGAATTTGGTACCCTAGGCACAGCACCTCTTCTGAGATCATTGCATATTCTGATTCTAACTTTGCGGGGTGAAGGGTGGATAGGAAGAGTATTTCTGGGACTTGTCAATTCATATGACAGTCGTTAGTCTCCTGGTCCAGTAGAAAACTGAACTCAGTTGCACTTTCCACTACTGAAGCTGAGTACATTACCTTAGGAAGTTGTGTGGCCCAAGTTCTTTGGTTGAAGCAACAAGTCTTGGATTTAGGAGTACCTGTTGGCACAATTTCTGTTCTGTGTGATAATACTAGTGCCATCTATATCTCTAAGAATCCAATCCAACATTCTAGGACCAAACACATTGATATTAGGCATCACTTCATTAGGGACCATGTTACAAAAGGGGACATTGAGCTACATCACGTACTAACTCAAAATCAGCTGGCTGACATATTCACTAAACCACTGGCCTTTGACTCATTCAGCATTTTGAGAACCAGATTAGGAGTGATTGATATAAATGCTTGATTCTGATGACTGCTGATTTATGATTGTTCTGATTGGTATTCTAATTTCTGTTAGTTAGTTTTGGTATTCTGATTTTTGATTTATGTTAATTAGTTTTGGTATTCTGATTTCTGATTTCTATTAGTTAGTTTGGTTTGATTATTTGCTTTCAGTTGATTTTATTTCTTCTGCTGATTTCTGTGTTAGCCTTACTGTTAGTTTGATTTGAGTATTTACTTTGCTATGATTTTCTACCTGTTTTTATTTACTGGTTCATATCTTGCACTTACTGTTGTATGCTTTTCAAGATCTGATCACCGCTCACTACTTCTGATGATCTGAACTTTTGGCTGGGAGTTTTTACCTTGTTTTGGTTTGGAAGCTCGTAAGTAGTGATTGATTCCACTGAATCTGTTAAAGGGAAGAAACATTGATGATTGTTTCTCTTCCTCTAACTCCTTTACTGGTGTATAGTTTCTTTTGAATAAAAATTCTCTTCAAAATTAAAATCTTAGTTTTTAAAATAGAGATTATTTTATCTTCCTACAGTAATCTGCCTCATATCAATAGTGGTTTTCAAAGTCTTGAGTCATTAGTTTGATTTTCTAAAGCAAGTGATTGGATTTATCATATGTTGTATGGCTTTTGTTTTGTGAATCGTTCTTCCTTACTGTGGAGAGTCATCTCCTATGTCTGGAAGATAATCTCACAGCTGAGACTCTTTAATGATTATGAAAAGGAGAAAGCTTATAAAAGATGCGCAGTGCGCCAGATAATTTAAAAAAGAGGCATAAAATGAGCCCAAAACTGAAAAGATGCGAAATTGCTAAATTGGATATACAAAGTGTATCAAAAATCAAAAGATGCACAAAGCGCCAACCAATTTGAAAAAGAGGCACAAAATGAGCCCAAACCAAGCTTTCTTCCCTTTCAGATTGTTAAATGTCTTAGAGAAATCTGTGCGCCACTTAATATTTTCAAAAGCTTGAGTTTTGAAAATCCTGATTTCTGATTTTTTACTTTGTAACACTATTATATCAGATATTTTTCTGGAACGAGGCTTGAAAGGATCTCTTTTCAAATCTAATGTCTTTTCTTCTGAATCAGATTTTTGTTTTGAAAGAGGTTTGCATCGAAAAGGTGCCTGGGGTCAGAGTTATGAAAGTTGATTATTTCCAACCTTTTCTGGATTTCAGCGCTGTCAATCGTCCTGTCATTGGTTTTTGAATCTAAATCAAAGAAAAAAATTCTGATTTTCTCGAGCAGCTTGATAAAAAAAAATGCTTTTATGTGTTTTTGCGGTAAGTTTTATTCATTTTTGTGTTATTTTGATTTCATGGTTGTGTTTTTGGGATCCTGATCGATCATCTTCATCCTTCATCTTTTTCTATTTTCTTCACATCATCCTGGACGATACCACTATCGTCCTGGATGATCCACTTCATCCTGGACGATCCAAACATCGTCCTAGACGATTCGTTCAAAATCATCCCCACACTGCTCCTGCTACTGAAAAATTCTAATTATTGGTGATCGTCCTAAACGATCCTTACATCGTCCTGGATGATATGATCCATATCTTCCTGATCTGATCAAACGGCTGACATTGTACCAATTATTATCCATCGTCCTGGATGATCCACCTCATTGTCCCGGACGATCCACGTGTCAGCCAATGGACGATTGGAATTCGGCCCGTCCGACATATTTATTACATATCATCCCGGACGATCCACCTAATCATCCTGGATGATACTTTTCATCAACGGTCATCCAGCCTGACTCCTCGGGACGATCGCCTGTGTCTAATCGTCCTGGACGATATCTGATCATCCTGGATGATCGGACCACCTTTTTGACCAATCGTCCAGGACGTCATAAATGACCAAATCGTCCCGGATGATATTGACATCGTACGGGACGATCAGGGCATTTTCTAT
Organism: Dendrobium chrysotoxum; assembly: GCA_019925795.1. Taxonomy (NCBI): domain Eukaryota; kingdom Viridiplantae; phylum Streptophyta; class Magnoliopsida; order Asparagales; family Orchidaceae; genus Dendrobium; species Dendrobium chrysotoxum. The sequence goes on along the minus strand of CM034300.1, from coordinate 60,764,235 downwards.
ATAAACAGCAGTTTTCTTCAGATTTTTCACACCGTTTTTCTTCCACTCTCCTTCTACTTTCTTACTCTTTGGGTTCCTAATGGCTGGTGGCAAAAGGTCTCGTCAAAAGGGTGCCAGTTCATCCCGGGGACATGTCGATCCTCGCTTCCCGAATGCCGCCGATCAGGCGGCTTTCGAATGCTATCATAATGTGGGGATCACGCACTCTAAGATTGTAAATCCCCGCACTTTACTTATCCCATTTTAGATCTGTTCGCACACACCTCTCCCGCCTTCATTCTGACCTTAGCCTTTCCCTTCAATCTTGAACTCCTTCAAATCTTCTTGGCCAACTTGCGCATTTCTGTGGACTATTCCACTCTTCGATCCTACGTAAATCAACGCCCCGTGGAACTCATGACCCATGATTTTCACAATATTCTCAACCTGTCTGTTACTGGCGACAAAATTCACACGCTTATCACCGATCCTGATTATGATTGGAGTGTCGCCAATCACTTCCTTCGCAATACCAACGCACCCTATCATGACAATGCTTGCACTTCCCTTCTTAAGGATGCCCGGACCATTCAGCACGTCCTTCATTCCTCCGTCATTCCAAAGGCGGGAGATCGAATTCACATTACCCCGCTCCTATCCTTGACCACCTACTACATCATGGCCCGTCGAGAATTTAATTCCTCTGATCTGATTATCCGATACATAGAACACCTAACCACCATTAGAGATCTGGGCCACAGGCGTCGCCCAAATCTAGCTTTAGGTCATCTTATTCATTACGCCTTAGAGACAAAATATGACCTTCAGTATTCTGTCCCTCCTTCCTTCTTCACAAACAACTCAATCCACGTCCTACACAGCACCCGACTACATCCGGAGCCCACCCCGGATGTTGAGGAAGAAGAGGAAGAGGCCGTTCCAGTTCCTGCTGCACCAGAGGCACTTGTACCCCTTCGCATTGCCTCTCCTTTTGACCACCTGGTGCAGCGCTTCGATCAGTGGGAGGCCAGATTTGACTCCTACGTGGTTGCCCAGGAGCAGCGGCACGCCGAGGACATCCAGTGCTTCACTGACTATGCTGCGGAGCAGCAACAACAGCATGACCAGGACATCGCCTGGATTGGAGCCCACTTTTAGGCCATTCACCATTACTTCAACCCTCCACCGCCACCTCCTCCTTCCGATCAGGATCCGCCTCAGTTTTAGTTTCCTATTTTGTAGTTGTTCTCTTTTATGTTTTATTTCCGTGTTCTATTTTTTCCCTCCTCCTTTTTGTGATGTCAAAAGGGGAGTTAGTTGTAGTCATGTCTATTTCTATTTTATGAGTCATGTTTCCTGTATTGTTTTAGTTGTTAAATGAAAATTTGAAAAAATGTTTGTGTTTTGATCTCCTAGTTTACTTTTATGTTCAAACTACTTTATAAATATTTGCCATCATCAAAAAGGGGGAGATTGTTGCAAATCTAGTTTTGATGATGACAAATATGTTTCCAGTGTGTTTTGTTGGCTAATCTGTTTCAGGCACAAAAGACCACGAGCCACTCAAGCCAAGTCAAGATCGGGTCCAAGTGTGTTCAATGTACTATTTTTCATTTTATTGAGTCAATTGTAATGTAACTGATCCCCTAGCTAAGTAATCTTGCACACACACACTCAGGGGGAGAGCTTGAGTGAATTAGAGTTTCTGTTCAGATTTTGTTCAGATCGTCCTAGACGATATTGACATCGTCCTGGATGATCAGGTAAAAACTAAAACCCCAATTAGGGCGACTAAGTTAAGAGGGTCAGATTAAGCAGATCGTCCTAGACGATCTTTGGATCGTACAGGACGATATGCTCAAATCAGAAATTCTCAGCCGCCAGATCAAGTTAGGCAAGTTTTTATTTTAAGTTATTTGGTCTGATCGTCCCGGTCGATACGTGTATCATCCCGGACGATTCAGTACAATCATGCCTAATTTAATCGGGTAATTAAGGAAAGCAATTTATTTTTGGTGGATACGATCATATCGTCCTGGATGATCGCAGGATCGTCCTGGATGATCGCAGGATCATCCTGGATGATCTTGATCGTTTAGTGCATTTAAGCTGTACGTCCAGAACTATGTACAGGACGATTTAGGGCCTTTTTGAACTAATCGTACAGGATAATGTCCCCATCGTACTGGACGATCAAGTCATTTTTTGGTCGTCCAGCACAGATTTCTCTGGACGACCCGAACTATCTTCTGAATGATTTTCCTCGATTTGCACTAATCATCCCGGACGATCACAGGAACGTACGGGATGATATGAACAATTTTTTTTACTGATCGTCTAGAAGAGCCAGATCGTCCAGGCTGAAACACCTGAATTTGAACTGATCGTACAGGATGATCTACCGATCGTCCTAGATGATCTTGGCCGACTAGTTGAGATTTTGGGAAAATTTTAAGCCCTCCTATAAAAGTACTTTTTCTAAAAATAAGAAATATCTTTTACTGCCTTCCTTCCCTGAGAAACCCTAGAGAGAGAGAGAGTTGGGAGCGAGAGAGAAGATCTTGTGAGGGGGAGTTAGTGAGGGATTCACTAAGGTTGCTCCAAGCACTGATCAGAGTCGTCTTCTTTGCTCGTCATCTTTCATCTAGTCGGTGTTCGTCATGGGAGGATCGTTCGCAAGAAGATCCGGGGTTCTCTGGCCGCTTCAGGTGGAAGCAAAAGGAGTTCGAAGGTTCTCTGCCTGCTTCAGGAGGAAGCGAAAGGAGGTCGGGTTCTCTGCCTCACCGTGTGGTGAAAAGGAGGTGTTTGTACAGGCTTCTCCGCCTTGCTGTGGGAGAAAAAGGAGAGACACTTTTTGTTTAGTGCAATACCCGGAGGGGAGGCTCCGGGGAGTGGACGTAGGTCAAGTTGACCGAACCACTATAAAATCTGGTTTGCTTTTCTGATTCAGTTTTGCACTTTACTTTTCTGATATTAACTGCTTGGGTGAATATCTGTGGTTGATCTTTTCGTTCTTGTTTATGTGTTTCCGCTGCTACGTATTGAAAAGATTTTCATTATTATCATGAAATTTTTAAATAACCATTTCACCCCCCCTCTTGGTTAGCCTCGGGACTAGTTCACTAGGGCTTAACATCCCTATTAAACTTTCATCAGATTCATTAAACACCACATGAGTTGTCTCTTCCACCACCAAAGTCCTTTTATTGAACACCCTAAAAGATTTACCCACACTAGAATAGCCTAAGAACACTCCTTCATCAGATTTGGGGTCAAACTTTCCTTAGGGTGATTTCCCGTTATTCAGAATAAAAACCTTACAGCTAAAGACATGGAGGTGGGACAGGTTTGGAGTTCTACCCTTAATGATCTCATAAGGTGTCTTATTCAGTTTTGATCTCACATTCACCCTATTCAGCACATAACAGGCAGTGTTCACCGCTTCAGCCCAGAAATATTTTGGAAGTTAATACTCGGCAAGCATGGCTCTAGCGGTTTCCACTAAGGTCCTGTTCTTCTTTTTAGCTATCCCGTTCTACTGAGGGGTCCTAGGAGCTGAAAAATTGTGACTAATCCCTTGCTCCTCACAAAAACTTCTAAATTTCACATTTTCAAACTCTCCACCATGATCACTATGATTAGTCAAGATCTCACAACCTAACTTCCTTTGAATCCAAGTGGAGAAGGACTTAAACTCATCAAATGGCTTAGATTTATGGGACAAAAATTTAATCCAAGTGAACCTCGAGTAGTCATCTATAATCACAAATCCATAGACTTTTCCCCCTAAGCTGGCAGTGCTAATGGGTACAAAGAGGTCCATATGAAGAACTTCTAAAGGTCTAGAGGTACTAATGTCCTTAATAGAGTGAAAAGAGGACTGGACTTGCTTTCCTAACCGACAGGCATCACACAGGTGATCCTTAGTGAACTTAAGCTTAGGCACACCTCTAACTAAGTCCTTTTGGGTGACTCTCCTCAGAGTTTTTATACTGGCATGGCACAATCTCTTATGCCACAACCAAGACTCATTAGCAGCAGTTTTTAAGCAACTTGAATTCTCAAATTTAATGCAACTTACATCCAGCTTGTAGACGTTGTTGATCCTTTGCCCCTGCAAAATAACTTTATCATTTAAGCTTAAAATGCAGCCAGTGGGCAGGAATTTGATGTTGTATCCTTTGTTATAAAGTTGACTGATGCTCAGCAAGTTGTGTTTTAGTCCATCTACAAGAAAAACATTATCAATCATAAAATTCTTTGAATCACCAATTATACCTAAGCCTACCACCCTCCTGGTGGTGTTATCACCAAGTGTAACCTTGCCTCCAGCCCTGACCTCTAGCAAAATGAACTGATTTACATCTCCAATCATGTGTCTAGAACATCTGCTGTCCAGGTACCACATGCTCTCATAAGGTCTTGTGTGAGAGCACCTTTACAAAAATATCAAATGTCAGTCTTACGAACCCAAACAGGTTTGGGTTCCTTCTTATGAAAAGAAGAATGCAATGCATGCGTGCTGTGCTGTGAAATAGGCAGTTTGGACCTCCACACCTAATGTGTACTACGGTGAACAATGCAGGTGTGGGAAATGTGTCCTAACATGCCACATGAATAACATCGAACACCAGGAAAATGGTTAACTAATCTACGTGAGTGATAGTGCCTCTTCCTAGGTTTATATAAAATATGCTTTGATGATTTTAAATATGAATCTACAAAAGGTGGAGGTGCATAAAACTGTGCAAAAGTAGGAGGTGTTTGGTTTTTCTCAAAAGCATTGATTTTTAATTTCAAAAATTTATTCTCCTTATTTAAACTTGCAGTTTCAAATTTTAAAGTTCCATTGCTATTTTCTACTTCACATGCCATGGTATCTAATTCTTTAAAAGCTCTCTCCAAATCAACATGAGTGGTTTTCAGTGAATCATACACAGTAACTAAATCAGAATATTTTTTATTCAATTCATCAAACTCATCAAGTAAAGACATGTGAATGCTATCAACAGTGGAATGATCCTTAATCAAAACATCATGCTCTTTTTGTAAAGTTAAATAATCCAGTTTCATGTTAGCATGGGTTTTCTTAAGCTTCTTATATGATGCATGAATTTTTTCAGATACTTCAAGTAATTGATCATAAGTAAGCTCACATACCTCTTCCTGGTCTGACTGACCAGGGTGATCATCAGCCATCAGACATAAATTTGTTTCCTCCTCTTCAGCTTCATTCTCAGAGGAGTCGGATGCAGAGTCTGCCCAGAACGCCTTCTAAATCGGCTTCTTGTCCTTTCTGAACTTGTGTTTCTCCTCACCCTTCTTCTTTCTTGGATGAGCTTTAAGTGTAGGACAATCAGCCTTAATGTGTCCAGGCTTCCTGCATTCAAAATAGATTGTATCAGATGATCCTTTAACATTCTTGCTGGACTTACCCGTGTTCCACTTCTAAAAGTTCTTATGTTTCTTCCTTAGAAAGCTTCTGAATTGCCTTGAGATCAAGGACATGTCATCGCTATCAGACCCGAAAGAGCAAGAATCGCTATCGTTGGCCTTCAATGCCACTGTTTTCTCCTTCTTCTTCTCACCTACATCAAGCTGTCTTTTGTTCACCCCTTGCTCATAAGCAATGAGTGATCCAAGTAAGCTATCAATAGAGTAAATATTTAAATCTTTAGCCTCAGTGATTGCAGTTATCTTAACATCATATGAAGAAGGCAGACATCTAAGAATTTTGTTCACTCTTTCGTAGTTTGTAAGTTCTCTACCTAAGACATCCAAAGAAGTAACGATTTGAGTGAACCTAGTGTACATTTTAGAAATGGTTTCAGTAGGTTTCATGCAAAACAGTTCATAGTCACGCAGTAAAATATTTAATCTAGACTGTTTGACTTTAGTTGTACCTTCATACGTGATGCACAATCTATCCTAGATTTCCTTACCAGTTGTACAAGTAGAGACACGCATGTAATCCTCAGATTTTAAAGCACAGAAAAATTAATTCAAATATTTGGCATTTAATTATGCTAAATCACGATCATCAAAAGTCCAATCAGCAAAGGGCAGTTCAGTTTTCACATTGTTAATCAATCTAAAAGGTGGTTCGTATCCATCCTTAACAAACATCCACATGCGATAATCAATCGATTGAAGAAAAGCGGACATGCAAGTTTTCCAAAAATCAAAAGGAATATTATCAAACAATGGCGGTCGTGTGATTGAATAACCTTCAGTAGTATTATGATTACCAAAGTTAGCCATGGATCAAATTCAAAAGTTTTTAAACATAAATTTTGAATCCCGCTTTGATACCACTTGAAAGTTCAATAGGGATGTTAAGCCCTAGTGATCTAGTTTCGAGGCTAACCAAGAGGGGGGGGGGGGTGAATTGGTTATTTAAAAATTTGAGAGCAACAATGAAAATCTTTTCTATGATTTACAGCGGAAATGAACAAAACAATCAAACGAAAAGATCGAATACAATTTCACCCAAACAGTTAATCACAGAAAAATAAAAGTGCAGAAAGTAATTAGAATGAACTCACCAGATTTTATAGTGGTTCGGTCAACTTGACCTACGTCCACTCCCCAGAGCCTCCCCTCCGGGTATTGCACTAACTCAAAGTGTCTCTCCTTTTACTCCCACAGCAAGGTGGAGAAGCCTGTACAAGAACCTCTTTTCCACCACACAGTGAGGCAGAGAACCCAACATCCTTTTGCTTCCTCCTAAAGCAGGCAGAGAACCTAGGATCTTCTCGTGGATGATCTTCTCCCAAAGAACACCGACATGATGAAAGACGACGAGCGGAGAAGAAGACTCTGATCCTTGCTTGGAGCAAGCTTTGTGAACCCCTCACGAACTCCCCCTCACAAGATCCTCTCTCTCTCTCCCAAACTCTCTCTCTCTAGGGTTTCTCTGGAAAGGAAAGTGGAAAAAGATTTTTCTTGTTGAAAGAAAAATATCTTTTATAGGAGGGCTTAAAATTTTCCCTAAATCTCAACTGGTCGGTCAAGATTATCCAGGACGATCGATAAATCATCCTGTATGATCAGTTCAAAATCAGCTGCATCAGCCTGGATGATCTAGCTCTTCTGGATGATCAGTAGAAAAAATTATTCGTATCGTCCCGTATGATCCTACGATCGTCCGGGATGATTAGTATAAATTGAGGAATATCATCTAGAAGATAGCTCGGGTCGTCCAAAGAAAGTTGTATTGGATGACCAAAAAATGACTTAATCGTCTAGGATGATAAGGATATCGTCTTGTACGATTAGTTCAAAAAGTGCCCAAATCATCCTGTACACAGTTCGGGTTGTACAACTGAAATGCACTAGATGATCATGATCGTTTGGGACAAGCCTGCGATCGTCTACGACGATATGATCGTATCATTTAAATATAAATTGCTTTCCTTAATTACCAAATTAATTTAAGCATGATTTTACTGGATCGTCCGGGATAATCAGACCAAATATCTAAAAATAAAAACTTGCCTAACTTGATCTAGCGGCTGAGAATTTCTGATTTGATCATATCGTCCCGTACGATCCAAAGATCGTCCAGGACAATCTGCTTAATCAGACCCTCTTAACTTGGTCGCCCTAATTAGGGTTTTTGTTTTTACTTGATCGTCCAAGAGAATGTGACTATCGTCTAGGACGATATGAATAAAAATTTGAACAGAAACTCTAATTCACTCAAGTTCTCCCCCTGAGTGTGTGTGTGCAAGGTTACTTAGCTAGGGGATTAGTTACATTACAATTGACTCAAGAAAAAGAAAAATAGTACACTTAGACACACTTGGACCCGATCTTGAGTTGGCTTGAGTTGCTCATGATCTTTTGTGCCTGAAACGGGTTAGCCAAGCAAAACACAATAGAGACATGTTTGTCATCATCAAAATCAAATTTGCAATAAAGGAAACTGATAATTGTGTCACTTGGATGTGATGGTGAACGATGGTGGTGGTGCCTGAAAATGAAAGATGACATTAATTGAGAGTAATGGTGGAGACCGATAATAATGGTGGTTGGTGGTGGTTACATTTGGCGAAAATGGCAGTTGACCTGTGATAGTTATAGACATCAGTGGTGGATGCTAGTGGCAGCGATGTTAAATAATGTTGGTGGTAATGATTGGTGATTGTAGGTAGTGATAGTGATGGCTGGTAATGGTGGTAGTCGATGGTGGTTAATGCTAGTAGTGCTGATTGGTGGTGGTGGTGGTCTAACCTTGAATATTTATCCCCTCATCACTAAACCATTGCATGATAATCATGTGCATGAATCAACCATAAGCACCACACAGATCCACCAATATAACATATCAAACAACATATGCAATAACCACAGGTGTAAGAAGTAAATCAAATATAAGAAAATAACACTCCTAGTCTAAGACTAGTGTTGGTTATCCTAATAAACATACTAACTGTGTACTTGGCAAAATGGCTTGGATGTTTCATACTTGGGTTTAAAATTATATTTTCTACTACTTAGATTTGTTATAGGATAGGGAGTTTTATTCAAAGTTTAAATGTTAATGAATCTTGAACTTATTGTATATTTAAGAAATTAATTTTAAACTTTTATTTTATATTAAATAAACATGTTACTCAATAAATTTTGGGTGCAATAAGTTTGCTAAACAACATATCTTAAGTGAAAGAGGAATGCAAATATTCTATCCCAAGAGAGATAGAGTAATTACATAAAGTTATGGCTTTATATCATTTATGTACATTTTATTGCCTTTTTAAAATATTTTTCATGTTTATGTTATAGAGTGTTGACCTCATTTTTTAATGAGGTCAAAATTTCCTTCCTTTATTGCCTTTAGTGCTTAAGAGCCCAATACTCAGTGTAAAAAAAAAACTATAGGAACCTTATAGAAACTTATAGGTTTTCAACTTAGCCTAGGCTTAAGTTGCTTAGGAACCTCTAAACACTTTTTTTGATATGCTAGATCCATCCTAAAGCCAACCTAAACCCTTCCAAGGTTTAAACCTATCTGAAAACCCAAGTTCACTATATTTATAATCTATACCACTCAGTGTGGCATTTGGTTTCAGCCATGAACTCGTACTCTTGGGAAAGACCTAAACTCATCCAAATACATCTCATAAGTGGTTTTACCCCTTTGAGACCATTGCTCAACACCTAGTTGACCAAGTTTGACCATGGAGCCCATGGAGCCCTTTAAGCCTTAAATATGGCACATTACATTTCTTGAGCTAGATAAAGTCCTAAACCCTAAGACTTTCTCCTAATGTCTTCAAACATCCACTTAATCATGTTAATACCCAGTGAAGCCCATGGTGGACCATGGTTGACCAAGTTAACAACAAGCGCTCAATTTCACCTAAGAAGACATTTTATTGATAAATCAATTCTAGATAATTATATGGACTCCTTGTTAACCTCATTTTTGTATGAGATCACTAGGCTAATATAAATCCTAGGGTATACCTAGACCCTAGATCAATCTAGACCCTAGGATATACCCAGATCTTAGATCAATCTAGATCAAATCTAGATTTCCAGACAAAAATCCAAGGTTTAATGACCTATCCTAAAAACCTTTTCAAGTGATTTTTCAAATATTTCAAACCCCAATAAAATGACCCCCGATTAATTATCTATCAACTATATATTGATTAGGCATGTCCCTAGGGTCTAACCTCCAAATTTAGGCTCTATCTGAGGTCTCAAACCCCAGAAACTGAATTGAAACACAAAGGCTGTAAAACCTTCAAATATTTATAGATTATGCCACTAGACGTACTATTTAGTGGATTTTGACCTTGGAGCCTTCTCCAAACCATTTGATCACATCCAAACCCTTAATCATGTTATGTTAAACATTAAAATATATTTTAGTGGACCCTTTTTGACCCCAAGTTGACCAGGTGTCAAAAGGACCAAAATACTCCTAAAGGACAATTTTGGAGTTTTCTCTAAACTCCAATATGACCATTTTAAATGAAGCCTCAAAACATATTCCAATGGATCCTAATCATCATTAGGAGTACATATCACTTAAACCCAGACCTAGGCCAAGCCTGGTTGACCAGGTCAACCTGAAATGACCAAAATACCCCTTAGGGGTGTGAATTGTCATTTTGAATCAAATGACCCTATTTTAGGATGGAACCACTTCCATTGAACTCCTAATTTTAAAATAAATCTATTGGACCCAATCCAAATCCTTGGGTCAACTTGGTTGACTATGTCAACCAGGGTTGACCCAAATACCCTTTAAGGGTCAAATAGGTCACTTTGACCCAAATGACCTTCCCGGAGCTTGGGACCACTTCCAACAGACTCAATACATCATTTTAAATATATTGAGCCCATTCTCAACTTCAAGGTCAACCTAGTTGAGCAAGTCAACCTAGGTTGACCCATTAACCTTTTAAGGGTATAAATGGGTTAATACAACCCATTTTATCAAATCAATACAAATTAATGCTTTTAACCCTTCAGGTTTATCCCATTTGATACCTCAAATATTTATAATATCATCAAGAGTCAAATCATGATGAATTTTACTAAGTCAACTAGATCTAGCTTGGTCAAACTCCCATATATGTGTGTTTACTCACTCAAATTCTAAGTGGATTGCTTCTAATCCCTTTCAAAACATTCTACCAGCATTTAAAACATTCTCTCATGCCACCTCAGCACCCCCTTCACTATTAAACAGTCAATCTAGTCAACAAAGAGGTGGGGAGTGGTCAAAGTGGTCAAGTCCCTTTGTTTAAGCCTTCCCCTCCATTCTAAATCAACTCCATCCCTATCCTCTGATTTTTTGTAGTCCTAAGGACACTTGTCAAGCATCCAAGCTTCCCCCAAGTTGATCCTAGCCATCCAAATAAAGAGGTGAAGGATAAGTATTCAAACATCTTTCAAAAAGAATGATCCACTTTTATTTCCAAAAAACTCAACCTCTAACAACCTCCAGCTCTTCCAAAGCTTCCTCAAACTTCTCTAGCCATTTCTATAGCTTTTCCAAGCTTTCTCCCATGGTTTCTAAGCTTAATACCATGATTTAGTGAAGAGAGAGAGAGAGAGAGAGAGAGAGAGATAGTTAGAGAAAGGAGACTTTAAATAGCAGATTTAAATCCAATCATAAAAAATTCTTGAGGTCTTCAACAACGTTGTAGAGGACTTACTCCAACATTCCAACAAGCCCAGGAACATCAAAATCTAACCACTGGATTGTAGGATATTTTAACTTTTAGTTTAAATTTTAATTTAAAATTATAGGAAATCTACTGTGCATGGAGCCTTCAAACTCCAAGGATAAGAAGATTTGATTGTCATTAACCTATGTTTCAAATTTCACTTAATTTGGTTGAGTATTTTTAAAGTTATGGCTCTTTAAAATTTACAGTTCAATTTGAACTATTATGCTCTAGATGAATCAGAGCTATCTGATCTTCCCTTTCGACCCATCGGATGGCTCTTATCTAGCCACGTTGCCCGGGATAGTATCACTCATTTGGCCTGAGATTTGAAAGCGCGCTCTTTTGATCTCCTCGGTACACATGGCACCATCTCGACCATGAAGAGCCTATCATTTGAATCCAACGGTCCAGATCTTCGCCGACGTGGTTAAGTGGCAGCTTAACCGAGCGACACATGTCCCGACATGCATTAACCGATGGCGGCTGCGATGCAATCTTTGCACCACCATTTTAATATTTAAATATTAATTAAAAAATCATTTTAGATAGCCAGAACTTCAAAAATTCATAAAAAGTCCATTTGTTCTCCAAATTTAGTATTCTTTGGCTCATTGGAAAGAACTTGAGCCCTACTATTTATTAAATTTAAAATTAAAGTGTTTTGATGACTGGATTATGAGTTATTTGAGATTGTTTAAAATCAATTTTTAGTAATTTTCTCATAATCCTGTGGTCAAATTGAACCCAACTTTTGGTGAAATATTTTTGAGCATCTTAGGCATTCCCTGTATTTTTCTTAGGTCTAGATGCTTAAATGATTGCTATGATATGAATTTTCAAGGTAATGGATCCATTTTGGATCAAAAAATTTATAAATTCATAACTCTCTAAATTTATTGAATTAAGTTATCTGATTGATGTGGTATGCTTTCATATGTCTCAAGGTTAGGTGACCAAAATTTCAAACTCATTTGAACACTAGAGACACCTAGGGAAAATAATTAAGGAAAAGGTCTAGTTAACTTAAAAAAATTCTAAGAATTTATACTCACATCCAATAGGGGTGAAACTTTAGAATATTGAACATAGTGACATTTTACACCTTAGGTCCAAATTTCATTAAATTTGGAAGGCATTTATTCAAAAACTTAAACTAATCAAAATTCAACCTTTTTTAGGAACCAAAAACTTTAAAAGATTGTAATTAATCAAAATTAAATGTAAAAATTATAAATAATATATAAAACTGACAAAAATTTAGCCCTCTATTTAGGAAAAATAAAAGCCTTATCACTAGACTTTTAATTTAACCTTAAATAAAGTTTTAATGAAAATTAATAATTAATTAAATAAAAAAATTAAAAATAATTAAAAATTTTAAATAAATTCTAAACTCCTGAAATACTCCCATATGCATCCTTGACCTTTAGAAGTTATTTCATGTGGTTTTGGATGAGTTTAGATTAAAACAATCAAAATCTCTTTAATTATGTAATTTAAAAAATTAATTAATTAATCAAACTTTAAAAATCATAACTAATTCTAGAAAATTCCAAATTGAGCAAACTCAAAGGCATTGTACTCCATGTAAGGTCTAATATTTATTAAAAATATAAAATCAACAAAATATCATAAAATAAAAAAGTCAACTTTAGGTCAACTTTTGTTCAAACTTCAAATGAAACTTCAAAAATTCATAACGAATTGTAGAAAAATCCAATTCTAGCAAACTCAAAGTCTAATTACTCATATTTAGGTCTAGTATTTGAGAAAAATATCAAAACTCTATAAATCAATATTAATCAAAAAGTTACTTTTTTACCCCTTTAATTAATATGTTTAAATAATTCAAATAATTCCAGAAAATTCAATAATCAATCAAAATTTAAAAAATAATATAAATTTTATTAATTTATTAATCATCCAACCCTTTAATTCATAATAACCACTCCGAAGATGATGTTTTTAGGATGAACTACTCTAGACTGCGGGGCTACGTGTTTTAAGGAGGCCGGGTTCCTCGAGCTTGGTGGTACAACGACACAAATGAATTTAATGGAGTGTAAAATTTTAAATCAAATCATTATTAATTATTTACCCAAATTAAAATTTTTAATCCAACTACATCAACAAGGTTTTTAGGATGGACTACTCAAGGATGCGGGGCTACGTGTCCTATAAAGGCTAGGTTCCTCGAGCCTAGTGGCACAACGCCATGAACTGGTTGATAAAAAATTTAAATTAATCTAATCCTTAAAATTAGCAACTAATCCAATTAATTAAATTTATAACTAATCAAATCCATTTAATTAATCAATCTTTAAAAAATACATTTTTAAACAAACATTAACACATTAATATTTGAACTTTAACCAAATTTACTCTTTGACCTTGAAGAAACCCAAACATTAGACAAATTTAATTAATTATCTGATATTAGATGAATCCAAACCATACAGCCTACTGCACACACTTAGATGATTTGCTAGGGCACCACTTCTAGATTTAGGCTATGCTGGTTTTTACTTTCTTACTATGTGCCGAGATTTTTAAGTTTTCACTACATGGTGGTTGTTAATATTGATATGATTATTTATTTAATTTCTACACTCTATGATGTGATTGATGGGCATTAGATCTATCCTTAGGCTAGCGGTGATTTGAATGCTGATACAATTATATGTAGGTGTCTATGCTCATACAGGACATTAAAATTAAAGGGGGCAAAGTTAAATTTAAATTAATCGAATTTCTGCAGGTGCTCTAGAATGCTAATTCGCCCTTTAAAATTTGAAAGAGCATAGCTAAGTGTGGCTGGCTTGAACATTTTAAATTTTATTATATTAACTATTTGGGATGATTTTAATATTATTGCTTATGATAACCCTAGAGGTTGTTTGAGTCTAAATTTTTAATTTTCATTAAATGTAATTCCAATTTATTAAGTTGTAAATCAAAGTGACATTTGAGAGGGGATACATAAGTATCCAACTTAGATTCCAAAGAGGAGAGAATATCCCTTATTGGAGGGTTCTTCTCCATTTGGAAGACTAAGTTAGGATAATTTTAAATATTCAAATGGAAAAGAAAATACCCCTTTCAAGGGGGAGTTTCTTTTCATTTGGATATCCGAACCTAAAGGATCCAAGAAGTTCACAGAAAGATGAAGAAGTAGTGATCCAAAAGAACCATTTTCAAATTCACTTGAGTCTTAGGAGTATAATCTAGGCTGTTGTTAGTGGTACCTGGCAACTTTACTTTCTACAAACCCTCGGTTGTAATATTAAGTGGCACTTGCCACATGGACTTTTATTTGAATATTAATTGATTTGATTAATAATTGGTGTGTTGATTTGTGATATATGATTGTATGCTTTTAGTAATTTTTTTGGCGATTTTGCATGTCGATATTTGATTTTTCCTGGAACTTGATCAGAGGCTCGTGAGAGATTGCTAAAAAATGTTCTACTTTAATTATATTAAATTTTTTAAGATAATATAGAAACTCTAACATTTTAAGAAGTAATCCCAGGACTGCCTGGAGTTTATAATGCATTTTGTTGCACTATCTTTCCATTGTTAGGCACCTCCCCGCCTGCGAGTTTTGGCAAACCACCTGGTCTATGAGGGTACAGATCTGTCAAGGGGAATCTGTGCAATCTTTAGGGAAAAACCTATTTTTAATCCTTTTTAAAATTGCATCATATTTGATTTAAGCATTTATTGCGTCAACTAGCATGTATTGCATTAAAAATAAATTAAAATGAGTCAAAAATTTAATAGCATTTACTTTGGGTTTCATATTACCCAACATAAGTCAAAGGGACCAAAATTAAGGACTACTCTAGATGTCGACCCTATTCACAAAAACTTAACTTAATCAAAAATCCCTATCACTCTCACATAAAATTTTGGACTCATGGTTTTAAAACATTTAGGTGGTTAGCTGACTCCTTAATCCAGGCCGGGGTAAGTCCAGATCCTGTATTGTATTAGCTAGGTTTTGATTTACTAGTTTTTAGTACCCAATTTAGACTTAGGTTCTGAGGTAGGCTCAAGCTATAAGACATTAACCTTCAAGAATTTAATCCTAATTTTCTAATAAAATTGATAATTCAAACATAAGTATCTTTCAATTGAAATTTAAGCCCAACACTAAAGATAGGCTAAGGTGTTTTTGAAGTGATTCAGAATCTTAAAACACCTCCTACCACTCCTTTCCTGACCTCCAGAAATGAGTGCTCACTTTTTATCCAATTCTAGTTGAATTTCCAATCCTCATCTCCCTTAATATCAAACTTTAAAATCTCAAAATAAAATTTCTATCGTTGTTTTAATCGAGAGTATCCATAGGAAACTCCAATTTCCTATGATGTAATTAACTATGAGGGCTTGCGCTCGCAGGTGATTTAGTAACACAGATCAAACAAATTTTTTAAAATCAATTTTTAAAAACCTTAATTAATTATCTTTTGAAAAATTTAAGTTAAAATCAATGATCATTATTATCATTTTTAAATGATCAATAATGATTGATATATTCTTCCCTTAGGATGATATATCATTTATTATTGTAAATATGATTATGAAATTAATGATAATTTATCTGAATTATCATAGTTAAATACCTGAGTGAATAATCAGTTTGACCCTCCGGGGTCATATGTAGTTTTTGCTTGAATTTGACTATGATAATCAGGATGAAATTTTAATCCTGTAAATTGAACCCATTAGGGAATGGTATACTCGTCTACTGAGATGATATATCGTTCATAATAATGCGATCAATTTCAAAATAAAAATTCAAGAAATTAAATCATCCAAAGATAATTAACCTTTTTTAAAAGAATAACTTTTTAATCAAATAAAAAATGGAGACACCATTGGGGATAATCTCACTCTCCATCTTTAATAGCAGTATAAATTTTATTAATTTGGTAGTTTTGACTACCCTTCATCTATTGGTCCCTCTGCCCATTTCTCTCATGGGTAAATGTGGCCAACATTAATTAAGACATAGTAAAAGAGAGGTGAGTGTAGAAAACCTCCTTCCAAGTCTGGTTTTGACATTTTTCCTCCAAGTCTATTGGTAGAGCGAAAGAGTCAAGCCAAACACCTCAAAATCTTCCTATATATGTTAAAAACCCGCATGCTTAAATCAATAAATAATGTGATAAGTTTCATAACTTATAGGAGATCCTTCAACTTTAGAGTCAAAGTTTCGATTCTTTAGCTAAATTCAATCCTTTTCAAATCCCAATTGATTTCTATATTTTATCATTACATATCAAACTATAAGTATTATAGTTTAGTATGTGTGATAGAATATAGGCTTATTTTTCAAATTCAATTCAAAACCTCGATCCCTTTGGCAAAGTAAATTTTTGACCTTTCAGTATTATACAATTGTTTGGGGTGAAAGAGTCGAGTCGACTTCTTAAAGTCTTCCCCCTAAAATTTGTAAACCTCTACATTGAATGCAAATTTAATGTATCGAGTTTCAAAAATAAGGTGAGGTGCTGCCAAATTTTCAAATCTCTTTTGAAAATGATTCAACTCTAATCGTCATTGTCATATGTTGCAACACCATTTGTAGTTCAATATGGGCAATGCAAATTCAACCCTTTCTAAAATCAACTTCAAATTTCAATTCCTCCATTAAATCATGGCTTTGACATTTTACTCCAAGTTAGTTGATGGAGTGAAAGAGTCAAGCTCAATTCTTAAAATCTCCTCATCAACTTTGTGAACTCTCATGTTGAGTGAAAACTCAGCACGTTGAGTTTCAAAGTTTAGAGAAAATCAATCAAGCTCAAACTCAAATTTAATTTCAAATCATACTAATTCAAGTCACTTTTTCATTCCAGGAAATTGAGCATACTCAAATGGATAGGAAACTTATCTTCTCCTAGGATAGGAACATGGTTATAGAAGAAATCTTTAATGATAGTTTGATTCAGTTTGGCATTGAGTTTCAAAACTTCAAGCTTTCAGTTAATGGAGCAATAATCATAGATCTATCTGCTAGAACTCAAAAGGATTTCCCCTTAATGGAAGTTACTATAGGGTTAGGAGCTGACTCCCCCATCTCCAAAATGGAGGCTACTGTTTCCCCTTTGCCCACTGTACTCTCTACTACGGTGGATAAGGAACAAATACCAATAACAACAGATGAGAGGTCATCTACATTCAATGTTGGGTCAAGTTCTATCACCATCTTTGAAGAGTTAGAAAAAAGGTCCTTAAGGCTAAAAAAAATTGCAGAGTATGCAGCCTTAAAGCAAGTTAAATTTGAGTCCAATCAAGAGTTAGTTGCTCCTTCCATGTACCCTGTTAGTGGAAATGATTTCCACCCTTCTCCTATTACCCAAAAGAGGGAGGTTGTGAGAACGATATCGTGACCTCTACCATGCCCTTTTGAATATAGCACAAGAATCTATCAAGCAAGAATTGAGCAATCACTAGTAATAGGCCATAGGCCCCTAGTTGAAAGATATGACCCGCCCACTTTACTAGAGGATGTTAGGTCACATTACTACACGTGTCCCACTACGTCATCTATAGAGGAGGAGGTATAGAAACCACTTGGGGTGCCACTCTCTTTATTACTAGGCCACTAGTAATAAGAGAGGGAAAATAATCTAAGATTGTAGCAGATAGTGACACCATTAAAATTTAACTTTCATATGGGTCCTATCGTGATAAATATTTTCATTAAAAAAATGCCACATCTACTAGGGAAAGTGCAGACCCCATAACAATCTCTCCCTCTAAAGATATTGTAGGAATCTAATTCCACACTACTAGTGTCTTGTCACCTAGACCTACAATTTTTCCTTAAGAAAAATGTACAAATTTCTGAAGTGTACTGGATCCAGACTTTCAAGATAGTTAATTCAACTTTTTAATGAAAATTGGCCTCTACCTTAAACTTTAAGTAACATAGACTTGTAGTTGACTCCATAAGATGTTTAAATGCCCCTTGCTCCCACCGCTTCTATGGGTTGATTTGAACTTTGAATTAAAATCTATATCAAAATCAAGTTGATTTGGAAATGAACATCCTTTCAATCTTTTTTCAATTCTCTATCATAATAGGTATCCCTTGCATGCTTTGAATCTATTCAAAGATTTTCCTAGTCAAGTTGATATTCCTGTCAAAAAACTGGGTCTACTTTGAGGATTATTCTTCCTTATATAAGAGAGATTGAGTTTTCTTCTCTAATACTTGAGATATAATCCCATCATTCAAAAAGAGAGTAATCATTTTGAGATTTTAAAGGAAGGTGAAGCCTCTTCTCACGATCAATTGAAATCAAAAGATGCACATAGTGTGCCCAAAATCAAGAAATGCACTAAGTGCATCAAAAGTCCAAAAGATGCTCAAAATGTGTCACAAAATTAAAAGCTGTGCAAAGTGCACCACTAAGAAAGGAAAAAAAGAAAGAAAGAGGCTTCTTCGTTCTTTAATTCCTTAAATCTCAAAGGAAAACCTTATCAATCCTAATTACTCGACTTTGAAAAATATTGAATCCAGATTCTTCATCATGCACTGATTATCTATCAGATATAAAAGTCTATGCAAGAGAATTGAAACGATCAAATTTCTTTATCTAACTTAGACCTTTTGAAATTGATTCTAATTTAAAAATACATAAGGGTTCAAACCCTAGTTCAGTTTCTATGAAACTTGGTCTAGGTCAATAAAATCTAAATCCTCAAACCTTCTTGGGTTAGTGGAAGTCAACCTACTTTTCGTTGTACTTATGAATTTGCTCTCTTTTGTCATTCTAACAGGGTCCAAATGTATAAGAGAAAATTTTAATAAAAAGATTGAACCTTCTACTCCTAATAAAAAAATTAAATTTTATCCTTGAGGAATTTATATGAGTCCTTGAATAGAGGCATCTTTTCCTTCAAGGCCTTTTCTACAAAATCACACTCTATTTTGGGTCTAAGACCAATCCCACTAGAGGAGTGGTTTACTTCAGTGGAAATTGTCATTCAAAATCAAATCACAGCCGAGTAGAATGCCCGACTCAAAATGGAGGAGCTCGAGGCCTTGTAGACCATCATCCCAAGGCTCAATAAAACTTAGAGTTATACAGCCTGAATGGTTTAAGCTCGTGATAAGATAGTGTGACTTAGAACTTTCAAAGGAGGAGAGTTATTCCTAGTTCTTTAGATACCTATCTTCGCCTACCGAGAGATAGGTTGGGGCTGTTTGAACCAACATAAAAATGATCTCTTATAATAGAGACGATCTTTGAGAATGGTTTAAACATCAATTGATTAACACTAAACGAAGCCACCTGATATTTTCAAACGTTGGGGCGGCTCTTCAGGAAGTACCATGCCAGATGAGTATCAAATTCAACATGAACTAAACACTCTTCAAATTCAAAAATTTTGAATTCAAAATTCTCCAAATTCAAATTCAAAATCTTCCAAATTCAGATCTCTATTTGAAATCAAAATTTCAATCAATCTCAAATCAAATCAATTTCAATCAAAATCTAAAATTCAAAATTCATATCTAATTCTAAACAAAAATTAAAATTTTCTAGTCTCTTAAGGATAGGTGTGAGTTCTTGTGCTTTTTTTTTTCTTTAGGATTAGATCTGCTAGTTGTGGAGAAAGCCCCTTGTGGCACCATCCTAACATCAAAAATCAAATTAAGGCTAGATAGTTCTTTCCAAAATCCTTAGAGGTTTAGGTATACTATCTCCTTAGCTTGTACCCCTAGTTATATGTGAGTCCCATGCTTTCAAGTAAGGTTAGTCATTGAAAACTTAAAACAAATTCAATCTTTTATGAGTAGGTGTGAGTCCCCGTACTTCCTAAGGAGATAGTCTACCTAAACCCTCTAGTTTTTCAGGATAGGTGTGAGTCCTCGTGCTTCATTTCCTTAGGATTAAAATTAAATTGGGTTAGATAGTTTTTATCAAAATCCTTAGAGATTTAGGTAGACTATCTCCTTGGCTAGTCCCCCTAGTTAGATGTGAGTCCCCATGCTTTCTAGCTAGGTTAGTCATTAAAAACCAAAAAAAAAAATTTGATCTTTAATGAGTTGGTGTGAGTCCCCATGCATCTTACCTCATAGGATCTCTATTCACTAGTGGTGGATGTAAGCCTACTGGGCCCCATCATAATTCAGTCACCTTCTAGTCTTTTAAGGATAGGTGTGAGTCCCTATGCTTTTCCCTAGTTTCAAAATCTTCTTTTGATCCTTTGTGTGGAGAAAGTTTTCTCCCCATATGATCACCCACTAGTGATGGAGTATTCCCTCTATGGCACCATCCTAATTTTAAAATCTTGATTTGATCCTTTTCGTGGAGTAAGTATCCTCCCCCATATGATCATCCACTAGTGGAGTATGCCCTCTATGGCACCATCCTAATTTCAAAATCTTGATTTGATCCTCTATGTGGAGCAAGTTTTCTCCCCACATGATCATTTAATAGTGATAGAGTACGCCCTCTATGGCACCATCCTAGTTTCAAAATCTTGATTTGATCCTCTGTGTGGAGCAAGTTTCCTCCCCACATGATCATCTACTAGTGATAGAGTATACCCTCTATGGCACCATCCTAGTTTCACAATCTAGATTCGATCCTCTATATGGAGCAAGTTTCCACCCCATATGATCATCCACTGGTGATGGAGCATACCCGTTATGGAACCATCCTAGTTTTAAAATTAAATTTGATCCTCTGTGTCGAGCAAGTTTCCTCTCCACAAGATCATCCATTAGTGATGGATAACGCCATTTGTGGCACCATCCTAATTTCAAATGTTAAACTTGATCCTTTATGGGAAGCAATGCTTCCTTTTCACAAGAACTTCTATTTTTCTTTTTCTTAAGGTTAGATGTGAGTCATCGTAGGATTAGATCCACTAGTGATAGAGCACGCCCTCTGTGGAATCATCCTTATTTTAAATTCCAAATTTAACCTTTCATGTAGAGCAAGTTTCCTCTCGACGAGAACATCCTTTAGTGATGGAACATGCCCTCTGTGGCACCATCCTAAATTCAAAATCCAGATTCAATCCTCAGTGGGAAGCAATGCTTCCTTCCCATAGGGTCCTCTAATTTTCTTTTCCTTAAGGACAAATGTGAGTCATCGTTCTTTCCTTCCATCCTTAGGATTAGATCTACTAGTGGTAGAGCATGCCCCTCATGGCACTGCCCTAGTATCAATTCAAACTCAATCCTCTATCGTTCGGAGTTCTTCCTTTTATATGATTATTCAATCTTCTTCTCCTTAATGTTAAGTTCTTTCCTTCCTTAGGATTAGATCTACTAGTGGTACAGTACGACCCTCATGGCACTACCCTAGTATCAATTCAAACTCGGTCCTCTGTAGTTAGGAGTTCTTCCTTCCTATATGATCATTTAATCTTCTTCTCCTTAAGGTTAGGTTATTTCCTTCGATTAGGATTAAATCTACTAGTGGTGGAGAATGCCCCTTTGTGGCACCATCCTAGTTTCAATTTCAAATTCCCAAATTAAACTTATTTTCCTTAATGTTTGGTTCTTTCCTTAAGATTAAATTTACTAGTGGTAGAGTACACCCTTAGTGACAGTACCCTAGTATCTATTCAAAACTCAATTCTTTTGGGTTAGGTATTCCCGTCCCTTAGAATCAAATCCCAGACTCAGTCCTCTGTAATTAGGAGTTTTTTTTTCCTATACGATCATTTAGGCTTCTTCTCCTTAAGGTTAGGTTCTTCCATTTCTTAGAATTATATCTACTAGTGGTAGAGTATGCCCCTCTAGAAACTACCCTAGTATTAAAATTCAAACTCATTCCTCCATAGTTAGGAGTTTTTCCTTCCTATACGATCACCCAGATATTCTTTTCCTCTAACATTAGGTTTATACTTTCCTTAGGATTAGACCCACTTGTGGAATAGTACACCCTCCACAACACTACCGTAGTATCAATTCAAACCTTGATTCTTTAGGAATAGCTTTCTTCTTTCCTTTAGAATCAAAATTCTAGACTTGACCTTTCAGTTTGGTTAATGCTAAAATGTGTAATAGAACTTCGTTCTATTACGCATATTAGGGGTTCATTTGTTGAACTCATTTTTGTATGAGGTCACCAGGGCCAATCCAAACCCTATGATTTACCTAGACCCTAAATCAATCCATACCCTAGGAACTACCCAGATCTTTGATTAATGCAAATCAAATCTAGATTTCTAGACCAAAATCCAATGTTTAATGGCCCTATCCTTAAAACCTTTTCCAATGATTTTTTGAATACTTCAAACACCAGTCAAATGACCCCCGATTCATAATTTATTTATTAAATATTAATTAGGCAGGTCCCTAGGGTCTAAACTATAAATTTGAGCTAATTCCAAGATCTCAAACCCCATAAACTGAATTGAAACACAAAGGCTGTAAAGCCTTCAAATATTTACAGCCTATGCCACTAGACCTATTATCTTGTGAATTTTAACCTTGGAGCCTTCTCCAAACCCTTTGATTATATTCAAACTATTAATCATGATATGTTAAACATTAACTACAATTTAGTGGACCCACTTTGACCCCTAGTTGACCAGGGGTCAAAAGGACCAAAATACCCCTAAAGGCAATTTTGGAGTTTTCTCTAGACTCCAATATGACCTTTTCAAATCAAGCCTTAAAACTCCTCCAATGCATCCTAAGCATCATTAGGAGTGTATAGGATGCAAACACAGACCTTGGTCAAGCCTGGTTGACCAAGTCAACCCAAAATGATTAAAATACCCCTTAGGGGTATAAATTGTCATTTTGAATCAAATGATCATATTTTTGGATGAAACCAGTTCCATTCAACTCCAAATATTAAAAAAAACCTGCTGGAGCCAATCCTAGCCCATTGCTGAACCTGGTTGACCAATTCAATAAGGGTTGACCTAAATACCCTTTAAGGGTCAAATAGGTCATTTTGACCGAAATGACGTTCCCAAACCTTGGGACCACTTCTAACAGACTTAATACATTATTTTAAATTTTTTAGCCCATTCTCAGCTTCTAAGTCTACCTAGTTAACCAAGTTTACCTAGGTTCACCCATTAACCCTTTAAGGGTTCAAAGGGGTTAATATAACCCATTTGATCAAATCAATGCAAATCAATGCTTTTAACCCTTCAAGTTTATCCCATTTGATACCTCAAATATTTCTAATGTCATCATGAGTCAAATCATGATGGATTTGACCAAGTAAACTTAATCTAGCTTGGTCAAACTCCCATATATGTGTGTTTACTCACTCAAATTCTAAGTGGATTGCTTCTAATCCCTTTCAAAACATCTTACTAGCATTTAAAACATTCTCCCATGCCACTTCAACACCCCCTTAATTGTTGACCAATCAATCTAGTCAACAAAGAGGTGGGGAGTGGTCAAAGTGGTTAAATCCCTTTATTTAAGCCCTCCCCTCCATTCTAAATCAACTTCATGCCTATCCTCTAATTTTTGGTAGTCCTAAGGACACTTGGCAAGAATCCAAGCTTCCCCCAATTGGATCCTAGCCATCCAAATAAATAGGTGAAGGATAAGTATTCAAACATCTTTCAAAAAGAATGATCCACTTTTATATCCAAAAAAAAACTTAACCTCCAACAACCTCCAGCTCTCCCAAAGCTTCCTCAAACTTCCCTAGCCATTTCTACAGCTTTTCCAAGTTTTTTCTCATGGTTTCTAAGCTCAAAACCATGATTTAGTGAAGATAGAGAGAGAGAGAGATAGGGAGAGAAAGAAGACTTTCAACAATAGATTTAAATCCAATCATAAAAAATTCTTGAGGTCTTTAGGAAAGTTGTAGAGGACTTCTCTAGCTTTCTATGAAGCCCAAGAACCTCAAAATCTAACAACTGGATTGTAAGATATTTTAACTTTTAGTTTAAATTTTAATTTAAAATTATAGGAAAACTACTGTGCATGGAGCCTTCAAACTCCAGGCATAAGAAGATTTGATTGTCATCAACCTATGTTTAAAATTTCACTTGATTTGGTTGAGTATATTTAAAGTTATGGCTCATTAAAATTTTTAGTTCAATTTGAACTATTCTACTCTATATGAATTAGAGATATCCGATCTTCCCTTCTGCGTGATCGGATGGCTCCAATCTAGCTACATCGCTGGGGACAGAATCACGCGTTTGGTCTTAGATTCAAAAGCTCGCCCTGCTGATCTCCTCAGCATACATGGTGCCATCTCGACCATCAAGAGCCTATCGTTTGAATCCAACGGTCCTGATCTCTACTAACGTGGTTAAGTGGCACCTTAACCGAGTGACACATGTCCCAACAAGCATTAACCGATGGTGGCGGTGGTGTAGTCATTGCGCCACCATTTTAATATTTAAATATAAATTAAAAAACCTTTTAAATAGCAAAAACTTTAAAAATTCATAAAAAATCCATTTTTTCATCAAAGTTAGTGTTCTTGGGCTCATCGGAAAGGGCTTGAGCCCTACTATTTATTAAAATTAAAATCAAAGTGTTTTCCTGACTGGATTAAGACTTATTTGAGATTATTTAAAATCTATTTTTTGCAATTTTCTCATAATCCTATGGCCAATTTGAACCCAACTTTTGGTGAAATATTTTTGAGCATCTTAGGCATTCCCTGTATTTTTCTTAGGTGCAGATGCTTAAAGGATTGCTGTGATATGAATTTTTAAGGTAATGGGTCTATTTTGGACCCAAAACTTTGAAAGGTCATAACTCTCCAAATTGATAGAATTAGATTATCTAATTGCTATGGTAAGCTTGCATATGTCGCAAGATTTGGTGACCAAAATTTCAAACCCATTTGAATACTAGAGACACCTAAGAAAAATAATAAAGGAAATGGTCTAGTTAACTTAGAAAAATCCAAGGAAATTGTATAAACATCAAGTAGGAGTAAAACTTTAGAACATTAAACATAGTGACATTTTACACCTTAGGTCCAAATTTCACTAGATTTGGATGTCATTTAATCAAAAAATTAAACTAATCAAAATTCAGCCCATTTTATGGCTAAATAACTTAAAAAATTTGTAATAAATCAAAATTAAATCCAAAAATTACAAATAATATGCCAAATTGACCAGAACTTGAACCTCTACTTAGGAATAATAAAATCCCTATCACTAGACTTTTAATTTAACCTTAATTTAATTTTTAATAAAAATTAATAATTAATCAAATAAAATAATTATAAATTATTAAAAATTCCAAATAAATTCTAAACTCTTAAAAATAATCCCATAGGTCATCCTTGACCTATTGGAGTAATTTCATATAGTTTTGGATGAGTTTGGATTAAAAAAATCAAAACCTCTTTAAATAGGTAATTTAAAAAATTATTTTATTAACCAAACTTTGAAAAATCATAAATATTTCTAAAAAACTTAAAATTGAGCAAACTCAAAGGTATTGTACTGCATGTAAGGTCTAATATTTATTAAAAATATAAAATCAACAATAATCACTTGAAATAAAAAAGTCAACTTTTGGTCAACTTTAATTCAAATTTTAACTGAAATTTCAAAAATTCAAAACTAATTATAGAAAAATCTAATTATAACAAACTCAAAATCTAATTACTCATGTTTAGATCTAGTATTTTAGAAAAATATTAAAACACTATAAATCAATATTAATCACTAAGTTACTTTTTGACCCCTTTAATTAATATATTTAAATAATTCAAATAATTCTAAAAAATTTAATAATCAATCAAAATTTTAAAAAATATAAATTTAATTAATTAATTAATCGACAAATCCTTTAATACACAACAACCACTCTAAAGATGAAGTTTTTAGGATGGACTACTCTCAACTGCGGGGCTACGTGTCCTAAGGAGGCCTAGTTCCTTAACCATAGTTGCACAACGCCACGAATAAATTCAATGTAGTGAAGAACTTCAAATCAAATCATTATTAATTATTTAACAAAATTAAAATCTTTAATCCAACTATATTAATAAGGTTTTTAGGATGGACTTCACCGGGCTGCGATGCTACGCGTCCTAAGGAGGCTTGGTTTCTTGAGCCTGGTGGCACAACGCCATGAACCGGTTGATGAAAATTTTAAATTAATCTAATCATTAAAATTAGAAACTAATCCAATTATTTAAATTTATACCTAATTAAATTATTTTCATTAATAAATCTTAAAAAATACATTTTAAAATAAACCTTAACACTTTAACAATTGAACTTTAACCAAATTTAATCTTTGACCTTCAAGAAACCCAAACATTAGACAACATTAACTAATTATACGATATAAGACATATCCAAACCACACATCCTACTATACACACTTGGTTTGTTAGGGCACCACTTCTATATATAGGCTAGGCCGGTATTTACTTTCCTGTTGTGTGCCGTAATTTTTGAGTTTTCTCTACATGTTAGTTGTTAATATTGATATGATTATTTATTTAATTTTTGCACTCTGTGATGTGATTATTGGGCGTTAGATCTAACCTTAGGTTAGGGGTGATTTAAATGCTTGTACAATCTTATGTAGGTTGTGATGCTTATACTAGGCATTGAAATTAAAGGGGGAAAAGTTAAATTTAAATTAATAAAATTTTTGCAGGTGCTGTAGAATGCTAAGTCCTCCTTTAAAATTTCAAAGAGCATAGCCAAGTATGGTTGGTTTAAGCAATTTAAATTTCATTATATTAACTGCTTGGGATGATTTCAATATAATTGCTTAGGATAATCATACAAGTTATTTGAGTTTAGATTTTTAATTTTCATTAAACGTAATTCAAATTTATTGAGTTGTAAATTAAAGTGACATTTGAGAGGTGATACATATGTAT
The DNA here is from genome assembly GCA_019925795.1 of Dendrobium chrysotoxum. NCBI lineage: Eukaryota > Viridiplantae > Streptophyta > Magnoliopsida > Asparagales > Orchidaceae > Dendrobium > Dendrobium chrysotoxum. The sequence continues at coordinate 60,737,234 of CM034300.1, read as the reverse complement.
AAAACTTAAATTCCAAAGTGGATAGAACATCCCTTAGGGGAGGGTTCTCCTCCATTTTGGAAGACTAAGTTAGGATAATTTTAAATATTCAAAGAGAAAAGAAGATATCCCTTTCGAGGGGGAGTTTCTTTTTATTTGGATATCCGAATCTGAAGGATCTGAGAAGTTCACAGAAAGATGAAGAAGTGGAAATCAAGGAGAATCCCATTCTCATATTCACTTGAGTCATAGGAGTAGAATTCGGGCTATTATCAGTGGTACCCGACCACTTTACTTTCTACAGACCCTGGGTTGTAATATTAAGTGGCACTTACCACATGGACTTTTAATTTAAATATTAATTGATTTGATTAATTGATGTGTTGATTTACGATATAAGATTACATGCTTTTAGTAGTTTTTTGGTAATTTTGCATGTAGATCTTTGATTTTGCCTGGAACTCGATCGATGGCCTGTGAGGGATCGCTAAATCTTTTTCTACTTTAATTATATTAAAATTTTTTAGATAGTATAGAAACTCTAGCACTTTCAGAAGTAAGCCTGGGACCTCTGAGAATTCATATTGCATTTTTGTTGCACTTTCTTTCCATTGTTTGGCACCTCCCCGCCTGTGGGTTTGGCAGACCACCTGGCCTATGAGGGTGCAGATCTGTTAAAGGGAAATCTATGCAATCTTTAGGGAAAAACCTATTTTTAATCTTTCTTAAAATTTTTTCATATTTAATTTAAGCATTTATTGAGTACACTAGCATGCATTGCATTAAATATAAATAAAAATGAGTCAAAAATTTAATGGCATTTACTTTGAGTTTCATATTTCCCAACATAAGTCAAATGGGCCAAATTAAGGACTACTCTAGATGTCAGCCCTATTCTCAAAAACTTAACTTAATTAAACATCCCTACCACCCTCTTATAAAATATCGACCCTATTCTTTGACTAGTAAAAATATGTGGTTTTCTGGTGTTTCTGATAAGGGTAAATACTGATCTTTTACAGAACTGGTTTCTGGTGGAGCACTATCTTCTGGCCTTAATTTTTATCTTGTCAAAACTTCCCTAAATGTTGTTACTATTTTGATGTTTGATGAAGAAGTGATTAATAAGATTGCCACCCCCTTTGAGTTTACTTTGGTTAGTAAATTTGCCCGTAGACGGCCAAATCTTGATGTCATTCGCACTTTCTTTGTGAATTTGAAATTGTGTGTATCTTTTTCTGTTGGTCTTCTAGATCCTAGGTATATAACAATTCAACTTTGGAATAATTTAGATTACAATCGCATATTTTTAGGAGTTATTATGCTAATGGTTATCAAATTAGGTTACTCAAATAGACCCCTTATTTCGATTTTAAGGAGGAATCCCCCATTGTGCCTTTGTGGATCTTCTTCCCCAATCGTAGATTTTATATATTTAATTCACAGATTTTGTATGCTCTGGCCTCTATTTTTGGCTGGCCGTTACAGCCTGATGAAGCTGCAGCCTCAATTTCCCATCCCCCTATGGCTCGTGTGTTGGTTGAGGTAGATGCCATGAAGAAGTATCCAGAAGAAATTTGGCTTGTTATTAAAAACTTGGAATCTTTAATGAATGTTAAATTTGAAAATTTCCCTATTTTTTGTAGCCACTAAAAAATGCATGGACATGGTATTTCTGAATTCTTTAGTTTACATCCACAATTATGTAAACAAAAGGATAGTATTAAAAAGTCTAAAGAGGGTGGTGTTTTGAATGACAATGTTATCCATGATCATAGTGACCCTATGCAGGATGTCAATAATGCTTACTATAATTTGTTTCATACCTTTCTAGTGCAAGACAATCTACTTGCTAATACAGATTCTAAAGATATTGTTGATTCTATGGAGGATCAATTTAACATGACTCAAGGGCTGAATGAATGTGATAAAGATATGGAGCAATTGGGCAAAACTATTGTACTGGAAATTCCACCTATTTAACCTGATCAACCTCAAATTACTTATATTGCTATTATTAACCCTATTGATGATTAATTTGCTATAATTATTTTTTGGCATAATAATGTTTTAGCTTCCATTCAGATGCCATGTTGTTTTAAAAATCAAAGGGTTGAATAGCAGTGCATTAATCCTGAGAAAAATTATCATAGGAACAAGGTTATTAAAGAGACATCTTTTAATGTGCAAGATAATCTTGAACAAGGCATTACCCTTCCTGATAACTGTTATGATTTGGGAAAATCTATTCATTCAAGTGAATTCTAATACAAGTTATTTTTGATGATCACAAAAGCTTATTGTTTGTTTTATTCTTCTCCTAACAAATATTTAAGTTTTGTTGTTGTGTGTACTAAAGTGTTTTTCAGGAAATTCACACTCCAGATTGCTGAAGACTTCAAGTTCATTTATTCGTTGTAAATGAAGTCTGTATTTTTATTTTTCTTGAGTCTGAGAGAGTGTGATTGTATGTTGGATAACTGTGCACACACACACAATGGGGGAGTAGAAAACTTAATTTTTAAACTGATCGTACAGTACGATTTAATATCGTACGGGATGATCTATAGTATATGTACTCCATATCGAACCCATATACCAAGAAATTTTTCTAAGTTACATTCGTACAGTACGAGTTATAATTCGTAAAGAGGTTTTGCTGTACGAACTGCTCTGAATTTGGTTCGTACTGATTCGTACGAGATGAATCGTTTATTTTTTGAACTATTCATACTGTAAGAAATTTATTTCGTACACTACATTTTGTTGTATGAAGGGCTCTATTTTAGGTTCGTACTGGTTCGTACGGGACGAATCGTTCATTTTTTGAACTATTTGTATAGTATGATATTTATTTTGTACACTACATTTTTTTATACGAAGGGCTCTTTTTTAGGTTCGTACTGGTTCGTACGGGATGAATCGTTCATATTTTGAACTATTCGTACAGTATGAAATTTATTTCATACACTACATTTTGTTGTATGAAGGGCTCTATTTTAGGTTCGTACGGGTTCGTACGGGATGAATCATTTATTTTTTGAACTATTCGTACAGTACAAAATTTATTTCGTACATTACATTTTGTTGTACGAAGGGCTTCGTTTTAGGTTCGTACTGGTTCCTAAGGGATGAATCGTTCATTTTTTGAACTATTCATATAGTACAAAATTTATTTCGTACACTATATTTTGTTCTACAAAGGGCACTGAATTGGGTTCGTACTGGTTCGTACGGGATGAATCGTTCATTTTTGAACTATTCGTACACTACGAAATATAATTCGTACAGAAGATTTGGTGGTATGAATGACTCTATTTTAGGTTCGTATGGAATCATACGAGATGAATTGTTCAATGATTTGAACTATTCATACAGTATGAGGGTCGATCGTACGGGACGATCGGGACGCGTGAAACTTGAAAAATTAAGTTTTTGGTCGATTTTTCTTGCCTTTAGTATATAAGGATCTTTAAATTGACTTATAGAAAAATCCTTCTGCGAAAATACTTTTGGAGAGTGAAAGGGAGAGTGATTGGGAGAGTGTTTGGGAGTGAGTGTTGAGAAATCTTTGAAGAGAGAATTCTGAAGGGATTCATAAGGTTATCCAATTGTGAAGATTTCTTTACTTGTTCTTCAAGCATCTTCCTAATTTCCTTGGAGACTTTTGCAAGAATTTTGTTCGAGAGGAGTCCAGTTCTCTGCTGTCACTTGAAGGGTGAAAAAGGATGTTTGATTCTCTACCGTCACTTGGAGGGTAAAAAAGGACGTTTGGTTCTCTGCCTTCACCAAGAGGGTGAAAAAGGACGACGGTTCTCTTCCGCATTGGGTTGGTGGAAGAGAGTTTGTAAAGGCTTCTCCACCTTGCTGTGGCGGCAAAAGGAGAGTCACTTGAGTTTAGTGCAATACCTAGAGAAGGAGTCTCTAGGGAGTGGATGTAGGTCGTGTTTGACCGAACCACTATAAATTCTGGGGTTTTCTGTTCTTACTATTTACTTTTCTGCACTTTTCTTTTTCTGCTTTTTATTTTGTTTCTGTGGTTGAAATTCTGTGATTTGGTGAAAGTAAAAAATTAACTCTGTTCGTACTGTACGAAGGCAATTCGTACTGTACTATTTACTTAAAATTTTTTCAAAATTCCTAGAGTAATTTTTAAAAGGACCAATTCACCCCCCCTCTTGGTTAGCCTAGGGACGTGAGCAATAAGTTTAACAACCTATTCGTACTTTCAATAACATTTCTCAATGTGGCAATTAAGAGAATAGAGAAGAAGGAGAAATTATTCTAGAAGATGAGACAGATAATAGTGCCAAGGTCTTTCTAAACTCTTCTTTCAAAAATGAAAGTTCAACTTTCCATGATTATATCAATTTGAAGGCTAAAAAATTACTATTGAGCATGACATGTAGGAGTTAGATGATAGTGATGGTGGATTCATTAAAATCCAAGGTAGAAAGCATAGGAAGAATAAAAACCTCATTTTGCAATCTCCTAAGGACACTAAGTCTCAAACTGATACTAACCTACATATCAATGATTAAGTATATTATTTGGAATGTTATGGGCGTTGGTTGTCCCTCATCTTGTATTAGGGTTAAGAATTTTTTGCCGCATTCATAGCATTTTGTTTGATTAAAAAGTTATTATTTTTGAAAAGATTAATTATCTTTGTATGATTTAATTTCTTGAATTTTAATTTTAAAATTGGACACATCATTATGAATGGTATATCGTCTCAGAAGATGTGCATACCATTCACTAATGGGTGCAATTTACAAGATTAAAATTTCATCCTAATTATCGTAATCAAATTTGCGCTAGAACTATATATGACTCTAGAGGATCAAAATGATTATTCACTCAGATATTTAACTATGATAATTTGGATAAATTATCATTAATTTTATAATCAAAGCTACAATAATAAGTGATATATCTTCCTGAGGGAAGAAGATATTAATTACTATTAATATTTTGAAAATGATGATAATGATAGTTGATTTTGATTTAAATTTTTTCAAAGATAACTAATTAAGGTTTTAAAAAAAATTATTTTCAAAAAATTTGTTAGATCTGGGTTACTAAATTTCTTACGAGCGCAAGCCCTTGTAGTTAATTTCGTTGTAGGAAATCAGAGTTTCTTACGAATACTCTCGATTAAAAATAACGGTAAAAATTTCATTTAAAATTCAAGATTTGATATAAAAGGAGCAAGGATTGAAATTCAAACGAGATTAGATCAAGGTTGAACACTTATTTTTAAAAATCAAAGAAGGAACAATAGGAGGTGCTTTGGGATTCTAAAATAATTTAGAAACACCTTCATCTACCATATGTGTTGGGATTAAATTTGAATTGAAAGAGATTTTAATTTTATTGAAAAGTTGGGATTAGATTTCCAGAAGATTGAGGTCTTATAGCCTGAGCCTGCCTTAGAACCTAAATCTAAATTGGGTACTAAAAATTAGTAACCCAAACCAAACCAATGCAATGTAGGATCTAAACTTACCCTGGCCTGGATTGGGGAGCCAGCTAACTACCTAAATGCTGCAAATTCATGAGTGTAACCATTTATGTTAGAGTGGTAAGGACGTTTGATTAAGATAAGTTTTTTAGAATAGGGCCAACATCTAGAGCAGTCCTTAATTGACCCTTTAACTTATGTTGGTTAGTATGAAGCTTAAATTAAATGTAATTAAATTTTTAACTCATTTTAGTTTGTTTCAAATGCAGTGCATGCTAGTTGACTCAATGAATGCTTAAATCAAATATGAAGCAATTTTAGAGAGGCTTAAAAATAGGTTTTTCTTTAGAGATTACACAGATTCCCCTTGACAGATTTGCACCCTCATAGGCCAGGTGGTCTGCCAAGACCTGTAGACAGGGAGGTACCTAACAATAGAAAGAAAGTGTAACAAAATGTAATATGAACTCCCAATTATCCTGGGCTTACTTCTTAAAATATTAAAATTTTTATGTTATCTTAAAATTTTAATTTAATTAAAGTAATAAAAGTTCTACCGATCCCTCATAAACCTCCGATCATTCCAGGCTAAAATAAAATCAGCATGCAAGATAACCAAAAAACTACTAAAAGTATGTAATCCTATATCACAAATCAACATATCAATTTTTAATTAGATTAATCCATATTCAAATTAAAATTCCATGTGGCAAGTGCCACCTAATATTACAACTCAGGCTTTCCAGAAAGTAAAGTGGTCGGGTACTACTAATAATAGCCCAGATTCTACTCTTAAGACTCAAGTGAATTTGAGAATGGGATTCTTCTCGATCTCTACTTATTCATCCTTTAGTGAACTTCTTAGATCCATCGGGTCTAGATATCCAAATGAAAAGAAACTCCACCTTGAAAGGGGTATTTTCTTTTCTCTTTGGATATTTGAAACTATCCTAACTTAGTCTTCCAAATGGAGGAGAACTCTACCCTAAGAAATGTTCTCTCCTCTTAGAAATCTAAGTTGGATACTTATATTTCCTCTCTCAAATGTCACTTTGATTTATAACTCAACAAGATTGAATTACATTTAATGAAAATTAAAAATTTAGACTCGAACAACCTGTAGGGTTATCCTAAGTAATTATATTTAAATCATCCCAAGAATTTAATATAATGAAATATAAAATGTTCAAACCGACCACACTTGGCTTTGCTCTTTTAATTTTGAAAGGGGGACTAAGCATTCTGGAGCACCTATAGAAATTTGATTAATTTAAATTTAACTATGCCCCCTTTAATTTCAATGCCCTATATGAGCACAACTATCTGCATAAGATTGTATCAGCATTTAAATTGCCCCTATCCTAAGAGTAAATCTAATGCCCATCAATCACATTACAAGGTGCAGAATTTAAAAAAATAATCATAATAATATTAACAATCAACATGCAGTGAAAGCTCAAAAATCCGGATATACAATAAAAAAGTAAACACCAACCTAGACTAGGTCTAGAAGTGATTGTCTTAGCAAATATTCTAAGTGTGTGTAGTAGGCTGTATGGTTTGGACATGTCTTTTATCAGATAATTAGTTACATTGTCTAATGTTTGGGTTTCATGAAGCTCAAAGAGTAAATTTGTTTAAAGTTCAAATATTAATGTGTTAAGTTTTCTTTTAAAATACATTTTTTAAAAGTTAATTAATTAAATTAATTTAATTAGTTATAAATTTAATTAATTCGATTAGTTACTAATTTTAAGGATTAGATTAATTCAAATTTTCCATCAATCGGTTCACGGTGTTGTGCCACCAGGCTTGAAGGACCTGGCCGCCTTATGACACGTAGCCCCACAGCTGGAAGTAGTCAATCCTAAAAACCTTGTTGATGTAATTGGATTAAAGATGTTAATTTGGTTAAATAATTAATATGATTTGATTTGAAGTTTTATACTCCATTGAATTCATTCGTGGCATTGTGCCACCAGGATTAAGGAACCAGGCCTCCTTAGGATAGTTAGCCCCACAACCTGGAGTAGTCCATGTTATAAACTTCATATTTGGAGTAGTTATTGTGTATTAAAGAGTTGGTTGATTGATTTTATTAATGAAATAAATAATTTATGAGATTATGAATGATTATTAAATTTTTAGAAATTTCTAAATTATTTTAATTATTAAATTAAGGGGTCAAATTTTGACTTTTAGATTAATATTATTTCTAAAAAGTTAGTATTTTTTATAAAATATTAGACTTTTAGACAATCAGTTAGACTATAAGTTTGTTAGATTTGGATTTTTTTACATTTACTTATGAAGGTTTGAAGTTTTGACTTGATTTTGATTTAAATTTGACCGAATAGTTGACTTTTTGACTTTGATTAATTTTCTAAGATTTATAGTTTTTATAAATATTAGATTTTATTTTGAGTTGAATGCTTTTGGCTTTACTCAATTTTGAATTTTCAAGAATTAGTTATGATATTTTAAAACTTGTGTATTTATTTGAATTATTTAATTGGTTTAATTAAGGGCATTTTAAAGATTTTGCTCCAAATGAACTCCCAACTCTTTGAAATCAACTCCAAAGGTTAGGAATGACCTAAGGAGAAAATTCCAAGTGTTTGGGAGTTTTATGGAATTTTTAATTATTTTTAATTAATTAAATTAATTAAATATTAATTTTTACTTAAAATTAAATTATTCTCAAAATTAAAGTCAAATTAAAGTGATTTTAATTTTCTTTGATTAAGGATTGAATTCTGGTTAATTTAATATATTATTTCAAAATTTTGGATTTAATTTGAATTAATTATGATTTTTCAAAGTTTGGTTAATTAATAATTTTTTTTAATTTTTTAATTAAGAAGGTTTTGTTTGTTTTGATCCAAACTCATCCTAAGCTTCATGAAATCACTCCTAAAGTTTAGGGATAACTGATGGGAGTGTTTTCAGGTGTTTAGAGATTATTTGATTTTTTTTAATATTTCTAAATTATTTTATATAATTAATTATTTATTTTAACTAAAACTTAAATTAAAGTTAAATTACAAGTTCATTATTGGGGCTTTTATTTTTCCTAAATAGAGGATATAATTTTGGTCAGTTTAATATATTTTTTGTAATTTTTGGATTTAATTTTGATTTATTACAATTTTTGAGTTTTCTTCATCCTAAAAAAAGGCTAAATTTTGACTTGGTTAATTTTGTAACCTAATGACCTCTAAATCTAGTGAAATTTGGTCATAAGGTGTAAAATGTCACTAAATTCATCGTTCTAAAGTTTCATCTCCATTGGATGTGTGTATAATTTCTTAGAAGTTTTCTAAGTTAACTAGACCTTTTCCTTAATTATTTTCCCTAGGTGTCTATAGTGTTCAAAAGGGTTTGAAATTTTGGTCACCTAACCCTGGGACATATACAAGCATACCAAAGTAATCAGATAAACTAATTCTAACAATTTGGATAGTTGTGGATTTCCAAAATTTTGGGTCCAAAATGGACCCATTACTTTGAAAATTCATATCACAAAAATCCATTGAACATCTGGTACTAAGAAAATTACTGGGAATGCCTAAGATGCCCAAAAACTTTTCACCAAAATTTTGGTCCAATTTGACCACTGGATTATGAAAAATTGATAAATTTAAATTTTTAACAAACCTAAATAACTATCAATTTAGTTATCAAAACAACCTAATTTTAATTTTAATAAATAATAGGGCTTAAGACCTTTCTAATGAGCCCTAGAATACTAAATTTGGTTAGAAAAATTAAATTTCTATTAATTTTAAAATTTTTGGGTATTAAAATTAATTTTTAAATCAATTTTTTTTAAAAACAGCAGCATAGTCATTCCAAATGATTGGCAATGATTCATTGGTAATGATTGGGCCTATGCAGCGGGCCACTACTGTCATTTTAATCTGAATCAGCTCGAATCTTGACCATCGGATCAACGACGGAAAGCATGGATGGTCGAGATCATGCCACATCGGCGCGCAGACGACTCATAAGACTCATGCTCGAGTCGTGGAGATGACACGCAATTCTGTGGGTTGACGTGGTGTAATAGGAGCCGTCCTATCTTGCTTAAGAAAAGGCCGAACGACTCTAATTTAGTTAGAGAAAACTAGTTCAAAATGAACTATACTATTCAAACACCCATAACTTTCAAAATACTTATCCAAATTCGATAAAATTTAAAACACAGGTTTATGACAACCTAGTCTTCAAACACCTTAAGTTTGGAGACTTCATGTGTTATAAATTTTCTGCAGTTTCAAATTGAAGTTTTAGAAAAAAGTTGAGATATCTTACAATCTTGTTGATAGACTTTAGTTTTCTTGGGCTTGTTGGAAGGTATTTGAATCCTGTTTATCAATCTATTGAGGATTTTAACAATATCTTTTGGGATTGTCATTTAATTTAAATTTGTTATTCTGGGAATGATTTCACATGGAACCGTGGTAATTTGTAATAAAGTTGGATTGGGTACTTTTTAATAATTTGTGGATTAACACCTTTAATGATGCTTCTATGGAACATTTAAGTAGAACCCTTTTTGATTATTGACCAAGTCTCATTTTTATTAAGAATGTTCAAAATTTTGCTTCTCCTAATTTTATATGTCAAAACATGTGGCTTCTTATTGACTCTTTTCTTAATATGGTCCGTCATAATTGGGATGATCCTATTCATTATGATAACCCTATTTGGGGTATGAAAATATTTTTGTTTAAGCTTAAAAGATTAGAGTTTAAAATCAATTGGTAGATCAAAAACATTTTCAAAAATATTTTTTCCAATATTTTGCTTGCCGAAGATAAAGTTAATGCCTTGGAGACTAATTGCCAACTTATTCCTTATGATGACAACTATAAGCTCTTACAAGGGGCTAAAATTTCTTTATTTAAACTTCAAGCTTTTGAGGAGGCTTTTTAGAAACAAAAAGTAGCCTCTATGCATCTGGTTGAGGTGCCTAATAATAATAACTATTCATGTTTGGGTTAGGAATAACAGAGCTAAAAATTTCATCCATAAGATTTCCCTTCTTTATGGGTCTTCTTTGGAGGATTCTGAGAGTATTGCCAATTCTACTGCTGATCATTTTAAAAATCTCCCCAATAAAAACTTTATCCCCATTCCTATTGACTTACCTCATCTCATCTCTACTATTATTGAAGTGGAAGACAACATTGCTTTGATTAAACCTCCTTCTATGAATGATATTTTGGATATTGTTAATTCCACGAATACTATTTTCGTTGCCAGTCTGGATGGGTTTACCCCTAAATTTTTCCAAAAATCTTGGGACATCATTGCTAATGATCTTTATGAGATGGTTTTAGATTTCATTGAGGGAAAATCTATCCCCAAGTTCTTATCTTCCACCTCTATTGTGCTTATTCCTAAGAAAAATTTCACCAATAATTGGGATGACTTTCGACCTATTAACTTGTTTTCCTTTTTTGGCAAGCTTATCTCTAAAATCCTTATGAACCGCCTAGCACAGCTTCATCCTAAAATAATCTCTCTATTCCAAACTGGTTTTATTAAGGGGAGAGCTATTTCTGATAACATTCTTCTTTCCAAAGAGATGATTCATGATCTTGACCTTAATGTGAGAGGGGGGAATACTATTCTTAAGCTTGATATTGCCAAAGCTTATGATAACCTTAACTAGAGCATTCTTTATAATATTTTATATTTATTTGGATTTGATATTACCTTTCTCAACCTCATTAAAAATTGCATTTAAGGGTGCTATTTCTCTATGATTATTAATGGGAGAAGCAATCATTTTTTCTAGTCTATCCAAGGCTTAAGGCAAGGAGATCCGATTATGCTTGTGTTGTTTATTATTGCTGCCGAATATCATTCTAGAGGCATTATCAAACAATATGATAATCACCCAAGACTTTACTATAGGACTTTGGGTGGTTTTCATATCTCTCATTTAAGCTTTGCTGATAATTTTTTTCATTTTTACTAATAGCTCTTTCAATATGATTAACATTCTCATGAGGTTTCTTCACAATTTAAAAATATTAGTGGTCTCTTAATTAATAGAAATAAGAGCTATTTTATTGCTTCCAAAAATATGCATGAAGATCGGATCAATAATATCAAAGGTATTACTAGTTTTATGCAAAGTTTTTTCTTATTAAGTATTTGGGTGTTTAGCTCTTTAAAGGCTTGAAGAGGTCTTTTCTTTTTGATGATATTATCTCTCTTGTTCAAAGATGCTTGAATTCTTGGGAATTTAATTGGCTCTTCTTTGGAGGTAGATGGACCTTTGTAAGAAGTGTTTTATGCACCTTACCCATTTATATTTTCAAAACCATTGAGCCTACTATTGTGTTTTGTAACTGTTTGGAGAGAATGATCAATAATTTTTTTTAGAGTAGCTCAGCTAGCAACTCTAAATTAATTTGGTCTTTAACGACTAAATGTTGTGGTGTGCTAGAGGAATGGAGTTTTGGGTTGTAAGAACATGGTTGATTTGGCTCATGCCTTTTCTATTAAATTGTGGTTTCAATTCCATTCAAAATAATGTCTTTGGGCTAGGTTTATGACTACTAAATATTGCATTGGTAAGCACCCAGCCATGTGCTTTTATGAAAAATGTGATTCAATGGATTGAAAGAGATTATGTAAAATCAAATGAGAAGTAGAGGGTCACATTTAATGGGGTTTAGGTTGTGCTAATTTTTTCTTTTGGCAAGACCAATGGTTATTGTCCTCTTCTATTGATTGCATGATTAATTCTTATTCTACTTCTTTTATTAAAGTGAATAATATTATTGTTGATAATATTTGGGATTATAGTAAGCTTGCTGAGGTCTTTCCAGAGTCTACGATTATTCACATTCTCAATATTATCCTTAATGTTGATTTTGATGATTATTTATTTTTAAAGCTCTCCAAAAATAGTACATTCAGATTTAAGGATGCTTGGAATTTCTTTAGTGTCAAAAAATTTGTTTCTTTAGTTGGCATAAAAGTATTCCTAGCTCTATTGCTTTGTTTGTTTGAAGAATCATGAATATGTTTATTCCTACTGACTATAATTTAATTACTAAAGGTTTTATTTTATCATCTAGATGTTAATGTTACTTTCATGTTGAAAATATGCATCATGGTTTTATCTTTGGTCCTATTGCTATTAAAAGTTTCACTTATTTTCATGATATGTTTAGAACTAACCATTTTTATGGTGATATTATGATCCCCAACATGCTTAACAAGTGGTTTATGAATTCTAGGGGCATATTAAAAACCTCATTTCGACTCTTATTTTTTGGTTCTTATGGCTTGCGAGAAATCATTCATTTTTCAATGTCATCAGAATGAACCACTAGCATATCATTAGTAAGCTTAAAGACAGTTCTGAAGTTATTCTTGGTTAACTTATGGGGGGCTAAGAATTTAAAAGGTGTTTCTTTTGTGGCCCATAATTTTTGCATTATTTTGCATGACATTCATGTTATTGATGAGCCTAGGATTGCTCATTGGATTAAGCCTCCTATAAATATGTATAAACGTAACACAGAATCTCTATCAAATGTTCTAGTTTTAGTTGTTATGGCATTATTGGGGATTTTACTGGTAACACCATCATGGCTTATGCTACCCCTTTGCCGAGTTACTGGTTATTTTTGCTGAGCTAACTGTTGTATTCATTATATTAAGAAGTTTGATATATGAGTTGCAGCTCTGACACTTTTTATCTACTCAAGGACATTAAGCAACTTCTAATTTTTTTTTAATTTCAGCATTCCTCATATCCTTAGGGAAGACAATAGTTGTGCTGACTGGTTAGCTAATTATGGTTGCATGTTGGATTATATTACTTATCTTTCTTTTGCTAATTTGTTGGTTACCTTGAAATGAATCAACAATTTGGGCAAAATTTGGCTGCCTTATATCATATTATAGTTTTCCTTTATACTAGGTGATGTATTTTGTTCATCCTTTTTCAATTATTTGCGGGTGATTTTATTTTTCTTGGTGTGGTTTTTGCTCTGTATTTTGCTGGGATGGTTAGGTTATTTTTGGCGATGATTGTAATCCTTAGGATTTTGAATAATTGATCAATTGATTTAAGAGGGGTTTCCTATATGGGACTTGTACTATTTTCCTTGTCTCTTTCTATTATGATATGGGCCTGTTGTTGGTTGATCTTTGATGTTTGTTGTTTGGACCTGTTGGTGTTGTGCTCATTATTTGCTTATTGGTGGCATGGTATCTCTATTTTTTGAGCTAGTATCGCCTAAATTATTTCAACAAAATTCTACTGGGAGTTTTGATTTTTTTCTTGTATTATTCAACTTATTTTGATCTCTCCTCTTCCTCTTCTTCTCATGTTCATAGACATATTGGTCTTCTGGCTATCTTTTATTTATGCTATCTAGGTGGGTTGATTGGATCTTTGAGGTGGGTAGACCCTTTAGTTGTGCTTGTCATTTTGTTTAAGAGTGTTTTGGCCTTTATTAGTTATTATTGGTTGGTTGAGATACTGATATATTGCCCTCCTTTTAGTTTCATTGTTGCCTCTATCTAGGGGGCATCAATTCCTCTATTTACTGGATGGCCTGACCGAGGCCATTGAATTTCTTGGGGGGGTCCTCTGTTGCTATTTTGGGTGGTATGTTACCCTAACCTATGTCTTTTATTTAATCTGGGGGGGCCTCTACTATTGTTCTGTTAGGGGGGCCATTTGTTTGAATCATTTTTGGGGGGCTTATAACTCTCCAAGCTTTTACTATTCTCTTTTTTGGTGGTTTGTGGATCTTCTACTTTATTTATGAGTAGTTTCGTGCCTCTTATCCCAACTCTACATTCTAGACCATGCTGTGATGCTTAACTATTTGGTGGCTTGGCAGGTTCTCATGAGCCAATGTGTCTGTGTCAGCATAGATAGAATTTCTTTATTGAATTTTGGAATTACTCTCAGTCTTTTTCAATTTTTGATCTTTGTTAAAATGGGAATATAACTCACTATGGCTCTGCTCTCAATGTTTCTTGGTCTTTCAGTTCTATTATGCTCTATTGCTTGTTTTGTCTAACACTTGTATTACTTGCATTTTTATGTTACCCCTGGTCATTTTAATTTTCTTTGCATCTCTATGGATTACCTTTTGTTTTGTAAATTAATTTTGGCACAGGTCTTCTTGGTTCTAGCATTTTTAGGAAAGAGAGGATGATGAGGTTAATCATTTGCTCTCTTCCTTTTTTTTGGTGTTGGTTCCTGGTCACCCTAATAAGTGATTGGTACTTATGCTTAGTAGGGACCATCGACTCCTAGGTTTTATTTTGCAACTTTTTGTAGCGCTATTGAGCAGTACCGAGATGATGGTCCCACTTAAGGACCATGTAATTTTATTTTTATATTAATGCGTAGGCCCCTCCGTGGGTTTTCCAAAAAAAAAGGAAATTTAATAAATCATAATTAAGTAAAGAAAAATAAAAGATGGAAATAAATCTCAAGTTTCACATATATAAATGCTGAATCAATGAAAAATAAAATGTCTATCTTAAACCTAATGAAAATCCAAAATTGAACCATTGAAAATTAAATAATTAATTAATTTCATATAGTATTTAAGAAAATATAAATCCAAATAGCTTCAAATTTTTATGATATTAATGTAAGGTCATACTTGACAAATATATGAAGTTTCATCATCATTTGAGTCCATTTATCTCATTAAATAAAAAATCATAATTCGTTATATATAAACATAGATGTTCCATTTGTTGAAATCAAGAACTCTGCCACCAATCATAATTTAGGTAAAATTTTAAATTTCAGACTTTGGTCTATTCATACAGTCCAAACCCATCCGTACTATATGATATGCAATTTATTACCTAAATTAAGCTTGGGAATGAGTAAATGATTCAAAGTGAATTAGCCATTATAAATCGTACTATACGATTTAGATACTACACAATTGATAAAGATGATTTTCAATCATCCAATGGTTCATACTAGATGAAGTGTGATTCGATTGAACTAATCATATTATACAATTCTCAGATTGTACTGGATGTTCAGTTGAATAAGTTTTAACTGATCGTACAAAGCAACACTTATTTTACAGTACTAAAGGGTTTTTTGAACTAATCATACAATATGATCCTCATATTGTACTATATGAATAAAGTCAAGTAACTTTAGTTTTAGGGTATTTTGAGCCCTTGTTTAAATATCATCCCTAATCCATCTTAGGGAATCTTTTGCCACTTTTTCCATTGGAGAGCTTCCATGAGAAGGGTTTGAAGTGGGAGCATTGATTTGGGGGGGAGATGTGGGGTCTTTAGGGGGAAAATTCTTGTGGTAGCAAGAGAGTATGTGAGAGGGGTTTCTACACACGGTTACTCGGTGATCATGCCCCTTCTTCCTTTGAGGTCAGTGTATTTACTTGAGGGAAAATTTGAGAAGAGTCTCTTAGTGGGAAGAATCCGGATACTCTGCTATATTGGAAAAGGTGAAAGGGATTCGGTTACTCAGCTACACTAAGGAGGTAAAAGGGATTCAGTTACTCTGTTGAACCAAGGAGGTGAAGGGATTCAGCTTCTTTGTCGCATCGAGGAGGTCAAAGAGATTTGCAAGGGCTTCTCCATCTTGCTGTGGGGGCAAAAGGAGAGTCACTAAGGTTTGATGGAACTCTTGGAGTGGAAGTCTCCAGGGTGTAGATGTGGGTCATGGTTGATCAAACCAATATAAATTTTTGTGGTGTTCATTCATGGTTTAAGCCTTTACTTTTCCATACATTATTTATTGCATTTTACTTATTATAAAAATTTAGTATTTGTAAGCCTTTCTTTGCCTTAGACATATATTTTAGTTTTTCTCTGAAAGAAAAAAAATTCAAAAATTAAAAAGATAAATTTTTTTTTGCAAGTTTTCTAATTTATACAAATCAAAAGAAACATAAATTTCTTTTAAAGGTCATATTACTTTTCCACAAAATCATAATCTTTCAAAAAGGTTAATTTTTAAAGGGAACTTTTTTTAAAACACCTATTCACCCCCACCCCCCTCTTTGTGTGCATTTATTATTCAAGTAGGTCTAACAACCCACAATTGAACTTTTAATTAGTAGCAGATAGGGTCTCAAATTTGTTAGTTAAAAATCCTTGAGAAAAAGATCCACGATGCAGCTAGGGAATAGAAATACTATGGAGAGGTTTTCAATAATTTGTGCATTGTTGTTTGATAACATTCCCTTCGATTTTTGGAAAATTTATATGTCTATATTTCATTAAACTATTAACTATCACATGTGGCATATGACTCAAGTATGATATACACCTCCATCTAATATTATTAATGTCATCAAGGAAGAAATTCCTTTTAATGAATGGAGTTTTGAGAATTGAGACTATGCAAAACTTAACACAAAATGTTTAAACTAATTTTTTTATGCCCTTAAATATAAATAGATGACTATGTGAGAGTCTATACTTATCAACTATCAAGTAAATCTGGGGTAAACTATGCATTACTTATGAGGGTACAAATGAGCTCAAGTAATCACATTTAAACTTACTATTGCATTATTATGAACTATTTCTCATGAAACCAAATGAGATTATCTCTGACATATACACAAGATTTATTAAGATAATGACATCCCTACATGCTTTATGAAAAAAACTATTAAATTCTGAAAAGGTTAACAAAAACTTCATTATCAGCTTGATAATTTTGATACAAAGGTCATTGCTATATATTAATCAAAAGGCATAAATGTTAACTCAATTGATAATTTACTTGGCTCTCTTATTTCCTAATAGCAAATGTATGCCAATGATTGTAGGATGCAGGAGAGAAATGGAAGTAGAAGATCATTGCACTAAAGGCCGGTGACTCAAATAGTTACAACTCAGAATCTGAAGGAAATGATGATATAGCCCATGTGAAGAGTAATTCAAAAGTTTCTTGAAGTTGAAAAAGAAGCGCCATTTTGAAAAGGGAAAAGGTAAGGGTGTTAAATTCAATAAAAGTTCATCTGATGTAATTTGTTTTAAATGTATGAAGCCAGGGCATTTAAGGTTTGATTGTCCTAACCTAAATAAACACCCTACCAAGGAGAAGGGTGAAGAAAAGACTAATTTCAAAAAGTGGAAGCAAAGGATGCATAAGTCTTTCTAGGCAGTTTCCATCTTAGATTCATTAGAAAATAACTAGAGAAGGAGGTAACAAATATATGTCATATTGTAAATAGTAATCTTGATAATTTTGATCAAGATGAGGTATGTCAATTATCCTTTGATGAGCTATCTATTATTTCTAAAAGAAATCATGATTCTTCTAGGAAGCTTAATAAAATGCATGCAAGTTTAAAAGTTGAATTTATTTATTTAAAAGAAAGCATAACGTTGTAGCTTGGGAGCATAAAAATCTTATAGTTGACCATTTTACTTTAGATAAGGAGTATGCTTCTCTATTTGATGAATTTTAAAAATTAAAGAAGAAGTATATTGTATTAAGCAAGTCCATGAATCCTTAAAATCTAAGCATTTTGAACTAAAAAAAGATCCACATAACTAGAGATAGTTATACCATAAATGTACTCTAGTGAGCACGCATTGTTATTTGATATTGAGATGTATAGGAGCACAATTCAACTTTTGAAAAAGAAAGTCTATGCACTTCTAAATAATGCAACCCTATTGATATTAGCACAAAAGTGTTAACCTACACTAGCATAAAAGGCACCCCCTAAGTCACAGCATGCATCATACATACTTAGTAAGAGGCACAACCATTCACAAAGGTTGGTAAACCCATTTCAAAGTTTTAGGTAATATTCTTGTGCTATGGTAAGACACATTGCAAGGATTTTCACTATACACTATAGATCGCATTTTGTGTGGAGCCCTAAATCATTTGCATCATAGCATATTATGTAGTACACTCATTTATTAAAATATAAGGTGAAAGCTAAACTTACTTGGGTTTCTAAATCTAACCACTAATTGACTTTATAAGGACGATCTCACAAAAGGCCTGGTGAGAGCATGTGGTACCTAGACAACAGGTGTTCAAGATATATGATGTGAGGCATGAAGAAATTCATCATACTAGAGGCCAAGAAAGGAGGCAAGGTAACACTGGGTGATAACTCCGCTAGAAAAGTGGTGGCCTCAAGTATGATTGGAAATTCAAAAAGTTTTTTTATTGAAAATATTATTTTAGTAGGTGGATTAAAACATAACTTAATTAGTATTAGTCAGGTTTATGATAAGGGCTTTGATATAAAATTTTTATCTACTAAATGCATGATTAGTATAAATGGAAAAATTATCTTAGAAGGAAATAGGGTAAATATTATTTATATGCTTGATCTATCTTGTATTAATAATTCAAATACTCTTTATTTTGAAATTATTGTTGATGAATCGTGGCTATGGCATAGACGGCTATGCTATGTGAACATGAAGAACCTTAGGAAGATTACTCAGAAAGGCCTAATTAGAGGAATGACTAAGCTAGACTTTTCCAAGGATCATCTCTATGATGCCTACCAATTAGGAAAATAAATTAAGTCATCTTTTCATTCCATAAATGATATTTCAATTGTTAGGCCACTAGAAATCTTGCACTTGGATTTGTTTGGTCTCATTAGTATAGCTGCATAGGTGGTAAATGTTTTGGGTTTGTGATTGTTGAGGAATTTTTAAGATTCACTTGGGTCAGATTTTTATCACACAAAAGTGAGTCATTTTAGAAATTTAGAGTATTCTACACTTGGATATAGAGGAAGCTAGGACTTCTGATTTCCATAATTTATAGTGACCACAGTGGAGAATTTAAAATAAAAAAATTGAATCTTTTTATAAGTACTTAAGAATGGGCCATAATTTCTTTATTCCTAAGACCCCTCAATAGATGTATAGCTAAAAGGAGGAATAGAGCTTTAGTTGAGATGCTAGGGCTATGTTTTCTGAATATTCCCTTGATAGATACTTTTGGGAAGAAGTAGAAAATAATGCTTGTATGTTTTAAATAGGGTAAACATCAGATCAAAATTAAATAAAATACATTATGAGTTTCTTAAATGTCTTTGGGTGTAAATATTAACATATTAAATGGAAAATCTCCTCTAGGAAAGTGTGATCCTAAGTCTGATAATGGAGTCTTCTTCGGTTACTCCTTTCTAAGTAAAGCCTATAGGATATTTAATAAGAAGACCTTAATTATAGAGGACTCCGCCCATGAAGTGTTTAATGAATCTAAAAAATTTGGTGAGCCTATCTTATGAAAGTTCGAAAGGGATGTTAAGCCCTACTGAACTAGTCCCGAGGCTAACCAAGAGGGGGGGGGTGAATTGGTTATTTAAAAATTTCACGATAACAACAAAAATCTTTTCGATACTTAGCAGCGGAAACAAGTAAACAATAACGAAAAGATCAACCAACGATAATCACCCAAGCAGTTTATATTGAAAAGTAAAATGCAAAACTGAATCAGAAAAGCAAACCAGATTTTATAGTGGTTCGGTCAACTTGACCTACGTCCACTCCCCGGAGCCTCCCCTCCGGGTATTGCACTAAACGAAAGTGACTCTCCTTTTGCTCCCACAGCAAGGCGGAGAAGCCTGTACAAAACACCTCCTTTTCACCACACGGTGAGGCAGAGAACCCGACCTCCTTTCGCTTCCTCCTGAAGCGGGCAGAGAACCCACGAACTCCTTTCGCTTCCTCCTGAAGCGAGCAGAGAACCCACGAACTCCTTTCGCTTCCTCCTGAAGCGGGCAGAGAACCCGGATCTTCTTGCGAACGATCCTCCCACGAAGAACACCGACTAGACGACAGACGACGAGCGGAGAAGACGACTCTGATCCGTGCTTGGAGCAACCTTAGTGAATCCCTCACTAACTCCCCCTCACAAGATCTCTTCTCTCTCTCCCAACTCTCTCTCTCTCTAAGATTTCTCAGGGAAGGAAAGCAGCAAAAAGATTTTTCCAAATCTAGGAAAAAGTACTTTTAAAGGAGGGCTTAAAATTTGCCCTAAATCTCAACTTGTCGGCCAAGATCGTCCAGGACGATCGGTAGATCGTCCTGTACGATCAGTTCAAATTCAGCTGTTTCAGCCTGGACGATCTGGCTCTTCTGGACGATCAGTAGAAAAAGTTGTTCATATCGTCCCGTACGATCCTGCGATCGTCCGGGACGATTAGTTCAAATTGAAGGAAATCGTCCAGAAGACAGTTCGGGTCGTCCAGAGAAAACTGCGCTGGACGACCAAAAAAATGACTTGATCGTCCCGGACGATAGGGTAATCGTCCGGTACGATTAGTTCAAAAAGGCCCCAAATCGTCCTGTACATAGTTCTGGACGTACAGCTGAAATGCACAAGACGATCACGATCGTCCGGGACGATCCTGCGATCGTCCAGGACGATGTGATCGTATCAATTAAACATTAATTGCTTTCCTTAATTACCAGACTAATTTAGGCATGATTGTAGTGAATCGTCCAGGACGATACACGTATCGTCCGGGACGATCAGACCAAAATACTTAAAATAAAACTTGCCTAACTTAATCTGGCGGCTGAGAATTTCTGATTTGGGCATATCGTCCCGTACGATCCATAGATCGTCCAGGACGATCGGCTCAATCAGTCCTTCTTAACTTAGTCGCCCTAATCAGGGTTTCTGTTTTAACTGGATCGTCCAGGACGATGTGGATATCGTCCAGGACGATCTGAACAAAATTGCAACAGAAACTCTAATTCACTCAATCTCTCTCCCTGAGTGTGTGTGTGCAAGGTTACTTAGCTAGGGAATCAGTTACATTACAATTGACTCAATAAAAGGAAAAATCATACATTTGACACACTTGGACCCGATCTTGAGTTGGCTTGAGTAGCTTGCGGTCTTTTGTGCCTGAAACTGATTAGCCAAGAAAAACACACTGGAAACATGTTTGTCATCATCAAAACCAGATTTGCAACAATCTCCCCCTTTTTGATGATGGCAAACATTTGTAAAGTAGTCTGAAAATAAAATGAAACTAAGAAATCAAACAAAACAAACATTTTTTTTTTTTAAATTTTCATTTAACAGCTCAAACAATACAGACAACATGAAAACGAAACATAGAAACAGACACGACACAACTACAACTGACTCCCCCTTTTGACATCACAAAAAGGAGGAGGGAGAAACATAAACACGGAGATAAAACATAAAATAAAACAAATACAGAACAACAACACGACAGTGAAATCAAAATCACAAAAGGACGAATAAAACTTACGTAAAAAACACATAGAAGTATTTTTTTTTTTTTTGATCAATCTGCTCGAGTAAATCAGAATTTTTCCTTGATTTTATATTCAAAAACCAATAAGAGAACGATTGACAACGCTGAAATCCAGAAAAGGTTGAAAAAATCGACTTTCGTAACTCCGACCCCGGGCACCTTATCGATGTAAACCTCTTTCAAAACAAAAATCTGATTCAGAAGAAAAGACATTAGATTTGAAAAGAGATCCTTTCAAGCCTCGTTCCAGAAAAATATCTGATATAATAGTGTTGCAAAGTAAAAAATCAGAAATCAAGATTTTCAAACTCAAGCTTTTTGAACGTATTAAGTGACACACGAGTTTTTTTCTAAGACATTTAAAGATCTGAAAGAGAAGAAAGCTTAGGTTGGGCTCATTTTGTGCCTTTTTTTTTTTTTCAATTTATTTGGCGCACTGCGCATCTTTTGATTTTTTGATACACTTTGTGTATTTGGCATTTTCGCATCTTTTCAGTTTTGGGCTCATTTTATGCCTCTTTTTCAATTTGGTTGGCGCACTGCGCATCTTTTGTAAGCTTTCTCCTTTTCATAATCATTAAAGAGTCTCAGCTGTGAATCTATCTTCCAGACATAGGAGATGACTCTCCACAGTAGGGAAGAATGATTCACAAAACAAAAAACCACACATCATATGATAAATGCAATCACTTGGTTTTAGAAAATCAAACTAATGACTCAAGACTTTTGAAAAACACTATTGATATGAGGCAGATTACTGTAGGAAGATAAAATAATCTCTATTTCAAAAAACTAACATTTCAATTTTGAAGAAGATTTTTATCCAAAAGAAACCATACACCAGTAAAGGAGTTAGAGGAAGAGAAACAATCATCAATGTTTCTTCCCTTTAACAGATTCAATGGAATCAATCACTGCTTACCAGCTTCCAAATCAAAACAAGGTAAAAGAAACTCCCAGTCAGAAATTCAGATTATCAGAAGTAGTGAGCGGTGATCAGATTTTGAAAAACATAAAACAGTAAGTGCAAGATATGAGCTAGTGAATAAAAAACAGGTATAAAATCATATCAGAGTAAATACTTAAAACAAACTAACAATAAGGCTAAAACAGAAATCAGCAAAAGACATAAAATCAACTGAAAGTAAATAATCAAAGCCAAAAACTAACTAACAGAAATCAGAAATCAAAAGAAAAACTAAACCTAACTAACAGAAATCAGAATACTAATCAGAAAGATAATAAATCAGCAGTCATCAGAATCAAGCATTTATATCAATCACTCCTAATCTGGTTCTCAAAATGCTGAATGAGTCAAAGGCCAGTGGTTTAGTGAATATGTCAGCCAGCTGATTTTCAGTTGCTACATGATGTAGCTCAATGTCCCCTTTTGTAACATGGTCCCTAATGAAGTGATGCCTAATGTCAATGTGTTTGGTCCTAGAATGTTGGATTGGATTCTTAGAGATACAGATGACACTGGTATTATCACACAGAATAGAAATTGTGCCAACGGGTACTCCTAAATCCAAGACTTGTTGTTTCAACCACAGAACTTGGGCCACACAACTTCCTAAGGCAATGTACTCAGCTTCAGCAGTGGAAAGTGCAACTGAGTTCTGTTTTCTACTGGACCAGGAGACTAATGACTGTCCTATGAATTGACAAGTCCCAGAGGTACTCTTCCTATCCACCCTACACCCCGCAAAGTCAGAATCAGAATATCCAATGATCTCAAAAGAGGTGCTGTGCCTAGGGTACCAAATTCCTAGGTTTGGGGTTCCTAAAAGATATCTAAGAATTCTCTTAACAGCAGTCAGGTGGGACTCTTTAGGATCAGCCTGAAACCTAGCACAAAGACAGACACTAAACATGATATCAGGTCGGCTAGCAGTCAGGTAAAGCAGTGACCCTATTATCCCTCTATACTTCTTCTGATCAACAGATTTTCCCTTTGAATCCTTATCTAACTGAACTGAGGAGGGCATGGGAGTATTGATTGGCTTGGCTTTGTCCATTTCATATTTCTTCAAAATGTCCTTAGTGTATTTTGATTGATTGAGAAAGGTTCCATCATTCGTTTGCCTTATGCTAAACCCCAAAAAGTAGGACAATTCTCCCATCATACTCATCTCAAACTCTTTACTCATTGTTTTAGAAAACTCTTCACATAAGTATTTATCAGAAGATCCAAAAATTATATCATCAACATAGATCTGGACAATGAGTAAGTCATCTCCTAATCTCCTCAGAAAAAGGGTGGTGTCTACGCTCCCCTTAACAAACTCTCTTTCTAACAGGAATGTGCTAAGCCTCTCATACCAAGCTCTGGGTGCCTGTTTCAATCCATATAAGGCCTTTTTTAATTTATAGACATGACTTGGATATTGGGAACTCTCAAAACCTGGGGGTTGTTCTACAAAAACATCTTCTTTAATTACCCCATTTAAAAAGGCACTCTTGACATCCATTTGAAACAGCTTAAATCCCTTATAACAGGCAAAGGCTAGTAGCACTCTAATGGCTTCCAATCTAGCTACAGGGGCAAAAGTTTCCTCAAAATCTATCCCTTCTATCTGATTATACCCCTTAGCCACCAATCTTGCCTTATTTCTCACCACCACACCAGAATCATTCATCTTATTCTTAAAGACCCACTTGGTTCCCACAATACTTTGATTTTTAGGTCTTTCTACTAACTCCCAAACATCATTCCTTACAAATTGATTCAATTCTTCCTGCATAGCTAAAATCCAAAATTCATCCGACAGGGCTTGATTGATGTTGGTGGGTTCAGTCATTGAGATAAAGGCAGAATGGTTTACTTCCTTCCTAAGTCCATGCCTAGTCCTAACACCTTCAGAAGGGTCTCCTAAGATCAGTTCTTTAGGATGACTCGAAGAATATCTCCAATCTCTAGGCAATGAGGTTTGAGGTTCTACCCTTTCCTCCAAATTTGTATTTCCAACTCCTTTGGTAACCTCAACAATCTCTTCATCTTCTACTTCAGATCTAGACTCCTTAGGATCAGATTCATCAAACACTACATGGGTTGTTTCTTCCACCACCAAAGTCCTCCTATTGAACACCCTAAAGGATTTCCCCACACTTGAATATCCTAAGAACACTCCTTCATCAGATTTGGGGTCAAATTTTCCTAAGGGTGACTTCCCGTTGTTCAGAATGAAAACCTTACAGCCAAAGACATGGAGGTGGGACAGATTTGGAGTTCTACCCTTAATGATCTCATAAGGTGTCTTGTTCAGTTTGACTCTCACATTCACCCTATTCAACACATAACAGGCAGTGTTCACCGCTTCAGCCCAAAAGTATTTTGGAAGTGAATACTCGGCAAGCATGGCTCTAGCGGCTTCCACTAAGGTCCTGTTCTTCCTTTCAGCTACCCCGTTCTGCTGAGGGGTCCTAGGAGCTGAAAAATTGTGACTAATCCCATGATTCTCACAAAAACTTCCAAATCTTTCATTTTCAAACTCCCCTCCGTGATCACTATGGATGGTAATAATCTCACATCCTAACTTCTTCTGAATCCAAGTAGAGAAAGATCTAAACTCATTAAATGACTCAGATTTGTGTGACAAAAACTTAACCCAAGTGAACCTTGAATAATCATCAACAATCACAAAACCATAGACTCTCCCCCCTAAGCTGGCAGTGCTAATGGGTCCAAAGAGGTCCATGTGAAGAACTTCTAAAGGTCTAGAGGTGCTAATGTCCTTAACAGAGTGAAAAGAGGACTGAACTTGCTTCCCCAACTGACAGGCACCACACAGGTGATCCTTAGTGAACTTAAGCTTGGGCACACCTCTAACTAAGTCCTTTTGGGTGACTCTCCTAAGGGTTTTCATACTGGCATGACACAATCTCCTATGCCATAATCAAGACTCATCAGCAGCAGTTTTTAAGCAAATTGAATAATCAGATTTAATGCTACTTACATCCAGCTTGTAGACGTTGTTGATCCTTTGCCCCTGCAAAACAACTTCATCATTTAAGCTTAAAATGCATCCAGTGGGCAGGAATTTGATGCAGTATCCCTTGTCGCAGAGTTGACTGATGCTCAGCAGGTTGTGTTTCAGTCCATCTACAAGCAAAACATTATCAATCATAAAGTTCTTTGAATCACCAATTATACCTGTGCCTACCACCTTCCTGGTGGTGTTATCTCCAAGTGTAACCTTGCCTCCAGCTCTGGCCTCCAGCGAAATGAACTGATTTGCATCTCCAGTCATATGTCTAGAACATCCGCTGTCCAGGTACCACATGCTCTCACGAGGTCTTGTGTGAGAGCACACCTACAAAATCATCAAATGTCAGTCTTAGGAACCCAAACAGGTTTGGGTTCCTTCTTATGAAAAGAAGAATGCGATGCATGTGTGCTGTGCTGTGCAACAGGCAGTTTGGGTCTCCACACCCAATGTGTACTACGGTGAACAGTACAAGTGTGTGATATGTGTCCTAACATGCCACATGAAAAACATCTAACACCAGGAAAAGGATTAACTAAACGTCGTGAGTGATAGTGCCTCTTCCTAGTAGTGTATGAAACATGCTTTGAAGAACTTGCAACAGAATTTTTAAAAGGTGGCGGTGCATAAAATTGTTCAAAAGTAGGCGGTGTTTTGTTATTTTCAAAAGAACTGATTTTCACTTTCAAAAACTCAATGTGTTTGTTTAAACTTCCAATTTCAAACGTTTTTGCACTATCAGTACTTTCTAACTCAGATGCCAAATCATTCACTTTCTTAAAAGCAAGTTCTAATTCAACATGCGCTGTTTTTAACAAGTTATGCTCAACAATTAAATCAGAATGCTTTTTATTCAGTTCATCAAACTCATCTAGTAAAGACATGTGATTGCTATCAATGGTGGAATGATCCTTAATCAACACTTCATGCTCTTTTTGCAAAGTCAGATAATCTAGTTTCAAACTAGCATGAGTTTTCTTAAGCTTCCTATACGATGTATGAATCTTTTCAGAAACTTCAAATAACTGATCGTAAGTAAGCTCACATACCTCTTCCTGGTCGGACTGACCAGGGTGATCATCCGCCATCAGACATAAGTTTGTTTCCTCCTCTTCAGCTTCAGTCTCAGAAGAGTCGGATGCAGAGTCTGCCCAGAACGCCTTCTGAATCCGCTTCTTGTCCTTTCTGTACTTTGGTTTCTCCTCACCCTTCTCCTTGCTTGAGTGAGCTTTAAGTGTTGGACAATCAGCCTTTATGTGTCCAGGCTTCCTGCATTCAAAACAAACCGATTCAGATGAACCCTTAAAGTTTTTATTGAACTTACCCTTGTTCCACTTCTGATGGTTCTTATGTTTCTTCCTTAGAAAGCTTTTGAATTGCCTTGTGATTAAGGCAACATCATCGCTATCAGACCCGGAAGTGCTAGCATCTGAATCTTTGGCCTTTAGTGCCACTGTCTTCTCTTTCTTGCGTTCACCTGCATCAAGTTGCCTTTGGTTCACCCCTTGCTCGTAAGCAATGAGTGATCCAAGTAAGCTGTCAATAGAGTAAGTATTTAAATCTTTGGATTCAGTAATAGCAGTAATCTTAGCATCATAAGAAGCAGGCAAACATCTAAGAATCTTGTTCACTCTTTCGTAGTTGGTAAGTTCTCTACCTAAAGCATGCAAAGAGGTAACAATCTGAGTGAACCTTGTGTACATTTCTGAAATAGTCTCACTAGGTTTCATGCGAAAAAGTTCGTAATCATGTAACAAGATGTTTAACCTAGACTGTTTGACTTCAGTTGTACCTTCATATGTTATACATAATCTATCCCAAATCTCTTTTCCCGTTGTACAAGTAGAAACACGCATATAGTCCTCAGATTTTAAAGCACAATAGAAACAGTTCAAACATTTGGCATTTAACTGTGCTAAATCACGATCATCAAATGTCCAATCAGCAAACGGCAATTCAGTTTTCACAATGTTAACCATTCGAAAAGGTGGTTCGTATCCGTCCTTAACTAACATCCACATGCGATAATCAATAGACTGAAGAAAAGTAGACATGCGTGTTTTCCAAAAGTCAAATGGAATGTTATCAAACAACGGTGGTCTAGTTATAGAATAACCTTCAGCAGTATTACGATTGTTACAGTTAGCCATGGATCAAATTCAAAAGTTTTTAAACAGAAATTTTGAATCCCGCTCTGATACCACTTGAAAGTTCGAAAGGGATGTTAAGCCCTACTGAACTAGTCCCGAGGCTAACCAAGAGGGGGGGGTGAATTGGTTATTTAAAAATTTCACGATAACAACAAAAATCTTTTCGATACTTAGCAGCGGAAACAAGTAAACAATAACGAAAAGATCAACCAACGATAATCACCCAAGCAGTTTATATTGAAAAGTAAAATGCAAAACTGAACCAGAAAAGCAAACCAGATTTTATAGTGGTTCGGTCAACTTGACCTACGTCCACTCCCCGGAGCCTCCCCTCCGGGTATTGCACTAAACGAAAGTGACTCTCCTTTTGCTCCCACAGCAAGGCGGAGAAGCCTGTACAAAACACCTCCTTTTCACCACACGGTGAGGCAGAGAACCCGACCTCCTTTCGCTTCCTCCTGAAGCGGGCAGAGAACCCACGAACTCCTTTCGCTTCCTCCTGAAGCGGGCAGAGAACCCACGAACTCCTTTCGCTTCCTCCTGAAGCGGGCAGAGAACCCGGATCTTCTTGCGAACGATCCTCCCACGAAGAACACCGACTAGACGACAGACGACGAGCGGAGAAGACGACTCTGATCCGTGCTTGGAGCAACCTTAGTGAATCCCTCACTAACTCCCCCTCACAAGATCTCTTCTCTCTCTCCCAACTCTCTCTCTCTCTAGGATTTCTCAGGGAAGGAAAGCAGCAAAAAGATTTTTCCAAATCTAGGAAAAAGTTCTTTTAAAGGAGGGCTTAAAATTTGCCCTAAATCTCAACTTGTCGGCCAAGATCGTCCAGGACGATCGGTAGATCGTCCTGTATGATCAGTTCAAATTCAGCTGTTTCAGCCTGGACGATCTGGCTCTTCTGGACGATCAGTAGAAAAAGTTGTTCATATCGTCCCGTACGATCCTGCGATCGTCCGGGACGATTAGTTCAAATTGAAGGAAATCGTCCAGAAGACAGTTCGGGTCGTCCAGAGAAAACTGCGCTGGACGACCAAAAAAATGACTTGATCGTCCCGGACGATAGGGTAATCGTCCGGTACGATTAGTTCAAAAAGGCCCCAAATCGTCCTGTACATAGTTCTGGACGTACAGCTGAAATGCACAAGACGATCACGATCGTCCGGGACGATCCTGCGATCGTCCAGGACGATGTGATCGTATCAATTAAACATTAATTGCTTTCCTTAATTACCAGACTAATTTAGGCATGATTGTAGTGAATCGTCCAGGACGATACACGTATCGTCCGGGACGATCAGACCAAAATACTTAAAATAAAACTTGCCTAACTTAATCTGGCGGCTGAGAATTTCTGATTTGGGCATATCGTCCCGTACGATCCATAGATCGTCCAGGACGATCGGCTCAATCAGTCCTTCTTAACTTAGTCGCCCTAATCAGGGTTTCTGTTTTAACTGGATCGTCCAGGACGATGTGGATATCATCCAGGACGATCTGAACAAAATTGCAACAGAAACTCTAATTCACTCAATCTCTCTCCCTGAGTGTGTGTGTGCAAGGTTACTTAGCTAGGGAATCAGTTACATTACAATTGACTCAATAAAAGGAAAAATCATACATTTGACACACTTGGACCCGATCTTGAGTTGGCTTGAGTAGCTTGCGGTCTTTTGTGCCTGAAACTGATTAGCCAAGAAAAACACACTGGAAACATGTTTGTCATCATCAAAACCAGATTTGCAACATCTTAGAGGAAGATGAAGACATAGAGATTATACAAGGAGTAGAGTCTATTGCCCTAGGAGATATAGAAAAACCTTAGGAGCCCTTACCTAGAGTATGATGATACTCATCTAGTCATCTTAGGGAGCCTATCTTAGGAGATCTTTCTATAGGTGTTAGAACTTGGCATGGACTTAGGAAGGGGGTTAGTCATTCTACATTTATCTCAATGGTAGATCCCAAAATATAGACAAAGCCTTATATGATGAATTTTGGATCTTAGTTGTGCAGGAAGACTTAAACCAATTTGTTAGGAATGATTTTTATGAGTTATTTAGAAGACCTAAGGACCATAATGTAGTAGGCACCAAGTGGGTTTTCAACAATAAGATGAATAACTATATTGTAGCGATCTAGAATAAAGCTAGGTTAGTTGCTAAGGGGTACAATCAAAAGATGGTATTGACATTTTGGAGATTTTTTCCCTTGTAGCTAGACTAGAAGCTATTAGAGTCTTATTGGCATTTACATATTTTAGTGGATTCCTGTTGTATGAGATGGATTTGAGAAGTGCCTTTCTAAATCAGTTTTTTAAGGAACATGTCCATGTATATGAACCACTAGGATTTAGAATATTCATCCTTTCCCAACCATGTGTACAAACTAAAGAAGGCTTTATATAGATTGAAGGAAGCACCTAGGCATGGTACTAAAGGCTTAGTACATTTTTCATGTGATTAAGGGTAGTGTAGATACCACCCTATTCCATAAAAATGTAAGAAATGATTTACTCATTGTTCTAATATATGTGGATGATATATTGCTTAGATCAACTTATGAAAATCTTTGTAATATTAGAAACTATGAGTAGAGAGTTTGAAATGAGTATGATGGGAGAGTTAACATATTTCTTGGTTTTAGTGTAAAGCAAAGAGATGATGGTACCTTTCTTAGGCATAGCAAGTATATTAAGGAAGTTTTAAAGAAATATGATATTGAAGGTGCTAAAGTAATAAATATACCAATGAGCACAACCATTCAATTTGACAAGGATGTACGTGGAAAATTAGTAGAACAGAAGAAGTATAAGGGGGAATAGGATTACT
The DNA here is from genome assembly GCA_019925795.1 of Dendrobium chrysotoxum. Taxonomy (NCBI): domain Eukaryota; kingdom Viridiplantae; phylum Streptophyta; class Magnoliopsida; order Asparagales; family Orchidaceae; genus Dendrobium; species Dendrobium chrysotoxum. The sequence continues at coordinate 60,706,538 of CM034300.1, read as the reverse complement.
TTGGTATTTGACTGCTAGTAGACTAGATATAATATTTAGTGTTTAGCTATGTGCTAGGTTTCAAGATAATCCCAAAGAATCCCATATGATTGCAGTTAAGAGGATTATTAGATTCCTTATGGTTACTTCATTTAAAATTATAAGATATTCGAACTCAGACTTTAGAAGGTATAGGATAGACAGAAAAGGCACTTCTAGCACTAGTCAATTCATATGAAAATCATTAGTTTCTTGGTCTAGTGGAAAAAATAATTCAGTATCCCAATGTACGATTGAGGTGGAATACATAGTTGTAGGAATTTATGTTGCTCAAGTCTTATGGCTAAAGCAAGAAATCCTTGAACTTGGAATTTTTGTAGGCAATATACCAATCACAAGTAATAACACTATTGCTATATGCATTTCTAAAATCTAATTCAAATTTCTCACACAAAGCATATAGATATTAGATACCACTTTATTAGAGATCATGTAGTTAAGGGAGATATAGAACTGCATTATGTAGTTATAGAAAGTACATTGGTAGACATTTTCATAAAACCCACAAATTATGTCACCTTTAGAACAAAACTAAATTAGGTGTCATTGATATTAATGCTTGGACAATTTGGGGTAAAGGTAAAATTAGAATTATGTGTAGTTGTTTGTTTGTATTATTCTCTCTTTTTTAAGCTTGTGCTCATATTTTTCTGTCTATTTTTTGGTTGGTTGTGTAAGCTTACTTATTGTAGAAATTTTCCCTGATCATCACACATAAAATAACCTTTTTAAATTAAAAAAAAAATCATATCATACTGTACAATCCACTATGTATTATACAATCGACACCATGCTGAGCATCCTCGCCATTCATTAAATCAATGGTCCAAATCTGCTCAATTATTGGCATTCATACTATATAATCATCTCATTATACTTTATGATACATGTGTCAATAGATGTTGGATGAATTAAATTGGTTGGTATAAAATTAATTGTGTCTTTGTACTGTACGAACCTTTTGGTCAAAGGTTGTACCGGACAACTCCTCAGCATTTTTTATAGATTGTCCAGTATGATCTTCATCATACTATACAACAACAACAACAACAACAACAACACGCCTTTATCATACTATACAATTTGACTATTTTTTTCGATAGATCGCCTAGGATGATTTAACTTCTCCTGATCATCTAGTACGATCCCTAATTGTACTGTACAATAGGTTGAAAACTTTAAAAGGAAGAGAAGGGCTAAGGATTTTGAATCACTCAGCTCTATTTCTCTCCTCTATTTTAATCCTTAGCATTCCCAAATGGCTGGAGGCAAGTGATGGCACTTATTAGCAGGAAGTTCCTCTCGTCATCCTGTGGATGACCATTTCCAATCATTTGATGATGAGTCAGCCTATCATATATATAAGGAAGCATGCATCACTCCTCACACATTCTTGATCAACACCTTCTTAATTACTAGGTTCAAGATCTTTTTGACAACATACTCTTTAATTCCTTTTGACTATGAGTTTTTCTTTCAACTAGGAGCTTCTTTACAAGTTCTTTTCTATCCTAAGAGTCAATATAGAATACACTCGCATGTCATCTAATGTGTGTAGGCATCCTATAGAAATCACATCCCAAGATCTAGTTGATATAATACATCTCTCTAATAAAGGAGTCAAGCCCCATAGCCTATCCACTTGGAGAGATTATGACTGGACCACATTCAATCCTACCCTTGGAAATGTCCAATTGAATCAGCACTAGCCACTTTTCCATTCACTTAACAAAAAATGCACGTATCATTCAACATTTCCTTTGTACCTCAATCTTTCCTAAGGCTAGAGATAGATTATAACCTACATTCGTACCAGTTTTCACCTACTTAATCATATCCAACACACCGTGTTATGCTACTCACATGATTAATAGGTATTTCTAAAATATCACATCTATTAGATAATAGGGAGCTCAGCATAGGCAGAATTTAGCTTTAGGACACCTAGTTGCCTTTATCCTAAGCACCAAATACCAGTTCATGTATCTTGAACCAATGAAAATCTTTCCCATTTTCTATACCAATAGTTATTTCCACGTCCTCTTTCATAGACATCGAAGGGATGAGCATGCAGAAGAGGAGGAGCATGAATTGAATGAGGAAGGGGGAGAGCTTTTATGACTAGCTCCAACACCAGCCTAAGTACCAGCACCAGCACTAGCACTAGTACCTACTTACCAATCCTAAGCCTATCACTCGATCGTGGAGAGACTTGATCGCTTGGAGGTAAACTGGAACACAAAAGCTTAGGAGATTGCTTAGTAAAGGGAGTGGCTTCACCAGTAGCCCGAGCTTCTATAGACACAACATGAACTGTACTAGCAGCAGCACCAAGAGATCCATTAGATTTACCATTAGTAGCAAGAGCTAATCCAATTGCATAACCAGTAGATCCAAAAAAAGTATGAAGTAGATCAAGCCTTATTCAATGACCAATTTTTTTCCCTTTACCAATACTTTAAGTAACCGCAACCACCACCTGATCAGAGACCTACCAACTTTTAGGGCTGTGTGCTATATTTTTATCATTGTGGTTTCTGTTGTATATTTCCTTTTGTTTGGTATCCTTTTTTTGTGATGTCAAAAGAGGGAGTAAGATGTTCGTAGGTTATATATTTACTATTTTTAGTTCATATATATATATATATATATATATATATATATATATATATATATATATTATCTAATGCTTGTTGTGTGCTTCTTTTCTTTAACATAAAAAAACTCTCTCTTCTTCAGCTCTTTATTTTGTGGAGAAGCCTATGTCTTTCATGGGTAATGGAGAGACCCTTTACACTAATTTTCTCTTTGAAAAGTACACTAAAAAAGAACACATTGAGATATCCATGATCTTTATAAATAAAGCTCAAGAAGGACACAATCTAAGTTCCTCAAGCTCTCAAATAAAAGGAATTTAAGAATATGATTTGAGAAAAACCAGAAAGTGCAGCAACACTTAAGAAACTCTCTATTATTTTTGGAAGATTGAAAGAAAAATGGAGATTAGAAAGAAGAAGTATTCTCATAAACATATCAAATCTCTTAGCAACATTTGATTTACAAATGTCATTCTAGATTTTTTGTTGTATCATATATATGATGGATCAATAATAAATAATAAAAATTACTATTTTTATCATACATTAAGAATAATAGAATCCACCATAAACCCTTAGAATCACCCTTATCTATTTTGATTGTATGTTTTACATTAGACAATATACATAATTCATTTAACAAATTTTAGAAAAAATCCTCTCTATTTGAGTGGTAAGTATGATCACCTTTACATTGTATACAATTTTCCTTTATTCAATTTCTCATTCCTTCCTTAATTCCAAGCCCTGAATTTTGTAACTATCTAGTACAACTAGTTTGATATAACATGATTAAGTTTGCCTAGTACTATGGCAATTAGGTCTTAAGTGCTGATAATTTTGATGATAACAAATATTATAGGATTTATACTTTTTTCTCCTAATATTATTATTTAATATTTCTTTGTGCACTCTAACATTTCAAGTACGTCGTATGCCATATGAAAGGATCGACTCAAGACTGGGCAGAGAAGGTTTGATGTTTCTGCAAGAGTTTATATTTTAATTTATTTATTTTCTATATTTCTTGAGTCAAAAGTCTTGTAAAGGGGTATTCCAGCTTAGCAACCATGCACGCACATTGGGGTGGAAAATTAAGTGTTTTAACTTCTGTGAAGATCTTCCAGTATTATCTGTTATTATTTATGCAAATCAGTTTCGTTTAAGTGAATTTTGATACAAGTTATTTTTGATGATTACAAAAGCTTATTGTTTATTTTATTTTTTCTCCTAGTAAATATTGGAGTTTCTTTTTGTGTGTACTAACATATTTTTCAGGAAATTCACACTCTAAATTGCTGAAGACTTCAAGTTCATTTGTTAATGGTTATTGTAATTGGAGTCTATATTTTTATTTTTTCTTGAGTTTGAGAGAGTGTGATTGTAAGTTGGATAATTGTGCACACATACACTGGGAGAGTGATAGTTCAATTTTTAAAACTGATCATACAGTACAAAGTTCACTTCGTACGGGATGATTTGTGTTATTTGTCCTCCACAACAAAATAGCCTAATCAAAAATTTTTTAACTACTAGTCATATAGTACAAAATAGACTTCGTACATAAGGATTTGAGGTACGAACGGCTCTGAATGGTTCGTACAACATGTTCATACTGGATGAACCATTGGGATGAATGGCTCTAAATGGTTCATACGACATGTTCATATGGGACGAACCGTTGGGATGAACGACTCTGAATGGTTCGTATGACATGTTCGTACGGGACGAACCGTTGGTACAAATGACTCGGAATATATCATACCGGATCGTACGGGATGAATTGTTCAATTTTTTGAACTATTCATACAGAATGAAAGGTGCTTCGTATAGAAGGTTGTAAGGTACGAACGGCTCAGTTTAGGTTCGTATTGGATCATATGGGATGAATTGTTCAGTAATATAAACTATTCGTACCATACAATATGCGATCGTACGGGATGATCGGGACACATTAAACATAAAATTTTTAGTTTTTGGATAGTTTTTCTTGTCCTTAGTACTTTAGGGTCCTAAAAACTGATTTGTGGATAATCCTTCTATGAAAATTTTTCTTGAGAGTGAAAGGGAGAGTGATTAGGAGAGTGTTTGGGAGAAAGTGTTGTGAGATCTTTGAAGAGAAAATTGTGAGGGGATTCACAAGGTTATCCAATAATGAGAATCTTATTGTTTGTACTTCAAGCTTCTTCTTAATCTCCTTGGAGGCTCTTGCAAGAAAGTTGTTCAAGAGGTTTTCGGTTCTCTGCCGTCACCAGGAGGGTGAAAGAGGATGATGGTTCTCTGCGAACACTTGGAGGGTGTGAATGGATGAGAGGGTTCTCTACCTTCACCAGGAGGGTGAAAAAGGATGACGGTTCTCTGCCGCACCAAAATTTAATGGAAGAGAGTTTTTGTAAAGGCTTCTCCGCCATGCTGTGGGGGCAAAAGGAGAGTCACTTTGGTTTAGTGCAATACCTAGAGAAGGAGTCTCTAAGAAGTGGATGTAGGTCGTGTTTGATCGAACCACTATAAAATCTAGTGTTCACTATTCTTATTTTTACTTACTGCATTTTCTTACTGCACTGCATTTTATTTTTTTCTGGCTGAAAAGCATCAAAAATTATCTCTGTTCGTGCGGTACGAACATAAAGTGTACTGTACGATTTGCTTAGGTTTTTTGATTAAAAGTTTTCCATAATTCCAAGAAAATTTTAAAAATACTAATTCACCCCCCACTCTTGGTTAGCCTAGGGACATAATTAATAGGTCTAACAACCTATTAGCACTTTTAAGTGGTATTAGAGTTTGGATTACAATAGAAATTTTTGTGCATAATTTTAATTTCTCAAAATATTTAGATTTCATTATGATTTAGTGTAGATTAGAAGATCTTACTTTAAATTATTATAGATATGTGTTACTTAGTCTAAATTATTGTATATTTGATGTCTTAATGTTACTCTTAATTTCTATATCAATGTGTTCATTATTGTACTAGTGATTAAGGAATTGTGTTGTTGGAAAGAATTTTATTTAATAAAAATAAAAAGAGCAAAGCTTGAAAAGATTCATAAAGCATGCCATACAATAAAAAAATATACAATGTCACCAAAATTATAAAGAGGCACAAAATTAGCCCAAACATTGACTAAGTGCACAAAATGTGCCCCTTCATTTGAAAAGATGCGCAATGTCGCCAAATATTTTTTCCTTTAACATTTTCTCTAATTTCACTAATTAATGATTGTCACATTTGACTTAGAGATTTGATAATATAATTTTATCATTTGTGCAATAGTTGTGGTTACTTAATCTGTCTATTACATTACTGCCATAGATCAACTTCTCTTCTCCTTATTATAGTATGCGATCTAAACCATTTTGAGTCCTTACTTTTTTGCATTTGATTTTAATATTATAGTTAATCTTCCTTTAACATTATTTAAATCACCAACTCCTTTGAGTGTCTTCCCTTTTTGTTGTTGTCAAAAGGGGGAGTTTTGTGCTGTTTGACTTATTGCATTGTATATTGTAATGTATGTTAGTTTGTATAAGTTTTTGTATGGTAGTTGCATTATATGTTGCATTGTATGTTTAATGTGTTTTCTTGTCTTTTTCTATCTATTTTTTTCCCTTCTCCTCTTGTCTTTGTCTATCTATTTTTTCCCCTTCTGTTCTTACCACCTTTTACCCCTTGGTTCTTATAGATCATTTCTTTAGGGGGCATTTCCATTTAGGGGGAGCTTAGTAGATCATCTATTTAGGGGGAGTTTACATTTAGTGGGAGCTTAGGAGAAATATTGGTTTACTTTATAACTCAAACAATAAATGTTTTGCCATCATCAAAAAGGGGGAGATTGTTATGATTTGTGCAAATCAGTTTCGTTCGAGTGAATTTTGATACAAGTTATTTTTGATGATTATAAAAGCTTATTATTTGTTTTATTTTTTCTCCTAACAAATATTGGAGTTTCTTTTTGTGTGTACAAACATGTTTTTCAGGAAATTCATACTTCAAATTGCTGACGACTTCAAGTTTATTTGTTAATGATTATCATAAGTAGAGTCTATATTTTTTTTTTCTTGAGTCTGAGAGAGTGTGATTGTATGTTGGATAATCGTGCACATATACACTGGGTGAGTGATAGTTCAATTTTTAAAACTGATCGTACAATATGATGTTCACTTCATACAGGACAATCTGTGTTATTTGTCCTCCACAATGAACCAACCTAATCAAATTTTTTTAAGTACTATTTGTATAGTACGAAATGGACTTCGTATATAAGGATTTGAGGTACAAACAACTCTAAATGGTTCACACAACATGTTCCTACAGGATGAATCGTTGGGATGAACGACTTTGAATGGTTCGTATGACATGTTCATACGGGACAAACCGTTGGGACGAACGGCTCTGAATGGTACGTACGATATGTTCGTACGGGATGAACCGTTGGGACGAACGTCTCTGAATGGTTCATACGACATGTTCGTATGGGATGAACCGTTGGTACGAACGTCTCAGAATATATCGTCCCGGATCATACGGGACAAATCGTTCAATTTTTTTAACTATTCATACAGTACGAAAGGTGCTTCATACATAAGGTTGTAAGGTACGAACGGCTTGGTTTAGGTTTGTATTGGATCATATGGGATGAATCGTTCAGTAATATAAACTATTTGTACCATACAATATGCAATCGTATGGGACGTTTGGGACGTATAAAACTTGAAATTTTCAGTTTTTGGATGGTTTTTCTTGTCCTTAGTACTTAAGGGTCTTAAAAACTTATTTGTGGATACACCTTCTGTGAAAATATTTCTTGAGAGTGAAAGGGCGAGTGTTTGGGAGAAAGTGTTGTAAGATCTTTGAAGAAAAATTATGAGGGGATTCACAAGGTTATCTAATAGTGAGGATCTCATTGTTTGTACTTCAAGCTTCTTCCTAATCTCCTTGGAGGCTCTTGCAAGAAAGTTGTTCAAGAGGTTTTTGGTTCTCTACCATTACCAGGAGGGTGAAAAAGGATGATAGTTCTCTGCCGACACTTGGAGGGTGTGAAAGGACGAGAGGGTTCTCTGCTTTCACCTGGAGGATAAAAAAGGATGATTGTTCTCTGCCGCACGGAATTTGGTGGAAGAGAGTTTTTGTAAAGCCTTCTTCACCTTACTGTGGGGGCTAAAGGAGTCACTTTGGTTTAGTGTAATACCTAGAGAAGGAGTCTCTAGGGAGTGTATGTAGATCATGTTTGACCGAATTACTATAAAATCTGGTGTTCTTTATTCTTATTTTCACTTACTGCATTTTCGTACTGCACTGCATTTTATTTTTCTGTGGTTAAAAAGCATCAATAATTATCTCAGTTCGTACGGTACTATCATAAATCATTCTGTACGATTTGCTTAGGTTTTTTGATTAAAAATTTTTCAAAATTCGAAGAGAATTTTAAAAGTACCAATTCACCCCCCCCCTCTTGGTTAGCCTAGGGATGTAATTGGTGGATCTGACAACCTATTAGTACTTTCATGATCTGGATAGTTCTGTACAATCTGAGTAAACTAGGGATTAATTCAAACACTTAATTAAGGTAATCTAAACTTTTACTAATCATACTGTATGATCCAAATTATACAAGATGATTAGTTGAACTCAAAATTCTTACCACAAATAAGAAATTAGGCAATATTTTAATATTCAAAACATGAAATAATCATATTATACGATTCCCATCATACTATACATTGTCGTTAAATCTTATATAATCTAATACTATAATTAGGAAATCAAATCATGATTAATTCATATTTCATATCATACTGTGTGATGACCTGCTTCATACAATATGACCCAATTTGCTCCTTGGATGATATTTAATTCCTACTGATCACATTGGACAAAATCCTATTTTATTGAGTTAATCATATTGTCCAACTATTAATATCATACGGTATGATCAGTTCAAGTATTTGAACTAATTGTACAGACCCTTATTCATCATAAAGTAATAACAAGATGAATTAAAATAATCATATTGTGCTATCACCTATCGTACTGTAATATCAAAAGTGATAAAATTAAAAATTTAGGATTTTTTGGAAGCCTTATATTTAAGCTCTCTTTTTAGAGTTTAAAAAGTCTTTAGCTATTGAGAGATACTTTGTGGGAGTTCCTTGAGAAGATGACTTCTTTAGTGATCTTAGAGCTTGTTGAAGGAGAATGAGTTATGTGTGGGGAAGATGTAGTGTGAGGGGATTTCACGTGGTTGCTCCAAGTAAGATTTTACCATAGTTCCTCGATGTGTCATCATTGACCTTTTGGGTTTCTCTAGGAAGAAATTATCAACCTTGAAGATCCGTAGGTTCCCTACCTCACCAGCAGGGTGAAAAGGATTATATGTTCTATGCCTCACTAGGTGGGTGAAAAATATTATAGGTTATTTGCCTCACTTGAAGGGTGAAGAGGATTCTAAGTTTTCTATCTCACTAGGAGGGTGGAAAAGATTTTGGTACTCTACCGCATCAGGTAGGTGGAAAAGATTTTGTAAATGCTTCTTTGACTTGCTGTGGGAGATAAAGGAGGGTCAATAGATGTTTTAGTGTAATACCTAGAGAGGAGGACTCAGAGAGTGGACATAGTTCAAGGTCAAACCGAACCACTATAAATTTAATGTGCTCATTCTACTTTTCTTTTCATATTTTAATTTTCCCTACATTGTATATTCTTGCAAGCATTTTTTAAGATTGTTAAGATTTATTTTCTTTTTTTAATATTGGAAAAAGAAAATAAAAATTACAAAAACAAAATATAATAAAATATATCTTTATATTTATTTTTTTTACAAAAATCTAAAAAAGCATAAAAATTTGAATAAATTTCTTTCCCTGATGTTTGTGTATTTAATTTTGAGATTTCAAAAGAATATTTTGAGAGGTAATTTTTTAAACACCAATTCACCCCCTTAGTTTTCTTTATGCAGTTTAATCGATTTGACAATCCATCATTGAACTTTCAATTGATATTAGAGAGGGTTCTCTTGAATTATTGGTTTAAAAACTTTGAGTAGATCCAATGAAAAATTATAATTGTAATTATAATACAATTGAAGGATATTCAATTACATATCCTCCTGTGTATAATATTATTCCTTATGATTTTTAGAAAGTCTGCATGTCTACATTTATTCAATCAATTGATTATCGCATGTGGCATATTATTCAAATAAAATATAGAACAACATCTCATTGTTTTAATGGTATCAAGGAAGAAATTCCTTTTAATGAATGGAGTTATGAGAAAAGAGAATATGTATAACTCAATGTGAAATGTTTAAATTATTTTTTATGTGCTTTAAAGTCTGAAGACTATATACATGTTTCTTCATGCACAATTGGGAAGGAAATTTGGGTTAGGCTGAATGTCACTTATGAAGGAACTAATGAAGTTAAACAGCTTTATTTGAATATATTATTGCATGACTATACGTTATTCTGCATGAAATCCATTGAGATAGTAACTGACATGTACACTATGTTTACTAAGATTGTTACATCATTACATGCACTTGGTAGAGAGTTATCCAATTTTGAAAAAGTCATTAAGATTCTGCATTTTCTTCATAATAGTTATAATGCCAAAGTTAATGCCATCTATGAATCAAAAAATTTCCACACATACTCTATTAATAATCTACTTGGCTCTCTCATTACCTGCAAGTAAAGTGTGAGTCAAAGATTACTTAATGTAGTTGAAGGGAGGAAGGAAAAGTCAGTGGCATTGAAGGCCAATAACTCTAATAGCAACAACTTTGTAGCTAATAAAGATGATGATATAGTAATAATGACTTAGCAATTCAAAAGCTTTCTAAAGTGAAACAAAGGCGTCATCAACACTTAAATAAAGGTAAATCAGGTAGAACTATAAAGTTTTCTCTAACACTATCTGTTTTGAATACAGGAAGCTAGAACACCTAAGTTATGACTTCCCCCAACTTGAAAACTCACCCTACCAAAGAAAAGAATAAAGAAAAGATAAGTTTCAAAAAGGGAAAGCAAAGGACACATAAAGCATTTTGGGCAGATTCAGCTTCACTCTTCAAAATAAGTACTTGAGGAGGAGGTAATAAAGTTTTGTTTATTGGATGATAACTCAATTGTTAACTCTGACCAAGAAGATGGATATTCTCATAGAAGGCTTAGTGAGAGCATGTGGTATCTAGATAGTGGGTGTTCACATCACATGACTAGAAATTTGAAGCAATACATCATGTTGGAGCTAAGGCAGGAGGAAAGGTAACATTGGGAGATAACACCACTAGAATAGTGCTAGGTTCAGGTATAATTGATAACTCAAAGAATTTTCTTATAGAAAACATTTTGTTAGTAGATGGATTAAAATATAATTTTCTTAGATTTAGTCAACTATATGATAACGATTTTGATTTAAAATATTTATCTACTAAATGCATGATTACTCTTGATAGATAAATTACTTTAGAAGAAAAATGAATAAATAATATTTACATGCAGATTTAAGTTGTAATTATAATTCAAATACTTTATATCTCAAAATTATTGTTAATGAATCTTGGTTATGGTATAGGAAACTATGTCATGGTAGCATGAAAATCCTTAAGAAGATAACACAGAAAGACCTTGTTAGAGATATACCCAAGCTAAAATCGCTAAGGACCACATGTGTGATGCCTTTCTATTAGGAAAAAAATTCAAATCATCACTTCATTCTATTAAAGACACCACCACCTCTACACAACTAGAAATCTTGCATATGGACTTATTTGGGCCTTCTAATATAGCCAACTTAGGTGGGAAAACTTTTATGCATTTGGTTGTTGATGAATACTCTATATTCACTGAGGCTAGATTCTTAACTCATAAAAATGAATCATTTGATGAATTTAAGATGTTCTCTACTTGGATTCAAAGAAAATTAAAATGTGAGATATATACTATCCATAAAAATCATGGTCGAGAATTTTAGAATGAAATGTTTGATTCTTTTGTAAGGAGCTAAAAAAATTGAATATATGTTTTCTGCCCTAAGGACCCCTCAGTAGAATGGGATAGTTGAAACAAAAAATAAAACTTTAGTAGAAGCTACTAGGGCTAGGCTAGTTGAATACTCTCTCCCTAGTTATTTTGGGTAGAAGCTATGAATATTTCTTATTATGTTTTGAATCGAATGAATGTTAGATCAAAATTAAATAAGACACCTTCTGAGTTGCTTAAGGGTAGGACACCTAATCTTTCTCATTTTCATGTCTTTGGGTGTAAATGATTTATTCTCATCAATGGTAAATCTCCTATATAAAAGTTTGACCCTAAGTTTGGTGAAGGAGTCTTCTTAAGCAATTCCTCTGTAAGTAAAGCCTATAGGATCTGTAATAACAGGACCTTAATAGGTGCCAGCCATATTGTATTTGATGAATCTAATAAATCAATTGATCTTTGGTTAGAAGAAGATGAAGAAGTAGAATATACCCAAGGAATAGAGTTTGTTGACCTAGCTGATAGAGAAGAACCTCATGAGTCATTTCCTAGAGAATGGAGATACTCATCTAGTCATCCTAGGGAGCTTATCATAGGAGATCCTTCTATAGGATTTAAAACTAGGCATGGACTTAGGAAAGAGCTTAGTCATTCTATGTTCATCTTTATGGTAGAACTCATAAATATAGGCTAAGCCTTATTTGATAAATTCTATATCCAAGTTATCCAAGAAGTGTTAAACCAATTTGTTAGGAATGACATATGGGAGTTGGTTATAAGACCTAAGGATTTGAGTGTAGTAGGTACCAAGTAGGTATTCAAAAAATAAGATGAATTATTCTTGAATGGTGGTTAGAAATAAGGCTAGGTTAGTAGCTAAGGGGTACAATCAAACTGAAGGAATTTATTTTGAGGATATATTTGCCCATCTACCTAGACTAGAAGCCATTAGAGTTCTATTAGCTTTTGCATGCTTAACAGGATTCAAATTATATCAGATAGATGTTAAAAGTGCCTTTCTAAATAGACTTAATTATGGAGGATGTATATGTAGAGTAACCCCCTGGGTTTGAAAATTCCCCTTTTTCCAACCATGTGTATAGAATAAAAAAGGCTTTTTATGGGTTGAAGCAAGCAACTAGGGCATTGTATGAAAGGCTTAGCATATTTCTCCTTGATATATTCTTTATTAAGGGTTGAAGCAAGCACCTAGTGAAGACTTTTGGTAGCCTTTAGGAGGAATATTGTAGCTTTGAGAGCCTAAATAATTGAAGACAATAAATAATTTCATTTGGTATATGACTTGAATTAAATCTAGGTATAGAAATCCAAGCTTGTTAAAGGTGCATTTTGGCCACCAATTTTGTTCTTACAAACCTTATGCTATAAATTTATGTGGCAGTCACCATATGTACATTCTTATACACTTTCGATGTTTAATTGATGTGGGTATTTACTTTGCTTGTGCTTTAGAATTTCTTCTTTTTCCTAAGTTTCTTTAGTTGTATGTGATTTTTTTTGGATACATGTTAGGCTCTTAGGATCAATGGGATTTATAATTGAAAACACTAACATTTACTTTTTCTATGAGCACGGCATGCATTTTATTTTTCTACTATGATCAAAAAACTCACACAAACAAGTGGCATGTGAGGGGTGGCCTAAGCGATGGGGATGAGCTTTCTATTACTATTGGTATAGGTCAATTATACTTTCATATTTTCATTAAAAACTATATTTCCTTTTTTGTTCATATAGACTTGTTTTAATGCATTTAAAGATTCATATGTTATGGAACATAATCCTATCTTTCAAATAAATTGATCAAATCAAACATAAAGCTTTAACCTATCTAAAAATAATAAAGCCCAATCATATAATAGGTTGGAACACTTTTGAGCTTTAGAATCATTGTGATTCCCTATTTTTCATCTTGTTATCTCTAAAAGAATTTGATCATCTTTGATTAAATCACTATTGATAAATAACTAAATTCAATCTATGTTTGAATTATGGAGTTTTAGAAATAATTAGTTACCATTTTAATCAAGAGTTTTCTTAGGAACTTCTCTTGAGATGCAATTAACCATAAGGGATTACCTTATATACAGAACTTAGAACCTTAGCATAAAATGAACCATATTTTAGTTTACTAATATAGGGAAAATTTCTCTAAGAGCAAAGATAATTTTATTCAAAACTAACTTTCATTTTAATATTAACAGTAGAATATCATTTTTATATCACATGATAGTAAGTTATTCTCTATACTATGTTTGTTAGAAAAAAGGAGCATTTAACTTCTATTTTTTTAGTCAATACTAAAATATCATTTCTATCTTTTTAATGGTTTTTTATTCACTATATAGTATTATATCATAGAAACATAAGTTTAAAATTGTATGATCATATGTTCCAACATCAGCAATCCATGAGAGTCCACCCGTTGGATTTGTAATTCTACTCCCATAAATCTTACTGGATCAATCTAATAGGGTATGGTAGTGTAGAATGCAGGGATCAAGCCATAATGTACAAATAGCTATAAATGCCTATGGGACCTTGAAGATGGAATAAAGGCTATCCATTCCTTACAAATTCATGCAATGGTCTTGATTTTGTTATAACCTCCTCGATGCATTAGAAAATCAAATCCCTTTCACCTCCTCAGTACGATGGAGTAGCCAAATCCCTTTTACCTTCCCTGATGTGATGGAGTAGCCAGATCCTTCCCACAAAGATACTCTTCCTAGAGTTTCTCTCATTTAAAGACATTAACCTTGGAGAGAAGAAGGTGCATGATTATCAAGCAAACTAGGTGTAGAAACCCCTCTCACACACTCACTTATTTCCACAAGAATTTTTTCTCTTATGACCTCACCTCTCTCTCACTCCCCAAGCATTGCCCCTCCTCAAACCCTTACCATATAAAGTCTCCATAAGAAAAAAGTGGAAAAAGATTCCCTAAGACAGATTTGGGATGATATTTAAGTAAGGGCTCAAAATAACTCTTAAATTCAAGTTAGCTGATTATATTAGTATAGTACGATCTATGTATCATACAATATAATTAGTTCAAAAAGCCTTTTAGTATTGTATGATAAGTGTTGCACTGTACAATCAATTTAAACTTATTTATCTAATATCCAATATGATCTACGGATTCTATAGTATAATTACGTCAATCAAATCACAGTTCATCCAGTATGAACTCATGGACAATTGAAAATTGTCTTTATCAATTATTCAGTATGATTTAAATTATACAATACAATTTATAATGGCTAATTAAATTTGATTTGATTAGCAATATTCCTAGGCTTAATTTTGGTAATAAATTACATATCGTATAGTGCAAATGGGTTGAGACTATATGATTAGACTAAAGTTTGAAATTTAAAAAATTACCTAAATTATGATTGGTGGCAGAGTTCTTGATTTCAACTAATTTTCATATATGATATGGATCGTACAGTATGATTAGTACAAAGTTAATGTTTTTTTTTAATATTTTAATTAATCTCTATTTTATCCAGATTGCATGGTATGATATTGATCATATAGTACGAACATCTCAAAATTTAGATCATTTAATTTTCCTCTCCGGTATGTGTGTGTGCACGGTCGCTGAACTAACATAAATCATTTACAATACATTTGATTGAAGAAGCATAAAAAATAAATAAGTGAAAATATAGACTTTTCCAAAGCATCACCTATTCTACCAAGTCTTGAGTCTTCAACCTTTCTTGCGTGGTGTACTTTGTACCTAAAATAATAATGCACACAAGAGAAATATGTAATAGAAATACTAGGAGTAACAAAGTAGAAAAAAAAATAATGTTTTGTATCATCAAAATCATGAGATTGTGATCCCAGATTGCAACAATCTTCTCCTTTTTAATGATGGAAAGCATTGTGGATTAAATTTTAAATTTTAATTTTATTTCCTACTAATCTCCCAATTTCAAATTGAGTTCTTGTAAAAATAGGGAGAGTAATTTTCTTCTTCCTTTTAAATAAATTTTTTTTAGTACAAGTCTATAATACAAGACTGGTTGTATGGGCATTGGCTAACAAGCTAAACAACCATAAATTTGTTTGCATTCTTCCATTTTTCTTTTTCTTTTTTCCTTTTCTTTTCATTGTTGAATTTTTCATATTTTATTGATACTTTAGTTTGTGGAGATTATTGTTTACTATAATTTTCTTTATGAGAAAGTTATAAAAAGTTAAGATATTTTTTAAATGAAATATAATTTGATATAGCTACATTTTCAACTCTACAAAGAAATATTATTCTTGACATTCAAAAGCTTATTCTTTATAAAGCACTTTATTTGAACTACAAATAAAAATTACTTAGCATTTTATTTCACCAAAAAAATGGTGTGTTTATGTTTTTGCACATTTAATTTTATTTTTTTAAAGACTAACTAATTCTACCCCCTGTTATTGTGTGTGCCAAACACTGTATTTCTTACGTAAAAAAATAAGAGACCTAAACATCTTAGAAATACATTTTTTAAAAAGAAGAACTAATAGCAATATTAATCAACTTCTCTAACTACGGATATTCTAGTGGCAATAAATTTGTTTGGTGTTTTGATAGATTTTGTGTTTAAAGTGCCAGCTGAGATTCTTTAGTGTTATTTCGACATTTCTAGAATACACTTATCCCACCTTTTCAATTTTTAATATTCCAAAAAATATGTCATGTGAATCAATTAGAAAAGCCTTGGTATCTATATTATCCATGTGTAAGAGGCCTAATTATTGGATTGTTGTTAATTTTCAAGGTTACTACTTGTTATTATGTTCTGAAGATTACTTCGATTATGCTCTTCCCATGAAACATCATGGTGACAGACATAAACATATGTAGGTCTCCTCTAATTGAATTGTTTGTGCCATTATTTTACCCCAAAATTTTTATTCATATCATTTTGTTTGGACCCCATAATTTTGACCCTCAACCTTGTCCAGGTATTAATTCAATAGTTGATGTAAGAACTAATCATGTCACTCTCAATGATGTATTGATGTCTTTTATAATTTATAAGAGAGTTAAGAAATTCATTTCATATTTCTTTTTTATTCATCCAAAGTTTCCAATCGAGATATTATATGATAAGAATAATATATCTTCTCCTACTTGGACCTAAGTAAGTGTAAGTGGGTACTAAGGGAGATTTATCAAATTAGAGAGGCAAGAAAGTATGAAATCTTCTTCTATGTTGAGGCCATCCATCATGTTTTATTAAGGCTTCATTTGGGATAGCATTCTTATTGCTTTCTAAAAATATTTCTAGTCCAAAAATTTCTATTCGAATAACTTTTTGTATTAGAATGCTATTTTAGAAAGAAATAAGAATGATTTCTCAAACGAAGCCTAAATATTGTAAATAACATAATCACCTATGATGATTATCAAACAACTTTGGTAATATTATGGCTAATACTACAGGAATGCATATTTAACATCACATTTAATATTTGAAAAACAATTTTTGAACTCAACTTTATTATTGTTTCATTGGAATCTAATTTACATCATTACTCAAAGTTAATATTTTAAAATAAATTATTATATTATAAAGAATTAATAATTACACTGAATAAAGTGATATTCTATTTCAAAATGGCAAGTCATTTTATTTTCTCTTGACTCACATAGGATATATACCCTTTCTTGGTTCCTTCTTGTAAGAACTTTAAGCTGATAAAAGCCTATTATAACTAACTAACTTTTTAAGATAGCTATTAATCTTTAATTCAATTAAACTTCTTATTCCTATACTTCCTCTAATAATATAACTTGCATAAAAATGAACTTTGGCCATCTCTCAAATAAATAATCATTGGTAATATTATAGTAACTTCTTTCTATAGCTAATTTGCCCCTATGTTAGAGAATCATATTGATTTTAAGCATCCTAATCACGTCATGCTATTCTATGTGATTGATGACTTTTTTAAAAATTTTAACCATTGATCCCATTGATAAATGGCTTTAACTTTCAAACATTACATATTTGAATTTATAATTGATCTCAATTCAATTATGGCCTTTATCAAGAGGTCAAATTCAAATCAAGCTTGTTTTAATTCAATTTTAGATTTATCCACATAATTGTATTAACTAATTGCCTCCTAACTAGAGATGACTTTTGGATACAATATTTTTTTCCTTCATCACATACTCATCTTAACTATATCATATGAAAACTAAAATTCAATCTAAAAATCAAAGTTACAGATTTTTTAATATTATAGGAAAACTAATACCATGTAATTTTCAAATTATATTTATATAATTAACCTGCATAGAGAGCAACATACTATCAAGAGAGATAGAAATGATGTTATAATCTTAATTCAAAAATAGAAATATGATTATCCATTTTTATAATCAAATGTGGAATAAAGAATAAAATACTATCATAAGAGATAAAAATGATAATATATTATTGATTAAAAAGTAAGATTAAACATTAAGAAAATCATCTACGTTCCTGGAGACTTTTCTCCTACTTTAGAGAACTAAAAGATGGTTTATTTTAAGCTAGAGTTCTAAGTTCCCCATAAAGGCATACGGTTATGATTAATTATGTCTAAAGAGATGCTCTTGCGATCAATCTTAATTAAAGTGGTGAATAAATATTTGTTGTATTATGTAATGATTTAGGCAAGGTTTAAAGATTAGGGATTAATCAACAAGGATTCAATCAAAGATGGTCCATTCTTTAAGGAATTTATAGAATGAAGGGTATAGAGCATAATGATTCCGAGAAGCTTAGAAGTGCTCTAACTTACTCTATAATTTGTCTTTGAAACTAGATTAATACTTCATGTTTTGTTGGTCAATTTATTAAAATGGAAGTATTCTATTCCTAGAGGGCAAGGACTTATGATATTAGGTTTACCTCATAACCTAGGTCTATAGTGAACCACTAGAAACTAGCAATTCAAACCTGGTCTAAGGAAATATAGGAATTAAAGAGGTGGGACTTTTACTTTGAAGCACTAAATGAATTTAGAAGGAATCCTAACACTATTTGACCTACATCTACCTAAATTGGAATGTTGGCTAAACCACCTAAAGCAAATCAAAATAAAATATTTTTTCTTTATGCTATGAATTATAGGCAAGCTTTTATTTATTTCAGAGTGAAGATTTTATAATCCAAAGATTAAAATTAGGGTTGATGTTGATTATGCAAGGGGGATCAAAAGTACCTAACTAGTACACTTAAAATATTTTCCCTAATATATAAATCTTTCAAATACACTAATATAATTCTTTATGAAGGAAAAAAAAATAATTTTCTAAGAAAATCTTGTAGCACAACAGCCCCATACAAACACGAATAGGAATCTCGGCCCCATCACTTAGGCGGACCCTCGCTTGTCGCTAGCCTGTGTGAGTTTTGTGTATGTTGTAGAAAAGTAAAATGCATGCCATGCTCATACAAAACGTAAAGTGTTGTCTATTAAATGATTAATTTCACAGAATCTAGGAGCCTAACATGTATCTACGCAGCAACATATGCAAGTAAAGAAACTTAAAAAAAGAATTATAATGCACAATAATATTAAAAGTATCAATCAAATCAGACAATCAATCAATCACTAAAATATATAAAAAGTCCTTGTGGTAAGTGCCACTTATATTTATAACTCACGATTTATAGAAAATGAATGGTACCCAAGCTCCTCTATAAACAAGCTTGGATTTTTGCACATAGAATTGATGCAAAACATTAAAAAATGAGATTGTTTAATGTAATTAGTTCTTCAGGCTCCCCAACATTGATCATTCTCTGAAAAGGCTTGCAAAAGAAATCATAATCAAATGAAGATTCATTCATTTGGCTCCTTTTATTTAGGAGAAATGATCTCAATTTTTACCTTCACAATTTATAAACATATAATGTTTACAAATTTCATTTACAAAATGAAAAAAGACTATATGTACACCTATATGGTTACTATAAAAAGTGGTTCATGTACACCACATCACAAGATCATACTTATATCACATAATAATTGCTCAATTTTGAGAAACTTTTAAGCTTGGACACGTTTTTTAATTAATTTGGCAGCTAAGTAGTGAATGTCCTTGTAAAGCAATCATATACATGCAAGAATTTAAATTTTATCAACCCCCTTTTAATATACCCATATAAGCATAACCACCTACAAAAATTTGAATTTGTGATAAGCTAACCAAACTATCTTAACCAAGGATATCTATTCTCTCATAAAAAAATTATCAGATCATAATCCCATGAATTAATTCATCATTTTAAACATAAATCATAAAAACCACTCATTAAATAGCATATGCAACCATCATAGGGGTAGGAAGTAAAACATACAAAGCTAAAACACTACTCGTAGCTTAAGACTATAGCCGGTTATCCAATCAAACAATTATAACAATGTGCTAGGCTATGTGGCTTGGATGTTTCCTTTCTTGATTTAGGGTTAAAGTTTATACAATTTAGTTTGTTACAAGCTAAAGGGGTTTTGTTGAAGTTTAAGTATAAATGTGTTATAAATTTTATTAAATATTTTATATTTGATATTTGAACTTTATTTTTCTATTTTTAAGAATATGTTAATCAATGATCTTAGAGTGCAATAAGCCTATTAATTAATACATCCTATGCTTTAAGAACATACAATTGTTATCCCAAAATGAATAGTGCAATCATATATGGCTATAACTTTAGGATTTTTATGCATTTTATTAATGCTTTAGAATGTTTATTTTTAATGAATTTGATTTAAAAAGGGAAATTTAATTATTTAAACTTATTGTTAATATTTTATAATTATTCATTTTTTTAAAAAATAAAAAAGTCATATACTTGTTCATTTTTTACTTATTGGTTTAACTTTGGCTTTGCAATTTTTATTTTTGATTAAATTTCACTTTTTATAACATTCTTAATTTTATTTAAACTAAAATGATTTTAATTTTGTATTTACATGAATTTTATGAATTATTTATGAATTTTCTATGTTTTAATTTTTTATAATTGTATTTATACATGAAGGATTAAGGTTTTAAAATTAAACCTTACATGAATTCTAAGTTTCATAAGATTTGTTCAATGAGTCATTATTAGTCTAATGACCAAATTATAAAAGTATGGAATCATTTGGAATTAATTAACATTTATTAATTTATTGAATGTTAAATTTCTTAAGGGTTACATTAAGTTTGACATAAATTTTACTTTAACTTTAAAGTTAAAAATTATTTATTTTTTGAAAATGTTTTATCATTATGTAACAAATATCACAATTGAATTTATACTTTTATGATTTTTATTATATTATTTATGAAAAGCATAAGTTAAACCATATTTATCAAAAGGTTTTTTTAAAGAGACAAAGGGTTTGTTATTCGGTATACCAAATGACTTCAACAAATCACTAAGCTTTATTGTTTTGTATCTAAATGTAATATAATATACCTTTTTATGAGTTTTCTTAATTTAAATAATTTATTTTGAATTTCCTTTTTTTATTTTTTAATTTTGCATTTCCTAGGTCATTTAGGGGTTGTTTTTAGGGTTTACAAATCAGTAATACAAATTGTTTCAAATTATAAAGAGATTAAATCTAGAGGTCCCTAATAACTTTAGAATTCTTATAAAAAATTAAAAGCATTTGTATGATCCTAAGCTTTTCTAGATGTTTTCTGAAGGTGACTAGCCTAGAACTTAAAAAATTTCTCTGAGCAAATATTGGGTTTAGTGTGAGGTGAAGTTAGTGGCTAACTAACCCTTAAATATGTATCTATACATTACGTAAAATTTACAACATATACCTTTATTGATTTGGAGTAATTGATTAGATAAAATTTCTTATTTTAATTGCCAATGATTTTATTATTTTGTTCTTATAATCCTTGATAACATTTGGGCGAATATGTAGGGACAAATTATAGACCACAATTGGGACTACCTTGTTATGCAACCTCACCCTACCAACACTGTTATCATTCAAGAATTCTTAGCCAACCCAAAGGAGTTCCAGAATAAGTCTATCTTTATTTATGGTAAGTGAGCTCTTTTCACTCTTATTTTTATCAATAAAATCCTCCAAACCCCTAACTTTCAAATTAGTAGGAACAAGTATAAAAGTTTTGGAACAACTACCATTTACTACTAGGAGATTATTTGATACCTAACTTGGAGGATTTCAATCACCCAGTGGAAAAGGTGAGAAGATAAAATAACTAACTTTTCTTTTTTACTCTCACCCACGAGTCCAAAGCCATGAATTTCCTTAACTTTGTTAAGCTTATGCCTAGCTCAAACATTAGTGAGGTAATAAAGGACGGGGCTCCAAAAGGATATGATTGTAGATTTTCGGGAAATTATTTTCCAATCAATCCAATACATGCTTAGAGAGTCTTCTTATGTAGGACTAGAGCATCTCTATATAATTTGTGAACTTAGTGAGTTAGCTAGGGTAGTAGGAAATCTAGGAGTGGAGCAAGTCATGCCTTATTCTACCCTACCTCATTCCAAGATTATGTCTTTCAAAATTACCATGCTAGTGCATATTGAGGGATTCAACCATTTGAACCAACCCACACAGTAGTAGGATTAAGAACATTTTGATGATGATAGGACCCTCAGTAATGCCTATGGCAATAACACCTATGGAAGAAGAAGTAGATTATGATGATGATATGTAGGGAGAGCCTAACTATTGTTATGTTTATATTTATTTATTTTTTATGTTTTAAAAAACATTTTGTTAGTTTTTAGTATCTTATTTTTCTTACTTAATATTGTTGTATTTTACTTTTAGTTGAATGTGTTTTTCTTATTTATTTTAGTTCATTTGGTTTTAAATTTTTGCAGAAGTTTTATTAATGTTTTGTAATCATAGAAAAATTAAAAAAATGAATTTTCTCCAAATTTTGATTTACTACCTATTTTACTATTGTGCTTTTGGCTTGAGTTATGAATTTTGAAAAATTCAAAATTAAGATCCTTATTTGATAGTCCACAACTTGCAAAATTTCCCTTACAAAATTGTTATAAAATAACAATTAATCTTTTCATTTAAAAATTAGTAATTTTGGATAAATAAAATTCCTAAAAATCACTAAAGCATTTGACTACTCATAAAGGTTACTAAATCATAGGATTAATATAATTTGACATAATAGATTAATCCTAAAATCACATAAATAATAAGTAAATAGTGAATTATTGAACCTATGGTAACTTTAGGTATGTATAATATGTGGAGGTAGGAGAGAGGAATCAACATCAAAATAATGTATTTTTATTAGCAACAAAACAAAAAGAAATAAAAAATAAAAAAAATGTTAAAAAGGCAAAAGTACATAAGTATAAAAAATTGGTACCGAGAACATCGAACCCACATAAAAATATTAAGCAGGGAGATTGATAGGTGTTAAAAATATTTATAAAGTACTATGCCAAAAAAATAAAAGAAAAAGGAAAAGGTTCGAAATACCTACATATAATTGATTTAAAACTTGCAATGTCTAGCCCTACATAGATATTCCAAAAGGAATTATTGGAATTATAATACTAGAAGAAAGCTATTAGGTAGACTTAAGAATAAACTAATCATGCAATTTCAGTAACTGAAATCGTTCCAATAAACTAAAGTAAGCTAGTTAAAATTTTTCACCACAGAAATATGATTTAAAAAGAATATTAATTTAAAATAAGGGATTAGGCTATTACAAATTATTTTATAGTAACATCTTTGAACATATGTACTATATAAATACTTAGATTATTAAATTTATTATTTCCAAAAATCATACTCATGGAAAATGATAAGGTAATTTTATCCTAGTGTAGTATTCATTGCTATATTACTAATAATTGTATAAAGTTTTGGGAAATTTGATAAGATAAAAATTATTATTTGAATTACTAATTATTATGTTAATTTTAATTTGTAATCCTTGTGTTTTGTTCAAAAAATTATAAAAATATTAAATATTTAAACCATTGCCATAGTGCCAAAAGTAGCGTCGTAGTGCCAGAACTTAATTCAGCATTATAGCGCTACACCTTCAGGGCAGCAGTGAAGATCTTACAATAAATTTTCTAGAGAGCTTTGGATCAAAGAGCCATCAAGAGAGTGTCATAGCTTCGTATCAAAGTGCTATAGTGTTGTAGCAGGATTCCATTATATAGGTGAACTAAAGAGACTATAGGTGAACTAATGCATTAGTTCAGCAGTGTCATATCACCACCAAGCCAATGTTACATTGCTAGTTGAAAAGAAGAAAAGAAAAACTATAAATAGTTACCTTTTTCGAGAGTGAAAGGAGAGGAAACATGGAGGGGTCATTTGTAGTGTCATTTTATGAGTGTCTGTGAGTGTGTGAGGCTTGTATAGGGGACTGTGTAACTTGTGTTTCTCATTCCTTAGTTCTATATTGGAATGGAGCAAAAGAAAAGGAGTGAAAAAATAAATATAGAATAATTTTTGGGTCATTTTGAACTTTACTTTCTCTTATCTTAATTTATATCATGTGTTCAAACTTGTGAACCACTTAATATAATAAATAGTTTATTCTAGGTGATACTTTGTTATGTATAACAACTCCATGTGTAACTAATCAAATATTATGAATCTATGATGAATCTAAAGGCATATATTAATTCGAGTAGTGTTTAATGTTTAATTAATTTACACTATTTTTAAATTCTCTAAACTTCAAATGATTTTTGTATAGGCCTTACATAAATTAAAAACTTAGTGTAATCTTGAACCTCAATGGAGGAATAGAAGAACAACCAGAGAATTTAAAAGGTTGTCTAGCCACAACAAAGACATTTGATGGTATGGATTATATGGTCTTAAGGAGATAATTTAACTGTAGTTAGTGAGGATCCTAGCTTATGTTCTGATGAGCTCAACATAGAAGAGGAGCAAATTCACTCTAATCCATAATGTCCATAGGAAATAACCCTCTCTAATGCAATCATATTCATTTGATCATTCATAGGTTCATATTTCTAAAAAATTAGAAAACATTTATTCCTGCATTTTGATGTTATTAGTTTTAAACTACCGACCCCTTCTTTATTGGCTCACTTGATAACATAACAACAAGTAAGTAGTAGTAAAGTTAACTTAGGATCTACCAACTTATTTTACTTGGGGGTTTGACACTCTTTTCATCTTCTTTATTACTTGATGTGATAGCATTCACTTGCATTCTAAACATGATTTACACTGTAGAAAAATTGATGTTTCCTTTGACATCTAATAACTGATTAAAAACATAAGTAAATATTTTGTGTTCAAACCACACCTACATCAATAATTAAATGTTGAATTTCTAAGTCAATATCTAAATGAGAAAATTCAAAATTCAATTGACGTTAGTTGTGGATTCAAATAGGACTAAGAAAATTTAGGGATGCTAAGCATACCCTGAATTAACTCTATACCAAATTTTAGTCCATTCTATTGAGTCTGAGGTGTGCAATTAAATCAAATATCTAATGTAATTATCTAATTATATAAATATATTATTCATCAACTAGCCTACGAATTACTTTAATGTATAAAGCTCATCAAGGCAAAACCATAAAGGGTTAATTTGCTTAATTTTGACCACTCGATCAATAGTTACATTTTTTTAGGCTATGGCTATTTAAATTGATTTAAATGCATGGAATAATCCAATTGAATAGTTAGTGGCTGAGTAAGCCAAACTATTACACATAAGGACCACTTATTAGGTTATTAAATATGTGTGGGCCATAGTGCAAAGTTGGTATTAATATTGGGTGTTTGATTAGAGATAAAAAAGCTAGGATTCAAGGGATCAAAACTATGGGTAATTGTGTGATATACATACGACAAAATTAGAGCCATTGCATGACATCAAAAGAAACAAATAGGTTTTATTTATTCTTATACCTCACCAAAAAAATAGGAATTAGTGGTGTGTTTTTGTTTAGTGCATGCATTCAAATTAACTAAACCCTATCTTTATGAATTATTCAATCCAACAGTTGGATTGCTATGGATTGAACTTTTCCTTAACAATTTCTTGAACCCTTAAGAATTTCTCTATTGGATTGATGATTACCTTAGGACTGAACAAAATTTATGGTAAATTCAATTTTATTGAACTCATATGGCCTCAAGGAGAAAATCCCTTTTATGAATCAAGCTATGATTGGGACTGGATTGGAAATCTACCTCTCACCATCCCAAGTTCATTAGAGCTCATTTAAACTCATACTATGAGGCTATAGATAGGCCAGGGAATGGATGGGATCTGCCACTCACACATTATAGAATCTTAAGAAGTCTGTAACATGAACTTAACTTCAAAGAAATTTAGAGTATTTATGGAGTGAAAGTAAATGCACTTGGATGGAAATCCAGCTAAGGGATGCCATTCCAGGCTACTTGGCTATATTTAAACTAATCACTAGATTGCAAGCATATTTCACATAGAGAGGTGAGCTATGGTTTTCATATGGGGCAATATGTTGTTGAGTGAGTTTTCAAAATCTAAATATATGAAGAATATTTGACATAGTTTAACCTAAGAAAATCAGAATAGGCATAATATAGATGACTATTTCAATCAAGTAACCTGATTTTGGACATACTGAATTAACGTTGATGGTATTTGGAGTATGTATTCACATACTAACTATAAATTTTTACTTTTTATATGAATCTACATATCTTTTGTTCTTATCTTTATATTCTTTAGCTATTTAATTTTGTTTTATTTAGGACTTCTTATTTATATGTTTTTGCTACACATTATTGTTAAGAAATCTTTATTTCTATTATCGATTTTAATTTAACTATTTATATTTTTCTTGATTGTAGGAGTTTATAAAAGAAATTTTGTCTAATAATATATATTTTTAACTTGATTTTTTTTCTTCCAACATCAACAGCATTCTAAATAACCAAAATTTTCTTTATAAATTTTGTTCTTGATTACATCACATTCTCGAAACAAGAATGCAATTTATTTTTTTAAAAATTATTAGGAGTATGTAATAATTTAAATAGTCATCTTTAAGTTCTAACTTTATTGAAAGAAATATTATTTATATTCTAGATTATATTTAATTAGCTCTATATAAAAAGTTTGTCCTTGTGAGTTTTTGTTTGCTTTTATAGATTTTTTAAGAACAGGAATGAGTAATGATTATAATTTTATGTTTGAGTTTTAATTAGCAAACAAAATAATGGTTTCTATTTATTAAAAAAGAGTGTCATTTGATCATATGATTTTTAATATCTTTTGACTTATCTTATACATAAATGTCTAATATTTATTTGTCCTTTACTATATGAAGGTTTAAATATGGAGATGAATGAAAGTTGGATGTTTTTTTTATGGAGTAACAATGACTTTATGTAAGGTGTTAAAATAATTTAAACATTACATCTACTAATGGTAAGTGAAACGATACTTTGCTCATGTAGAGATTATGGAAATGGATTTGTAAGATAAGAGAAGATGTTGAAGTTAATTTTCTTTAGAGAGGATTCAAATCGGGATTTTACAATTGGACTACTCATGGATAAACTTCATATTGAAATGTCATTGAATCACATTTGAACATTGTTGAAGATGCTAATGATGACATATAAAGGCTATTAAAGGATGCATTTGTGTTTCAAAGTAATACTACATATGAATATTCAATATAGAAATTAATTAGCCTAATGTGAAAGTTGTTAGGTTTTGTATGTTGATAAGTGACTCACAATAAAAATTCTTTCTTAGATGTAAAAATTCCTATAACGTGATTTCATTTTTTGGCTACTTTGATTTAAATGCCTAGGTAGTTAAATCCAAAAAATTATTTGTAATGTTACTTGAGTTATTAAGGGAAGCAATTGAAGATGTTGGATGACCAGAGTCTTATTATGAAACAATAAGGAATGTGCTTAAGTTATGAAAATATGATTCATGTTAAAATGATTGTATATCATATTTGGGTCCTCATGAATTTAAGAATGAATGTGATATTTGTAATGTTTCATGATGGATTACAGAAGACAACTCTTTAATAGATCAACTAGCTAAAAAATAAAATTGTTGTAGCTAAAGCCATGTGACACTTTCAGTTAAAGTTAAGATTGTAAAGGTTATTCACATAATCAAAGACTTGGTAATTTATGAGATGGATTAAAGAGGATCACATAAAAGATGGTTGCATGAGACATCTTATTGACACTCCAGCTTGACACATTTAGACTACCAAGATTCAAATTTTGCTAAAGATCTTTAAAATGTATGATTTGGGTTAGCATCAAATGGATTTAATCCATTTAGGACAATACTTCAACTCATAGTACTTGGCCTATTACATTGATGTCATATAATTTACCACATAACTTGTGTATGCAACCATACATGATACTTCTTTGATTATCCCTAAACCAACTCAACGTGGAAATGAAATTGATGTTTATTTACAACGACTTATGGCTGCGTTAAAAGAATTATGGAAGCTTGGTTTACAGACATATAAAGCATCCAACATAGAGAATTTTAAAATGTGAGTTGAATTATTATGGGCTATAAATGATTTTCCAAATTATGCTAATTTATCTTATTATAGTAGAAAAGGAAAATTTTTTCATGTCCTACTTGCCAAAAGTACACATATATTGAGTGGTTACCTTTTCATACCATCAGAGGTTCTTAGATTTTAACAATCCTAATAGAAAAGATGCTTGATATTTTAATGGTTGCGAAGAACATGATACAAGACCTCAACCAATTAATGGATCTAAAGTTGTAGATATGTTAAAGAATATAAAACTTAAACTTGGAATGAAGATAGTTGTTAACCCTAAATTGCTTTAAAATTAGAAGAAATTTTGTATATTATTTGATTTGCTAAATTGGGAAAAAAATATATCACATCATAATAGAGAAGTTCTGCATGTTGAAAGAAAAATTTATAAAATTTTGGGTACGCTACAAGATCTTGATGGGATGGCAAAAAACCATGTGAATGCATGTGAAGAAATGGAGAAAATAGGTATCCAACCTAGTTTGCATCCACTGTCCTACTGCAGCTGTATGCCAATTCTTATTTGTCGTATGCTTTATTATGGATAATAAGGTGAATGAATTACATTATAAAGTCTTAAAAAGTGTGAAAGTGACAGATGGATATGCATAAAATACTTCATGATGTTCGAAATTGAAACTTCTTAACATACTTTGATTAAATATTCACAACCATAATATAATCATGGAAAAATTGCCCTTAATATTTAAGACAGGTCTTGCCCAAGTTAGTTCATGCTCTTCTAAGACATTTATGTTATTTCTTTCGAAGCTTGTCCCATAAAGTTCTTGTCCCTATTGAATTTGTTATACTGAAAAGGAGATTACTATTACACTTTGTTAGCTCAAGAGAATATTTCCTTTTCCTTTTATTAATAATACAGTGCATTTGACAATTCACTTGGCCACAAAGACAAGGACTTAATTTCCTGTATATTATTGTTGGATGTATCCATTTGAGAGGGCAATAATAATTTCCTTTAGCAATTTTATTTTACTTACATGAATTTCTCTAGAAAAAATTAAAAGTATTTAACATTCCTCTTTTTTAGGATTTTAAAGATGTTAAGGTATTATGTTCAAAGTAAAAGTTAACCTAAGAGAACAATTATAGAAAGGTATATTGTTGAAGAATATCTAACATTTTTCTCTTTATATTTTACTGAGCATGTATAAACAAGACATACTCATGTTGCAGGAAATGAAATACATAAGAATGTTCTTAGTGTAGGGCTTGAAATCTTTGTATTGATTGGCCATTCACTTGGAAAGCAATAGGTTAAAATCTCATAATATGAGACACTCAAAAAAGCACATCAATATGTCATTTTTAATTGTGAAGAAATCAAGCCATATATAATGTTCATAAGAGAATTAATTAGTGCAATTTATGTTTGGATTTCTTTGTTATATATTATTACTATTAATTTACTTATAATTTTGTTAAAAAATGTAGCATGCATTACATTATAGCTAAAGACATCATAAGACCAAAAGGATCTAGCTATGGAGAGAATGAATCTAAAAGGGTACAAAATGAGGAGTTTGTTGCATGGTATACAAACAAGGTTATTCTTACTACATTGATGAACTCTATAAAATTTTCATTCATAATTTCTCACTTGTTCAGAAAATATTCTTGTAAATAAAATTCTTCTTACTAGTTTGGTGAAATTTATAGGATGACACCATTCTAAATGATTTAAAACTTTTAGCAATATGTTGATCAAATTTTGTGATGCAATCAAGAAATACCTCAAAAATTATTTTCAATATCTTGTTGTTAATTTGAAAAAAAAAAAAAAAAGAATAGCTCAGAATTATGGAGTGATGGTTAAGGCTTTAAATTTAAGCTTTGCAAGTATTATATACAATAATCCTCATTCAACTCATTTGGTATAATATGGAATCTTAAATTTTATGGTTGAATTGGACTATGAAGTAGATTGAAGAGTTCTGTTTTTTTAATGTGATTGGGTTTTTAAAGGAATTATGATGAAAGAGGATGAAGATGGCTTCATATTAGCTAACTTCACGAATGTGAAATGACATAAAGAACCATTTGTATTTGCCTCTCATATTCAACAAGTATTTAATATGCAATATGTTATTGATCTGAAATGGTATATTGTTGTTACAACATCTCCAAGAAAGGATATTAATTTCACGAATATGGATACCACTATAAATGACTACTTGCAAAGTAAACCATGCACTAATCAATCATTAGTTCATGAAGAAGTTCAGTGGACTAGAGAGTGGATTAAACAAATACTAGTATAGTTGTTCATTTGAATTGTACTTATATTTTAGAAAATATGTATTTTTTATGTTTATGTCCCTAAATCATTGTTTGGCAAACTACGTATTATGTAATATTTATCAAGTAAATTATTCACATACAATTAAAATTTTATGTTGTACTCTAATAATATGTTTTGGTTGTAATGATTTTTAGGAGAATGCACCACACACAAGAACACATGCTAGAAATGTGCGGATGCAATTAACCATGTGAAGCTAATAATGAAGTAGCAAGTAAAGCTATCAAAATTGCTTTGTAGATTTGCATTAAAATTTAAAATTATCATAATTTAAATGACTATATAGCACAAAAATATAACTTATTTTTATGCTTCTAATTTCAAGATAGAATTAACAGAATGTAGAAGTACTGATGAACAAATGTGAAAAGGAGGTTGAACATATATGTGTGGAATATGCCAATATCATGCAAGTGAACATGCTGGAGAACAAATTGTTGTATAGTTTAGCAAATATGGACAATCTATTAGAAAAAACAAATCAATATTCATGGAGTTCTTGCCAACTAATGCTCAAAATGGAAAGAATGCAACACTTGATACCACGCGTTGGGCTAAAATGTCAAATTCAATAAAAAACATTTATGTTGGATGTGGTGATGGCTACATTATTATTATTATTTTCATTTCTTTTTAATTTAAGGTTGAATTCTCAAATTATTTTTCTAATTCTCTAACTATGTTTCATCAAGAAAAGTTTGACATTCCATCTTGGATGAATTGGCAAAAAATGGAGGAATAGCAAAGTAGATGTTAAATGTAAATATTATAACCCAAATCTATAATGTGCAGAAAAGGGTACTTAAATATCAATGGAATAATCTTATATGATATTGGAATTAAAAGAAGGAAAGGTAAAATATAACTTCTTAAATTACTATCTTATAAGCATGTTATATTTTTTTTAGTAACATAAGTTTTTTTAGTATCTGTGTGAGTGAAATAAAAAAGTAGGTCACAAAAAGCTTTGAAGCACGCAATTGGAAAAGGAAGATTTGGTAAACTGTGGAAAGTTAAGGATAGTTTTGATTATATTTAACACTACAATTTTAAAGTAGAATATGTTCCTAAATTATTATTTTTTCTTGTTGACTATTTCAACTAAGAGAGAAAAATTGAATTTTCACTTGTACAAATGTTTGAGAAATGTTATACAAAAGTTGGAATTCAAAATAGCATTTAGGTGTGATAGGATTTAGTATGCACTTAAATTATTATTTTTTATATACTAATTGTAGAATAATATATATATACATGCTAAAATTAATATTCATTTTAAATAAGGATAAAATGAATAAAATAAGGTGTCAAATATTACAATCAGAAGATGTTGGGAGATCTAACATTTTTGCTAAGATTTATTGAAATAATAAGGTTTCTACAGTATGCATGTATGGTTTGGGTGTACTCCTTTTGAAGCATGGGGAAAAAACCCATGTCAAAAAGAGCTTACCAACTTGCATTAGGCTATAATGAAGCTTTCGAAAGAATGGAAATGCAAGTTCACCAATAGGGGAAATTAATTTCATAATTAATGAGGGATAAACAAAATAAAAAAGAAACCCCTAGTAATATACGGATAAGGCTAGATCAATGTGCCACAGATAGTCATTTAAACTCAATTGACAAAGCTTCTCTTCTTTAGGTAAGCAACCAACCTATTTACTTAATTTTGTATACATCAAGATTGTGTTCATTTAGATACTGCTATTAGACTTTATAACACCTTATAAATATATTTTAACACATTTTTTATGTAAGTTGTATCTAATGTTGCAATTATGAGATTCTTGATTCTACTAAAATTATGGTCGTTGGGTACATTCAAAGATTGGATCTCACACATAAAGTTAGAAACAATCAATGGGATCCAAACTAGTGTTTAGCACCTAAAAATGTTCTAGTAGATTGGGTAGAGTAGTTAATTAAACAATATGGTGTGTTAACAATAATTGGACATTCAATAGGTAGTTACGTTGCGTGGCCACAAGTATTAGTAAGTGTTTTATTTTTTTTAAATATCATTTTCCTATGGGTTAAATGTTATTATTATATAATAAAGTTATGTAATTTGTTATTATTAATTTACTTAGGTTGTATGTGAATAAGAGTGACATGCAATGTTAAGGAAAATTTTTTTTAGAGGTCACTTAGATTTGAACTTGATTCACAAAATGAAGAGCTTAGGTTTTAATATGTAGTTAGAGTTTGGTATTTTATTTATACTTCATTTTTCATATTTATTCATTCATGAATATAAGAGTCAAAGTTTAGCTATATCATCTATATTTTCCATAGTACAAAAAGTGTTTGAAATGTAAAATTTTCTCTACAATTAATGCTATGATGATTGAATCGTATTTGTTCCTTCAACTTAAAGAGTTTCCATTTTAACTTTTCATATAATATCAAAGGTATAGTTGATGTTGATAAAATTGTTTTTCCTTATTTTGGTGTTAATAGAAATGTTGAATCATATATAAATCTCTTTGTTGGGTTTTCATTATTTGGTTATACGTATATTTTTAAATTGATGTTGGAAGGATTTTTCTTAAGTTAGCACTATTCCGATGATGTAAAGCTGATAATATCCTACTAGAAAAAAATATTTGTGCCATCTTGGTGTGGGTGATGGCCAAGCCATGAATGAAAACATGGTTTGGTATTATAAGATTAACACTTAAAATAACAAAATGTTGCGTCACTAGTTCTTCGCTATTGTTTAATTCTGCACAAAGAAGCAAAGCTGTGCTCTTCAAATGCACAAATATCATAAAAATGTTGCTCCAATTATAACTTGTTTAAGAAAGTGTGGGTAATTATGTATTATTTCCCCGCAATGTTATTTTTATATAGCTAATACAACAAATGGATATGATAAGTAGTTTTACTATATTATGAATTCACATGTTGTTTCTCGGGTCCTCTAAATAAAATTAAACAAATGGGTTTGATATTAATTTGTACTACCTAAATTCCATGCCTAGTTCTGCAGTTCTGGAACCAACAATTTTTATGATATAACAATTTCATGGCTATGATGTGCTGATTAAAAACATTATTATTTATTTTTTAGTTCAACATCGGTCACTTATTAGTTAAACCTTGACCATAAGCATTCTACTTCAGCAACATCACATAAATAATGATTATGACAGACCAGTAGCTTCCTTGGTTTCTAACATGAAGCCTTTCAATTTCATAAATGGGAGGAAATAAAGTTTTCAATAGAAAAAATAAGAGGCATGATTTTCTATACATTTAGCACTATGGTGGTTGAAATATATCTGTAGCATAAAGAGTTTCCATATAAACATTTCATACCAGTTGAAAGGTTTAATTGAAATTGATATAATTGGTTTACCATATTTTGGTGTTAATTAAAATTTTAAAATATATATAAATATATTTATTGGGTTTTTAGTTTTTTGGGTGCCCCTATATTTATGTATTGTTAGTACTAGGATTTTTCTTAAGCAAGCAGTTTTCAGATGATAAGAAAGGCGCATAATTTTTTGTTTAAAAAATATATTTGTATTAGCTTGGAAGGTGCTGGACAAGCCATAAATGATCACTTGATTGGGTATTATGAGATTAACACTTAAAAATAAAAAAAGTACATCACTTGTACTTCACTATTGCCAAATTATGCACTAAGAAGCCTGGTTATGCACATTAGATGCATAAAATCCCATAAAAGCTACAATACCTTGAGTGCATTTAAATCTACTGATATAGAACTATCATCTTCCTCTTTTTTATATAATGATTTTTGTGTTTCACTATTCAAATATGTTTAATAAAATATTTAACATATCGAGAAAGAGTACCATGCACTTACACATCAATGTTAACTTGATCAAATATGTCAAGGTAATGGAGTTGAAAAAAAAAAAAATTTTCTATAATGATCAAGCTATTGATCCTTTCTAGTTATATTATCTGAACTAAAGAATGCTAACCAACCATGATATGATAATTATTCTTAACCTTTTCTTCACTCACTCTCTCTCTCTAACTATCTCTCTCTCTCTCTCTCTCTCTCTCTCTCTCTCTCTCTCTCTCTCTCTCTCTCTCTATATATATATATATATATATATATATATATATATATATATATATATATATATATATATATATATATCCATATACATACTAATGGAAGTTACTTATTTCTTTAATATGACACTATTAAGGAGATTCATTTAGCTTTAATTTTATATGGATGGCTATATCTAGACATCCTAATTTTATCTGGATAATGTTGCTTTGTTGATTATGTTTGATGGAAGGTTGTCTTTTAATGACTTTTCGGCACTTTTTTGTGTAGTTTTTGTAATTTTTGTAAAATCATATATTGTAATAAATCTATCATGTACTTGGAAAGCTTGTAGTACTCTATTTTACATGGTGAATTATTGAAATACTTTGTAATTTTAGATTTATGAAATCTTTTTTCTTATTTTAGAAAAAGAAGACTATGAAAAGTTCATATGTGTGATCTTAAAATATTTTATTAGAGATTGATTATTGGGGATTTAAATAGGGTAAGCCATCATAATTAATGGATAATTGAATATAATGTATCTTCGATAAACCGTATATTGAGGTGGTTAGTTGTGTCATTTTACTATAGATTTTTCATAACATTAAAAGTTTATGTAAATTACACATTTTAGGGCATTTTAAATGTGACATATTATTAAACTTCTTCATAAAAATGTATTTTGAAAGCTCACCTATTGTGACACCAAATTTTTTTAGTATGTATCAACATGTTCATCAAATTACTGTGTTAGAAAAGCTAGTTTATTCAGACACCGTATTAGTGTCATTTAGAGACTATTCCATCAAAATCATTCAATATTAAAGTTTACTTGTTGTAAAGATGTCGATGCCTCTACGCAATTGGCCACCTAAGTAACACAATTATTCCATGTCCTAATAAGTGAAGTTCAATAATAAATTCCTATTAGGAAACTTTAAGGAGCCTTAATAGGTGCTAGTTTTTGTATTAATTAGTTATTAATTTTAACTTTAAGATGAAGTGGTACAATATTTAAAATAAACTAAAATGTTGTCCTCGTATTAAATGGGGAATTTAAGCAATGCTAAAAAACTAACTTTAAGATAATTATTCAATATCTCAATATTTGGATTGTTCATGAAGAAGCTAATGTTATGTGGAAAAAGTAGACAATAATATTAAGAATGTTGGCTAGTATATGGTTATAAAATTAAAAAAAAAAGCTCATAATAGTAAAAATAGTTAGTGTTGGATTCAAAATGTGTAAACAAAATGAAGAAAAAAAGATGCTTTGTTATAAAAAGTTATTTAGATATAAAAGCATGGAGAATTAGGAAAGATGTAGAGAGGCCAACGGAAACTCTAAAATGTAATATGCGATGCAAAAATTAAGCTTTTCATAATCTGTATTATAGATTAGATACTAAGGAGGGTGAAAGATGTTTATATAAAAGGTAACTAAGCAAAAAGATGGGTTCAATAATGATCTAATCGATTGAAGCATATTATGGATGAAGATAAAAAGTATTTTTCCTAGAAGCGGATAATCAACATAGGTGGATGAGATATTCTGATAAGCCTTTCAACGAAAATTGTGAGAATGCTATTGAGCTTAGTGACCTTATCACTCAAAAAGAAAATTTATACATTTTTATTATCATATTAGTAAAATAGAAGTTTGAGGGAAAGAAACGGGGCTTGATAATATGCAAATAGTGGTGTAGAAATTCTTAGGAGATTAGAGAATTTCTTGGCTTACTAAACTTTTTAATATTACTATGAAGACTCTAAAGATGCCATATGAATGGAGTAAAGGTTTGTTTGTTCTTATTTTTAAGAATAAAGGTGATGCATAAGAGGGTGGGAATTACAAAGAAAGTAATTTGATGTGTAACATTAGAAATTTGGGAGAGAGTAATTGAGCATAGGTTATGAAGTGATGGTCATATTTCTAAAAAATTTATTGGATTCATGTCAGGTAGGTCTAGTATGAAGCTATACATTTGTTTAGAGTTTGATGGAAAAGCTTAAAGAGGGTTAGGAGGATCAACATGTAATATTTGTTCCAACAGAAGGGCTCTAGAGAGTTCTAGAAAAAAAAAAGAGTTAGTAGTGTTTATATTCAAGTCCGTAAGGATATGTATGCAGGAGCTATCACTTGCCTTCAAACAGAAGCTAGTTTGACCACATATTTTCCTATTTTAACTAGATAAAATCAGGGATGACCTTTAAGCCTGTATCTTTTTCTTTAATCGTAGATGTTCTAACTAAACATTTACAAAATAATGTACCCAAGTGTATTCTTATCTGATCATATTAATCTTGATGATATTATTAAAGTGGGAGTTAAAGTAAACCTGAATTATGGAGGTCAACCTTGAGTCCAAAGTTTTATTTGGAGTGATAAGAAATTCAATACATGGTGTGTAATTTTAGTAGTAATTGAACTAGTGGTGGGATTGTTACATTGGGTTGTTAAATCACTAAAAAATACTCATATTTTAGATATCTCAAGTCTATTTCTTAAAGAGATCGTGAATTAGATAGGCATAGATGTTGGAAAATAAAACCTCCACACAAATTTTGCGAGAACTCCTATTTTTGTGGTTGAATGCTATATAGGGAATATCATACCATCTTAATAGACAGACATAATGTTCAATAATTGATTAAAAGATAAAATTAGGATTTTGAAAATTTATTATTTTCATAATCAAACAAAATAAATAGAATAACATATTATTATAGGAGACACATTATATTTTATAATGATTTTCAATCATTGAAATAGACTTGGAAAATTTAACCAGTTCTATAATCAAATACAATAAATAGAATAAAATATCATCTTGAAAGATGAACATGAAATTCTGTAATGGTATTCAAGAATATAGATAGGATTTTATAGAATGGTTTACATCCTAGAGATTATTGCCCTGGTTTAAAGAAGTATGGTAGGGTTTATTTTTTATTAGGGTTATAAGTCTCCCATAAAGGCAATCCTCTATGGTTAATTAAATATCAAGAGGTGAAACTCTTAAAAATAGTCTTTATTAAACTAGTGGTTAATTTTTTTTTATCCTAGGGATTTAAAAGATGTTAAGAAGCTGGAATACTTAAATGGTATTGGATCAACATTAAAAATGCCCTTCTTGAGTCAAAGGATAAGATTAGAGAATAATATTATTCTGAGAAGATCAAAAGCACTCTAGTCTAATTTTAAGTACCCTGCTATTCTTTTAATTTTAATTTGTTTTCTTCAAGTATAAATCTTGTTCTAAAATTGTATATTTGTCGTTCCATGTAATAAAGTGATGAGAAAAATATTGTTCGCAAAAAGATTGGAATTACCCTAAGGTCACTCTAGTACTACCTATACGAACTAGTTAATTTATCTTGGCATTCAAATAAACTGGGTATGCAATAGAAAGTTAAAATCTATAGATTTAATAAATAACATCTATATTCTAAATACTCTAAACTTATTATATAAAAAGCACATGTTTGCAATAGTTATACTTTTATTAATGTTCTTTTAAATCAAAGCACAATTTCTTTTCATCCATGTCGAGTTCGTTGGAGTATTAGCTAAGATTTATCCCAACTATAGTATTAACACCTCCTTAAGATGCTACAACCCTTACCACCATATGTCTAAGCATGATAAAGTTACATTTTAAATGCCCTAATTATTCTTCTACTCCTTTATGGAGGGTATGAATCAAACTATATTTTAAGTTCATTCAAGGCATCTATATAAGTAAATTAAGGATGGAAGATTTAAAAACAACATTGAGTAATTCATCAAATTAGAAAGCTAATCTAAAGAAAAACATGATTTGTAAAATGTCACTACCCATAAGAAATATTTCATTCTAAACGTTGTGTTGAAGTTAAACTAAATAGGCTTTGTTGTAATATAAATTAAAAATTACAAGAGACTATCAAGGAAACAAATCACCCAATAATCGTTGATAATACAATTATAGAATCCTTATAATCTTTTCCTCTTCATCTAGACTTATACTAGACTAACACAACATGAATATATGGCTAACACCCTCTAGAAGTAGCCTCTCTTTCTCTCACACACACACTCCCTAATGCCACTCCAACTAGCCAACATCCTTACATGAGAGATGTGCTCCCTATTTATAAAATTTTTAAATAATTTAACTAGCACTCTAATGCTGACCTGGTAGTGTTGTGGTGCTACTAAATTAACATTTTGGTTCACCATTTATCAAATTAGTTTGATGATTCAACTATTTATAACTATCTTTTTTTTGCAGTACTGTGGGATACTTAGCTTTTTTCCAGCATTTTGGTTCACCAATATTTAGCTTTTTCCTTAAAAATTTTCTTTTTATTTTTTTTCTAAGTTTCATTTTAACTTAATATATATCTTATATTTATTTTGAATGCCTATCTATTACCTCCACTGTTTGTTTGAGTAAGTCTTGACATTATAAGTATTAATTTTATGCAGTCTAATACTTAGCCTTTTTAATTTTTTTTTAAAA
This sequence comes from Dendrobium chrysotoxum, assembly GCA_019925795.1. Lineage (NCBI taxonomy): Eukaryota > Viridiplantae > Streptophyta > Magnoliopsida > Asparagales > Orchidaceae > Dendrobium > Dendrobium chrysotoxum. The sequence continues at coordinate 60,667,443 of CM034300.1, read as the reverse complement.
TTTTTTACTTAACTCATTTTTTGCTAGCTAAAGACTTTATATTGATTTTCAATACCTAGCTTTTGCCTCCATTTTTATATTCTACTGAAAGTTCAATAAAGTTCTCATAATTCCCAAATTACTTACTTATTAGATTACTTATAATTAATCTAAATAGTTTATTTATATTAATCCTTAAAGCAATTAATTTTTTATAAGTAGTGAGGCACTTAAGTGATTTTAAGAATTACTAGCTCAAAATGAATTGAATAGTTACTTATTTTAATTATTCTACTTGGTAAATTTTTAAAACTTTTATACTATTAAATACTTAATTTTATTAATTTAATAATTTTTAAAGTTTTATATTCAAACTAAAAAATTATATATAATTGGAAACTAAGTGTAGAAGAGATAGTAATAAAATTTTCAAGATAGGGAATTTTTATTTTGTTCATTCCTTTTTTTTTTTTCCAAAATGCATCTATGTATAGGAAATTATAAAAATGAGAAAAAACATAAAACAAAATAAGGTAAAATAACTAAAATTAAGAAAAAAACTAAACTAAAAAAACATCTAGTGGGGACTATCCCTAGTCATCATCTTCGTCATCCTCTTACTTTATTGTTGCTATTATTGCTGATGTTATCAATGCACCTGGGTAAAATTCAAAGGGTGGGTTCTCAAGAATACATTTCTTTAACCATGGGAGTCCATCTCCAAACTCTTAAACATGTTGGACCTGGTTTTATTATAGTTTCTTTAGTATTTGTACTAGCACTGGTGTTGGAGCATCATATTTTCATACCTTTGATACATTACCTGCTCGAGTCCTATATGCTACTTTTGAAAGCTATTTATAACAACATTGATCAAATCAATTTTATCCCATAGATCTACCACCTACACTCCTAGCTTCCTAAGATCTCTAACCCATGGATAGCTGGGTTTTATCTGTTGGCTAGATCCCTTTTCCTCATTTTACATGACTTTGAAGGACATGAACTTATATTTAATAAGGGTAGAAAAAAAAAGACTTTCTCCTCCCCTAATATTCCTACTACTCTAGTAGCTTCATATAACTCACAAATAAGGCAAGGATGTCCAAGAATAACTATTGGTGACCTCCTAAGCTTATATTGAATTTATTGAAAAATAATTTTCTTAAATGTTATTACAAAAGCATTCTAGATATAGTAATTTAAGACTTCCCTATCCTTAGTCAGTTTATTAATGTTTAAGCTATACATAAGCTTTAAAAAAATGAAATAATGTTATACCTTTAACTCTTAGGTAAGTGCACACATAAAAAAGTTCATTATTTTATCCTCTCTCATATATAATTTATAATTTAGGTCCCTAGAGGTTAAAAACCTAAGAACCTAATTAGAGTAAATGGTATTGGTATAAAAATTCAAATGTTCATCTCTATTCGATTGATAATTTAGAGTTCAGAAGACAAGGTTTATAGAGATTGTGGTGAATGTGATACACTTCCCTATATCAAAAAAAGACTAGTTTTGAGGCTCTGTCACATTTGTGAAGAATTATTGGATAATATGCACCAAAGATGGTCTAGGTTCACATATCATGAAGGCCTAATTCTTTTTTGTTATTTTGGTTTCTACCTCTCTCCCCCTTGCAATTAAAAAACTGTAAATTGGGATTATAGTCTATTAATTTTATTTTTATATCTGTACTCTATGGTTACATTTGCAAACTTTTGGGCATCATAAGAGGTCAGCATGAACCTTTTTATTCCAAAAAAGAATTTGTGGGCCATTTTAAGTGACTGGGATAGTAGTACAATCTTATTTCCCCACACTAGAGGCTATGGGATGTATGTGAAAAGAATTGATTTGCCAAATTTATTTTTATTATCTTATTAGCACCACAGTGCTAGCCTTTATAGCTCTATGATGCTGGGTCGAATTGGTCAAAGATGGTACGAGCATTGCAGCATTAGAATTAGATATTGTTGCTATCACTAGAACTTATGCTCGCAAAAGTTTTGATCAAAATACTATCACGATGCTCAAAAAGTAGTTGCACTATAGCACCAGAATAGATCATGGTCATGATGCTTCACGATAATAATAATGGTTTGACCTAGCATTATGGCACAAAAAGTGTCATTGTAATGCTTAATGATTTCTAAAAAATTTGTATGTTTAATGTCATGGTTCAGCATGGCTAGAACAAAATTGCTAATGGACTGATTTGGTGTTATGATATTGCATTCCTTATGAGTGTAAAGCTATTTTAATATTTTATTTTATTTTAAAAATTAAAATAGAGCTATGATGCTAGGATGAATTTTGTAATTAAGCTTTACTATAGATGAAGTCTTACACACACATCACAACTTCTATAGAATACAAATCATACCATACCAATTGGACTTCTAATCATATATATACACACAATCTATCCTAACAACAAATAAGCATAATTAATTAGGTTTCCTGCCTAGCAACTTTATAATTATACACATAATCTATCCTAATAACAAATAAGGACAATTAACTAGGTTTCCTCCCAAGCAGCTCTAATTTTTTAATCTTCAGCCAAACTATGCCAAAATTCTATCAAGGATGAGCCAACTTCATTAAACTCCTAATATGGTTTATTTCTCATCTTACATATGGTTTCAAACACTAAGCATTAACTTTGAAAATTTGGGAGGTCTTGTTGTCCTTAATATTTATAGTTCTATATGAATATACCATAATAATAGTAAATGGACTAGACCACCTGGACTTTACTTTCTCATCAAATATTTTAAATCTTGAATTATACAGTAGCACTTTTTGTCCAGGCTTAGATTCCTTTTTAATAAGCTTATTATCATATCATTTTTTAATTTATTCCTTATACAATTTGGCATTTTCATATGCATCATTATTTAATATCTCTAACTCATTCAACAACATTAATTTTTTATCTTCAACATTCTTGAGATTACAATTTATGTCTTTTACTAGACATTATGCTTTGTACTTTAACTTTAACAAAAGTGGCAAACATTTCCAAAGTTTAACTTATAGGGAGACATTCCAATAAGTGTTTCATATGCAGTTCTGTAAGCTTAAAATGCTTCATCCAATCTTAATGCCTAATCATTGCTATTTGGACTTAGATTTTTCTCTAAAATCCTTTAAATTACCCTAATTCTTACTTGAGCATAGTCACTAATTTTGGATTAATTTGAAGTTGGTACCTTATATTTAATTTTATATAAATTCACCTCCCTCTTATTACAAAAAATGTCTACCCCCATCACTAATTATTCCTCTAGGTACTCCAAAGCTTGAAATGAATGTTTTCCTTAAAAATTTAATTACTACATGAGCCTCAATTTTGGGTATTGCTATTTCTTCAATCTATTTTGAGACATAGTCAACTTCTATCATAATAAATTGAATTCCATAAGATTGATCCAAAGGGCCCATGATGTTAATTCCCATGCATGAAAATCTCTACTTTAAACATATAGTTAAGGGGCATTTTATTTCTTTTTAAAATATTCCCTACACTTAGAAATTTACCACAATCTTTTATGTAATCATTCATCTCCTTAAAAATTATAGTTCAGTAAAATCTAGATCGATGAAACTTAGAAGTAGTTCTAAACCCTCTAAAATGCCCTCCATACACACAATTTAGGCAGTGACTAATAGTGGGTTCAATTTAATCATTTGGGTTACACCACTTAATAATTTGATCTTTGCACTTCCTATATAAGTAAGGCGAAACCCAAAATAGAACTTGCCATCATGAATAAATTTGCACCTTTGTTTATATGACATATCAACTTGGATCACACTACTAATAATTTTCACATTGTCAGTAGACCTAGGCATACACAATGAATGTAATGCAAACATCTTCTCACTTGGGAAGAATTCATTAAAGTCACAATCATTATGCTCCAAGTACTCCAGTTCTAACTTAGAAAAATGTTTGGTCACTTGATTGATAGATCATTTTCTATTTATTATTTTTACATAAAATTCCTGAAGCAATAAAATCCATCTAATCAGTTTGGGCTTAGCGTCTTTCTTAGTTACAAGTACTTGATGGAAGCATTATCACTAAAATATCAACTTTAGTACTGATTAAATATGATCTAAATTTATCGAATGTAAAGACTATCACTAGAAGTTCTTTCTTAGTTATTACGTAAATAATTTATGCATCATTCAATATTCTACAATCATAATATATAACATCAAATTTCTTATATAGTCTTTTTTTCTAAAATAACTCCAATGGCATTGTAACTAGCATCGCACATCAATTAAAAATTTAAAGACCATTGTGGTGAAATGATGATAGATGCAAAAACTAAGACTAATTATGTTTTTCAAAAATAGTTCAGCAGTCAAATTAAATTTAAATGATATATATTTCTGAAGTAAAAGGCATAAAGGTATAGTAATTTTAGAAAAAATCATTATTAAAATGTCTATTACATTTGGCTTGACCTAACCAACTACCGATTCCCTTAACAGAAGTAGAAGAAGGTTAATTTAGCATCACCTAACAAACTATGGATTCTTAAGTTTATCAGGGATATTCTTTTTAGATGATTGCACTACACTCCTTAGTAAGGATTATAGTTTCAAAGTCTCATAAATTTTAAGTTTTTACTTCTTTATCTTTCATGAATTTAACATAGGTAGGAATCTGCTCTAGGGCATCTATGAATGGTATGTTAATTATTAATTTTTTTAATAAACCTCTAAAAATATAGATAATTATATATCTAATTTTTTCTTTAATAATCTCTAAGGAAAAGGAGGTGGTGGTCTCTCAATAACCTTTCTAACTAATTTTTCTATTTCATAAATCAGTTTAGGTTGTGAAAATTCGATAGGGATGTTAAGCCCTAGTGAACTAGTCCCGAGGCTAACCAAGAGGGGGGGTGAATTGGTTATTTAAAAATTTCACAATAATAATGAAAATCTTTTTGATACGTAGCAGCGAAAACACATAAACAAGAACGAAAAGATCAACCACAGATATTCACTCAAGCAGTTAATATCAGAAAAGTAAAGTGCAAAACTGAATCAGAAAAGCAAACCAGATTTTATAGTGGTTCGGTCAACTTGACCAACGTCCACTCTCCGGAGCCTCCCCTCTGGGTATTGCACTAAACAAAAAGTGTCTCTCCTTTTGCTCCCACAGCAAGGCGGAGAAGCCTGTATAAACACCTCCTTTTTACCACATGGTGACGCAGAGAACCCGACCTCCTTTCGCTTCCTCCTGAAGCAGGCAGAGAACCTTCGAACTCCTTTTTCTTCCACCTGAAGCGGGCAGAGAATCCCAGATCTTCTTACGAACGATCCTCCCATGACGAACACCGACTAGACGAAAGACGACGAGCAGAGAAGACGACTCTAATCCGTGCTTGGAGCAACCTTAGTGAATCCCTCACTAACTCCCCCTCACAAGATCTTCTCTCTCTCTCCCAACTCTCTCTCTCTCTAGAGTTTCTCAGGGAAGGAAGGCTGCAAGAGATTTTTCTTGTCTTAAGAAAAAGTTCTTTTGTAAGAGGGCTTAAACTTTTCCCTAAATCTCAACTGGTCGGCCAAGATCGTCCAGGATGATCGGTAGATCATCCTGTACGATCAGTTCAAATTCAGCTGTTTCAGCCTGGACGATCTGGCTCTTCTGGACGATCAGTAGAAAAAATTATTCATATCATCCCGTACGATCCTGCGATCGTCCGTAACGATTGGTGCAAATCGAGGAAAACCGTCCAGAAGACAGTTCGGGTCGTCCAGAGAAATCGTGCTGGATGACCAAAAAATGACTTGATCGTCCAGTACGATGGGGACATCGTCCTGTACGATTAGTTTAAAAAGGCCCTAAATCGTCCTGTACGTAGTTCTGGACATACAGCTTAAATGCACTAAACGATCAAGATCATCCGGGACGATCCTGCGATCGTCCAGGACGATATGATCATATCCACCAAAAATAAATTGCTTTCCTTAATTACCAGATTAAATTAGGCATGATTGTACTGAATCGTCCGGGACGATACACGTATCGTCCGGGACGATTAGACCAAGTATCTAAAAATAAGAACTTGCCTAACTTGATCTGGCAGCTGAGAATTTCTGATTTGGGCATATCGTCACGTACGATCCAGAGATCGTCCAGGACGATCTGCTTAATCAGACCCTCTTAACTTAGTCGCCCTAATTAGGGTTTCTGTTTTGGCTGGATCGTTCAGGATGATGTGAAAGTCGTCCAGGACGATCTGAACAAAAAATGAACAGAAACTCTAATTCACTCAAGCTCTCCCCCTGAGTGTGTGTGTACAAGGTTACTTAGCTAGGGGATCAGTTACATTATAATTGACTCAATAAAAGGAAAAACAGTACATTGGACACACTTGGACCCGATCTTGAGTTGGCTTGAGTGGCTCGTGGTCTTTTGTGCCTGAAACCAATTAGCCAAGCAAAACACACTAGAAACATGTTTGTCATCATCAAAACCAGATTTGCAACAATCTCCCCCTTTTTGATGATGGCAAACATTTGTAGAGTAGTTTGAAAATAAATGTAAACTAGGAGATCAAAACACAAACATTTTTTCAAATTTTCATTTAACAACTAAAACAATACATGAAACATGACTCATAAAATAGAAATAGACACGACTACAACTGACTCCCCCTTTTGACATCACAAAAAGGAGGAGGGAAAAATAGAACACGGAAATAAAACATAAAATAGAACAACTACAAAATAGGAAACTAAAACTGAGGCGGATCCTGATCGGAAGGAGGAGGTGGCGGTGGAGGGTTGAAGTAATGGTGAATGGCCTGAAAGTGGGCTCCAATCCAGGCGATGTCCTGGTCATGCTGCTGTTGCTGCTCTATAGTATAGCCAGTGAAGTGCTGGATGTCCTCGGCGTGCCGCTGCTCCTGGGCAACCACGTAGGAGTCAAATCTGGCCTCCCACTGATCGAACTGCTGCACCAGGTGGTCAAAAGGAGAGGCAATGCGAAGGGGTGCAGGTGCCTCTGGTGCAGCAGGAACTGGAACGGCCTCTTCCTCTTCTTCCTCAACATCCAGGGTGGGCTCCGGATGTAGTCGGGTGCTGTGTAGGACGTGGAATGAGTTGTTTGTGAAGGAGGAAGGAGGGACATTAGGAGGGACAGGATATTGAAGGTCATATTTTGTCTCTAAGGCATAATGAATAAGATGACCTAAAGCTAGATTTGGGCGACGCCTGTGGCCCGGATCTCTAATGGTGGTTAGGTGTTCTATGTATCGGATAATCAGATCAGAGGCATTAAATTCTCGACGGGCCATGATGTAGTAGGTGGTCAAGGACCGGAGAGGGGTAATGTGAATTCGATCCCCCGCCTTTGGAATGACGGAGGAACGAAGGACGTGCTGAATGGTCCGGGCGTCCTTGAGAAGGGAAGTGCAAGCGTTGTCATGATAGGGTGCGTTGGTATTGCGAAGGAAGTGATTGGCGACACTCCAATCATAGTCAGGATCGGTGATAAGCGTGTGAATTTTGTCGCCAGTAACAGACAGGTTGAGAATATTGTGAAAATTGTGGGTCGTGAGTTCCACGGGGCATTGATTTACGTAGGATCGAAGAGTGGAATAGTCCACAGAAATGCGCAAGTTGGCAAAGAAGATTTGAAGGAGTTCAAGATTGAAGGGAAAGGCTAAGGTCAGAATGAAGGTGAGGGAGGTGTGTGCGAACAGATCTAAAATGGGATAAGTGAGAGTGCGGGGATTTATAATCTTAGAGTGCGTGATCCCCATATTACGATAGCATTCGAAAGCCGCCTGATCGGCGTCATTCGGGAAGCGAGGATCGACATGTCCCCAGGATGAACTGGCCCCCTTTTGATGAGACCTTTTGCCACCAGCCATTAGGAACCCAAAGAGGAAGAAAGTAGAAGGAGAGTGGAAGAAAAATGGTGTGAAAAATATGAAGAAAACTACTATTTATATAGAAAACAGACTGATCGTCCCATACGATCGCGAGATCGTCCGGGATGATTTGGTCATTTATGACATCCTGGATGATTGGTCAAAAAGTAGGTCCGATCGTCCAGAACAATCAGATATCGTCCAAGATGATTAGACACAGGCGATCGTCCCAAGGAGCAGGCTGGACGACCGTTGACGAAAAGTATCGATTAGGTGGATCGTCCGGGACGATATGCAATAAATATATCGGACGGGCCAAATTCCAATCCTCCAGCGGCTGACACGTGGATCATCCAGGACGATGAGGTGCATCATCTAGGACGATGGAAAATAATTGGTGCAATGTCAGCCGTTTGATCAGATCTGGAGGATATGGATCATATCGTCCAGGACGATGTAAGGATCGTCCAGGATGATCACCAATAATTGGAAATTTTTAGCAGCAGGAGCAGTGTGGGGACGATTTTGAATGAATCGTCCAGGATGATGTTTGGATCATCCAGAATGAAGTGGATCATCCAGGATGATAGTAGTATCGTCCAGGACGATGTGAAGAAAACAGAAAAAAATGAAGCATGAAGATGATCGATCTGGATCCCAAAAACACAACCATGAAATCAAAATAACACAAAAAATGAATAAAACTTACCGCAAAGATACATAAAAGCATTTTTTTATCAAGCTTCTCGAGAAAATCAGAATTTTTTCTCTGATTTTAGATTGAAAAAACAATGACAGGATGATTGACAGCGCTGAAATCTAGAAAAGGTTGGAAATAATCAACTTTCGTAACTCCGACCCCGGGCACCTTATCGATGCAAACCTCTTTCAAAACAAAAATTCGATTTAGAAGAAAAGATATTAGATTTGAAAAGAGATCCTTTCAAGCCTCGTTCCAGAAAAATATCTGATATATTAGTGTTTCAAAGTAAAAAATAAGAAATCGGGATTTTCCAAATTCAAGCTTTTGAAAATATTAAGTGGCGCACAGATTTCTCTAAGACATTTAACAATCTAAAAGGGAAGAAAGCTTAGTATGGGCTCATTTTGTGCCTCTTTTTCAAATTGGTTGGCGCTTTGCGTATCTTTTGATTTTTGATACACTTTGTGTATCCAATTTGGCAATTTCACATCTTTTCAGTTTTGGGCTCATTTTATGCCTCTTTTTCAAATTATCTGGCGCACTGCGCATCTTTTATAAGCTTTCTACTTTTCATAATCATTAAAGAGTCTCAGTTGTGAGATTATCTTCTAGACATAGGAGATGACTCTTCACAGTAAGGAAGAATGATTCACAAAACAAAAGCCATACAACATATGATAAATGCAATCACTTGGTTTAGAAAATCAAACTAATGACTCAAGACTTTGAAAACTACTATTGATATGAGGCAGATTACTGTAGGAAGATAAAATAATCTCTATTTCAAAAACTAACATTTTAATTTTGAAGAGGATTTTTATTCAAAAGAAACTATACACCAACAAAGGAGTTAGAGGAAGAGAAATAATCATCAATGTTTCTTTCCTTTAACAGATTCAGTGGAATCAATCACTGCTTACCAGCTTCCAAACTAAAATAAGGTAAAAACTCCCAGTCAAAAATTCAGATCATAAGAAGTAGTGAGCGGTGATCAGATCTTAAAAAGCATAAAACAGTAAGTGCAAGATATGAACCAGTAAATAAAAAATAGGTAGAAAAACACAGCAAAGTAAATACTCAAAACAAACTAACAGTAAGGCTAACACAGAAATCAACAGAAGAAATAAAATCAACTAAAAGCAAATAATCAAACCAAAACTAACTAATAGAAATTAGAAATCAGAATACCAAAACTAACTAACAGAAATCAGAAATTAGAATACCAAAAACTAACTAACAGAAGTCAGAATACCAATCAAAACAATCATAAATCAGCAGTCATCAGAATCAAGCATTTATATCAATCACTCCTAATCTGGTTCATAAAATGCTGAATGAGTCAAAGGCCAGTGGTTTAGTGAATATGTCAGCCAGCTGATTTTCAGTTGCTACGTGATGTAGCTCAATCTCCCCTTTTGTAACATGGTCCCTAATGAAGTGATGCCTAATATCAATGTGTTTGGTCCTAGAATATTGGATTGGATTCTTAGAGATACATAGGGCACTAGTATTATCACACAGAACAGAAATTGTGCCAACAGGTACTCCTAAATCCAAGACTTGTTGCTTCAACCAAAGAACTTGGGCCACACAACTTCCTAAGGCAATGTACTCAGCTTCAGCAGTGGAAAGTACAACTGAGTTCTATTTTCTACTGGACCAGGAGACTAACGACTGTCCTATGAATTGACAAGTCCCAGAAGTACTCTTCCTATCCACCCTACACCCCGTAAAGTCAGAATCAGAATATCCAATGATCTCAAAAGAGGTGCGGTGCCTAGGGTACCAAATTCTTAGGTTTTGGGTCCCTAAAAGATATCTAAGAATTTCTCTTAAGAGCAGTCAGGTGGGACTCTTTAGGATTAGCCTGAAACCTAGCACAAAGATAGACACTAAGCATGATATCAGGTCGGCTAGCAGTCAGGTAAAGCAGTGAACCTATTATCCCTCTATACTTCTTCTGATCAACAAATTTTCCATTTGAATCCTTATCTAACTGAACTGAGGAGGGCATGGGAGTATTGATTGGCTTGGCTTTGTCCATTTCATATTTCTTCAAAATGTCCTTAGTGTATTTTGATTGATTGAGAAAGGTTCCATCATCCATTTGCCTAATGCTAAACCCCAAAAAGTAGGACAATTCTCCCATCATACTCATCTCAAACTCCTACCTCACTATTTTAGAAAACTCTTCACATAAATATTTATTAGAAGATCCAAAAATTATATCATCAACATAGATCTGGACAATGAGTAAGTCATCCCCTAATCTCCTCAGAAAAAGGGTGGTGTCTACGCTCCCCTTAACAAACTCTCTTTCTAACAGGAATGTGCTAATCCTCTCATACCAAGATCTGGGTGCCTGTTTCAATCCATATAAGGCCTTTTTTAATTTATAGACATGACTTGGATATTGAGAACTCTCAAAACCTGGGGGTTGTTCTACAAAAACATCTTCTTTAATTATCCCATTTAAAAAGGCACTCTTGACATCCATTTGAAACATCTTAAATCCCTTATAACAGGCAAAGGCTAGTAGCACTCTAATGGCTTCCAATCTAGCTACAGGGGCAAAAGTCTCCTCAAAATCAATCCCTTCTATCTGATTATACCCCTTAGCCACCAATCTTGTCTTATTTCTCACCACCACACCAGAATCATTCATCTTATTCTTAAAGACCCACTTGGTTCCCATAATACTTTGATTTTTAGGTCTTTCTACTAACTCCCAAACATCATTCCTTACAAATTGATTCAATTCTTCCTGCATAGCTAAAATCCAAAATTCATCCGATAAGGCTTGATTGATGTTGGTGGGTTCAGTCATTGAGATAAAGGTAGAATGGTTTACTTCCTTCCTAAGTCCATGCCTAGTCCTAACACCTTCGGAAGGGTCTCCTGCGATCAGTTCTTTAGGATGACTCGAAGAATATCTCCAATCTCTAGGAAACTCGGTTTGAGGTTCTACCCTTTCCTCCAAATTTTTATTTCCAACTCCTTGGGTAACCTCAACAATCTTTTCATCTTCTACTTCAGATCTAGACTCCTTAGGATTAGATTCATCAAACACTACATGGGTTGTTTCTTCCACCACCAAAGTCCTCCTATTGAACACCCTAAAGGATTTCCCCACACTTGAATATCCTAAGAACACTCCTTCATCAGATTTGGGGTCAAATTTTCCTAAGGGTGACTTCCCATTGTTCAGAATGAAAACCTTACAGCCAAAGACATGGAGGTGGGACAGATTTGGAGTTCTACCCTTAATAATCTCATAAGGTGTCTTGTTCAGTTGACTCTCACATTCACCCTATTCAGCACATAACATGCAGTGTTCACCGCTTCAGCCCAAAAGTATTTTGGAAGTGAATACTCGGCAAGCATGGCTCTAGCGGCTTCCACTAAGGTCCTGTTCTTCCTTTCAGCTACCCCGTTCTGCTGAGGGGTCCTACGAGCTAAAAAATTGTGACTAATCCCATGATTCTCACAAAAACTTCCAAATCTTTCATTTTCAAACTCCCCTCCGTGATCACTATGGATGGTAATAATCTCACATGCTAACTTCTTCTGAATCCAAGTAGAGAAAGATCTAAACTCATCAAATGACTCAGATTTATGTGACAAAAACTTAACCCAAGTGAACCTCGAATAATCATCTACAATCACAAAACCAGAGACTCTCCCCCCTAAGCTGGCAGTGCGAATGGGTCCAAAGAGGTCCATGTGAAGAACTTCTAAAGGTCTAGAGGTGCTAATGTCCTTAATAGAGTGAAAAGAGGACTGGACTTGCTTCCCCAACTGACAGGCATCACACAGGTGATCCTTAGTGAACTTAAGCTTGGGCACACCTCTAACTAAGTCCTTTCAGGTGACTCTCCTAAGGGTTTTCATACTGGCATGACACAATCTCCTATGCCATAACCAAGACTCATCAGCAGCAATTTTTAAGCAAATTGAATTATCAGATTTAATGCAACTTACATCCACCTTGTAGACGTTGTTGATCCTTTGCCCCTGCAAAACAACTTCTTCATTTAAGCTTAAAATGTAGCTAGTGGGTAGGAATTTGATGCTGTATCCCTTGTCACATAGTTGACTGATGCTCAGCAAGTTGTGTTTCAGTCCATCTACAAGCAAAACATTATCAATCATAAAATTCTTTGAATCACCAATTATACCTGAGCCTACCACCTTGTATTTTGATTGATTGAGAAAGGTTCCATCATCCGTTTGCCTAATGCTAAACCCCAAAAAGTAGGACAATTCTCCCATCATACTCATCTCAAACTCCTACCTCACTATTTTAAAAAACTCTTCACATAAATATTTATTAGAAGATCCAAAAATTATATCATCAACATAGATCTGGACAATGAGTAAGTCATCCCCTAATCTCCTCAGAAAAAGGGTGGTGTCTACGCTCCCCTTAACAAACTCTCTTTCTAACAGGAATGTGCTAAGCCTCTCACACCAAGATCTGGGTGCCTGTTTCAATCCATATAAGGCCTTTTTTAATTTATAGACATGACTTGGATATTGAGAACTCTCAAAACCTGGGGGTTGTTCTACAAAAATATCTTCTTTAATTATCCCATTTAAAAAGGCACTCTTGACATCCATTTGAAACATCTTAAATCCCTTATAACAGGCAAAGGCTAGTAGCACTCTAATGGCTTCCAATCTAGCTACAGGGGCAAAAGTCTCCTCAAAATCAATCCCTTCTATCTGATTATACCCCTTAGCCACCAATCTTGTCTTATTTCTCACCACCACACCAGAATCATTCATCTTATTCTTAAAGACCCACTTGGTTCCCATAATACTTTGATTTTTAGGTCTTTCTACTAACTCCCAAACATCATTCCTTACAAATTGATTCAATTCTTCCTGCATAGCTAAAATCCAAAATTCATCCGATAAGGCTTGATTGATGTTGGTGGGTTCAGTCATTGAGATAAAGGTAGAATGGTTTACTTCCTTCCTAAGTCCATGCCTAGTCCTAACACCTTCGGAAGGGTCTCCTACGATCAGTTCTTTAGGATGACTCGAAGAATATCTCCAATCTCTAGGAAACTCGGTTTGAGGTTCTACCCTTTCCTCCAAATTTGTATTTCCAACTCCTTGGGTAACCTCAACAATCTCTTCATCTTCTACTTCAGATCTAGACTCCTTAGGATTAGATTCATCAAACACTACATGGGTTGTTTCTTCCACCACCAAAGTCCTCCTATTGAACACCCTAAAGGATTTCCCCACACTTGAATATCCTAAGAACACTCCTTCATCAGATTTGGGGTCAAATTTTCCTAAGGGTGACTTCCCATTGTTCAGAATGAAAACCTTACAGCCAAAGACATGGAGGTGGGACAGATTTGGAGTTCTACCCTTAATAATCTCATAAGGTGTCTTGTCCAGTTGACTCTCACATTCACCCTATTCAGCACATAACATGCAGTGTTCACCGCTTCAGCCCAAAAGTATTTTGGAAGTGAATACTCGGCAAGCAAGGCTCTAGCGGCTTCCACTAAGGTCCTGTTCTTCCTTTCAGCTACCCCGTTCTGCTGAGGGGTCCTACGAGCTAAAAAATTGTGACTAATCCCATGATTCTCACAAAAACTTCCAAATCTTTCATTTTCAAACTCCCCTCCGTGATCACTATGGATGGTAATAATCTCACATGCTAACTTCTTCTGAATCCAAGTAGAGAAAGATCTAAACTCATCAAATGACTCAGATTTATGTGACAAAAACTTAACCCATGTGAACCTCGAATAATCATCTACAATCACAAAACCAGAGACTCTCCCCCCTAAGCTGGCAGTGCGAATGGGTCCAAAGAGGTCCATGTGAAGAACTTCTAAAGGTCTAGAGGTGCTAATGTCCTTAATAGAGTGAAAAGAGGACTGGACTTGCTTCCCCAACTGACAGGCATCACACAGGTGATCCTTAGTGAACTTAAGCTTGGGCACACCTCTAACTAAGTCCTTTTAGGTGACTCTCCTAAGGGTTTTCATACTGGCATGACACAATCTCCTATGCAATAACCAAGACTCATCAGCAGTAATTTTTAAGCAAATTGAATTATCAGATTTAATGCAACTTACATCCAGCTTGTAGACGTTGTTGATCCTTTGCCCCTGCAAAACAACTTCTTCATTTAAGCTTAAAATGTAGCCAGTGGGTAGGAATTTAATGCTGTATCCCTTGTCATATAGTTGACTGATGCTCAGCAAGTTGTGTTTCAGTCCATCTACAAGCAAAACATTATCAATCATAAAATTCTTTGAATCACCAATTATACCTGAGCCTACCACCTTCCTGGTGGTGTTATCTCCAAGTGTAACCTTGCCTCCAGCTCTGGCCTCCAGCGAAATGAACTGATTTGCATCTCCAATCATATGTATAGAACATCCGCTGTCTAGGTACCACATACTCTCATGAGGTCTTGTGTGAGAGCACACCTACAAAAGTATCAAACGTCGGTCTTAGGAACCCAAACAGGTTTGGGTTCCTTCTTATGAAAAGAAGAATGCAATGCATGTGTGCTGTGCTGTGAAACAGGCAGTTTGGGTTTCCAAACCCAATGTGTACTACGGTGAACAGTACAGGTGTGGGAAATATGTCCTAACATGCCACATGAAAAACATCTAACACCTGGAAAAGGGTTAACTAATCTACGTGGGTGATAATGCCTCTTCCTAGATGTATATGAAACATACTTTGAAGAACTTGCAACAGATTTTTTAAAAGGTGACGGTGCATAAAACTGTTCAAAAGTAGGCGGTGTTTTGTTCTTTTCATAAGCACTGATTTTTACTTTCAAAAATTCATTTTCTTTCTTTAAACTTGTAATTTCAAATTTTAAGGTTCCATTACTACTTTCTACTTCACATGCCATTGTATCTAACTCTTTAAAAGCTCTTTCTAAGTCCATATGCGTGATTTTCAATGAATCATGCTCAGAAACTAAATCAGAATATTTTTTATTCAACTCATCGAATTCATCAAGCAAGGACATGTGATTGGAATCAAGTGTGGAATGACCTTTAACTACAGAATCATGCTCTTTTTGCAAAGTCAAATAATCTAATTTCAAACTAGCATGAGTTTTCTTAAGTTTCTTATAGGATGTATGAATTCTTTCAGAAACTTTAAATAATTGATCGTAAGTTAGCTCACATACCTCTTCCTGGTCTGACTGACCAGGGTGATCATCAGCCATCAGACATAAGTTTGTTTCCTCCTCTTCAGCTTCAGTCTCAGAAGAGTCGGATGCAGAGTCTGCCCAGAACGCCTTCTGAATCCGCTTCTTGTGCTTTCTGAACTTTGGTTTCTCCTCACCCTTCTCCTTGCTTGGGTGAGCTTTAAGTGTAGGACAATCAGCCTTAATGTGTCCAGGCTTCCTTCATTCAAAACAAACAGATTCAGATGAACCCTTAAAATTTTTATTGGACTTACCCTTATTCCACTTCTGATAGTTCTTATGTTTCTTCCTTTGAAAGCTTTTGAATTGCCTTGTGATTAAGGCAACATCATCGCTATCAGACCCGGAAGTGCTAGCATCTGAATCTTTGGCCTTTAGTGCCACTGTCTTCTCTTTCTTGCGTTCACCTACATCAAGTTGCCTTTGGTTCACCCCTTGCTCGTAAGCAATGAGTGATCCAAGTAAGTTATCAATAGAGTAAGTATTTAAATACTTAGATTCAGTAATAGCAGTAATCTTAGCATCATAAGAAGCAGGCAAACATCTAAGAATTTTGTTTACTCTTTCATCGTTAGTAAGTTCTCTACCTAGAGCATGCAAAGAGGTAACAATCTGAGTGAACCTTGTATACATTTCTGAAATAGTCTCACTAGGTTTCATGCGAAAAAGTTCATAATCATGTAACAAGATGTTTAACCTAGACTGTTTGACTTCAGTTGTACCTTCGTATGTTATACATAATCTATCCCAGATTTTCTTTCCCGTTGTATAAGTAGAAACACGCATATAGTCTTCAAATTTTAAAGCACAAAAGAAACAGTTCAAGCATTTTGCATTTAACTGTGCTAAATCACGATCATCAAACGTCCAATCAGCAAAAAGCAATTCAATTTTCACATTGTTAATCAATCTAAAAGGTGGTTCGTATCCATCCTTAACTAACATCCACATGCGATAATCAATAGATTGCAGAAAAGTAGACATGCATGTTTTCCAAAAATCAAAAGGAATATTATCAAACAACGATGGTCTTGTAATAGAATATCCTTCAGCAGTATTACAATTGTTACAGTTAGCCATGGATCAAATTCAAAAGTTTTTTAAACCTAAATTTTGAATCCCGCTCTGATACCACTTGAAAGTTCGATAGGGATGTTAAGCCCTAGTGAACTAGTCCCGAGGCTAACCAAGAGAGGGGGTGAATTAGTTATTTAAAAATTTCACGATAACAATGAAAATCTTTTCCATACGTAGCAGCGGAAACACATAAACAAGAATGAAAAGATTAACCACAGATATTCACCCAAGCAGTTAATATCAGAAAAGTAAAGTGCAAAACTGAATCAGAAAAGCAAACCAGATTTTATAGTGGTTCGGTCAACTTGACCTACCTCCACTCCCCGGAGCCTCCCCTCCGGGTATTGCACTAAACAAAAAGTGTCTCACCTTTTGCTCCCACAGCAAGGCGGAGAAGCTTGTACAAACACCTCCTTTTCACCACACGGTGAGGCAGAGAACCCGACCTCCTTTCGCTTCCTCCTGAAGCAGGCAGAGAACCTTCGAACTCCTTTTGCTTCCACCTGAAGCGGGCAGAGAACCCCGGATCTTCTTGCGAACGATCCTCCCACGACGAACACCGACTAGACGAAAGACGACGAGCGGAGAAGGCGACTCTGATCCGTGCTTGGAGCAACCTTAGTGAATCCCTCACTAACTCCCCCTCACAAGATCTTCTATCTCTCTCCCAACTCTCTCTCTCTCTAGAGTTTCTCAGGGAACGAATGAAGCAAAAGATTTTTCTTGTTTTAAGAAAAAGTTCTTTTATAGGAGGGCTTAAAATTTGCCCTAAATCTCAACTGGTCGGCGAAGATCGTCTAGGATGATCGGTAGATCGTCCTGTATCATCAGTTCAAATTCAGCTGTTTCAGCCTGGATGATCTGGCTCTTCTGGACGATCAGTAGAAAAAATTATTCATATCGTCCCGTACGATCCTGCGATCATCCGGGACGATTAGTGCAAATCGAGGAAAATCGTCCAGAAGACAGTTCGGGTCGTCCAGAGAAATCTGTGCTGGACGACCAAAAAATGACTTGATCGTCCAGTACGATGGGGACATCGTCCTGTACGATTAGTTCCAAAAGGCCCTAAATCGTCCTGTACATAGTTCTGGACGTACAACTTAAATGCACTAAATGATCAAGATAGTCCAGGACGATATGATCGTATCCACCAAAAATAAATTACTTTCCTTAATTACCAGATTAAATTAGGCATGATTGTACAGAATCGTCCGGGATGATCAGACCAAGTATCTAAAAATAAGAACTTGCCTAACTTGATCTGGCGGCTAAGAATTTTTGATTTGGGCATACTGTCCCGTATGATCCGGAGATCGTCCAGGACGATCTGCTTAATCAGACCCTCTTAACTTAGTCGCCCTAATTAGGGTTTCTATTTTGGCTGGATCGTCCAGGACGATCTGAACAAAAAATGAATAGAAACTCTAATTCACTCAAGCTCTCCCCCTGAGTGTGTGTGTGCAAGGTTACTTAGCTAGGGGATCAGTTACATTACAATTGACTCAATAAAAGGAAAAATAGTACATTGGACACACTTGGACCCGATCTTGAGTTGGCTTGAGTGGCTCGTGGTCTTTTGTGCCTGAAACAGATTAGCCAAGCAAAACACACTGGAAACATGTTTGTCATCATCAAAACCAGATTTGCAATAGGTTGTTCCTTAAATTTAGTAGAATCTATGGGTTCTTCCTCACAAATTTCTTTTACAGGCTTTTCCTCCTATTAAACCATTTGCTCTAACTCTCTTCCATTCCTCAATTGTATAGCTTTGCAATGTTTTTCTTTAGTTTTTACTTCTATATTACTAGGCAAGGATTCTTGGGATTTATTATTAAAAAAAATAGCTAACTTCCCTAAATAACATTTAACATTTCTTATTATAGTTGCTTAGCTTTATAATTGGGTACCCATTTGCAAAACTAGGTCTTCTAATAAAGGATTCTTATCCTTAATTTGATTATTTGAATTAAATTGAGGTAGATAATGCTAATCTTAAGTTTTAAGGTTATGGGTTCTAGTTTTTTACTTGTTTAGGGTGGTTAGAATTCCCTAAACAAGTAAGGTTTTGCCAACTTGGGTTATAAGTAGTAGCAAAAGGTTTATTTTGCCTATTATTAATGGATTTTAATGTTTCAATTCCTGGTGTATTTGGCTTACAAGATGATTCATACATACCTTCTTCAACTGGTAAAGGAGTTATTTGGAATGTACTAATGCTAATCCTATCAAATTTTTTAGCTATAGCAGATACTTTTGGGGTGAAGTTTAATAAAACATGCAATTCATACACACTCACAACTTTGCTAGGATTGATCTTCTCAAATGGCCATTAGAAAATGTTTGTAGACATTTCCTTTTTCAAAGCACCTCCAACAAATGCATCTATAATGGATCTAAGCGAACCTACAAGACCATTATAGAATGTTTAAATAATAAGCCAATTAGATAATACATGGTGGAATATTTCCTAAGAAATTCTTTAAATCTCTCACAAGAATAATAATTGATTCTCCATCTAGTTGGATGAATTAGGTAATGTCCTTTTTTATGTTATACAATCTTAGAAGGGGAAAAATTTTTGGCTAGAAATTTGTGAGCTATAACATTTCATGTGGTGATTGAGCCTAGGAGACAAATAATTAAATTGCTTTATAAATTTTTTTGTGATGAGAATGAAAATAATCAAAGTCTAACAATATCATCAAAAACATTCTTATACTTCAATGTAGTGTATATCCCCATGAAACTAGCTACATGTAAGTTTGGATCTTCTACAAGGGTTCCCCAAACTAAGAATTTTATACCATTAGGATGATAGTAAGTTTTAGCTTAAAGTTATTAGCTAGAATATTTGATCTATTGATGCTTTAGCGAATACCCTCTAACATTGGATTAGTATACTCTCTAGGTGGTCTGGCTTAATAATTCTCCTGAAATAGGCTAGCCATTTTTTAATTTTTTTTATTTTTCTAGATTTTATAATTTTCTTAAAAAGTTCTTTCTACTTTATAATCAAAAAATGTTTCTCCTAATTGGTTACTATTATGCATGTAAGAATAAAATATATAAAAGTTAAAATAACTACATAGTTGGGAATCTTTGTGAATCCCCTCACAAATCCCTGTCATAAGATCTCTCACTTTTCAAGCTCAATAAAATCTCCCAAACACACTCCTAAGGCACACTCAAGAGAAATTCACAGCAAGATCTTAGAGTGTTAGTTTTTAGGACCCTTAAATATGAAAGACAAGAAAAATCATCCAGAAAACTAAAAAATTCAAGTTGAATGTACTTGGATCGTACAGCACGATCGTACTTCATACATACAAACAATTCAAAAATTGATGTATGATCCTATACGAACCAGATTTCATACTCTGTCAGTCGTATGTATGAACTAATATCATATAGTAAGAACTGTTCAAAAAAGAACTCATTCATCTGGTACAATCATGTTTGAACCTCATTTCATACTCTGGTCATCATTTATACAAACCCTATATCATCCAATATGAACTATTAAATCAAATCATGCTTCATCTGTACGACTATGGATGATCCTATTTCGTACTCCAGATGTCGTCTGTACGAACCCCACTTCGTACAATACGATCAATTCAAAAAATGGTGAGTTCTTATGGGATGAACTGGCAAATATCTATTTCATACTCTGGATGTTGTTTGTACGAATCCAAGATCATATAGTACGAACAGTTCAAAAGAAAATTTCTAAGGCATGATTCAATTAACTTCATTCTGGAGGTACTGGCATATCAAATCATCCAATTTGATTCAATAATCGTACAGCATGATTAGTTTTTAAAATAAAAGTTTTGACTCACTCCCCCTGTCTGTGTGCATAGTTACCCAATTACAATCACACTCTCTCAGACTAAAGAAAAAATAGAAAATTTACAGACTTCATTACATGAACTCCTAATCTAATCTGTCTTGAAGTCTTCGACAGTTTATAGTATGATTTCCCTGAAATGTTACTACACACAAACAACACAAATAAAATATACCCAATATATGTTAGGAGAATCAGTAATTAACATAATAATATATTAGTATCATGAAAAACTCACATAATATAAAAATATAGCTTTGAAAACTAAGTTGCAACAATCTCTCCCTTTTTGATGATGACAAAATAATTATTGTTTGAGTTAACACTTAAGCAAATTTTTCTCCTAACCTCCCCCATAATGAGTGATCAATTTAAAATAAGGGATTCAAATAAAAATGAAAACCATATAATAAAAATAAACTAATTAGAAACCCTAAACTTAAACAAATTAATACTACAAATATACAAACAATAACACAATACACACATATACCGATAAAAATAACCTAAACAGAAACCCTAAACTTAAACAAAATAATACATCAAACAACCAATGCAACCAAGGCATCAAACAATAACTAATGACTCCCCCTTTTGACAACAAGAAAAAGGGGAGTACCTCTTGAAAAGATAGGTTTCGATGGATAAATCAAAATAGTTGAAGAAGAAGAAGAAGATTTTAAAGTAATTGCAAATACAACATTAACTTCCTAATGAAAAAAAAAATAAAAACTCAAATTTTAAATCAAAGAACAATTAAGATAAGAAAGGTCAACCAGGTTCACTATTCATTTTAGACAAATCAATCAAAATTAATTATTGCAAAAATGATGAAATAATGATTAATTAATTTCAAATTCAATCGTGAAGAATATTGTCAATTATATGGATTTGTATAAGAGATAGAATGACAAAGGAAAGACCAGTATGAATTTTTCAATTGACGACATTGCACATCTTTTTAATGTTTTGTAGCACTTTTTGTGCATCTTTTCAGTTTGGGCTAATTTTGTGTCTCTTCTGACTTTGGCGAACAAGACACATCTTTTTATTTGGCACATTTTGTGCATCATTTTAAATTTTTAGTCTTTCTAATATCAATAAATCTTTAACAGAAATTCCAATTATTAAAAAAGATAAACATATTGAAAAAGAAATAAAATAAAAATAAGACATCTGATTTGCAATAATTATAGCTAAGTAATACTTGTCTACAAAACATGAAATTGATCATCTAATCTACATCCAGTCATAATGTAATTTAAAATTTTGAGATATTAAATTTCGTAAGGAAATTAATTTGTGTAGCAAAGTAATTCAAAATTCCATTCTACAGATCAACTATAAATGATTTGTGTTACAAAAAATATAAACATTTTAAGAAGAGTAATTTCAAATCACATCAAAACTTTATTTCATTTAACACTTATAACACTTACACTCATACATCAAGCTAGAACCACAACATATAATACTGATACCAAGACACTTGAAATGAAAACAATCATGTAACCAACAAGTATAAAATCAAAATGACAAGTACAACAGAGAAGTAATAACTAAAATTTAGAGGGCCTTGGTCTATAGGTGGTGGAGGGTTGAATATTGTAAAGTAACTACTGATCGTAGCTATGTTAGTGTTGACCGAGTCAAATTACCCTCGGACCCACCCCATGTATTCGTTATACCTCGCATCCTGTTGATTTAGGTGATTCTTAATTTGATCAAAATATTGATAAAAAATGAGTTTCTAATCTGTCAAAATGCTGGACCATTTCTTTATAGTAATTCTAATCGGGTCCAGGTGCAAGTGCTAGAGCAGGGGCTCCTTCTTCTCCCTCTAAATCTTCTCCCTAAGATCCTTGATCCTGACCAAAAAGTACACAAAAAGATGCATTGGTAAAGTAAATGGGAAGTTTAGTGGCAGGTTCAAGATGGATCAGGTTGTACTTCTTTTCTAAAATGTAGGCAACTAAGTGTCCTAAGGCCACATTTTTCTTCCTCCTACTATGGGGAAGTCCAATATTCGAAAGTTTATAGAAGAAGTCCATGATTAGTTGGGCTTCATCAATAGGAGTATTGGTCATGAACAAGTATGTGACAGTAGAGAAAAGAGGAGTTAGATTGATCTGATCACTAACTTTGGGAATAATCGAAGTTCTCAAGACATGATGGATGATCTTAGCATTCTGGTTAAGGGTATACACATGAGAAATATGGTTTACTTGTGCAACACCTCTAAGAGTTTGGTTTATTTTTGAGCAATCAAAATCAGCTCTAGAGGTCATGGTGTGTGCTCTAACCCCTTGAGTCCTAAGGTGAAGGAAGTTGCCTAAGTCTTCCTTAGTAATTTCAACTTGCTGCTTAAAAACATAAGAGGTAATCCTTGAGTGATCTTGGTTCACTTTCATGTTTGCAAGAAAGATTTGGAAAGTTTCTTTATGATAAGCATAGATCAAGGTGAGGATAAATGAAAATTGGGTTGAGGTGAAAAGGGGCATAACAGAGAAGTTTATATCACTTTGAATAAGGAGTCTAGAGGGGGTAATCTTGGCTCCAACAAAATGATCAAATGCTTCCTCATTCTCCTTAGAAAGAAAATTATCATCTCTACCAGAGCGAGAAGATGATCCCGTGGAAGTACAAGGAAGTTTGCTACTGCTGGCCATTTCTACAGAAGGACACAAGATTGTTTGGGATCGAATGAGAATGTAAAATAAAATCCACCACCTTTCAATTCAAAGGTAAATGACTTATCGTACAGTATAAAATTTATTTCATATGTAGAATTTAGAAATTATATGGGATGAAAAATATTTTGTACATACGAATAGAAACAACCAAAAATGAAATGACTTTTTGTATACTACCACTCCCGAGGAGTCATTTTGTACAGGCTTTTCACCACACGATCATACAAACGAACATGATGTAATTCAATTTCACAATTAGCCACATGATCTCTAATGAAGTGATGTCTAATATCAGTTTGCTTGGTTCTAGGATGTTGAATAGGATTCTTTGAAAATCATATGACACTTATATTATCACAAAAAATTAGAATAGTGCTAATTGAAAATCCTAAGTCAATTAGTTATTATCATAACCAAAGAACCTGTGCCACATAACTACCTAAGGCAATGTATTCTGCTTCAGCAGTAAAAATGGCTACTGAATTCTATTTTCTGCAAGACCAAGAAACTAAAGAGTTTCCTATGAATTGATAAGTTTTAGAAGTACCTTTCCGATCAATCCTACATCCTGTAAAATCTGAATCAGAATATCCAATGATTTCAAAAGATGAGTTATGTTTAGGCTACCAAATCCGTATGTTTTAAGTTCCCGAAAGATATCTTAGAATTCTCTTAACAATAGTCAGATGTGATTCCTTTAGATCAGTTTGAAATTTAGCACAAAAATAAATACTAAACATGATATCTGGTCTGTTAGCAGTCAAGTAAAGTAATGATCCAATTATTCCTTTATATTTCTTTTGATCAACATATTTTCCCTTAGGGTCCTTATCTAATATCACTGAAGAACTCATTAGTGTACTCACTCGTTTAGCATTATCCATTTCATATTTCTTGAGAATGACCTTAATATACTTCGACTGACCAAGAAATATTCCTTTCTCATTTTTCTTTGTACCAAAACTAAGAAAATAACTCAATTCTCCCATCAAACTCATTTCAAATACACTACTCATTATCTTTAAAAATTCATCACAAAGATTTTTATTGGTGGATCTAAACAAGAAATCATCAACATATATTTGAATAATGAGTATGGCATCTCCTACCCTTTTTAAGAAGAGAGTAGTGTCCATACTTCCTTTAATAAATGACCTTTCTAATAGGACACTTCTTAACCTCTCATACTGAGCCCTAGGTGCCTATTTTAGTTCATACAATGCCTTTTTCAATTTAAACACGTGATTAGGGAATTTTGAATTTTCAAAACCTAGAGGTTGCTCAATATAAACATCCACTTCTGTCACCCCATTAAGAAAGGAACTTTTAACATCCATTTGAAATAATTTAAAACCTTTAAAGTAGGCAAAGGCTAGTAATACCCTTATTGCTTCAAGTTTGGCTACAAGGGCAAAAGTTTCTTCAAAATTAATTCCTTCTATTTGATTATACCCATTGTCCACTAATCATGCCTTTTTTCTAATCACAACACCTGAAGCATTCATTTTATTTTTGAACACCCTCATAGTTCCAACAACACTTTGATCCTTAGGCCTTTTAATCAATTCCCAAACATCATTTCTAACAAATTGATTCAATTCTTCTTGCATGGCCAATATCCAAAATTCATTCGAAAGTGGTTGATTTATATTAGTGTGTTTAATCATTGATATAAAGGTAGAATGATTCACTTCTTTTCTAAGTCCATACATAGTTCTAACACCCTCACTTGGTTCACCTAAAATCAATTCTTTAGGGTGACTCTTAGAAAATTTCCATTTTCTAGGCAAAGTATTTTCCGTTCCAACACATTCTTCCAAATTTATCATTTCAATTCCTTAGGAGATATCTTTAATATGATCTTCTTCCAACCTTAGCTCTTTCGAAGTGCCAGATTTATCAAAAACTACGTGTGTGGCCTCCTCAACTATGAAAGTTCTCTTGTTAAAAACACTCTAGGATTTTCCAACACAAGAATATCCCAGAAAAATTCCTTCATCAGATATAGGATCAAATTTTCCTAAAGGAGTTTTGCCATTATTATGAATGAATACCTTACATCCAAAAACATGCAAATATGAAAGATTAGGTGTTCTCCCCTTTAAAATTTCATAGGGTATCTTATTCAGATAACATGCCGTACTAACCACTTCAGCCCAAAAATATTTTGAAAGTGAATATTCAGCCAACATGGCTCTAGCAGCATCTATCAAAGTTCTATTCTTTCTTTCAACAACCCCATTCTACTGAGGGGTCCTAGGTGCCGAAAAGTTATGATCAATTCCTTTTTTTTACAAAATTCTTAAAATTTTTTATTTTCAAACTCTCCTCCATGATCACTTTGAATTGATAAAATTTTACACCCTAGCTTTCTCTGAATCCAGGTATAGAAATTTCTAAATTCATTAAATGATTCACTCTTAAAAGATAAGAATTTGACCCAAGTGAATATTGAAAAATCATCAACGATTACAAACCCAAATACTTTACCTCCTAGACTTACAGTGCTAACCGGTCCAAAATGATCCATATGAATGATTTCTAAAGGTTTGCTTGTTCTAAGATCTTTAATTGAATGAAAGGAGAACCTCACCTATTTCCTAATTGACATGCATCACACAGGTGGTCCTTAGTAAAGTCTAGTTTGGGTATTCTAACCAACTCTATCTTGGTAATCATCCTAAGATTTTTCAAACTTGCATAACAAAGTCCTCTATGCTATAATCATGATTCATCAGTGATTGTTTGTAGACAAAAAGTAATAGAAGATTTTATAAAATTTAAATCAAGCATGTATATGTTATTTTTCCTATTTTCATGCAACACATCAATTCCATTTTGCCTTATTATGCAGATTGTAGAAAAAAATTTAATATTGAAACCCCTATCACAAAGCTGATTAATACTCAACAAATTATGTTTTAAGCCTTCAACCAAAAAAGCATTCTCAATGAAAAAATTATTCTTTTTTCCAATTATACATGTACATACCACTCTCCTAGTGGTATTATATCCAAGTGTTACCTTGCCTCCATTATTGGCTTCCAGTGTTATAAATTGATTTGTATCTCCAGTCATATGCTTTGAACATCTGCTGTCTAGGTACCAAATGCTCTCATGAGGCCTTGTATGAGAGCATTTCTATAAAAAGATCAAATGATAGACTTCGAAACCCAAACAAATTTGGGTTTACCTCTTGGAAATGACAAACCAGATGCATATGTGATATGCTGTGATTTATGCACCTTATCTCTTCACACAAGATGTGTTCTATGTTGAATAGTACATGTGTGGGAGATATGTCCCATCATTCCACATGAAAAATATTTAATACCATCAAAAGGATTTACCAATCTATGTGAGCTATAATGTCACTTCCTAGGTTTTAAACTTGTATGCTTTTTCATAGACTTATAGAGCTATTCAAGTGTGGGTGTCAGTCTATTCTCCATAATAGCCTTTATTTTTTTTTCCAGATATGAGTTTCTATTTTCCAATATTAAAATTTCCATTCTCAAATAAATTTCCCTATGTTCAACTTCTTCCATAAAAACTTTACAATCATTTTTAAGTCCAGTATGTGATGATTTCAATAGTTCATACTTTTTGTTCAAATCATTGAATTCATCCAATAAGCTCATGTGGTTTCTATCTATGTTTGTGTGATCATTACTAAGGATTTTATAATCTTTTTGCAAATTTAAATATTCTATATTAAGCTTAGCATGTAATTTTTTGAGTTTCCTATATGCATTATGTATTTTCTTAGAAAATTCAAATAATTCATCATAAGATAAGTCACATACCTCCTCTTGATCCGAAAGATCAATATTTTCCACCATTAAGCACAAATTTATGACTTCTCTTTCGCTTCTGTTTCTGAGGAGTCAGAAGCTGAGTCAGCCCAGAAAGCTCTCTTTAGTCTTTTCTTGCCCTTCCTAACATTTGTTTTCTCCACTACTTTCTCCTTGCTAGGATTAGCTTTGAGATTTGGACAATCTTTCGTAATATGTCTAGGCTTTCTGCATTCATAACAAATGACATCATTTGAAAATTTTGCATTCCTATTGAATTTACCTTTATCCCAATACTGACATCTTCATTGCTTCCTACTTAGGAAACTTTTGATTTGCCTCATCATGAGTGCAATCTCTTCTTCATCCTTAGGCTAAGATTGATCACTATCTAAATTATCTAGTTTCAATGCAATATTCTTTTCTTTTTGCTTGTCACCTGCATCAATCTATCTTTGAGTCACTCCTTGCTCATAAGCAATAAGTGATCCAAGCAGATTGTCAATAGAATAAATATTTAAGTCCTTTGACTCAGTTATGAAAGTTATCTTTACATCAAAAGTAGTAGGTAAATAATGTAGGATTTTATTTACCTTTTTAATTTTGTTAGTTCCCTACCTAAAGCATGTAATGAGGTGACTATCTGTGTAAAATGAGTATACATGTCACTGATTGATTCATTCAATTTCATTGTAAAAGTTCATAGTTGTGTAATAAAATCTTCAATCTAGATTATTTCAACTTATTAGTTCCTTTATATATAATGCAAACTCTATCCCAAATTTCTTTTCCAATTTTACTGGTTGAAACACTCATGTAGTCTTTAGATTTAAGAGCACAGAATAAGCTATTTAAATATTTTGCATTTAACTAAGCTATATCTTTTTCTATAATGTCCAAACAGTAAATGGTGTTTAAATCCTAATGCCATCAACAAGTTTAGTAGGAGCAGTATAGACATCTTGTACTAACATCCACATCCGATAGTCAAGTGATTATAGAAAAGTAGACATGTGGGATTTCCAAAAGTTGAAAGGAATGTTATCAATCAGTGGTGGTCTAGTGATTAAATATCCCTCAGATGTGTTATAATTTCCAAAAGTAGCCATGATAAATTTTCAAAAAGTTGTATAAACCTTAATTTTTGAAATAGGCTCTAATACGACTTAAAAGTTAGACCTAGTAGAACTATCCCAAGGCTAACCAAGAGGTGGGTGAATTTGTAATTTAAAAAAAATCTTGGATTTCTTAAGAAACTAGTTTCTAGAAAATTTAATGATCCTGAAGCATGCGGTTGACTTGATATGATTTTAGCAAAATACTTTTTCAATCACAAAAAATGAAAAATGTGGGAAAAAATGTGGTAAAAAGTAAAGAACATAAGACATCAAATTTTATAGTAGTTCGGTCCAACAAGACCTACGTTCACTCCCTATAGACTCCTTCTCCAGTAATTACACTTAACAGTATTCACTCTTCTTTTTCCCCCACAGTAAGGCGGAGAAGCCCTTTCAAAATCTCTCTTCCACCAACCTGGTGCAGTAGAGTACCAACATCCTTTCTCACCCTCCTAGTAATGGTAGAGTACCAACATCCTTTCTCACCCTCCTTGTGATGGCAGAGTATCGACATCCTTTCTCACCATCCGGGTGATGGTATAGTACCAACATCTTTTCTCACCGTCCTGGTGGTTGCAGAGTACCAACATCCTTTCTCACCCTCCTGGTGATGGCAGAGTACCGACATCCTTTCTCACCCTCCTAGTGAAGGTAGAGTACCCGATCTCCTTTGAAAATCCTCTCTCAAGAGCCTTTAAGGAAGTAGGGAAGAACTATGAAGAACAAATAAGAGATCCTCACCGTTGGGCAACTTTTTAATTCCCCTTGCAAATCTCTCTCATAAGATCTCTCACTTTCAATCTCAAGATACTCTCCCAAACACAGTCCTAAGGCACACTAAAGAGAAATTCATAGCAAGATCTTAGAGTGTCAATTTTTAGGACCCTAAAATTTGAATGACAAGAAAAACCATTCAGAAAACTAAAAAAATCAAGTTGAACTACCTGGATCATACAGTACGATCATACTTCATACGTACGAAGAATTTAAAAATTGATGTATGATCCTGTACGAACCTGATTTCATACTCTATCAGTCGTATGTATGAACTGACATCGTATAGCATGAACTGTTCAAAAATGAACTCATTCATCTGGTACGATCGTGTACGAACCTCATTTCATACTATGGTCATCGTTTATCCAAACCCTACATCATACAATATGAACTAATAAATCAACTCAGGCTTCATATATACGACTATGGATGATCCTATTTCATACTCCAGATGTCGTTTATAAGAACACCACTTTCTATAGTACGATCAGTTCAAAAAATGGTGAGTTCATATGGGATGAACTGGTACATATCCATTTCATACTCTGGACTTCATCTATTTGAATCCAAGATTATACAGTATGAACAGTTCAAAAGAAAATTTCTAAGGCATAATTCTATTAACTTAGTTCTGGAGGAACTGTCATGTCAAATCGTTCAGTACAATTCAATAATCATATAATATGATTAGTTTTAAAAATAAAAGTTTTGACACACTCCTCCAGTTTTTGTATGCATAGTTGCCCAATTACAATCACACTCTCTCAGACTCAAGAAAAAATAAAAAAATTTGCAGACCTCATTATAGGAACTCCTAATCTAATCTTTCTTGATGTCTTTGGCAGTCTAGAGTATGATTTCCCTGAAATGTTAGTACACACAAATAACACAAAAAAAATATATCCAATATATGTTAGGAGAACCAGTAATCAACACAATAATATTTTGGTATGATCGAAAACTCATATAATATAAAAACATAGTTTTGAAAACTAAGTTGCAACATTTATTATGTTGTAGTGTAAATCCTGTTCTACTAAAGTATACTTGTTGTATCAAGTAATAAAGTGATAAGAAAAGTATCATTCCCATGATGATTGGAATTACCCTAATGTATCTCTAGTACTATCTATATTAACTACTTAATTTAACTAATCAATCAAATAAATAGAGTGTGCAATTGAAAGTTAAAATCTATAGATTTAAGAGACCAACTAGAAAAGTTGTTTACACACACCACTTGGTCCTATAAATATTGCTTAGTTTGTTAAGGTGTAAATCCTATTCTAGACAAATGCACATGTCATGTCAATTAATAATGTGATGAGAAGAGTATCATTCTCATAGGGAGTTGAAATTTCCTAAATTCACTATAGTACTACTTAATGAAATTATTATATTTAACTATCTAGAAGATTCAAAAGAGGTTGTGCAAAGCAAAATACAAAATCTATAATTTCATATGGTAAAGTTACTAATTGTAAAAGCTCTTGACCCTTGATATTTAAAAATGCATACATATATAAGAGTAGTTTATATTCCAATTATTCTTTGAATCAAAGTATATATACTCTTCATCTATTTAAATCTCATTAGAGTATTAGCTAGAATTCGTTCCAACTACAATTTTATTATCTCCTTAAGATCACATAATGCTATCCACCATATGTTTATGTTATGGAAAGATTAAATTTTAAAAACTCTAATTATTCTTCTACTCCTCAGTAAAAGATCTATATCACATAAGGTTTGAAGTTTATGCATGACCTATACATATACTAAATGAAGCATGGAGGAATTAAAAACAACTTTAAATTATATATGAAATTTCAAAACTACTCTATATAATACATGGTTTTTAATTAATCACATTTTTAGAATAATTAGAGTAACCACTCATGGAGATGCAAGTAGAGAAAAAAAAAATTTATTACACTAAACAATAATAATAATAATAATAAAAGTGAGAGTATAATGATATAAATACCTTGGTTTAAATGTATAAAATCCTTTGCATTTCTTAAATCTTTCCACACCAACACAATACCTAAAAAAAGTTACAAATGAGCTATTCATCCACTAGAAGTAGACAATAATGCTCGCTCTCTCTCTCTCTCTCTCTCTCTCTCTCTCTCCCGCTCTCTCTCATACACACACACGCACATCAATCCAAAATGCTAACCTTTACTCTTGAACACAAAGGATATTTTTTTACAGATTTGCAAATAATAAAACTAGTTTTAATTGCTAGCTTGCTGGCTTTATGACGCTTATAGACTGACATGTTGGTTCACCACTTATCAAATCTGTTCATTGATTCAATCATCCCCCACTATTTTGTTGGGCAATTTGGTGTTGTGGTTCTTCCGAGATAGGGCCTTGATGCTTAGCTCTCCAAACTTTTTCCAAGGCCTCTCCATTGTGAAGTTGTAGCACATAAGGATGATATGGCACTATGGCACTTGCTCAATTTTCATGATTTCTAATATTTTTCCTACACAAAAGTATAAGAAATAAAAGTATAATAGCCATAATAAATGAAATTTGAACTTAATAATTGTTCTCTTTTTAAATTGCACGAAACCTTAAGATATTACTTGTCCTCAAGTAATTTATCTTACACTAGCATAAAATATCTTTTGCTTGAATATAAATTTTGGAAAGAAAAAATATTAATAATCTAAGTATTTATAAAGTACATAAGTTGGAAGATTTTTAAATAAAATAATTTATAACACCCATTCCTTCATTTTTATTTAGTATTCATTCTAAATTAAAATCCTAAGAGTGTTGATGAATAAGTTTGCCTAGCTTAGTTAGGTTTACTAAATTTTTGGAATTAATAGAATTACACGTTTAGTTAACCCTTGAAGCTACCTATTAGCTTTCTTTAAGTATTATGGTTCCAATGAATCATTTAAGGTATAGGAGTGGGGAAAAACATTATAGGTACAAATTTTTTGTATTCTTACATTCAGCTTTTCACCTTTTTGTTTTCTTTAATTTGGCAAGTGCATTATAACATTTTTTAATACATATCAATTGCCTCAACATGTGATTTTTAAGCGAAGCTAGACATTAGCAATTATTAATATCTTGAACTTAACAATTTTATTTTATTTTATTTTTACTCTAACCACTTCTCTTTTTTTTTAAATTTACTAAATATAAAAATTTAAATGTACCGTAACCTTGTTTACCTCATTTTTATTTTTGGAAGGCATAAGCTTTAAAGAAATGAAGTACTATAAGGCTTTGGACTCCTAGCTGAGGGTGGATATAGGAAAATTAATAATTTCATCCTCTCTTCTCATCTATTTGGCATCTTAGTCTCTCCAGGTGATAAACGTAATTCTATCCTTGTAATCTGTATAAATCATGCAAAAATCAAGGTACTCATCACTGTTACATTAAAAAATTTGTGGTTTTGAATGCTTATTTTCTTGCAACTAGAGACAAGGGGACCAACTTACCAAAGGTATAAATGAGATCATTTTGGGCTCCTTCACATTCGTTAAGAATTCCTAGGCTATACAAGCATTTATCGAGCAAGTTTACTCCATTAAAAAATCCCTATTGCTCTCTACCTTTCATACATGAATAATCCTTTAAGGATTATCAAACCCCTGACCACAAATAAAGGAATTACCCAGTAAGCTATTATACCGCTCCTTCATAGCAACATAAACTATTCTCTGAGCATCGTTGAAATTTGATGCAGACCTCTTCCTATTGAAAGAAATCTTAGTGGCCATTTTAGTAGGATAGAATAAAGTAATATTTAAAACATAAACGTAAGGAGACAGCTCTATAAAACTCATCAGTTCTACAACTGTAGCGCTACGTTTAAAGTCATCAACTAGACTAAGCAAAAATTCTGTCGAAGACGAGACAGCTCTATAAAACTCCTATGGCAGTCAACATCTCCTCCTATATATGGTTTCAGTCTTTGACCATCAACATTAAAAATAATTGAAGTTTTATGATCCCTAATATCATTAACTCCATAAGAATATATTTTTATAATAGTGAATGGACCTATCCACTTAAATGTAAGCATCCCAAAAAATAAATTTAATCTTGAATTATGCAACAAAACAAGCTATCCAAACTCAAATTCTTTATTACTGAGCTGCTGATCATTCAACTTTATAATTTGCTTTTAATATAACTTAGCAATCTCATAGGAATCATTTCTAAATTAATCAAATTCAATCAATTATATAAGCCTTTTTTGTTTAGCATCCTTGAAGTTGTAATTTAATTCTTTTACTTCTCAGAAAGATTGTTATTCTAACTCTAGAGGCAAATGGCAAGCATTTCTAAAAATAAATTTATAGCAAGACATTCCAAATAGAGATTTGTAAATGGTCCTATAAGCCTATAGTGCATTATCAATTCTTAATGACTAATCTTTCCTATTCATAGTAACAATTTTTTCTAACATTCTCCTAATATCCTAATTATTGATCTCAGCTTGACCACTAAATTGGGAATGATAAGTTGTTACTAAATTGATAAGGATCATCCTAGAAATAAAATTTGGCATCATAAATGAATTTATGCTTTTGGATGGGAGACATGTCAATGGGGATTATACTACTGATAATGAAATTAATAATTTCAACATGCCAAGTCATACTCGAATAATACAATGAAAAAAGTGTTTCATTAGAGAAAAAATCAATAATTTCATTATCATTATTATCAAAATCTTCCACCACTAATCCTGATAGATGAACGACCACCTGATAATAAAAACCTTTCCTATCAAGAATCTATATATTAAACTCTTATAGCAATAAAATGCACAAGATTAATATGGGCTTAACATATTCATTGGTTAATAGGTATTTGATAGCAGGATGATTAGTGAAAATAATTACTATCGGGATGATTAAGTAAGATCTAAATTTGTCAAAAGCAAGGATTATAGCAAGAAAATCATTTTTAATTATTGTATAATTTATTTGGGCATCATTAAAAGCTTGATAAAGTTTCTTATCAAGTTTAGATAGCATAAAGTTTCTTATCAAGCCTTTCCCCTTAAATAACTCTTATGACACAATCACCATCATTACTCATCAATTCAAAATTAAGAGACCATTGTGCAAGAATGTTGATAGGTATATTAACTAGAGACTTTGTAAACCTCCTAAATACAGTTAAGCAATTAGAATCTAAATCAGAAGGTATATCATTTTTTAGACAATGGTATAGCAGTTTGGTAATTTTTTAAAAGAATCAAAATCCAGCATGACCTAAGAAACTCCAAACTCCCTTAACAGAGGTTAGAGGTTCCAAATTCTCAATCACTTGGATCATACCTTATCAACCACCATACCCTTCTTAGAGATTTTGTGTTCAGAGACCATGTTTGCTTTTACCATGAAGAAACAATTCTCCTAGCTAAGCATGGTTGGTTTCCTCACATCATCTTAAAAATAAATCTAAATAACCTAAGTAACTATAAAAATTATTTCAAAGACTAAAAAATCATCCATTAAAATCTCAATGCCCTCCTCTATTAAATTAGAAAATATTGGCATCTTACATCTTTAAAATGTTGTAGGTTCATTATATAGTAAGGATAAGTGAATAAGGTCTTATTCTAATCTTCCTAGGTAATTGGAATCAAATTGTAAAAATATTAGCCATCTAAGAAATAGGGGAAAGTATGTCCAGCTAATCTATCTAACACTGCATCAATTATTAGCAATCAAAAATGATCATTCCTAATGGCATTATTAAGCTTTTGATGATCGATACAGATCTTCCACCTGATCACATTCCTAATAGGAATAAGTTTATTTCTCTCATTTACAAGAATAGTTAATCCTTCTTTCTTCGGGAGAAAGTAAATTATATTAATCCAATCACTATAAAAAATAAGATAAATGATGATCATATCCAACCATTTAAATTTTTTTTTCTTTAATACTTACTTCATGGTTTGATTAAACCTCCTGTGTGGGTTAGATTTAAGATGATAAATTTCTTCTAATATAATTTTAAGCATACAAATGAAAGGAATAATTCCTTTAATGTCAACAATAGACCAGCTAAATGCCCACTTATATGAATTAATGGATTTAACCAACTTACTTTCTTGATCAATTTCTAGAGCAGTAGAGATAACGATAAGTATAGTTGACTCCTCTCCTAAAAAAGCATATTTTAAGTGGGCATGAAGAGCTATCAATTCTAACTTTTGTGCATTAAATACAAATTAGTTCAATGCTTTTCCTAAGGATAATGTATCTTAAACCTTAAAACTCTCTCTATACATCCTAGGGCCTTTAGTGAAACTATGAACAACATATCCCTCCATCTCACATAAATCATCCTTACACAACAACATATCCATAAGATGACAACCTAGCAGTTCCTGCATAATTTCTTAAATGCAAGAGTCATAAGAATCCACTCAACAACTATCCTCTCCCTGATCCGTTGGAAATTTCATTGATTTCAACACATTAAATTTGAATTCCTAATCTTGAACTCTCATGGTTAACCATCTTTTTTTTAACATCAATCAGAGTCCTAAAAGTAGTTAAGAAATGTATAATTAGGATAATCAATTTTTTCTTGTCTTCCTCCACGTCTAAAATAATAAAACCTATAGGGAAAATGATCTTATGCACCTTCACTAAAACATCCTCTCTTACCCAATTAGGATAGGTTAATGAACGATAAGGTTGTTATAGGGTAACCAACGTAGACTAGAATCTTCCTAGGTCTTGACTTTAAAAATATAAATATTATATAAGCACTAAAACCACAAAGTGCTCACTCATAAAACTTATCTCTTATAGCCATAGAGATGGTGAAACTATTGCGATCCTTAAGCTTTTAAGATATTTTCAATTGATGATGGCACTACAGTATTTAGAAAGAGCTATAGTTTCAAAATCTCCTAATTTCCATTTTTTTACTTAAAATCGATTTCATAAATTTTTCATAGTTAGACATTGGTTATGCAATCTATGAGAAAAGGTAGTGGTGGACTCTTAACTACCTTCCTAATTAGTTTTTCTTCTCCTTCGTAAGTTGAGACAACTCCTCAGCATTCACAAGTTCTAATGCGGTTTCCTCAATAATACTTTATGTTGGCTTCTTTTCCTTACTAACCACTACCTCTAGTTCTTTTCCACTCCACAACAGAATAACTGTACATTTTTCTGTACCATTTTTTAATAGATTTACTTTAGTGTTACTAGTAAAGGTTTCTTTAGTCTATTAGTTAAAAATTCAGCTAACTATCCTAAATTATTTTCCATTATTCTAATGGAAATAGCTGACTCTGCAATTGCATAACCATTTGTAAAACTAATTCTTCAAATGAAGGCTTTGTATCCTTAGGTAGATTATTTGAATAAAATTAAGTGGGATAATTAGGCCTTAGGTTTTTAAATTTTTTTAAGAGGGTTTTTTCAATTTCCTACTTTTTTTTGAATAAATACAATTAGCATTAAAGCATAAAAGAAGAAAGGTAAAAAAGACTGTGATAGCTAATCTATCACAATCATTCCTGATCAAGTCAAAAACATTTGATGGAAGTTCTCCAAACAGAAAATTATCCCAATAAAAACCCCCTTTAGAGCATAGTGAGCACAAGTATCTGCCACCTAATTGCTTTCCCTAGAAACAAAATGAAAATTTACATTCTTAAAAACATCAAGAAAAGAAAAATCCAAGCTATGAGCATTATTCCTCTGTTTGTTCTTTACCACTAATTTTTGCAAAAGTTTGACCACATTAATATTATCCCCTTCAATAATAATGCCTTGCTTCTCTATCATTCATTCTTTGATAATTTATTTAAAGTTGAAAACAATAATAAGCTCCAAAAGTGATACATCCCAATGCATTAACTTCCTTCCATACACAAATAAAAATCTGCCTTTATGGTCTCTTAAAACTCATGCTATACTACCTTCATTGGAATGCAACAAAGAAGCATCAACATTCAACTTAATCCAATTCCATAGAGGGCGAAACCAATTTTTGACAGCATTGATTTCCAGTTAGTTTCCCAGTTGTTGCTGGTTGGAAGAACAAATGGATGAACAAAATTAGAGAAAACCTAAACAACAATGGAAACCGAACTAGGACAATAAATTCCATGAGTAAAATAGTTCCTAGCCTTCCAATTCTGGTATGCTGCAGCTAAATATAGTTTAACAGCTTCGAGATTAGTCACTACCATCTCCTCCAATTTATTCAAATAATAGAAAAAATTATTAAACTTAGGCAAGT
The DNA here is from genome assembly GCA_019925795.1 of Dendrobium chrysotoxum. NCBI lineage: Eukaryota > Viridiplantae > Streptophyta > Magnoliopsida > Asparagales > Orchidaceae > Dendrobium > Dendrobium chrysotoxum. The sequence continues at coordinate 60,630,073 of CM034300.1, read as the reverse complement.
AGATACCACAGTTATTCAATGTTTCAAAGTTCTCAATAATCTTTATAATGAATAGCAATATGATTAATGTCTTCGAGTTTTAGACAGCCTCTTAGACGCAAACTAGTGTCTGAAAGTCTTCTATATTGTAACCAAGCTTTAGTTGGAATAAAATTATTAATCAAAAGCCACCAGAATAAAGACTCTTTAGGAGTTATATTTAACTTCCTTATACAGTTTATAGGTTTACGTTCAGAATGCTGATCACAAGAAACCTTAAAAGATAGAGCAGTTATTGAATTCCCTGAGTTGCATTCCAGCAATTCCACCGTATCTATTCCAACATCAGCACAAATTGAAACTTCAAAAATGATGTTAACCAATCCTTCAGAAGATAGGTTCTGTAATAGAACCTTATTCAGTTATCTTCACCATCCAGTAGACAAGAACTTTTTTTTTTCCAGTTCCCTTATATTACACAAAGCTGGCAATTTATTCAAATTTTTATCAAGAATTCAATTATGACTTAAAATATTAATACTAACCCCATTTGAAACTTTCCACATGGTAATTGGCTTTAAGAACCATGCTCCATCCTTAATAATATGCCAAGTTGGACAGGAATTACTTCCACCTTCATTATTCCAGATATTAACTCCATATTTTGCAACCATGATCTTATTAAGGAGGCTGTTCAGATTATTAATGAAGTTCCAAGAAATACAAGATCTTAAAGGCCCTTATCTATTCAAAGCACCTTGAATCCCAAGACCTCCATAGTTAACAGCTAGACACATCAAATCCCATGAAATATAATGCAACCCTCTTCTTCCTTGATCTTTTTGCCACAGAAAATTCCTACAGAACATACCCAACTCATTAAGAATATTTTTTGGAACCAAAGAGTGAGTCATATAAAATGAATGAAATGAAGAATAAACTATTTTAATAAACACATTCTTCCCTGCCAAAGTTAATAATCGAGAACTCCAAGAATTAAGATTGTCCATAGCCTTTTAAGAAAGAAGTTAAAATTAGCAACATTAAGTCTACTAAGTGCCATCTTAACAGAAAGGTAATTGAATTCATCCACAGCTCTATAGCCAAGTATTCTCTTAATTTCCTTCTTCTTCCACGTGATACATCATTTCCATATAGGGCCATAGATTTTTCTTTGTTAATCCTCCGACCAGTCCAATTACAATAGTCTCCAAGAATTCTAAGAATCCTCTTTGCATTATGCCGGTTAGCTTTAGCCGCAACCAATCACATCATCTGCAAATAACATATGAGTAACCTTGGGGTATTTGGTACAATCTTAATACCAATCTTACTGCCTCTTTTACCAAAAACTTTTGAAATTAACTCTGAACAGAGCATGAAAAGACTTGGAGATAACGAGCATCCTTGTCTAAAACCGCATTCAGCATCTATCCATTTACTTCTTTCCCATTAATAAAAATGGAAAATTTTGGATTGCTAACACATTGAATGATAAGAGTTATGAACTTCATTAGGAATTCCAATTCAATAAGAATCTTGTATAATGTTTCCCAACTCATACTATCATATGCTTGCTCCATATCTAATTTGAGCAACTTAAATCCCAGCTTGGCCTTAGAGAATCACATTTTATTAACTAACTCATGAGCCAATAAGCAATGATCTGAAATTATTCTACCTGGAATAAAAGTACCTTGATGATTAGAAATAACTTTAGGTAGGCATATCTTCAATCTATTCAACATCATACCCTCCACCATTTTGTATATAGTTTGACGTAAGCTTATGGGTCAAAACTTATTCACTTCTTCCGCATTAGGAACTTTAGGGATCAAAATCACCATCATTTCCTTCCAAACATTATGCATTTTTCCAGTCAAAAAGAAATTCTGCACCTCATCCCATAATTCTACATTGATAATGTTCCAAAAAAATTAAAGAAATACGAATTGGCACTATCATTTCCTAGAGATTTGTTGTTGTTCATCTTCATAACTATGGAAAAAAACTCTTGCTTCATAAAAACTACATTTATCACATCTTTTTGAACATCATCTAACTTCATTTCAGAACTGAACTCTGGTCCTTAGATTTGCTAACCAGCTCTCAAACTTCATTCCTAACAAATTGATTCAACTCTTCTTACATGGCTAAGATCTAGAATTCATTAGATAAGGCTTGATCTATGTTTGAGGGTTCTAACAATGAGATGAAAGCAGAGTGGCTAACCTCCTTTCCAAGTTAATACCTAGTTCTTGCTCTTATAGCTGGATCTCCTAGGATGACCTCCTTAAGATGAATGGATGAATATCTCTAATCTCTAGTTAATGGTTCCAAAGGCTCTAGTCTATTTTCTAGGTCAATAGATTCTACTCCTTGGGTAATTTCAACCTCTTCATCTTCTTCTAACCTAGGCTCAACATATCTATCAGACTCATCAAATTCTACATGGGTTGTCGCCTCTACCACAAATTTCATCTTATTGAAAAGTTTATAGGCTTTACCTATAGATAAATATACTAGGAAAACTCCTTCAAATTTTGGGTCAAATTTTCTTAATGGAGATCTTCTATTCATTAGAATGAACACCTTGCATCTAAAAACATGAAGGTGAGAGAGATTGGGTGTCCTTTCATGATTAATTCATATGACATCTTATTAAGTTTGGATCTAATATTTACCCTATTGAGAACATAGCAAGCAGTATTCACTGCTTCTACCCAGAAATATTTAAGAAGTGAATAATCAGCTAGCATGGCTATAGCAGCTTCTACAATGGTTCTATTCTTTCTTTCAACAACCCCATTTTGCTAAGGGGTTCTAAGAGTTAAAAAATTATGTTCAATTCCTTACTCCTTACAGTATGATTCAAACTTATTATTTTTAAATTCCCCTCCATGATCACTATGGATAGTTAAAATTTCATAGCCTAACCTTTTTTAATCCATATGGAGATTGCCTAAATTCCTCGAAAGATTTAGTTTTATGTGATAAAAATCTAATCTAAGTAAATCTTAAGTACTCATCAACAATCACATATCCATATAATTTTCCATGTTAGTTAGCAGTGCTAACTAGTCCAAACAGGTCCATATGAAGGATTTCCAAAGGTCTACATGTGGTGATGTCCTTGATTGAGTGAAAGGATGTTTTGATTTGCTTTCCGAGTTGGCAGGCATCATAAAGGTGGTTCTTAAAGAATTCTAGTTTGGGTATGCGTCTAACTAGGTCCTATTGGTTTATTTTTTGAAGAGTTTTCATGATTGCATGGCATACTCTCCTATGCCACAACCGCAATTAATCAGCGATTATTTTCAAACATAAGGAACTAGTGCATTCAATACAATTCAAGCATGTAAATATTATTAATCCTCTTTCATTCTAAAATAATATTTCTATATAAATTGATCACATAACTAGTAGATAAGAATTTAATATGAAAATCTTTGTAACACAATTAACTGATACTAAGCAAGTTATATTTTAGGCCATCTACAAGCAAGACATTTTTATTAATAAAATTCATGGAATTACCATTCATACCTGAACCTGCCACTTTCCTTGTTGAATTATCTCCAAGTGTAACTTTTCCATCTATCTTGGCATAGAGTGTGATGAACTACTTCATGTCTCCAGTCATATGCCTTGAGCATCCACTGTCCAGGTACCACATGCTCTCAATAGACCTTTTATGAGAGCACTCCAACAAAGTTAATCAATGCTTAGATTTGGGAACCCAAGTGAGTTTCAGTTCCACCTTAAGCTTTGATGAATGACTTGCATGTATGATATGCTATGATGTGGGTGCTTTAGGCCTCCACACTAAATATTTCCTACGGTGTATTGTGAAAGTGTGGGCTATGTGAGCTAGCATGCGACAAGAGTAACACCTAACACAAGGGAAAGGATTTACTAATCTATGTGGTGTGTGGTGCCTCTTCCTAGGGGTATTTGATGCATGCAATGAAGAGGGGTTATACCATTTTGTCAATATAGGTGATAGTTTATTTTTTTGGAGTGCATTGAGTTTTACTTTTAAGAAATCATTTGCACTTTCAGAGCTTGCTACTTCCAATTTAAATGCATGCTTGTTATGATCTCATTCACTTGCAAATGCTTCTAATTTTTGTATGAATCTTTTAACTCAAGATGCTTCAATTTCAAGGATTCATGTGCATTAGTTAGTTCAACATGCTTTGCATTTAATGCATCATACTCATCAAGTAAACGCATGTGATCTTTATCTAATACAAAATGTTCTACTCTGAGGCTATCATCCTCTTTTTTGCAAACTTGAGAAATCAGAATTTATACAAACATGCATTTTCTTAATTTTTCTATATACAATGTTAATTTTTTTAGAAACTTCAAATAATTCATCAAATTAAACCTAACATATCTCCTCTTGATCAAAATAAATAAGACTATTATCTAACATAAGGAAAAGATTGGTTACCACCTCTTCCATTTCCAATTATGATGAGTCTGAAGTGGAGTTTACCCCAAATGACTTTTGCATCCTTTACTTCCCCTTTTTAGCTATAATCTTCTTCTCACCCTTCTCCTTGATTGGGTTAGCTTTTAGATAATGGTAATCTATTCTTAAGTGGCCTAGTTTCTTGCATTCAAAGTAAATAGTATCAGATGATGCTTTGAAAATTTTTTTTGGTTTTCCTTTGTTCCAATGCAGATGACTTTTATATTTTTTTAGAATGTTTTTGAATTGATGTGTCATTAGTGCTATGTCATCATCTTCCTCAACTGTAGTACTATTACTTTTTGATTCATTTACTTTCAGTGCCACAACTTTGTCCTTTCTCTTATCTCATGTATCCTATAATCTCTGACTTACAACTTGCTCATAGGCAATAAGTAAGCTTAGCAAGTTATCTATATAATAAACATTAAGATCTATTGATTCACAAAAGGCAGTAACCTTAGCATCATTATTTTTAGGTAGAAATCAAAGAATATTCTATCACTTTTTCGAAATTTGAAAACTCTCTACGTAAAGCATGCAAGGATGTTACAATTTGAGTAAACTAGTGTAGATTCTTTCATTAGATTTTAAGCAAAAAAGTTCGTAATCATGTAATAAGATGTTCAACCTTGATTGTTTGACCTAACAAGTCCCTTCGTATATAACACATAGTTTATCTGAAATGTCTTTGCCAATGGTACAGGTAGAAACTCTCATATAATCTTTAGACTTAAGAGCACAGAAAAAATAGCTTAACCATTTTGCATTTAGTTGAGCTAAGTCCCTATCCTCATTGCTCCATTAATTAAACAATACTTTAATTTTTATGACATTAACAAAATTAGAGGGTGTAGAATAACCTTCTTGTTCCAAAAATCACATGTAAAAATCAATAGATTCTAAGAAACTATACATGCGGATTTTCTAAAAATCAAACGATATGTTATCAAATAAAGGTCGACATGTTTTAGAATAACCCTCCACTGTGTTTCTATTATCAAAATTTGTCATGGTTAGTTTTTCTTAAGGCTTGCAAAAATTATACTTGTGAGAACTTCTCTGATACCAATTGAAAGTTCGATGCAGAATTCTAAACCGTGGTGAACTATCCCTAGGCACACCAAGAGGGTGTGGGGGGGGGGGGGGGTGAATTGGTTGTTTAAAAAAAACCTTACTTTAAACACAAAACTATATTTTAGGATTTTTAATAACATAAAAATAAATAATATCTTGACTCTATGCAAAAGTGAAATTATGAAACAAAATTTTTTAATCATGGTGATAATAAATAACTCAAATCAGTATATCATATGACATATAATTTTCTTCCATATAATTTCCAGAAAATCAAAGTACAGATAAGTAAATCGTAAAAAAAAATCACAAAGAACACATAAGAATTTTAAAGTGGTTTGGTCAAATAATGGCGTACGTCAACTCCCTGAGGGCCTCTTCTCTGAGTATTGCACTAAAGGTTTAGTGTCTCTCATTTAGCCCCCACAACAAGGTGGAGAAGCCCTTATATTATTTTTATAAACCTAGTGTGGCAAAGAACCTTGACCTCTATTTCACCCTCCTGGTGAAGGAAGAGAACTTAACACTCCTGTTTCACCCTCCTAGTTAAGGCAGATAATCTCGCACTCCTTTTCACCTTCATGGTGAAGGCAGTGAACCTTAACATACTTTGGGCTAACCATCTTCTTCCCAGAGCCACCTAAGAAAACATGCAAGACACTCGAAGAAAATAAGGCAGAATCTTTATCAGAGTAATCATGTGAAAACCCCTCACACTCCTTCTTCCTCACACACAAACTCTATTTTCTCCTTCCCAAAGCTCTCAAAGATCTCTTCTTAATCCTCTTTCTCCAGAAAACCCAACAACAAAAGAGTTGAAACAAGCCTATTGAGAGAGTTTAAATATAATGGCTCATAAAAAGTCCTAATAATTCAATTCTGTCAACACATATCATATAGTACAATCCTATATCATATAATATAATTAGTTCAAATAGCCCTGTTAGTATTGTATGAAGAATAAGGCATTATAAGATTAGTTCAAGTTTTTAAGTTGATCGCCTAGTATGATATCAAGCATCATCTAGTAAGATTAGTTCAATTGACTTGGATTATCATCATGTATGATTGGTGGCGAATAAATATCATCATGTGCAAAGATCAGGTCATATGATATGATTGGTCTAATTGCCTAGTATGATCTGAATGTAATAATTTATCTAAATTCAATCTCTAATTACATGATTAATTTTGGAAAGATTTTATTATATCATGCATTACGATGCCTATAGTATTGTACGAATAATATAAATTTTGAATTTCAAAATATTGCCTAAATTATGAATGGTGACTGAGATCTTGATTTTTATTAATCATCCGGTACAATCTTGATCGTATATTATGATGAGTTCAAGTAGCTTTAATTATGCTGATTAGCTGTTATAATGATTTTTTAAACAACTGATCATACAGTACTGTAATTATCATACGATATGATTAGTTCAAAAAAACTGCACTTCTAATGTTCTCACTATATCACTATGTGTGTATGTGCAGGGTCACCAAGTTTAGCATCCACCAAATACATAAATTTGAATCAAGAAATATAGAAATAAATAAAAGTAGAAGTTCAGACTCATAAAGACAATTAACCCTATTCTACCTAGTCTTGATTTGATCACTTTGCATGGTGTATGGTGGAACTAAAATGTTAGTGCACAAGAATAAACATGGAATAATAACAATACCAAGAGATAAGATATTAGAGAATCTAATAATATTTGTTATTATCAAAATCATAAGACCTGGGTCCAGATTTGCAATTGTGAGCCCTCTACATCCTTGTCATTATTAAAGCTGGATAATTGTTGGCATATTATCTTATCTTAGTCCTTTAAAAGAATTCTAAATAAAATATATCATTCATCTACTCAGGTATCCTAAGGAGCACGAAATCCCATCCAAGTTGATTATTTTGGTCCTTAAGAAATAATTCTAAAAATAAATCTTACAAAAGATCCTAATTAGATTCAAGATCATCAATCTTCCATAGTTTAGGAGGAAAGTAAAGTAAAAGTAAAGATGTAGAGAATAAAGTTGTAATGTTTATGGATGGTGGACTTAAATCCATCATGCATCTCACTTTCTCCAACATCCATTTTTTCCTACATGGGACTAAAAGATAATGGAAAGATTATATATATATATTTATCTATATTTGATGATCAAGCTACTAATAATTTAAGTAGTTCAATAGAAATAATTCCTAGAAAACAAAAATAAATATATATGAACATAAAGAATCTCTCCAATATTTCTCTAGTGACGGTTCCTCTAATCTGGACATTCAGGGTGATCTTTTTAGTATAGAAGTTGAGATGTTTGATTCTGATGGTTTACTAGATGAAACCATAAAGATAACCAGCGTTCGTGAAAAAGATAATTCTATGAAATCTTCCCTTGGGGAGGTAGTCCAAGTAAATCTCCATTGGGTAAAGTTTTGCCATTACGAGCATCTATAGCGAACAAGGGAAAGTACATTATGAATGATCTTGAAACTTTAAATAAACCTCAAGTAGTACTCAATCAAGAAGTAGCTAAATAAAAATTTTCTAAAGTATACCATAATATCTTAGCTCATTTCGAAAAATATCCTAAAAAATAGAGTATATATGATGCTTTTGTCTTGTCTAATGAAATGAGAGAGGCTTTAATCAAAGCTTTACTTGACCCAAACATTTGTATGGGTTAGCTAGAATTAATGAAATTAGAATATTCGTATACTTCAAAGAGGCTATAGGAGTAACATTCTTAGATGAAGACTTCTATTGGGAACCGCTGATCATAATCTCCTACTTTATATTTTTATAAAATGGAAAACTTCAAGTTATCTAAGCTCCTTGTTGTCTGGTGCATCGATCAACATAATAACTCTTAGAACTCTTATCTTCCAAAAGGTGGATACTCACAAACTTAGCTTTTATAAAGGAATGTTGTAAGAATTCAGTAAAAAAGACGAGAGGGCTTTGGGTTTGATAACCTTACTGTCAGAAATAGGTGACCTTAGAACCAAAGACAAATTCAATATTGTAGATTTGAAGGGTTATTTAAAGCTCAACTAGGTAGACACTGACTTCATGAATATAGAATGGTGCCTTCCTCCCAACATTAATGTATTAAATACTCTCATGGGGTGTAAAACACTATGTTAAGCGAGATTTGCTACAATTCTTAATTCATAAAGTATGTATATATAAAGATGCTATATATTATTTGCTAAAAAAGTAGTCAGTCTTCTCTAAAAACTTTAGACTAGCTAATGAAAATGAAAAAGAAATGAAATAAAAATTTTAAAGTTAAAAAAGAAAAAGAAAAAGAAAAGCATTACGTTGTTAAAAATTATGTTCATTGGTTTTTTACCCCTTCCATATAAAGAGGTTGTAAAATTTGTAAATAGGCTAGAGGTAAAGGTTAAGGATGGAGAATTGAGAAAACTCAAAATAAAGTAAATAAAATATGTAAATAAAGATGTCTATTTTACATATTGATTTAGAATCCAGTTTGGACGATGAATTATATGTATTCGAGAAAATAAACACATTGTGTAATATATAAATATTATTGAACAACTAAATTTTAAAATTCTTTTATAAGATAGCGATGAGGATAGGGTCCAAATCACTAAAGAACATAAACTAAAAAGGTTTGCCTTTAAAGGATAAAAGAAGTACGTAGAGAATGTGATTCTAACCCAATATATTAAAATGATCTAGATGGGTTGGCAATTAAAGTCTCTCCTACTCTAAATCCTGATTGTAAAATTAATACCTTTATAACTTCCACAAGTAAAATGTAAATACCAATATAATTCTTGATGACTCATTCATGGATGAGATAATTAATCATCCATTTGATTCGTATTCCAATTTTGTAAATCCTTTGCTAAGTAAGGTTTAACACTATCAACATAGACTCGAGGTGAAGCTCAAAAGTTTGAAAACCTTTAGAGTACAAAATATCATAAATATAAATTAAAAGTAGGTGTTGGCTTCAATACTCTCTGTTTATTTCAAGATGATGACTATTACTAAGTTATATAAAATAATCTGGAGTCTGATTATCTCTTTAAAATGGATGTTAAATCATTTAATATACTTTGTTTAGAAACTTCAAATGATCTAGATGACTTTCAAGTTAGAGATGCACCCCTCAAACTTAAAGTGGAGATTAAATTTATAATAATTGAATTAAAATAAATAAATATGGGAAACAAAGAAAACCCTTACTCGATCTTCACAAGTTCCTTATTGAATAAGGATGAGACAAGTAAAATGTTTGAGTTGCTCTCAGAGTTTAAAATCTATTTTTTCTAGAATTATGAAAAAATACCCAATTATCTCCAGATGTTGTAGTTCATAAACTAGAGATCCAACCTAATATGGTTCCTATAAAAAAAGCACCTTGGCACATGCCACTTAAAATCGAACAACAAGTAGTATCTGAAGTGAAGGGATTAGTCAAAGTGAGTTTCATCAGGGAAAAGAGAAATATCCAACTTCGTTATCCAGTATTATTCAGGTGAAGAAGAGGTGCGATCAAATCCATGTCTGCATCGACTTCAAAGACTTAAATAAAGCCTATTCTAAAGATAGGTTTCTGCTTCCTATACATGAACTCATGGAAGAAATTGCCTCCATGCAAGCAATATCCTCCTTTATGGGCAACTCATCCAAATGCAACAAAACTAAATTGTCTCTTAAAGATGTAAAGTATACAAGATTCAAAATACTGATAGGAGTAGACTACTTTATGGTTTTTCCCTTCAAATAAATGAATGCTAGAGCAACATACAAATGGGAAATGAAGTGGATGTTCGATGAATATATCCATAAATAGGTGGAGTGTTATGTCATTGATATAATCATTAAATATCATAAAATAGAATACTATTATATGACCTTAGAATTATTCTTGAATAATATAGATAGTATAATTTAAAAATGAACCCATCGAAGTGTGCATTTGACACTACTTCAAATGAATTTCTAGGTTTTGTAGTGCGACACCATAAAACAAAGATAGATCTAAGTAGAACTAAATAATTCTAGAAATAGCACCACCTAGAAATCGCACACAATCGAGATCCTTCCAATTTCTATTAGCATATTTGAGAAGATCTATATCCAACATATCTGGAAGATGTTAGCCTTTTTAAGCTTTATGTAAAAAAGTTGTTTGTTTGGAGTTGGCTCATAAATGGTAGAAGGCTTTTGATAACATTAAATTGTACCTCATGAATCCTCTAGTTTTGGTTGCTCCTATACTAGGGAAGCCCTTAATTTTATATATAGTAGCTTTAAGTGAATCTCTTGGTGCTTTGTTAGCTCAAGTTAATGGGGAAGGGAAAGGTAACATGCTTTATTACATGAGTAGATGGTTGCTTCCACCTAAAATAAATTACACTTGAAATAAGAAATATTATTTGTCCTTGATCTTCACTACTCAAAAGCTAAGGCACTATATATTATCTAATAAAGTAAACCGTATATCCATAATAAATCTATTATAGTACCTAAAACATTATCTGACATTACCAGAATTAGCTTAGTGGTCAATGATTCTGCTTCAATATGATGTTACATTCAATTCCCAATGTAATACATAGGGATGAGCTGTCACAACCCAACTCGACTAGGACATGTTCTACATTATTGAGTTGTGATAGGCTAATCCAAAGATCTTGTTTTAGAATGTACAGATTCTCTTCCAATGTTCTTTTTAAATAAATACAGACTATAGAGCTAGTAAAACATCCAAATAATAAAAATAAACTCATCAACAAAACTTTCTTCATTTCATCAAAATATATATCTACACTATAGAACATGGCTACATACAGAAACTACCGAACTGAATAATAAGCATGCCATGACTATACAAAATCAAAAGAGAATTACCATTCAACTCAGATATGATCATAATTTGCTAATCTACAATCTCCTTCCCTTTCCCCGATCATGAAAACTAGAAGCAAAATCATAGTGAGTTAAAATAACTCAGTAGGCCACACAAACTAATATAAATTTCAAAATTCTTTTACTAAATTTTGCTAAAAATTTAAAAGTAGTTAAATGTAGTATAATAAATCACTATACTGAGAAATATAATAGGCGCATAGCAGTTATCTAATTATTTAAATAATAATACTGAGCAGATAAATTAATTATAATGCATAACCTTGAGTAGTTTATATCACATTTTCTAGACCCAAATAGAATCTCAAAGGATTTGGGACCATTATAACTCCATTTTGGTGCTTATAGCTCCAGAATATATTACATATCCCTATCTCAGGTAGATTCTCAAAGGATTCTAGATCCCCTTAAAGATCCCAATAATTCCCTAACATAAATAGAATCTCAGAGGATTTTAGCCCCCTATAACTCTTAATAGATATAATTTAATAACATATATACAAATACCATCACATTATAACAATTAAAGAGTAATTGTGTATGTGTCAGAATTCTATAGTATGGTACAATGATAAACCATATAAAATCTTACAGGGCAAAAATGCACATTTTTAGAAAATTACCAAATTACTCGGATTCTGTGAAATAATATTTTAAGACTTTCATCATACTACAGCACTATTTTTTAGAGTCCAAATAATTTTCTGCTCAATGAAAATTCCATAAATTTAAAAACCCCTATTATAAAATTTTTAGAACATATTCAAAATGTGCATAATTGTAATCTTTATAATATATAAAAGGATATGTGGGGAAAGCTTTATTTGTTCAAAGTTATTTGTGTTTTCAGCTAACCAAAATACATATAAACAAATTTGATAAAAATTGCATATTTTTTAAAATTAAGATAAGCATAATGTGACTTACCTAAAGACGAACAAGTTTCCAAACTAGGCTGATGGCATAAATAACTCAAAGTAGCCCAAGATTGGACATTCCCCCTTCTCTATCCCCTCTTTTTCCCTATTTCCATTTTCCACTTTTCTGTTAGTAGAAATTAGATTAGGGAAAATGAGAATGACATTTAAAAAAAAATCCATTATGCTTTAAGATATTTGTTTTTATAATAAAATATTATTATTCTAATTATTAATAATATTAGAATAATAATAGGTTAAGGCAACCTTAGCCCATGGTTTGACCTAGTTGACCAAGTCAACCTATATTGACCAATGCTTCCTTAAGAGGTTTAGCATACATCTTAGAAATATAAGCATTCCCAATTCTTGAAATCGCTTCCAAAGTGTTCAATACATCATTTAGAATGTAATTAACTAAACCCCAACCTATGAGTTAACTTGGTTGACCAAGTCAACCAAGGTTGACCAAGCTTACATACATTGAAGCTCTTTTACATTCCTTTGACTAAAGCCTAATTAAACAAATATAAACCTAAAAGGACATCCATAGAATCCCTAGGGATCAACCCTAGGTGACCCATGCATTGAGGCCACTTGGGTTAGCCACTTGGCTTGATCCAAGTGGTCAAAATTACAATACATTGGATCCAATCTAAACCTAGACTCAATTGACCCAAGTAGGCATATCCATTACATTCCCTATAGCTCATTACGTCTGCCCTAGTCAGCCCAGCTATTGGGCTTACCTGAGTCCACTCATTGAGCTAACCTAAATGCCACCCAAAGTTCCCAAACTAAACAAGCTTGCCATCAGCATTCTAGAAAACTACCAGCATGTGACTCCTGGGTTAAGCCCATTCTTATAAGGTAGGTAAACCCAAGCTCTCAAGTCATTAGGACTCGATCACTAAACCCTTGGAGTTTCCTTGAAATGATCTAGTGGCCTAAGAGGGCATGAATAGTGCAAGAATCTACTTTAAGTGCATTTTAGCTACATTTAAATACCCCTCAATTTCTTTAAAGAAGTGTTGGATTTTTATTTTCATTTACCATCCAGAGAGTCAGAGCACCCTTTCCTTCATTTCCTAGACATCTATGTGAGGGTTTTCAAGGACTTTGAGCAAACTTCAATGACATTTCCACCATGAAAGTTCGACTTCCCATCCATTCATCCTCAGGTCATGACTTCTTGAGAAGAAATATTCTAAAGGTTTAATCGATTGTTCCTAAAGAAATGCCTAGAAAATTAGAGCTTATATAAGGTAATCCTCCATTCTTGAACTTTGTATTAGCTAGGCTAGGGAAATTCTGTAACAAACATTCAATCCACATGGATAAGACTATTGAATTGAATGCTCTTATTCTACTAATATTCTGTGCTAAGTTTTTTCAAAATTTGTTCAGCCGATCTTCAGGATCTTATTAAAATTTACCTATGATCAGTAAAATGAATGACAGGTTGAAGATGAAATCTAGATTGTTCATTTCAAACAATGGTCCTGATCCTGTCATTTTTTATTTTGTTCGATTGTCCCACAATTTTGAACCTTTGAATAAGGAACATCAGATCTTGATCTGATGGCTCTTACTGAAACGCATGGAAACCATTAGTGCTATAATGATTATTTGACTAACCAAAGTGCACTATGTGGAAAAGAAAGTTGACAAGGTAAATATGATTCAAAATAATACATAAAAAATTAATAGAACTTTGAAAATTCATATATCTTCTTCTACTTGTCCAAATTGTATGTTTTTATGCTATATGGATTTAGCTTGAGGAGTATTATCCAACTCCTTAATCTCGAGTCATGGAATATAACACATGAATAATAATTTTAGGAAAACCATTTAGAGTATTTCTTGGATTATTCATAAAATATAAATCACCATGAGATTAAATTGAAGGGAATGATTCTTGAGAGTGTTTAAAACATTGCCAAAAACTTTCTATTGCAACTTGAGCTCACAAGTTTATGTTTTTGATGATATCAAACATTGTTGCTCACATCATTATGTCTCCTAATATTTGCAATGTATATTGGTTTGTGTGTATACTAACATTTTAGGAACACTATGCACCATCCAACAAAGATTCAAGGCTAAAGTTTGGGTAGAATAGGTTATGCTATAAAGAATTTTATAATATTCATTGATATATTTTTTATTTCATAAGTCAAGTCCTATAAGGTTGTATGCTAGCTTGGTGACCATGCACACACACTCTCAGGGGGAGTGAGATTGTGTCAAAACCAGAAGTTCAAATTCTAAACTAATCATACTGTATGATCAGCTCATTGAACTAATCATAATGGATGATTTAGATTGTCCAGAATGATCATTTATGATCATAAAAATTATCGCTAATCATAATTTAGGAAAGATTTTAAAATTCAAATTTTGTTCTAATTGTCCAAGATGATACACATCGTGCTGGATGATCTACAAAAATCATGCCTAAATAATCCTTTGATTAGTCAATCAAATCTGTTTGATTTTGATATTTTGATCATACTATATGAATTGGATCATACAATATGATCCATAGAGATGATATTTGGTCATCTTAGGATTCATCCTGGATGGACTACAAGTTGATTGAACTAATCATACTAGACGTCCTGCGATTGTACAATATGATCTTTGATAATTGAATTGAATATTTATGGTTTTTTAATGCCCTATATTTAATCTTTCTCAAAAGACTTTGTATGTGTCTTTGCAATGCATTGAGTCATTTTTCTTATGGAGAAAACTTGGAGAGAGAGCCTTGAAAGGGAGAGAGGAAAGGGTGGAGTTGATAGGGAGAAGATCCTTAGAGGGGGTTTCAAGGGAGTGTGGAGGGGATTTTACATGGTTACTTCAGAAAGCTTGCACCTTAGTACCATCATTGTCAAGGTTTATCTTGAGGGAAGTTTTGGGAAGAAGAAGATCTCTTTGGTGTCAAAGGACCCGGCTACTCTACTGCATCGGGGAATGTAAAATGGATTTGAGTTTCTCTGCCTATGAAAGGATTATGGTCCCCTATCGCACCAGGTTGGTGAAAGAGATTTGGTAAGGGCTTCTCCTCCTAGTTATGGGGGCTAAAGGAGAGTCACTAAAGGTTTAGTGCAATATCGGGAACGAAGGGTTCTGGAGAGTGCACGTAGGTCAGGTTTTTCTTTTATTATTTCTGCATTTTAATTTCTACACTTTTATTTTTTTGTAATTAATTATGGTTTAAATCTCTAATTTTTCATTATTATGAAACTAATCTGCTTCCGTGTCCGGTGATTAAATTATTTATTTTCAGATATTTGGAAAAAATCTTTAAGAAGAGGTTTTTCTCTTTTTGGTTTAAAAAAGTTTTTAAAATAGCCAATTCACCCCTCCCCCCCCCCCCCCCCCCCTCCCAACCTTTTTGTTAGCCTCAAGCTTGTTCTTTAGGGTTTCACAACCCTCATGAACTTTCACTTTCAATTTATTTTGTATAGTTTAAGGAGTCCAAAAAAATGTTTTAAACTCAAAGATCATTATTTAACAAATGGATTTGGAAATTCATAAATAAGAATCCATAGTGAACTAATGTTTGACTTTTGAAGTGGTTGTAATGCTCTATATAAGGGTTAGTTAGCCATAAATTTTATCGAAATCCCTTGAGTCTAGATCCTAAAATAAATCACCAAACTTGTAAATGCATTTAGGCTTGGTAATTCATAACCCAACCTAGCGAGACTTTAATGAACCCAAATTCAATAGGTTTGAATCACATGTATGCAAGTACCTATGTTTCAAATTTCACTATATTTGGACGTCATTTGGCCTGTCATCTAGTGAACCTACGATTAGGTAATTGGCCTGTCATCTAGTGGACGTCATTTGGCCTGTCATCTATTTTGTATTAAATGTATTAGGTTCTTATATAATTGCTTTGCACTTTATATATTTTAATATGCTTTTATATTACTTTAAATTCATATAAGAGCAAAATTATAATGTACCTAGGAATGTTGTACACATGTATGAGTGATTATAAAAGTAAAATGTATATAGATTGTGTTATACAATGTCTTGTGTTATAAAATATTTAAGTATACTTGCTTATACATTTATAAATGGGGCTCCAAAAGATGATATGCTTTCCTTTGGAGGATACTCTATTTTAGAATTTCATGGAAGACTTGAAGATTCAGGATTATATATATATATATATATCCACTCTTTTTAGGGTTGATTATGTCCACCTTTCTATTCTATAGAGTCTTGGTCTATTGTAAATTATAAATAAATAAAAAAATAAATAAATAACTCTTTATATTTAATTATTTTCATTTCTTATATTACATTATTCATTGCGTCATATGGTGGTAGTTGACATTAGTGGGTAGAATTTTCCTAGGTTACTTTTGGTGTATATATTTTGGATTTTGTAGGAACATGTATACTAGTTCTAGGATGATATAGTACTAGGTACAATATACATAACTGCTTTACCCAATCATATACATGCATGCATTTTAATTTTTTTTAATCATATGTTAGAGACAAGTACTTTTATGCCCACCATGTGTAAGGTAGTGGGATCCACATTGTGCTAAAGGGATGCCACATTTTACCTTTGGATAGGGTCGTTATGTTGCAAAAATTTCTAAGAATTTTGGAGTTAGATAATTTAGTTGGGTAAATTAAATAAGATAAAATTTAGAGTTCTTAGTGATTCTTCTCGCAAGTGTCATTAAACTTAAAGTCAAAATCACTCATCTTAAATCATAAATTTGAGAGTCTGATTCATCCGTTAAGAATTAATCGATAGCAGCTACAAGGTTGAGATTTATCTCCTTATCTTGATAGAAGGAGATTGAAATTAACAAGATGACTAGTGCTATTAACTAATGGTGACAAAGTTTTGCATCCAAAAATGGTCACCCCATTAACTGCACTTGTGGCTTACAAGTAACATATAATAGAAGAAAAAGCGAAGAAGGGAAAATTTGTCGAAGATGTATCAGCGGTCAGAGAATACACTCCTATGGATCCTCAAAATATGGCTTTGAAATCGATTCAAGAAATGATAGATTACCTAAAGGAAAGTATTCAATAAATAAATGAGAAAGAAGCTACAATATGCAAAAATAAATTCACATGATGAAGAAATGGTTGAGAGTGTATTTATGGTAGATACTTGATCATCCATACAGAAGGATAAGAGAAAGATAAAAGTAAATCCACTAGAGGTTGGGAATGAATAAGAAGAGGAAATTGAAGACTATGTTCCTATTCTGACTAGCAGTCTTTTAGATCAGTTGAGTAAAAAAGATGAATTTATAGTATGGATGGAGATAAAAATGAAAGATCTCATGACTACTATAGCATCCCTCCAATGCAAAGAGATTCCTTCAATGAAGGCTCAAATAGACTCTATTATAGTTGAATTTGTTTAAAATTGTAATAAATATAATGTTTCAATAAAATAAAATAAAATTAAAGTTTTAGATTAAAAAAAGGAAATTATACAAGTAATAAATATCAAACAGATGGTATAGTAACAAGTCAAGGAATACAATCCTGTGAATACTCGCTTTGTTGAAGCAGCTGATGAAGAGGCTTACAATCATTACAAGGCTGCCGAAACCACACCCTCAAAAATCACAAATTAGGATGTTCTAAACTTCCAAGTACTCACACTCTTTACTCGCACCACCTTTCAATTAATTCTCACTCATGCCTACCCTTTCACACTCTTCGCTCGCACCGACTTTAAATTCTTTTACTTAAGGGGTTTCACATCTTACACCCAAGCGCCCTCACACCACATAACCTAAAGAAATAAACTCATAGACTGAGAAGAATGATCTTGATTCACCACTATCTCACATTGATCTATAGGATACTCTTCCAAGAGATCCACCTGATCTCTCCAAACTTTCTCAGCTCCTCTCTCATATTTTAGAATGAGAGTCACAAAACATTCTTTCTCAACAGCTCAGATCTGCCAAACTTGTTCAACCTTTGATTAAAGAAAACTCTAAAAAGCTAGAGACCAATTATTCATCTTTAAGATGAGTATTTATAATAAGCATGTAAGCAAATCTTAATAATCCTTATTTGGTTAATTTCATGGGCATATTGACTGACTGATCTAAGGATTGTATAGTATGATCTATTCAATCATCCTAACTAAGGAAACTATATCATTCAGTTTGAAAGAGGAGTTTCTAAACAAACTCTCTATTTTTTCAAACACTATGATTATGATCACACAGTATGAACAACATAAGGTTGGCGACTCAGAGCATTAGAACATTCTATCCAAATGAAGTTCATCAAGACAAACTCTATATTTATTCATATTAATGAAAGGTATTATATAGAATGATTTCTATTATGATTTGACCAATTTATTTAAGGTTCCAAAATAGGTAAATAATAATGCAATGAATTATATTTTGTATTGTTCGAATAGGTTTGTCAAGAATAAAAACTTCAATTTTTAATTTACCTTTTTTAGATGTATTAGAACTTTAAAGGTTTAAATTTTAAATAGTTGATCATCTAGTAAAATACATATTATATTGTATAATTAGTTATTCAAATTTTAAATTTTAAAATTTTCTTAATTAATGCACTTGATTTATGGAAAATTATTAAAATACCATTCATATCACACAGTACGAAGTTAATTATATAATATAAATAAACCAAAGACTCAAATGTTTTAATCAACTCTATATTAATTTTATTAGCCCTCATGTGTGTGGGCTTGATCATTCACCCACGTAATTAATCAACGTAATTAGTCACAGTATGAATAAAGTGCAGAAAATAACTAGAACAAGCACACTAGAATTTATAGTGGTTCAGTCCAACTAGACCTACGTCCACTACCTAGAACTCTTTGTTTGAGGTACTACACTAAATCATTAGTGACTCTCCTTTAACCCCCACAAATAAGTGGAGAAGCCTTTACAAAATCTCTTCCACCAACCTACTGCAGCAGAAGACCATAATCCTTCACAAACAGAGAACATCGAATCCATTTCACCTTCCCCAGTGCAGCAGAGTTGTCGTATCCTTTAACACCAAAGAGATCTTCTTCTTCCCAAAACATCCCTCAAGAAAAACCTTGACAATGATGGTACTAAGGTGCAATCTTGCTAGAGAAACCATGTGAAACCCCCTCCACACCCCCTTGAAACCCCCTCTAAGGATCTTCTCCCTCTAAAAATCCACCATTTCCTCTCTCCTTTTTAAGGCTCTCTCTCTTCAAGTTTTCTCCAGAAGAAAAATGACTCAATACATGCCAAAGAATCATATAAAGTCTTTTGAGAAAGCTTAAATAGAGGGCTTCCAAAACCTCTAAAAATTCAAACCGTCGAAGATCATACAATACGATCTCAGGATTTTACAGTATGATTAGTTCAATCAACCTGCAGTTCATCCAGGATGAATCCTTAGATGACCAAATGTCATCTATTTTGATCACACAGTATGATTCTGTTTGTATAGTAAGATCATAATATCAAATTGAAGTAAATTTGATTGACTAATCACATGATTAATTAAGGAAGGATTTTACACATCGTACAGTATGATCCAGATTATATGGTATGAATAGAGAAATATTTCCAATTCAATTTTTGCCAAAATTAATGAACAGTAGAAATTTTAATTATAACGAATCATCTAGTATGATGTGGTGTTTGTACTATCCCCATTTTTGATGATGGCAAACACTACTGGTTGAATTTGCAAACTTAGAAAAATGTTTTCTCGTAAACTCCCCCTTACAAAGGAATTATATTAAAATAATATGGGATACTATATATATATATATATATATATATATATATATATATATATATATATATATATATATATATTATTTAAGATAAATGAAATTAAGAAACTAAGCAACATATAAACAAACTGAATTAATAGAATGTGAATACAAAATTAACAAATGTAACCAGAAAAATACATTCTCCCCCTTTGACATTATCAAAAAGAAGAGAAGCATAGAAAAAGAAACGAACATAAAAAAAAAACCTAACACAAAAGATCAAACCGATCCGGATCAGGTGGTGGTGATGTTTAACAAGAATCAATTAGTTTCAATAAATTTTCTTGGAATGACAAAGTAACCTCCAGATTTTATTCAAAAGCTTAATAAGAAATGCATTGACAATGCTTAAAACAACAAAGGTTAGAGATTTGAGTTCTATTCACCCTAACCCAAGCTCCTTATAGGTTAAAATCTTTTAAACAAAAATCTAATTCAAAAAATAAATTAGAGAAGGAATTTTAATCTTCTTAATCTTCTTACATAAAATATATCTAATAGAATATTAAAGTAAAAATGAAGAATCAGGAATCATGATTTTCAAACTCAAGTGTTGAAGATATCAGTTGGCATATGGACTTTTCTAAGATTTAAAGATTTGAAAGAAAGGAGAGCTAACTCATTGTTGGCTCATTTTGTGCCTCTTTATCAATTTTTGGTGCACTTTGCGCACATTTTTATTTTTTATACACTTTGTGCATCTTGCAATTATTTGGCAGACATTGCACGTCTTTTCATTTTTGGCTCATTTTATGCTTCTTTTCATATTTTGCCAACTTGCTTCCTTTCTAAATCTTTAAAGAAGGAGTTCTCTCAGTTGTGAGATTATCTTCCAAATATAAGATAAGAAGAACTCACTCTCTTATATAAAGAAGAGTAAACCACAATGCAAAAACTAATCCATATGATAGAAACAAATAACTTGATTAAGAAAATATGAAGTGGATTCATTGACTTGCAAAAATATTCATACGAGATAAAGAAATGTAGGAAGATAAAGCAGATCTTTATTTCTAGGTCCAATTTTTAATTTGAAATAGATTTTGATTCAAAAAGAAGTTTCACCACTAAAGGAGTTAGAGGATGAGGGATAGTCATCAATTTCTCTTCCTTTAACTATTTAGAGAAGTCAATCATCACTTACCAAAAATTATAAGTAAAAAGGAGGTAAATTTTTCATTTTAAGAAAAAATGTGATTAGAGAGAAGTGATTGATTCTCTTATGCAAATACGATGTGAGATGTGATTTGTGTGTGATGATCAGAGAGTGTTCATAGAAAAAAATATACATGGAAAATAGAATAAATGATTACAAACATAAATATCTTTATATACAACAAAATACTAAAACAACTTAGAAAATAAAAATATTCACGGCGAGCAAAAACAAAATAAAGAACATACACGCATGCATTAACTATAACACAGATAAACAAATAAACAAAACTTTATACCTCATCATCTTGCTCTTGGTCTAATGATTCAGAAGTTAGGTCTGCCCACGAGATCTTTTACTTTTTATCATTTGCCCTTGTTACAATTGGCTTATTTTTATCCTTTTCCTTTGCATGATGAGTTTTTATATTAGGGCATTAATTTTCCTATGTCCAGGTTTCCTCACCTAAAATAAATAACATCAGAGAAAATCTTAACATTCTTACCATTCTTATCATTATTTCACTTTTGTTGATGTTGATGCTTGCGCTTCAGTAGATTTTTAAATTTGAATGTTATTGATGATATTTCCTTATTCTCATCATCTACTAAGCCACTTTCATCCATGTCTTCAACATTTAGCACTATATTTTCATCCGCATCCAAAAGCTTTTGACCCAAATTTTGCTCTTTGGCAATGAGTGAGCCAATCAAATTATCAATAGAATATTCATTCAAATTTATTTGAGTCATAAATAGCAACGACTTTGGCATCAAACTTATCAAGTAGACAACATAGAATTTTGTTAACCTTTCAAAGTTTGAAGTTTCTATACCTAAGGCATGCAAAGATGTTATTATCTGAGTAAATCTACCATACATGTCTGAGATAGTCTCATAAGATTTCATGTTAAAAAGTTTAAAGTCATGCAGTAAAACATTCAACTTGGATTGCTTCACTTCACTAGCACCTTTGTATGTAATGCATAGTTTATTCCAAATTTTATTGCCCATAGTACATGTAGAGATTCTTATGAAATCTTTAGAATTCAAAGCATAAAAGAAATAATTCAAATATTTATTTTTCAATTGAGCATTTATTTGTTCTATTATACTCTATTCAATAAAAGGAATATCAGTTTTGACTCCATCTATAACACGTGACGGTACAGAAGAACCAGTTTGAATCATATGCCACATTTGATATTCAATTGATTGCAAGAAAGTAGACATGTAAATTTTTCAGAAATCAAAATAAACATTATCAAATAGAGGTGGTCGAGTGATTGAATATCTTTCTACAGTATTACGATTACCAAAGTTAGCTATTGATCATTTTTTAAAAGTTTTCTAAAACTTAGTTTATGAATCTCGCTCTGATAGGACTTGAAAGTTCATGAAGGTTGTTAGACCCTATAGAACAAGTCCATGGCTAACCAAGAGGGGGGTGAATTGGTAATTTAAAAATTCTTTAATCAAAAGAAAAATCTTTTTATATCTTATAGCGAAAGTGATTTAATTCCACAATAGAAAAATTAATCAGAAACTTCACCCACATAATTAATCGTAGAAAGAATAAAGTACAGAAAATAATCAAAATGAACTCACCAGAATATATATTGGCTCGATCCATCCTGACGTACATCCACTCCCATGAACCCTCCATTCCAAGTATTGTACTAAACCTTTAGTGACTCTCCTTTAGCAATCACAGTTAGGTGGAGAAGACCTTAAAAAATCTCTTTCACCAACCTAGTGCGGTAGAGGATTGTAATCCTTTCATAGGTAGAGAACCTTGAATCCCCTTCACCTTCCCCGATGCGGTGGAGTAGCCGGGTCCTTTGACACCAAAGAGACCTTCTTTTTCCTAAATTATCCCTCAAGATAAAACTTAACAATGATGGTACTATGGTGTAAGATTGCTGGAGCAACCATGTGAAACTCCCTCCAAACTCCCTTGAAACCTCCTCCAAGTATCTTCTCCCTCTCAAACTCCACCCTTTCCTCTCCCCCTTTCAAGGCTCTCTCTTTAAGTTTTTTCTAGAATAAAAGGCCTCAATGTATTCCAAAGACTCATACAAAGTCTTTTGAGAAAGCTTAAAAAGAGGGCTTAAAAAAAGCAAAAAATTTTATTCATCCGTCGAAGATCGTACAGTATAATTAGTTCAATCAACCTACAGTTCATCTAGGATGAATCTTGGGATGACCAAATATTGCCTTTATTTATCATACAGTATGATCCAGTTCGTATAGTATGATCAGAATATCAAAATTAAGCAGATTCGATTGACTAATCACGGCATTAATTTAGGCAACCTTTTACACATCATACGGTATGAATAGAGAAATATTTCTAATTCATTTTTTGCCTAAATTATTGAATAGTGGGAATTCTAATTATAACAGATCATCCAGTGTGACGTGGTGTTTATACTGTATGATTATTTATATTAAAAAATTATTTTAATTAATTCCTATAATAACATATCATCCATTACGATACTAAATCACATAGTATGATGTATAAAAAAAATAAAAAATTTAAAGTTATTTTTTCCCCCCTTGTGCGTGTGTGCATAGTCATCAAGCTAGCATACACCCTTATATAACTTAACTCAATAAATTTAAAATAAATAAATGAAAATTATAGACTCCTTCAACATACTTATTCTACCCAATCTTAATTCATGAATCATCGTTGAATGGTGCATGGTGTTCCTGAATTGTTAGTTTACACACAAATAAATATAAAATACAAATACTAGGAGACATAAAGATATGAGCCATAATGTTTGTTATCATCATAAACCTAAACTCGTGAGTTTGAGTTGTAATAAATATCTGGTATATTAAAATTTTCATGATATTAATGATGAAGAGAATTCATTTATTCTCAATATTTTGTTTACACCATCAATTCAAAATAAGAGAATTTAGCCTGACATGAATAATAATTGAAGCAAATTCATTTTCATTAATTGAACAAAAGAAAGAAAGTGCAAAAAAAAATATCACTAGATGCATTCAGTAATCTCCTATACACTCCTTAAACTTACAAAATTTATTCAACAAACACAAGCTAAGCACTCTAATGGAATATATCTAGTACTTTTTGGGATTCCCTTAGTTATTATTCCTAAGGAAAATTAAATAAGCACTATAAAGACAAAAATTAAATAAGTGACTGAACTCCTCTACTAACATTATGAATGAACTATTTATAGAAAAACATAAAATGGATTCTAGCACTGTAGCGCTCGAGACACTTGCGTCATGGGAGAGTGTCACGATGCTGATTAAATGAACTAACGATGCAGCACTAAAAGGTTTCTTCCACTATGGTGCTTGTTGACATGGACCTGCTATTTAGTAAATTGATGTCTCGCTTTGCTTATAGATCGTGGCCTAAACGGTTACAAATATAGCACCACAGTGCTGCTGAAGGTTGAGTGCTATGGCAACCACATGGCACACCCCATGGCTGGGTAGCCCTTGAATTTTGCATTGTAGCCCTGTGCAGATAAAGACTGGGCTTTGTAGTGCTGACTCTTTCGGAGCTGAGGCACAGTCAAATAAAGACTGGGTGCCACCATGTCCAAATAATATTTGGGCACTGCAGTAGTGTCAATGATGGCACCATAGTGGTATGTATCTGACACCGTGGCGCTACAGCATACTTAAAAATTTAGAGCATTTCTTGTATTTTCCTGCACAAACAAAACTAAAACAATACATTTTCACTAGCAAATTAACACATAAAATATAATAATTTTTCACTTATCAATATAGTGCTAAGCCTTTGATGGATGCTAATAATGTGTCTGAAGTGGAGAATTCTTTAAATCACCTTTGTAGGTTATTTACCCTTATCAATAGTCAGAACTATCTTAGATTTCTTTTCCATGATCTAATGGGGTTTTAGCTTCTTAACATATAAGGAAGACTAGTCTTTATGTGATGCTTCCTCCAAGAGATTTGAAGCTTCACTTAAAAATTTTCAAATGTTTTTATTATAAATTTTTTGAGATAGAAGGTGACTGACCCATGAATGTTTTTAAGAAAACTCATAATTACATGTTGCTCTTGCAATTAAGGTTGGTATTTCATGCTCAAGTTTCTTCATCTCAGAATATAACCAACTAAAGATTCCGAAAGCATTTGCTTTTCATGTAGCATGTCCTTGACTGGAATATGAAATTAGGCCCCAACAAATCTCTTTCTAAAAAAATTTTCTAATTCTCCAAAAGTTAAAAAGATTTATCAGTTATTTTACATACTAATCAAGGGCAACCATTGTTAAACAACTAACAAATTATATGAATAATAGTGAATCACTGCCTCCAACATTCCATAACTAGATTTAAATGTTCAAGATTCTCTTTTTGATTTCTTGTGTCATGAGTTTTTAAAAGTAGGATCCATGAATGGTTTTAGAGATGGAACTAAGTTTTATTCTTCTAGGTAATGCCTAACTCTTAGAACAGATAAAGTACCATGGGATTGGGCCAAGGCCGCTTGAACTTGCTACTCTAAAATTTACATTATATCTTTTTATTGAATATATTCTTTTCTTATTTTATAAATTTTTCTTCTTCTTTAATTCTTTATTCTTTCATTTTGGCCACTTCCTAAAAGGACTTAGATTGAGGTGATTCAACTTGTGTTTGTGGTGGTGGGACCCCTTGACAATTCAAAATGGCCATGGAGGTCATCATTTCCTCTATCTTCTTTTCAATTCTAAGGATTTGTTCTTATTTTTTTACTAAGTTATATTAATATATGTTGCGTTAAATTATTCAACACTCTCTTTAACCACAACCTCTTATAAATCAGCATAGAAGCTTAATCTCTTTGTAATGATCCTCTAATGTCTACCATATAAACTTTAGCCTGCTCATCACCTAAGAGATCATCTAGCATTAAAGCAAATTTAGTGGTTTCTTGCTATTCTATATTTTACAAACTATCCTTTAACTAATCCATCATTTTTTACCATGTTTTGCCTAAAATATATTATAGATTAACTGGAGTGTACTCTTCACAACACATAGTCAAATGATTTTAATATCGATGTCTTACTTTCTTTGAATTCCTACTCCACATGGTCTTTTGTTATGATTAACATGGGCAGACTGGCCATTATCTTAGGTTCTTATTCCTTTTTTCATCTGATGTTGAGATTAGTTAAATTATTGAGCTCAACCTTCACACATCAAAGTAAGAGGATGATAGGTAACACCTAGAGTAGTGTTCATCAATTATTGGTGAATTTTTTCAAATACAGAGTGGGGAACTTTGGTAACTTTCACTTGTGATAAAGATGAAAGTGAATTTCTATGTTTTCAATGGAAATGATTTTTAATATCACAGGTATTCGCGGGCACCCCTTAATGACCACTAATCAAAATAATATTAACAGGTTACTTTGGGAAACCTCACAGCTCTCGATGACACCCATTAGTAAGTATAAAAATAAAAGTATACTTCAATGCTTTCCTCTTATTCCTAATACAAGACTTACTTCTAATGTTTATTTTAGATGTTTTATTTCAATACCATTATTTATCAATTTCTCTAGATTTCCCAAAAAATCTACATTCATTTACCAAAGCTATTAACGTATTTTTAGACTATTTCTTTTAACACGTAAAACTTTCCCTTCCTTCTATCAACAGACAAAGTTATTGGGCTATCCTAGGATGTAAGGGGTGAATCATCTATCACCTTTAAGTCTTTCTCTCCATAAGCAAAAGAGTAAGGATGGAATCTACTACCACCTAGGAGTGAGTGGTGTAAGGGGTATCAGATTCTTTTACCAATTTGGTAGCAGCCATAAACAAGTTACCGTTTAATAATCTTTCCTTCTCTAATAATTGCCTAAAATGGTGGTTCTTATGCGTTCATTAGGTTATTGACATAAAAGATGTAATAGTGGATGATGCCCCAACTTTAAATTGACCACAGGCCTTCATTAGGATAGAAACATCAAAAACTATGGTGGACTTGAGTTTCTTTTAATGAAATGTCTTAAAGTGCCCAATCTTGGTGAACACCAGGGTTTAGGGGCTATCAGGGCATCCATACACTCATATCCCATAGTTAATTTAAGGATGGATTTCTTGTTCTATATTTCTATAGATTGGACAAGAAAGAAGTGAGGATAAATAATTATCATGGCTAGGTTTTTGAGTACAAACTTAAACTTAATAATGTTTTTCATTAGAAAATTAGGATTGGTTTTCACAAGGTTTAAGTTGTTAGAGAAGCAGAAGATGAGTTTTCCAAACATTTTCTTTAGATTTAGCACTTATAATTTATTGGATCACTATCAAATGTATTAGGTTACATAGAAATGTAACTACCACACATAAAAAAATAAAGGTTTTTAGACTCTTAGCATTGAATGTGAATCTTTAAGCTCTATCATATAAGTTCATCAAGCCACATCGAAATGTAATTAAAAAATACTAGTAAGAGTAAGAGATTGATTTCAAAGAAAGTTTTAACTACGGAAATTTAATATTTAGAAAAAGAGTCTTAACCCTATCTTATAAGTATTTCAAGGTACAAAGAAATGTAACTACAACATATCAATAGGGCAAAGGAAAGGAAATTGAAACAAGTTTTAAGTCTGGAAAAATTTGGAATAAGAGTTTTAGACCCTAAACCATAAATATGTTAAGATGCAAAGTAATGTAACTATAACATACCAGTAGGATAAAGAAAAGTGATTAAAAGAAATTTTATTTTGGACAAAATCTTACCATTCACACTAAGTTATAGATCTATAACTAAGTGCATCAGCCAAGACATAAGAATGAATTTTATTGTTAATAAAAAAAAATCTTAGAAATACCCTCACCACACCTAAATTGATGGGGGTTTCTAAAAGAAATATATTTTAACTAGACTCACCCTGGGAAGTAAATGGTGAGATAAAAAATAGAAGAATGTTTTTTTAAGCCTGCACGAGCTATTTAGACCAAGAATTATCTTATTTAAGTTGGATTACATCAAGGATCAACTTTAATTCCATATCATTTTGCTTTATTCATGGATGTTATTTCTAAACATGTATAAGAGGATGTACACTTGCATGTTGTTTTTGTTGATGATATTCTTTTTTATGATAAAATTAAAGAGGCAGTTAAAGGGGAACTTGAATGATGGAGTTCAACCATAGAGTCTAAAGGTTTTATTTGAGTAGGTCTAAAACTGAATACATGGAATATAATCTTAGTAATTATTCAACTAGTAGTGGGATTGTGACATTTGGTAATCAAGTCACTTCAAAGAGTTTAAATCTTAGATATCCCAAGTTAATTATTCAAGGTGATGGAAAAATAGATTGGGATATTTGTGGGAAAATAAAACCACCATTCATATTTAAGGAGAAGCCCTTTTTTTTGTGGTTGAATGGTACATAGAGAATATCATACCATCTTGAGAGATAGACTTAACTTTCTATAATGGATTCAAAGACAAAAAAATGGGTTTGAAAAAATTGTTATTCTCATAATTAAAGTTAATAAAGAGAATAACAATTTATCTTGAGGGATAAACATGATATTATATAATAACGTTAAAAAATGATAACATAGCTCAAATGTTCTGCCATTTCTATAAAAAAAATACTTCAAACAGAATAACATTTAATCTCTGAAGATGAACATGGCATTATACAATGGTATTTGAGAATAAAAATGGAATTTCATAAAATAATATGCCCTAAGGACTTTTCCAAGACCTTAAAGAACTATGATAGGGTTTATTTTTTTTACTAGGGTTGTTAGTTCCCAATAATGACAAATCTCTATAGTTAATTACATCTCATGAAGTAAAATTCTTAAGAATAATCTTAATTAAACTAGTGGCTAACATTTTTAGATTTAAATTTTGACATGATTTGGAAGCTAGAATCCTCTAATGGTATTAGATCAATATTGAACAATACACATTAGAGTTAAGGGACAAGACGTAGGGAACACTACAATTCTGAGATATTTATAAGTGTTCTATCCTATTTAATTTTAGGCGTTAGTGCTTTGAATGATATGATGTTTTATGTTTAAAGTGAGAATTTATTAGAAAATCAGGATTATATTTCCATAGGGTGAGGAATTTTAATTTAAAGTTTGCTTGAGATCATATAACTATGGTGAACGACTATAAGGTAGAGATTCAAACCTAATCTAAAGAAATGCATGGATTTATGAGATAGGACTTATATCTTCAAACCGTAGGTAAGATTCAAAAGAATGCCTGATACAACTAGACTTATATCTTCTTGGAGTGAACTAGCAACTAAACACCATGTCACACCTTAAAAATATGATTTTAATCTTTATAAAGTGCAAGATTAGTAGGCTACTAATTATTTATGAATGAAGGTTTATGATTGAGATATTGTAGTCATGGTTTATTTAAATATAGAGTGGTTTATATACATCTAACAAATGTAAGAAAAACTAATTTTTTATAAATTTAAATATTTTTAAATATTCAAATGAAAATCAAATACAAATAAAAGAAAAGATGGCTTTCTTAAAAACAATTCGATAACATAATGTCCCTAAAACCATTAAAAAAAAGTAGGCTCAGTCGCTGCTCTTAGGCCGGCCTTCTCTTTCTACTAACATCAATGAATTTTTAAGGATAAAGCCCTATATCTTAAGAGTATAAATGATAAGATATTAAGGAAAATCATGAGTAATAGAATAAGCTTATAAAAATTAGGAATTCTAATCCACAAATGAAGTAGACCCATCATTCAATCAATCATACTTAAATATATTTGAAATATTGAATTAAATGCCATGTGATTAGTGCCAACTCAATTACAACACTTTATAGACTCCTTTGCAAGTATATGCAATCAGGTAAGTGCCATAAATTTACATCCCACATTCTACACCTAATATGATGCAAGACTTTTATGAAAATTGAATGTTCCCTTATTAGTAATTCTTCTTTACAGGTTTGACTTGATCCTCCAATAAGGCATATAAAAGAGAAGAATCTTCATTGGAAAGGTGGTTATCTCTACTGATCCCTTATTCAATAAGAAGAAAAATTCTATTTTTAGACTTTCACATTTTTCATTTACATTTTGGTATAACAAAGCAAAAAGATTATTCAACATACAAGGGTTAGCAAAAAGCAGTTTATACTTTACAATAAATACATTATACAGTATAATATCACATCACACAATGCAATAAAATATTTAGTCTTTTCTAAGTAGCCATGCTTTTTTTAAAAAAAATAAAGGGGGCTAAGCATTTAATAGCACTATACAAAACATAATTATTTTAATATTAAAGAATTTTCTACTTTTCAACTATAACCCTTCATAAGTATAGCCACCCATTCAAAATTGGATAAGAAATGAGAAATCAAGATGCTCCTAACCAATTACATCTAATCACCCATCATAACATCATCATTGGAAAAATCTTAGGCATAGTTAATTATAGCCATAGCACACACAAACAATATTTACAAGTAAATAAATCAATAAGTAAAAAATTTAAAATGAATCAACTCCTTATTTAATTTTGAACCTTTTTTTTTAATTTTCTTGTTCTTTTACACTTTTCTTAAGGGCTGACTTTTCCATTCACTAAATAGGTGACCAAACGAACTCTCCAATTTTCATGAAATTAAATCCTTGGGTACTTGATGACTTTAGAAAGCTCCCATAAGATGCTTTAGATTATTTGTTTTTTTTTTTTTTTGAAACAATAAGAATAGAAAATTTATTACTAGAAAAATTAAAATTACAACTAAATGATAAATAACCTATCACTTTATTCCTTCAACAAGAAAATAAACAAGGAAGGAAGATTATTATGAAAAATTTCCCAAAATAAACTACCATTTAAGGCATAGGTTGCACAAAGTCCGCCACCTTATTTTCCTCTCTAGACAAACAATAAAAAATGATACGCTTAAAATCATATAAAAAAGATAAATCTAAAGAGGTAGAATATGCATCTCTTCAAAATTGAGAAGTCCAAGATCTATGAAAAAGCTTGATAACGTTGATGTTAACTCCTTCAATCCAAATACTTATTGATTCAATCATCCATTCTTCTAGAATATCCATTAAATAAAAGATAGCAATGATTTCAAGTTGAGCTATAACCCAATGATTTAATTGCTTTTCAAAAGCTGATAAAATTTTCATTTATCATCTCTTATAACTCCATGAATTCCTGCACAGTTGGAACTAAGAAAGAAGCATCTACATTTACTTTAATCCATTTTGATGGTGGAGGATCCCAAAATTTAGAATTCAGTTCTGAGAACCGGTTAGCATCCCAGCTATTCAAAATAGGACTTAGATATAACTTAATAGAAACCAATAGAACTTCAGCTAAAATAAATGTAGAGGATGAAGTGGGTTTTCCATGCTTGATACAATTTCTATCTTTCCAACAATAGAAAACAGAAGAGCAATAAATTCTAACCAAAATTGGATTTCTTTTAGACAAAGAGAAAAGTTGCCACCACATTTCCAAAGCTGAACTGAAAGATGAAATTTGAACTCCCCACCTATTAAGAATAATAAACCCTTCAATAAGTTTTTTCATGAAATCACAATATGCAGAATATTTTCCTCTAGAAGACAACCTCTTGGACAAGAATTTGAATTTAGTAAATTATTATGACTAAGTCAACTATTGGTAAGAGGCACATTTTTACCAAGTCTCGACTAGAAAAAAAGAATTCTAGGTTGTAATTTTACTATCTTCAGCTAATTAATGTTATTAGTATAAAAAATTTAAACTTTTCTTCAGACGTTAAAGCTGCTATTGACTTGCCTTAATGCTGATGAATTAACTCCACTTTATCTTTAGAATGACTTGGAAAGAATTGAATTTGTTTTATAATCTTTATCAATTCTTCACCGAAAGAATCATGCAAAAAACTGGAATTAAAAATTCTATCAATAGAAAATAAATTGTCAACAGTTCAATCTTCAAGATTGCTACTATTGACAAATGTTGGCAATTTACAAATAGGTTTGTCACCAATCCATATATCATTTAAAAAGATGATGCTTCTCCCATTTCCAATCTTCCATCTAAAAATAGGCTTTAAATGATTCACCCCATCTAAAATTATTTTCCCGGTTGTAGAATTCCTTTTTGAAAGGAACACTAAATGTTGCTACCATATTTAGCAATAAGGGTCTGTTTAGTAATGTTTTAGGATTTTGAATGAAGTTCCAAGCCAACTTTGATCTTAGTTGTCCTTCCCATAATGTAGTCAAATGAAAATCGAGACCTTCATACAAAGCTCATTCCAATTGATATAATGCATTCCTTTATTACCATTACCCCTATGCCATAACAGTGAGTCTATCACCATAACAGTCCCATAATTTTATCCACCATATTTCTATACATGGAAGAACTCCATTATAATTACCCAAATTAAATCCATTATACTTCCATCGAGGATATATATCACACTAGGTTTTAAATAAAACTTAAACTAACCACAAAGAAACTAGAAAGAACATTGCACTATTTAAGAGACTAGGATGTAATCTATGTAAACATGGAGTATGAACACATCATAAGCCCAGAAATAGATTTAACTTGACAGGGAAATTAAAATAAATAGAATAATCTTCATTGCAAATTAAAACAAAAATATAATATAAGAGTTTAAGGAAATTATAGAACTAGTTTTCTGTTGCAATAGAAGATACATAATCCTTGCCTTTTGATTCATCTTTCATTTTCTTACACACACTCAATCCTTACTATAGGACTCTGCCTAAGACTAAGTATAAGTGATAAATTGGTCTTCCCATCAAATAATTTGACCATCCTATTTATGTTAAAAAACACTCATAATGAACTTTTGTATTGTAACAGTGATAATAGTAGCACTCTGGTGTTCCAAAATGAATGAAAGCTTTGGACCTAATGAAGTTCTCCACTATGGAACTTTGATTGAATCGACATGTAGTTCCCTGAGAGTAACTAGAATAACTACTTAGCATGGTGCTCAAGCGATTTGGCACTGCAGCATCATGACGATCTGGCGCAATGGTGCCTAGATGGCATTGTAATGCTAGTGAGTTGCATAACGCTATGCCTTGATCTCTATCTTGATTTGGATTTTGTCCTTGAAAGATGTGGCACTCCAAATTTTAACTCTATGGTATAGAGGATTATTCATCCATTTTCATGTTTTTAAGTGAATTTTCCAGAACAAAATCATTAAGTGAGGAAACTTTAAAGAAAAAGATGATAGATTTAAACATAACAAAATTTTCACAAGTAAAATGCCTCAGACTTAAATTATTACTTTCCTCAAGTATTCTCCTTGCACTTTGTTAACGGGGTACCTTATTTTAGTAGAATGTAAACTTATGAATTTTTATGTTTAATAAAATATTAACTTAATTGTGTTTAAAGTAACAATCAATGATTAGTAAGTTAATTAACATAACTTGTATTGCTCAACATTTCATCTCAACTAATATTCCTTGTAAATTCAACTCCTAAATGTGAAAGTGAAAATTTTGACTGGCTTACCTAGGGTTGGCAATCTTGGGTTTAGGAGAACCTCATATTTTATTTAATCTTAGAATAAAATTAAAAGCTTCTTTGTGTACCATAATTCTTAAAATTCCCCATAAGTTTAAATTCTCCTTTGATCATTCAAGTGGAGTTAAACTTGCAGGTACAATTTTTGTATGTTTCATTACTTAGCCTTTCAACTAGTTTTATTATTTTCTTTTTACTTTTTTCATTTCTCATCTTTTTCATTTTCTTTTTTCTCCTCTTTTTTTTAAATAAATTATTTAAGAACTTCATAAAAAATTTGAATACTTGTTTGCTTTTCCCCGTTATTTAACCTAATTTATCACCACCTAAGGTTCCTTATTGGTTTATAATTCCATAAGTACTTACTTATAATAAGTTTTTAAATTAATTTGAATACATAACTAAATTTTTAATTAATTAATCCTAAGCTAATTAGTCAAATGCTTAAGTGCGATGAAGGAGTTTTCATTATTAGAAAGTACTAGTTTTAATGAAATTATTAGTTATTATTTAGGTTTTTTAATTTTGTTATTGTCTTTATACACAATTAGTCTCTTTAAGTTATTATTTTTCTTATTTTTTAAAAATTTCAACATTTACAATGTTAAAAAATATAAGATATAATAATTAATACTCTAAAGTGCTATAGGAAAGAATTAAAAAGCAAATAGTATATTCTAGCCTACAAGATATAAAAGCACTTGTTTTCAGGACTCTTCCAAACTTACTGTAAAATAAAATTCTAAAATAAACAATATTAAACAAAATGAAGAAAATATCCTCATTCACACCTCTTATCCATCTTCATCCTCTCTCGCCTCCACTTCTATTATTGTTGCTACTACTATATCAGGCCCCATGTAAAGTGCATAAGTTGGGGTTGTAGGAAAATTTGACAGCTCTAGACCTTACAATAGCGGGAAGATCCTAAAAATAGCACCTAATACTTCATTAAACTAAAAATTATACTAATAATTCCTCTACTACATGTTCAAAATATAATCCTTCTTGTGGTAAATTCCTTAGTGCCACTGCCTATTTTTCATCCAGATTACTCTAGTTGTGAGCAATATGAACCTTGAGATTTTCAACTTAATCACCTAGACTCATGGGGGCGGGGGGGGAAGCTTGGGTTGTATAGCTTGATTAGTTACCTATCCATACTCCCTTATGATAGTATTAAAGGATTGGATTTTATTTTTGTTGGAGTGTAATTAGGGATTAACTACTCTTCCCCATGAACTCCTATAACTCTAGCATAGATATAGAGAATATACTAAAGTGGGGTACTTAAAGCATACAAAATTTAAACTCGTAAAAATTTATAGGTGGGATAGATGGATAGTTTTCCCTACATCTATTGTGATGCATATATGAATGCAAAAATTTAGGAAGGCTCTATCCTTATTGACTCCACTAATATATCCTTAGTGACTTCACTAATATATTAACTTAGCATTAAACTCATAGAGATGAAGTAATGCCAAGCCATAGATACTTGCTTGACTGCAAATGCAAGGAAATTTATTATCTTATCCTTCCTGATTTTGCATTATGCACTAGATTTGTGGACAATGATGGCTTTGAGAATTTCATCGTGATTTACATGAGTGTTAATAAAAGTTATATAGTCATCAAATTCATAATATTTGGTTTCATAGATTCCATTGAAAGTAACAAACTTAAATATAACCCATTTCCCCAAATGAAGAAACTATTATCTTAAGGATTCTTTGCATTCGAGAAAATAGGGACTATACATGTAATTGGTTTTTTTAAATTCTCTTTCTTTATTTATTATCATTAAGTTTACTTGACCCTGCGGACCACTTAAGCCTTTCTTAAATATTAATTACTCATAAATTATAGAGTGGGTGTATCTTTCTTCTAAAGTAGAGCTAATGAACATCTTCTTATCATGGGGTGAGGAAGAGGAAGAAGACCTTTTCTATACTTTTTTTAAGCAATGCATGAAGCAATTTTATTAAAAATAATTACAAATGACTATGTGATTAAACTACAATCACAGTCCTCCTTGAGTAAAGAAATAAAGCAAGGAGGAACCTTATTACAGCTAAAGACATCCTAAAAGAAATCTAAAGAACAAGCATAATTAGCACAGAAATCTACTAACTTATTGCATTTCCTATGAACACAATGAAATAAGACTTGATTAAACCCAATGAGAAAAGAAAAATCTTCTATGTTTGGATACCCCTCTTTGACAGGCACCTTATTAAAGAGCTTTTGAACCAATTCAATTACATTCTGATTATCACTGTCAATGATGATCCCTTTGTACTCATACATCCAAGTCTTGGACAAACTTCTTAACAGATAAGATTGCAAACAACTCTAATTATGCTGAATCCCAATGCAAATAATTCACACCAAATGCATACAAAAATCGGCCTCTTCGATCTCTAAAGACACCTCCAATACCAGCATTATAATTGCTCCCTAAAGAAGCATCAATGTTCAGTTTAATCCATTCAGGAGGTGGAGGATGCCAAGAAGAAGACAGCTGTGAGAGCTGGTTGGTATCCCAGTATTCCGAACTTCCTTTGAAAGATGTCGCAGCCATGCTAACAGCATTAGCAGCAATGACTGTGAAGCAATCCTCCCTTCCACCATGCATTACCTTGTTTTTACTCTTCCAGTTAAAGAACAGTGTAGAGCAATACAAATTCCCAATGAAAGGACTGGAATCTGCTAAGCTTCTCAAACCCAATAAACATTCTTGAATAGAGGGGAAAATCGGGTTCCTGAACCCTCAACTCCTGAGAATAATGAAAACTTCTGTAAGCTTCAAACAATCTATCACAATAAGAGTAGCATTCTCCACCACCTCACGG
Organism: Dendrobium chrysotoxum; assembly: GCA_019925795.1. NCBI lineage: Eukaryota > Viridiplantae > Streptophyta > Magnoliopsida > Asparagales > Orchidaceae > Dendrobium > Dendrobium chrysotoxum. Next base: position 60,593,304 of record CM034300.1, on the reverse strand, counting down.
CCTCTTGGAAATCCGTTATTCATAGACAACCTTCTATGCATCAAAAACTCATTAGAAGGAATAGCATTAATGGATAAACGCCACCAGAAAAGGTCTACCTGAGGCCTAAGCTTCAAACCTCTTCTCCAATGCCAGTGTGGATCTTCAATTCCACTCCCATTCAGTTTCTGGAATATTAAAGCAGATAAAGATTTACCTGAACATTCGAAGATAAGCTTCAGCTGATCACTCCCAAGTTTAGGATAGATAGGAACAAGTTTGATTGCCTCTACCAGTTGCTGTCCAAAGAACTGTTGAAGTTTTACCTCATTCCATTCTCCTTCACAAACAAAGCTATCGAGAAATTGCATATTTTCATCCATATTCACAACTAAAGTTGGCCATTTAACAATGGATTTATCAAAAATCCAAACATCATCACAATTCTTGATAGAATAGCCAGAAGCTATTTTCCATCTCACTATTTCCATCAAATAATTGAAACCATTCAAAATAATATTCACCGTAGGAGAACTGTACCTCTTCAAATGAAAATTCCACACATGGAACTAAAGAATGTGTAGTAAGAAAATTAGGGAGAGAAGAGAAGATGGATTTAACAAGAAGCAACTTCACTGCAAGAGAGATAAACTGGTTACACCAAATATTTAGATATTTAGAAGTCTTTTCCAAAATAATATTGAAATCAGTTGCTGTCATTCTTCTCATAGCAATCTTGATACCAAGATACAAGAATTCTTTCACTATTTTGAAACCCAGGATTTTAGCTAGATACCTCCTTCTAGCTCTTCATACTGATTTGCCAAAGAGAATAGAAGATTTTTGAACATTCACATTCTGACCAGATCACTTGCAACAATCCTTCAAGATTTTGCTAGCTTTCTTCACAAACTTAACGTTGGCTTCCCAAAACATGACAATATCGTCAGCATATAATAAATGAGAAACTTTCTCAGCATTTGGAGCTACTTTAATACCCAAACATCTGCCCCTCTGGGCTATGGCATCAGTCAAGAGTTGAGAGCAGGGAATAAAAATATAGGGAGACAAGGGACAACCTTTCCTGAACCCACTCCTAGCCTCAATCCAAGTAGAATACTGACCATTAATCAATAATGAGAATTTTGGGTTAGATACACACTGAAGAAGCAAGATAGAGAACCTATCAGAAAATCTCAAATTCTTCAAAATTTGTCTAAGAGTAGACCAACCCATACTGTCATAAGCTTATTCCATATCCATCTTAATAGCCATAAGACCCTTCTTAGATTTAGAATATCTAAACTTGTTTAGAACTTCTTGAGCAAGTAGAACATGATCTGAAATAGAACGACCTTTAACAAAAGCCACTTGTTCCTCTGAAATTAGCTTAGGAATGACTCCTACCATTCTATTTAATATTACCCTAGCCACTATCTTATAGATCGACAAGCAGAGGCTTATGGGTCTATAATTAGAGGGAGTTATCGGATTCTCAACTTTAGGGAGAAAGACCACCAAGGTCTCCTTCCAACTAAGACTCATAGAACTAGTCATAAAAAAGAAAGAAACAGCCTTCTAGACATCACCTCTAATAATTTTCCAATAAGATTTAATTAAAGAGTAAGAAATATCGTCAACTCCTGGAGAGACATTTGATTCCAACTAAGCAACCACCCTATCCAGCTCCTCTTCCTTGAAATATGCTTGTAAGTAATCTTTATCACTATCTTCCAGCACATATAAAGGGGATGGCCATCCCCTCAACCTGAAGTTCCTATCCTTCCATTTACTCATAAAGAATTTATTGAAAACTCCTTCAATCAGCTTTTTATCCTCAACCATCTTACCATCACCGTCTTTTACTTGATGTATCAAATAAGAATTACGTCTTCTCGATGCAAAAGCGTGAAAACACATTGTATTGGTATCACCATCTGCTAGCAACTTAACTTTTGCTCTTTATCTCCACCATGTATTAAGACGAGCAAGAGTAATATTCATTTCATGAACTTTAGATTTTAATAGCAGCAGCTTTTCTTTAGTTAACCCGCCAACCTCAGCTTCTTCAATTTGTAGGACTTAAATTTCCTTCTTTAAGTTCTCCTTCAAGGTCATCAAATACTGATGCTTAGACTTACTCCAGAAAAAAAGTGCTTTCAAAGCTCTCCTAAATCTCACATTAAGTGAAGTAGCAGCACCTCCCTGCACTTTCCTTACCCATTATTTAGACACAATCACAGCAATAGCAGGGTACGAGGACCAAACCTCTTCAAACCTTAGCAGATGGTTCTTCCGGAAACTAGATGGAAACAGCTTGATAAGAATGGGACAGTGGTCAGACGCTACATGAAGGAGATGTTGAATAGCCAGCATTTGGATGGCCTCTAAGGCTGTAGTGTTTAAAATACATCTATCTAATCTTTCAAGGATCCGAGCTCCACCTTTCTTATTATTACCGCAAGTGTACTTTGGGCCAATAACTCTCACATCATGTAGACCACTATTGTTCATAATACTACTCATATCATGAGCTCCCTGAGAAAGAATAAATTCCCCCCCCCCCCCCCCCCCCTTCTTATCCTCCTAGGACATTATACAATTGAAGTCACCTCCATTCGCAATGGCAAGATTAAATTCTGAAATCCCTTCCAGTTTACTCCACAAGCTCCTTCTCTTATAATAATGATTACTGCCGTAAACAAAAGCAATGATCCACACACCTTTGTTAACAATTCTCAATTCCCCAACCACTACTTGAGACGAAGCTTCCAAAACATTAAAAGAAGCCAAGTCCCTCCTCCAGCGAACCATAATACCTCCAGATAAACCTTCAGCTGGATAAATGAAAAAATCCCAAATGTCACCAATGAACCTATTACACTTTAGTCTTCAAAAAAGAGATCTTAGTCTCAAAAAGACCAACAAAAATCACATCAAACTCTTTCATAAATTCCTTCAAGTAGTGGGAGGCTTCACACTTCCTAGCCCCCCTACAATTCCAAAATGCTGTGGAAGACATTTAATGATATGAAATTGGATTGCTCCCTTTCCTACCTTTAACAAACCCACCACCCCACCTACCATGATTAATAATATTATCCTTCCCCAAGATCTTATTTCTTTTTGAAGCTTGAATTTTGAATTCTGATTGGGAATACATGAGTTCGCAAGTAATTGAGAAGAATCTACTTGAGTTCCCAAGCAACCCTTCCCAATTTTACCATTCAAAGTAGAAGGAAAAACAATATTATGTAGATCTATACCTTGGGTGGTTTGGAAAACAGCCGCCTCACTTTTACCAAGATCAGGAACAATTTTAGCACTTAATATTTCCAAAACAGGATCAGAAATAATGATTGAATCTTCAACAGCAGCTAGAGATTTTAGAGTAGAATCCTTATCACCTTCAGGACAATTTAAGTCTTCTATGGACGGGTTTTGAATACACTCTGAAACAATTTCCCCTTCTTCACCTTCCACAACACCCTTTCTCTCCAAATTTATATCCGGGTTCATATCAGTCAGCTCCGCAACAAAATGCTTAGCATTTGGAGGAACAACCCCTACTAGAGAAGGTTCGTTGTTCTTCAAATTTTCCAAGACTACCTTAGGACCACCATGAGCAGCTCTCTTACTTCTTTTGTAATAGACATGTACCTAAGGTCCATAATTATCATTCTTATCCACATCTTGATCGTTGATCTCCAAACTTTCCATGCTTTGCTTCTAAGCTCCTTCACCTGTGACTTTAGCCAGCAACTCTTTTTTTTTTTACAATCTTTTTTAACATGACCAATCAACCCACATTCAAAGTAAAAAGTGTAAATCCTTTCGTATTCAACCTTCTGAAAGAACCTACCTGCCATACTCTCCACCCAAACTCCCAAGGGAAGAACTGGTCCAATTTCACACGAATACAAACTCTAGCAAACTCCCTTCTTCCCCATTGAAACATGTTTCCATCTACAATCAATGGAGATCCTATCGTAGAAGCAATTCTCACCACATTCACCTCATCCCAACACTACAAAGGCAAGTGAGGCATCCTAATCCAAATAGGAGAAGATAATCCTTTCATAGATAAAGGAGAAAATTATGGAGTCCACTTATCCATACCTATAATGTGACCATTCACAAACCAAGGGCCTCCGGTGAGAACTCCCTCCAAAGCTTCGACATTTCTAAAAGAACACAAGAACCATACCTTTCTGAGGGTAGTGAAGTGAAACTAACCAAATTGAATCCATTGACGTCTTAATTCCATAGCCACAATGTGCGAAGGAACTTCTCTACCAAAAACCTTGGTCACCAAAGAATTTTTAAGAGTATTAGCATTTGATAACTCACTTGCTTCGTGCAGCTTGACAGCCTTACCATCCTCTGTCAACACCTTGTCCTTATCATTAAAAGAAACTCTGATATGTTCCTTTTTGGTCCAAGGATTACTAATGCCAAAGTCTTTAATAACCTTCACAGGAATTTTATCAAAAACAGGATCTCCATTCCCAATCACAAATGAAGAAACATTACCAGTCGAAGAATCCGGCTGAACTGCCTCTTCCCCCTTCACATTTTGAATATTTTTGTTAACCGAACTCAGGGAATTTGCATTTATCACACTGTTGTCGTGGATTGCGTTTGAATTCCCGAATCTATTAACAAAAATTTTCAAACCAGAGGACTACGTGTGATTAACGCTAGGCGTAGATGGAGAAAAATCATTCGCCTTATCACAACAGGGAGTTTTACAATCATAATCAAGAGCAATACCCTTTCCTTTACCTTCAACATGAAAATTTACCTTTGGAACATCTTCCACAAAATCTCTAATCACTATACCCGAAGAGCTCCTCTTTTGTAACTCATCAGCTTCATGAAATGAACCAAATCTGGATCAAAAAGAATCTCCAATGTCAATAGCTAACATCTCACCTAATGGAGAAACTGACGTTGGAAGGGCCGCTGATGGCTGGCGGCCATCTGCCGCCATCTCCTAACAAATGCCGAAGAAGACGATTAGAAACTGCGAAGAACAAAATTTGAAAAAAATGACACACACACTCTCTCTCTAAACGACACACTCTCTCTCTAAACGGCACCAGAATCAAAATGACCTTTTCTATACTAGAGTAATATTAGGGGCCTTGATTTCCTACATAAATCTTCTAACTTGAGATTAAAGAAGTTTAAAAAGCATTATAAATTGAATTTGTACCATTTCCTTTAATAGAGCACTCAGTACTATAGTGTTGATTATTCAAAGGGTAAGTTGATAAATAGAAAAGGCTGGCATTGCAGTGCTATCGTTAGGTGGTGCCATAGCACTCCACCTTGAAAATTGAAATGCCACCTATTTAAATTGACCTCTGCAGTGATGTTTGACATGTGGTAGTGTAGCGACACTAAGGGAGACCACCACAGTGCATGACACTCGATCATACTAAATATGAGGTTTTAGCCAGGTGTTATGGTATTACACTAAACATTGAAACACCTGTTAGAGAGAGAAACTCTCATTAGAGAGAGAAACTCTCATTAGAGAGAGAAACTCTCATTAGAGAGAGGACTTCCAATTTTCAAATTTTGTTTCCCAGTTTCTTTCCTCTTTTTGTGCATGTTTGTAAAGGATGGCGGTGGTCGACCGCCGGCCATCGAACTCCTATTCAGAGAAGGACTACCCTGTTGGTGGTTCATTCTTGCATGTGGGAGGCGATTATGCTCGGCTGGAGGAAGAAACTATTCGTAATATGGATAAGGTGGATAAATGAATATCTACAGGTTCATTAGTTATTAAAGAAATTTCTGATTTTCTTACTGTGAAGAAATCTTCTTTTGAGGGTAAGGGCAAAGCTATTGCTCAGTTTTTTTATTGCAAGACTCTGCATTTGCTTAAATAAAATGGTTTTTCTCCTTTAAAATCTAACGACATTGAAGCTTCTTCGTCTGGTATGAATCTTCTTGTTAATAGATTTGGTAATTCAAATGCAATCCCTGGCAATAGTGTGATAAATGTGAATCCCTTGATATCTGTTGACAAAAAATTTCCTATTAAAGGCAGAGAGAGTCCTGAAGGTCGTAATGTTGAAAAATCTTCTATGATTAAGAAACTAAATGCGCTGTCAGTTTCTGTGGAATTTCCTGTGAAGATTGGAAATGGAAAAGGTGTAGTTAACCTTGGATTAACAAGCCTTACATTAAATTTAATTTCAAAGAGGAAGATTAAGTTTTAACGGATGATGGAAAGGTGGTGAAGATGGTTGAGTCCAATGAAGTGTTGAATGTCAACAGGCTCCATAATTCTTTGGTTGTTAAAGTTTTTGGCAAAGAAATCCCTTCTCATATTGTGGCTTGGGAATTAAGGCGACAATGGGCCCAAGTTGGTCAATTTCATTTCACCAGCCTTGGAAGGGGTTGGTTTTTGTGTTCTTTCCAATCAGCTGAAACAATGGATGAGATCCTTTTAGGAGGCCGTTGGTTTGTTAATGGTCACATTATAGGCATGGATAGATGGTCTCCAGATTTCTCTCCCTCATCCATTAAAGGTTTATCTTCTCCAATATGGATTAGAATGCCTCAATTTCCCTTGCAATGTTGGGATGAGGTAAATGTGGCCAGGATAGCTTCTATGGTTGGTTTACCTGTGATGTTAGATGGCAATATGTTTTAATGGGGACGAAGGGAATTTGCAAGGGTTTGTGTTTGTGTGAAATTGGACCAACTGCTCCCTGTAGGTGTTTGGATGGAAAGTATAGCGGGAAGATGTTTTCAAAAAATTGAGTATGAAAGATTTCCTCTTTCTGTTTTGTTTGCGGTTTGATTGGGCATGTGAAGAGTGATTGAAAAATGGGTGCTTCAATGGCCAAAAATCTTGAAGGATAAGTTAAGAAGCAAATCCTAGGGAACCAAGAAGATATGGGACAAGGAACTGACAATGATTCATCTTATGGGCTATAGATTCATGTAAATAATAAAAGAAATAAGAAGTTCACTAAAGGAGTTCCTGTTGAGAAGCCGGTTCAAAAGGAGTTCAACAAAAAGATTCAATACAAACCAATGAATAAGGAGATTGAGAATTTAGCTGGATTGGCTGCTAAGGAACTGGGTGCTGGTTCTACTTTCGATGTTATGAAGGAAAATGTAGAGAATAAAGTGGAGGTAAAGGGTGAAGCTGGTTTGGATAGAAGAATTGGTGAAGGAAAGAATGCCAATACAGATTTGAAGAAGGATTTTAATATCTTTACAACGGAGGCTGATTTACAGATCCAGGAGGAGCAGGTAGTTTCAAGTTTAAAAGCTAGTAATGCAATTCACATCAGTGCGGTTGGAGGTGATAATTTCCAATATGGTAGTCTGGCCACTATAGAGACTTCAAAAAGTTTGTTCCTTAAAAATAGTAATAAATTCAAAGTTCTGGAAACGTGTGTGGAAGGGAATGAGGAAGGTAATGGGATTCTAGTACCTATGAAAGGAGAATTAGAAGAAGGTGAATAGGTTGAAGATAATTCTAAGTTATCTGGAAAGAACTTAGGCCTTGTGGAAGAAGGATCAGGTAAGATTAAGTTTAAGTTCCAAAAAGAAGTTAAATCTTTGGGTAAAGACAATATCATTCCACAAAGAAGGATAAGAGAAATGGTGAAGAGGAGTAAGAGTGGGAGCAATCCCAACTATAATCCAAAATGTCATCAATAGCATTTTGGAATTGTAGGGGACAAGAAAGAAGGAAGCCTCCAGCTATTTCAATGAATTTGTGAAAGAATTTGGGATCTTCTTTGTGGGGCTTGTGGAGACCAAGATCTCTTCAGTTAATAGGAATGATTTCATTAAAATGGTTGGAGCAAATTGGGATTACATCCTTGTTCCTGCTGATGGATTAGCTGGAGGCATTATGGTGTGCTGGAAGTCTGAGGTTGGCTCTTTTTCAGTGATTAAAGCCTCTTCTCAAGTAGTCTTAAGAGAGTTTAAATTGCCTACAAGGGTTTGTGGTTGATTGCGACAGTTTATGGTAGCAAGGATACTTATAAGAGAAAAGCATTATGCGAAAGTCTTGAAGACTTCTTGAATTTGAACAACCCGTTCATTGTGGGGGGTGATTTCAATTGCATCTTGTCCCAAGAAGAGAAAAGAGGAGGGAAGAAGTATGTTTTTTCTCAAGGCCCACAAGATATGAGTTTGTTTTTTAATAAATGTGATTTGCATGATATAGGAGTTAATGGTCCAAGATACACTTGGTGCAACAATAAAAAAGGTGGAGCCCATATTCTTGAGAGATTGGATTGCTGTCTTCTAAATTCAATGGCATTAAAAGTAATTCAACCAGCAGTTGTTCCTCATCTTGCTAGAATAGCATCTGACCAATGTCCTATACTGTTTAATATTTTTACTTCTAGTTTTCAGAGAGTAAGAACTCTGAAATTTGAAGAAGTTTGGGCCACCAATCCAGCCTCATCAGCTATTGTAGCTAACTCTTGGGGGAAAGCTGTCTGAGGGGTTGAAGTGCATTTGCTTAATGTTAAATTTAAAAGAGCATTGAAGGCCATATTTTTTTGGAGTAAGGCTAAACATTCAAATCTTAATGTTTTGAAAGACAATCTCAAAAAGAAATTTTGGAGATGCAACAAGAAGAGGTTGAATGTGGTGGGCTGTCTGATGAAAAATTTGTATGTTAAAGTCTAAGGTTCTTGAGCTCAACTTTACCTTGGGTCGGCTCAATACTTGGTGGAGACAAAGGGCTAAGGTCAAGTGGTTAGAAGAAGGTGACTCTAATTCAAAGTATTTTCATTCGTTTTCTTTAGCCAGGCATAATGGTAATTACATAAATCAAATCAAAGACTGTGGAGGTGGTTTGATTGAAGATCAAAGTCAAATAGAAGCAATTCTCTATGAATTCTTTAAAGACAAGTAGAGAGAAAGGAGATGTGTTCTTAGGGGATGGCCGTCCAGCTTGCATGTTTTGAATGAAGCAGATAGAAGTTTGCTATTGTCTGAGTTCACCATGGAGGAGCTGGAGCTGGTTGTTAAGTGTTTAGAAGGTAATATTTCCCCTGGCTTGGATGGAATATCATACTCTTTTATCAAGTTTTATTGGCTTATTATAAAAAAGGATGTTTGGAAGGCTATTAGCTCTTTTTTTGCTACTGGTGTTATGTGTGAGAAGTGGAATGAAACTTCTATGGTTTTAATTGCTATGGTGAAGAATCTTTTGAGGCCATCCAATTATAGACCAATTAGCCTTTATTTGTCGATATACAAAATTGTGGCCAGGATGCGGTTAAACAGGTTAATTGGTTTCATTCCTAAAATTGTCTCGGAAGAACAAGCAGCTTTTATAAGAGGTCGTTCTATATCTGAACATATTTTATTAACTCAAGAGTTAATTAATAAGTTCAAATTTTTCTAAACCTAGGAAAGGATTAGTGGCTATAAAAGTCGTCAAGGAACAGGCATACGATAGTATGGGTTGGGACACTTTGAAATAAGTTTTAGAGCATTTTGGTTTCCAAGGGAAATTCTCTAATTATTTATTACAGTGTGCGGTTGCTCCCAAGTTCTCTATTTTGATTAATGGTAGGAACTCCAAATGGATAGAGGCTAAAAGTGGTTTTCGGCAAGGATGCTCGTTATCTCCTTATTTGTTCGTTTTGTGTTCTCAATTATTGTCAGATGCCTTTGTTCAAAGAGGAAGAAGTATTGGAATCAAAGTGGCTCCAAAAGCAGAAATGGTTTCTAATTTACAGTATGTTGATGATATTATCATTTTCTCTGAGGCTAATCGAAAAGTTGTGAAGAAAATTAGTAAGATTCTAAATGATTATTGCAATTGGTCGGGTCAAAGCATCAACACTCAGAAATCCTCTATTCTCTTTGGGAAGGCTGTTGGTAGGAGGAAGTCTTTTGCTCTTTCTAAAATTATGGGCTATAAGATTGTCAAAGAACTAGTCTACCTTGGAGTTAAATTGGTTTTAAGGAGATTGATTATTTCAAATTTTCAATTCCTATTGGAAAGGGCTTATAGCAGATTAAATTCTTATGGTAACCGATTCATATCTCTTGCAGGAAGCTGGTACTAATTAAGTCTTCTTTCCTATCCGTTCCAATTTTTTATTCAACTCATTCACTTGTCCCGATGGGAGTGTTGAATGAGTTGGACAGAATGAGAAGGGACTTTCTCTGGAATAATTAAGATAGCAGTAAAGGCATTCACTATGTAGCTTGGGAAACTTTATGTAAACGAAAGAGATTGGGTGGTCAAGGAATTCATTTAGCGGGTGAGAAAGTAGGGCCTTTAAGGGCAAAAATTTGCTTGGAACTTTGTTTCTAAGCCCTATTCTCTGATTAATAGAATCTTAAAGGCTAAGTATGGAAAGGATATTTGGAATTTTTAAGTCAGGAGTGGTGCTTCTCCTACTTGGAAAATCATAATCAAAGGAGCCAAATTCCTGAGAAGCATTGTAAGGTGGAAGATCTCGAATGGCACTAGTATAAATACTGCCAAGGATGTTTAGATCTTAGACAAGAGCATAGATCATTGGCCCACCTTTGTTGCTGATTTAAACAATGATAACAAGTACTTTATGGAGTTTATTCAGGAAGGAGAATGGAAAGTCCCAAAGCTGCAGTAGTTCTTTCGTAAGGATCTGGTGGAACTTATTGCCTTAGTTCCAAACCATCCTGAAATGCAATATAACCAAATGGATCTCATGTCAAAATTTTCTGGTAAATCAATTTCTAGATTGATTACTGAATATTTATAATGGAATGATGAGGAAGACAGGAATTGGAGATGGTTAAGGAAATTAAAACTACATCCACGTGTAGATTTGTTTTGGTGGAGATCAAATTTTAATGATCTTCCCTCAAATGATTTTTTGGTGTATAGAAGGTTGTAGAACTTCAGTGGTTGTCTGAGAGGGTGTAATACAATGGAGAATTCCGAACACATTGAGCTGCTTAATAAATGGGGATTTAATGTCCTTATTTTTTCTATTCTAGAAGAGAGCTTTCGTGAATTGGAACATCTGTCAAAATCCAATCCATGCCAAGGAAATTTTTAATGCTCAGCTTTTTACTACACCTGGAATAGTAGAAACGAACTCATCCATAACAGAGCGGATGATAACATTGCTGTTATTGCAGCAAATTTTGTAAGTTCTGCCATTGCTTCCGTTCGGTTTAATCTGATTCTAAATTACTGGGATACCAATCAACATAGGCTGTATCTTTATTCTTGGTATCCCCCTCCCCATGGTTGGATTAAACTTAATGTTGATGCTTCACTAGAGAGCTCTTATAAGGAAGGTGTTGGTGGTGTGATCAGAGATTCCAAAGGTAGATTAATGTTTGCTTTGGGAATTAATTGTTTGCATTGGGAGAGCTCGGAATTGGAACTGCAGACGATTCTTTCATTGAAGGTGGTACTTCAAGAGTGGATGTATGAGGTGAAAGGAATCATTATTGAGGGGATAACTTTAATGTGATGAAGTATGTGCAAGGCATGCTGAAGAATGAAGATACTAAGGAGGACAGCTCTAAGAGAGAAGATTTTTCTTTTCTTAAAGAGTTTAACCAAGTGATTATTCATGTTGTGATTAGGGATTGTAATAAGTTAGCAGATTATTGTGCTAACTATGCTCGTTTTTCTAATTTTATTTGGGATAGTGTTGGTTGTAATAAGATTCCTCCTTATTTCTTTTCTTTGTTAAAGGAGGAATGTGATAGATATGCTATCACATAGCTTATTGTATCTTTGTATTTTCTAATAAAATTGCTCTATGCATCTCTTCAAAAAAAAAAAGGCTATGCTTCAATTGTCTTTAAAATCAAATAAAAATCAAAGAGCATAATGTTGTGGAACTAGATAGGTGATTTGGCATAGTGATGCCAGGTTCCTAAGGCGCCATGGCAATCTATTAAGAAATAAATTTCTTAAAAATAGTAAAAGTTATGGTTCTCCAAGACCCAATGATGCAATGCTCCAAGAGTAATTTTCACAAATATGTTTTATAATAATAAGGAGAGCATAACCATATAATAAAACATCATACACTAGATACACATCAAAGAACACACTCGCATGTCACAATACAAATTGGGTTTGCCTCCTAATGAGCCCTAAGCTTATAGTCTCCAAGCAGACTATGTTACATTCTATTCAGGATGAGCCAAATTCATTGTCACTCTAATGTGTTCGAAATCACCTCCAACATAATGCTTTAATCTCTATCCATTCACCTTGAAAGTTTGCGAAAAGTTTCTTATCCTATAATTTTACAGTTCCACATGGATATGCTCTCTATGAATGGACGAGAACACCAGGACTTCAACTTCATAGGAAATAATTTCTATCTAGAATTATAGATTAGAACTTCTTGACCAGGGGTATATCCCATCTTAATTAGCTCATGATTGTGCCATTTCCTAGATTTCTCCTTATAAGTCTTAAAATTCTCATATGCTTCATGTCTAAATTCCTCTAATTCATTCAACTATATTAGTCTTCTCTCCCAAGAATCTTTTAAATTATAATTCAATTCCTTAACTTTCTAATAAGACTTAAATCATAACACAACTAGAAAATGACAAACTATTCTAAAAATAAGTTTATAGGGTGATATTCCAAAGGGAGTATTAAATGAAGTTATGTAACCATATAAAGCATAATCCGTTCTCAAAGATGAATCTTTCCTATTAGGGTCTATAGTTTTCTCTAAAATTCTTTTAATCTCCACTTACTAATTTTAGCATGTTCACTAGTGTGGTGACTGTAAGTAGTTGATATCCTACACTAATTTCCAAAATTTAGAATCTTACTTTCAACCCTGTTATTATAAAAATGACATCTCCCATTACTAATAAGTTCTCAAGGTATTCCAAATATAGAAAGAAAAAAATCTTAAAAAAATTAATAAGTACCTGAGCATCATTTTTATGAACCGGCACTCCTTCAATCCACTTATACATATAATTAACTACTATTAAGATGTATCGATTTCAAGAAGATAGAAGAAAGGGACCCATGGAATCTAATCCCCATGCTTCAAATATCTAAACCACTAACATGTAGTTAAAGGGCATTTCATTTCTCCTTGTGATATTAACTACTTGCTGACACTTATCACATTTCTTAGCATATTTATTAACATCCTTAAATAGAATAGGCCATTAAAATCCATATAGTAAAATTTTTTTGGCAATATTATATCCTTCAAAATGCCCTCCATAATCAGAATCATCGCACTCACTAACAGTCTTATCAGTCTCCTCTACAAGGATACATTACCTAATGATTTGATCCTTATATTCCTAAAAGATATTGTTCAAAAAAAAAAAAAAAGAACTCAACTTCATGTATGAATTTATGCCTCTGGATAAATGGCATACTAAATTGTAAGATATCCTTGATAATGAGGTTCACTATTTTAGCATACCAAGGCACATATTTGTTGCTTACGACAAATAATTTTTGATATGGGATAACTCATTAATATGATACTTCTCATGGACAAGCTTTCCCATCTCTAATCTTGATAAATGATTGGGAAACCTATTTTCTATTTCTTTCATATATAAAATCTCCATATCGATGCTCTGTAATAATAGAATCATTTTACATAACTTAAGTTTTGTATCTTTCTTTATTATAAGGGGTTTGAGTACAAAATGATCAGCATATACTATGTGACTTTTATTCCAATCAAATAGATTATAAACTTTTCAAATACAATGACAATGGCTAGTAGTTCTTTTTTAGTGGTGGAGTATTTTATTTTGGCCTCATTCAAGGTTCTAGTACCGTTGTAAATGACATGGAATTTCATATCCACTCTGTTCCCTAAAACTTCTCTTACTTCAAAGTCACTTGCATCACACAAAAGTTCAAAATTAATTCACCAATTAAGAGTAATAATGATGGGCACCATAGTTAAATACTTCTTTAAAGTTTCAAAGGATTATAGGCCCAAATGATTAGAGTCAAAAGAGATATACCTCTCTAATAAATTGCATAATCATTTGGTAATTTTATAAAAATCCCAAATAAATTGCCTATAGAAACTAGTGTATCATAGAATACTCATTACTCCTATAATAGAGGTAGGAGGCGAAAAATTCTTCATTTCTTGAATTTTTCCTTATCTACCAGCAAACCCTTCTAAAATATCTTTTGGCCCTAAATAGTTCTCACTAAGACCATGTATTTACACTTCGCCCAATTTAGTATGATGTTTGTTTCTTCACAGCTCGTTAAAATCACAGGTAGATTCTCAAGATATGAATCATCCGAAGTAACAAGTATAGAAAAGCCATCCATAAAATTCTTAGTGACCTACTCAATCAAATCTAAAATGATCGACATCATACACCTCTAAAATATTGTAAGGGTGTTTCATAGTCCAAAATGCATTCTATTAAAAATAAATGCACTATATGGGCTAGTGAATGCGATTTTGTCCTGATCCTTAGGTGCTATAGGAAACTGATGATACCCTGAGTATCCTTCTAAGAAATAATAGAATGGATGTCTTACTAATCTATAAAATATTTGGCCAATAAATTGCATAGGAAAATGGACTCAACTAGTGGTCTTCTTCAACTTCCTATAGTCAATACATATCCTCATTTTTATGATCATTCAAGTGGGAATTAATTTATTCTTTTCATTGATTATAACTAATAAACACTCTTTCTTAGGCATGTACTGAATGGGACTAACCTAAGAACTATTAGAGATAGGGTAATTAATGCAAAAATCAAGCCATTTGAGTATTTCTTTCTTCACATCCTCCTTTATAGTAGAGTTCGATCTTCTTTATGGGTTAGCTATTTGTAGGGAGTCTTCTTCCATCAAGATATTGTGTATGCAAAATGATGGAATAACCCTCTTAATATCATCTATCATCAATCCAAATACTTTCTTTTAAGTTTTAAGACTTCAAATCAACTTACCCTCTTAATCATCATCTAAATGAGTAGATATAATCACAATTAAGGTTTTTCCATCTCCAAAAAATGCATAAATCAAATGGACTAGTAGGGCTTTCATCTCTAAAAAAGGTGCCTCTAAGATAGATGGTCTAAATAAATTCCCAACATGTGATGTATCTAATGCCTCATATCCATCCTTTAAAACTATAGGAGAATCATCTAACAAATGAAAAATAACTCTTTGATCTTCCCTATGATATCCTCAATAAATGAATGCTCCAATGAATAATATCTCATCCATAAAATACCCCATACATATTTACATGGATTGGGTCTTTTCGGGTGATCAGTAATGCATGTGGCCTAGATTAGTGATTTTCATTGCACTTGAAGAGGCACTGTCTACCATCTACCTAAGTGGTAGAGTGGACATCATAATTTGTGTTAAAGGGGGTTTGTATACGTGTGGCCCATACCAAAAAAAAAAAATTTCCATAGATTTAAAGACATTGATGGTCACCTATTGGTCCTATACTCTTATAGTTAATTTACCCTTCTACATATCTATCATTGCCTTTACAGTGGCTTGAAATGTTCTACTTATATTAATTATTATCTCCCTATCTTTGTCCATATATAATACAATAAAATCAATTGGGAAGATAAACTTTTCAACTTTCACTAACACATTCCCTATCTTTGTACCTCTCCTAAGTCAAGTCTTTTAAAGATGGAATGGGAAATAAGATTAATGTTTTCTCCAAAATCATATAGTGCTCTTTAATAGAATATGTCCCCTATAGCATTAGGAATAGGAAAGCTTCCATGGTCCTTTAAGTTTTGATGGAGACTTTTTGTAAAATTACACTACACTCCATAGTGAGTGCAATGATCTTAAAATCTCCTACCTTCCATTTCTAGCTAAGGATGTCCTTCTTAAACTTGGCATAGCTAGGTATTTTCTCTAATGCTTCTTGAAAAGGAATTTTTATGGTCAATTTCTTAAATACTTCTTGATATCTTGAAAATTTCTTATCTAATTTTGATTTTAAAAGCTTCTAGGAAACGGTGGCGGTAAAACTTTTTATAACCTTTCTTATGGGATTTTCTACTTTCTCAACTAGCTTAAGTTATTCAACAAATTAGATGGATTCCATTGGTGCTTCTCCATGCTTCTCTTCTTTAAGCTTATCATTTTCTCTAACTACCTCCTATAATTCTTTACCACTCTTCAACTAAAAATTTTGCACTGATCTTTACCCCATATCTTAGGATGAATCACAGTATTGCTAGGAAGGACTCTTTAGGGTCTGTTATTTAAGAAATTAGCTAGTTGACCTAATTATTATTTTATGTTTATAATGACAGCAGTTTAGCTTTAATGTTGGGTCCTCATCTATAACACTATGTCCTATAATGAGGGCTTCTTATCTTTATAGTGATTACTAACATTATATTCTAGAGGTTAATTTAGCCTAGGTTATCCAAAAATTTACTAAGGCTAGTTCTAATTCTCTATATTTTTTGGTTGGTTATTATTCCAATTATTACCTCCATTTTGATTATTACTCAAATAAAAATTTGGGTGTTACTTTTAACAAGTGTTAGATGTGCTAGAGTATGGGTTATTCTATCTATTATCAATGCTATTTAAAGAGTTTACCAATGTTAAACTAGGTGATCCATAAAGGCCATTAGGTCGTCCATAAAGATTTTAATTAGGGTCATTAGGTGATCCATAAAGGCCATCATCTATTGGTATTGATACTCCCTACGTTGAACTAATTTCAAGGTTGTTTAATCTCCTAAAAATTGTAGATACCTAAAAAGCAAAAATAAATAATTCATTAGACTCCTAAACACTTGCAAATTTCTTAGGATTGACTCAATCAAAAGGTGATTGGAAGTTATTAGTGGCAATCTGTTTGAATAAATCATAATCTGCATCATAGGGCTTAGACAATAATGAACCTCTAGCAACAACATCCATGATTAACCTAAGGGAACTTACTAATCTACTGTAAAAGGTATAGAGAGTTAATCAATTTGGCTATATATGATGTGGGCTTGCCTAAGTAACTCCATAAAAATGTCCCAAGTCTCATAAATAGACTCCCCCATCTAATTGAGTAAAAGATGTGATGTCTTTTCTAAGCTTTGCTATTTTAGATGGAGAGAAATATTTTTCTAAGACCTTAGGGGCTAGATCATTCTAAGTAGCGA
Organism: Dendrobium chrysotoxum; assembly: GCA_019925795.1. NCBI lineage: Eukaryota > Viridiplantae > Streptophyta > Magnoliopsida > Asparagales > Orchidaceae > Dendrobium > Dendrobium chrysotoxum. Next base: position 60,576,180 of record CM034300.1, on the reverse strand, counting down.
TAGAGCCTAGGTTTTAGGAATTTAATCACATATTTTCATTATCTCTTATTAAAAATAGTAACATTTAAGTATAACAACATCATCAAAGACTTTGATATAGTTAAGTGTGACAAAGATTTCTAAGAAACTAGAAGTATGTATGTCTGAATACTTAATAGGAATCCCCAAAACTGTGAGTACTAAACCATCAAGATAATCACAAGTTTAAGTTTAAAATTATTGGATTGAATAGTGGTCTATTATTACTCTAGTTAATGACTTATGCCATTAGATTTACATACTCTCTTAAATTAAAATGAAAATATAAGATTTAGCATGACATGGAAATTAGACACAAATATAAGATAATAAATAGCTTTACATTGGCATGGAAATTAAAATAAATACAATAAATTTCATTTCAAATTAAAACAAAAATACAAGATAAGAGTTTAAATAATTGATAGAACCAATTTTTTCTAGCAATAACAGATATAGACTCCTTGCCCTTTGATTCCTCTTCCATTTACTTACACTTCACCTTACTAAAAGGCCCTACTAAGACTGAGTAAGAGTGATAAATTGCCCATCCCCTCAAATACTTTGGCTTTGTTATTTATATAAAAAAATACATAACTTACTTTAGCACAACAAAGTTGGTAGTGATGTGGTGCTCCTAAAATGAAGTAAAGTTGCAGCATTGATGATGTTCTCCATTGTGGCACTCTAATAATATCAATGTGTCATTCCTTGAGAGTTATAAAATTAACTACTCGAATGCGATGCTCGGGCGATTTAGCACTATGGTGCGCTTATTAGCATTATGGCACCTTGATGGCATTGCGGTACTAGTGAGTTTCACGCTGTGGCATCTTACCATCTATCTTAAGTCAAAATTTGGTCTTGAATGCCATGATGCTCCAAAGTCTAGTGCCATGATGTTGAGGATTTTTCTTCAATTTTCACGCTTTTATATGAATTTTCCAACACATAATCATTAGGTGAGGCAACTTTAAAGCAAAAGATAGTATATTAAAACATAATGAAATTTTCACAAGCAGAAACGCTTACATAAGCATTGAAATTCAAAAATTTATAACTAATTAAAAAAATATTAAAAATATAACATAAAGTGCATTGAACCAAAAATGAACCTAGAATTAGAGAAAAATAAATTTAACTAATTATAAAATAGTAAATTCACCATATTAAATGTTGAATATTAATGAATAAATAATTTGAATAAACATAATTAAATCAAAATAAATCATAGTGTCCTCAAATGTTTAGGGAATGTTCTCAAAGTTATCAATGATTTTCAATAAAAGTTTCATAAATGCTCTATCCAATTGAGAGCTAAATACAAACCCTAATCCTTAGGTTAATTGACTACTTAATTTAGCCTATATTAGGAAAACAATTCTAAAATATAAATAAATACCTCAAAATTAAAAAATAAATTTTATTTTTGTTAAGTCTTAATTATCTCCAAAACATGGAGTGATGAATGTCAAAGGCATTTGAAAGTACGAGATGCGCAAAGAGGGGGGGGTGAATTGGTATTTTAAAAATTTAACCCTACACAAGAGTTCTAATTTTTTTTTATTTTCAAAATATAATTTAACGACTAATGTGCGGAAGCAAATACAACGTTCACAACGATGAAATTGATAGTTCAATTTTAGATTTTACACCACAAGATTTAAATACTGATTTTTCACCAAGCAATTAAACGCACAAATTAAAAGCATGAAAAGTAAAGTACGGTAAACAGGAAAAAACACACCAGAGATTTTTATAGTGGTTCGGTCACTTGACCTACGTCCACTCCCTGGAGTCCTCTACTTCGGGATTTGCACTAGTAAAAGTTGACTCTCCTTTTGCCCCCACAGCAAGGCGGAGAAGCCTTTACAATACTCACTTTCACCTCCCTCAGTGCGGCGGAATACCAAACACTATGTCACCCTCCTGGTGACGGCATCAGACCTTCTCCTTTTTCTCCCTCCTGGAGATTGCATAGTACCTTGGCGATGTTGATCTTGAAGTGACTCTTCCCTCGAGAACTTTCTTGAAGCCTCCAAAGCCACAAGAGCAGCAAAGCATGCAGCTAACTTGGAGCCACCATGTGATCCCCTCACACTACTTCTCCCTCACGCTCAAGCTCACCTTCATCATCCTCTCTCAAGCCCTGGATCTCTCCAAAAACTTCTCTCTACCGAATCCCCTTCTTTTCCTTCAAGCCTCTCACAACAAAGGATAGATCAACAACTCTCTAAAGAAAATTTTAAGTTATTTTTTATATCAGGCTTCAGAAAACCCTAAAAGTTTTAACTTTTACGTTTCTATTCATACAGTACGATCTAGGATCGTACAGTACGATCAGTTCAATTACAGCTCCGTCCAGTACGAGTACAGACGAATAGTTATCGAATTTTATTCATATCATACTGTACGATATGTATATCATACTGGACGATACTGTTGATTCGTACTATTCGTACAGGACGAACTGTGGGACGAACCTCAGGATGAAAGAATTCGTCTCTATCAGTCGTCCAGCACTTCATTGAATCGTACAGTACGAATAGTGTTTTTCAGGATATCGTCCTATACGATACGAATATCGTCCAGGATGAATAGTACAAAAATTCTTGGGATCATCTGGTATGATCGCTGGGACGAAGAAAATTATCTCTAACAATCGTCCAGCACTCCACCAGTCGTACAGTACGATCAGTTCATTTCTTGATATCATCCTGTACAATATGAATATCGTCCAGGACGAGCAGAACAAAAAACCTTGGTTTCGTCTGGTACGATCTCTGGGATGAATGAAATCATCTCTGTCAGTCGTACAGTACGATATATTATTGTACAGTACGATCGACATATAAAATAGAAACCAACATTTATTTCCTGATTAGGGAGATAATTTTAGTAAGTTTTAATTAATCGTACAGTACGATATGAGTTGTACAGTACGATCAGTACAGAAAACCAAATTCAAAAACTTACCAAACTTATTCTGGTGGCTAGGGTTTCTCAATTACATATTATCGTACAGTACGATATGGAACATACAGTACGATAAGTTTGTAAACTTAATCTTTCGAAAATTAGCCGTTAGCCTGAGTTTTTTAATTAATCGTACAGCACGATCAAAAATCATACAGTACAATTTACTTAAAAAAATTAATCATTTTTAAAAAACAATTCTCCCCCTGTGTGTGTGCATGGTTTCTCCTTTCACATGCATGCTACTGTCGAAGACTCAAGAAAATAAAAATAAAGAAATAAAAATTACACACTCTTCAACATCCTATTCTACCCGATTTGAGTCTCCAGCAATCTTTAACAGTGTGCATCTGACCTGAAATGTTAGTGCTCATATACAAGGATTAAGCATTTATAATCTAAAGGAAGTCTATATGTACTCAGTAAGTATTAGGTGTCACCATCAAAATTAAGTGCTCGGGATCCTGGATTTCAATAATCTCCCCCTTTTTGAAGGTGTCAAATAATATTTTCTGATGGACAGATGTTCTGACTTCTTTAGCTCCCCCTCAGAAGGATAGCTTATTAATTTTTAAATAGGAGGAGAAGAAATAGTTTTTTTTTTATTATAACATAAATAAAACAACAAGATAGAAAAAAAACATAAATGTAGTGAGAATATAAACAACCAATAGCATTTAATAGTAAGAAAAAATATAATACAGAACACACAGAAAAGTCTCCCCCTTTTGACAACACCAAAAAGGGAAGAAAAAAAAACAACTACACTGATAACAAACAGAAAATAGAAACAACTACAACAACCTAAAAATCTGGATCCTGATCCGGAGGTGGTGGTGGAGGGTCGGGAAAAAGGTGGTGGTACTGATGAAGGGAGGCGAACTGGTGATCGATCGATGTGTAGCGCTCCCTAAACCATTTCATATCAGTGTCATGCTACTGATGTTGCTGAGTAATGTGGGCATCCAACCTAGTCTCCAGATGATCAAGTCGTCGAATAATGTCATCGTGAGGGTAGTCGGGAGGAGCAAGGCCAGGTGGTTGGATTGGTGATGGTGGAGGTGCGTCAGCAGGAGCAGCAGCTTCCTCATCATCAAACTCGGGATCGGCGGGAGCGGCCCCACGATGGAACAAGATCCGAAAGGAGGCATCCGATTAGAAGATAGGAAGGTGATCAGGAGGGAGCGGATAATGAAGCTGGTATTTTGCATCTAGGATGTATCCTATGACATGCCCTAAAGCTAGGTTCAGTTTATGACGGGCACCAAGATATCGGAAGGCAGACAAGGTATGAATGTAGTCAAACACCATTTGGTCTTCCTTGAATTTCATGCCAGACATGATCAGATAGGTGACGACAGAAAGTAGTGGGGTAATATAGATGCGGTCTCCAGCTTTAGGTATAATGGATGTGCGTAGGACATGCTGGATAACGCGGGCATTTTGATTTAAGGTTTGGACCAGGGGTAGATGTTGATTGGAGGGGACACCTCTAAGAGTCATATTTACTGACGTCCAATCATAATCGTGGGAGATCATGGATTGGGGACGAGGGCCGTCAGTGGACAGCCCGATGTGCTCAGTAATGTCGTTGACAGTGATAACGACATTCTGTTTACAGACATATGACATGAAGGTAGTGTTTTCAAGGTCGACTCGGATATTAGCAAAAAACTTAAACAAGAGTTCAGAGTGAAATGGAAAAGCATGAGTCAGAACGAATTGAAGGCTAGTGGAGGCGAACAGATTTATCACCTCGAAATTTAGGGCGGCCTGATTTAACATGTGGGATGGAGTGAACTTGGCCTCCTTGATTTTAATATACGCTTTCTCGTCCGCAGCGAAGAGAAAATGATCATCAAAGCGCCGAGAGGAGGAAGAGCTCCCGATGATCATTCGACCGCGCTTTCTGGACCCAGACATTTTAGAAGAAAGGATTGGAGGAATGATGAAATTCAGATTGATTGAAGATGAGGAGAATTGGCAAAGAATCCCTCCCATTTTATAGAATTTGAGGGATATCGTACAGTACGATTGAGTATCGTACAGTACGATATGTGCAATAATGTCGTCTAGACGACTTTTCAGAAAAGTGAGTCAAATCGTACAGTACGATAGGTATCGTACTGTACGAACGTGAGTGTAAGGCGTTCATCCCAATGAGTCGTCTGAACCACTTTTGACCAAAAGTGTTCGTACAGTATGAACAGGTGTTCGTATAGTATGATAGGCAATAATGTTCGTACCGGCCGATTTAAATTCGTCCTAATCCATTTGACACGTGGATCGTACAGTACGATTTGGTATATCGTACAGTACGATGACTAATAATGAGTATCGTACGGTACGAGTGGTGAATCGTACAGTACGATAGGTATGAGACATGAAAGATCTGGATCGTGAATGGGAATGGACGGCTGAAATTTGAGTGATTTGAACCTTATCGTATAGTACGATAGTTGATCGTACAGTACGATGGTCAGAGAATATCAAAGTTTGTGAGCAACATGGGAAGAAGATCAGGAATCCAATTTTTTTTTTTTTTTAACAAAACAAAACATAACAAACACAAACCCTTTTTTTAGTTTTTTTTTATTTTTTGTTTTTTTTTTATTTTACATTAGGCCTGAATGTCTATGACACCTAATTTGGTTCTTAAAGTGCTAAATGTGTCATAACCTAATGGTTTTGTGAAAATGTCAGTCAATTAATCTTCAGTAGCAACGTGGTGCAGTTTAATATCTCCTTTGGCTACATGATCTCTAATGAAATGATGTCTAATGTCTATATGTTTGGTTCGTGAGTGTTGAATTGGATTTTTGGATATGCAAATAGCACTAGTGTTGTCACACATGATCGGAATGGTTCCTACAGGTAGTCCTAGATCTACAAGCTGTTGTTTTAACCACAAAACTTGTGCAACACAGCTACCTACCACTATATATTCTGCTTCGGCTGTGGATAGGGCTACAGAATTTTGTTTCCTACTGGACCATGAAACTAATGATTGTCCAATGAATTGACAAGTGCCAAAAGTACTTTTTCTATCTACCCTACATCCTGCAAAGTCTGAATCTGAGTATCCTAAGATTTCAAAAGAAGTGCTGTGTCTAGGATACCAAATTCCTAAGTTCGGGGTGCCTAGAAGATATCTAAGAATCCTTTTGACAGCGGTCATGTGAGATTCTTTCGGGTCAGCTTGAAAACGGGCACAGAGACACACACTAAACATTATATCTGGTCTACTGGCAGTCAGATAGAGAAGCGATCCAATTATTCTCCTATACCTCTTTTGATCTATAGACTTCCCACTGGGATCTTTATCCAATTGAATATTAGAGATCATGGGTGTATTCATAGCCTTAGTATTGTCCATTTCATATTTTTTCAAAATATCGTTGATGTACTTAGACTGGCTAAGAAATATTCCACCTTCCATTTATTTTACACTAAATCCAAGGAAGTAACTAAGTTCTCCTATCATGCTCATTTCAAACTCGTCGCTCATTGTTTTTGAAAATTCATTATATAAGCTTTTCTCCGTCGATCCAAACAATATGTCATCTACATAAATCTGAATAATGAGTACTTCAACTTCTACCTTCTTCAAAAATAAGGTGGTGTCCACACTACCCTTCACAAAGCCTCTATCTAGTAGGAACGTACTAAGTCTTTCATACCAGGCTCTAGGTGCTTGTTTTAACCCGTACAGTGCCTTTTTCAGTTTGAACACGTGGTTTGGAAATTGTGAGTTTTCAAACCCCAGAGGTTGCTCCAAATTCACATCTTCCTTGATTACTCCATTCATGAAGGCACTCTTGACATCCATTTGATACAGCTTAAAATCCCTAAAACAAGCAAAAGCTAACAGTACCCTGGTGGCTTCTAGTCTAGCTACCGGAGCAAAGGTTTCTTCAAAATCTATTCCTTCACTTTGGTTATACCCCTTCATTACTAACCTAGCCTTGTTTCTTACTACTTTTCCAGAGTCATTCATCTTATTTTTAAAGACCCACTTAGTTCCAACCACACTTTGTTCTTTAGGCCTTTTGACTAACTCCCATACATCATTCCTAACGAATTGGTTCAACTCTTCTTGCATTGCTAGGATCCAAAATTCATCTCCTAAGGCTTGATCTATACTCGTGGGTTCAATCATAGATATGAATGCAGAATCACTAACCTCTTTCCTAAGTTCATGCCTAGTTTTTACCCCTTCTGATGGGTCTCCTAAGATCAGCTCTCTAGGATGACTAGAAGAAAATTTCTAATCTCTAGGCAGATGTTCCTGAGGTTCCGCTCTACTCTCTATGGTAATGGTTTCTACTCCCCGTATAACCTCAACTTCTTCTTCTTCATGATTAGGTTCAGATGTCTTATTGGATTCATCAAATACCACATGAGTGGACTCTTCTACTACTGGGGTTCTCTTATTGAATATTCTATAGGCTTTACCTACAGATGAGTAGCCTAGGAAAAACCCTTCATCAGATTTAGGATCGAACTTTCCTAAGGGTGACTTGCCATTGATTAGGATGAAGCATTTGCAACCGAAAACGTGTAAGTGGGTAAGATTGGGTGTCCTACCCTTAAGCAACTCATAGGGTGTCTTATTAAGTTTGGATCTAACATTTACCCTATTTAACACATAGCATGCAGTATTTACTGCTTCTGCCCAAAAGTATCTAGGGAGAGTGTATTTAGCTAACGTAGCCCTACCAGCTTCAACTAATGTTCTATTCTTTCTTTCTGCTATTCCATTTTGCTAAGGAGTTCTAGGAGCAGAGAAATTATGTTCTATTCCGACCTCTTTACAAAAAGATTCAAATTTATCATTCTCAAATTCCCCACCGTGATCACTATGAATTGTTGAAATTACACATCCTAATTTCTTTTGAATCCAAGTGGAGAAAATTCTAAATTCTTCAAATGACTCACTCTTATGAGCTAGGAATTTCACCCAAGTAAACCTAGAGTAGTCATCTACTATTACAAACCCATACAACTTCCCTCCTAGGCTGGCTGTACTAACAGGTCCGAACAGGTCCATGTGGAGAGTTTCTAGTGGCCTAGTGGTACTGATATCGTTGATTGCATGAAATGAAGATTTAACTTATTTTCCTACTGGCAGGCATCACAAAGATGGTCCTTAGTAAAGTCTAACTTTGGTATGCCTCCAACTAAGTATTTCTGAGTGATGTTCCTAAGTGTTTTCATACTAGCATTGCATAGTCTCCTATGCCATAGCCAAGAGTCATCTGCTATTATTTTCAGACACAAAGAGTTTGAGGTTTCAATGCAGTTCAAGTCTAACATGTAAACATTGTTTATACGTTTCCCTTCTAATACAAGTGAATCATTTAAGCTAATCATGCATTTGTTAGACATAAATTTTATATCAATGCCCTTGTCACATAGTTGACTTATACTTAAAAGATTATGCTTTAAACCATCCACTAAAAGTATATTCTTAATAATTAAATTTTTAGTGTTTCCAATGATACCTGAGCCCACCACTTTCCTGGTGGTGTTGTCTCCCAAAGTTACCTTGCCTCCTAACCTGGCCTCCAGTGTCACGAACAGCTTCATGTCTCCAGTCATGTGTCTCGAGCAGCCACTGTCCAGGTACCACATGCTCTCACTAGGACTTTTGTAAGAGCTTCCCTACAATGTTAATCACGGATTAGCTTTGGGAACCCAAGTGAGTTTGGGTTCCACCTTATGCTTATATGAATGAAATGTATGCATGTTATGCTGTGATGAATGCAATTTAGGTCTCCACACTAGATGTGTCCTATAGTGAATTGAGCACGTGCGGGCTATGTGACCTAGCATGCCACAAGAATAACATCTAACACCTGGAAATGGGTTCACTAGTCTATGAGGGTGGTAGTGCCTATTTTTAGGTTTGGATGATGCATGCCGTGCTGGTTTTGAATGAGATGATTCACATGGTGGAGGCTGAAAGAACTCAACAAACGTGGGAGGTTTTTTGTTATTCACGAATGCATGAAGTTTTTTATTTAAAAATTTGTTTTCTTGGTTAAGACTAGCATATTCGAATCTCAATGCATGCTCACTACTACTAAGTTCCCCTGATAGTTCTTCTAGTTCCTTGAATGCATTTTCTAATTCAACATGTGATGATTTCAAGGTATCGTGTGCAGTGGTTAACTCAATATGCTTCTTGTTTAATGCATCGTATTCATCAAGCAAAGATATATGATCTTTATCTAAGTCAGAAAAATTCTTTACTACACTAACATGCTCCTGTTGTAAAGTACTAAACTCAGTATTAAGACTAACATGCTTTTTCTTCAACTTTCTATACGAGTCATGGATTTTTTCAGAAATAACAAGCAGTTCATCGTAAGACAGTTGACATACCTCATCTTGATCAAGATTATCATTAGTCATAAGACACAGATTCGTTACCTCCTCCTCTACTTCTTTTTCCGATGATTCTGAGGCAGAGTCGGCCCAAAACGCTTTCTGAGTCTTGAATTTGCCCTTCTTGAACTTTGATCTTTCCTCACCCTTCTCCTTGGTTTGATGAGTTTTGATGTTGGGGCAATCAGCTCGGAGATGACCGGGTTTCCTGCACTCAAAGCAAATTGTTTCAGATGCAACCTTAGTATACTTTGAGTTCTTACCTTTGTTCCAATTGCTTTGATGATGGTGCTGCTTTCTTTTCAAAAAAATTTTGAACTGACGAGTCATCAAGGCTATGTCGTCATCTTCCTCCGCTGCTGAGCTGTCACTTTCAGAATTGTTTGCTTTTAAAGCCACCGCTCGCTCCTTCTTTGTTTCACCTGCATCACTTTGTCGTTGACTCACTCCTTGCTCGTAGGTAATGAGTGACGCAAGCAAATTATCAATAGAATAAATATTTAGGTCTTTTGACTCAGTTATTGCAGTGATTTTAGCATCGTATGAGCTAGGCAAACATCGCAGTATTTTGTTTACTTTTCCTGAGTTAGACAACTCTCTTCCTAATGCATGCAGTGATGTTACAATTTGGGTGAATCGAGTGTACATGTCAGATATAGTTTCACTAGTTTTCATGCGGAATAGTTCGTAATCATGTAGCAGTATGTTCAACCTAGATTGTTTGACCTCACTAGTTCCTTCGTACGTGATACACAGTTTGTCCCAAATTTGTTTACCAGTAGTACAAGTTGATACTCGCATATAGTATTCTGATTTTAATGCGTAAAAGAAACAATTTAGACATTTAGCATTTAGTTGTGCGAATTCTCTTTCCTCAATGCTCCATTCATTAAATGACAGTTCTGTTTTAATTCCATTCAACATACGAAATGGTGCAGAATAACCTTCTTGGACTAACATCCACATGCGATAGTCTAAAGACTGTAAAAATGTAGACATGCGTATTTTCCAGAAATCAAACGGTATGTTGTCAAATAAAGGTGGACGAGTTATAGAATAACCCTCCGTAGTGTTACGGTTACCAAATTGAGCCATGGATCTTATGTTTCTAGGTTTTCTAAAACACTATTTTGAAACCCCGCTCTGATACCACTTGAAAGTACGAGATGCGCTAAGAGGGGGGGTGAATTGGTATTTTAAAAATTTAACCCTACACAAGAGTTCTAATTTTTTTATATTTTCAAAATATAATTTAACGACTAATGTGCGGAAGCAAATACAACATTCACAACGATGAAATTGATAGTTCAATTTTAGATTTTACACCACAAGATTTAAATACTGATTTTTCACCAAGCAATTAAACGCATAAATTAAAAGCATGAAAAGTAAAGTACGATAAACAGGAAAAAACACACCAAAGATTTTTATAGTGGTTCGGTCACTTGACCTACGTCCACTCCACGGAGTCCTCTACTCCGGGATTTGCACTAATAAAAGTTGACTCTCCTTTTGCCCCCACAGCAAGGCGGAGAAGCCTTTACAATACTCACTTTCACCTCCCTCGGTGCGGCGGAATACTAAACGCTATGTCACCCTCCTGGTGATGGCAGCGGACCTTCTCCTTTTTCTCCCTCCTGGAGATGGCAGAGTACCTTGGCGATGTTGATCTTGAAGTGACTCTTCCCTCGAGAACTTTCTTGAAGCTTCCAAAGCCACAAGAGGAGCAAAGCATGCAGCTAGCTTGGAGCCACCGTGTGATCCCCTCACACTACTTCTCCCTCACGCTCAAGCTCACCTTCACCTTCCTCTCTCAAGCCCTGGATCTCTCCAAAAACTTCTCTCTACCGAATCCCCTTCTTTTTCCTCCAGGCCTCTCACAGCAAAGGATAGATTAACAACTCTCTAAAGAAATTTTAAGTTGTTTTTTATATCAGGCTTCAGAAAACCCTAAAAGTTTAAACTTTTGCGTTTCTGTTCATACAGTACGATCTAGGATCGTAAAGTATGATCAGTTCAATTACAGCTCCGTCCAGTACGAGTACAGATAAACAGTTATTGAATTTTATTCATATCGTACTGTACGATATGTATATCGTACAGGACGATACTGTTGATTCGTACTGTTCGTACCGGATGAACTGTGGGATGAACCTCAGGACGAAAGAATTCATCTCTGTCAGTCGTCCAGCACTTCATTGAATCATACAGTATGAATAGTATTTTTCAGGATATCGTCCTATACGATACGAATATCATCCAGGATGAATAGTACAAAAATTCTTGGGATCATCTGGTATGATTGCTAGGATGAAGAAAATTGTCTCTGACAATCGTCTAGCACTCCACGAGTCGTACAGTACGATCAGTTCATTTCTTGATATCGTCCTGTACGATATGAATATCGTCCATGACGAATAGAACAAAAAACCTTGGTTTTGTCTGGTACGATCTCTGGGACGAATGAAATCATCTCTGTCAGTCGTACAGTACGATATATTATCGTACAGTATGATCGACATATAAAATAGAAACCAACGTTTATTTCCTGATTAGGGAGATAATTTTGGTAAGTTTTAATTAATCGTACAGTACGATATGAGTCGTACAGTATGATCAGTACAGAAAACCAAATTCAAAAACTTACCAAACTTATTCTGGCGGCTAGGGTTTCTCAATTACATATTATCGTACAGTACGATATGGATCGTACAGTACGATAAGTTTGTAAACTTAATCATTCGAAAATTAGCCGTTAGCCTGAGTATTTTTAATTAATCGTACAGTACGATCAAAAATCGTACAGTACGATTTGCTTAAAAAAAATTAATCATTTTTAAAAAACAATTCTCCCCCTGTGTGTGCGCATGGTTGCTCCTTTCACATGCATGCTTCTGTGGCAGACTCAAGAAAATAAAAATTACAGACTCTTCAACATCCTATTCTACCCAGTTTGAGTCTCCAGTAATCTTTAACAGTGTGTATCTGACCTGAAATGTTAGTGCTCATATACAAGGATTAAGCATTTGTAATCTAAAGGAACTCTATATGTACTAAGTAAGTATTAGTTGTCACCATCAAAATTAAGTGCTCGGGATCCTAGATTTCAACAGCATTATAATTAGAAAATTTAATAAAAAATCATTTGGGTAAAATATACCATTAAATCAATTAATACATAATAAAACTAAAACCCAATAAGTACATTTCAAACTTTTTGAGATCTTCATTAAACCAAATATCGATTTTATGATACCTCTAACAAATTTCAAGTTCTTTTTATTGGTAGAGAAAAATGGAATTTAAGAAATAAAAATATTAAAAAAATTAAATCATAACAAGCTCAAATTCTTTTGATAGGTTTCCTTAATTAACCCTAACATATATAATTTTCTAATAACTTTTGTAGCACATTTTGGTGAATTGAATTTTCATGAGTACCGTCAGACCTCCATGACCACCATCTCCTCATCAGAGCCCTTCAAGGAGGCTCAGCTTGCTCGTGAAGGCGATGAAGCTGTCCGTCCTCTACCATACATAGGAAATGTTGCTGAAATTCTGAGAAGAAGAACTTCATCTGGTATTATTTTTAAGGATTGTGTTGCGTCAAGTCCTAAGAATTCATCTTTGATTGAGGGGAAAGGTAAAGGTGCAGTTGAAGGTTATTCCTGTGTTACGCCTTGTTCTCATGTTAATTCTGGTAAAGTTTCATCTAAGCCTAGCGACAGTGAAGCTTCTTCCTCTGGTTTGAAGATCTTTGTTAATCGGTTTGATAATTAAAATGCAATCCCCAGCAACGGTGTGATAAATGTGAATTCCATGATTTCAGTTAACGAAAATGTTCATAATCAAAGCAAGATAGCTGGTTTTGGTTTAGGGGATTCGGTAATTGTTAATGATGGTTTGGTAAACTTAGTGGTTGATCAATTGCCTGAGAAGACTAGAATTGGTGCGGTTAGGAGCAATCCATGGAATAAGAAGGATCATATTAGAGTTATCTTTGAGAGAGATAGTTCTGTTTTAACAGAGGATGGCAAAGTAGTAAAACTAATTGAGTCCAATGAAATTGCCAATTCTTCTCTTCTGAAGAACTCTTTGGTCACTAAGGTGTTCGGAAAAGAATTGTCGTCTCATTTGGTTGCATTGGAGCTTAGAAGATAGTGGTCTCATTTTTGACAGTTTCATTTTACTACCCTTGGTAGGGGATGGTTTTTATGCTCTTTTCAAAGCATTGAAGCTATGGAAGGGGTCCTTACTGGAGGACCTTGGTTTGTGAATAACCATATAATAGGGCTGGATAAATGGTCCCAGGAGTTTTCTCCTCTGACATTGAAAGGGTTGTCATCTCCTTTTTCGATCAGGATGTTGCATTTACTGTTGTAGTGCTGGGATGAGGTCAATGTAATGAGGATTGCATCTAGGGTGGGAGTTCCTTTAATGTTAGATGGAAATATGTTCCAGTGGAGCATAAGGAAATTTGCTAGGGTCTGTGTACGAGTTAAGCTGGATCAAAGTCTTCCCACGGGTGCTTGGGTTGAAAGTATAGCGGGAAGGTTTTTTCAAAAGGTGGAATACGAAAAGATATCTTCATTATGTTATGAATGTGGAATGATTGGTCATGATAAAAGCCATTGTAGTAAATCTGAAATGAATACGAAGGTAGTTTTTTCTAGCGTATCGAAGGAGGGTCATGATGCGGTTAAGAATGATGTATAGGAGAAGGAGTATTATAGGTTGTGGATTCATGTTAATTATAAGAAAAGAAATAAGGCAAAGGTTGCTCCATTCAAATCCAGGTAGAACAAGGTGGTTAGGGGGAAGCTGCTTTCATTCCAGTGGTTAATGAATCCAAGGAAAAGACGGTTTGGAGTACAATTGCGGCTGATGATGGTATTTCTTTGGATAAAGATTTACCTATGAATATGGAGTTGGAGAATCCAAGCATGGAAAATAATCTTGATCTCGAATTGGCTGGGAAGGAGCAGGTTGAGTTGGTAGGGGGAAATTCAATCCAGAATTCTTCGGTAAGGGAATTTGAGGAGGAACAACAGGTTTTGGCACAGGTTCATATGGTTGAAGCTGCTTTTACAGCTGGTTGTTTGGGAGAGCCAATTAAACTATTAAACTCTTAAGACAGGAATTGTAATGAAGTTCAGAATGATATCAATCCTGTTATGAGTGGAGATGAGGGGAAGGGATGCCTGCGAACTCAAGTAAGTCCGAATAGACTGCTTGCAAACTCAGGTAATCCCAATCTTAAAACTGATTTTCGTCTACAAAAAGAGCTTCGTTCATTAGGGAAAGATAATATTATCAATCATGGAAGAAAGGGTGTAGGGACTCTCAGAGGCAAGAAGGGGAGTAATCCCATTTCACTTTCTTAAATGTCTTCCCTAGCTTTCTGGAATTATAGGGGGGCTAGGAAGAGTGTGGCCTCTCACTATCTTAAAGACTTTATGAAGGTGCATGATGTTATTTTTGTTGGGTTATCTGAAACCAAACTCCATATTTTTTATAGTAATGAATTTTCTAAATTTATTGGTAGCAACTAGGATTTTTTCCTTTATCCTGCTGATGGTCTTTCTGGCAGTTTGTTGACTTGTTGGAGGAAAGATGTAGCTTCTTACACGGTTTTGGATTCTTTTCCTTAAGGGATTATTGGGGAATTGAGGATAGCTAGTAAAGGGGTGTGGCTTATAGCCTCGGTGTATGGTAGTAATGAGGTTTCTAAAAGACGGGAGTTATGGAGTAAACTTGGTAATTTTGCTAGCAGGAAACTTCCTTTTGTTATCGGTGGCGATTTTAATTGCATTCTGTCCCATGAAGACAAAGAGGAGGGAAAAGATTTGTTTCTTCTAAAGGTTCTTTTGACATGAGTAGTTGTGACTTTCATGAGTTGGGTATCGTTGGTCCCAAATTCACGTGGTGTAATAATAAAAAGGGTTCTGCTCGTATTCTGGAAACACTGGACCGATGTCTGTTCAATACTATAGCTCTTGAAACCTTTCATACTTCATCGGTTCGACACATAGCTAGATTAGCATCGGATCACTATCCTATTATGATAAAGTTTCCTTCTCCTACAGTGCTAAGGAGTAAAATGATTAGATATGAAGAGGTCTAGTCATCTTTTCCGGCTTCCTTTGGCATTGTTTCTAATTCCTGGAATAAGAAGGTGCAAGGTGTAGATGTTGTTGGTTCACTGAACTAAAGTTCCGTAGAGCATTGAGAGCTCTATTTTCGTGGAGTAAGGCAGAACTTCAAAATTTGGTGAAGTTGAAGGACTCGTTGAAGCAGGATATTCTGGATCTTCAGTTGGAAGAATCGGTTGTGGGAAGGCTCTCAGATGATAAGGCGTGCTAGCTTAAAGCTAAGGTTAATGAGCTTAATTCCACACTTGCCCGGCTTACCACTTGGTGGAGAAGACGTGCAAAGCTGAAATGGTACACTAATGGGGACTCGAACTCTAAATTTTTTCATGCTTATGCTTCAGGAAGGAGATCAGTTATTCGAATTCATCAGGTGAAGAATTCAAACAGGATCATAGTGGAGGACCAACAGGAGATTGAGAAGGTTTTCTATGAGTATTTTAAAAACAAATGGGGAGATCGGTCTTGTAAACTAAATGGCTAGCCTACCACACGGCAGATGTTGAATGAAGCTGATAGAGATTTGTTGCTTGCGGATTTCTCTAAGGAGGAGCTTGATAGGGTAGTTGCTCACCTTGAGTCCAATATCTCTCCAGGTACTGATGGTATATCCTATTCCTTTATTAAATCTTATTGGAACATCATTAAAGTAGATGTGTGGGAGGCAGTTAGCCTTTTTTTTAGCACAGGTATGATGTGACCAACCTGGAAGGAAACTCTGGTGATTCTTATTCAAAATGTTAAAGATCCTTTGACTCCTGCTAATTTTAGACCCATTAGTTTGTGCCAGTCTATGTATAAGATAGTGGCGAGGATGTTGATGAACAGAATGGTTAATCTTCTTCCTAAACTTATTTCTGAAGAGCAGGTGGCCTTTATTAAAGGTAGATCAATTTTTGATAATGTCTTACTTGCTCAAGAAGTGTTTAATAAGTTTAGATTTTCCAAATCTAAAAATGGAATTATGGCAATTAAAGTAGATATGGAATAAGCTTATGATAGCATGAGTTGGCATACTCTTAAGCAAGTGTTGGATAATTTTAGATTTCCTGGTAAATTCTCAAAACTTTTGCTCCAATGTGTTTCCTTTCTGAATTTCTCCATTCTTATTAATGACAACATATCAAATTGGATTGAGCGGAATTGTGGGTTTAGGCAAAGATGCCCCCTTTCTCCTTATCTATTTGTTCTTTGCTCTCAATTGCTTTTGGATGCTTTTGGTCAAAGGGGGAGGAGTCTAGGAATCAAAATTGCTCCAGATGTTGATAGAATTTCCCATTTGTTATATGCTGATGACATTGTGGTGTTTTTGGAAGCCAAATGCAGTAAGGTGAAGAAAGCTAAGAAGATATTGAAGGACTATTGTAATTGGTCTGGTCAGAGAGTAAATATTAAAAAATCTACCATTCTTTTTGGAAAGTCTGTTGCAAGATCTAGGAAGAGGTCTGTTACTAGAATTTTGGGTTACAAAGTGTTGAAGGAATTTAATTACCTTGGCATTAAAATTGCTTTGAGAAGGTTTACTGGTTCTGATTTTAGTTTGCTGATTGGTAAAGCTAGTAATATTTTAAACATCTGGGGCAATCGGTTTATTTCATTGGCAGGGAAGATCCTTTTAGTAAAAATGATTTTCTCTTCCCTTTCGACTTATATAGCTGCCCATTCTTTAATCCCTATGGGTGTACTGTATGAGCTGGACAGAATGTGTAGGGCTTTTTTGTGGAATAAACAAAATGGAAGGAAAGGACTTCACTATATCTCTTGGGATGTGATTTGTATGCCTAAAAGGTTTGGTGGTTTAGGAGTTCAATCGGTGGCTTCCAAGGTTGGTCCTTTGAGGGCAAAATTTTGTTGGAATCTAATTATGAAGTCTAACTCTCTTCTTAGCAGAATTCTCATTAGTAAGTATGGTTTTCTCCTTCGGAACATTCAGACTAAGAGGTATAATTCGCCTATGTTTAAAATCATTGTTAATGGTTTCAATTGTCTGAGAGGAATTATAAGGTGGAATGTTTCTTCGGGAGACCTTATTAGCACTTTGGAGGATATCTGGATTTGGGACAATTCTATCAGCAGATGGACTACTTTTGTTGTGAAAATGGAAGGTGAATTACAAGGTTTGTACTGGTTTATTTGTGAAGGAGTTTGAGTTGAAGAAAAGCTGCTGCAGGTCTTTGATCAGCAGCTAGTTGATGTCATAAAACATATTCCTATTCTTCCTGAAAGAGGTGGAGATCAGTTGGAACTGATATATAAGAATTCTGTGAAATCTCTATCTGCTTTAGTGACGGATAAGCTAAGAGGTTATGGAGAGGAAGAAAGCAGTTAGCGTTGGAGGAGAAATCTTAAACTCAGCCCTCGTGTGGATATGTTCTGGTGGAGACTTCTTATCAATGCCATTCCTTCGAATGAGTTTTTAAAATACAGGAGATTACTGGATTGTGGCGATTGTCCAAGAGGCTGTGAGATTATAGAGAGTACTAAGCATATAGCAGTTAGCTGCTTTAGGCTGATTCAGGTTCTTAGAATTCTTAGATCTTGGGGTTTCATGATCTCGAGTTTCTCTTCTTTTCCTGAATGTTGTTTAAAATTACAATCCTAGTCAGATACTAAACCGTTCATGGGTAATCTGTATTGTTCGGTGGTCAGTGAGTGTTGGAAGAGTAGAAATAAATTAACTCATGGAGGTAAAGAGGACAGTTTAGTGATTATTGCTACTAATGCAATCAGTTTAGCTATAACATCCTGTGGTCTTGATCACCATTCGACCAACTGGGATTCCAACCAGCATTCGCTATTTTTTCATTGGTTTCCCCCTCCAACCAGATGGATCAAGCTAAACATCAATGCTTCTCTGAAGAGCAACTATCAAGCTGGAGTAGGAGGCATTTTCCATGATGACAGAGGAAGGTTTCTGATTGCTTTTGGAGTTAAAGGACTGCATTGGGACCCAGCTCAATTGGAATACTCTTCAGTTTTGAATTTCAGTAAGTATGTTCAAGATTGGATGATGGAATTCAAAGGAATCATCATTGAAGGTGATAATAAGAATGTTATTGATTACATTCGTAAGCTATTCAAGAATAATTCATTCAAAGGGGATGACCTTCAGAGGAATCATTTTTCTTTCTTGCTTGACTTCAATCAAGTCTTATTTCATTCTGTTTATAGGAAGTGTAATAAGTTGGCTAATTTTTGCGCCAACTTGGCTTGCTCTTTGGATTTTTTCTGGGAAGACTTAGATTGTAATAATGTTCCTCCTTTGTTTTTGTCTTTACTTAGGGAGGATTGTGATTGTGGTCCAATCACTTAGTGGTTTGTATCTTCCTTTTCTGTAATAAAATTGCACTGTGTACTTTATCAAAAAAAAGAATTTTCATGAGTAAATCTTTAGAAAATCAAATAAAATTAAGAATAACTTAATATAATTTTATATTTTCTTGAGAGGATCTTGATGCTATCCCTAACTTCTAATAATATTTCATAATTTTTTGGCACCATTTAAACCTAAAATAGGATTAAAAAATAAATCTAAAATTATCAATCGTGTAATAATTTAAAATTTTTGTAATAATTTTAAATAATTAAGGAAATATTAATTAAATTTTTATGAACTTACAAAATACATAAAATAATAAACTAAAATGTCAAAACCATGTTAAAATTAATATTTAATTACTCTCACTAACTTTTAAGTAAATCTCTTGAATAATAAAAAAATTACAAAAAAAAAACTTATTTTCATTAGAGACACATTAAAGTGTTATCTCATCCCTTGGGTGAGGTGTAGACCTTACAATGTCTAGGATGACTTAAATTGTAAAGTTTGCCATAGGGTAAAACTTTAATATTTGAGACATTCCTTCAAAATTAAACACAAAAAAATGAAACAAAAACATTTAAATTTCAATCAAAAGATGTATATCATTAAGAACATATTTTAAAAAACCTTTAGACAAAATCAAATAAGTTAAAATGAAAAATAAAATTTAAAAAAATAATAGAATGACACCCTAATATCTTAGCATACACTAAGTGCTTGATAAGACACGGAACTTATATTTTTAGGTTAGCTTTTTTTTTTCTACAATTCCCCTCAAATGTTTTGTTATGTACTACTTTGTATTTCATTCTATTTCTATAACTATAAACTTCAACTCAAAAGAAAACAAAAGCCAAGTTTTCTTTTAAATATAAAATAAACTTAATTGAATATAAAATGTAAACCGTGATAGAAACATGAACTAGTATAACCACAAAAGTTTGTTGATAATCATAATTTGATTGACATTAAGAACAATTTTTATTTACAACAAAAATTAAAACTTTATATACAACAAAAATTAAATCTTTTCTGATAATAAAAAATTGTTTTTTGATTAGATGAAAACCTAGTTTTCTTCTAATCTTATGTTTTCTAAAAATAATTGTTTTCTAATAAAAAAAATAAAATTAACAAGAAATGACATTTAGGAATTAAAAAAAATCTCCTAAACACAAAACACAAAACTTTAACTAAAAGCATTACATACCATTTTTGGTCAACATTCAGTCTATAGTGGCTAAGTTTAAAGTACCAATTCGAAAAGAAAAGTAGCCTAGCCTATTTAACATTGCATAAAAACTTCAACCACATGGTCTTAATGCTATTGGGTTGGTTATTTGGCAGTTCTTTTCAAGTGAGATTGAAAATTGAATAAATTTAGGCTTGTATAAAACCATGCTAGGGTCAAAATTTGAATGCCTCTTGCACTTTTTAGACTTATATTTGAAGCACTACTGCTTTAGAAGCTCTCACTTTAGCAATAGGATCTCAAGCTAATAGTTTCTTATTAGTATGTCATAAGTCATCACCTCTTGGACCTTTTCTAAATCTTATGGTTAAAAAATGTATGTCTTAATATTTTAAAACAAAAAATAACTCAAATGCTAATTTAAAATCTTTAAAACCATAAAGCTTGAGATGCTAATGTTAATAGTATAGTTTGGAGTACATAAGAGCTTCTAAAAATCAAGTGCTTTCGTCATTTCAACAATTGTTGTTTAAGAGAATTATTCCAAATTGATCTAAATCAAATTAAAATTCTAAGAGAATATTTCTTTTTCTAAAATTTTATCAAAAAAAAAATTTCCACTACTTTAATAGAAAGTATTCTAAAAAGATCTCTTCTCTTAGGATATAATTAACCATATTAGCTTACCATTATCAATAACCTATACTCCATAATAAAATAAACCCTACTAAGAAGGAAAAAGTCTTTGGATGTAAACATTTTTCTCAAAATCTATTTGACTTTTGAATCCTTTATAGAATATCATTTATATATTTCAAGGATATATTTTAATTTGTCATATTGATAACAAAAAAAAGAATTCAAAACTATAATGTACTTTCATCATAGATATTTTAGCTACTCCACTGCGAATCATATGGTGTAGCACTAAGAGCATTAAAAGCACCAAAAGATAAAAAGGGTCCACTAAATAGTTTTCAATGAATGTAAATTATAGGATAGCATAGTTGACTCATCAAAAGAGCAAGCTGAATACCCAAAGCGAGGAAATTCATTTATGTCTTCAACTTAATTACGTGTGCTAAAAATTGATGTGGCATTGTAATTGTATATGCATGATACTAGTTGCTTTATTATGGATTTTTATATGTTAAATCACTAATATAAGGCATTTAGCTGAATTAATTAAGTGGCTCATGCGTGGACTGAGAGGCTATGCAAGAAAATAACTAGGGAGGATAGTAGTAGAATACCAAGAATGGAAGGACATAGTAGTTATGGTGGTTATTAGTTTGGGAAACCTAAGTTATGGTGGTTATTAAAGCTATCCACCTTAGTTATAGTGGTTAATAATGTGGGCCACCACATTTATGGCACTTACTAGTGCGGTCCACCCGTTTTCCCTGTCCCTCTTCTTTTTCAATTCAGTTTACTGTAATTTTAACTTTTATTTAAACATAATTTTCTATGGAATGGAGTACTTAGACTTTCTTATGACATAAATTGGAGTGAAATCAAAGTGTTGTCTTGGCTTACTAGTCAACCATAAGAGTAGGGTTTGGTGATCTCTGAAAGTGTGAATAGGTTGTTAAACCTATAGATTATGTCCCTAGGCTAACCAAGAGGGGGGGTGAATTGGTTCTTTTTATTTAAAAAATCTCTTGGATATTTGAAAACCATTTTTTAAAACTTTATAGATATCGTACAGTACGATTACTTTCATACAGTATGAATAGATATAAAAATTTTGTTTCTTTTTCAACCACAGAAAAATAAAGTGCAATGCAAAAATTAAAATTGTGATAAATAAACACAAGAATAGAGAACACCAGATTTTATAGTGGTTTGGTCTAACACGGCCGACATCCACTCCCTAGAGACACCTTCTCTTTGTATTGCACTAAATCAAAGTGACTCTCCCTTTACCCCCATAGCAAGGCGGAGAAGCCCTTGCAAACTCTCTTCCACCAAACCCAAGTGAGGCAGAGAACCGTCATCCTTTTTCAACCTCCTGGTGAAGGTAGAGAATCATCGTCCTTTTTCACCCTCCTGGTGAAAGCAGAGAATCGTGATCCTTTCTCACCTTCCTGGTGAAGACAGAGAACCATCATCCTTTTTCATCCTCCTGATGAAGGCAGAGAACCCACCATCCTTTCTCACCCTCCTGGTTATGGCATAGTACCAATCATCCTTTCTCACCCTCCTGGTGACGGTAGAGAACCGGAGTCTTCTTACAAGATCTTCTCTCAAGAATCTTCAAAGTGATAGGGAAGAGAGTTGAAGTATAAATAATGAGATCCTTACCTTTGGGCAACCTTATGAATTCCCTCATAATTTCCTCTTCAAAGATCTCACCACACTCACTCCCAAACACTCTCCTTAATCACTCTCCCTTCAACTCTCAAGAAGAAATTCGTAGAAGATTTTTTGGACTGTCAGTTTTTAGGAACCTTATATATAAAGGATAAGAAAAACCATCCAAAAACTAAAAATTTCAATTTTTACAAAGTTGGATCATATTGTACAATCGCATATCGTCCCATACGAACAGTTCAAAATATAAACAATTCATTCCGTATGATGCTGTATGAACCTATGAGATCCATATTTCATACTCTGGAAATGATGTATGAAACCAAATTGTACTATATGAACAGTTCAAAAAAGTTAAACGGTTCATCCCATATGATACGTTACGAATCTATGAACCGCAGTTTTCATACTCTGGAAATGATGTATGAAACCAAATCGTATTATTTGAACAGTTCAAAAAATTTGAACGGTTCATCCAATTCGATCCTGTACGAAGCTAGCATCCTTGGATTTCATACTCTGGAAGTGATGTACGAATATAGTTCGTACTGTATGAGTTACACTTAGAAAAATTTTTACTCTTAACTAGGCATGTTTGTTTGTTTAAGCGGAGAAATTGATCAAATCATCTCGTACGATCTAGTATTATACTGTACGATTAGTTAATAAAATAAAGTATTTGTCTTACTCCCCCAGTGTGTTTGTTCATGATTACCCAATTACAATCACATCTCTCAAACTCAAGAAAAGAAAAAATACAGACTCCAAGACTAATGAACTCTAAACCAAGTAATTTGAAGTCTTCAACTATCTGGAATGTAATTTTTTGGAAAAGAAATATTAGTACACACAAAATAGATTTTTCTAGTATATGTTAGGAGAAATAATAAACAAATAATAAGATTTTGTAATCATCAAAAACTCAGATCAAAAACTCACTTGAATAAATAGATTTGCACCATTCTCAACCATCTCCCCCTTTTTGATGATGGCAAAACAAGTATTATTTGAGTTAATAAATAAACGCAAATTTTCTCCTTAGCTCCCCCTAAAAGTAAGCTCCCCCCAAAGAATGATCAATTTTCAACAAGGGGTTTCCTATAAAGTTAAAAAAAGATCAAAAACATACACCTACATACACATACAAACACACAATCATACAAGTGACACCATACACACATTCAACCCGTTTACCAATCACACAAAAACACCAAAGAGCAGTCCAATAGACAAATGTACACCTCGAGCAAACTCAATCAATTAACAAATAACTCCCCTTTTTGACAGCAACAAAAAAGGAACTATAAAGGTAGTTGATCATTAAGACAATGTTAAATAAATTGCTAATACAAAAATTAAGATCACATGCAAAAAATAAAAACACAATATTTAAATTACAAAATAATAAAGATAAGAAAAAGTTGATCTATTTTAGTTTTTGAAATAGATAGATTATGTAACGATAATTATTGCAGAAAAGATAGAATAAAATTACTAATTTTTTTAATCCAATATTGAAAATTAATGTTTATTATATAGATTTGTGGGACCTAGAAACTGATAAAGGAAAGATCAATTGGAGACAGTGCGCATCTTTTCAATTATTTGTGGCACACTTTGTACATCTTGTCACTTTCAACAAATTTTGTACCCCTTTTTTTAATTTGGCGAATATTGCGCATTTTTTTATAGGAATGGCACACTTTGTGCTTTCTCATTTTGGGCTAATTTTGTGCCTCTTTTTAATCTATGTCTTTCCAAAATCACTCACTCTTAGAACAAATTGCAATAATGAACAAAGATTAACATCTTGAAATAGAAGTAAAAATAAAGATATTACATCAATGTGTCAGTAATTTTAGCTACACAATGCTTGACTATTGAAAACATGAAATAGATCTTCTATTCTATACCAAGTGACAATGTAACTCAAAAATTTTGAGAGACTATTTTTTGCAAGGAAATTAATTTTTAAGAGCATACTCATTTAACAATGTATATTAGCAATCAACTACATTTCATAAACACATGTTACTAGATTAGTCACAATGTAATATGCAGCCAAACATGAGTTGTTCATTCCTTTTAACATGCAATTTTGTTACAAGCATCCTTCATATACCTCTTCCGACACAACAACATCAAACACAAACACCCATACAGAGCAATAGTAAAATAATAGAATCACAACTAGAAATCTGAAGAACCCTCATCTGGAGGTGGTGGTGGAGTAGCTAACATAGCAAAATAGCTATTGATCGTGGAAATATTGGTGTTCACAAATTCAAACTGATCATGGATCCACCCTCTATCTTCATTATATCTGTCATCTGCAACTTTAAATGTGCCTCAATATCATTAAATATTTGATCATGATGATCAAAGTGTTGGACCATATTTTGATAAAAATCCTAATCGAGTCTAGGTATAGGGGCAGGTGCAAGTGCAGGTGCACCTTCTTCCTTAGAATCATCTCCAGAACCCTCTCTCTCAAAAAGTGCCCAGAAAGAGGCATCAGTAAAGTACACAGGCAACTCAGTACGTCTGTTAGGGTGGACTAAGTTGTACTTCTTCTCTAGGATATTTGAAATTTAATGTCGTAGTACAAAGTTTTTCTTCCTCTTGCTACTAGGATTCCCAATGTCAGTAAGAGAATATAAGTAATTCATAATCAATTGGGATTCATCTATAGGTTGGCCAATCATAATCAAGTAGGTGATAGTTGAAAGGAGGGGGGTCATATTGATTCGATCTCAAGATTTTGGGATAATGGAGGTTCTAAGGACGTGCTAGATGATCCTTGCATTTTGGTTTAGGGTGTAGACTCTAGGTAAATGACTTGGTTGGCTTACTCCCCTAAGAAGTTTATTAACTTCTGACCAATCATAATTAGCTCTGGAGGTCAGGGTGTGTGCTCTAATCTCTAGAGTTCTAAGGTGAAAGAAAGTTCCCAAATCCTCCTTAGTAATCTCTACTCTCTATTTCAAAACATAAGATGTGATCCTTTTGTGATCCTGGTTTATCTTCATGTTTGCGAGGAAAATATCAAAAGCATCTTTATTATAGGCATGAATGAGTGTTAGGATTAATAAAATTTGGGTAGAGTCAAAAAGTGGCATTACAGCAAAGTGGATGCTCTCTTGCATTAAGAGATGCGAGGGTGTGATCTTGGATGCACTAAATTTGAGGTATGCATCCTCATTTTGTTGAGACAGAAAGTTGTCATCCCAATCCTGTCTGGAGGATGATCCTCTAGCATGTCGTGATCGCTTGCCACTACCAGACATCTCTAATTTGTGGCTTTGAAGAGTTTAAAATGGATGTGAAATGAATGAAAACTACCCTTCTATATAAAGAAAAAATGATCAGTCGTACAGTACGAAAAACTTTCGTACTACATAAAATAAATTTTGTACGTAACAAATACATTTCGTACGTACGAACAAAAACGGCCAAAAATAAAATGGCTTTTCATAAAATTCCCTTCCCGATGCGTCCTTTAGTACAGACTTTTTGACTACCTGGTCGTACAGATAATCATGTTTTTGTACTGGATGATCAGAATATTAAAGATTGTTTTCATGATGGTTGGCTTCATCCTTATCCAAGAATGACAATAAGGATCGTACAGACGAACGATATGTTCATTCGTACAGACTAAAAGTATAAACCCGTCCCCATTAGTACAAACAAACCTGTACATATCATACAGTATGATGACATCATCGTACAATATGAATGATTATAAAAATACTATTTCCTCCCTTATCTCTATAAATTTTCATGCACACGCTATAGAATTCATATTATACGAAATAATTTCATACAGAATGAACAGAACAAAAAAAAATAGTATATGATAACCTCAAAAACCTTTCAATAGCAATCACACACATATATATTTTTTATTATTTCCTATTATTATTATTTTCTTTATTCTTAAAATAATAAAAGGATAAAGCGACTATATTCAAACAAATAAAACAAACAACCTATACTACAAAAACACTTGACATAAACAAACATACAATTACACACAAAGCAAGTTTGCAAAAATTTTAAGTATACATTAAGATCAATTACACCTAGCCTTGTCCTTAAAATGCTAAATATGTCAAAGCTAATGGTTTTATGAAAATATCTATAAGTTGATCTTTAATAGCAACATGATGTAATTCAATTTCGCCTTTCACTAGATGATCTCTTATAAAATGATGCCTTATATCAATGTTCTTGGTTCTAGAATGCCGAATATGATTCTTTAAAATGCATATGGCACTAGTGTTATCACAAAAGACAATATAGCTTCCTAAGACAAACCAAAGAACTTGTGTAATACAGCTACCTAAGGCAATATATTCAGCTTATATAGTTGAAAGGGCTACTGAGTTCTATTTTCTACTAGTCCAAGAAACTAAGGAGTTTCCTATGAATTGACAAGTTTCAAAAGTGGTTTTTTGATCAACCCTACAACCTGCAAAATTTTAATTAGAGTATCCAATAATTTCAAATGCAATGCTATTCTTGGGATACCAAAGTCCTAAGTTTTGAGTCCTTAAAACATATCTCATAATTCTCTTAACAACAGTTAGATGTGATTCTTTTGGATAAGCTTGAAATCTAGCACACAAATAAACACTAAACATGTTATCTGGTCTACTAACTGTCAAGTAAAGCAAAGATCCAATCATCCCTCTAAACTTCTTTTAATCAACCGATTTTCCTTTAGGATCCTTATCTAACTACACAGAGGAACTCATGGGTGTATTCACTGGTTTATCCTTATCCATTTCATACTTTTTAAGGATGTTCTTAACATATTTTGACTGACTCAGAAAGGTTCCATCCTCATCCTGCTTGATGCTAAATCCTAAAAAGTAACTCAAATCTCCAATTAAGCTCTTCTCAAATTCCTTACTCATTTTTTTTGAAAATTCATCACAAAGATTTATACTGGTAGATCCAAACAAGATATCATCCACATAAATTTGAACAATGAGTATTTCATCTCCTACTCTTTTTATAAAGAGGGTGGTGTCCACACTCCTTTTTATAAATGATCGTTCAAGTAGGAAAGTGCCTTAGCCTTTCATACCAAAATCTAGGTGCCTGTTTAAGTCCATACAATGCCTCTTTCAATTTGAAATTATGATTAAGAAATTATACATTTTCAAAACCTGGAAGTTGCTCAACATAAACATCCTCTTTTATCATCCCATTTAGAATTGCACTCTTTACATCCCTTTGATACAACTTAAAACCTTTAAAACAGGCATAAAAAGCACTCTAACGGCCTCAAGTCTAGCTATCGGGGAAAACATCTCCTCAAAATCAATTCCCTCAATCTGATTATACCCCTTAGCCACTAATCTTGCTTTGTTTCTAACAATCACTCTAGAATCATTCATCTTATTTTTAAATCCCCACTTGGTTCCAACAACACTTTAATCCTTTGGTCTTTCTACCAATTCCCAAACATTATTTCTAACAGATTGAATCAACTCCTCAGGCATAGCTGGAATCCAAAATTCATCTGAAAGTGTTTGATTTACAGTAGTGGGTTTAATCATTGAAATAAAAGTGGAGTGATTTACTTTTCTCAACCATGCCTAGTCTTAACCCCTTCACTTGGGTCACCTAAAATTAACTCTTTAGGATGATTCTTAGCAAATTTCCATTACTTAGGCAAATAATTTTCTTCCTCATTTTTAACCCTCTCTTCAACTTTTTTATTTTCAAGTCTTTGGGTTATTTCCTCAATTTCATCTTCATCCAACCTAGACCCTCCAATATTATCTGATTAATCAAAAATAACATGAGTGGTATCCTCAACTACCAATGCCCTTTTATTAAAAACCCTATAGGATTTTTTAACACTTGAGTATCCTAAAAAAATTCCTTTATCATATTTAGGATCAACTTTTCCTCAGAGAGTTTTCCCATTATTATGTATGAATACTTTACATCCAAAAATAGGTAGGTGTGAGAGGTTAGGGATTCAACCTTTAAGAATTTCATAGGGTAACTTGTTTAATTTTGATCTAATGTTCACCCAATTCAATACATAGCATGCGGTACTAACTACTTCAGCTCAAAAATATCATGGAAGTGAATATTATGCCAATATGGCTCTAGCAGCTTTAATCAATATCCTATTCTTTCTCTCAACTACTCTATCATATTGAGGTGTCCTAGAAGCTAATAAATTATGATCTATTCTGTAGGTTTTGTAAAACTCATCAAATAATTCATTCTCAAACTCTCCCCCATGATTACGTTGGATTGTAACAATTTTAAACCCTAGTTTTCTCTGAATCCAAGTGGAAAAATATCTAAACTACTCAAATGATTCACTCTTATGATTTAAAAATCCAATCCATGTGAATCTTGAGTAATCATCCACAATTACATACCCAAACCTTTTTCCTCTGAGACTTAGAGTACTAACATGTCCAAAAAGATCCATGTGAAGAATTTCTAAGGCTTGCTAGTTCTAACTTTCTTGACTGAATTAAAGGAGGATTTGACTTATTTTTTTAGTTGACATGCATCACATAAGTGATCTTTAGTGAAGCCTAATTTGGGTATTCCTCTGACTAAATCCTTTTGGGTGATTTTCCTAATATTTCTCATGCTAGCGTGACAAAGTCTTCTATGCCATAACCATGATTCATCATATATAGTTTTCAAACCAAAAGCAATAGAAGATTTTATAGAATTCAAATCAAGCATGTATATGTTGTTTACTCAATCACCATTCAACACAATAATTCCATTCTAACTAATAGCACAGCTAGTAGGTAAAAATTTTATATGATAACCTTTATCGTACAGTTGACTTATGCTCAATAGATTATGTTTTTAGCCTTCTACTAATAGAATATTTTCTATCACAAAATTCTTAGAATTTCCAATCATACATGTACCTACCACTCTCTTGGTGGTATTGTCTCCAAGTGTAACATTTCCTCCATTCCTAGCTTCCAGCGATTTGAATTTATTCGAATCTCCAGTCATATTCTTTGACCAACCACTATCCAGATACCAAATGCTCTCATGAGGTCTTGTGTGAGAACTTTCCTACAAAATCATCAAATGTTAGACTTGGGAACCCAAATAAGTTTGAGTTCACCTCTTGGCAATTTTAAACTAGATGCATGTGTGATATGATATATTTTATACATCTTAGGTTTCCACACTAAAAATGGTTTATAATGATATTATAAGTGTGGGAAATATGCCCAATCATACCATAAGAAAACTATTTTACTCCAGGATAAGGATTTACTAGTCTATGTTCACTGTAAGATCTTCTCCTAGATCTTGAACTAGTGGCCTTGTGGTAAGACTTGTGAAATCTTCAAGTTTGGGTGGATTCTTATTTTCCTTAAGTGCTTTCAACTTAACTTCAAGATATGAGTTAGCACTTTCTAGAATCAAATTTTTAATCTTCAAGTTATGCTCTCTACTATCTGATTCATCCATAAAAGTTTTGAAATTATTTTCAAGTTCAGTGTGTGATGATTTTAGAAGTCCATACTGTTTATTCAAATCATCATATTCATCCAACAGAGTCATGTGGTTGCTATCAATTAATGCATGGTCTTCCCTAAGGATTTCAAATTCTTTTTGCAGTTCTAAGTAATCCAAATTCAACTTTACATGTAGTTTCTTTAGTCTCCTATATGCATAATGAATGTGCTCAGAAACTTCAAATAATTCTTCACAACTTAAGTCACATATGTCCTCTTGATCCGAATGATCAAGATTATCAGCTATCAAGCATAAATTTGTGACTTCCTTTTCAGGAGCTATTTTTGATGAATCTGAAGCTGAGTCTGCCCAAAATACTCATGTAGTCTCTTCTTGCCCCTTCTATCATTGGGTTTCTTCTTAGCTTTCTCCTTGCTAGGATTTGCTTTGAGATTAGGGCAATCAGTCTTTATGTGTCCCGGCTTCTTGCACTCATAGCAAATTACATCATTAGAAGCCTTAGCATTTTTATGAAACTTACCCTTGTTCCACTGCTGGTGTCTCCCTTGCTTCCTCCTTAGGAAACTTTTGAACTACCATGTCATTAAGGCAATATCCTTTTCATCCTCAGGCTGGGACTGATCACTCTCCGAGTCTTCTACTTTTAGTGCAATATTCTTTTCTTTCCATCTGTCACCTGCATCAATCTGAAGTTGAGTCACTCCTTGCTCGTAAGCAATCAGTGATCCAAGCAGATTGTTAATAGAGTAAATGTTTAAGTCTTTTATGTCTGTTATAACTGTAATCTTTGCATCATTAGTAGTAGGCAAACAATGTAATATCTTATTTACCTTTTTAGAATTGGTTAGTTCCCTACCTAAAGCATATAATGAAGTTACTATCAATGTAAAATGAGTATACATGTCAGAGATTGAGTCATTCAATTTCATGTAAAAAAGTTCATAGTCATACAATAGAATGTTCAATCTAGATTATTTCACTTAATTAGTTCCTTCATATGTAATGCAAAGCCTATCCCAAATCTCTTTTCTAGATTTACAAGCAGAAACACACATGTAGTCTTCTGATTTTAATGCATAAAGAAATTACTCAAACACTTAGCATTTAATTGAGCTAATTCACATTCTTCTACAGTCCAATCAGCAAAAGGTGTTAGAATTCGAATTCCATCTACAAGTCTAGTAGGTTCAGTATAACCTTCCTGTACTAAAATCCACATGCGATAGTCAAGCAATTGCAGAAAGTAGACATGCAAGTTTTCTAAAAATCAAACAGAATATTATCAAACAGTGGAGGTCTAGTGATCTAATAACCCTCAGGCGTGTTCTAGTTTCCAAAATTATCCATAATCAAATTTTAAAAAGTAATTTAAATAGTAAATTTCAAAATAGGCTCTGATACCACTTGAAAGTACGAATAGGTTGTTAGACCTATTGATTATGTCTCTTTGCTAACTAAGAGGGGGGGGGTGAATTGGTTCATTTTTATTTAAAACATCTCTTGGATATTTTGAAAACCCTTTTAAAAATAAAAACTTTTAAGATATCGTACAATATGATTTTTTTCCTATAGTACAAATAGATATAAAAATTTTGTTATTTTGTTTCATCCACAGAAAAATAAAGTGCAATACATAAATTAAAATTATGGTAAATAAATACAAGAATAGAGAACACCAGATTTTATAGTGGTTTGATCAAATATGACCTATATCCACTCCCTGGAGACTCCTTCTCTAGGTATTGCACTAAATCAAAGTGACTCTCCTTTTGCCCCCACAGCAAGTCGGAGAAGCCCTTACAAACTCTCTTCCACCAAACCCTGGTGCGGTAGAGGACCATTATCCTTTTTCACCCTCCTGGTGAAGGCAGACAACCGTTATCCTTTTTCACCATCCTGGTGAAGGTAGAGAATCGTCATCCTTTTTCACCCTCTTCGTGAAGGAAGAGAACCATTATCCTTTTTCACCCTCCTGATGATGGTAGAGAATCCACCATCCTTTCTCACCCTCCAAGGGATGTCAGAGTATCAATCATCCTTTCTCACCCTCCTTGTGATGGCAGAGAACCGGGCTCTTCTTCAATGATCTTCTCTCAAGAATCTGTGACCCTAATTTTTGTACTCTGGAAATGATGTACAAATCCAAATCATACTATACGAATAGTTCAAAAATATATACGGTTCATCCCATACGATCCTATACGAAGCTAGCAAACTTGGATTTCGTACTCTGGAAGTGATGTACAAATACAGTTCGTACTGTATGAGTTTCACTTAGAAAAATTATCACTCTTAACCAGGTAGGTTCATTTATTTAAGAGGAGAAATTAAATGAATCATCCCATACGATCAAATATCATACAACACGATTAGTTAAAAAAAATAAGTATTTATCTTACTCCCCGAGTGTATGTGTGCATGATTACCCAATTTCAATCACATCTCTCAGACTCAAGAAAAGAAAAAATACAGACTCCAAGACTAATAAACACTAAACCAAGTAATTTGAAGTCTTCCACTATTTGGAATGTGATTTTCCTGAAATGAAATGTTAGCACACACAAAATAGAATTCTCCAGTATATGTTAGGAGAAACAATAAACTAACAATAATATTTTGTAATCATGAAAAACTCACATCAAAAACTCACTTGAATAAATAGATTTGCACCATTCTCAACAATCTCTCTCACCTAATCATTTTACAAACTGAAGTGATTATTTTGGAATATCATATATCTAATACTACATTAAAATTTGACCTTACAAAATTTAAAGAAAAATTGAAGTGGGCAACACCTAAAAGTTTAATAGATGTAAAAGTTACATGGCTTAGCTAATATTTATAAATGATTCATCAAAAGTTTTTGATCTATTGATACTCCAATCACTCACTTATTAAAGTTGGATAGATTCTATTAGACCCGAACTAAATAATAGGCCTTAGATAAAATCAAAGCATATATAAATTTTATCCAAATCCTTAGGCTTTCTCTTTTGTATAAATCCTTTGAACTGATTCTCAATTCATCTGGAAATAGGCTTAGAGGAATATTAAGCCAAAAAAATTATACTGTATCTTTCTATAACAAAAAATCAAGACTTGTTCAACTTAGGGAAATTATATTGCTATCCAATATTTGAGGCACTAAAACTCTATCATTTACAATTAAAGTTTATTATAAATCATATCAAGAATTTATAATAAATCATATCACAATTCAAATCATCATGCCCTTAAATTTATTAATAGCCAGTAATAATTAAGTAATAGAAAAGCCTAAGTTAGAATAATTTTTTGTAAATTACTCCTACACCTTAGAACATAAAAGTATAGTTGAAAACATATCACTTTATTCCTTATTAAGGATAACAGTGGTAGACTCTTCTTTAGAGCTAAAGATCCTATGTTTTGAACTAACTAGAGATGAGTACCCATTGTGTCTTGACTTTATCTGCTCTATATTAAATACTTCAAATATTTAACCTTATAAGGAACTTTCTTAATAAATAATACATATCTATATTGTGGAAAATAACTCAACATCTGTAGATCCACTCTAAGAGATTTTATAGTTTGGATTTTCTTTTTGAAAAAGATAAAATAAAAAATTAAATGGAGTGTCAATATTTTAACCTTAACTTAAATGTGATGTTTAAAAATTGGTGGGATAGTGTTTTACTTGTAAGCAAGCTAGAAGATATAATATAGAAGTTTCATTAATAGTGCTTTGCCCATCCCTTATAAGCATTAGGAAGATCTCTAGATTGATTTTATCTTATAATAGTCCCATATAGCTCATTGACATGATTAGCTTCTATAGTAGTTAGCACGTTCTCCAATATGGCCCATTTCCTTAACTTTCTCCAAAACTAATGTTGCTTCCCATGCTACTAGACAATGTGATAATGTCAGTCCATATGGGCTTGTTTCAACAATTATCATAGATCATGGTGTTACACTGTTTCTTTCTTTTAGAAGAATTTTTTAAAATTATTAGGCACCAAATTGAAATTCTCATGAACTTTTCATCCAAAATCTAATGGATAAATTGAAATTAGTAATTGAATAATAGGAAATCTAGTAAGATAACTAATAACAACAAGCTAGGGAAATATTATGATTTACATTTGACTATCAAAAAATCCAAATTCTTCAAAATTTGTCTAAGAGTAGACCAACGCATACTTTCATAAGCTTATTCCATATCTATCTTAATAGCCATAAGACCCTTCTTAGATTTAGAATATCTAAACTTGTTTAGAACTTCTTGAGCAAGTAGGACATGATCTGAAATAGAACGACCTTTAACAAAAGCCACTTGTTCCTCTGAAATCATCTTAGGAATGACTCCTACCATTCTATTTCATAACATCCTAGCCACTATCTTATAGATCAACAAGCAGAGGCTTATAGGTCTATAATTAGAGGGTGTTATCAGATTCTCAACTTTAGGGAGAAGGACCACCAAGGTCTCCTTCGAACTAAGACTCATAGAACAAGTCATAAAAAAGAAAGAAATAGCCTTCTAGACATCACCTCTAATAATTTTCCAATAAGATTTAATTAAAGAGTAAGAAATACCATCAACTTCTGGAGAGACATTTGATTCCAACTAAGCAACCACCCTATCCAGCTCCTCTTCCTTGAAATCTGCTTGTAAGTAATCTTTATCACTATCTTCCAGCAAATATAAAGGGGATGGCCATCCCCTCAACCTGCAGTTCCTATCCTTCCATTTACTCATAAAGAATTTATTGAAAACTCCGTCAATCAGCTTTTTATCCTCAACCATCTTCCCATCACCGTCTTTTACTTGATGTATCCAATTAGAATTGCGCCTTCTCGACGTAAAAGCATGAAAACACATTGAATTGGTATCACCATCAGCTATCCACTTAAGTTTTTCTCTTTGTCTCCACCATGTATTAAGATGAGCAAGAGTAATATTCATTTCATGAACTTTAGATTTTAATAGCAGCAGGTTTTCTTTAGTTAACCCGCCAACCTCAGCTTCTTCAATTTGTAGGACTAAAATTTCCTTCTTTAAGTTCTCCTTCAAGGTCATCAAATACTGATGCTTAGACTTACTCCAGAAAAAAATGCTTTCAAAGCTCTCCTAAATCTCACAATAAGTGAAGTAGCATCATCTCCCTGCACTTTCCTTACCCACGATTTAGACACAATCACAGCTGAAGCAGGGTACGAGGACCAAACCTCTTCAAACCTTAATAGATGGTTCTTCTGGAAACTAGAAGGAAACAGCTTGATGAGAATGGGACAATGGTCAGACGCTACATGAGGGAGATGTCGAATAGCCGGCATTTGGATAGCCTCCAAGGCTGTAGTGTTTAAAATACATCTATCTATCTTTCAAGGATCCGAGCTTCACCTTTCTTATTGTTACCGCAAGTGTACTGTGGGCCAATAACTCTCAAATCATGTAGACCACTATTATTCATAATTCTACTCATATCATGAGCTCCCTGAGAAAGAATAAATTCCCCCCCCCCCCCCCCCCCATCTTATCCTCCTGGGACAT
The DNA here is from genome assembly GCA_019925795.1 of Dendrobium chrysotoxum. NCBI lineage: Eukaryota > Viridiplantae > Streptophyta > Magnoliopsida > Asparagales > Orchidaceae > Dendrobium > Dendrobium chrysotoxum. Next base: position 60,540,784 of record CM034300.1, on the reverse strand, counting down.
TATACAATTGAAGTCACCTCCATTCACAATGCCAATATTAAATTCTGAAATCGCTTCCAGTTTACTCCCCAAGCTCCTTCTCTTATAATAATCATTACTGCCGTAAACAGCAGCAATGGTCCACAAGCCTTTGTTAACAATTCTCAATTCCCCTACCACTACTTGAGACGAAGCTTCCAAAACATTTAAAGAAGCCAAGTCCCTCCTCTAGCAAACCATAATACCTCCAGATCAGCTGGATAAACGAAAAAATCCCAAATGTCACCAATGAAACCTACTACACTCTAGTTTTTCAAAAAAGAGATCTTAGTCTCTAAAACACCAACAAAAATCACATCAAACTCTTTCATAAATTCCTTCAAGTTGTGGGAGGCTTCACACTTCCTAGCCCACCTACAATTCCAAAATGTTATGGAAGACATTTAATGATATGAAATGGGATTGCTCCCTTTCCTACCTTTAATAAACCCACCACCCCTCCTACCCTGATTAATAATATTATCCTTCCCCAAGGATCTTATTTCTTTTTGAAGCTTGAATTTTGAATTCTGATTGGGCATACTTGAGTTCGCAAGTAATCCAGAGGGATCTACTTGAGTTTGCAAGCAACCCTTCCCAATTTTACCATTTGAAGTAGAAGGAAAAACAACATTATCTGGATCTATACCTTGTGAGCTTTGGAAAATAGCCGCGTCACTTTTACCAAGATCAGGAACAATTTCAGCACTTAATATTTCCAAAACAGGATCAGAAATAATGATTAAATCTTCAACAGCAGCTAGAGATTTTAGAGTAGAACCCTTATCACCTTCAGGATAATTTAAGTCTTCTATGGACGGGTTTTGAATACACTCTGAGGCAATTTCTCCTTCTTCACCTTCCACAGCTCCCTTTCTCTCCAAATTTATATCTAGGTTCATATCAGTCAGCTCCCTAACAGAATGCTTAGCATCTGGAAGAACAACCCCTACCTGAGAAGGTTCATTGTTCTTCAAATTTTCCAAGACTACCTTAGGACCACCATGAGAAGCTCTCTTACTTCTTTTATAATTGACATGTACCCAAGGTCCATATGTATCATTCTTATCCACATCCTAATCCTTGATCTCCAAACTTTCCATGCTTTGCTTCTAATCTCCATCACCTGTGACTTTAGCTACCAACTCTTTTTTTTTTACAATCTTTTTTAACATGACAAATCAACCCACATTCAAAGCAAAAAGTGGAAATCCTTTCGTATTTAACCTTTTGAAAGAACCTACCCGCCATACTCTCCACCCAAACTCCCAAGGGAAGAACCTGGTCCAATTTCACACAAATACAAACTCTAACAAACTCCCTTCTTCCCCATAGAAACATGTTTCCATCTATCATCAATAGAGATCCTATCATAGAAGCAATTCTCACCACATTCACCTCATCCCAACACTACAAAGTCAAGCGAGGCATCCTAATCCAAATAGAAGAAGATAATCCTTTCATAGATAAAGGAGAAAATTATGGAGTCCACTTATCCATACCTATAATGTGACCACTCACAAACCAAGGGCCTCCGGTGAGAACTCCCTCCAAAGCTTTGGCATTTCTAAAAGAACACAAGAACCATACCTTTCCGAGGGTAGTGAAGTGAAACTAACCAAATTGAATCCATTAACATCTTAATTCCATAGCCACAATGTGCGAAGGAACTTCTCTACCAAAAACCTTTGTCACCAAAGAATTTTTAAGAGTATTAGCATTTGATAACTCACTTGCTTCGTGCAGCTTGATAGCCTTACCATCCTCTGTCAACACCTTGTCCTTATCACTGAAAGAAACTCTGATATGTTCCTTTTTGGTCAAAGGATTACTAATGCCAAAGTCTTTAATAACCTTCACAGACATTTGGTCAAAAACAGGATCTCCATTCCCAATCACAAACGAAGAAACATTACCAGCCGAAGAATCCAGTTGAACCACCTCTTCCACCATCACATTTTGAATATTTTTGTTAACCGAACTCAGGGAATTTGCATTTATCACACCGTTGCCGGGGATTGCGTTTGAATTCCTGAATCTATTAACAAAAATTTTCAAACTAGAGGACTACGTGTGATTAACTCTAGGCTTAGATGGAGAAAAATCATTTTCCATATCACAATAGGGAGTTTTACAATCATAATGAAGAGCAATATGCTTTCCTTTACCTTCAACATGAAAATTTACCTTTGGAACATCTTCCACAAAATCTCTAATCACTATACCAGACGAGCGCCTCTTTTGTAACTCATCAGCTTCACGAAATGAACAAGATCTGGATCAAAAAGAATCACCAATGTCAATAGCTAACATCTCCCCTAATGGAGAAACTAACGTTGGAAGGGCCACCGATGGCTGGCGGCCATCTGCCGCCATCTCCTAACAAATACCGAAAAAGACGATCAGAAACTGCGAAGAACAAAATTTGAAAAAAAATGACACACACTCTCTCTAAAGGGCATCATAATCAAAATGACCTTTTCTATACGAGAGTAATATTAGGGGCCTTGAATTCCGACATAAAATTCTTCTAACTTGAGATTTAAAAAGTTTAAAAAGCATTAGAAATTGAATTTGTACCATTTCCTTTAATAGGGCTCTCAGTACTATAGTGTTGATTATTCAAAGGGTAAGCTGATAAATAGAAAATACTGGCATTACAGTGCTATCGTTAGGTGGTGCCTTTGCACTTCACCTTGGAAATTGAAATGCCACCTTTTTAAATTGACCTCTGCAGTGATGTTTGACATGTGGTAGTGCTGCAGCACTAAGGGAGACCACCACCGTGCATAACACTCGATCATACTAAATATGAGGTTTTAGCCAGGTGTTATGGTATTATACTAAACCTTGAAACACTTGTTAGAGAGAGAAACTCTCATTGGAGAGAGGACTACAAATTTTCAAATTTTGTTTCCCAGTTTCTTTCCTCTTTTTATGCTTGTTTGTAGGGGATGACGGTGGTCGACCGCTGGCCATCGGACTCCTATTCGGAGAAGGATAACCCTGTTGGTGGTTCATACTTGCAGGTGGGAGGCGATTATGCTCGCTGGAGGAAGAAACTATTCGTAATATGGATAAGGTGGATAATTGAATATCTACAGGTTCATTAGTTATTAAAGAAATTTTTGATTTTATTCCTGTGAAGAAATCTTCTTTTGAGGGTAAGGGCGAAGCTATTGCTCAATTTTTTTATTGCAAGACTCTGCATTTGCTTAAATCAAATGGTTTTTCTCCTTTTAAATCTAACGACATTGAGGCTTCATCGTCTGGTATGAATCTTCTTGTTAATAGATTTGGTAATTCAAATGCAATCCCTGGCAATAGTGTGATAAATGTGAATCCCTTGATATCTGTTAAAAAAAAATTTCCTATTAAAGGCAGAGAGATCCTGAAGGTTGTAATGTTGAAAAATCTTCTATGGTTAAGAACCTAAATGTGCTGTCAGTTTCTGTGGAATTTCCTGTGAAGATTGGAAATGGAAAAGGTGTAGTTAACCCTTGGATTAAAAATCCTTACATTAAATTGAATTTCAAAGAGGAAGACAAAGTTTTAACGGATGATGGAAAGGTGGTGAAGATGGTTGAGTCCAATGAAGTGTTGAATGTCAACAGGCTCCATAATTCTTTGGTTGTTAAAGTTTTTGGCAAAGAAATCCCTTCTCATATTGTGGCTTGGGAATTAAGGCGACAATGGGCCCAAGTTGGTCAATTTCATTTCACCACCCTTGGAAGGGGTTTGTTTTTGTGTTCTTTCCAATCAACTGAAATAATGGATGAGATCCTTTTAGGAGGCCGTTGGTTTGTTAATGGTCACATTATAAGCATGGATAGATGTTCTCCAGATTTCTCTCCCTCATCCATTAAAGGTTTATCTTCTCCAATATGGATTAGAATGCCTCAATTGCCCTTGCAATGTTGGGATGAGGTAAATGTGGCCAGGATAACTTCTATGGTTGGTTTACCTATGCTATTAGATGGCAATATGTTTCAATGGGGACGAAGGGAACTTGCAAGGGTTTGTGTTCGTGTGAAATTGGACCAACTTCTCCCTTTAGGTGTTTGGGTGGAAAGTATAGAGGGAAGATTTTTTCAAAAAATTGAGTATGAAAGATTTCCTCTTTCAATTTTGTTTGCGGTTTGATTGGGCATGTGAAGAGTGATTGTAAAATGGGTGCTTCAATGGCAAAAAATCTTGAAGGATAAGTTAAGAAGCAAAGCCTAGGGAACCAAGAAGATATGGAACAAGGAACTAACAGTGATTCATCTTATGGGCTGTCGATTCATGTAAATAATAAAAGAAATAAGAAGTTCACTAAAGTAGTTTCTGTTGAGAAGCCGGTTCAAAAGGAGTTCAGCAAAAAGATTCAATACAAACCAATGAATAAGGATATTGAGAATTTAGCTGGATTGGCTGCTAAGGAACATGGTGCTTGTTCTACTTTCGATGTTATGAAGGAAAATGTAGAGAATAAAGTGGAGGTAGAGGGTGAAGCTGGTTTGGATAGAAGAATTGGTGAAGGAAAGAATGCCAATACAGATTTGAAGAAGGATTTTAATATCTTTACAGAGGAGGCTGATTTACAGATCCAGGAGGAGCAGGTAGTTTCAAGTTTAAAAGCTAGTAATGCAATTCACATCAATGCGGTTGGAGGTGATAATTTCCAATATGGTAGTCCGACCACTATGGAGACTTCAAAAAGTTTGTTCCTTAGGAATAGTAATAAATTCAAAGTTATGGAAATGTGTGTGGAAGGGAATGAGGAAGGTAATGGGATTCTAGTACCTATGAAAGGCGAATTAGAAGAAGGAGAATAGGTTGAAGATAATTCTAAGTTATTTGGAAATAACTTAGGGCTTGTGGAAGAAGGTTCAGGTAAGATTAAGTTTATGTTCCAAAAAGAAGTTAAATCTTTGGGTAAAGACAATATCATTCCTCAAAGAAGGATAAGAGAAATGGTGAAGAGGAGTAAGAGTGGGAGAAATCCCAACTATAATCCAAAATGTCATCAATAGCGTTTTGGAATTGTAGGGGGTAAGGAAGAAGGAAGCCTCCAGTTATTTGAATGAATTTGTGAAAGAATTTGGGATCTTCTTTGTGGGGCTTGTGGAGACCAAGATCTCTTCAGTTAATAGGAATGATTTCATTAAAATTGTTGGATCTAATTGGGATTACTTCCTTGTTCCTTCTGAAGGATTAGCTGGAGGCATTATGGTGTGCTGGAAGTCTGAGGTTGTCTCTTTTTCAGTGATTAAAGCATCTTCTCAAGTAGTTTTGGGAGAGTTTAAATTGCCTAACAGGGGTATGTGGTTGATTGCGACAGTTTGTGGTAGCAAGGATACTTACAAGAGAAAAGCATTATGGGAAAGTCTTGATGACTTCTTGACTTTGAACAACCCGTTCATTGTGGGGGGTGATTTCAATTGCATCTTGTCCCAAGAAGAGAAAAGAGGAGGGAAGAAGTATGTTGTTTCTCAAGGCCCACAAGATATGAGTTTGTTTTTTAATAAATGTGATTTGCATGATATAGGAGTTATTGGTCCAAGATACACTTGGTGCAACAATAAAAAGGAGGAGCCCATATTCTTGAGAGATTGGATCACTGTCTTCTAAATTCAATGGCATTAGAAGTAATTCAACTAGCAGTTGTTCATCATCTTGCTAGAATAGCATCTGACCATTGTCCTATACTGTTAAATATTTTTAGTTCTGGTTTTCGGAGAGTAAGAACTCTGAAATTTGAAGAAGTTTGGGCCACCAATCCAGCCTCATCAGCTATTATAGCTAACTCTTGGGGGAAAGCTATCCGAGGGGTTGAAGTGCATTTGCTTAATGCTAAATTTAAAAGAGCATTGAAAGCCATATTTTTTTGGAGTAAGGCTAAACATTCAAATCTTAATGTTTTGAAAGACAATCTCAAAATAAAATTTTGGAGATGCAAGAAGAAGAGGTTGAATGTGGTGGGTTGTCTGATGAAAAATTTGTATGTTAAAGTCTAAGGTTCTTGAGCTCAACTCTACCTTGGGTCGGCTCAATACTTGCTGGAGACAAAGGGCTAAGGTCAAGTGGTTAGAAGAAGGTGACTTTAATTCCAAGTATTTTCATGCGTTTTCTTTAGCCAGGCATAATGGTAATTACATAAATTAAATCAAAGACTGTGGAGGTGGTTTGATTGAAGATCAAAGTCAAATAGAAGCAATTCTCTATGAATTCTTTAAAGACAAGAAGAGAGAAAGGAGATGTGTTCTTAGGGGATGCCCATCCAGCTTGCATATTCTGAATGAAGTAGATAGAAGTTTGCTGTTGTCTGAGTTCACCACAGAGGAGCTGGAGCTGGTTGTTAAGTGTTTAGAAGGTAATATTTCCCCTAGCTTGGATGGAATATCGTACTCTTTTATTAAGTTTTATTGGTTTATTATAAAAGAGCATGTTTGGAAGGTTATTAGCTCTTTTTTTGCTACTGGTGTTATGTGTGAGAAGTGGAAAGAAACTTCTATTGTTTTAATTCCTAAGGTGAAGAATCCTTTGAGGCCATCCAATTATAAACCAATTAGCCTTTATTTGTCGATATACAAAATTGTGGCCAGGATGCTGTTAAACAGGTTAATTGGTTTCATTCCTAAAATTGTCTCGGAAGGACAAGCGGCATTTGTAAGAGGTCGTTCTATATCTGAACATATTTTATTAACTCAAGAGTTAATTAATAAGTTCAGATTTTCTAAAGCTAGGAAAGGATTAGTTGATATTAAAGTCAACAAGGAACAGTCATACGATAGTATGGGTTTGGACACTTTGAAATAAGTTTTAGAGCATTTTGGTTTCCAAGGGAAATTCTCTAATTATTTATTACAGTGTGTGGTTGCTCCCAAGTTCTCTATTTTGATTAATGGTAGGAACTCCAAATGGATAGAGGCTAAAAGTGGTTTTCGGCACGGATGCTCGTTATCTCCTTATTTGTTCGTTTTGTGTTCTCAATTATTGTCGGATGCCTTTGTTCAAAGAGGAAGAAGTATTGGAATCAAAGTTGCTCCAAAAGCATAAATGGTTTCTAATTTATAGTATGCTGATGATATTATCATTTTCTTTGAGGGTAATCGAAAAGTTGTGAAGAAAACTAGTAAGATTCTAAATGATTATTGCAATTGGTCGGGCCAAAGCATCAACACTTAGAAATCCTCTATTCTCTTTCGGAAGGCTGTTGGTAGGAGGAAGTCTTTTGCTCTTTCTAAAATTAAGGGCTATAAGATTGTCAAAGAACTTGTCTACCTTGGAGTTAAATTGGTTTTAAGGAGATTGATTCTTTCGAATTTTCAATTCCTATTGGAAAAGGCTTATAGCAGATTAAATTCTTGTGGTAACCAATTCATATCTCTTGCAGGGAAGCTGGTACTAATTAAGTCTTCTTTCCTATCCCTTCCAATTTTTTATTCAACTCATTCACTTGTCCCGATGGGAGTGTTGAATGAGTTGGACAGAATGAGAAGGGACATTCTTTGGAATAAATAAGATAGCAGTAAAGGCATTCACTATGTAGCTTGGGAAACTTTATGTAAACAAAAGAGATTGGGTGGTCAAGGAATTCATTCAGCGGGTGAGAATGTAGGGCCTTTAAGGGCTAAATTTGCTTGGAACTTTGTTTCTAAGCCCTATTCTTTGATTAATAAAATCTTAAAGGCTAAGTATGGAAAGGATATTAGGAATTTTCAAGTCGGGAGTGGTGCTTCTCCTACTTGGAAAATCATAATCAATGAAGCCAAATTCCTGAGAAAGATTGTAAGGTGGAAGATCTCGAATGGCACTAGTATAAATACTGCGAAGGATGTTTGGATCTTAGACAAGAGCATAGATCACTGGCCCAACTTTGTTGCTAATTTAAACAATGATAACAAGTACCTTATGGAGTTTATTCAGGAGGGAGAATGGAAAGTCCCAAAGCTGCAGCAGTTCTTTCGTAAGGATCTGGTGGAACTTATTGCCTTAGCTCCAATCCATCCTAAAATGCAATATGACCAAATGGAGCTCATGTCAAAATGTTCTGGTAAATCAATTTCTAGATTGATTACTGAATATTTATAAGGGAATGATGAGCAAGACAGGAATTGGAGATGGTTAAGGAAATTAAAACTACGTCCACGTGTAGATTTGTTTTGGTGGAGATCGAATATTAATGATCTTCCCTCAAAAGATTTTTTGGTGTATAGAAGGTTGCAGAACTTCAGTGGTTGTCTGAGAGGGTGTAATACAATGACAAATTCTGAACACATTGCTACTTGTTGTAATTATCTCCACCAAGTGATTGAGCTGCTTAATAAATGGGGATTTAATGTCCCTATTTTTTCTATTCTGGAAGAGAGCTTTCGTGAATTGGAACATCTGTCAAAATCCAATCCATGCCTGGGAAATTTGTACTGCTCAGCTGTTTACTACACATGGAATAGTAGAAACGAACTCATCCATAACAGAGCGGATGATAACATTGCTGTTATTGCAGCAAATTTTATAAGTTCTGCCATTGCTTCCTTTCGGTTTAATCTGATTCGGTATTACTAGGATACCAATCAGTGTAGGCCATATCATTCTTCTTGGCATCCCCCTCCCTCTGGTTGGATTAAACTTAATGTTGATGCTTCACTAGAGAGCTCTTATAAGGCAGGTGTTGGTGGTGTGATCAGAGATTCCAAAGGTAGATTACTGTTCGCTTTTGGAATTAATTGCTTGCATTGGGACAACTCAGAATTGGAACTGTAGGCGATTCTTTCATTGAAGGTGGTACTTCAAGAGTGGATGTATGAGGTGAAAGTAATCATTATTGAAGGGATAACTTTAATGTGATGAAGTATGTGCAAGGCATGCTGAAGAATGAAGATACTAAGGAGGCAGCTCTAAGAGAGAAGATTTTTCTTTTCTTAAAGAGTTTAACCAAGTGATTATTCATGTTGTGATTAGGGAATGTAATAAGTTAGCAGATTATTGTGCTAACTATGCTCATTTTTCTAATTTTATTTGGGATATTATTGGTTGTAATAAGATTCCTCCTTATTTCTTTTCTTTGTTAAAGGAGGAATGTGATAGATATGCTATCACTGAGCTTATTGTTTCTTTGTATTTTTTAATAAAATTGCTCTATGCATCTCTTCAAAAAAAAAAGGCTATGCTTCAATTGTCTTTAAAATCAGATAAAAATCAAAGAGCATAATGTTGTGGAACTAGATAGGTGATTTGGCATAGTGATGCCAGGTTCCTAAGGCGCCATGACACTCTATTAAGAAAAAAATTTCTTAAAAATAGTAAGAGTTATGGTTCTCCAAGACCCAATGATGCAATGCTCCAAGAGTAATTTTCACAAATATGTTTTATAATAATAAGGAGAGCATAACCATATAATAAAACATCATACACTAGATACACATCAAAGAACACACTCGCATGTCACAATACAAATTGGGTTTGCCTCCTAATGAGCACTAAGCTTATAGTCTCCAAGCAGACTATGTTACATTATGTTCAGGATGAGCCAAATTCATTGTCACTCTAATGTGTTCTTAATCACCTCCAACATAATGCTTTAATTTCTATCCATTCACCTTGAAAGTTTGGGAAAAGTTTCTTATCCTATAATTTTACAGTTCCACATGGATATGCTCTCTATGAATGGACGAGAACACCAGGACTTCAACTTCATAGGGAATAATTTCAATCAAGAATTATAGATTAGAACCTCTTGACCAGCGGTATATCCCATCTTAATTAGCTCATGACTGTGCCATGTCCTGGATTTCTCCTTATAAGTCTTAAAATTCTCATATGCTTCATGTCTAAATTCCTCTAATTCAATCAACAATACTAGTCTTCTCTCCCAAGATTCTTTTAAATTATAATTCAATTCCTTAACTTTCTAATAAGACTTAAATCATAACTCAACTAGAAAATGACAAACTATTCTAAAAATAAGTTTATAGGGTGATATTCCAAAGGGACTATTAAATGAAGTCATGTAACCGTATAAAGCATAATCCGTTCTCAAAGTTGAATCTTTCCTATTAAGGTCTATAGTTTTCTCTAAAATTCTTTCAATCTCCACTTACTAATTTTAGCATGTTCACTAGTGTGGTGACTATAAGTAGTTAATATCCTACACTAATTTCCAAAATTTAGAATCTTACTTTTAACCCTGTTATCATAAAAATGACATCTCCCATTACTAATAAGTGCTCTAGGTATTCCAAATATAGAAAGAAAAAAATCTTAAAAAAATTAATAAGTACTTGAGCATCATTTTTATGAACCGGCACTCCTTCAATCCACTTAGACATATAATCAACTACTATTAAGATGTATCGACTTCATGAAGATAGAAGAAAGGGACCCATGGAATCTAATCCCTATGCTTCAAATATCTAAACCACTACCATGTAGTTAAAGGGCATTTCATTTCTCCTTGTGATATTACCTACTTGCTAACACTTATCACATTTCTTAGCATATTCATTAACATCCTTAAATAGAATAGGCCAATAAAATCCATATAGTAAAATTTTTTTGGCAATATTATATCTTTCAAAATGCCCTCCATAATCAGAATCATCACACTCACTAACAATGTTATCAGTCTCCTCTACAGGGATACATTACCTAATGATTTGATCCATATATTCCTAAAAAGATATTGTTAAAAAAAAAAAGAAAGAACTCAACATCATGTATGAATTTATTCCTTTGGATAAATGGCATACGAAATTGTAAGATATCCTTGATAATGAGGTTCACTATATTAGCATACCAACGCACGTATTTGTTGCTTACGACAAATAATTTTTGATATGGGAAAACTCATTAATATGATACTTCTCATGGACAAGCTTTCCCATCTCTAATCTTGAAAAATGATTAGGAAACCTATTTTCTATTTCTTTCATATATAAATCTCCATATTAATGCTCTGTAATAATAGAATCAATTTACATAACTTAAGTTTTGTATCATTCTTTATTATAAGGAGTTTGAGTACAAAATGATCAGCATATACTATGTGACGTTTATTCCAATCAAATAGATTATAAACTTTTCAAAGGCAATGACAATGGCTAGTAGTTCTTTTTTAGTGGTGGAGTATTTTATTTTGGCCTCATTCAATGTTCTAGTACCATTGTAAATGACATGGAATTTCATATCCACTCCCTTCCCTAAAATTTCTCTTACTTCAAAGCCACTTGCATCACACCAACAATTCAAAATTAATTCACCAATTAAGAGTAATAATGATGGGCACCATAGTTAAATACTTCTTTAAAGTTTCAAAGGATTATAGGCACTCATGATTAGAGTCAAAAGAGATATACCTCTCTAATAAATTGCATAATCATCTGGTAATTTTATAAAAATCCCAAATAAACTGCCTATAGAAACTAGTGTATCATAGAATACTCATTACTCCTATAATAGAGGTAGGAGGCGAAAAATTCTTCATTTCTTGAATTTTTTCCTTATCTACCATCAAACTCTTCAAAAATATCTTTTGGCCCTAAATAGTTCTCTCTAAGACCATGTATTTACACTTCACCCAATTTAGTATGATGTTTGTTTCTTCACAACTCGTTAAAACCACAGGTAGATTTTCAAGATATGAATCATCTGAAGTACCAAGTACAGAAAAGCCATCCATAAAATTCTTAGTGACCTACTCAATCAAATCTAAAATGATGGACATCATACACCTCTAAAATATTGTAAGGGTGTTTCATAGTCCAAAATGCATTCTATGAAAAATAAATGCACTATATGGGCTATTGAATGCGATTTTGTCCTGATCCTTAGGTGCTATAGTAAACTGATGATACCCTGAGTATCCTTCTAAGAAATAATAGAATGGATGTCTTACTAATCTATAAAATATTTGGCCAATAAATTGCATAGGAAAATGGACTCAACTAGTGGTCTTCTTCAACTTCCTATAGTCAATACATATCCTCATTTTTATGATCATTCTAGTGGGAATTAATTTATTCTTTTCATTGGTTATAACTAATAAACACTCTTTCTTAGGCATGTACTGAATGGGACTAACCCAAGCACTATCATAGATATGGTAATTAATGCCAAAATCAAGCCATTTGAGTATTTCTTTCTTCACATCCTGCTTTATAGTAGAGTTCGATCTTCTTTTTGGGTTAGCCATTTGTAGGGAGTCTCCTTCCATCAAGATATTGTGTATGAAAAATGATGGAATAACCCCCTTAATATCATCTATCATCAATCCAAATACTTTCTTTTAAGTTTTAAGACTTCAAATCAACTTACCCTCTTAATCTTCATCTAAATGAGTAGATATAATCATAGTTAAGGTTTTTTCATCTCCAAAAATGCATAACTCAAATGGACTAGTAGGGATTTCATCTCTAAAAAAGGTGCCTCTAAGATAGATGGTCTAAATAAATTCCCAACATGTGATGTGTCTAATGAAAGTTCGATAGGGATGTTAAGCCCTAGTGAACTAGTCCTGAGGCTAACCAAGAGGGGGGGGGTGAATTGGTTATTTAAAAATTTCATGAACAACAGAAAAATCTTTTCGATACTTTGCAGCGAAAATAAGTAAACAATAACAAAAAGATCAATCACATAGATTCACCCAAGCAGTTAATATCAGAAAATTAAAGTGCATAACTGAATCAGAAAAAGCAAACCAGATTTTATAGTGGTTCGGTCAACATGACCTACGTCCACTCCCCAGAGCCCCCCCTCCGGGTATTGCACTAAATAAAAAGTGTCTCTCCTTTTGCTCCCACAGCAAGGCGGAGAAGCCTGTACAAGACCTCCTTTTCACCACACAGTGAGACAGAGAACCCGACCTCCTTTTGCTTCCTCCTGAAGAAGGCAGAGAACCTTCAAACTCCTTTTGCTTCCACCTAAAGCGGGCAGAGAACCCCGGATCTTCTTGCGAACGATCCTCCCACGACGAACACCAACTAGACGAAAGACGACGAGCGGAGAAGACGACTCTAATCCGTGCTTGGAGCAACCTTAGTGAATCCCTCACTAACTCCCCCTCACAAGATCTTCTCTCTCTCTCCCAAACTCTTTCTCTCTCTAGGGTTTCTCTGAAAAGGAAGGTGGCAAAAGATTTTTCTTCTTTCAAGAAAAAGTTCTTTTATAGGAGGGCTTAAAATTTGCCCTAAATCTTAACTGGTCGGCCAAGATCATCCAGGACGATCGATAGATCGTCCGGGACGATTAGTTCAAAATCAATTATTTCAGCCTGGACAATCTGGCTCTTCTGGATGATCAGTAGAAAAAATTGTTCATATCGTCCCGTACGTTCCTGCGATCGTCCGGAATTATTAGTGAAAATCGAGGAATATCGTCTAGAAGATAGTTCGGGTCGTCCAGAGAAACTTGTGCTGGACGACCAAAAAATGACTTGATCGTCCAGGACGATATGGGTATCGTCCTGTATGATTAGTTCAAAAAGTGCCCAAATCATCCTGAACATAGTTCGGGACGTACAACTGAAATGCACTAGACGATCATGATCGTCCAGGATGATATGATCGTATCAATTAAATATTAATTACTTTACTTAATTACTAGACTAATTTAGGCATGATTATACTGAATCGTCCAGGACGATACACGTATCGTCCGGGACGATCAAACCAAATAACTTAAAATAAAAACTTGCCTAACTTGTTCTGCCTGCTGAGAATTTCTGATTTGAGTATATCGTCCCGTACGATCCAAAGATCGTGCAATATGATCTGCTTAATCAGACTCACTTAACTTGGTCACCCTAATTAGTGTTTCTATTTTTGCTGGATCATCCAAGATGATGTGAATATCGTCCAGGACGATCTGAATAAAAAATGAACATAAACTCTAATTCACTCAAGCTCTCCCCCTGAGTGTGTGTGTGCAAGGTTACTTAGCTCGGGGATCAGTTACATTACAATTGACTCAATAAAAAAAAATCATACATTTGACACACTTGGACCCGATCTTGAGTTGGCTTGATTTGCTCGTGATCTCTTGTGCCTGAAACGGGTTAGCCAAGCAAAACACACTGGAAATATGTTTGTCATCATCAAAACCAGATTTGCAACAATCTCCCCCTTTTTGATGATGGCAAACATTTGTATAGTAGTTTGAAAATAAAAATAAACAAGAGATCAAAACATAGATATAATTTTTTCCAAATTTTCATTTAACAAACAAACTAATACAGAAAACATAACACACAATAAAAAATTGAAACGACTAAAACTGACTCCCCCTTTTGACATCACAAGAAGAAAGAGGGAAAAACAGAACACGGAAATACAAGTACAACACATAAAAGAGAACAACTACAAAACAGAAAAAAATGGATGATGAAGATGATCGATCAGGATCCCAAAAACACAACCATGAAATCAAAATAACACAAAAATGAATAAAACTGATAGAAAAAAAACACGCAAAAGTAAAGATTTTTTTTTTTTTGATCAAGCTGCTCGAGTAAATCAGAATTTTTTCTTGATTTTAGATTCAAAAATAAATAAGAAGACGATTGACAGCGCTGAAATCTAGAAAAGGTTGGAAAAATCAACTTTCGTAACTTCGACCCCGGGCACCTTATTGATGCAACCCTCTTTCAAAACAAAAATCCGATTCAGAAGAAAAGACATTAGATTTGAAAAGAGATCCTTTCAAGCCTCGTTCCAGAAAAATATCTGATATAATAGTGTTACAAAGTAAAAAAAATTAGAAATTAGGATTTTCAAACACAAGCTATTGAAAGTATTAAGCGGCACACGAATTTTTCTAAGACCTTTAACGATCTGAAAGGAAGGAAAGCTTGGTTGGGCTCATTTTGTGCCTTTTTTACAATTTAGTTGGCGCTTTGCGTATCTTTTCATTTTTGATACACTTTGTGTATCTTTTAGTTGGCAATTTTTCGCATCTTTTCAGCTTTGGGCTCATTTTATGCCTCTTTTTCAATTTATTTGGCGCACTGCGCATCTTTTGTAAGCTTCCTCCTTTTCACGATCAATAAAGAGTCTCAGCTGTGAGATTATCTTCCAGACATAGGAGATGACTCTCCACAGTAAGGACGAATGATTCACAAAATAAAAGCCATATATCATATGATAAATGCAATCACTTGGTTTAGAAAATAAAACTAATGACTCAAGACTTTGAAAAACACTATTGATATGAGGTAGATTACTGTAGGAAGATAAAATAATCTCTATTTCAAAAACTAATAATTTAATTTTGAAGAGGATTTTTATCCAAAAGAAACTATACACCAGTAAAGGAGTTAGAGGAAGAGAAACAATCATCAATGTTTCTTCCCTTTAACAGATTCAGTGAAATCAATCATTGCTTACCAGCTTCCAAATCAACACAAGGTAAGAACTCCCAGTCAGAAATTCAGATTATCAGAAGTAGTGAGCGGTGATCAGATTTTGAAAAGCATATAACAGTAAGTGTAAGATATGAACCAGAGAATAAAAATAGGTAGAAAATCACATCAAAGTAAATCCTCAAATCAAACTAACAGTAAGGCTAAAACAGAAATCAACAGAAGAAATAAAATCAACTGAAAGCAAATAATCAAACCAAAAACTAACTAACAGACAACAGAATACCAATCAGACCAATCAGAAATCAGCAGTCATCAGAATCAAGTATTTATATCAATCACTCCTAATCTGATTCTCAAAATGCTGAATGAGTCAAAGGCCAGTGGTTTAGTGAATATATCAGCCAACTGATTTTCAGTTGCTATATGATGTAGCTCAATGTCCCCTTTTATAACATGGTCCCTAATGAAGTGATGCCTTAGATCAATGTGTTTGGTCCTAGAATGTTGGATTTGATTCTTAGAGATACAGATGGCACTAGTATTATCACACAGAACAGAAATTGTGCCAACAGGTAATCCTAAATCCAAGACTTATTGCTTCAACCAAAGAACTTGGGCCACACAACTTCCTAAGACAATGTACTCAGCTTCAGCAGTGGAAAGTGCAACTGAGTTCTATTTTCTACTGGACCAGGAGACTAACGACTGTCCTATGAACTTACAAGTCCCAGAAGTGCTCTTTCTATCCACCCTACACCCTGCAAAGTCAGAATCAGAATATCCAATGATATCAAAAGAGGTGCTATGCCTAAGGTACCAGATTCCTAGGTTTGGGGTCCCTAAAAGATATTTAAGAATTCTCTTAACAGCAGTCATGTGGGACTCTTTAGGATCAGCCTGAAACCTAGCACAAAGACAGACACTAAACAAGATATCAGGTCGGCTAGCAGTCAGGAAAAGCAGTGATCCTATTATTCCTCTATACTTCTTCTGATCAACAGATTTCCCACTTGAATCCTTATCTAACTGAACTGAGGAGGTCATGGGAGTATTGATTGGCTTGGCTTTGTCCATTTCATATTTCTTCAAAATGTCATTAGTGTATTTAGATTGATTGAGAAAGGTTCCATCATCCGTTTGCCATATGCTAAACCCCAAAAAGTAGGACAATTCTCCCATCATACTTATCTCAAACTCCTTACTCATTATTTTAGAAAACTCATCACATAAATATTTATCAGAAGATCCAAAAATTATATCATCAACATAAATCTGGACAATGAGTAAGTCATCCCCTATTATCCTCAGAAAAAGGGTGGTGTCTACGCTCCCCTTAACAAACTCTCTTTCTAACAGGAATGTGCTAAGCCTCTCATACCAAGCTCTCGGTGCTTGTTTCAATCCATAGAAGGCCTTTTTTAATTTGAAAATATGATTCGGATATTGGGAACTCTCAAAACCTGGGGGTTGTTCTACAAAAACATCTTCTTGTATTTCCCACTTTAAAAAGGCACTCTTGACATCCATTTAAAACAACTTAAATCCCTTATAACAGGTAAAGGCTACTAGCACTCTAATGGCTTCCAATCTAGCTACAGGGGCAAAAGTCTCCTCAAAATCAATCCCTTCTATCTGATTATACCCCTTAGCCACCAATCTTGCCTTATTCCTAACCACCACACCAGAATCATTCATCTTATTCTTAAAGACCCACTTGGTTCCCACAATACTTTGATTTTTAGGTCTTTCTACTAACTCCCAAACATCATTCCTTACAAATTGATTCAATTCTTCCTGCATAGCTAAAATCTAAAACTCATCCGATAA
Organism: Dendrobium chrysotoxum; assembly: GCA_019925795.1. NCBI lineage: Eukaryota > Viridiplantae > Streptophyta > Magnoliopsida > Asparagales > Orchidaceae > Dendrobium > Dendrobium chrysotoxum. The sequence continues at coordinate 60,523,599 of CM034300.1, read as the reverse complement.
GGCTTGATTGATGTTGGTGGGTTCAATCATTGAGATAAAGGCAGAATGGTTTACTTCCTTTCGAAGTCCATGCCTAGTCCTAACACCTTCAGAAGGGTCTCCTAAGATCAGTTCTTTAGGATGACTCGAAGAATATCTCCAATCTCTAGGAAAATTGGTTTGAGGTTCTACCCTTTCCTCCATATTTGTATTTCCAACCCCTTGGGTAACCTCAACAATCTCTTCATCTTCTACTTCAGATCTAGACTCTTTAGGATCAGATTCATCAAACATTACATGGGTTGTTTCTTCCACCACCAAAGTCCTCTTATTGAACACCCTAAAGGATTTCCCCACACTTGAATATCCTAAGAACACTCCTTCATCAAATTTGGGGTCAAATTTTCCTAAGGGTGACTTCCCGTTGTTCAGAATGAAAACCTTACAGCCAAAGACATGGAAGTGGGATAGATTTGGAGTTCTACCCTTAATGATCTCATAAGGTGTCTTGTTCAGTTTGACTCTCACATTCACCCTATTCAGCACATAACAGGCAGTGTTCACCGCTTCAGCCCAAAAGTATTATGGAAGTGAATAGTCGGTAAGCATGGCTCTAGCGGCTTCCTCTAAGGTCTTGTTCTTCCTTTCAGCTATCCCATTCTGCTGAGGGGTCCTAGGAGCTGAAAAATTGTGACTAATCCCTTGCTCCTCATAAAAACTTCCAAATCTTTCATTTTGAAATTCCCCTCCATGATCACTATGGATGGTAATAATCTCACATCCTAACTTCTTCTGAATCCAAGTAGAGAAACATCTAAACTCATCAAATGACTCAGATTTATGTGACAAAAACTTCACCCAAGTGAACCTCGAATAATCATCTATAATCACAAAACCATAGACTCTCCCCCCTAAGCTGGCAGTGCTAATGGGTCCAAAGAGCTCCATGTGAAGAACTTCTAAAGGTCTAGAGGTGCTAATGTCCTTAACAGAGTGAAAAGAGGACTGGACATGCTTCCCCAACTGACAGGCATCACATAGGTGATCCTTAGTGAACTTAAGCTTGGGCACACCTCTAACTAAGTATTTTTGGGTGACTCTCCTAAGGGTTTTCATACTGGCATGATACAATCTCCTATGCCATAACCAAGACTCATCAGCAGCAGTTTTTAAGCAAATTAAATTATCAGATTTAATGCAACTTACATCCAGCTTGTAGACGTTGTTGATCCTTTGCCCCTACAAAACAACTTCATCATTTAAGCTTAAAATGCAGCCAGTGGGCAGGAATTTGATGATGTATCCCTTGTCACAAAGTTGACTGATGCTCAGCAAATTGTGTTTTTGTCCATCTACAAGCAAAACATTGTCAATCATAAAATTCTTGGAATCACCAATTATACCTGATCCTACCACCTTCCTGGTGGTGTTATCTCCAAGTGTAACCTTGTCTCCAGCTCTGGCCTCCAGCGAAATGAACTGATTTGCATCTCCAGTCATATGTCTAGAACATCCACTATCCAGGTACCACATGCTCTCATGAGGTCTTGTGTGAGAGCACACGTACAAAAATATCAAACGTTAGTCTTATGAACCCAAAAAGGTTTGGGTTCCTTCTTATGAAAAGAAGAATGCAATGCATGCGTATTGTGCTATGAAACAGGTAATTTGGGTCTGCACACCCAATGTGTACTACGGTGAACAGTGCAAGTGTGGGAAATGTGTCATATCATGTCACATGAAAAACATCTAACACCACGAAAAGGGTTAACTAATCTACGTGGGTGATAATGCCTCTTCCTAGATGTATATGAAACATGCTTTGATGAACTTGCAACAGATTTTTCAAAAGGTGGCGGTGCATAAAACTGTTCAAAAGTAGGCGGTGTTTTTTTCTTTTCAAAAGCACTGATTTTTACTTTCAAAGACTCAATATGTTTATTTAAACTTACAATTTCAAATTTTAAGGTTCCATTGCTACTTTCTACTTCACATGCTATTGTATCTAACTCTTTAAAAGCTCTTTCTAAATCAACATGCGTGGTTTTCAACGAATCATGCTCAGAAACTAAATCAGAATATTTTTTGTTCAACTCATCAAACTAAGCAAGCAAATTCATGTGATTAGAATCAAGTGTGGAATGATCTTTAACTACAGAATCATGCTCTTTTTGCAAAGTCAAATAATCTAATTTCAGACTAGCATGAGTTTTCTTAAGCTTCCTATACGATGTATGAATTTTTTCATAAACTTCAAATAATTGATCATAAGTAAGCTCACATACCTGTTCCTGGTCCGACTGACCAGGGTGATCATCAGCCATCAGACACAAGTTTGTTTCCTCCTCTTCAGCTTCAGTCTCAGAAGAGTCGGATGCAGAGTTTGCCCAGAATGCCTTCTGAATCCGCTTCTTGTCCTTTCTGAACTTTGGTTTCTCCTCACCCTTCTTCTTGCTTGGATGGGCTTTAAGTGTAGGACAATCAGCCTTAATGTGTCCAGGCTTCCTGCATTCAAAACAAATAGATTGAGATGAACCTTTAAAGTTTCTACTAGTCTTACCTTTGTTCCACTTTTGAAAATTCTTATTCTTCTTCCTTGGAAAGCTCTTGAATTGCCTTGTGATTAAGGTAACATCATCGCTATCAGACCCGGAAGTGCTAGCATCTGAATCTTTGGCCTTTAGCGCCACTGTCTTCTCCTTCTTTCGTTCACCTGCATCAAGTTATCTTTGGTTCACCCCTTGCTCGTAAGCAATGAGTGATCCAAGTAATCTATCAATGGAGTAAGTATTTAAATCTTTAGATTTTGTGATAGCAGTAATCTTAGCATCGTAAGAAGTAGGTAAACATCTAAGAATTTTGTTCACTCTTTCATAGTTAGTAAGTTCTTTACCTAAAGCATGCAAAGAGGTAACAATCTAAGTGAACCTTGTGTAGATTTCTGAAATAGTCTCACTAGGTTTCATGTGAAAAAGTTTGTAATCATGTAACAAGATGTTTAACCTAGACTGTTTGACTTCAGTTGTACCTTCATATGTTATACACAATCTATCCCAGATTTCTTTACCCATTGTACAAGTAGAAACATGCATATAGTCTTCAAATTTTAAAGCACAAAAGAAATAGTTCAAATAATTTGCATTTAACTGTGCTAAATCACGATCATCAAAAGTCCAATCTGCAAACAGAAGTTCAGTTTTCACATTATTAATCAATCTAAAAGGTGGTTCGTATCCATCCTTAACTAATATCCACATGCGATAGTCAATCGATTGAAGAATGGTAGACATGCGTGTTTTCCAAAAATCAAATGGAATATTATCAAACAACGGTGGTCTTGTAATAGAATAACCTTCAGCAGTATTACGATTGTTATAGTTAGCCATGGATCAAATTTAAAAGTTTTTAAACCTAAATTTTGAATCCCGCTCTGATACCACTTGAAAGTTCGATAGGGATGTTAAGCCCTAGTGAACTAGTCCCGAGGATAACCAAGAGGGGGGTGAATTGGTTATTTAAAAATTTCATGAACAACAGAAAAATCTTTTTGATACTTTGCAGCGGAAACAAGTAAACAATAACGAAAAGATCAATCACAGAGATTCACCCAAGCAATTAATATCAGAAAATTAAAGTGCAGAACTGAATCAGAAAAAGCAAACCAGATTTTATAGTGGTTCGATCAACTTGACCTACATCCAGTCCCCAGAGCCTCCCCTCCGGGTATTGCACTAAACAAAAAGTATCTCTCCTTTTGCTCCCACAGTAGGGCGGAGAAGCCTGTACAAGACCTCCTTTTCACCACACGGTGAGGTAGAGAACCCGACCTCCTTTTGCTTCCTCCTGAAGCAGGCAGAGAACCTTCGAACTCCTTTTGCTTCCACCTGAAGCGGGCAGAGAACCTCGGATCTTCTTGCGAACGATCCTCCCACGACGAACACCAATTAGATGAAAGACAATGAGCGGAGAAGACGATGCTGATCCATGCTTGGAGCAACCTTAGTGAATCCCTCACTAACTCCCCCTCACAAGATCTTCTCTCTCTCCTAAACTCTCTCTCTCTCTCTAGGGTTTCTCTGGAAAGGAAGGTGGCAAAAGATTTTTCTTGTTTCAAGAAAAAGTTCTTTTATAGGAAGGCTTAAAATTTTCCCTAATCCTCAACTGGTCGGCCAAGATCGTCCAGGACGATCGATAGATTGTCATGTACGATCAGTTCAAAATCAGCTATTTCAGCCTGGACGATCTGGCTCTTCTGGACGATCAGTAAAAAAAATTGTTCATATTGTCCCGTACAATCCTTTGATCGTCCGGGACGATTAGTGTAAATCATGGAATATCATCCAGAAGATAGTTCGGGTCATCCAGAGAAACTTGTGCTGGACGACCAAAAAATGACTTGATCATCCAGGATGATATGGGTATCGTCCTGTAAAAAGTGCCCAAATCATCCTGAATACAATTCGGGACGTACAGCTGAAATGCACTAGACGATCATGATCGTCTGGGATGATCCTACGATCGTCCAGGATGATATGATCGTATCAATTAAATATTAATTGCTTTCCTTAATTACCAGACTAATTTAGGCATGATTGTACTGAATCGTCCAGGATGATACACGTATCGTCTGGGACGATCAGACCAAATAACTTAAAATAAAAACTTGCCTAACTTGTTCTGGCGGCTGAGAATTTCTGATTTGAGCATATCGTCCCGTACGATCCAAAGATCGTCTAGGATGATCTGCTTAATCAGACCCACTTAACTTAGTCGCCCTAATTAGGGTTTCTATTTTTGCTGTATTGTCAAGGACGATGTGAATATCATCCAGGACGATCTAAACAAAAAATGAATAGAAACTCTAATTCACTCAAGCTCTCCCCCTGAGTGTGTGTGTGCAAGGTTACTTAGCTCGGGGATTAGTTACACTACAATTGACTCAATAAAAAGAAAAATCATACATTTGACACAGTTGGACCCGATCTTTAGTTGGCTTGCTTTGCTTGTGATCTCTTGTGCCTGAAACGGGTTAGCCAAGCAAAACACACTGGAAGCATGTTTGTCATCATCAAAACCAGATTTGCAACATCTAATGCCTCATATCCATCCTTTAAAACTCTAGGAGCATCATCTAACAAATGAAAATATCTCCTTGATCTTCCCTATGATATCCTCAATAAATGAATGCTCCAATGAATAATATCTCATCCATAAAATACCCCATACATACTTACATGGATTGGGTCTTTACGGGTGATCAGTAATGCATGTGGCCTAGATTAGTGATTTTCATTGCACTTGAAGAGGCACTGTCTACCATCTACTTAAGTGGTAGAGTGGACATCATAATTTGTGTTAAAGGGGGTTTGTATACGTGTAGTCCATACCAAAAACAAAATTTCCTTATATTTAAAGACATTGATGGTCACCTATTGGTCCTATACTCTTATAGTTAATTTACCCTTCTACATATCTATCATTGCGTTTACAGTGGCTTGAAAAGTTCTACTTATATTAATTATTATCTCCCTATCTTTATCCATATATGATACAATAAAATCAATTGGGAAGATAACTTTTCAACTTTCACTAACACATTCTCTATCACCCCCCCCCCCCCCCCCCTAAGGCATGTAAATGACATTCTTGCTAACTAAACGGTAATAGTGGTGGGTTGTACCTCTCCTAAGTCAAGCCTTTTAAAGATGGAAAGGGAAATAAGATTAATGTTTCCTCCAAAATCATATAGTGCTCTTTAATAGACTATGTCCCCTATAGCATTAGGAATAGGAAAACTTCCATGGTCTTTTAGGCTTTGATGGAGACTTTTTGTAGAATTACACTAAACTCCTTAGTGAGTGCAATGATCTTAAAATCTCCTAGCTTCCTTTTCTAGCTAAAGATGTCCTTCTTAAACTTGGCATAGCTAGGTATTTTCTCTAATGCTTCTTGAAAAGGAATTTTTATGGTCAATTTCTTTAATACTTCTTGATGTCTTGAAAATTTCTTATCTAATTTTGATTTTAAAAGCTTCTAGGAAATGGTGGGGATGGAACTTTTTATAACATTTCTTATGGGATTTTCTACTTTCTCAACTGGCTTAAGTTATTCAACAAGTTAGATGTATTCCATTGGTGCTTCCCCATGCTTCTCTTCTTTAAGCTTATCATTTTCTCTAACTACCTCCTATAATTCTTTACCACTCTTCAACTGAATAGTTTTGTACTGATCTTTACCCCATATCTTAGGATGAATCTCAGTATTGCTAGGAAGGACTCTTTAGGGTCTATTATTTAAGAAATTAGCTAGTTGACCTGATTATAATTTTATGTTTATAATGACAGCAGTTTAGCTTTAAAGTTGGGTCCTCATCTATAACACTATGTCCTATAATGAGGTCTTCTTATCTTTATAGTAATTACTAACATTAAATTCTAGAGGTTAATTTAGCCTAGGTTATCCAAAAATTTACTAAGGCTAGTTCTAATTCTCTATATTATTTGGTTGGTTATTATTCCAATTATTACCTCCATTTTGATTATTAGTCATATAAAAATTTGGGTGGTACTTTTAACAAGTGTTAGATGTGCTAGAGTATGGGTTATTCTATCTATTATCAACGTCATTTAAAGATTTTGCCAATGTCAAACTAGGTGATCTATAAAGGCTATTAGGTGATCCATAAAGGCCATTAGGTGATCCATAAAGATTTTAATTAGGGTCATTAGGTGATCCATAAAGGACATCATCTATTGGTATTGATACTCCCTACATTGAATAATTCCAAGGTTATTTAATCTCCTAAAAATTGTAGATACCTAAAAAGCAAAATAAATAATTCATTAGACTCCTAAACACTTGCAAATTTCTTAGGATTGACTCAATCAAAAGGTGATTGGAAGTTATTAGTGGAAATCTATTTGAATAAATCATAATCTGCATCATAGCTAGGGCTTAGACAATAATGAACCTCTAGCAACAACATCCATGATTAACCTAAGGGAACTTACTAATCTATTGTAAAAGGTCTAGAGAGTTAATCAATTTGGCTATATATGATGTGGGCTTGCCTAAGTAACTCCATAAAAATGTCCCAAGTCTTATAAATAGACTCCCCCATCTAATTGAGTAAAAGATGTGATGTCTTTTCTAAGCTTGGCTATTTTAGATGGAGAGAAATATTTTTCTAAGGCCTTAGGGGCTAGATCATTCTAAGTAGTGATAGAGCCTAGGTGTTAGGAATTCAATCACATATTTGCATTATCTCTTATTAAAAATAGTAACATTTAAGTATAACAACATCATCAAAGACTTTGATATAGTTAAGTGTGACAAAGATTTTTAAGAAACTAGAAGTATGTATGTTTGAATACTTAATAGGAATCTCCCAAATTGTGAGTACTAAACCATCAAGATAATCACAAGTTTAAGTTTAAAATTATTGGCTTGAATAAGTGGTACATTATTACTCTAGTTAATGACTTATGCCATTAGATTTACATACTCTCTTAAATTAAAATGCAAATATAAGATTTAGCATGACATGGAAATTAGACACAAATATAAGATAAGAAATAGCTTTACCATGGCATGGAAATTAAAATAAATACAATTAATTTCATTTCAAATTAAAACAAAAATATGAGATAAGAGTTTAAATAATTGATAGAACCAATTTTTCCTAGCAATAGCAGATATAGACTCCTTGCCCTTTGATTCTTCTTCCCTTTACTTACACTCTCACCTTACTATAAGACCCTACTAAGACTGAGTAAAAGTGATAAATTGCCCATCCCCTCAAATACTTTGGCTTTGTTATTTATATAAAAAAATACATAACTTACTTTAGCACAACAATGTTGGTAGTGATGTGGTGCTCCTAAAATGAAATAAAGTTGCAGCATTGATGATGTTCTCCATTGTGGCACTCTAATAATATCAATGTGTCATTCCTTGAGAGCTACAAAATTAACTACTCTAATGCGGTGCTTGGGCGATTTAGCACTATGGTGCACTTATTAGCATTATGGCACCTTGATGGCATTGCGGCACTAGTGAGTTTCACGCTGTGGCATCTTACTATCTATCTTAAGTCAAAATTTGGTCTTGAATGCCATGATGCTCCAAAGTCTAGTGCCATGATGTTGAGGATTTTTCTTCAATTTTCACGCTTTTATGTGAATTTTCCAACACATAATCAATAGGTGAGGCAACTTTAAAGCAAAAGATAGTATATTAAAACATAATGAAATTTTCACAAGCAGAAAACGCTTACATAAGCATTGAAATTCAAAAATTTATTACTAATTAAAAAAATCTTAAAAATATAACATAAAGTGCATTGAACCAAAAATGAACCTAGAATTAGAGAAAAATAAATTTAACTAATTATAAAATAGTAAATTCACCATATTAAATGTTGAATATTAATGAATAAATAATTAGAATAAACATAATTAAATCAAAATAAATCATAGTGTCCTCAAATGTTTAGGGAATGTTCTCAAAGTTATCAATGATTTTCAAGAAAAGTTTCATAAATGTTCTATCCAATTGAGAGCTAAATACAAACCCTAATCCTTAGGTTAATTGACTACTTAATTTAGCCTATATTAGGAAAAAAATTCTAAAATATAAATGAATACCTCAAAATTAAAAAATAAAATTTATTTTCGTTAAGTCTTAGTTATCTCCAAAACTTGGAGTGATGAATGTCCAAGGCATTAAAATTAGAAAATTTAATAAAAAATAATTTGGGTAAAATATACCATTAAATCAATTACTACATAATAAAACTAAAACCCAATAAGTACATTTCAAACTTTTTGTGATCTTCATTAAACCAAATATCGATTTTATGATACCTATAACAAATTTCAAGTTCTTTTTATTGGTAGAGAAAAATATGATTTAAGAAATTAAAATAATAAAAAAAATTAAATCATAACAAGCTCAAATTCTTTTGATAGGTTTCCTTAATTAACCCTAACATATACAATTTTGTAATAACTTTGGTAGCACATTTTGGTGAATTGAATTTTCATGAGTAAATCTTTAGAAAATCAAATAAAATTAAGAATAACTTTATATAATTTTATATTTTCTTGAGAGGATCTTGATGCTATCCCTAACTTCTAAATAATATTTCATAATTTTTTGGCACCATTTAAACCTAAATTAGGATTTAAGAAATAAATCTAAAATTATCAATCGTGTAATACTTTAAAATTTTTGTAATAATTTTAAATAATTAATGAAATATTAATTAAATTTATATGAACTCACAAAATACATAAAATAATAAACTAAAATGTCAAAACCATGTTAAAATTAATATTAAATTACTCTCACTAACTTTTAAGTAAATCTCTTGAATAATAAAAAATTACAAAAAAAAACTTATTTTCATTCGAGACACATTAAAGTGTTATCTCATCCCTTGGGTGAGGTGTAGACCTTACAATGTCTAGGATGACTTAAATTGTAAAGTTTGCCATAGGGTAAAACTTTAATATTTGTGACATTCCTTCAAAATTTAACACAAAAAAATGAAACAAAAAGACTTAAATTTCAAACAAAAGATGTAAATCATTAAGAACATATTTTAAAAAACCTTTAGACAAAATCAAATAAGTTAAAATGAAAAATAAAATTTAAAAAAAAAATAGAATGACACCCTAATATCTTAGCATACACTAAGTGCTTGATAAGACACTGACCTTATATTTTTAGGTTAGCTTTTTTTTCTACAATTCCCCTCAAATGTTTTGTTATATACTACTTTGTATTTCATTCTATTTCTATAACTATAAACTTCAATCAAAAGAAAACAAAAGCCAAGTTTTATTTTAAATATATAATAAACTTAATTGAATATAAAATGTAAACCATGATAGAAACATGAACTAGTATAACCACAAAAGTTTGTTGATAATCATAATTTGATTGACATTAAGAACAATTTTTATTTACAACAAAAATTAAAACTTTATATACAACAAAAATTAAATCTTTTGTGATAATAAAAAATTGCATTTTTGATTAGATGAAAACCTAGTTTTCTTCTAATCTTATGTTTTCTAAAAAAAATTGTTTTCTAATAAAAAAAATGAAATTAACAAGAAATGACATTTAGGAATTAAAAAAAATCTCCTAAACACAAAACACAAAACTTTAACTAAAAGCATTACATACCCTTTTTGGTCAACTTTCAGTCTATAGTGGCTAAGTTTAAAGTCCCAATTCGAAAAGAAAAAGTAGCCTAGCCTATTTAACATTGCATAAAAACTTCAACCACGTGGTCTTAAAGCTATTGGGTTGGTTATTTGGCAATTCTTTTCAAGTGAGATTGAAAATTCAATAAATTTAAGCTTGCATAAAAACATGCTAGGGTCAAAATTTGCATGCCTCTTGCACTTTCTAGACTTATATTTGAAGCACTACTGCTTTAGAAGCTCTCACTTTAGCAATAGGATCTCAAGCTAATAGTTTCTTATTAGTATGTCATAAGTCATCACCTCTTGGACCTTTTCTAAATCTTATGGTTATAAAATGTAAGTCCTAATATTTTAAAACAAAAAATAACTCAAACGCTAATTTAAAATCTTTAAAACCATAAAGCTTGAGATGCTAATGTTAATAGCATAGTTTGGAGTACTTATGAGCTTCTAAAAATCAAGTGCTTTCATCATTTCAACAATTGTTGTTTAAGAGAATTATTCCAAATTGATCTAAATCAAAATAAAATTCTAAGAGAATATTTCTTTTTCTAAAATTTAATCAAAAAAAAAAAAATTCCACTACTTTAATAGAAAGTATTCTAAAAGATCACTTCTCTTAGGATATAATTAACCATATTAGCTTACAATTATCAAGAACCTATACTCCATAATAAAATAAACCCTACTAAGTAGGAAAAAGTCTTTGGATGTAAAAATTTTGCTCAAAATCTATTTTACTTTTGAATCCTTTATAGAATATCATTTATATATTTCAAGGATATATTTTAAATTGTCATATTGATAACAAAAAAAAAAGAATTTTCAAAACTATAATGTACTTTCATCATAGATATTTTAGCTACTCCACTGTGGAGCATATGGTGTAGCACTAGGAGCATTAAAAGCACCAAAAGATAAAAAGGGTCCACTAAATAGTTTTCAATGAATGTAAATTATAGGATAGCATAGTGGACTCATCAAAAGAGCAAGTTGAATACCCAAAGCGAGGAAATTCATTTATGTCTTCAGCTTAATTACGTGTGCTAAAAATTGATGTGGCATTGTAATTGTATGTGCATGATACTAGTTGCTTTATTATGGATTTTTATATGTTAAATCACTAATATAATGCATTTAGCTGAATTAATTAAGTGGCTCATGCATGGACTGAGAGGCTATGCAAGAAAATCACTAGGGAGGATAGTAGTAGAATACCAAGAATGGAAGGACGTAGTAGTTATGGTGGTTATTAGTTTGGGAAACCTAGGTTATGGTGGTTATTAAAGCTTTCCACCTTGGTTATAGTGGTTAATAATGTGGGCCACCACATTTATGGCACTTACTAGTGCGGTCCACCCATTTTCCCTATCCCTCTTCTTTTTCAATTCAATTTACTCTAATTTTAACTTTTATTTATACATCATTTTCTATGGAATGGAGTACTTAGACTTTCTAATGACATAAATTGGAGTGAAGTCCAAGTCTTGTCTTGGCTTACTGGTCGACCATAAGTGTAGGGTTTGGTGATCTCTGAAAGTATGAATAGATTATTAAACCTATAGATTATGTCCCTAGGCTAACCAAGAGGGGGGGTGAATTGGTTCTTTTTATTAAAACAATCTCTTGGATATTTAAAAACCCTTTTTTAAAACTTTATAGATATCGTACAGTACGATTACTTTCATACAGTATGAATAGATATAAAAATTTTATTTCTTTTTCAACTGCAGAAAAATAATGTGCAATGCAAAAATTAAATTTGTGGTAAATAAACATAAGAACAGAGAACACCAGATTTTATAGTGTTTTGATCTAATACAGTCAACATCCACTCCCTAGAGACTCCTTCTCTTTGTATTGAACTAAATCAAAGTGTCTCTCCCTTTACCCCCATAGTAAGGCGGAGAAACCCTTACAAACTCTCTTCCACCAAACACAAGTGAGGCAGAGAACCGTCATTCTTTTTCAACCTCCTGGTGAAGGTAGAATCATCATCCTTTTTCACCCTCTTGGTGAAGGAAGAGAACCGTGATCCTTTTTCACCCTCCTGGTGAAGATGGAGAACCATCATCCTTTTTTCACCCTCCTGGTAAAGATAAAGAATGCACCATCCTTTCTCACCCTCCTGGTTATGGCATAGTACCAATCATCCTTTCTCCCCCTCCTGGTGACGGCAGAGAACCGGACTCTTCTTATAAGATCTTCTCTCAAGAATCTTCAAAGTGATAGGGAAGAGACTTGAAGTATAAATAATGAGATCCTGTCCTTTGGGAAACCTTATGAATTCCCTCATAATTTCCTCTTCAAAGATCTCACCACACTCACTCCCAAACACTCTCCCTAATCACTCTCCCTTCTCGTCTCAATAAGAAATTCGTAGAAGATTTTTTGGACAGATAGTTTTTAGGAACCTTATATACAAAGGATAAGAAAAACCATCCAAAAACTAAAAATTTCAATTTTTACAAAGTTGGATCATACTGTACAATCGCATATCCTCCCATACAAACAGTTCAAAATATAAACAATTCATTCCGTATGATGCTGTATGAACCTATGAGATCCAAATTTCATACTCTGGAAATGATGTACGAAACCAAATCCAACTATATGAACAGTTCAAAAAAGTTGAACGATTCATCCTGTTCCAAATCTGATTTTGATGATGACAAACATGTCTCTATTGTGTTTTGCTTGGCTAACCTGTTTCAGGCACAAAAGATCACGAGCAACTCAAGCAAACTCAAGATCGGGTCTAAGTGTGTCCAATGTACTATTTTCCTTTTTCTTGAGCCAATTGTAATGTAACTGATCCCCTAGCTAAGTAACCGTGCACACAGACACTCAGGGGGAGAGCTTTAGTGAATTAGAGTTTCTATTCAAATTTTTGTTCAGATCGTCATGGATGATAGTCACATCATCCTGGACGATCAAGTAAAAATAGAAACCCTAATTAGGGTGACTAAGTTAAGAGGGTCTGATTAAGCAGATCGACTTAGACGATCTTTGGATCGTATGGGACGATATGCTCAAATCAAAAATTCTCAGCCGCCAGATCAAGTTAGGTAAGTTTTTAATTTTAGATATTTGGTCTGATCATCCCGAACGATACGTGTATCATCCCGGATGATCCAGTACAATCATGCCTAAATTAATCGAAGGATAGTCTTGGACGTTCATGATCGCCTAGTGCATTTCAGTTGTACGACCCGAACTGTGCTCAGGACAATTTTGGCACTTTTTGAACTAATCGTACAGGAAGATACCCTTATCGTCCCGGACGATCAAGTCATTTCTTGGTCGTCCAGCACAGTCTGCTCTGGACGACCCGAACTATCTTCTGGTTGATATTCCTCGATTTACACTAATCGTCCCAGACGATCGCAAAATCGTACGGGATAATATGAACAACTTTTTCTACTGATCGTCCAGAAGAGCCAGATCATACAGGCTAAATCAGTTGATTTTGAACTGATCGTACAGGATGATCTTGGATGATCTTGGCTGACCAGTTGAGATTTAGGGTAAATTTTAAGCCCTCCTATAAAAGAATTTTTTCTTGAAACAAGAAAAATCTTTTTCCGCTTTCCTTTCCATAGAAACCATAGAGAGAGAGAGAGAGTTTGGGAGAGAGAGAGAGAGGATCTTGTGAGGGGGAGTTCGTGTGGGTTCAAGATGGTTGCTCCAAGCAAAGATCAGAGTCTTCTTCTCCTCTCGTCGTCTTTCATCGTGTCAGTGTTCTTTGGGAGAGGATCGTCGGCAAGAAGATCCAAGGTTCTCTGCCTGCTTCAGGAGGAAGTAAAAGGATGTTGGGTTCTCTGCACACTTCAGGTGGAAGCAAAAGGTGGTTAGGTTCTTTGCCTCACCGGGTGGTGGAAAGGAGGTTCTTTGTACAGGCTTCTCCGTCTTGCTGTGGGAGAAAAAGGAGAGTCACTTTTTATTTAGTGCAATACCCGGAGGGGAGGCTCCGTGGAGTGGACATAGGTCAAGTTGACCGAACCACTATAAAATTTGGTTTGCTTTTCTGATTCTATTCTGCACTTTAATTTTCTAATATTAACTGCTTGGGTGAATATCTGTGATTGATCTTTTCGTTCTTGTTTACTTGTTTCTGCTGTAATGTATAGAAAAGATTTTTTCTGTTCCTAGTGAAATTTTTAAATAACCAATTCACCCCCCCCCCCCTTGATTAGCCTCGGGACTAGTTCACTAGGGCTTAACATCCCTATCGAACTTTCAAGTGGTATCAGAGCGGGATTCAAAATTTAAGTTTAAAAACTTTTGAATTTGATCCATGGCTAACTATAACAATCGTAATACTGCTGAAGGTTATTCTATTACAAGATCACCGTTGTTTGATAACATTCCTTTTGATTTTTTTGAAAACATGCATGTCTACTTTTCTTTAATTAATCGATTATTGTATGTGGATGTTAGTTAAAGATGGTTATGAAGCGCCACATAGACTTGTTAACGGTATTAAAACTGAACTCCCATTTGTAGATTGGACTTTTGATGATCGTCATTTAGCACAGTTAAATGCAAAATATTTGAACTGTTTCTTTTGTGCTTTAAAATTTGAAGACTATATGTGTGTTTCTACTTGTACAATGGGTAAAAAAATCTGGGATAGATTGTGTATAACATATGAAGATACAACTGAAGTCAAACAGTCTAGGTTAAACATCTTGTTACATGATTACGAACTTTTTTGCATGAAACCTAGTGAGATGATTTTAGAAATGTACATAAGGTTCACTCAAATCGTTACCTCTTTGCATGCTCTAGGAAGAGAACTAACTAATTACGAAAGAGTGAACAAAATTCTTAGATGTTTGCCTTCTTCATACGATGCAAAGATTACTGCGATCACGGAATCTAAAGATTTAAATACTTACTCTACTGACAGCTTACTTGGATCACTCATTGCTTATGAGCAAGGGGTGAACCAAAGACAACTTGATGCAGGTGAACGAAAGAAGGAGAAGACAGTGGGGCTAAAGTCCAATGATTCAGATGCTAGCACTTCTGGGTCTGATAGCGATGATGTTGCCTTAATCACAAGGAAATTCAAGAGCTTTCTAAGGAAGAAGAATAAGAATTTTCAAAAGTGGAACAAAGGTAAGACCAATAGAAACTTTAAAGGTTCCTCTGAATCTATTTGTTTTAAATGCAGGAAGCCTGGACACATAAGGGCGGATTGTCCAACACTCAAGGCTCACCCAAGCAAGGAGAAGGGTGAGGAGAAACCAAAGTTCAGAAAGGACAAGAAGTGGATACAAAAGGCATTCTGGGCAGACTCTGCATCTGACTCCTCTGAGACGGAAGCTGAAGAGGATGAAACAAATTTATGTCTGATGGCTGATGATCACCCTGGTCAGTCGGACCAGGAAGAGGTATGTGAGCTTACTTATGATCAGTTGCTTGAAGTATCTGAAAAAATTCATGCATCGTATAGGAAGCTTAAGAAAATCCATGCTAGTTTGAAACTGGATTATTTGACTTTACAAAAAGAGCATGATGTTTTGATTAAGGATCATTCCACTGTTGATAGCAATCACATGTCTTTACATGAAGAGTTTGATGAATTGAATAAAAAATATTCTGATTTAGTTACTATGTATGATTTATTGAAAACCACTCATGTTGATTTGGAAAGAGCTTTTAAAGAATTAGATACCATGGCATCTGAAGTAGAAAGTAGCAATGGTGCTTTAAAATTTGAAATTACAAGTTTAAATAAAGAGAATGACTTTTTAAAAGTGAAAATCAGTGCTTTTGAGAAAAACCAAACACCTCTTACTTTTGCACAGTTTTATGCACTGCCACTTTTTAAAAAATCTGTTGCAAATTTATCAAAGCATGTTTCCTATACATCTAGGAAGAGGAACTATCACTCATGTAGATTAGTAAACCCTTTTCCTGGTGTTAAATGTTATTCATGTGGCATGTTAGGACACATTTCCCACACCTACACTGTTCACCGTAGTACACATTGGGTGTGGAGGCCCAAATTGCCTGTTTCACAGCACAGCACGCATGCATTGCATTCTTCTTTTCATAAGAAGGAACCCAAACCTGTTTGGGTTCCTAAGACTGATGTTTGATATTTTTATACGTGTGCTCTCACACAAGACCTCATGAGAGCATGTGGTACCTGGACAGCGGATGTTCTAGACACTTGACTGGAGATGCAAATCAGTTCATTTCACTAGAGGCCAGAGCTGGAGGCAAGGTTACACTTGGAGATAACACCACCAGGAAGGTGGTAGGCAAAGGTATAATTGGTGATTCAAAGAATTTTATGATTGATAATGTTTTGCTTGTAGATGGACTGAAACACAACTTACTGAGCATCAGTCAACTTTATGACAAAGGATACAGTATCAAATTCCTGCCCACTTGCTGTATTTTAAGCTTAAATGATAAAGTTATTTTGCAGGGGCAAAGGATCAACAACGTCTACAAGCTGGATGTAAGTTGCATTAAATCTGAGAATTTAATTTGCTTAAAAACTACTGCTGATGAGTCTTGGTTGTGGCATAGGATATTATGTCATGCCAGTATGAAAACCCTTAGGAGAGTCACCCAAAAGGACTTAGTTAGAGGTGTGCCCAAGCTTAAGTTCACTAAGGATCACCTGTGTGATGCCTGTCAGTTAGGAAAGCAAGTCCAGTCCTCTTTTCACTCTGTTAAGGACATTAGCACCTCTAGACATTTAGAAGTTCTTCATATGGACCTCTTTGGACCCATTAGCACTGCCAGCTTAGGGGGAAAAGTCTATGGATTTGTGATTGTAGATGACTACTTGAGGTTCACTTGGATTAAATTTTTGTCCCATAAATCTTAGTCATTTGATGAGTTTAAGTTCTTCTTCACTTGGATTCAGAGGAAGTTAGGTTGTGAGATCCTGACTATTCATAGTGATCATGGTGGAGAGTTTAAGAATGTGAAGTTTGGAAGTCTTTGTGAGGAGCAAGGGATTAGTCACAATTTTTCAGCTCCTAGGACCCCTCAGTAGAACGGGGTAGCTGAAAGGAAGAAAAGGATCTTAGTGGAAGCCGCTAGAGCCATGCTTGCTGAGTATTCACTTCCAAAATACTTTTGGGTTGAAGCGGTAAACACAACCTGTTATGTGTTGAATTGGGTGAATGTGAGATCTAAACTGAACAAAACACCTTATGAGATCATTAAGGGTAGAACTCCAAACCTGTCCCACCTCCATGTCTTTGGATGTAAGATTTTCATTCTGAACAACGGGAAATCATCCTTAGGAAAGTTTGACCCCAAATCTGATGAAGGAGTGTTCTTAGGCTATTCTAGTGTTAGGAAATCCTTTAGGGTGTTTAATTAAAGGACTTTGGTGGTGGAAGAGGCAACTCATGTGGTGCTTGATGAATCTGATCCTAAGGTGACTAGAGTTAAGGAAGAAGAAGAGGTAGAGGAGATTACCCAAGGGATTGAAAATGCAAATCTGGAGGGGAGGGTAGAACCTCAAACCACATTGCCTAGAGATTGGAGATATTCTTCGAGTCATCCTAAAGAACTGATCTTAGGAGACCCTTCTGAAGGTGTTAGGACTAGGCATGGACTTAGGAAGGAAGTAAACCATTCTGCCTTTATCTCAATGACTGAATCCACCAACATCAATCAAGCCCTTTCAGATGAGTTTTGGATCTTAGCTATGCAAGAAGAATTGAATCAGTTTGTAAGGAATGATGTTTGGGAGTTAGTAGAAAGACCTAAAAATATAAGTATTATGGGAACCAAGTGGGTCTTTAAGAATAAGATGAATGATTCTGGTGTGGTGGTGAGAAATAAGGTAAGATTGGTAGCTAAGGGGTATAATCAGATAGAAGGGATTGATTTTGAGGAGACTTTTGCTCCTGTAGCTAGATTGGAAGCCATTAGAGTGCAACTAGCCTTTGCCTGTTATAAGGGATTCAAGCTGTTTCAAATGGATCTCAAGAGTGCCTTTTTAAATGTGGTAATAAAAGAGGATATTTTTGTAGAACAACCCCCAGGTTTTGAGAGTTTCTAATATCTAAATCATATTTACAAATTAAAAAAGGCCTTATATGGTTTTAAACAAGCACCCAGAGCTTGATATGAGAGGCTTAGCATATTCCTGTTAGAAAGAGAGTTTGTTAAGGGGAGCGTAGACACTACCCTTCTTCTGAGGAGAAAAGGGGATGACTTACTCATTATCCAGATCTATGTTGATGATATAATTTTTGGATCTTCTGATAAATATTTATGTCATGAGTTTTCTAAAATAATGAGTAAGGAGTTTGAGATGAGTATGATGGGAGAATTGTCCTACTTTTTGGGGTTTAGCATAAGAAAAATGGATGATGGAACCATTCTCAATCAATCTAAATACACTAAGGACATTTTGAACAAATATGAAATGGACAAAGCCAAGCTAATCAATACTCCCATGGGCTCCTCTGTTCATCTAGATAAGGATTCAAGTGAAAAATTTATTGAACAGAAGAAGTATAAAGGAATAATAGGATCACTGCTTTACCTGACTGCTAGCCGACCTGATATCATATTTAGTGTCTATCTTTATGCTAGGTTTCAGGCTGATCCTAAAGAGTCTCACCTAACTGCTGTTAAGAGAATTCTTAGATATCTTTTAGGGACCCCAAACCTAGGAATCTAGTACCCTAGGCACAACACCTCTTTTGAGATCATTGGATATTCTGATTCTGACTTTGCAGGGTGCAGGGTAGATATAAAGAGCACTTCTAGAACTTATCAATTTATAGGACAGTCTCTAGTCTCCTGGTCCAGAAGAAAATAGAACTCAGTTGCACTTTCCACTGCTGAAGCTGAGTATATTGCCTTAGGAAGTTATGTGGCCCAAGTTCTTTGGTTAAAGTAACAAGTTTTGGATTTAGGTTTAACTGTTTGCACAATTTCTATTCTGTGTGATAATACTAGTGTCATCTGTATCTCTAAGAATTCAATCCAACATTCTAGGACCAAACACATTGATATAAGGCATCACTTAATTAGGAACCATGTTACAAAAGGAGACATTGAGCTACATCATGTAGTAACTGAAAATCAGCTGGCTGACATATTCACTAAACCACTGGCCTTTGACTCATTCAGTATTTTGAGAACCAGATTAGGAGTGATTGATATAAATGCTTGATTCTGATGGCTATTGATTTCTGATTTCTCTGATCTTAATTTTTGTTCCTGTTAGTTAGTTATTTGATTTGATTATTTTCTTTCAGTTATTTTTATTTTTTATTCTTCTGCTTTCTGTTTTAGCTTTAGTGTCAGTTTAATTTGAGTATTTATTTTGATATGATTTAGTTTTTACCTGTTTTATTTACTGATTCATCTCATTTATCTACTATTTTATGTGTCTGAAAATAAAAAAAATGGATTTCTGACTAAGAGTTTTGCCTTGTTTTATCTGGAAGCTTGTAAGAAGTGATTGATTCCACTAGATCTGTTAAAGGGAAGAAACGTTGATGATTATTTGTCTTCCTCTAACTCCTTTACTGGTGTATGGTTTCTTTTGGATAAAGATCTTTTTCAAAATTAAAACATTAGTTTTTAGAATAGAGATTTATTTTATCTTCTTACAGTAATCTACCTCATATGAATAGTATTTTCAAAGTCTTGAGTCATTATTATGATTTTCTGAACCAAGTGATTGCATTTATCATATGATGTATGGCTTTTGTTTTGTGAATCATTCTTCCTTATTGTGGAGAGTCATCTCCTATGTCTGGAAGAAAATTTCACAGCTGAGACTCTTTAATGATTATGAAAAGGAGAAAGCTTACAAAAGATGCGCAGTGTACCAAATAAATTGAAAAAGAGGCATAAAATGAGCCCAAAGCTGAAAAGATCCAAAATGTCACCAACTAAAAGATACACAAAGTGTATCAAAAATTAAAAGATGCGTAAAGCGCCAACCAAATGGAAAAAGAGACACAAAATGAGCACAAACCAAGCTTTCTTCCCTTTCAGATTGTTAAATATCTTAGAAAAATCCGTGCGCCACTTAATATTTTCAACAGCTTGAGTTTGAAAATCCTGACTTCTGATTTTTTACTTTGTAACACTATTATATAAGATATTTTTCTAGAACGATGCTTGAAAGGATCTCTTTTCGAATCTAATTTCTTTTCTTTTGAATTGGATTTTTGTTTTGAAAGAGGTTTGCATTGATAAGGTGCCCGGGATCAGAGTTACGAAAGTCAATTTTTCCAAGTTTTTTTGGGTTTCAGCACTGTCAATCGTCTTCTTAATGGTTTTTGGATCAAAAATCAAGGGAGAATTCTATTTTGTAGTTATTTTCTTTTCTGTTTTGTATTGATATTTCAGTGTTTTCGTTTTCCCTCTTCCTTTTTGTGATATCAAAAGGAGGAGTCAGTTGTAGTCGTTTCTATTTTTGTTATGTGTTATGTTTCCTGTATTAGTTTGATTGTTAAATGAAAATTTAAAAAAATTTATTATTTTTCGATCTTCTAGTTATTTTTCAAACTACTGTGCATATGTTTGCCATCATCAAAAAGGGGGAGATTGTTGCAAATATTATTTTGATGATGGCAAACATGTCTCTATTATGTTTTGCTTGGCTAACCCGTTTTAGGCACAAAAGATCACGAACAACTCAAGCCAACTCAAGATCGGGTCCAAGTGTGTCCAATGTACTATTTTCTTTTTTCTTGAGTCAATTGTAATGTAACTGATCCCCTAGCTAAGTAACCGTGCACACACACACTCAGGGGGAGAGCTTGAGTGAATTAGAGTTTCTGTTTAAATTTTTGTTCAAATCGTCCTGGACGATAGTCACATCATCCTGGACGATCAAGTAAAAATAGAAACCCTAATTAGGGCAACTAAATTAAGAGGGTCTGATTAAGCAGATCGTCCTGGATGATCTTTGGATCATATGGGACGATATGCTCAAATCAGAAATTCTCATCCTTTAGACCAAGTTAGGCAAGTTTTTATTTTTAGATATTTGGTCTGATCGTCCCGGACGATACGTGTATCGTCCCGGATGATCTAGTACAATCATGCATAAATTAATTTGGTAATTAAGAAAAGAAATTTATATTTGATTGATATGATCATATCATCCTGGATGATCGCAGGATCGTCCCGGACGATCATGATCGTCTAGTGCATTTCAGCTGTACGACCCGAACTGTGCTCAGGATGATTTTGGCACTTTTTAAACTAATCGTACAGGACGATACCCTTATCGTCCTGGACGATCAAGTCATTTTTTGGTCGTCCAGCACAGTCTGCTCTGGACGACCCGAACTTTCTTCTGGATGATATTCCTCGATTTACACTAATCATCCCAGACGATTGCAAAATAGTACGGGATGATATGAGCAACTTTTTCTACTGATCGTCTAGAAGAACCAGATCATACAGGCTGAATCAGCTGATTTTAAACTGATCATACAGGATGATCTATCGATCATCCTAGACGATCTTGGTCGACCAGTTGAGATTTAAGGCAAATTTTAAGCCCTCCTATAAAAGAACTTTTTCTTGAAATAAGAAAAATCTTTTGCCACATTCCTTTCCATAGAAACCATAGAGTGAGAGAGAGTTTGGGAGAGAGAGAGGATCTTATGAGGGGGAGTTCGTGAGGGATTCACGAAGGTTGCTCCAAGCAAAGATCTGAGTCTTCTTCTCTGCTCGTCATCTTTCGTCGTGTCGGTGTTCTTTGGGAGAGGATCGTCGACAAGAAGATCCAAGGTTCTCTGCCTGCTTCAGGAGGAAGTAAAATGACGTTGGGTTCTCTGCCCGCTTCAGGTGGAAGCAAAAGGAGGTTAGGTTCTCTGCCTCACCGGGTGGTGGAAAGGAGGTTCTTTGTACAGGCTTCTCCCCCTTGCTGTGGGAGCAAAAGGAGAGTCACTTTTTGTTTAGTGCAATACCCAGAGGGGAGGCTCCGGGGAGTGGACGTAGGTCAAGTTGACTAAACCACCATAAAATATGGTTTGCTTTTCTGATCCTGTTCTGCACTTTACTTTTCTGATATTAACTGCTTGGGGGAATATCTGTGATTGATCTTTTTGTTCTTGTTTACTTGTTTCCGCTGCAAAGTATTGAAAAGATTTTTTCTGTTCCTCGTGAAAATTTTAAATAACCAATTCACCCCCCCTCTTGGTTAGCCTCGGGACTAGTTCACTAGGGCTTAACATCCCTATCGAACTTTCACATCCCATACGATATGTTATGAACCTATGAACCGTAGTATTCATACTCTGGAAATGATGTATGAAACCAAATCTTACTGTTTGAATTGTTCAAAAAATTTGAACGGTTCATTCCGTACGATCCTGTACGAAGCTAGCATCCTTGGATTTCATACTCTGGAACTGATGTACGAATATAGTTCGTACTGTATGAGTTACACTTAGATAATTTTTTACTCTTAACCAGGCAGGTTTGTTTGTTTAAGAGGAGAAACTGAACAAATCGTCTCGTACGATCTAATATTGTAATGTACGATTAGTTAAAAAAATAAAGTATTTGTCTTACTCCCCCAGTGTGTTTGTTCATGATTACCCAATTACAATCACATCTCTCAAACTCAAGAAAAGAAAAAATATAGACTCCAAGACTAATAAACTCTAAACCAAGTAATTTGAAGTTTTCAACTATCTGGAATGTAATTTTTTTGAAATGAAATATTAGTACACAGAAAATAGAATTTTCTAGTATATGTTATGAGAAATAATAAAAAAATAATAAGATTTTGTAATCATTAAAAACTCAGATCAAAAACTCACTTGAATAAATAGATTTACACCATTCTCAATCATATCCCCCTTTCTGATGATGGCAAAACAAGTATTATTTGAGTTAACAAATAAACTCAAATTTTCTCCTTACCTCCCCCTAAAAGTAAGCTCCCCCCAAAGAATGATAAATTTTCAACAAGGGGTTTCCTATAAAGATCAAAAAAGATCAAAAATATACACCTACATACACATATAAACACACAATCATATAAGTGACACCATACACACATTCAACCAGTTTACCAATCACACAAAAACACCAAAGAGCAGTCCAATAGACAAATGTACACCTCAAACAAACTCAATCAATTAACAAGTAACTCCCCCTTTTTGACAGCAATAAAAAAGGGACTATAAAGGTAGTTGATCATTAAGACAATGTTAAATAAATTACTAATACAAAAATTAAGATCACATGCAAAAGACAAAAACTCAATATTTAAATTACAAAATAACATGGATAAGAAAAATTTGATCTATTTTAGTGTTTAAAATAGACAGATTATGTAACAAAAACTATTACAGAAAAGCCGGAATAAAATTATTAATTTTTTTAATCCAATAATGAAAATTAATGTTTATTATATAGATTTGTGGGACCTAGAAACTGATAAAGGAAAGATCAATTGGAGACAGTGCGCGTCTTTTCAATTATTTGTGGCACACTTTGTACATCTTGTCACTTTCAACAAATTTTGTACCCCTTTTTTTAATTTGGCGAATATTGCACATTTTTTTATAGGAATGGCACACTTTGTGCTTTCTCATTTTGGGCTAATTTTGTGCCTGATTTTAATCTATGTCTTACCAAAATCACTCACTCTAAGCACAAATTACAATAATGAACAAAGATTAACATCTTGAAATAGAAGTAAAAATAAACATATTACATCAATGTGTCAGTAATTTTAGCTGCACAATTCTTGACTATTGAAAACATAAAATAGATCTTCTATTCTATACCAAGTGACAATGTAACTCAAAAAATTTTGAGAGACTATTTTTTGCAAGGAAATTAATTTTTAAGAGCATACTCATTTAACAATTTATATTCACAATCAACTACATTTAATAAACACATGTTACTAGATCAGTCACAATGTAATATGCAGCCAAACATGAGTTGTTCATTCCTTTTAACATGCAATTTTTTTTACAAGCATCCTTCACATACCTCTTCTGATACAAAGAACTACCATTCAAACATCAAATCTTTCACATACAACCAAATACCATACAACCTAAAAAAAATAAAGAAACAACACAACAACATCAAACACAAACACCCATATAGAGCAACAGTAAAACAACAGAATCACAAATAGAAATCTGAAGAACCCTCATCTGGAGGTGGTGGTGGAGTAGCTAACATAGCAAAATAGCTATTGATGGGGGCAATATTAGTGTTCATAAATTCAAACTGATCAGGGATCCACCCTCTATCTTCATTATATCTGTCATCTGCTAATTTAAATGTGCCTCAATATCATTAAATATTTGATCATGATGATCAATGTGCTGGACCATATTTTGATAAAAATCCTGATCGAGTCTAGGTATTAGGCAGGTACAAGTGCAGGTTCACCCTCTTCCTCAGAATCATCTCCAGAACCCTCTCTCTCAAAAAGTGCCCAAAAAGAGGCATCAGTAAAGTACACAGGTAACTCAGTACGTTCGTCAGGGTGGACTAAGTTGTACTTCTTCTCTATGATATATGAAATTTAATGTCCTAGTGCAAAGTTTTTCTTCCTCTTGCTATTAGGATGCCCAATATCATTAAGAGAATACAAGTAGTCCATAATCAATTGGGCTTCATCTATAGGTTGACCAGTCATAATCAAGTAGGTGATAGTTGAAAGGAGGGGGGTCATATTGATTCAATCTCTAGCTTTTGGGATAATGGAGGTTCTAAGGACGTGCTGGATGATCCTTGCATTTTGGTTTAGGGTGTAGACTCTAGGTAAATGACTTGGTTGGCTTACTCCCGTAAGAAGCTTATTAACTTCTGACCAATCATAATCAGCTCTGGAGGACAGGGTGTGTGCTCTAATCTCTAGAGTTCTAAGGTGAAAGAAAGTTCCCAAATCCTCCTTAGTAATCTCTACTCTCTATTTCAGAATGTAAGATGTGATCCTTGTGTGATCCTAGTTTATCTTCATGTTTGCGAGGAAAATATCAAAAGCATCTTTATTGTAGGCATGAATGAGTGTTAGGATGAACAAAATTTGGGTAGAGTCAAAAGTGGCATTACAGCAAAGTGGATGCTCTCTTGTATTAAGAGACACGAGGGGGTGATCTTGGGTGCACTAAATCTGAGGTATGCATCCTCATTTTGTTGAGACAGAAAGTTGTCATCCCAATCCTGTCTGGAGGATGATCCTCCAGCATGTCGTGATCGCTTGCCGCTGCCAGACATCTCTAATTTGTGGCTTTGAAGAGTTTGAAAAGGAAGTAAAATGAATGAAAACTACCCTTCTATATAAAGAAAAAATGATCAATCATACAGTATGAAAAACTTTCGTACTACACGAAATAAATTTTGTACGTAACAAATACATTTCGTACGTACGAATAAAAATGGCCAAAAATAAAATGGCTTTTCATAAACTGCCCTTCCCGATGCGTCCTTTAGTACAGGGTTTTTGACTACTCGATCGTACAGATAATCATGTGTTTGTTCGGGATGATCAGAATATTAAAGATCATTTTAATGATGGTTGGCTTCATCCTTATCCAAGAATGACAATAAGGATCGTACAGACGAACGATATGTTCATACCTATGATTACTAATAACTGCCTATAACTATAAACCCGTCCCCATTCGTACAGATAAACCTGTACATATCATACAGTATGATGACATCATCGTACAGTATGAATGATTATAAAAATACAATTTCCTCCCTTAACTCTATAAATTTTCATGCACATGCTATAGAATTTATACTGTACGAAATAATTTCGTACAGTACGAACAGAACAAAAAAAATAGTATATGATAACCTCAAAAACCTTTTAATAGCAATCACACGTATATATTTTTTTTATTATTTTCTATTATTATTATTTTCTTTATTCTTAAAATAATAAAAGGATAAAGCAACTATATTCAAACAAATAAAACAAACAACCTATACTACACAAACACTTGACATAAATAAACATACAATTACACGCAAAACAAGTTTGCAAAATTTTTAATTATACATTAAGATCAATTACATCTAGCCTTATCCTTAAAATGCTAAATATGTCAAAGCTAGTGCTTTTATGAAAATATCTATAAGTTGATCTTTAGTGGCGACATGATATAATTCAATTTCACCTTTCACTACATGATCTCTTATAAAATGATGCCTTATATCAATTTTTTTGGTTCTAGAATGCCGAATATGATTCTTTAAAATGCATATGGCACTAGTGTTATCACAAAAGACAATATACCTTCCTAAGACAAGCCAAAGCACTTGTGCAATACAGCTTCCTAAGGCAATATATTCAGCTTATGTAGTTGAAAGGGCTACTAAGTTCTATTTTCTACTAGACCTAGAAACTAAGGAGTTTCCTATGAATTCATAAGTTCCAAAAGTGCTTTTTCGAACAACCCAAAAACCTGTAAAATTTGAATCAGAGTATCCAATAATTTCAAATGCAATGCTATTCTTGGGATACCAAATTACTATGTTTTGAGTCCCCAAAACATATCTCATAATTCTCTTAACAGCAGTTAGATGTGATTCTTTTGGATCGGCTTGAAATCTAGCACACAAATAAACACTAAACATGTTATTTGGTCTACTAGCTGTCAAGTAAATCAAAGATCCAATCATCCCTCTAAACTTCTTTTAATCAATTGATTTTCCTTTGGGATCCTTATCTAACTGCATAGAAGAACTCATGGGTGTATTCACTGGTTTAGCCTTATCCATTTCATACTTCTTAAGGATGTCCTTAACATATTTTAACTGGCTCAAAAAGGTTCCATCCTCATCCTGCTTGAAGCTAAACCCTAAAAAGTAACTCAAATCTCTAATTAAGCTCATCTCAAATGCCTTACTCATTATTTTTGAAAATTCATCACAAACATTTATATTGGTAGATCCAAACAAGATATCATCCACATAAATTTGAACAATGAGTATTTCATCTCCTACTCTTTTTATGAAAAGAGTTGTGTCCACACTCCTTTTTATAAATGATCGTTCAAGTAGGAAAGTGCCTTGGCCTTTCATACCAAAATTTAGGTGCCTGTTTAAGTCCATACAATGCCTCTTTCAATTTGAAATTATGATTAAGAAATTATGCATTTTTAAAACCTGGAAGTTGCTCAACATAAACATCCTTTTTTTATCATCCCATTTAGAAAGGCACTCTTTACATCCATTTGATACAACTTAAAACCTTTAAAATAGGCATAGGCTAAAAGCACTATAACTGCCTCAAGTCTAGCTACCAGGGCAAACATCTCCTCAAAATCAATTCCCTCAATCTGATTATACCTCTTAGCCACTAATCTTGCTTTCTTTCTAACAATCACTCTAGAATCATTCTTCTTATTTTTAAATACCCACTTGGTTCCAACAACACTTTAATCCTTTGGTCTTTCTACCAATTCCCAAACATCATTTCTAGCAAATTGAATCAACTCCTCAAACATAGCTAGAATCCAAAATTCATCTGAAAGTACTTGATTTACAGTAGTGGGTTCAATCTTTGAAATAAAAGCAGAGTGATTTACTTCTTTTCTCAACCATGCCTAGTCTTAACCCCTTCACTTGGGTCACCTAAAATCAACTCTTTACGATGACTCTTAGCAAGTTTCCATTCCTTAGGCAATTGATTTTCTTCCTCATTTTTAACCCTCTCTTCAACTTTTTCATTTTCAAGTCCTTGGGTTATTTCCTCAATTTCATCTTCATCCCACCTAGACCCTCCAATATTGTTTGATTCATCAAAAATAACATGAGTGGTATCCTCAACTACCAATGCCCTTTTATTAAAAACCCTATAGGATTTTCCAACACTTGAGTATCCTAGAAAAATTCGTTTATCATATTTATGATCAACTTTTCCTAAGAGAGTTTTCCCATTATTATGTATGAATACTTTACATCCAAAAATATGTAGGTGTAAGAGGTTAGGGATTCAACCTTTAAGAAGTTCATAGGGTAACTTGTTTAATTTTGATCTAACATTCACCCAATTCAATACATAGCATGCGGCACTAACTACTTCAGCTCAAAAATATCATGGAAGTGAATATTCTACCAATATGGCTCTAACAACTTTAATCAATATCCTGTTCTTTCTCTCAACTACTCCATTCTATTGAGGTGACCTAAAAGCTAATAAATTATGATCTATTCCATAGGTTTTGTAAAACTCATCAAATAATTCATTCTCAAACTCTCCCCCATGATTACGTTGGATTGTAACAATTTTAAACCCTAGTTTTCTCTGAATCCAAGTGGCAAAATATCTAAACTCCTCAAATGATTCACTCTTATTATTTAAAAATCTAATCCATGTGAATCTTGAGTAATCATCCACAATTACATACCCAAACCTTTTTCCTCCTAGACTTAGAGTACTAACATGTCCAAAAAGATCCATGTGAAGAATTTCTAAGGGCTTGCTAGTTCTAACTTCCTTGACTAAATTAAAGGAGGATTTGACTTATTTTTTAGTTTACATGCATCACATAAGTGATCTTTAGTGAAGTCTAATTTAGGAATTCCTTTGACTAAATCCTTTTGGGTGATTTTCCTAAGATTTCTCATGCTAGCGTGACAAAGTCTTCTATGCCATAACCATGATTCATTATATATAGTTTTCAAAAAATAAAAGTAATAGAAGATTTTATAGAATTCATGTCAAGCATGTATATGTTGTTTACTCAATCACCATTCAACACAATAATTCCATTCTAACTAATAACACAGCTAGTAGGTAAAAATTTTATATGATAACCTTTATCGCACAGTTGACTTATACTCAATAGATTATGTTTTAAGACTTCTACTAATAGAATATTTTCAATCACAAAATTCTTAGAATTTCTAATCATACATGTACCTACCACTCTCTTGGTGGTATTGTCTCCAAGTGTAACCTTTCCTCCATTCCTAGCTTCAAGCGATATGAATTGATTCGCATCTCCAGTCATATGCTTTGAACAACCACTGTCCAGATACCAAATGCTCTCATGAGGTCTTATGTGAGAACTTTCCTACAAAATCATCAAATGTTAGACTTGGGAACCCAAATAAGTTTGAGTTCACCTCTTGGCAATTTTAAGCTAGATGCATGTGTGATATGATATATTTTATACATCTTAGGTTTCCACACTAAATGTGCTCTTTAATGATAGTATTAGTGTGGGAAATAAGCCCAATCATACCATAAGAAAAATATTTTACTCCAGGAAAAGGATTTACTAGTCTATGTGCACTGTAAGATCTTCTCCTAGATCTTAAACTAGTAGCCTTGTGGTAAGACTTGTGAAATCTTCAAGCTTGGTTGGATTCTTATTTTCCTTAAGTGCTTTCAACTTAACTTCAAGATATGAGTTAGCACCTTCTAGAATCAAATTTTTAATCTTCAAGTTATGCTCTCTACTATCTGGTTCATCCATAAGACTTTTGAAATTATTTTCAAGTTCAGTGTGTGAGGATTTTAGAAGACCATACTATTTATTCAAATCATCATATTCATCTAACAGAGCCATGTGGTTGCTATCAATTAATGTATGGTCTTCCCTAAGGATTTTAAATTCTTTTTGCAGTTCTAAGTAATCCAAATTCAACTTTACATGTAGTTTCTTTAGTCTCCTATATGCATAATGAATGTGCTTAGAAACTTCAAATAATTCTTCATAACTTAAGTCACATACGTCCTCTTAATCCGAATAATCAAGATTGTCAGCTATCAAGCATAAATTCGTGACTTCCTTTTCAGGAGCTATTTTTGATGAATCTGAAGCTGAGTCTACCCAAAATGCTCATGTAGTCTCTTCTTGCCCCTTCTATCATTGGGTTTCTTCTTAGCTTTCTCCTTGATAGGATTTGCTTTGAGATTAGGGAAATCAGTCTTTATGTGTCCCGGCTTCTTGTACTCATAGCAAATTATATCATTAGAAGCCTTAGCATTTTTATGGAACTTACCCTTGTTCCACTGCTGGCGTCTCCCCTGCTTCCTCCTTAGGAAATTTTTGAACTACCATGTCATTAAGGCAATATCCTCTTCATCCTCAGGATGGGACTGATCACTCTTTGAGTCTTCTACTTTCAGTGCAATATTCTTTTCTTTCCGTCTGTCACCTGCATCAATCTAATGTTGAGTCACTCCTTGCTCGTAAGCAATCAGTGATCCAAGCAGATTTTTAAAAGAGTAAATGTTTAAGTCTTTCAACTCTGTTATAACAGTAATCTTTGCATCATTAGTAGTAGGCAAATAATGTAATATCTTATTTACCTTTTTAGAATTGTTAGTTCCCTACCGAAAGCATACAATGAAGTTACGATCTATGTAAAATGAAAATACATATCAGAGATTGAGTCATTCAGTTTCAAGTAAAAAAGTTCATAGTCATATAATAGAATGTTCAATCTACATTATTTCACTTCATTAATTCCTTCATATGTAATGCAAAGCCTATCCCAAATCTCTTTTCCAGATTTACAAGTAGAAACAAACATGTAGTCTTCCGATTTTAGTGCATAAAGTAATTACTCAAACACTTAGCATTTAAATGAGCTAATTCACATTCTTCTACAGTCCAATTAGCAAAAGGTGTTAGAATTTTAATTCCATCTACAAGTCTAGTAGGTTCAGTATAACCTTCCTGTACTAAAATCCACATGCGATAGTCAAGCAATTATAGAAAAGTAGACATGCGAGTTTTCTAAAAATCAAATAGAATATTATCGAACAACAGAGGTCTAGTGATCTAATAACCCTAAGGCATGTTCTAGTTTCCTAAATTAGCCATAGTCAATTTTTAAAAAGTAATTTAAATAATAATTTTCAAAATAGGCTCTAATACCACTTGAAAGTGTGAATAGGTTGTTAGACCTATTGATTATGTCCCTAGGCTAACTAAGAGGGGGGGGGGGGTGAATTGGTTCTTTTTTATTTAAAAAGTCTCTTGGATATTTTGAAAAACCTTTTAAAAATAAAAACTTTATAGATATCATACAATATGATTATTTTCGTATAGTACAAATAGATATAAAATTTTTTTTATTTTGTTTCAACCACAGAAAAATAAAGTGCAATACAAAAATTAAAATTATGGTAAATAAATACAAGAATAGAGAACACCAGATTTTATAGTGGTTTGATCAAATACGACCTATATCCACTCCCTGGAGACTCCTTCTCTAGATATTGCACTAAATCAAAGTGACTCTCCTTTTGCCCCCACAGCAAGTCGGAGAAGCCCTTACAAACTCTCTTCAACCAAACCCTGGTGCGGTAGAGGACCATTATCCTTTTTCACCCTCCTGGTGAAGGCAGTCAATCGTCATCCTTTTTCACTCTCCTAGTGAAGGTAGAGAAACGTCATCCTTTTTCACCCTCTTGGTGAAGGAAGAGAACCATCATCCTTTTTCACCCTCCTGATAAAGGCAGAGAACCCACCATCCTTTCTCACCCTCCTAGTGATGGCAGAGTACCAATAATCCTTTCTCACCCTCCTAGTGATGGCAGAGTACCAATAA
The DNA here is from genome assembly GCA_019925795.1 of Dendrobium chrysotoxum. Lineage (NCBI taxonomy): Eukaryota > Viridiplantae > Streptophyta > Magnoliopsida > Asparagales > Orchidaceae > Dendrobium > Dendrobium chrysotoxum. Next base: position 60,491,878 of record CM034300.1, on the reverse strand, counting down.
TCCTTTCTCACCCTCCTGGTGATGGCAGAGAACCAGACTCTTCTTCAAAGATCTTCTCTCAAGAATATTCAAAGGGATAGGGAAGAGACTTGAAGTACAAATAATGAGATCCTTACATTTGGGCAACCTTGTGAATTCCCTCATAATTTCCTCTTCAAAGATCTCACCACACTCACTCCCAAACACTCTCCCTAATCACTCTCCCTTCTACTCTGAAGAAAAAATTCATGGAAGATTTTTTGGATAGTCAATTTTTAGGAACCTTATATACAAAGGACAAGAAAAACTATCCAAAAACTAAAAATTTCAATTTTTATGAAGTTGGATTGTACCGTACGATCGTATATCATCCCATACGAACAGTCCAAGATATGAACGGTTCATCCCGTATGATGCTGTACGAACCTATGAGATCCAGTTTTTGTACTCTGGAAATAATGTATGAAACCAAATCGTATTGTACGAACAGTTCAAAAAGTTGAACGGTTCATCACGTACGATACGTTACGAACCTGTGTACCCTAATTTTTGTACTCTGGAAATGATGTACAAATCCAAATCGTACTATACGAACAGTTCAAAAAATTTATACGGTTCATCCCATACGATCCTATACGAAGCTAGCATACTTGGATTTCATACTCTGGAAGTGATGTACGAATACTGTTCGTATTGTATGAGTTACACTTAGAAAATTTTTCACTCTTAACCAAGTAGGTTCATTTGTTTAAGAGGAGAAATTGAACAAATCATCCCATATGATCTAATATCATACAACACGATTAGTTAAAAAAAATAAGTATTTATCTTACTCCCCCAGTGTGTGTGTGCATAATTACCCAATTACAATCACATCTCTCAGACTCAAGAAAAGAAAACATACAGACTCTAAGACTAATAAACACTAAACCAAGTAATTTGAAGTCTTCCACTATTTGAAATGTTATTTTCCTGAAATGAAATGTTAGTGCACACAAAATAGAATTCTCCAGTACATGTTAGGAGAAACAATAAACTAACAATAATATTTTGTAATCATCAAAAACTCACATCAAAAACTCACTTGAACAAGTAGATTTGCACCATTCTCAACAATCTCTCTCACCTAATCATTTTACAAACTGAAGTGATTATTTTGGAATATCATATATCTAATACTACATTAAAATTTGACCTTACAAAAGTTAAAGAAAAATTGAAGTGGGCAACACCTAAAAGTTTAATAGATGTAAAAGTTTCATGGCTTAGATAATATTTATAAATGATTCATCAAAAGTTTTTGATCTATTGATACTCCAATCACTCACTTATTAAAGTTGGATAGATTCTAATAGACCCGAACTAAATAATAGGCCTTAGATAAAATCAAAGCGCATATAAATTTTATCCAAATCCTTAGGCTTTCTCTTTTGCACTGATTCTCAATTCATCTGGAAATAGGCTTGGAGGAATATTAAGCCAAGAAATTTATACTGTTTCTTTCTATAACAATAAATTAAGACTTGTTCAACTTAGGGAAATTATATTGCTATCCAATATTTGAGGCACTAAAACTCTATCATTTACAATTAAAGTTTATTATAAATCATATCAAGAATTTATAATAAATCATATCACAATTCAAATCATCATGCCCTTAAATTTATTAATAGCCAGTAATAATTAAGTCATAGAAAAGCCTAAGTTAGAATAATTTTTTGTAAATTACTCCTACACCTTAGAACATAAAACTATAGTTGAAAACATATCACTTTATTCCTTATTAAGGATAACAGTGGTAGACTCTTCTTTAGAGCTAAACATCCTATGTTTTGAACTAACTAGAGATGAGTACCCAATGTGTCTTGACTTTATCTTCTCTATATTAAATATTTCAAATATTTAACCTTATAAGGAACTTTCTTAATAAATAATATTTATCTATATTATGGAAAATAACTCAACATGAGTAGATCCACTCTAAGAGATTTTATAGTTTGGATTTACATTTTGAAAAAGATAAAATAAAAAATTAAATGGAGTGTCAATATTTTAACCTTAACTTAAATGTGATGTTTAAAAATTGGTGGGATAGTGTTTTACTTGTAAGCAAGCTAGAAGATATAATCTAGAAGTTTCATTAATACTGCTTTTCCCATCCCGAATAAGCATTAGGAAGATCACTAGATTGATTTAATGTTATAATAGTCCCATATAGCTCATTGACAAGATTAGCTTCTATAGTAGTTGGCAGGTTCTCCAAAATGGCCCATTTCCTTAACTTTCTCCAAAACTAATGATGCTTCCCATGCTACTAGACAATGTGATATTGTCAGTCCATATGGCCTTATTTCAACAATTATCATAGATCATGGTGTTACGCTGTTTCTTTCTTTTAGAAGAATTTAATAAAATTACTAGGCACCAAATTGAAATTCTCATGAACTTTTCATCCAAAATCTAATGGATAAATTTAAATTAGTAAAAGAATAATAGGAAATCTACTAAGATAACTAATAACAACAAGCCAGGGAAATATTATGATTTACATTTGACTATCAGAAAATCCCAAATTCTTCAAAATTTGTCTAAGAGTAGACCAACCCATACTGTCATAAGCTTATTCCATATCTATCTTAATAGCCATAAGACCCTTCTTATATTTAGAATATCTAAACTTGTTTAGAACTTCTTGAGCAAGTAGGACATGATCTGAAATAGAACGGCCTTTAACAAAAGCCACTTATTCCTCTGAAATCAGCTTAGGAATGACTCCTACCATTCTATTTCATAACATCCTAGCCACTATCTTATAGATCGACATGCAGAGGCTCATAGGTCTATAATTAGAGGGTGTTATCAGATTCTCAACTTTAGGGAGAAGGACCACCATGGTCTCCTTCCAACTAATACTTATAGAACCAGTCATAAAAAAGAAAGAAACAGCCTTCTAGACATCACCTCTAATAATTTTCCAATAAGATTTAATTAAAGAGTAAGAAATACCGTCAACTCCAGGAGAGACATTTGATTCCAACTAAGAAGCCACCCTATCCAGCTCCTCTTCCTTGAAATATGCTTGTAAGTAATCTTTATCACTATCTTCCAACACATATAAAAGGGATGGCCATCCCCTCAACCTGCAGTTCCTATCCTTCAATTTACTCATAAAGAATTTATTGAAAACTCCTTCAATCAGCTTTTTATCCTCAACCATCTTACCATCACCATCTTTTACTTGATGTATCCAATTAGAATTGCGCCTTCTCGATGCAAAAGCATGAAAACACATTGAATTGGTATCACCATCAGCTAGCCTCTTAACTTTTGCTCTTTGTCTCCACCATGTATTAAGACGAGCAAGAGTAATATTCATTTCATGAACTTTAGATTTTAATAGCAGCAGCTTTTCTTTAGTTAACCCTCCAACCTCAGCTTCTTCAATTTGTAGGACTAAAATTTCCTTCTTCAAGTTCTCCTTCAAGGTCATCTAATACTGATGCTTAGACTTGCTCCAGAAAAAAAGAGCTTTCAAAGCTCTCATAAATCTCACATTAAGTGAAGTAGCATCATCTCCCTGCACTTTCCTTACCCATGATTTAGAAACAATCACAGCTGAAGCAGGGTACGAGGACCAAACCTCTTCAAACCTTAACAGATGGTTCTTACGGAAACTAGAAGGAAACAGCTTGATGAGAATGTGACAGTGGTCAGACGCTACATGAGGGAGATGTCAAATAGCCAGCATTTGGATAGCCTCCAAGGCTGCAGTGTTTAAAATACATCTATCTAATCTTTCAAGGATCCGAGCTCCACCTTTCCTATTATTACCGCAAGTGTACTTTGGGCCAATAACTCTCACATCATATAGACCACTATTGTTCATAATACTACTCATATCATGAGCTCCCTGAGAAAGAATTAATTCCCCCCCCCCCTCCCCCCCTTCTTATCCTCCTAGGACATTATACAATTGAAGTCACCTCCATTAGCAATGGCAAGATTAAATTATGAAATCCCTTCCAGTTTACTCCACAAGCTCCTTCTCTTATAATAATCATTATTGCCGTAAATAGCATCAATGATCCAAAGGCCTTTGTTAACAATTCTCAATTCCCCTACCACTACTTGAGACGAAGCTTCCAAAACATTAAAAGAAGCCAAGTCCCTCCTCAAGCAAACCATAATACCTCCAGATAAACCTTCAGCCGAATAAATGAAAAAATCCCAAATGTCACCAATGAACCTATTACACTCTAGTCTTTCAAAAAAGAGATCTTAGTCTCTAAAAGACCAACAAAAATCACATTAAACTCTTTCATAAATTCCTTCAAGTAGTGGGAGGCTTCACACTTCCTAGCCCCCCCTACAATTCCAAAATGCTATGGAAGACATTTAATGATATGAAATGGGATTGCTCCCTTTCCTACCTTTAACAAACCCACCACCCCTCCTACCATGATTAATAATATTATCCTTCCCCAAGGATCTTATTTCTTTTTGAAGCTTGAATTTTGAATTCTGATTGGGAATACTTGAGTTCGCAAGTAATCCAGAAGGATCTACTTGAGTTCGCAAGCAACCCTTCCCAATTTTACCATTTGAAGTAGAAGGAAACACAACATTATCTGGATCTATACCTTGTGAGCTTTGGAAAATTTCCACCTCTCTTTTACCAAGATCAGGAACAATTTTAGCACTTAATATTTTCAAAACAGGATCAGAAATAATGATTGAATCTTCAACAGCAGCTAGAGATTTTAGAGTAGAACCCTTAGCACCTTCAGGACAATTTAATTCTTCTATGGAAGGGTTTTGAATACACTCTGAAACAATTTCTCGTTCTTCACCTTCCACAACACCCTTTCTCTCCAAATTTATATCTGGGTTCATATCAGTCAGCTCCCTAACAGAATGCTTAGCATCTTGAAGAGTAACCCCTACCAGAGAAGGTTCAGTGTTCTTCAAATTTGCCAAGACTACCTTAGGACCACCACGAGCAGCTCTCTTACTTCTTTTGTAATTGACATGTACCTAAGGTCCATAAGTATCATTCTTATCCACATCTTGATCCTTGATCTCCAAACTTTCCATGCTTTGCTTCTAAGCTCCTTCACCTGTGACTTTAGCTAACGGCTCTTTTTTTTTACAATCTTTTTTAACATAACCAATCAACCCACATTCAAAGCAAAAAGTAGAAATCCTTTCGTATTCAACCTTCTGAAAGAACCTACCCACGATACTCTCCACCCAAACTCCCAAGGGAAGAACCTGGTCGAAATTCACATGAATACAAACTCTAGCAAACGCCCTTCTTCCCCATTGAAACATGTTTCCATCTATCATCAATGGAGATCTTATCATAGAAGCAATTCTCACCACATTCACCTCATCCCAACACTACAAAGGCAAGTGAGGCATCCTAATCCAAATAGGAGAAGATAATCCTTTCATAAATAAAGGAGAAAATTATGGAGTCCACTTATCCTTACCTATAATGTGACCTTTCACAAACCAAGGGCCTCCGGTGAGAACTCCCTCCAAAGCTTCGGCATTTCTAAAAGAACACAAGAACCATACCTTTCCGAGGGTAGTGAAGTGAAACTAACCAAATTGAATCCATTGAGGTCTTAATTCCATAGCCATAATGTGCAGAGGAACTTCTCTACCAAAAACCTTTGTCACCAAAGAATTTTAAAGAGTATTAGCTTTTGATAACTCACTTGCTTCGTGCAGCTTGACAGCCTTACCATGCTCTGTCAACACCTTGTCCTTATCATTGAAAGAAACTCTGATATGTTCCTTTTTGGTCTAAGGATTACTAATGCCAAAGTCTTTAATAACCTTCACAGGAATTTTACCAAAAATAGGATCTCCATTCCCAATCACAAACGAAGAAACATTACCAGCCAAAGAATCCGGCTGAACCACCTCTTCCACCTTTACATTTTGAATATTTTTGTTAACCGAACTCAAGGAATTTACATTTATCACACCGTTGCCGGGGATTACGTTTGAATTCCCGAATCTATCACAAAAATTTTTAAACTACAGGACTACGTGTGATTAACTCTAGGCTTAGATAGAGAAAAATCATTTGCCATATCACAACAGGGAGTTTTACAATCATAATCAAGAGAAATACCCTTTCCTTTACCTTCAACATGAAAATTTACCTTTGGAACATCTTCCACAAAATCTCTAATCACTATACCCGAAGAGCGCCTCTTTTGTAACTCAGCAGCTTCATGAAATGAACCAGATCTGAATCAAAAAGAATCACCAATGTCAATAGCTAACGTCTCCCCTAAAGGAGAAACTAATGTTGGAAGGGCCGCCGATGGCTGGCGGCCATCTGCCGCCATCTCCTAACAAATGCCTAAGAAGACGATCAGAAACTGCGAAGAACAAAATTTGAAAAAAAAATGACACACACACTATCTCTCTCTAAATGGCACTCTCTCTCTAAACGGCGCCATAATCAAAATGACCTTTTCTATACTAGAGTAATATTAGGGCCTTGATTTCCTACATAAAATTCTTATAACTTGAGATTTAAGAGGTTTAAAAGCATTAGAAATTAAATTTGTACCATTTCCATTAATAGAGCTCTCAGTACTACAGTGTTGATTTTTCAAAGGGTAAGCTGATAAATAGAAAAGGCTGGCATTGCAGTGCTATCGTTACGTGGTGCCATAGCACTCCACCTTGGAAATTGAAATGTCACCTATTTAAATTGACCTCTGCAGTGATGTTTGACATGTGGTAATGCTGCGGCACTAAAGAGACCACCACCATGCATAACACTCGATCATACTAAATATGAGGTTTTAGCCAGGTGTTATGGTATTACACTAAACCTTGAAACACTCGTTAGAGAGAGAAACTCCTGTTAGAGAGAGAAACTCTCATTAGAGAAAGGACTACCAATTTTCAAATTTTGTTTCCCAGTTTCTTTCCTCTTTTTCTGCTTGTTTGTAGGGGATGGCGGTGGTCGACCGCCGGCCATCGTACTCCTATTCGGAGAAGGACAACCCTGTAGGTGGTTCATTCTTGCGGGTGGGAGGTGATTATGCTCGGCTGGAGGAAGAAACTATTCGTAATACGGATAAGGTGAATAAATGAGTATCTACAGGTTCATTAGTTATTAAAGAAATTTCTGATTTTATTCCTGTGAAGAAATCTTCTTTTGAGGGTAAGGGCAAAGCTATTGCTCAGTTTTTTTATTACAAGGCTCCGCATTTGCTTAAATCAAATGGTTTTTCTCCTTTTAAATCTAACGACATTGAGGCTTCTTCGTCTGGTATGAATCTTCTTGTTAATAGATTTGGTAATTCAAATGCAATCCCTGGCAATAGTGTGATAAATGTGAATCCCTTGATATCTGTTAACAAAAAATTTCCTATTAATGGCAGAGAGATCCTGAAGGTCGTAATGTTGAAAAATCTTCTATGGTTAAGAACCTAAATGCGTTGTCAATTTCTGTGGAATTTCCTGTGAAGAATGGAAATGGAAAAGGTGTAGTTAACCCTTGGATTAAAAACCCTTACAATAAATTGAATTTCAAAGAGGAAGACAAAGTTTTAACAGAGGATGGAAAGGTGGTGAAGATAGTTGAGTCCAATGAAGTGTTGAATGTCAACAGGATCCATAATTCTTTGGTTGTTAAAGTTTTTGGCAAAGAAATCCATTCTCATATTGTGGCTTGGGAATTAAGGCGACAATGGGCCCAAGTTGGTCAATTTCATTTCACCACCCTTGGAAGGGGTTGGTTTTTATGTTCTTTCCAATCAGCTGAAACAATGGATGAGATCCTTTTAGGAGGCCGTTGGTTTATTAATGGTCACATTATAGGCATGGATAGATGGTCTCCAGATTTCTCTCCCTCATCTATTAAAGGTCTATCTTCTCCAATATGGATTAGAATGCCTCAATTGCCCTTGCAATGTTGGGATGAGGTAAATGTGGCCAGGATAGCTTCTATGGTTAGTTTACCTATGCTGTTAGATGGCAATATGTTTCAATGGGGACGAAGGGAATTTGCAAGGGTTTGTGTTCGTGTGAAATTGGACCAACTGCTCCCTTTAGCTGTTTGGGTGGAAAGTATAGCGGGAAGATTTTTTCAAAAAATTGAGTATGAAAGATTTCCTCTTTCTGTTTTGTTTGCGGTTTGATTGGGCATGTGAAGAGTGATTGTAAAATTGGTGCTTCAATGGACAAAAATCTTGAAGGATAAGTTAAGAAGCAAAGCCTATAGAACCAAGAAGATATGGGACAAGGAACTGACAGTGATTCATCTTATGTGCTGTGGATTCATGTAAATAATAAAAGAAATAAGAAGTTCACTAAAGGAGTTCCTGTTGAGAAGCCGGATCAGAAGGAGTTCAGTAAAAAGATTCAATACAAACCAATGAATAAGGAGATTGAGAATTTAGCTGGATTAGTTGCTAAGGAATAGGGTGCTAGTTCTACTTTCGATGTTATGGAGGAAAATGTAGAGAATAAAGTGGAGGTAGAGGGTGAAGCTCGTTTGTATAGAAGAATTGGTGAAGGAAAGAATGCCAATACAGATTTGAAGAAGGATTTTAATATCTTTACAGAGGAGGCTGATTTACAGATCCAGGAGGAGCAGTTAGTTTCAAGTTTAAAAGCTAGTAATACAATTCACATCAAGGCGGTTGGAGGTGATAATTTCCAATATGGTAGTCCGGCCACTATGGAGACTTCAAAAAGTTTGTTCCTTAAAAATAGTAATAAATTCAATGTTCTGGAAACGTGTGTGGAAGGGAATGAGGAAGGTAATGGGATTCTAGTACCTATGAAAGGGGAATTAGAAGAAGGAGAATAGGTTGAAGATAATTCTAAGTTATCTGGAAAGAACTTAGGCCTTGTGGAAGAAGGATTAGGTAAGTTTAAGTTTATGTTCCAAAAAGAAGTTAAATCTTTGGGTAAAGACAATAACATTCCTCAAAGAAGGATAGGAGAAATGGTGAAGAGGAGTAAGAGTGGGAGCAAGGAAGAAGGAAGCCTCTAGTTATTTGAATGAATTTGTGAAAGAATTTGGGATCTTCTTTACGGGGCTTGTGGAGACCAAGATCTCTTCAGTTAATAGGAATGATTTCAATGAAATTTTTGGATCTAATTGGGATTACTTCCTTGTTCCTGTTGAAGGATTAGCTGGAGGCATTATGGTGTGTTGGAAGTCTGAGGTTGTCTCTTTTTCAGTGATTAAAGCCTCTTCTAAGGTAGTTTTGGGAGAGTTTAAATTGCCTCACAGGGGTTTGTGGTTGATTGCAACAGTTTATGGTAGCAAGGATACTTACAAGAGAAAAGCATTATGGGAAAGTCTTGAAGACTTCTTGAATTTGAACAACCCGTTCATTGTGGGGGGTGATTTCAATTGCATCTTGTCCCAAGAAGAGAAAAGAGGAGGGAAGAAGTATGTTGTTTCTCAAGGCCCACAAGATATGAGTTTGTTTTTTAATAAATATGATTTGCATGATATAGGAGTTATTGCTCCAAGATACACTTGGTGCAACAATACAAAAGGAGGAGCCCATATTCTTGAGAGATTGGATCTCTGTCTTCTAAATTCAATATCATTAGAAGTAATTCAACCATCAGTTGTTCGTCATCTTGCTAGAATAGCATCTGACCATTGTCTTATACTATTAAATATTTTTACTTCTAGTTTTCGGAGAGTAAGAACAGTGAAATTTGAAGAAGTTTGAGCCACCAATCCAGCCTCATCAGCTATTATAGCTAACTCTTGGGGGAAAGTTGACTGAGGGGTTGAATTGCATTTGCTTAATGTTAAATTTAAAAGAGCATTGAAGGCCATATTTTTTTGGAGTAAGGCTAAACATTCAAATCTTAATGTTTTGAAAGACAATCTCAAAAAGAAATTTTGGAGATGCAAGAAGAAGAGGTTGAATGTGGTGGGCTGTCTGATGAAAAATTTGTATGTTAAAGTCTAAGGTTCTTGAGCTCAACTTTACCTTGGGTCGGCTCAATACTTGGTGGAGACAAAGGGCTAAGGTCAAGTGGAAAGAAGAAGGTGACTCTAATTCTGAGTATTTTCATGCGTTTGGTTTAGCCAGGCATAACGGTAATTACATAAATCAAATCAAAGACTATGGAGGTGGTTTGATTGAAGATCAAAGTCAAATAGAAGCAATTCTCTATGAATTCTTTAAAGATAAGTAGAGATAAAGGAGATATGTTCTTATGGGATGGCCGTCCAGCTTGCATATTCTGAATGAAGCAGATAGAAGTTTGCTGTTGTCTGAGTTCGCCATGGAGGAGCTGGAGCTGGTGGTTAAGCGTTTAGAAGGTAATATTTCCCCTGGCTTGGATGGAATATCGTACTCTTTTATTAAGTTTTATTGGCTTATTATAAAAGAGGATGTTTGGAATGCTATTAGCTCTTTTTCTGCTACTGATGTTTTGTGTGAGAAGTGGAAAGAAACTTCTGTGGTTTTAATGTTGCAAATCTGGTTTTGATGATGACAAAAATGTTTCCAGTGTGTTTTGCTTGGCTAATCTGTTTCAGGCACAAAAGACCGCGAGCCACTCAAGCCAACTCAAGATCGGGTCCAAGTGTGTCAAATGTATGATTTTTCTTTTTATTGAGTCAATTGTAATGTAACTGATTCCCTAGCTAAGGAACCTTGCACACACACACTCAGGGAGAGAGATTGAGTGAATTAGAGTTTCTGTTAAAATTTTGTTCAGAACGTCCTGGACGATCTCCACATCATCCTGGACGATCCAGTTAAAACAGAAACCCTAATTAGGGCGACTAAGTTAAGAGGGTCTGATTGAGCAGATCGTCCTGGACGATCTCCGGATCGTACGGGACGATATGCCCAAATCAGAAATTCTCAGCCGCCAGATCAAGTTAGGCAAGTTCTTATTTTTAGATACTTGGTCTGATCGTCCCGGACGATACGTATATCATCCCAGACGATCAAGTACAATCATGCCTAATTTAATCTGGTAATTAAGGAAAGCAATTTATTTTTGGTTGATACGATCATATCATCCTGGACGATCGCAGGATCGTCCCGGACGATCATGATCGTTTAGTGCATTTCAGCTGTATGACCCGAACTGTGTTCAGGACGATTTGGGGCCTTTTTGAACTAATCGAACCGGACGATGACCCTATTGTCCTGGACGATCAAGTCATTTTTTGGTCGTCCAGCACAGATTTCTCTGGACGACCCGAACTGTCTTCTGGACGATTTCCCTCAATTTGCACTAATCGTCCCGGACGATCGCAGGATCGTACGGGACGATATGAATAATTTTTTCTACTGATCGTCCAGAAGAGCCAGATCATCCAGGCAGAAACAGCTGAATTTGAACTGATCATACAAGACGATCTACCGATCGTCCTGGACGATCTTGGCCGACCAGTTGAGATTTAGGGAAAATTTTAAGCCCTCCTTTAAAAGAACTTTTTCCAATTTTTGGAAATATCTTTTGCTGCCTTCCTTCCCTGAGAAACCCTAGAGAGAGAGAGAGAGTTGGGAGAGAGAGAGAAGATCTTGTGAGGGGGAGTTAGTGAGGGATTCACTAAGGTTGCTCCAAGCACGGATCAGAGTCGTCTTCTCTGCTCGTCGTCTTTCGTGTAGTCGGTGTTCGTCGTGGGAGGATCATTCGCAAGAAGATCCGGGGTTCTCTTCCCGCTTCAGGTGGAAGCAAAAGGAGTTCGAAGGTTCTCTGCCTGCTTCAGGAGGAAGCGAAAGGAGGTCGGGTTCTCTGCCTCACCATGTGGTGAAAAGGAGGTGTTTGTACAGGCTTCTCCGCCTTGCTGTGGGAGCAAAAGGCGAGACACTTTTTGTTTAGTGCAATACCTGGAGGGGAGGCTCCGGGGAGTGGACGTAGGTCAAGTTGACCGAACCACTATAAAATCTCGTTTGATTTTCTGATTCAGTTTTGCACTTTACTTTTCTGATATTAACTACTTGGGTGAATATCTGTGGTTGATCTTTTCGTTCTTGTTTATGTGTTTCCGCTGCTATGTATCGAAAAGATTTTCATTGTTTTCGTGAAATTTTTAAATAACCAATTCACCCCCCCCCCCCCTCTTGGTTAGCCTCGGGACTAGTTCACTAGGGCTTAACATCCCTATCGAACTTTCAAGTGGTATCAAAGCAGGATTCAAAATTTAGGTTTAAAAACTTTTGAATTTGATCCATGGCTAACTGTAACAATCGTAATACTGCTGAAGGATATTCTATTACAAGACCACCGTTGTTTGATAATATTCCTTTTTATTTTTGGAAAACACGCATGTCTACTTTTCTGCAATCTATTGATTATCGCATGTGGATGTTAGTTAAAGACGGATACGAACCACCTTTTAGACTGATTAACAATGTGAAAACTGAATTGCCTTTTACTGATTAGACGTTTGATGATCGTGATTTAGCACAGTTAAATGCAAAATGCTTGAACTGTTTCTTTTGTGCTTTAAAATCTGAAGACTATATGCGTGTTTCTACTTGTACAACGGGAAAGGAAATCTGGGATAGATTATGCATAACATACGAAGGTACAACTGAAGTCAAACAGTCTAAGTTAAACATCTTGTTACATGATTACGAACTTTTTTGCATGAAACCTAGTGAGACTATTTCAGAAATGTACACAAGGTTCACTCAGATTATTACCTCTTTGCATGTTCTAGGTAGAGAACTTACTAACTACGAAAGAGTGAACAAAATTCTAAGATGTTTGCCTGCTTCTTATCATGCTAAGATTACTACTATTACTGAATCTAAAGATTTAAATACTTACTCTATTGACAGCTTACTTGGATCACTCTTTGCTTACGAGCAAGGGGTGAACCAAAGGCAACTTGATGCAGGTGAACGCAAGAAAGAGAAGACAGTGGCACTAAAGGCCAAGGATTCAGATGCTAGCACTTTCGAGTCTGATAGCGATGATGTTGCCTTAATCACAAGGCAATTCAAAAGCTTTCTAAGGAAGAAACATAAGAACTATCAGAAGTGGAATAAGGGCAAGTCCAATAAAAATTTTAAGGGTTCATCTGAATCTGTTTGTTTTGAATGCAGGAAGCCTGGACACATTAAGGCTGATTGTCCAACACTTAAAGCTCACCCAAGCAAGGAGAAGGGTTAGGAGAAACCAAAGCTCAGAAAGGATAAGAAGCGGATTCAGAAAGCGTTCTGGGCAGACTCTGCATCCGACTCTTCTGAGACTGAAGCTGAAGAGGAGGAAACAAACTTGTGTCTTATGGCTGATGATCACCCTGGTCAGTCGGATCAGGAAGAGGTATGTGAGCTTACCTACGATCAATTATTTGAAGTTTCTGAAAGAATTCATACATCGTATAGGAAGCTTAAGAAAACTCATGCTAGTTTGAAATTAGATTACTTAACTTTTCAAAAAGAGCATGATTCTGTAGTTAAAGATCATTCCACACTTGATTCAAATCATATGTCTTTGCTTGATGAATTCGATGAGTTGAATAAAAAATATTCTGATTTAGTTTCTAAGCATGATTCATTGAAAACTATGCATGTGGACTTAGAAAGAGCTTTTAAAGAATTAGATACAATGGAATGTGAAGTAGAAAGTAGCAAGGGAACCTTAAAATTTGAAATTGCAAGTTTAAAGATAGAAAATGAGTTTCTAAAGGTAAAGATCAGTGCTTTTGAAAAGAACAAAACACCGCCTACTTTTGAACAGTTTTATGCACCGCCACCTTTTGAAAAATCTGTTGCAAAATCTTCAAAGCATGTTTCATATACATCTAGGAAGAGGCATTATCATCCACGTAGATTAGTTAACCCTTTTCCTGGTGTTAGATATTTTTCATGTGGCATGTTAGGACATATTTCTCACACCTGCACTGTTCACCGTAGTACACATTGGGTGTGGAAACCCAAACTGATTGTTTCACAGCACAGCACGCATGCATTGCATTCTTCTTTTTATAAGAAGGAACCCAAACCTGTTTGGGTTCCTAAGACTGACGTTTGATACTTTTGTAGGTGTGCTCTCACACAAGACCTCGTGAGAGCATGTGGTACCTGGACAACGGATGTTCTAGACATATGACTGGAGATGCAAATCAGTTCATTTCGCTGGAGGCAAGAGCTGGAGGCAAGGTTACACTTGGAGATAACACCACCAGGAAGGTGGTAGGCACAGGTATAATTGGTGATTCAAATAACTTTATGATTGATAATGTTTTTCTTGTAGATGGACTGAAACACAACCTGCTCAGCATCAGTCAACTCTGTGATAAGAGATACAGCATCAAATTCCTGCCCACTGGCTGCATTTTAAGCTTAAATGATGAAGTTGTTTTGCAGGGATAAATGATCAACAACGTCTACAAGCTGGATGTAAGTAGCATTAAATCTGATAATTCAATTTGCTTAAAAACTATTGCTGATGAGTCTTGGTTATGGCATAGAAGATTATGTCATGCCAGTATGAGAACCCTTAGGAGAGTCACCCAAAAGGACTTAGTTAGAGGTGTGCCCAAGCTTAAGTTCACTAAGGATCACCTGTGTGATGCCTGTCAGTTGGGGAAGCAAGTCAATTCCTCTTTTCACTCTGTTAAGGACATTAGCACCTCTAAACCTTTAGAAGTTCTTCACATGGACCTCTTTGGACCCATTAGCACTGCCAGCTTAGGGGAGAGAGTCTATGTTTTTGTGATTGTAGATGATTATTCAAGGTTCACCTGGGTTAAGTTTTTGTCACATAAATCTGAGTCATTTGATGAGTTTAGATCCTTCTCTACTTGGATTCAGAAGAAGTTAGGATGTGAGATTATTACCATCCATAGTGATCACGGAGAGGAGTTTGAAAATGAAAGATTTGGAAGTTTTTGTGAGGATCATGGGATTAGTCACAATTTTTCAGCTCCTAGGACCCCTCAGCAGAACGGGGTAGCTGAAAGGAAGAACAGGACCTTAGTGGAAGCTGCTAGAGCCATGCTTGCCGAGTATTCACTTCCAAAATACTTTTGGGCTGAAGCGGTGAACACTTCCTGTTATGTTCTGAATAGGGTGAATGTGAGAGTCAAACTGAACAAGACACCTTATGAGATCATTAAGGGTAGAACTCCAAATCTGTCCCACCTTCATGTCTTTGGCTGTAAGGTTTTCAT
This sequence comes from Dendrobium chrysotoxum, assembly GCA_019925795.1. NCBI lineage: Eukaryota > Viridiplantae > Streptophyta > Magnoliopsida > Asparagales > Orchidaceae > Dendrobium > Dendrobium chrysotoxum. Next base: position 60,476,742 of record CM034300.1, on the reverse strand, counting down.
TCTGAACAATGGGAAGTCACCCTTAGGAAAATTTGACCCCAAATCTGATGAAGGAGTGTTCTTAGGATATTCAAGTGTGGGGAAATCCTTTAGGGTGTTCAATAGGAGGACTTTGGTGGTGGAAGAAACAACCCATGTAGTGTTTGATGAATCTGATCCTAAGGAGTCTAGATCTGAAGTAGAAGATAAAGAGATTGTTGAGGTTACCCAAGGAGTTGGAAATACAAATTTGGAGGAAAGGGTAGAACCTCAAACCAAGTTGCCTAGAGATTGGAGATATTCTTCGAGTCATCCTAAAGAACTGATCTTAGGAGACCCTTCTAAAGGTGTTAGGACTAGGCATGGACTTAGGAAGGAAGTAAACCATTCTGCCTTTATCTCAATGACTGAACCCACCAACATCAATCAAGCCTTGTCGGATGAATTTTGGATTTTAGCTATGCAGGAAGAATTGAATCAATTTGTAAGGAATGATGTTTGGGAGTTAGTAGAAAGTCCTAAAAATCAAAGTATTGTGGGAACCAAGTGGGTCTTTAAGAATAAGATGAATGATTCTGGTGTGGTGGTGAGAAATAAGGCAAGATTGGTGGCTAAGGGGTATAATCAGGTAGAAGAGATTGATTTTGAGGAGGCTTTTGCCCCTGTAGCTAGATTGGAAGCCATTAGAGTGTTACTAGCCTTTGCCTGTTATAAAGGATTTAAGCTATTTCAAATGGATGTCAAGAGTGCCTTTTTAAATGGGGTAATTAAGGAGGATGTCTTTGTAGAACAACCCCCAGGTTTTGAGAGTTCTTAATATCCAAGTCATGTCTATAAATTAAAAAAGGCCTTATATGGATTGAAACAGGCACCCAGAGCATGGTATGAGAGGCTTAGCACATTCCTGTTAGAAAGAGAGTTTGTTAAGGGGAGCGTAGAGACCACCCTTTTTCTGAGGAGATTAGGAGATGACTTACTCATTGTCCAGATCTATATTGATGATATAATTTTTGGATCTTCTGATAAATATTTATGTGAAGAGTTTTCTAAAACGATGAGTAAGGAGTTTGAGATGAGTATGATGGGAGAATTGTCCTACTTTTTGGGGTTTAGCATAAGGCAAACGGATGATGGAACCTTTCTCAATCAATCAAAATACACTAAGGACATTTTGAAGAAATATGAAATGGATAAAGCCAAGCCAATCAATACTCCCATGCCCTCCTCAGTTCAGTTATATAAGGATTCAAATGGAAAATCTGTTGATCAGAAGAAGTATAGAGGGATAACAGGTTCACTGCTTTACTTGACTGCTAGCCGACCTGATATCATGTTTAGTGTCTGTCTTTGTGGTAGGTTTCAGGCTGATCCTAAAGAGTCCCACCTGACTGCTATTAAGAGAATTCTTAGATATCTTTTAGGAACCCCAAACCTAGGAATTTGGTACCCTAGGCACAATACCTCTTTTGAGATAATTAGATATTCTAATTCTGACTTTGCGGGGTGTAGGGTGGATAGGAAGAGTACTTCTGGGATTTGTCAATTCATAGGACAGTCGTTAGTCTCCTGGTCTAGTAGAAAACAGAACTCAGTTGCACTTTCCACTGTTGAAGCTGAGTACATTGCCTTAGGGAGTTGTGTGGCCCAAGTTCTTTGGTTAAAGCAACAAGTCTTAGATTTAGGAGTACCTGTTGGCACAATTTCTATTCTGTGTGATAATACTAGTGCCATCTGTATCTCTAAGAATCCAATCCAACATTCTAGGACCAAACACATTGATATTAGGCATCACTTCATTAGGGACCATGTTACAAAAGGGGACATTGAGCTACATCACGTAGCAACTGAAAATCAGCTGGCTGACATATTCACTAAACCACTGGCCTTTGACTCATTCAGCATTTTGAGAAACAGATTAGGAGTGATTAATATAAATGCTTGATTCTGATGACTGCTGATTTATGATTGTTCTGATTGGTATTCTGACTTCTGTTAGTTTTTTTTGGTATTCTGACTTCTGTTAGTTAGTTTTTGGTATTCTGATTTCTGATGTCTGTTAGTTAGTTTTTGGTATTATGATTTCTGATTTTTGTTAGTTAGTTTTGGTATTCTGATTTCTGATTTCTGTTAGTTAGTTTTGGTTTGATTATTTGCTTTCAGTTGATTATATTTCTTCTGCTGATTTTTGTGTTAGCCTTACTATTAGTTTGATTTGAGTATTTACTTTGCTGTGATTTTCTACCTATTTTTATTTATTTACTGGTTCATATCTTGCACTTACTGTTTTATGCTTTTCAAGATCTGATCACCGCTCACTACTTCTGATGATCTGAATTTTTTACTGGGAGTTTTTATCTTATTTTGGTTTGAAAGCTGGTAAGCAGTGATTGACTTCGCTGAATCTATTAAAGGGAAGAAACATTGATAATTATTTCTCTTCCTCTAACTCCTTTACTGGTGTGTAGTTTCTTTTGAATAAAAATCCTCTTCAAAATTAAAATGTTAGTTTTTGAAATAGAGATTATTTTATCTTCCTACAGTAATCTGCCTCATATCAATAGTGGTTTTCAAAGTCTTGAGTCATTAGTTTGATTTTCTAAACCAAGTAATTACATTTATCATATGTTGTATGGCTTTTGTTTTGTGAATCGTTCTTCCTTACTGTGGAGAGTCATCTCCTATGTCTGGAAGATAATCTCACAGCTGAGACTCTTTAATGATTATGAAAAGGAGAACGCTTATAAAAGATGCGCAGTGCACCAGCTAATTTGAAAAAGAGGCATAAAATGAGCCCAAAACTGAAAATATGTGAAATTGCCAAATTGGATACACAAAGTGTATCAAAAATCAAAAGATGCGCAAAGCGCCAACCAATTTGAAAAAGAGGCACAAAATGAGCCCAAACCAAGCTTTCTTCCTTTTCAGATTGTTAAATGTCTTAGAGAAATCTGTGCGCCACTTAATATTTTCAAAAGCTTGTGTTTTGAAAATCCCGATTTCTGATTTTTTACTTTGTAACACTATTATATCAGATATTTTTCTAGAACGAGAGTTGAAATGATCTCTTTTCAAATCTAATGTCTTTTCTTCTGAATTAGATTTTTGTTTATGAAAGAGGTTTGCATCGATAAGGTGCCCGGGGTCGGAGTTACGAAAGTTGATTATTTCCAACCTTTTCTGGATTTCAGCGCTGTCAATCGTCCTGTCATTGGTTTTTGAATCTAAAATCAAGTAAAAAATTCTGATTTTCTCGAGCATCCTAATAAAAAAAAATACTTTTATATGTTTGTATGGTCAATTTTATTAGTTTTTGTGTTATTCTGATTTCATGGTTGTGTTTTTGGGATCCTGATCGATCATCTTTCATCCTTCATCTTTTTCTATTTTCTCACATCGTCCTGACGATATCACTATCGTCCTGGATGAGCCACTTCATCCTTGATGATCCAAACATCATCCTGGACGATTCGTGCAAAATCATCCCCACACTGCTCCTGCTGCTGAAAAATTCCAATTATTGGTGATCATCCTGGACGATCCTTACATCGTCCTGGACGATATGATCCATATCTTTATGATTTGATCAAACGGCTGACATTGCACCAATTATTGCCCATCGTCCTGGACGATCCACCTCATCGTCCTGGACGATCCTCGTGTTAGCCGCTGGACGATTGGAATTCGGCCCGTCCGACATATTTATTGCATATCATCCCGGATGATCCACCTAATTATCCTGGACGATACTTTTCGTCAACGGTCGTCCATCTTGACTCCTCGGGATGATCGCCTGTGTCTAATCGTCCTGGACGATCGGACCACCTTTTTGACCAATCGTCCAGAACGTCATAAATGACCACATCGTCCCGGACGATCCCGCGATCGTACGGGATGATCAGTCCGTTTTCTATTTAAATAGCAGTTTTCTTCATGTTTTTCACATCGTTTTTCCTACACTTTCCTTCTCCTTTCTTCCTCTTTGGGTTCCTAATGGCTGGTGGCAAAAGATCTCGTCAAAAGGGGGCCAGTTCGTCCCGGGGACATGTCGATCCTCGCTTCCCGAATGCCGCCGATCAGGCGGCTTTCGAATGCTATCATTATGTGGGGATCACGCACTCCAAAATTGTCAATCCCCGCACTCTCACGTATCCCATCTTAGATTTGTTCGCACACACCTCCCTCACCTTCATTCTGACCTTAGCCTTTCCCTTCAATCTGGAACTCCTTCGAATCTTCTTTGCCAACTTGCGCATTTCAGTGGACTATTCCACTCTTCGATCCTACGTAAATCAACGCCCCGTGGAACTCACGACCCATGATTTTCACAATATCCTCAACTTGTCTGTCACTGGCGACAAAATTCACATGCTTATCACCGATCCTGACTATGATTGGAGTGTCGCCAATCACTTCCTTCGCAATACCAACGCACCCTATCACGACAATGCTTGCACTTCCCTTCTCAAGGACGCCCGGACCATTCAGCACGTCCTTCGTTCCTCCGTCATTCCAAAGGCGGGGGATCAGATTCACATTACCCCGCTCCTATCCTTGACCACCTACTACATCATGGCCCGTCGAGAATTTAATGCCTCTGATCTGATCATCCGATACATAGAACACCTCACCACCATTAGAGATCCGGACCACAGGCGTCGCCCAAATCTAGCTTTAGGTCATCTTATTCACTATGCCTTAGAGACAAAATATGACCTTCAGTATCCTGTCCCTCCTGATGTCCCTCTTTCCTTCTTCACAAACAACTCATTCCACGTCCTACACAGCACCCGCCTACATCCGGAGCCCACCCCGAATGTTGAGGAAGAAGAGGAAGAGGCTGCTCCAGTTCCTGCTGCACTAGAGGCTCCTGCACCCCTTCGCATTGACTCTCCCTTTAACCACCTGGTGCAGCGCTTCGACAAGTGGGAGGCCCGTTTTGACTCCTACGTGGTTGCCCAGGAGCAGCAGCACAACGAGGACATCCAACGCTTCGCGGACTATGCTGCGCAGCAGCAACAGCAGCACGACCAGGACATGGCCTGGTTTGGAGCTCACTTTCAGGCCATTCACCATTACTTCTACCCTCCACCGCCACCTCCTTCTTCCGATCAGGATCCGCCTCAGTTTTAGTTTTCTGTCGTGTAGTTGTTCTATTTATGTTTTATTTTATGTTATATTTCCGTGTTATGTTTGTCCCTCCTCCTTTTTGTGATGTCAAAAGGGGGAGTCAGTTGTAGCGTGTCTGTTTCTGTTTTATGAGTCATGGTTCCTGTATTATGTTAATTGTTAAATAAAAATTTGTAAAAATGTTTGTTGTGTTTGATCTCCTAGTTTACTTTTATTTTCAGACTACTTTACAAATGTTTGCCATCATCAAAAAGGGGGAGATTGTTGTAAATCTGGTTTTGATGATGACAAATATGTTTCCAGTGTGTTTTGCTTGGCTAATCTGTTTCAGGCACAAAAGACCGCGAGCCACTCAAGCCAACTCAAGATCGGGTCCAAGTGTGTCAAATGTATGATTTTTCTTTTTATTGAGTCAATTGTAATGTAACTGATTCCCTAGCTAAGTAACCTTACACACACACACTCAGGGAGAGAGATTGAGTGAATTAGAGTTTCTGTTAAAATTTTGTTCAGATCGTCCTGGACGATCTCCACATCATCCTGGATGATCCAGTTAAAACAGAAACCCTAATTAGGGCGACTAAGTTAAGAGGGTCTGATTAAGCAGATCATCCTGGACGATCTCCGGATCGTACGGGACGATATGCCCAAATCAAAAATTCTCAGCCGCCAGATCAAGTTAGGCAAGTTCTTATTTTTAGATACTTGGTCTGATCGTCCCGGACGATACGTGTATCATCCCGGATGATCCAGTACAATCATGCCTAATTTAATCTGGTAATTAAGGAAAGTAATTTATTTTTGGTTGATACGATCATATCGTCCTGGATGATCGCAGGATTGTCCCAGACGATCATGATCATTTAGTGCATTTCAGCTGTACGACCCGAACTGTGTTCAGGATGATTTGGGGCCTTTTTGAACTAATCGTACCGGATGATGACCCTATCGTCCTGGACGATCAAGTCATTTTTTGGTCGTCCAGCACAGATTTCTCTGGACGACCCGAACTGTCTTCTGGACGATTTCCCTCAATTTGCACTAATTGTCCCGGACGATCGCAGGATCGTACGGGACGATATGAACAATTTTTTCTAGTGATCGTCCAGAAGAGCGAGATCGTCCAGGAAGAAACAACTGAATTTGAACTGATCATACAGGACGATCTACCCATCGTCCTGGATGATCTTGGCCGACCAGTTGAGATTTAGGGAAAATTTTAAGCCCTCCTTTAAAAGAACTTTTTCCAATTTTTGGAAATATCTTTTGCTGCCTTCCTTCCCTGAGAAACCCTAGAGAGAGAGAGAGAGTTGGGAGAGAGAGAGAAGATCTTGTGAGGGGGAGTTAGTGAGGGATTCATTAAGGTTGCTCCAAGCACGGATCAGAGTCGTCTTCTCCGCTCGTCGTCTTTCGTCTAGTCGGTGTTCGTCGTGGGAGGATCGTTCGCAAGAAGATCTGGGGTTCTCTTCCTGCTTCAGGTGGAAGCAAAAGGAGTTCGAAGGTTCTCTGCCTGCTTCAGGAGGAAGCGAAAGGAGGTCGGGTTCTCTGCCACACCGTGTGGTGAAAAGGAGGTGTTTGTACAGGCTTCTCCGCCTTGCTGTGGGAGCAAAAGGAGAGACACTTTTTGTTTAGTGCAATACCCGGAGGGGAGACTCCGGGGAGTGGACGTAGGTCAAGTTGACCGAACCACTATAAAATCTGGTTTGATTTTCTGATTCAGTTTTGCACTTTACTTTTCTGATATTAACTGCTTGGGTGAATATTTGTGGTTGATCTTTTCGTTCTTGTTTATGTGTTTCCGCTGCTACGTATCGAAAAGATTTTCATTGTTATCGTGAAATTTTTAAATAACCAATTCACCCCCCCCTCTTGGTTAGCCTCGGGACTAGTTCACTAGGGCTTAACATCCCTATCGAACTTTCATTAATTCCTAAGGTGAAGAATCCTCTGAGGCCATCCAATTATAGACCAATTAGCCTTTATTTGTTGATATACAAAATTGTGGCCAGGATGCTGTTAAACAGGTTAAATGGTTTCATTCCGAAAATTGTCTCAGAAGAACAAGCGGCATTTGTAAGAGGTCATTCTATATCTGAACATATTTTATTAACTTAAGAGTTAATTAATAAGTTCAGATTTTCTAAAGATAGTAAAAGGATTAGTGTCTATTAAAGTCGACAAGGAACAAGCATACGATAGTATGGGTTGGGACACTTTGAAATAATTTTAGAGCATTTTGGTTTCCAAGGGAAATTCTCTAATTATTTATAACAGTGTGTGGTTGCTCCCAAGTTCTCTATTTTGATTAATGGTAGAAACTCCAAATGGATAGAGGCTAAAAGTGGTTTTCGGCAAGGATGCTCGTTATCTCCTTATTTGTTCGTTTTGTGTTCTCAATTATTGTCGGATGCCATTGTTCAAAGAGGAAGAAGTATTGGAATCAAAGTTGCTCCAAAAGCAGAAATGGTTTCTAATTTACAGTATGCTGATGATATTATCATTTTCTCTGAGGCTAATCGAAAAGTTGTGAAGAAAATTAGTAAGATTCTAAATGACTATTGTAATTGGTCGGGTCAAAGCATCAACACTCAGAAATCCTCTATTCTCTTTGGGAAGGCTATTTGTAGGAGGAAGTACTTTGCTCTTTCTAAAATTATGGGCTATAAGATTGTCAAAGAACTAGTCTACCTTGGAGTTAAATTGGTTTTAAGGAGATTGATTCTTTCGAATTTTCAGTTCCTATTGGAAAGGCATATAGCAGATTAAATTCTTGTTGTAACCGATTCATATCTCTTGTAGGGAAGCTGGTACTATTAAGTCTTCTTTCCTATCCCTTCCAACTTTTTATTCAACTCATTCACTTGTCCTGAAGGGAATGTTAAATGAGTTGGATAGAATGAGAAGGGACTTTCTCTGGAATAAATATGATAGGGTGGTCTTGGAATTCATTCAGCGGGTGAGAAAGTAGGGCCTTTAAGGGCTAAATTTGATTGGAACTTTGTTTCTAAGCCCTATTACTTGATTAATAGAATCTTAAGAGCTAAGTATGTAAACGATATTTGGAATTTTCAAGTCAGGAGTGGTGCTTCTCCTACTTGGAAAATCATAATCAATGGAACCAAATTCCTGAGAAAGATTATAAGGTGGAAGATCTTGAATGGCACTAGTATAAATACTGCCAAGGATGTTGGGATCTTAGACAAGAGCATAGATCATTGGCCCACCTTTGTTGCTGATTTAAACAATGATAACAAGTACCTTATGTAGTTTATTTAGGAAGGAGAATGGAAAGTCCCAATGCTACAGCAGTTCTTTCGTAGAGATCTGGTGGAAATTATTGCCTTAGTTCCAATCCATCCTGAAATGCAATATGACCAAATGGAGGTCATGTCAAAATGTTCTAGTAAATCAATTTCTAGATTGATTACTAAATATTTATAAGGGAAAATTGAGGAAGACAAGAATTGGAGATGGTTAAGGAAATTAAAACTACGTCCACGGGTAGATTTGTTTTGGTGGAGATCAAATTTTAATGATCTTCCCTCAAACGATTTTTTGGTGTATAGAAGGTTGCGGAACTTCAGTGGTTGTCTGAGAGGGTGTAATACAATGGAGAATTATGAACACATTGCTACTTGTTGCAATTATCTCCACCAAGTGATTGAGCTGCTTAATAAATGGGGATTTAATGTCCCTATTTTTTCTATTCTGGAAGAGAGCTTTCGTGAATTGGAACATTTGTCAAAATCTAATCCATGCCTGGGAAATTTGTACTGCTCAGCTGTTTACTACACCTGAAATAGTTGAAACGAACTCATCAAGCCTTGTCGGATGAATTTTGGATTTTAGCTATGCAGGAAGAATTGAATCAATTTGTAAGGAATGATGTTTGGGAGTTAGTAGAAAGTCCTAAAAATCAAAGTATTGTGGGAACCAAGTGGGTCTTTAAGAATAAGATGAATGATTCTGGTGTGGTGGTGAGAAATAAGGCAAGATTGGTGGCTAAGGGGTATAATCAGGTAGAAGAGATTGATTTTGAGGAGGCTTTTGCCCCTGTAGCTAGATTGGAAGCCATTAGAGTGTTACTAGCCTTTGCCTGTTATAAAGGATTTAAGCTATTTCAAATGGATGTCAAGAGTGCCTTTTTAAATGGGGTAATTAAGGAGGATGTCTTTGTAGAACAACCCCCAGGTTTTGAGAGTTCTTAATATCCAAGTCATGTCTATAAATTAAAAAAGGCCTTATATGGATTGAAACAGGCACCCAGAGCATGGTATGAGAGGCTTAGCACATTCCTGTTAGAAAGAGAGTTTGTTAAGGGGAGCGTAGAGACCACCCTTTTTCTGAGGAGATTAGGAGATGACTTACTCATTGTCCAGATCTATGTTGATGATATAATTTTTGGATCTTCTGATAAATATTTATGTGAAGAGTTTTCTAAAACGATGAGTAAGGAGTTTGAGATGAGTATGATGGGAGAATTGTCCTACTTTTTGGGGTTTAGCATAAGGCAAACGGATGATGGAACCTTTCTCAATCAATCAAAATACACTAAGGACATTTTGAAGAAATATGAAATGGATAAAGCCAAGCCAATCAATACTCCCATGCCCTCCTCAGTTCAGTTATATAAGGATTCAAATGGAAAATCTGTTGATCAGAAGAAGTATAGAGGGATAACAGGTTCACTGCTTTACTTGACTGCTAGCCGACCTGATATCATGTTTAGTGTCTGTCTTTGTGGTAGGTTTCAGGCTGATCCTAAAGAGTCTCACCTGACTGCTATTAAGAGAATTCTTAGATATCTTTTAGGAACCCCAAACCTAGGAATTTGGTACCCTAGGCACAATACCTCTTTTGAGATAATTAGATATTCTAATTCTGACTTTGCGGGGTGTAGGGTGGATAGGAAGAGTACTTCTGGGATTTGTCAATTCATAGGACAGTCGTTAGTCTCCTGGTCTAGTAGAAAACAGAACTCAGTTGCACTTTCCACTGTTGAAGCTGAGTACATTGCCTTAGGGAGTTGTGTGGCCCAAGTTCTTTGGTTAAAGCAACAAGTCTTAGATTTAGGAGTACCTGTTGGCACAATTTCTATTCTGTGTGATAATACTAGTGCCATCTGTATCTCTAAGAATCCAATCCAACATTCTAGGACCAAACACATTGATATTAGGCATCACTTCATTAGGGACCATGTTACAAAAGGGGACATTGAGCTACATCACGTAGCAACTGAAAATCAGCTGGCTGACATATTCACTAAACCACTGGCCTTTGACTCATTCAGCATTTTGAGAAACAGATTAGGAGTGATTAATATAAATGCTTGATTCTGATGACTGCTGATTTATGATTGTTCTGATTGGTATTCTGACTTCTGTTAGTTTTTTTTGGTATTCTGACTTCTGTTAGTTAGTTTTTGGTATTCTGATTTCTGATGTCTGTTAGTTAGTTTTTGGTATTATGATTTCTGATTTTTGTTAGTTAGTTTTGGTATTCTGATTTCTGATTTCTGTTAGTTAGTTTTGGTTTGATTATTTGCTTTCAGTTGATTATATTTCTTCTGCTGATTTTTGTGTTAGCCTTACTATTAGTTTGATTTGAGTATTTACTTTGCTGTGATTTTCTACCTATTTTTATTTATTTACTGGTTCATATCTTGCACTTACTGTTTTATGCTTTTCAAGATCTGATCACCGCTCACTACTTCTGATGATCTGAATTTTTTACTGGGAGTTTTTATCTTATTTTGGTTTGAAAGCTGGTAAGCAGTGATTGACTTCGCTGAATCTATTAAAGGGAAGAAACATTGATAATTATTTCTCTTCCTCTAACTCCTTTACTGGTGTGTAGTTTCTTTTGAATAAAAATCCTCTTCAAAATTAAAATGTTAGTTTTTGAAATAGAGATTATTTTATCTTCCTACAGTAATCTGCCTCATATCAATAGTGGTTTTCAAAGTCTTGAGTCATTAGTTTGATTTTCTAAACCAAGTAATTACATTTATCATATGTTGTATGGCTTTTGTTTTGTGAATCGTTCTTCCTTACTGTGGAGAGTCATCTCCTATGTCTGGAAGATAATCTCACAGCTGAGACTCTTTAATGATTATGAAAAGGAGAACACTTATAAAAGATGCGCAGTGCACCAGCTAATTTGAAAAAGAGGCATAAAATGAGCCCAAAACTGAAAATATGTGAAATTGCCAAATTGGATACACAAAGTGTATCAAAAATCAAAAGATGCGCAAAGCACTAACCAATTTGAAAAAGAGGCACAAAATGAGCCCAAACCAAGCTTTCTTCCTTTTCAGATTGTTAAATGTCTTAGAGAAATCTGTGCGCCACTTAATATTTTCAAAAGCTTGTGTTTTGAAAATCCCGATTTCTGATTTTTTACTTTGTAACACTATTATATCAGATATTTTTCTAGAACGAGAGTTGAAATGATCTCTTTTCAAATCTAATGTCTTTTCTTCTGAATTAGATTTTTGTTTATGAAAGAGGTTTGCATCGATAAGGTGCCCGGGGTCGGAGTTACGAAAGTTGATTATTTCCAACCTTTTCTGGATTTCAGCGCTGTCAATCGTCCTGTCATTGGTTTTTGAATCTAAAATCAAGTAAAAAATTCTGATTTTCTCGAGCATCCTAATAAAAATAAATACTTTTATATGTTTGTATGGTCAATTTTATTAGTTTTTGTGTTATTCTGATTTCATGGTTGTGTTTTTGGGATCCTGATCGATCATCTTTCATCCTTCATCTTTTTCTATTTTCTCACATCGTCCTGACGATATCACTATCGTCCTGGATGAGCCACTTCATCCTTGATGATCCAAACATCATCCTGGACGATTCGTGCAAAATCATCCCCACACTGCTCCTGCTGCTGAAAAATTCCAATTATTGGTGATCATCCTGGACGATCCTTACATCGTCCTGGACGATATGATCCATATCTTTATGATTTGATCAAACGGCTGACATTGCACCAATTATTGCCCATCGTCCTGGACGATCCACCTCATCGTCCTGGACGATCCTCGTGTTAGCCGCTGGACGATTGGAATTCGGCCCGTCCGACATATTTATTGCATATCATCCCGGACGATCCACCTAATTGTCCTGGACGATACTTTTCATCAACGGTCGTCCATCTTGACTCCTCGGGATGATCGCCTGTGTCTAATCGTCCTGGACGATCGGACCACCTTTTTGACCAATCGTCCAGAACGTCATAAATGACCACATCATCCCGGACGATCCCGCGATCGTACGGGATGATCAGTCCGTTTTCTATTTAAATAGCAGTTTTCTTCATGTTTTTCACATCGTTTTTCCTACACTTTCCTTCTCCTTTCTTCCTCTTTGGGTTCCTAATGGCTGGTGGCAAAAGATCTCGTCAAAAGGGGGCCAGTTCGTCCCGGGGACATGTCGATCCTCGCTTCCCGAATGCCGCCGATCAGGCGGCTTTCGAATGCTATCATTATGTGGGGATCACGCACTCCAAGATTGTCAATCCCCGCACTCTCACGTATCCCATCTTAGATTTGTTCGCACACACCTCCCTCACCTTCATTCTGACCTTAGCCTTTCCCTTCAATCTGGAACTCCTTCGAATCTTCTTTGCCAACTTGCGCATTTCAGTGGACTATTCCACTCTTCGATCCTACGTAAATCAACGCCCCGTGGAACTCACGACCCATGATTTTCATAATATCCTCAACTTGTCTGCCACTGGCGACAAAATTCACATGCTTATCACCGATCCTGACTATGATTGGAGTGTCGCCAATCACTTCCTTCGCAATACCAACGCACCCTATCACGACAATGCTTGCACTTCCCTTCTCAAGGACGCCCGGACCATTCAGCACGTCCTTCGTTCCTCCGTCATTCCAAAGGCGGGGGATCAGATTCACATTACCCCGCTCCTATCCTTGACCACCTACTACATCATGGCCCGTCGAGAATTTAATGCCTCTGATCTGATCATCCGATACATAGAACACCTCACCACCATTAGAGATCCGGACCACAGGCGTCGCCCAAATCTAGCTTTAGGTCATCTTATTCACTATGCCTTAGAGACAAAATATGACCTTCAGTATCCTGTCCCTCCTGATGTCCCTCCTTCCTTCTTCACAAACAACTCATTCCACGTCCTACACAGCACCCGCCTACATCCGGAGCCCACCCCGAATGTTGAGGAAGAAGAGGAAGAGGCTGCTCCAGTTCCTGCTGCACTAGAGGCTCCTGCACCCCTTCGCATTGACTCTCCCTTTGACCACCTGGTGCAGCGCTTCGACAAGTGGGAGGCCTGTTTTGACTCCTACGTGGTTGCCCAGGAGCAGCAGCACAACGAGGACATCCAACGCTTCGCGGACTATGCTGCGCAGCAGCAACAGCAGCACGACCAGGACATGGCCTGGTTTGGAGCTCACTTTCAGGCCATTCACCATTACTTCTACCCTCCACCGCCACCTCCTTCTTCCGATCAGGATCCGCCTCAGTTTTAGTTTTCTGTCGTGTAGTTGTTCTATTTATGTTTTATTTTATGTTTTATTTCCGTGTTATGTTTGTCCCTCCTCCTTTTTGTGATGTCAAAAGGGGGAGTCAGTTGTAGCGTGTCTGTTTCTGTTTTATGAGTCATGGTTCCTGTATTATGTTAATTGTTAAATAAAAATTTGTAAAAATGTTTGTTGTGTTTGATCCCCTAGTTTACTTTTATTTTCAGACTACTTTACAAATGTTTGCCATCATCAAAAAGGGGGAGATTGTTGTAAATCTGGTTTTGATGATGACAAATATGTTTCCAGTGTGTTTTGCTTGGCTAATCTGTTTCAGGCACAAAAGACCGCGAGCCACTCAAGCCAACTCAAGATCGGGTCCAAGTGTGTCAAATGTATGATTTTTCTTTTTATTGAGTCAATTGTAATGTAACTGATTCCCTAGCTAAGTAACCTTACACACACACACTCAGGGAGAGAGATTGAGTGAATTAGAGTTTCTGTTAAAATTTTGTTCAGATCGTCCTGGACGATCTCCACATCATCCTGGATGATCCAGTTAAAACAGAAACCCTAATTAGGGCGACTAAGTTAAGAGGGTCTGATTAAGCAGATCATCCTGGACGATCTCCGGATCGTACGGGACGATATGCCCAAATCAAAAATTCTCAGCCGCCAGATCAAGTTAGGCAAGTTCTTATTTTTAGATACTTGGTCTGATCGTCCCGGACGATACGTGTATCATCCCGGATGATCCAGTACAATCATGCCTAATTTAATCTGGTAATTAAGGAAAGTAATTTATTTTTGGTTGATACGATCATATCGTCCTGGATGATCGCAGGATTGTCCCGGACGATCATGATCATTTAGTGCATTTCAGCTGTACGACCCGAACTGTGTTCAGGATGATTTGGGGCCTTTTTGAACTAATCGTACCGGACGATGACCCTATCGTCCTGGACGATCAAGTCATTTTTTGGTCGTCCAGCACAGATTTCTCTGGACGACCCGAACTGTCTTCTGGACGATTTCCCTCAATTTGCACTAATTGTCCCGGACGATCGCAGGATCGTACGGGACGATATGAACAATTTTTTCTAGTGATCGTCCAGAAGAGCGAGATCGTCCAGGAAGAAACAACTGAATTTGAACTGATCATACAGGACGATCTACCCATCGTCCTGGATGATCTTGGCCGACCAGTTGAGATTTAGGGAAAATTTTAAGCCCTCCTTTAAAAGAACTTTTTCCAATTTTTGGAAATATCTTTTGCTGCCTTCCTTCCCTGAGAAACCCTAGAGAGAGAGAGAGAGTTGGGAGAGAGAGAGAAGATCTTGTGAGGGGGAGTTAGTGAGGGATTCATTAAGGTTGCTCCAAGCACGGATCAGAGTCGTCTTCTCCGCTCGTCGTCTTTCGTCTAGTCGGTGTTCGTCGTGGGAGGATCGTTCGCAAGAAGATCTGGGGTTCTCTTCCTGCTTCAGGTGGAAGCAAAAGGAGTTCGAAGGTTCTCTGCCTGCTTCAGGAGGAAGCGAAAGGAGGTCGGGTTCTCTGCCACACCGTGTGGTGAAAATGAGGTGTTTGTACAGGCTTCTCCGCCTTGCTGTGGGAGCAAAAGGAGAGACACTTTTTGTTTAGTGCAATACCCGGAGGGGAGACTCCGGGGAGTGGACGTAGGTCAAGTTGACCGAACCACTATAAAATCTGGTTTGATTTTCTGATTCAGTTTTGCACTTTACTTTTCTGATATTAACTGCTTGGGTGAATATTTGTGGTTGATCTTTTCGTTCTTGTTTATGTGTTTCCGCTGCTACGTATCGAAAAGATTTTCATTATTATCGTGAAATTTTTAAATAACCAATTCACCCCCCCCTCTTGGTTAGCCTCGGGACTAGTTCACTAGGGCTTAACATCCCTATCGAACTTTCATTAATTCCTAAGGTGAAGAATCCTCTGAGGCCATCCAATTATAAACCAATTAGCCTTTATTTGTTGATATACAAAATTGTGGCCAGGATGCTGTTAAACAGGTTAAATGGTTTCATTCCAAAAATTGTCTCAGAAGAACAAGCGGCATTTGTAAGAGGTCATTCTATATCTGAACATATTTTATTAACTTAAGAGTTAATTAATAAGTTCAGATTTTCTAAAGATAGTAAAAGGATTAGTGTCTATTAAAGTCGACAAGGAACAAGCATACGATAGTATGGGTTGGGACACTTTGAAATAATTTTAGAGCATTTTGGTTTCCAAGGGAAATTCTCTAATTATTTATAACAGTGTGTGGTTGCTCCCAAGTTCTCTATTTTGATTAATGGTAGAAACTCCAAATGGATAGAGGCTAAAAGTGGTTTTCGGCAAGGATGCTCGTTATCTCCTTATTTGTTCGTTTTGTGTTCTCAATTATTGTCGGATGCCATTGTTCAAAGAGGAAGAAGTATTGGAATCAAAGTTGCTCCAAAAGCAGAAATGGTTTCTAATTTACAGTATGCTGATGATATTATCATTTTCTCTGAGGCTAATCGAAAAGTTGTGAAGAAAATTAGTAAGATTCTAAATGACTATTGTAATTGGTCGGGTCAAAGCATCAACACTCAGAAATCCTCTATTCTCTTTGGGAAGGCTATTTGTAGGAGGAAGTACTTTGCTCTTTCTAAAATTATGGGCTATAAGATTGTCAAAGAACTAGTCTACCTTGGAGTTAAATTGGTTTTAAGGAGATTGATTCTTTCGAATTTTCAGTTCCTATTGGAAAGGCATATAGCAGATTAAATTCTTGTTGTAACCGATTCATATCTCTTGTAGGGAAGCTGGTACTATTAAGTCTTCTTTCCTATCCCTTCCAACTTTTTATTCAACTCATTCACTTGTCCTGAAGGGAATGTTAAATGAGTTGGATAGAATGAGAAGGGACTTTCTCTGGAATAAATATGATAGGGTGGTCTTGGAATTCATTCAGCGGGTGAGAAAGTAGGGCCTTTAAGGGCTAAATTTGATTGGAACTTTGTTTCTAAGCCCTATTACTTGATTAATAGAATCTTAAGAGCTAAGTATGTAAACGATATTTGGAATTTTCAAGTCAGGAGTGGTGCTTCTCCTACTTGGAAAATCATAATCAATGGAACCAAATTCCTGAGAAAGATTATAAGGTGGAAGATCTTGAATGGCACTAGTATAAATACTGCCAAGGATGTTGGGATCTTAGACAAGAGCATAGATCATTGGCCCACCTTTGTTGCTGATTTAAACAATGATAACAAGTACCTTATGTAGTTTATTTAGGAAGGAGAATGGAAAGTCCCAATGCTGCAGCAGTTCTTTCGTAGAGATCTGGTGGAAATTATTGCCTTAGTTCCAATCCATCCTGAAATGCAATATGACCAAATGGAGGTCATGTCAAAATGTTCTAGTAAATCAATTTCTTGATTGATTACTAAATATTTATAAGGGAAAATTGAGGAAGACAAGAATTGGAGATGGTTAAGGAAATTAAAACTACGTCCACGGGTAGATTTGTTTTGGTGGAGATCAAATTTTAATGATCTTCCCTCAAACGATTTTTTGGTGTATAGAAGGTTGCGGAACTTCAGTGGTTGTCTGAGAGGGTGTAATACAATGGAGAATTATGAACACATTGCTACTTGTTGCAATTATCTCCACCAAGTGATTGAGCTGCTTAATAAATGGGGATTTAATGTCCCTATTTTTTCTATTCTGGAAGAGAGCTTTCGTGAATTGGAACATTTGTCAAAATCTAATCCATGCCTGGGAAATTTGTACTGCTCAGCTGTTTACTACACCTGAAATAGTTGAAACGAACTCATCCATAACAGAGCGGATGATAACATTACTGTTATTGCAGCAAATTTTGTAAGTTCTGCCATTGCTTCCTTTCGGTTTAATCTGATTCCGAATTACTAGGATACCAATCAGCGTAGGCTGTATCATTCTTCTTGGCATCCCCCTCCCCCTGGTTGGATTAAACTTAATGTTGATGCTTCACTAGAGAGCTCTTATAAGGCAGGTGTTGGTGGTGTGATCAGAGATTCCAAAGGTAGATTACTATTTTCTTTTCGAATTAATTGTTTGCATTGGGACAGCTCAGAATTGGAACTACAGGCGATTCTTTCATTGAAGGTGGAACTTCAAGAGTGGATGTATGAGGTGAAAGGAATCATTATTGAAGGGATAACTTTAATGTGATGAAGTATGTGCAAGGCATGCTGAAGAATGAAGATACTAAGGAGGGCAACTCTAAGAGAGAAGATTTTTCTTTTCTTAAAGAGTTTAACCAAGTGATTATTCATGTTGTGATTAGGGAATGTAATAAGTTAGCAGATTATTGTGCTAACTATGCTCGTTTTTCTAATCTTATTTGGAATAGTATTGGTTGTAATAAGATTCCTCCTTATTTCTTTTCTTTGTTAAAGGAGGAATGTGATAGATATGTTATCACTTAGCTTATTGTATCTTTGTATTTTCTAATAAAATTTCTCTATGCATCTCTTCGAAAAAAAAGGCTATGCTTCAATTGTCTTTAAAATCAGATAAAAATCAAAGAGCATAATGTTGTGGAACTAGATAGGTGATTTGGCATAGTGATGCCAGGTTCCTAAGGTGCTATGACAATCTATTAAGAAATAAATTTCTTAAAAATAGTAAGAGTTATGGTTCGCCAAGACCCAATGATGCAATGCTCCAAGAGTAATTTTCACAAATATGTTTTATAATAATAAGGAGAGCATAACCATACAATAAAACATCATACACTAGATACACATCAAAGAACACACTCGCATGTCACAATACAAATTGGGTTTGCCTCCTAATGAGCACTAAGCTTATAGTCTCCAAGCAGACTATGTTACATTCTATTTAGGATGAGCCAAATTCATTATCACTCTAATGTGTTCTAAATCACCTCCAACATAATGCTTTAATCTCTATCCATTCACCTTGAAAGTTTGGGAAAAGTTTCTTATCCTATAATTTTACAGTTCCACATGGATATGCTCTCTATGAAAGGATGAGAACACCAGGACTTCAACTTCATATGGAATAATTTCAACCTAGAATTATAGATTAGAACTTCTTGACCAAGGGTATATCCCATCTTAATTAGCTCATTATTGTGCCATGTCCTGGATTTCTCCTTATAGGTCTTAAAATTCTCATATGCTTCATGTCTAAATTCCTCTAATTCATTCAACTATATTAGTCTTCTCACCCAAGTATCTTTTAAATTATAATTCAATTCCTTAACATTCTAATAAGACTTAAATCATAACTCAACTAGAAAATGACAAACTATTCTAAAAATAAGTTTATAGGGTGATATTCCAAAGGGAGTATTAAATGAAGTTATGTAACCATATAAAGCATAATCCGTTCTCAAAGATGAATCTTTCCTATTAGGGTCCATAGTTTTCTCTAAAATTCTTTTAATCTCCACTTACTAATTTTAGCATGTTCACTAGTGTGGTGACTATAAGTAGTTGATATCCTACACTAATTTCCAAATTTTAGAATCTTACTTTCAACCCTGTTATTATAAAAATGACATCTCCCAATACTAATAAGTGCTCTAGGTATTCCAAATATAGAAAGAAAAAAATCTTAAAAAAATTAATAAGTACCTAAGCATCATTTTTATGAACCGGCACTCCTTCAATCCACTTAGACATATAATCAACTACTATTAAGATGTATCGATTTCAAGAAGATAGAAGAAAGGGACCCATGGAATCTAATCCCTATGCTTCAAATATCTAAACCACTACCATGTAGTTAAAGGGCCTTTCATTTCTCCATGTGATATTACCTACTTGCTGACACTTATCACATTTTTTAGCATATTCATTAACATCCTTAAATAGAATAGGCCAATAAAATCCATATAGTAAAATTTTTTTGGCAATATTATATCTTTAAAATGCCCTCCATAATCAGAATCATCGCACTCACTAACAATGTTATCAGTCTCCTCTATAGGGATATATTACCTAATGATTTGATCCTTATATTCCTAGAAAGATATTGTTCAAAAAAAAAAAAAGAAAGAACTCAACATCATGTATGAATTTATGCCTTTGGATAAATGGCATACTAAATTGTAAGATATCCTTGATAATGAGGTTCACTATATTAGCATACCAAGGCACATATTTGTTGCTTACGGCAAATAATTTTTGATATGGGAAAACTCATTAATATGATACTTCTCATGGACAAGCTTTCCCATCTCTAATCTTGATAAATTATTGGGAAACCTATTTTCTATTTCTTTCATATATAAAATCTCCATATCAATGCTCTGTGATAATAGAATCAATTTACATAACTTAAGTTTTGTATCTTTCTTTATTAGAAGGAGTTTGAGTACAAAATGATCAGCATATACTATGTGACTTTTTTTCCAATCAAATAGATTATAAACTTTTCAAAGGCAATGACAATGGCTAGTAGTTCTTTTTTAGTGGTGGAGTATTTTATTTTGGCCTAATTCAAGGTTCTAGTACCATTGTAAATGACATGGAATTTCATATCCACTCTCTTCCCTCAAACTTCTCTTACTTCAAAGTCACTTGCATCACACAAAAGTTCAAAATTAATTCACCAATTAAGATAATAATGATGGGCACCATAGTTAAATACTTCTTTAAAGTTTCAAAGGATTATAGGCACTCATGATTAGAGTCAAAAGAGATATACCTCTCTAATAAATTGCATAATCATTTGGTAATTTTATAATAATCCCAAATAAACTGCCTATAGAAACTAGTGTATCATAGAATACTCATTACTCCTATAATAGAGGTAGGAGGCGAAAAATTCTTCATTTCTTGAATTTTTTCCTTATCTACCATCAAACCCTTCTAAAATATCTTTTGGCCCTAAATAGTTCTCTCTAAGGCCATGTATTTACACTTCGCCCAATTTAGTATGATGTTTGTTTCTTCACAACTCGTTAAAACCACAGGTAGATTCTCAAGATATGAATCATCCGAAGTACCAAGTACAGAAAAGCCATCCATAAAATTCTTAGTGACCTACTCAATCAAATCTAACATGATGGACATCATACACCTCTAAAATATTGTAAGGGTGTTTCATAGTCCAAAATTCATTCTATAAAAATTAAATGCAGTATATGGGCTAGTGAATGCGATTTTGTCCTGATCCTTAGGTGCTATAGGAAACTAATGATACGCTGAGTATCCTTCTAAGAAATAATAGAATGGATGTCTTACTAATATATAAAATATTTGGCCAATAAATTGCATAGGAAAATGGACTCAACTAGTGGTCTTCTTCAACTTCCTATAGTCAATACATATCCTCATTTTTATGATCATTCTAGTGGGAATTAATTTATTCTTTTCATTGGTTATAACTAATAAACACTCTTTCTTAGGCATTTACTGAATGGGACTAACCCAAGCACTATCAGAGATAGGGTAATTAATGCCAAAATCAAGCCATTTGAGTATTTCTTTCTTCACATCCTCCTTTATAGTAGAGTTCGATCTTCTTTATGGGTTAGCCATTTGTAGGGAGTCTTCTTCCATCAAGATATTGTGTATGTAAAATGATGGAATAACACCCTTAATATCATCTATCATCAATCCAAATATTTTCTTTTAAGTTTTAAGACTTCAAATCAACTTATCCTATTAATCTTCATCTAAATGAGTAGATATAATCACAGTTAAGGTTTTTCCATCTCCAAAAAATGCATAACTCAAATGGACTAGTAGGGCTTTCATCTCTAAAAAATGTGCCTCTAAGATAGATGGTCTAAATAAATTCCCAACATGTGATGTGCCTAATGCCTCATATCCATCTTTTAAAACTCTAGGAGCATCATCTAACAAATGAAAAATATCTCCTTTATCTTCCCTATGATATCCTCAATAAATGAATGCTCCAATGAATAATATCTCAGCCTTAAAATACCCCATACATACTTACATGGATTGGGTCTTTACGGGTGATCAGTAGTGCATGTGGCCTAGATTAGTGATTTTCATTGCACTTGAAGAGGCACTGTCTACAATCTACCTAAGTGGTAGAGTGGACATCATAATTTGTGTTAAAGGGGGTTTGTATACGTGTGGCCCATACCAAAAAAAAAAATTTCCAAAGATTTAAAGACATTGATGATCACCTATTGGTCCTATACTCCTATAGTTAATTTACCCTTCTACATATCTATCATTGCCTTTACAGTGGCTTGAAAAGTTCTACTTATATTAATTATTATCTCCCTATCTTTGTCCATATATAATACAATAAAATCAATTAGGAAGATAAACTTTTCAACTTTCACTAACACATTCTCTATCACCCCACCCCCCCTAAGTCATGTAAATGACATTTTTTCTAACTAAAGGGTAATAGTGGTGGGTTGTACCTCTCCTAAGTCAAGTCTTTTAAATATGGAAAGGGAAATAAGATTAATGTTTTCTCCAAAATCATATAGTGCTCTTTAATATACTATGTCCCCTATAGGATTAGGAATAGGAAAGCTTCCATGGTCCTTTAGGCTTTGATGGAGACTTTTTGTAAAATTACACTACACTCCTTAGTGAGTGCAATGATCTTAAAATCTCCTAGCTTCCTTTTCTAGCTAAGGATGTCCTTAAAGTTGGCATAGCTAGGTATATTCTCTAATGCTTCTTGAAAAGGAATTTTTATGGTCAATTTCTTAAATACTTCTTGATATCTTGAAAATTTCTTATCTAATTTTGATTTTAAAAGCTTCTAGGAAACGGTGGGGGTGGAACTTTTTATAACCTTTCTTATGGGATTTTCTACTTTCTCAGCTGGCTTAAGTTATTCAACAAGTTAGATGGATTCCATTGGTGCTTCCCCATGCTTCTCTTCTTTAAGCTTATAATTTTCTCTAACTACCTCCTATAATTTTTTACCACTCTCCAACTGAATAGTTTTGCACTGATCTTTACCCCATATCTTAGGATGAATCTCAGTATTGCTAGGAAGGACTCTTTAGGGTCTATTATTTAAGAAATTAGCTAGTTCACCTGATTATAATTTTATATTTATAATGACAGCAGTTTAGCTTTAAAGTTGGGTCCTTATCTATAACACTATGTCCTATAATGAGGGCTTCTTATCTTTATAGTAATTACTAACATTAAATTCTAGAGGTTAATTTAGCCTAGGTTATCCAAAAATTTACTATGGCTAGTTCTAATTCTCTATATTATTTGGTTGGTTATTATTCCAATTATTACCTCCATTTTAATTATTACTCATATAAAAATTTGGGTGGTAATTTTAACAAGTGTTAGATGTGCTAGAGTATGGGTTGTTCTATCTATTATCAATGTTATTTAAAGATTTTACCAATGTTAAACTAGGTGATCCATAAAAGCCATTAGGTGATCCATAAAGGCCATTAGGTGATCCATAAAGATTTTAATTAGGGTCATTAGGTGATCCATAAAGGCCATCATCTATTGGCATTGATACTCCCTACGTTGAACTAATTCCAAGGTTGTTTAATCTCCTAAAAATTGTAGATACCTAAAAAGCAAAAATAAATAATTCATTAGACTCCTAAACACTTGCAAATTTCTTAGGATTGACTCAATCAAAAGGTGATTGGAAGTTATTAGTGGCAATCTGTTTGAATAAATCATAATCTACATCATAGCTAGGTCTTAGACAATAATGAACCTCTAGCAACAACATCCACGATTAACCTAACAGAACTTACTAATCTATTGTAAAAGGTCTAGAGAGTTAATCAATTTGGCTATATATGATGTGGGCTTGCCTAGGTAACTCCATAAAAATGTCCCAAGTCTCATAAATAGACTCCCCCATCTAATTGAGTAAAAGATGTGATGTCTTTTCTAAGCTTGGCTATTTTAGATGGAGAGAAATATTTTTCTAAGACCTTAGAGGCTAGATCATTCTAAGTAGTGATAGAGCCTAGGTGTTAGGAATTCAATCACATATTTTCATAATCTCTTATTAAAAATAGTAACATTTAAGTATAACAACATCATCAAAGACTTTGATATAGTTAAGTGTGACAAAGATTTCTAAGAAACTAGAAGTATGTATTTTTGAATACTTAATAGGAATCCCCCAAACTATGAGAACTAAACCATCAAGATAATCACAAGTTTACATTTAAAATTATTGGCTTGAATAAGTGGTACATTATTACTCTAGTTAATGACTTATGCCATTAGATTTACATACTCTCTTAAATTAAAATGCAAATATAAGATTTAGCATGACATGGAAATTAGACACAAATATAAGATAAGAAATAGCGTTACCATGTCATGGAAATTAAAATAAATACAATAAATTTCATTTCAAATTAAAACAAAAATACAAGATAAGAGTTTAAATAATTGATAGAACCAATTTTTTCTAGCAATAACAGATATAGACTCCTTGCCCATTGATTCCTCTTCCCTTTACTTACACTCTCACCTTACTATAAGACCCTACTAAGACTGAGTAAAAGTGATAAATTGCCCATCCCCTCAAATACTTTGGCTTTGTTATTTATATAAAAAAATACATAACTTACTTTAGCACAACAATGTTGGTAGTGATGTGGTGCTCCTAAAATGAAATAAAGTTGCAGCATTGATGATGTTCTCCATTGTGGCACTCTAATAATATCAATGTGTCATTCCTTGAGAGTTATAAAATTAACTGCTCTAATGCGGTGCTCGGGCGATTTAGCACTATGGTGCGCTTATTAGCATTATGGCACCTTGATGGCATTGCGGCACTAGTGAGTTTCACGCTGTGGCATCTTACTATCTATCTTAAGTCAAAATTTGGTCTTGAATGCCATGATGCTCCAAAGTCTAGTGCCATAATGTTGAGGATTTTTCTTCAATTTTCACGCTTTTATGTGAATTTTCCAACACATAATCATTAGGTGAGGCAACTTTAAAGCAAAAGATAGTATATTAAAACATAATGAAATTTTCACAAGCAGAAACACTTACATAAGCATTGAAATTAAAAAATTTATAACTAATTAAAAAAATCTTAAAAATATAACATAAAGTGCATTGAACCAAAAATGAACCTAGAATTAGGGAAAAATAAATTTAACTAATTATAAAATAGTAAATTCACCATATTAAATGTTGAATATTAATGAATAAATAATTTGAATAAACATAATTAAATCAAAATAAATCATAGTGTCCCCAAATGTTTAGGGAATGTTCTCAAAGTTATCAATGATTTTCAAGAAAAGTTTCATAAATGTTCTATCCAATTGAGAGCTAAATACAAACCCTAATCCTTAGGTTAATTGACTACTTAATTTAGCCTATATTAGGAAAAAAATTCTAAAATATAAATGAATACCTCAAAATTAAAAAATAAATTTTATTTTCAATAAGTCTTAATTATCTCCAAAACATGGAGTGATGAATGTCCAAGGCATTAAAATTAGAAAATTTAATAAAAAATAATTTGGGTAAAATATACCATTAAATCAATTAATACATAATAAAACTAAAACCCAATAAGTACATTTCAAACTTTTTGAGATCTTCATTAAACCAAATATCGATTTTATGATACCTCTAACAAATTTCAAGTTCTTTTTATTGGTAGAGAAAAATGGGATTTAAGAAATAAAAATATTAAAAAAAATTAAATCTTAACAAGCTCAAATTGTTTTGATAGGTTTCCTTAATTAACCCTAACATATATAATTTTCTAATAACTTTTGTAGCACATTTTGGTGAATTGAATTTTCATGAGTAAATATTTTGAAAATCAAATAAAATTAAGAATAACTTATTATAATTTTATATTTTCTTGAGAGGATCTTGATGCTATCCCTAACTTCTAAATAATATTTCATAATTTTTGGCACCATTTTAACCTAAAATAGGATTTAAGAAATAAATCTAAAATTATCAATCGTGTAATAATTTAAAATTTTTGTAATAATTTTAAATAATTAAGGAAATATTAATTAAATTTTTATGAACTCACAAAATACATAAAATAATAAACTAAAATGTCAAAACCATGTTAAAATTAATATTAAATTACTCTCACTAACTTTTAAGTAAATCTCTTGAATAATAAAAAAAATTACAAAAAAAAACTTATTTTCATTCGAGACACATTAAAGTGTTATCTCATCCCTTGGGTGAGGTGTAGACCTTACAATGTCTAGGATGACTTAAATTGAAAAGTTTTCCATAGGGTAAAACTTTAATATTTGAGACATTGCTTCAAAATTTAACACAAAAAAATGAAACAAAAACACTTAAATTTCAAACAAAAGATGTAAATTATTAAGAACATATTTTAAAAAACCTTTAGACAAAATCAAATTAGTTAAAATGAAAAATAAAATTTAAAAAAATAATAGAATGACACCCTAATATCTTAGCATACACTAAGTGCTTGATAAGACACTGACCTTATATTTTTAGGTTAGCTTTTTTTTCTACAATTCCCCTCAAATGTTTTGTTATATACTACTTTGTATTTCATTCTATTTCTATAACTATAAACTTCAACTCAAAAGAAAACAAAAGCCAAGTTTTATTTTAAATATAAAATAAACTTAATTGAATATAAAATGTAAACCATGATAGAAACATGAACTAGTATGACCACAAAAGTTTGTTGATAATCATAATTTTATTGACATTAAGAACAATTTTTATTTACAACAAAAATTAAAACATTATATACAACAAAAATTAAATCTTTTGTGATAATAAAAAATTGCATTTTTGATTAGATGAAAACCTAGTTTTCTTCTAATCTTTTGTTTTCTAAAAATAATTGTTTTCTAATAAAAAAAATGAAATTAACAAGAAATGACATTTAGGAATTAAAAAAAATCTCCTAAAAACAAAACACTAAACTTTAACTAAAAGCATTACATACCCTTTTTGGTCAACATTCAGTCTATAGTGGCTAAGTTTAAAGTCCCAATTCGAAAAGAAAAAGTAGCCTAGCCTATTTAACATTGCATAAAAACTTCAACCACATGGTCTTAAAGCTATTGGGTTGGTTATTTGGCAGTTCTTTTCAAGTGAGATTGAAAATTAAATAAATTTAAGCTTGCATAAAACCATGCTAGGGTCAAAATTTGTATGCCTCTTGCACTTTCTAGACTTATATTTGAAGCACTACTGCTTTAGAAGCTCTCACTTTAGCAATAGGATCTCAAGCTAATAGTTTCTTATTAGTATGTCATTCATCACCTCTTGGACCTTTTCTAAATCTTATGGTTATAAAATGTATGTCCTAATATTTTAAAACAAAAATAACTCAAATGCTAATTTAAAATCTTTAAAACCATAAAGCTTGAGATGCTAATGTTAATAGTATAGTTTGGAGTACTTATGAGTTTCTAAAAATCAAGTGCTTTCGTCATTTCAACAATTGTTGTTTAAGAGAATTATTCCAAATTGATCTAAATCAAATTCAAATTCTAAGAGAATATTTCTTTTTCTAAAATTTTATCAAAAAAAAAAATTCCACTACTTTAATAGAAAGTATTCTAAAAAGATCACTTCTCTTAGGATATAATTAACCATATTAGCTTATCATTATCAAGAACCTATACTCCATAATAAAATAAACCCTACTAAGTAGGAAAAAGTCTTTTGATGTAAAAATTTTGCTCAAAATCTATTTTACTTTTGAATCCTTTATAGAATATCATTTATATATTTCAAGGATATATTTTAATTTGTCATATTGATAACAAAAAAAAGAATTTTCAAAACTATAATGTACTTTCATCATAGATATTTTAGCTACTCCACTGTGGAGCATATGGTGTAGCACTAGCAGCATTAAAAGCACCAAAAGATAAAAAGGGTCCACTAAATAGTTTTCAATGAATGTAAATTATAGGATAGCATAGTGGACTCATCAAAAGAGAAAGTTGAATACCCAAAGCGAGGAAATTCATTTATGTCTTCAACTTAATTACGTGTGCTAAAAATTGATTTGGCATTGTAATTGTATGTGCATGATACTAGTTGCTTTATTATGGATTTTTATATGTTAAATCACTAATATAAGGCATTTAGCTGAATTAATTAACTGGCTCATGCATGGACTGAGAGGCTATGCAAGAAAATAACTAGGGAGGATAGTAGTAGAATACCAAGAATGGAAGGACGTAGTAGTTATGGTGGTTATTAGTTTGGGAAACCTAGGTTTTGGTGGTTATTAAAGCTATCCACCTTGGTTATAGTGGTTAATAATGTGGGCCACCACATTTATGGCACTTACTAGTGCGGTCCACCCGTTTTCCCTGTCCCTCTTCTTTTTCAATTTAATTTACTCTAATTTTAACTTTTATTTAAACATAATTTTCTATGGAATGGAGTACTTAGACTTTCTTATGACATAAATTGGAGTGAAATCTAAGTGTTGGCATGGCTTACTGGTCGACCATAAGAGTAGGGTTTGGTGATCTCTGAAAGTGCGAATAGGTTGTTAAACCTATAGATTATGTCCCTAGGCTAACCAAGAGGGGGGTGAATTGGTTCTTTTTATTTAAAAAATCTCTTGGATTTTTGAAAACCCTTTTTTAAAACTTTATAGATATTGTATAATACGATTACTTTCGTACAGTATGAATAGATATAAAAATTTAGTTTCATTTTTAACCGCAAAAAAATAAAGTGCAATGCAAAAATTAAAATTGTGGTAAATAAACACAAGAACAGAGAACACCATATTTTATAGTGGTTCGGTCTAACACAGCGGACATCCACTCCCTAGAGACTCCTTCTCTTTGTATTGCACTAAATCAAAGTGACTCTCCCTTTACCCCCATAGCAAGGCGGAGAAGCCCTTACAAACTCTCTTCCACCAAATAAAAGTGAGGCAGAAACCGTCATCCTTTTTCAACCTCTTGGTGAAGGTAGAGAATCATCATCCTTTTTCATCCTCCTGGTGAAGGCAGAGAACCGTGATCCTTTTTCACCCTCCTAGTGAAGATAGAGAACCGTCATCCTTTTTCACCCTCCTGGTGAAGGCAAAGAACCCACCGTCCTTTCTCACCCTCCTGGTTATGGCATAGTACCAATCATCCTTTCTCACCCTCCTGGTGATGGCAGAGAACCGGACTCTTCTTACAAGATCTTCTCTCAAGAATCTTCAAAGTTATAGGGAAGAGACTTGAAGTATAAATACTGAGATCCTCTCCTTTGGGCAACCTTATGAATTCCCTCATAATTTCCTCTTCAAAGATCTCACCACACTCACTCCCAAACACTCTCCCTAATCACTCTCTCTTCTACTCTCAAGATGAAATTCGTAGAAGATTTTTTTGACAGTCAGTTTTTAGGAACCTCATATACAAAGGATAAGAAAAACCATCCAAAAACTAAAAATTTCAATTTTTACAAAGTTGGATCATACTATACAATTGCATATCATCCCATACAAATAGTTCAAAATATAAACAATTCATTCCGTATGATGCTGTATGAACCTACGAGATCCATATTTCATACTCTAGAAATTAAGTACGAAACCAAATCGTACTATATGAATACTTCAAAAAAGTTAAACGGTTCATCCCATACGATATGTTATGAACCTATGAACCGCAGTTTTCATACTCTGGAAATGAAGTATGAAACCAAATCGTACTGTTTGAACAGGTCAAAAAATTTGAATGGTTCATCCCATATGATCCTGTACGAAGCTAGCATCCTTGGATTTCATACTCTGGAAGTGATGTACGAATATAGTTCGTACTGTATGAGTTACACTTAGAAAAATTTTTACTCTTAACCAGGCAGGTTTGTTTGTTTAAGAGGAGAAACTGAACAAATCATCTCGTACGATCTAACATTGTATTGTACGATTAGTTAAAAAAATAAAGTATTTGTCTTACTCCCCCAGTGTGTTTGTTCATGATTACCCAATTACAATCACATCTCCCAAACTCAAGAAAAGAAAAAATATAGACTTCAAGACTAATAAACTCTAAACCAAGTAATTTGAAGTCTTCAACTATCTGGAATGTAATTTTTCTGAAATAAAATATTAGTACACACAAAATAGAATTTTCTAGTATATGTTATGAGAAATAATAAACAAATAATAAGATTTTGTAATCATCAAAAACACAGATCAAAAACTCACTTGAATAAATAGATTTGCACCATTCTTAACCATCTCCCCCTTTTTGATGATGGCAAAACAAGTATTATTTGAGTTAACAAATAAACATAAATTTTCTCCTTAGCTCCCCCCAAAGAATGATCAATTTTCAACAAGGAGTTTCCTATAACGATCAAAAAAGATCAAAAATATACACCTACATACACATACAAACACACGATCATACAAGTGACACCAGACACACATTCAACCAGTTTACCAATCACACAAAAACACCAAAGAGCAGTCCAATAGACAAATGTACACCTTGAACAAACTCAATCAATTAACAAATATCTCCCCCTTTTTGACAGCAACAAAAAAGGGACTATAAAGGTAGTTCATCATTAAGACAACGTTAAATAAATTGCTAATACAAAAATTAAGATCACATGCAAAAGATAAAAACTCAATATTTAAATTACAAAATAACAAGGTTAAGAAAAAGTTGATCTATTTTAGTGTTTGAAATAGACAGATTATGTAACAATAACTATTACAGAAAAGACAGAATAAAATTACTAAATTTTTTAATCCAATAATGAAAATTAATGTTTATTATAAAGATCAATTGGAGACAGTGCGCATCTTTTCAATTATTTGTGGCACACTTTGTACATCTTGTCACTTTCAACAAATTTTGTACCCCTTTTTTTAATTTGGCGAATATTGCACATTTTTTTATAGGAATGGCACACTTTGTGCTTTCTCATTTTGGGCTAATTTTGTGCCTCCTTTTAATCTATGTCTTTCCAAAATCACTCACTCTTAGCACAAATTGCAATAATGAACAAAGATTAACATCTTGAAATAGAAGAAAAAATAAAGATATTACATCAATGTGTCAGTAATTTTAGCTACACAATGCTTGACTATTGAAAACATAAAATATGTCTTCTATTCTAAACCAAGTGACAATGTAACTCAAAAATTTTGAGAACTATTTTTTGCAAGGAAATTAATTTTTAAGAGCATACTCATTTAACAATTTATATTCTCAATCAACTACATTTAATAAACACATGTTACTAGATCAGTCACAATGTAATATGCAGCCAAACATGAGTTGTTCATTCCTTTTAACATGCAATTTTGTTACAAGCATCCTTCACATACCTCTTCTGACACAAAGAACTACCATTCACACATCAAATCATCCACATACAACCAAATACCATACAACCTAACAAAAATAAAGAAACAATACAACAACATCAAACACAGACACCCATATAGGGCAACAGTAAAACAACAGAATCACAACTAGAAATCTGAAGAACCCTCATCTGGAGGTGGTGGTGGAGTAGCTAACATAGCAAAATAGTTATTGATCATGGCAATATTAGTGTTCACAAATTCAAACTGATCACGGATCCACCCTCTATCTTCATTATATCTGTCATCTGTTACTTTAAATGTGCCTCAATATCATCAAATATTTGATTATGATGATCAAAGTGCTGGACCATATTTTGATAAAAATCTTGATCGAGTCTAGTTATAGGGGCAGGTGCAAGTGGAGGTGCACCTTCTTCCTCAGAATCATCTCCAGAACCTTCTCTCTCAAAAAGTGCCCAAAAAGAGGCATCAGTAAAGTACACAGGCAACTCAGTACGTCCGTCAGGGTGGACTAAGTTGTTCTTCTTCTCTAGGATATATGAAATTTAATGTCCTAGTTCAAAGTTTTTCTTCCTCTTGCTGTTAGGATGCCTAATGTCAGTAAGAGAATACAAGTAGTCCATAATCAATTGGGCTTCATCTATAGGTTGGCCAGTCATAATCAAGTAGGTGATAGTTGAAAGGAGGGGGGTTATATTGATTCGATCTCTAGCTTTTGGGATAATGGAGGTTCTAAGGACGTGCTAGATGATCCTTGCATTTTGGTTTAGGGTGTAGATCTAGGTAAATGACTTGGTTGGCTTACTCCCCTACGAAGCTTATTAACTTTTGACCAATCATAATCAGCTCTGGAGGTCAGGGTGTGTGCTCTAATCTCTAGAGTTCTAAGGTGAAAGAAAGTTCCCAAATCCTCCTTAGTAATCTCTACTCTCTATTTCAGAACATAAGATGTGATCCTTGTGTGATCCTGGTTTATCTTCATGTTTGCAAGGAAAATATCAAAAGCATCTTTATTGTAGGCATGAATGAGTGTTAGGATGAACAAAATTTGGGTAGAGTCAAAAAGTGGCATTACAGCAAAGTGGATACTCTCTTGCATTAAGAGACACGAGGGTGTGATCTTGGATGCACTAAATCTGAGGTATGCATCTTCATTTTGTTGAGACGGAAAGTTGTCATCCCAATCCTGTCTGGTGGATGATCCTCTAGCATGTCGTGATCGCTTGCAGCTGCCAGACATCTTTAATTTGTGGCTTTGAAGAGTTTGAAATGGAAGTGAAATGAACGAAAACTACCCTTCTATATATAGAAAAAATGATCAATCATACAGTACAAAAAACTTTCGTACTACACGAAATAAATTTTGTACGTAACAAATACATTTCGTATGTACGAATAAAAATGGCAATAAATAAAATGGGTTTTCATAAACTACCCTTCCTGATGCATCCTTTAGTACAGGGTTTTTGACTACTCGATCATACAGATAATCATGTGTTTGTCCGGGATGATGAGAATATTAAAGATCATTTTGATGATGGTTGGCTTCATCCTTATCCAAGAATAACAATAAGGATCGTATAGATGAATGATATGTTCATACGTATGATTAGTAATAACTGCCTAAAACTATAAACCCGTCCACATTCGTACAGACAAACCTGTACATATCATACAGTATGATGACATCATCGTACAGTACGAATGATTTAAAAATACTATTTCCTCCCTTAACTCTATAAATTTTCATGCATATGTTATAGAATTCATATTGTATGAAATAATTTCGTACAGTACAAATAGAACAAAAAAATAGTATATGATAACCTCAAAAACCTTTCAATAGCAATCACACACATATATTTTTTTTATTATTTTTTATTATTATTATTTTCTTTATTCTTAAAATAATAAAAGGATAAAGCGACTATATTCAAACAAATAAAACAAACAACGTATACTACACAAACACTTGACATAAACAAACATACAATTACACATAAAACAAGTTTGCAAAATTTTTAATTATATATTAAGATCACTTAGATCTAGCCTTGTCCTTAAAATGCTAAATATGTCAAAGCTAGTGGTTTTATGAAAATATCTAGAAGTTGATCTTTAGTAGTGACATGATGTAATTCAATTTAGCCTTTCACTTCATGATCTCTTATAAAATGATGCCTTATATCAATGTTCTTGGTTTTAGAATGTCGAATATGATTCTTTAAAATGCATGGCACTAGTGTTATCACAAAAGACAATATAACTTCCTAAGACAAACCAAAGCACTTGTGCAATACATCTTCTTAAGGCAATATATTCAGCTTATGTAGTTGAAAGGGCTACTGAGTTCTATTTTCTACTAGACCAAGAAACTAAGGTGTTTCCTATGAATTGATAAGTTCCAAAAGTGCTTTTTCAATCAACCCTACAACCTACAAAATTTAAATCAGAGTATCCAATAATTTCAAATGCAATGCTATTCTTGGGATACCAAATTCCTAAGTTTTAAGTCCCAAAACATATCTCATAATTCTCTTAACAGCAGTTAGATGTAATTCTTTTGGATCAGCTCGAAATCTAACACCCAAATAAACACTAAAAATGTTATCTAGTCTACAAGCTGTCATGTAAAGCAAAGATTCAATCATCCCTTTAAACTTCTTTTAATCAACTTATTTTCCTTTAGGATCCTTATCTAACTGCATAGAAGAACTCATGGGTGTATTCACTGGTTTAGCCTTATCCATTGCATACTTCTTAAGGATGTCCTTAACATATTTTGACTGGCTCAGAAAGGTTCCATTCTCATCCTGCTTGATGCTAAACCCTAAAAAGTAACTCAAATCTTCAATTAAGCTCATCTCAAATTCGTTACACATTATTTTTGAAAATTCATCACAAAGATTTTTATTGGTAGATCCAAACAAGATATCATCCACATAAATTTGAACAATGAGTATTTCATCACCTACTCTTTTTATAAAGAGAGTGGTGTCCACACTCCTTTTTATAAATGATCGTTCAAGTAGGAAAGTGCCTTAGCCTTTCATACCAAAATCTAGGTGCCTGTTTAAGTCCATACAATGCCTCTTTCAATTTGAAATTATGATTAAGAAATTATGCATTTTAAAAACCTGGAAGTTGCTCAACATATGCATCCTCTTTTATCATTCCATTTATAAAGGAACTCTTTACATCCATTTGATACAACTTAAAACCTTTAAAACAGGCATAGGCTAAAAGTACTCTAACTGCCTCAAGTCTAGCTACCAGGGCAAACATCTCCTCAAAATCAATTCCCTCAATCTGATTATACCCCTTAGCCACTAATCTTGCTTTGTTTCTAACAATCACCCTAGAATCTTTCATCTTATTTTTAAATACCCACTTGGTTCCAACAACACTTTAATCCTTTGGTATTTCTACCAATTCCCAAACATCATTTCTAGCAAATTGAATCAACTCCTAAGGCATCTCCAGTCATATGCTTTGAACAACCATTGTCCAGATACAAAATGCTCTCATGAGGTCTTGTGTGAGAACTTTCCTACAAAATCATCAAATGTTAGACTTGGGAACCTAAATAAGTTTAAGTTCACCTCTTGGCAATTTTAAACTAGATGCATGTGTGATATGATATATTTTATACATCTTAGGTTTCCACACTAAATGTGCTCTATAATGGTAGTATAACTGTGGGAAATATGCCCAATCATACCATAAGAAAAATATTGTAATCCAGAAAAAGGATTTACTAGTCTATGTGCACTGTAAGATCTTCTCCTAGATCTTGAACTAGTGGCCTTGTGGTAAGACTTGTGAAATCTTCAAGTTTGGATGGATTCTTATTTTCCTTATGTGCTTTCAACTTAACTTCAAGATATGAGTTAGCACTTTCTAGAATCAAATTTTTAATCTACAAGTTATGCTCTCTACTATTTAATTCATCCATAAAAGTTTTGAAATTATTTTCAAGTTCAGTGTGTGATAATTTTAGAAGTCCATACTGTTTATTCAAATCATCATATTCATCCAACAGAGTATGTGGTTGCTATCAATTAATGTATGGTCTTCCCTAAGTATTTCAAATTCTTTTTGCAGTTTTAAGTAATCCAAATTCAACATTACATGTAGTTTCTTTAGTCTCCTATATGCATAATGAATGTGCTTAGAAACTTCAAATAATTCTTCATAACTTAAGTCACATACGTGCTCTTGATCCGAATGATCAAGATTGTCAGCTATCAAGCATAAATTCATGACTTCCTTTTTCAGGAGTTATTTTTGATGAATCTGAAGCTGAGTCTGCCCAAAATGCTCATGTAGTCTCTTCTTGCCCCTTCTATCATTGGGTTTCTTCTTAGATTTCTCCTTGCTAGGATTTGCTTTGAGATTAGGGCAATCAGTCTTTATGTGTCCTGGCTTCTTGTACTCATAGCAAATTATATCATTAGAAGCCTTAGCATTTTTATGGAACTTTCCCTTGTTCCACTGTTGGCGTCTCCGCTGCTTCCTCCTTAGGAAACTTTTGAACTACCATGTCATTAAGGAAATATCCTCTTCATCCTCAGGTTGGGACTGATCACTCTCTGAGTCTTCTACTTTTAGTGCAATATTCTTTTCTTTCCATCTGTCATCTGCATCAATCTGACGTTGAGTCACTCCTTACTCGTAAGCAATCAGTGATCCAAGCAGATTGTTAATAGAGTAAATTTTTAAGTCTTTCAACTCTGTTATAAAAGAAATATTTGCATCATTAGTAGTAGGCAAATAATGTAATATCTTATTTACCTTTTTAGAATTGGTTAGTTCCCTACCTAAAGCCTACAATGAAGTTACTATCTATGTAAACTGAGTATACATGTCAGAGATTGAGACATTCAATTTCATGTAAAAAAGTTCATAGTCATACTATTAAATGTTCAATCTAAATTATTACACTTCATTAGTTCCTTCATATGTAATACAAAGCCTATCCCAAATCTCTTTTCCATATTTACAAATAGAAACACACATGTAGCCTTCCGATTTTAGTGCATAAAGAAAATTACTCAAACACTTAGCATTTAATTGAGCTAATTCACATTCTTCTACAGTCCAATCAGCAAAAGGTGTTAGAATTCTAATTCCATCTACAAGTCTAGTAGGTTCAGTATAACCTTCCTGTACTAAAATCCACATGCGATAGTCAAGCAATTATAGAAAAGTAGACATGCGAGTTTTCTAAAAATCAAATAGAATATTATCGAACAACGGAGGTATAGTGATCTAATAACCCTCAGGCGTGTTCTAGTTTCCAAAATTAGCCATAATCAAATTTTAAAAAGTAATTTAAACAATAATTTTCAAAATAGGCTCTGATACCACTTGAAAGTGCGAATAGGTTGTTAGACCTATTGATTATGTCCCTAGGCTAACTAAGAGGGGGGTGAATTAGTTCTTTTTTATTTAAAAAGTCTCTTGGATATTTTGAAAACCCTTTATAAAAATAAAAACTTTATAGATATCGTACAATATGATTACTTTTGTATAGTATGAACAGATATAAAAATTTTGTTATTTTGTTTCAACCACAGAAAAATAAAGTGCAATACAAAAATTAAAATTATGGTAAATAAGTACAAGAATAGAGAACACCAGATTTTATAGTGGTTTGATCAAACACGACCTACATCCACTCCCTAGAGACTTCTTTTCTAGGTATTGCACTAAATCAAAGTGACTCTCCTTTTTCCCCCACAGCAAGGTGGAGAAGCCCTTACAAACTCTCTTCCACCAAACCCCAGTGCGGTAGAGAACCATTATCCTTTTTCACCCTCCTGGTGAAGGCAGACAACCATCATCCTTTTTTACCCTCCTAGTGAAGGCAGAGAATCGTCATCCTTTTTCACCCTCTTGGTGAAGGAAGAGAACCATCATCCTTTTTGACCCTCCTGATAAAGGCAAAGAACCCACCATCCTTTCTCACGCTCCTAGTGATGCCAGAGTACCAATCATCCTTTCTCACCCTCCTTGTGATGGCAGAGAACCGGACTCTTCTTCAAAGATCTTCTCTCAAGAATCTTCAAAAGGATAGGGAAGAGACTTGAAGTACAAACATTGAGATCCTTACCTTTGGGCAACCTTGTGAATTCCCTCAAAATTTCCTCTTTAAAGATCTCACCACACTCACTCCCAAACACTCTCCCTAATCACTCTCCCTTCTACTCTCAAGAAAAAATTCATAGAAGATTTTTTGGACAGTCAATTTTTAGGAACCTTATATACAAAGGACAAGAAAAACTATCCAAAAACTTAAAATTTCAATTTTTATGAAGTTGGATCATACTGTACGATCGCATATCATCCCGTACGAACAGTCCAAGATATGAACGGTTTGTCCCGTATGAGGCTGTACAAACCTATAAGATCCAGTTTTTATACTTTGGAAATAATGTACGAAACCAAATCGTACTGTACAAACAGTTCAAAAAGTTGAACGGTTCATCCCGTACGATACGTTACGAACCTGTGAACCCTAATTTTTGTACTCTGGAAATGATGTACAAATCCAAATCGTACTATACGAACAGTTCAAAAAATTTATACGGTTCACCCCATACGATCATATACGAAGCTAGCGTACTTGGATTTCGTACTCTGGAAGTGATGTACGAATATAATTTGTACTTTATGAGTTACACTTAGAAAAATTTTCACTCTTAACCAGGTAGGTTCATTTGTTTAAGAGGAGAAATTGAAAAAATCATCCCATACGATCTAATATCATACAACACGATTAGTTAAAAAAATAAGTATTTATCTTACTCCCCCAGTGTGTGTGTGCATGATTACCCAATTGCAATCACATCTCTCAGACTCAATAAAAGAAAAAATATAGACTCCAAGACTAATAAACACTAAACCAAGTAATTTGAAGTCTTCCACTATTTGGAATGTGATTTTCCTGAAATGAAATGTTAGTACACACAAAACAGAATTCTCCAGTATATGTTAGGAGAAACAATAAACTAACAATAATATTTTGTAATCATCAAAAACTCACATCAAAAACTCACTTGAATAAATAGATTTGCACCATTCTCAACAATCTCTCTCACCTAATCATTTTACAAACTGAAGTGATTATTTTGGAATTTCTTATATCTAATACTAGATTAAAATTTGACCTTACAAAATTTAAACAAAAATTGAAGTGGGCAACACCTAAAAGTTTAATAGATGTTAAAAGTTTCATGGCTTAGCTAATATTTATAAATGATTCATCAAAAGTTTTTGATCTATTGATACTCCAATCACTCACTTATTAAAGTAGGATAGATTCTATTAGACCCAAACTAAATAATAGGCCTTAGATAAAATCAAAGCACATATAAATTTTATCCAAATCCTTAGGCTTTGACTTTTGCATAAATCCTTTGAACTGATTCTCAATTCATCTGGAAATAGGCTTGGAGGAATATTAAGCCAAGAAAATTATACTGTATCTTTCTATAAGAAAAAATCAAGACTTGTTCAACTTAGGGAAATTATATTACTATCCAATATTTGAGGCACTAAAACTCTATCATTTACAATTAAAGTTTATTATAAATCATATCAAGAATTTATAATAAATCATATCACAATTCAAATCATCATGCCCTTAAATTTATTAATAGCCAGTAATAATTAAGTCATAGAAAAGCCTAAGTTAGAATAATTTTTTGTAAATTACTCCTACACCTTAGAACATAAAACTATAGTTGAAAACATATCACTTTATGCCTTATTAAGGATAACATTGGTAGACTCTTCTTTAGAGCTAAAAATCCTATGTTTTGAACTAACTAGAGATGAGTACCCAATGTGTCTTGACTTTATCTGCTCTATATTAAATACTTCAAATATTTAACCTTATAAGGAACTTTCTTAATAAATAATATATATCTATATTATGGAAAATAACTCAACATCTATAGATCCACTCCAAGAGATTTTATAGTTTGGATTTACATTTTGAAAAGATAAAATAAAAAATTAAATGGAGTGTCAATATTTTAACCTTAACTTAAATGTGATGTTTAAAAATTGGTGGGATAGTGTTTTACTTGTAAGCAAGCTAGAAGATATAATCTAGAAGTTTCATTAATACTGCTTTGCCCATCCCTTATAAGCATTAGGAAGATCTCTAGATTGATTTTATCTTATAATAGTCCCATATAGCTCATTGACAAGATTAACATCTATAGTAGTCGGCAGGTTCTCCAATATGGCCCATTTCCTTAACTTTCTCCAAAACTAATGATGCATCCCATGCTACTAGACAATGTGATATTGTAAGTCCATATGGCCTTGTTTCAACAATTATCAAAGATTATGGTGTTACGCTGTTTCTTTCTTTTAGAAGAATTTTTTAAAATTATTAGGCACCAAATTGAAATTCTCATGAACTTTTCATCCAAAATCTAATGGATAAATTGAAATTATTAATTGAATAATAGGAAATCTACTAAGATAACAAATAACAACAAGCCAGGGAAATATTATGATTTACATTTGACTATATCTAAATTAGTATATATGATAGTATTATCTCTATGATAAATAAAGCTTCATCTTTTGAAATAGGTATTGTTAAAATCTTTGGCAACCAATTCATGTAATCAATCTCCCATCTCATGCATTTTCATATTAAATATTCACATTTTCCATAGACTTTCAAAGCCTACATTATACCATAAATTAATAAATTCATTCAGGTAATGATAGATACTATCCTAGGGTAAACCATAATTTATTTATGAGAGAATTTAAAGAAGGTGATTATGTTTTTATTTTCATCAAAATTCAACATTATTAAACATCAAATTCTAGGAAATTATATGTAAGGTCATGAGACACCATCAAAATTCTTAAAAAAATTAGATCTAGTTCCTATCACCTTGATTTTCTTACTAATATGTTAATCCTCCTTTTTATTAATTTTGAATATATTTTATTATATGAGGCATTTAGTAAACCTCTAGTTATTTAATCTATCTCTTTAATAGAAATTTTAATTAATCACTTACATAATTCATCATTTTTGTAGTTCATAAATTCATCATTATGGAAGTATCAAATAAGCTAACCATTGAGCATCACTTTTTAATTCACCAGAAGAATAAAAAACCTATTGATGATATATGGATGACTCATAATAACTTGGAGATTTTAGCCCCATAATTGATTGAAGATCATTTGAAGTTTACCACTACATAGCAAAATTTAACCCAAACTAGGAGAGTGGACGTAACACATCACGCAGAAGAACATAGTCAAGCTAAAATCCAATTTATAAGTGTGAAGAACAATGTCTAAGGAATATATTAAAGAAAATATCCAATTATAAGAGCCTAATTAATAGTTATGGTTTTTTTATATTTTAAATATAATTTATATTTTTTTTAATCTCAAAAAGTATATGGAAAGACATGATTTATTTTGATATGAATAAAGTATTAAAAATAGGTAGTTGGAACACTTTCACATTACTGGTAACCTACCCTCCTTGTCCTCCCTTTTTTGCGACACTTTTTCCCTCTAATGGTGATTGCTTGAAAGCCTTGTAATGCTTATAAATATGAGATGAAATGCTTTGTAATTTTTATTTGATGAATGATCTGTTATGGTTTAGAAGTGTCTCTTCATATAATTGGTGCTTAGTGGCTGTAAGTGGTTTGCCTATCTTTGATGAGTTTTGAGTTATCTTAAGATCTCAACAAGTTAGTAATTACACTTCTTAAACACATACCCACTATCTTCCTCTAATATATATGCATCCTCTAATACCAATAAAATAATAGCTAAAACTATAAATAATTATAAAACCTTCCACCTTGGTATTAGTCTTATTAGGGAACACTTAGACCAAGTCTTATTCCCTAAACCTCCACAGTCTTCTAAACTCAACCAAACATTTCCATCAACACTAGATCATTAGGTCAAATCTTAAGCTAACACTCTACTATCATTTTTAGGCTTTTTATTCTAGCAAAAAGCCACTCCCTAAAGTGATATTCAAAATTAACTTAGACTATCCTATACATAACTAACCTTGGCATTCTTACTAATATACCAACTTAAACCCTTCGTCATTTCACCATAAACAAAATAACACATTTATAAAAATCAAAATAAATATCTATATCTTTTTTAAGAAATTAATCTCACTAAAAAGCATCTCAATACTTTCAATAAATGTATGTGATAAAAAATTAGTAAATAAAATATTTTTTTATGTTAAGAGGCCTCCACTAATGTTTATGTATTGACACAAAGCATTTGTGAATTTCCATAAAGGTCTATGGGTCTTTGCACGTCTACATAGCGGTCTATGGGTCTTTGCAAAGCAATTTTGTGCCTTCGTAACATTTTGTTAGTCTCTATATATGTTGATTTCAAGAAAGTTTTCATAAAAAAATTAAAATAATTTGAACTTATTTGTGATGGATTCCTATAGAACTTTTCAACATTACAAGGTTGTGATTACATTGGTACTCAATTTCTAATTAATTTAAATTTGAAAATGAAGCTTTAAACTTGTCATTTAAATAAAGTTTTTCAACCCTAGGTCAGGAACTTCTTAAAATTTTTGATACTATGCCTCCTCACAAGAAAAAAAAATCCTAATTTTGCTTGATAAACTAGCCACACATATCCTATTGATAATTTTTAAGGCATTGTCTCTCTTTTAAATCATGATAAAATTAAGTAGATTTCCTTTACCGAAGTTCACCTTTAATGTTTGATGGATGGTTTGTTTGATTTCTTCATGCCATCAAATCAACTTGTGTAAGAACACTAAATTCCTTACAAGTTGTATTTTTATTATTTTATTTTATTTTATTTTTTATTGTTCTTGTTGAGGGCACGTGCGGGAGGTTGTTTTGATGTAGGAAGAGAGGTTGCTCCGAAAAGGTGATTGGTGTATAGGCATCTTTCCTTAATGAAGTAATAGTTTTCTTTTAATTCAAGTTGTGCAAGAAATCCTATGTGTTGAGAATGCCTAGGTTCGGATAAAGGTTTATGACCAAGCAACATAAAAAAATTTTGTTTCTTCATACGTGATTTATGTTTTTTGAACCATTTATTTATTTCATCATTTGAATAATAATTATTCATAAACCTTAGCATGCCAAATTTGAACCTAATATTCCTAATAGTCCTAAACTTTAGAATTGATAATATTGATAATGACAGTTGACCCCACTAGGTCCTAATAGGCAATACCAAACTAAATGAAAATAAATTGACATTTAGACTAGATAAATTTAACCTCTAAGCCTATGTTAGCCTGAGTTGAACCATTTGGCTCAACTGGTCCTAAACCTTTAAGTTGGCAAATATTTTGAAATTAAATTTTCATTGAATATCAATGATTCAACCGTAAGTGAACCAAGACTAAAGGGCCCTTAATTTATTGATTAACTCATTTGGCCTAACTTGAGCCTATTGAACATCATAGGTCATTTTGGAAAATTTTATGAAATTGGACCAAGCCAACTTTTTCATTATGTTCCATATTACTAGCTATATTTATATGAAGATAGGTTAAACATTGGACCAACAAATTTAACTAATAGACCATTTTATGCCAAATCATCCCAAAGTGAATTCAAGTTGACCAAATTAATAAAATTGACTTAAACCAAACCATCTAAATAACTCAAATTTCTTAAAAATGTACATAATTGATTGTATTGGAGTAATTTTCATAATATTATATGATTTAATCCAAAATATTCCCCTCAAAAAAGTTTTTGCAAGAATTTCAAATAGAACTTTAATGATTTAAAAATCCAAACTTGTAAGGTAATTACTGGTAGCTTGGGTATTAATTTTCAAAAAAGAATATGCATGTATAATGATGTCAAAAAATTATCTAAGTTTTTTCTAGTTCCAATTAGCATTTTACATAAATAATATAATTAGCATTAACTATTTAAAAAATTGTAGATTTTCAAAAAAATTTATATGGTTCCAATCTCATGAGCATTTCATCTATGAATACGGGGATATTCAATTTTTACTATATAAATCCCTTTTTATTACTTTAACAAATAGAGAATTTCATTAACTTATTATAACTTCATTGAAAAAAATTTGAACATTTCTAAACTTTTTTTTATTTAATATTTTTAAGGGTTTGTAAAATTTTTATGATAATTAATAATATTGAAAATTATTTTAAAAAATTACATAAATGTTTAAGCATATTTATCTAATTGATTAAGAGCATTCGATATATTGATCAAGTTTATTTGATCTACGATTCATTAATATAATTTTATTTTATTTCATTAAATTTCATAATTTCTTTATAATTTAGTTGATCATAAATTAGCTATGATCATTGGTCATAATCCTTAACATGTTCTTAAAGCATAGGTTATTCAATTATATATTTAGTATCAATTTGATAATTAGTTTAAAATTGATAATATTAATTTTAAAATTTTACTTCTTTAATTTAATCAATTTAAATAGAACATTTAATACTACTTAAAACTGATTAAAATTGCTCCACTACAAGAAAGATGGGTATTTGTGATGGAAAAATTCACCACAAAACAAGTCAAATCTATTACAAATTATATTTTATGACGGATTCACGTTTGATGGCAAAAGTCACATTGCAAAAGTTTTTTTGATGGACAAAATCCATTGCAACAATATTGTGGTGGATGTACATCGAATTTATAGTAGAATCAGATCGAGAAATGTGACGGCTTCATTTTTGTAAAACATTGTAAATTGCATCTCAAATTATTCTAGATGTGCGAAAAATTTGTAGCAAAAATTTTGTCGCAGGTTGCGGCAAAAATGCCGTAGTAAATGGTGGTAGATATTCCACCGCAAATCTACTGCTACTTGCGATGGATGTGTCCATCACAAAGTACAATACTTTCTTGACATTTCTACATTTGTGACAGAAATTTTGCCATTAATTCGTCAAAAATCTATAGCAAAAATAAAAAACTTTATCCGACAATTAGCCATTTAGATTTTCAACATTAACAATCCAAGCAATTTAAAAGTGTTGCAAATCTAGTTTTGATGATGACAAACATGTTTCCAATGTGTTTTTCTTGGCTAACCCATTTCAGGCACAAGAGATCACGAGCAAATCAACCCAACTCAAGATCGGGTCCAAGTGTGTCAAATGTATGATTTTTCTTTTTATTGAGTCAATTGTAATGTAACTGATCCTCGAGCTAAGTAACCTTGCACACATACACTCAGGCGGAGAGCTTGCGTGAATTAGAGTTTCTGTTCATTTTTTGTTCAGATCATCCTGGACGATATTCACATCATCCTGGACGATCCAACAAAAATAGAAATCCTAATTAGGACGACCAAGTTAAGTAAGTTTGATTAAGAAGATCAACCTGGACGATCTTTGGATCGTACGGGACGATATGCTCAAATCAAAAATTCTCAGCCGCCAGAAC
Source organism: Dendrobium chrysotoxum (assembly GCA_019925795.1). Lineage (NCBI taxonomy): Eukaryota > Viridiplantae > Streptophyta > Magnoliopsida > Asparagales > Orchidaceae > Dendrobium > Dendrobium chrysotoxum. Next base: position 60,432,351 of record CM034300.1, on the reverse strand, counting down.
AAGTTAGGCAAGTTTTTATTTTAAGTTATTTGGTCTGATCGTCCCGGACGATACGTGTATCGTCCAGGATGATTCAGTACAATGATGCCTAAATTAGTCTGGTAATTAAGGAAAGCAATTAATATTTAATTGATACGATCATATCATCCTGGACGATCGCAGGATCGTCCCGGACGATCAAGATCGTCTAGTGCATTTCAGCTGTAGATCCCGAACTGTGTTCAGGATGATTTGGGCACTTTTTGAACTAATCGTACAGGACGATACCTATATCGTCATTGACGATCAAGTCATTTTTTGGTCGTCCAGCACAAGTTTCTCTGGACGACCCGAACTATCTTCTGGACGATATTCCTCGATTTGCACTAATCGTCCTGGATGACCACAGGATCGTACGGGACGATATGAATAATTTTTTTCTACTGATCGTCCAGAAGAGCCAGATCGTCTAGGCTGAAACAGCTGATTTTGAACTGATCGTACAGGATGATTTATCGATCATCCTGGACGATCTTGGTCGACCAGTTGAGATTTAGGGCAAATTTTAAGCCCTCCTATAAAAGAACTTTTTCTTGAAACAAGAAAAATCTTTTGCCACCTTCCATTCCAGAGAAACCCTAGAGAGAGAGAGTTTCAGAGAGAGAGAGAAGATCTTGTGAGGGGGAGTTAGTGAGGGATTCACTAAGGTTGCTCCATGCACGGATCAAAGTCGTCTTCTCCACTCATCGTCTTTCGTCTAGTTGGTGTTCGTCATGGGAGGATCATTCGCAAGAAGATCCAGGGTTCTTTGCCCACTTCAGGTGGAAGCAAAAGGAGTTTGAAGGTTCTCTACCTTCTTCAGGAGGAAGCAAAAGGAGGTCGGGTTCTCTGCCTCACCGTGTGGTGAAAAGGAGGTCTTGTACAGGCTTCTCTGCCTTACTGTGGGAGCAAAAGGAGAGACACTTTTTGTTTAGTGCAATACCCGGAGGGGAGGCTCCGGGGAGTGGACGTAGGTCAAGTTGATCGAACCACTATAAAATTTGGTTTGCTTTTTCTGATTCAGTTCTGCACTTTAAATTTCTGATATTAACTGCTTGGGGGAATCTCTATGATTGATCTTTTCGTTATTGTTTACTTGTTTTCGCTGCAAAGTATCGAAAAGATTTTTCTGTTGTTTGTTAAATTTTTAAATAACCAATTCACCCCCTCTCTTGGTTAGCCTCGGGACTAGTTCACTAGGGCTTAACATCCCTTTCGAACTTTCAAAAAGCAGTATTAAATAATGCAAAATTTTCAATAAATAATGTTAAAATAAATATAAGAAATATAATTTTGTGCAATAATATTTCAATTATTTTAATAAGAATCACATTCTATAGAATTCTACTATTGCAGCACTATTAAAGTTTTAATAGTTTTAATACATCAAAAAACCCTAAACAAATAATCTAAGTAGAATATGTATCCTCACTGTCATTCTGGATCGATATAGTAGTAGGCTAATTTTTGTAATATATTTAAATTAGCATGCTTAATAAAGAAAATTATTAAAATTTGTTAAAATTCTTACCAATCATCGTCTGTGTTAGTTGTGGAAATGAGCCCCTAGTACAGAGCTACTTAGGCCCCTGACATCAGAATCTAAATTTTATCTGTTATCCTCCCTCCTCACTATATAATCTGGGCTTCCCAAAGCACTACTGAGCTTGGCCAATACACCCACTCCAATCCAAAGTAGACGCTTGCATATCCTCCTAATATGAGTGAATATGTTTTGTAGGTGAGTTGCTCTACATTTCTCAAAATTTGTTCTGAGAACTTTTCTCAAATAACCTATAAAAATCTTGTTGTATGCAACAAATTAGAAAAGAAATTATTCTTTATTAACTTAGTAAAATATGGAAATATGTTTATAATATAATGACTTACTAACCTCAAATTATCTGAACAACATGTCATGCACTTCCGTAAGGATTTTCTTCCAAAAGGCTTATGGAGCATCAAACCTGCTATGTATGAATTCCCATATCTTATGTGTGAGCTACTTTGATGGATAAAACCTATACAAAATATTTAGTTAAAAAAAATATTTCTAAAATATATGCATAATATAAAGCATACACCTTTACATATGTGTCACCCTCGGGCTGAATCAGCATGCACTCATCTGTAACCAATATTTTAGTCATCTGTCTGGAAGGTTTAGCTATAGTCCAGGTTGAAGGTCTAGCTATGGAGGGCTAAAGAGTGCTAAGGTGGTGGTGGATAGTAAAGTGGTGGAACAAATGTTGGATAGGGATAACTAGCAAGGACTCCCTAAAAAGATGGTGGGGGAAGTACATGTAAAGGGAACCATCTGTGATGGCTCTGATGATGGAAAGTGGGGGTCTGTAGAGTAAAATTGAGGACTCCCTATAGTAGGAGTTGGTAAAAGGGGGCTAGGTTGGGTGTGACCGGTAGGCTGTGAGGAGGAGATCCTTCCAGTACCTCTACCCTTATCGGATTATCCACCAGTACCCTTTTTGCTTCTAAAGATGTTTGTGATCGATCACCTAGGGGGATCATCACCTACATAAGCCATCTGTAAAAAATTAAAGAAATAATTAACTATAATTTGTATATTTATAAAAGTACATGAAAGATGTAAATAAAATACAGGAAATAAGTAGTAAGTACTACTATGCTGTAAAAGAAGATTTGTTTACTACTACTATGCTATAACGAAAAGGGGAACTATTGCATATATATTAATATGTTGTAAAAGAAGTTACTAGCTGATTCATATTTACCTCTGAATTATTAATCACTAGGTATTTCACTTCCATATGACGAGACCACAACCTCACAACTAAATCTTTAATATTTTTGTCAATGTTTATGTCTACCTCCTCTAACTATAACTCAGTCTCCTTAGCTATTATTTGATCATCTACTTCAGTAGTAGGTTCTTTAAAGTTTGACATACACTCTGCTTGATGTGCTAGTGGCATTGATGTAGTATTCTTAATAACCCCCAAGATTTAGTATTGATAACTATAAGCCAATCTTGCTTACCCCAAAGTCTACCTCAATTGTTAGCAAAGATAACTTGGGTAGCCTGGATAGCAATGATAAAAGGGTCATATTTTCCATATCTTCTACCTTGCTTTACTTTAGTGATACCATAAAGTGGATGCTCTCTTGCTCCTGTATTTTGCACTAGATCAAGCCAATCATAATTAAAAAGATATAAGTTGCTCCCTTCACAAGGATATTCCAACTGTAGTACTTCCTATAAGACCCCATAATACTCATAGTCATCACTTATATAATTTCTCCCTTTCACACATACACCATAATTTTCTATTTTATGACTTTTACACCAAGCTTTGGTTTAACATCTATAATGGTTGACAATAAAAGTTGACTTGCATTTTACTACTCTCATAGGTCCCCAAGCTAGATTCATTGGTCTTTTCTCTTGCAAATATCTAGCTTTTATTATGGACCTAATTAGTGTAGGAAGTGTAGCTAAATTATTATCATTTTTTCTAATTTATTTGATTATAATATATATGGTTGATGTAACTATTTTCAAACTGACTTTTGTCCCTATGCATTTGTTTATAAACTATATGAAAACTTTATTTAAATATACTCAAGATATAGCTCAACTTCAAAATAATTAAGCAATGGGTACAAACATGGCAACTCCCATCTCCTTATCTATCAAATAGAGCATACTACAAGCACATATTTCCTTGCCACGTCCGTTGAATACTGATATGTTACTAGAAGATTGACATATATCTGGATCACCCAAATTTTGAGGTAAAGTATTCCTTATTGATTGTAACTCTATGCCTTCATACATCAAGTATGCTTCACATAATGATCCTTTAGGATGTTATTTTATCTTTATAATCTTTTTAAGTTTATTTAAATTTTTGAATAATTTTTGATATGTTATGTTTGCAAAAAATTACCTCTGAAAATGATACATCCATTGATATTAAATAGGTCTACCAACTCTAGCCATAGATGATAAATGTACAGGTAGATGCTCCATAGAGTCAAAAAACTCTGGAGTAAATATATTCTCAAGCTTGCATAGAATGAAGGTTTGTTATGGTCAATATGGAACAAAGCTTCTTCATTTAGTCTTAACTAAGATAAGTCCTTGAAGAAGACTCTTAGTTCGGTCAAGGAATTTAATATTTAGTCTAGAAGAGAATGGAAAGCAATAGACAACAAACATTCCATGAAGATGTGACACTCATGACTTTTCAATCTGAATAATCTCCCTGATCTCATATCAGCACATCACTTGAGGTTAGAAGCTTATCCATCAGGTAGCTTTAGGCACTGCACCCATTCATAAACCATACGCCTCTACTCTAAAGTGAAGGTGAACAGAGCTTTTAGCTTTATAAGTTTACCATTTTCATCTTCTTTCAACTTAAGTGTTTTCCTCTTATAAATATCCTTCAAGACCATCTTAATGCAACTCGAGCTCATGAGTTTATTTATTGATGATAACAAACATTATGGATCACATCATTATGTCTCTTAATAATTGTAATATATATTTGTTTGTATGTATACTCATATTTCAGGAATACCTTGCACCATCCAACGAAGAATCAGAGCTCGAGATTGGGTAGAATAGATTATGTTGTGAAAAGATTATAATATTCATTGATGTAATTTTGATTTCTTGAGTCTAGTCCTGTAAAGGTATTTTCCAGCTTGGTGACCATGCACACACACACTCAGGGAGTGAAATTGAGCCAAAACCAGATGTTCAATTTTTGAACTAATCATTTTGAATGATTTATATCGTTATGGATGATCCAATACGATCTCAAAACCCTAGCCACCATGATAATTTAGGTAAGGCTTTAAGATTCAAATTTTGTTCTAATCATCCTAGATGATCTAGATCATTCTGGATGATTTATGAAAATCAAGCCTAAATTAATCCTATGATTAGTCAATCAAATGTACTTAATTTGATATGCTGGTCGTACTCGACGATCACATAATCATCCTGGATGATATTTGAATCATCCTAGACATTTATTCAAATTTGAACATATTATCTAGGTGATCGTCCTGGTAATCATCTTGGACTATCAGGTCAAATTCTGCACATCATCCTGGATGATCATGTGATCGTTCTGGATGATATTTCATGGTAGAATTGAGATTTTAGGGTTTTCTGAAGCCCTCTTTTTAAGCACATCATCTTGGATGATCTTTCTCGCTAGAACTGATTTGGAAGGATTTTTAAAGCCATTTATTTAAGGCTTGTCAAAGACTTTGAAAGTGTTTTTGGAAGTTATTGAGTCTTTATTTCTTTTGGAGAAAACTTGAAGAGAGAGCTTTAAAGGGAGAGAGGAAAGGGTGGAGTTTGAGAGGGAGAAGTGCCTTGGAAGGGGGATTTTCAAGAGAGTGTGAAGGGGTTCACACAGTTGCTCCATCATGCTTGCACCAAAGTACCATCAGATTCAAGGGTCATCTCGAGGGAAGTTTTTCGAAGAAGAAGATCTCTTTGGTATCAAAGGACCCGATTACTCCATTGCACTAGGGAAGGAGAAATTGATTTTGTAAAGTCTTATCCGCCTAGCTATAGGGGCTAAATGAGTGTCACTAAAGGTTTAGTACAATACTCAAAGGGTGCCTCCAAGGAGTGGATGCAGATCAAGTTGGACCGAACCATTATAAATCTGGTGTGTTCTTTCTGATTATTTTTTATATTTTAATTTACTATGATTAACTGCTTGGGTGAAATCTATGATTGATCTTTTTATTATTGATTTAATTTATTTTTACTATAAGATATAAAAAGATATTTCTTTTTATTTAAGAAGCTTTTAAATATCCAATTCACCCCCCTCTTGGTTAGCCTCGGGACTAGTTCCTTAGGGTTTAACACCCCTCACGAACTTTCAAGTGGTATCAGAGCGGGATTCATAAAATTAAGTTTTGAAAAACTTTTGAATTTTGATCCATGGATAATTTTGAAAATCTTTATGTTGCGGAAGGATATTCAATCATCCGACCACCTTTATTTGAAAATATTACTTTGATTTTTTTGAAAATCTGTATGTCTACTTTTTTGAAATCAATAGATTATCGCATGTGGCATATGATTCACACTGGTTATTTTGTACCATCACGTATTGTAGATGGAATCAAAACTGACATTCCTTTTTTTGAATAGAGTAGAGTAGATCAGATTAATACTCAATTAAATGCTAAATATTTGAATTATTTTTGTTGTACTTTAAATTTTGATGATTGCATAATAATATCTATATGTACTACTGGAAAAGAAATTTTATATAAACTATGCATTACATATGAAGAATCTAGTGAAGTTAAACAATCTAAGTTGAATATTCTAATGCATGAGTATGAACATTTTAGCATGAAAGCTTATGAGATGATTTTAGACATGTATACTAGGTTTAGGCAAATTTTGACATCATTACATTCTTTAGGTAAAGAAGTTTCAAACTTTGAAAAGGTCAATAAAATTCTATGTTGCCTGCTTGATTAGTTTGATGCTAAAATTATTGTTATTTTTTAATCAAAAAAGTTGAACAAACATTCTATAGATAATCTAATTGGCTCACTCATTGCCTACGAGTAAGGTTTGGGTCAAAAGCTTTTAGATGCAGGTGAAAATATAGTACTAAAAGCTGAAGATATGGATGAAAGCGACTAAGAAGATAATGAAAGTAAGGAGTTAGCATCAATAATAAATAAATTGAAAAGTCTACTAAACCACAAGCATCAACATCAACAAAAATGGAATAAAGGTAAAAAAGATAAGAATGTTAAGATTTCTTCTGTTGTTATTTGCTTTGGATATAGGAAATTTGGACATATGAAAATTCAGTGCCTAAACTTAAAAACCCTTCCTGAAAAGGAAAAGGGTAAAGCCAAGTAAATTGTAATAAGGGAAAATAATGCAAACAAAAAAATCTCCTAGGCAGACCTAGCTTCTGAATCATCTAACCATGAGCGAGATGATGTAGATTAAAGTTTTTCTTGTGTATTTGTATTTGTTTTGTTTGTGTGAATATTTTTACTTTTTGTATTACTTTTTAAGTTTTCTTTTTATTCTTTCTGTTTCATTTTTACAATCTTTTATTTTATTTTTTCTATATAATTATCCATTTTTCTGATTAGCACACACATATCATATGTTTTTTTTAGTATATGTTTTAGAAAATCAAAATCACTTTTCAAAAGATCACTTTGTTTCTTAAAAATGAAAATTTTGCCTCCTATTTTCTTAAAATTTTATGTAAGTTGTGGTTGACTTGTCTAAAATCAGTCAAAGGAAGGAAACTCATGATTTTGTCTCTCTATCTCATTTCTTTAATGAGGCTATTTCACTTTTGATTCAAAATCTTCTTCAAATTATAATTTGGATCTTGAAATTAAACTTTTTTGATCTCCCTATATTTTCTCAATCTCATATAGATCTTTTACGAGTTGTTAAATCCACTTCATTATTTTCTTAATCAAGCTGTTTATTTTTGTCCCTAGATTGGGTTTTCTTTAGTCTTTCAAATTGCAGAAAGGAAGCATATTTAAAAAAAAGGCACAAAATGAGCCAAAAGCTAAAATGATATACAATGTCGCCAAAATGAAAAATCAAAAGATGCACAATATTGCCAAAATAAAAAGATACATAAAGTGCATTAAAAGATGCGTAATGTGCACCAAAAACTAATAAAGAGGCACAAAATGAGCACATAATGAGTTAACTTACCTTTCTTGTATTTCTTAAATCTTAAGAAAACCCTTATATCTATTGATATTTTCGATACTTGAGTTTAAAAAATATGACTTTTGATTCAGCTTTTTGCATTAATTTTCTATTAGATATATTACATACAGCGAGTTTTGAAAAGATTATTATTTCCTTCTATAATTTATTTCTTGATTTAGATGTTGGCTTAAAAATTTTTTGAGCCTTTTAAAGAACTTAAGCTTCGATTAAAACTTTTTGAATTTCTAACCTTTCTGGGTTATGCTTCATCCATACATGCCTTACTAAACTTTTGAATAAAATCAAGAGGTAACTTTCTCATTCCAGGAAAATTTTGATATTTGAAACTGAGTCTTCTAAAACTTTTTCACCAGATCAGGGATCATTTTGATCATTTAGTCTATTTTTTTTATTTTTTTTTCTATGCTCCTCTTCCTTTTGATAAAGTTTAAAGGGGGAGAATGTACTGTTGTATTTGTGTTACATTTGAACATACAATTTTTTCTGTGTTGTATTTATTTATTTTATTTTATTTGTTTTATTTTAAAATAAAAATAAAAAATAAAAAATGAAAATTTTGTTTTCCCCTATTTTAAAAAAAATTTATCTTAGTGATGGGGAGATTAGGAGAAAATTCTTTTTGTTTGCAAATTCAACTTGTAATATTTACTATCATCAAGAAGGGGAAGATTGTTGCGACTCGGGCTCACGAGTTTATATTTTAATGATAACAAATATTGTGGATCACATCATTATGTCTCCTAATATTTTCAATATATATTTATTTGTGTGTATACTAATATTTTAGAAAGACCTTGCACCATCCAATAAAGAATCAGAGCTCAAGATTGGGTAGAATAGGTTATGCTGTGAAAAGTTTGTAATATACATTAATGTAATTTTGATTTCTTCAATCTAGTCCTATAAAGGTGTTTGCCAGCTTGGCGACTATGCACACGCACACTCAAGGAGTGAGATTGTGCCAAAACCAGAAGTTTCATTTCTGAACTAATCATCCTAGATGATTTATATCATCCTGGACAATCCAATACAATCACAAAACCTTATCAGTCATGATAATTTAGGTAAAGATTTAAGATTCAAATTTTGTTCTAATCATCCTAGACGATCTAGATCATCCTGGATGATTTATGAAAATCATGCCTAAATTAATCCTATGTTTAGTCAATCAAATGTGCTTAATTTGATATTTTGATTGTACTGGACAATCACATAATCATCCTGGATGATATTTGAATCGTCCTACATGATATGTTCAAATTTGAACATATCATCCAAGTGATCGTCTGAGTGATCGTCCTAGACTATCATGTCAAATTCTGCACATCATCTTGGATGATCCTGCGATTGTCCTGGATGATATTTGACGACAGAATTGAGTTTTTAGGGTTTTTTGTAGCCCTCTTTTTAAGCACATCATCTTAGATGATCCTGCGATTGTCCTGGACGATCCTGTGATCGTCCTGGATGATCTTTGTCCCTGGAACTAATTTGGAAGGATTTTTAAAGCCCTTTATTTAAGGCTTATCAAAGACTTTAAAAGTCTCTTTGGCAGCCATTGAGTCTTTGCTTCTTTTTGAGAAAACAAGAAGAGGGAGCTTGAAAGGGAGAGAAGAAAGGGTCGAGTTTGAGAGGGAGAAGAGCCTTGAAAAGGGGATTTTTGAGGGAGTGTGAGGGGGTTCACATGGTTGCTCCGGTAAGCTTGCACCTAAGTACCATCAGATTCAAGGGTCGTCTCAAGGGACGTTTTGGGATGAAAAAGATCTCTTTGGTCTCATAAGACCAGGCTACTCTGCCACACTGGGGAAGGTGGAAGTGATTTTGTAAGGGCTTCTCTGCCTAGCTATGGGGGCTAAAGGAGTGTAACTAAAAGTTTAGTGCAATACTTGGAGGGTGCCTCCGGGGCGTGGACGTAGGTCCGGTTGGACCGAACCACTATAAATCTGGTGTATTCTTTCTGATTATTTATTGTATTTTATTTTACTGTGATTAACTGCTTGAGTGAAATCTGTGATTGATCTTTTTATTATTGATTTAATTCATTTCTGCTACAAGATATAAAAAGATATTTCTTTTTGTTAAAGAAGTTTTTAAATATCCAATTCACCCCCCTCTTGGTTAGCTTCGGGACTAGTTCTTTAGGGTTTAACACCCCTCACAAACTTTCACATCCTACTTTAATATTATCTTTAGATTCCCTTAAAGTCCATCATTATATTGAGCACATTAACAAAAATATTCTTCTCTAAATGCATCACATTTAAATTATGTCTGATCAAATTTTTTCTCCAATATGGCAAAGATAAGAAAATATTCTTCTTTGTCGATTTGTGAGTAACTCCATATCCAGGCACTTTGTAAACAATTAATGATGAAGATTCAATTATCGTAGGTAAGCAATTCACTCTTTCAAATATTTTCTCACTACTTAGCCTTGGTAGAGGCTTTATTTTCTCCATTGAAATATCCTTATTTTTCCTGAATAGATGATTTACAGGTAAAAATATATTGTGAAAGCCAAACCAAGTATCTTTTTTCCCCATGCTTCAAAGTGAACAATTTATATTTTCCATACAATATGGATAAGCTAGCTTGCAGTAGTGCTCCAACCAATTATCTAAAGTAATGCTACCCTCAATATAAAATTTAATTTTAGGGAGATATCATATATAGTAACTCCTTCATTCCATAATAATTTTATGTCATTGATTAATGGTTGTTGCAAGAACATATCTATCTTTGCCTTTGAATTGTATGGGTCTAGAAAGATAAGTGTCAGAAATATATAGGGTATTGTCATAAACAACTCTGTAGGAAGATTGTAGCTGTGAGTATCAAGGACCAGCATTAGTAAGGTGAGGCAGATTGGCTAAATAGAGTAAAACCACCTGCACATAAACCTAATCTTATATTTCTTGGCCCTACAGTGAGGTTAGATGTGTACGATCAAAGTATTTTTAGGATACTGCTTCTAACAAATGTGTTAGAATACCTACTTGTGATATGTGTTCCTTATGCCATCTTATATGTGCAGCAAAGCTTATAATGCATGAAAATAATGTAATTTGGGAATAATAAGTAGAATAATCAAGCGACTTGCACATCGTTCTACCTTATTTTTTACTAGAATTTAGTTTAAACTTTGATGTGTTGCAAAGATGACATGCAATCTCTAACAAATATTCTTTATAGTGTAACATGCATCCATTAGTACATCATTATATTTTTATAGCTTTCAAACCAAGTCTGGAAACTAATTTTTTTGTTCGGTATAAATCTATTAGTATTATATTATCTATCGGGTTGGTCCCTTTAAGTAGACCAATAAATTGATTAAAGCATTCTCTAGGTATATTATATTCTATCATTATACTTAATATCTTCACAATAATTGATAACTCTGAGTGAGTTGGTAACCCATTCCAAGTTGGTTATTTTGTAGTGTGTAACAAATCATAAAAGTTTTGAGCATCCTTATTTGGGGAATCTTCTGCATATTATTGAAATTGTGGCCTAGTTGCATCATAAATTAAATCCTCAAATGTTTTAACTCTTTCTTCCTTAACTATGTTAGAACTTGTATACGAGCCATATTAAGAGCCAAAATGAGGCTTATACTAACCATGTGAAGTCCAATACCAATATTCTAGCATGAACTCTTTGTAATATGGATCAACAGTAATCCCATCTTGTGTTAGTTAGGCTTAATTTTGGTGTTCAGAATATGGATAATGAAACTTTCCATCTTATATAAAGGAAGGTAATTGATAGCCTCCTTGAATGAAATAATTCACCCTATTTAGAAATTAATCTGTTAATGTTTTGCATTCAGGTAATAGTGGGTTATACATCTAACTTCTATAGTTTCAAATATTCATAATACACTTAGGCTAGAAATTCCTACAACCAAACAATGAGATTTGTATCAATTTAAAAAAAAATTAAAGGAAATAATGCAGCATGCCCATGGGAGCATCCTAATGCTTTGATTAAAAAGCTTTGTGAATTATAGTACTACAATAACAAGCCTTTGTCCCACTATATGGGGTCGACTGCATTAATCTTTTTTTCTATTATGTCCTATTAAGAATCAAATTCACATTTAAATCTAATAAAAAAGTATTTTTTAATAATTTCTAACCAAGTCTTTTTAGATCTACCTATAACTTTCATAACATTGATTAGATCTAATATATCTGCTATTCTAATTGGGTCCTCAAAAAGCCAACTTTTTATATAACCAAACTGTTTAAGATAACTCTCTCGAATCTTTTCTACCACTAAAGCTACTCCAAAGTTTTCATGTATTCTATCTCTAAGTGTGAAGTCTCTCATCCAACTGAGCATCCTCATCTTTACAACACTAAATTTTATGCTTCTCTTGCAATGACCAACATTATGCCTTATAAAGCATTATGAATCTCACCACTATCTTATAGAATTGTTCCTTATTTTTGTCAGGTTCTTTTTATGATACAATAGGTGTGATGCAGTCCTCCATTTCAGCCATCAAACTTGAATTTTAATAATAATATCCCAATCTATTTCACTATCACTTTGAATAGTAAACTTAAGATAACTAAAAAGTGCACGCTTTGTAACGAATTGATCACCCAATGTCACATCTCACCACTAGATCTAGTACCAGTAAAATTATGTTCCATATATTATGTTTTAGATCAACTCAAATGAAAGCTTATAGATTTTTAGATTGATCCCCATAATTTCAATTTTTCATCAACTTCCTTTCTAGTCTTATCAATAAGAAGAGTGATATTAGCAAAAAGCATACACCAAGGAAGATCTTCTTATAAATGTCATAGTAAGAATATCTATGTCAACATAATATATGGATGAATTGAGAATATCATTAGCAAAAAGTATACACTAGGAGCTATTTGGCAACAAGATTTATGTCGAATTTGAACATGAATTATGGAAAATCTTGAAAGCCTACTAATCTAAAGGTAGAATAAATCATTTGTTTCCCTCTTCTTTTCATAAGTCTCATATCTACTAAATCATGGAGTTTGATGGATTTAAGGGATTTGGTTGAAGAAGCAAGTAAAAGGGGTAAGGCTAGTTACCTTCATAGCGAGCGAACTCTCATAGCTACTTCTGAGCAAGTCATGGCTAGAAGAGATGAGGGTTGCAAAGATAGAAGAACGATGAGGAAATATGGCTTTATATTTGAAAAGATGGAACATCATCGAAGGAGGAGATGACACAGGGAATGTCTGCCAAAGCCAAGTAATGTTGTGGTGCAGAATAGAACACATTTATTTGATTAAAAAGTGTTGTTTTGAAAAGTTTAATTTTCTTTGAGAGTAATTAAATTTTTAAAATTTTAGTTTTGAAATCAAATGTGTAATTATGAATAATACATCACCTCGGACTGTGAATATATCATTCCCTAATGGGTTCAAATTACAAAACTTTAAGTTTATCCTGATTATCATAGTCAAACTCGAGGGAAAATTATATATGATCCTAGAGGATCAAAATGATGTTTGATCAAAGGTTTGACTGTAATAATCTAGATAAGAGATCATTAATTTTATAATCAAACTCATAATAATAGAATGACATATCTTTCCATAGAAGTAAGATATCATTTATTATTAATCATTTCAAAATGATGATAATTAAGGCCATATTTAATTTCCCAAAGATAATTAATCAAGGTTTTGAAAACTTAATTTAGAAAATTTGTTCTGGGTTTCTAAATATCCTACGAGTGTAAGCCCTCTTAGTTAATTTCATCGTAGGAAATCAAAATTTCGTATGAATACTCTTGATTAAAATAGCGTTAGAAATTTCATTTAGAATTTAAAGTTTGATATCAAAGGAGGTAAAGATTATAAATTCAAATGAGATTGGATCAAAGTGGAATATTTATTTCTGGAGGTTAAGAGAGGAATTATTCGAGATGCTTTGAAATTCTGAAACATTTCATAAGCATCCAAGCATATCCAAAGTGTTGGGCTTGAATTTGATTGAAAGAAATTTATATTTGAGTTGTCAATTTTATTAGAAAGTTGGGATTAGATTTCCTGAGATTGAGGTCTTATAGTATGAGCCCGCCTTAGAACCTAAGTCTAAATTGGGTACTGAAAGTCAGTCACCTTAACCGAGCTAATACAGTGTGAACTGGACTTATCCTGACCTAGATTAGGGAGCCAACTAACCATCTAAATGCTTCAAAGCTTTGAGTCTGATATTTTATTCAAGAGTGGTATGGATGTTTAATTAGATTGAGTTTAAGGTGTTGGGGCCGACATCTAAAGTAGATCCTAATTGGCCCATTGACTTATGTTGTGCAATATGAAGCTTGAAATAAAAATATAATTAAAGACTTAGACACTTTTTTATTTGTATCTAATATAATGCATGCTAGTTGACTCAATAAATTCTTAAATTAGAATGGAGAAATTTTAAAAAAATGCTTAAAAATAAGTTTTATCCTAGAGATTGCACAGATTCTCCTTGACAAGTTTGCACCCTCATAAGCTAGGTGGTTTGCCAAAACCCACAAGTAGGGAGGTGCCTAACAAAGGAAAGAAGATGCAACAAAAATGCTTATGTAAACTCTTATTGGTTTCGGGCTTACTTCTTAAAAGCGTTAGAGTTGATATGTGAGCTTAAATCTTTTAAATTTGATTATGGTTGAAAATTTTTAATGACCCATCACGAGCCTCCAATCGGGTTCCAGGCTAAATCGAAGATCGACATGCAAAAGTGCCAAAAGAATTACTAAAAGTATGCAATCCTATATTCCAATCAATATTAAATAATTAACTGAATAATTAAATCAATTAAATAAATAAATAGAATGTCCATAGGTAAGTGTCTTTTAATATTACAACCTAGGATCCATAGGAAAAGTAAAGTGGCTGGGTTCCACTGACAATAACTCGTATTCTACTCCTAAGACACAAGTGACTTTGAGAATTAGGATTCTTCTCATTCATCACTTCTTCGTTCTTTTGTGGGCTCCTTGGATCTGTTGGGTCTAGATATCAAAATGAAAAGAAACTCTCCCTCAAAAGGGGTATTATCTTCTCTGTTTGAATACTTTAAAGTTATCCAAATTTGTATCTCCAAGTGGTGAGGGACTCTCCCCTAAGGGAAGTCCCTACCTCTTTGGATTCTAAATCGGATGTTTAATCCCATCTCAAAGCACTTTGAACATTACAACTTTGGGCTCAAATACATTGAATTACATTTGAAAATTTAAAAAGAAAATTTAGACTCAAACAACCTGCATGGTTATCCTAAGCAAATAATATTTAATTTGACATCCCAAGCAATTAATAATAATCCAGAATTTAAAAACTAAAATCACAGCCACACTTGGCCATACTCTTTTAATTTTAAAAGGGGGACTTAACAAGCTTAGCACCTGTACAAAATATGTTAATTTTAAAATTTGACTTTATGCCCCCTTTATTTTAATTGCCCTAAATGAGCATGATCACTTACATAAGATTGAATTAGCATAAATCATCTTTAACCTAGGAATAATCTAACGCACAATCAATTACATCACAGAATATAAAAATTAAATAAACAATCATATCAATCAAATTTCAATCATAATATATAGTGAAAACCATAAAAAACCTGGCACACAGCAAAAAAGTAAACACCGTTCTAGCCTAAGGCTAGAGTTGGTTGTCTTATAAAATAATATAAAGTGTGTGAGGTAGGCTGTGTGGGTTAGATATATCCTATATAGGGAAATTGGTTTGAGTTGTTTGAAATTTTGATTGATTGAAGGCTCAAAGGATTTAAGCATGATAGACTTCTTTCTACCCAAGCCGAGAATGTTAAGGATCTTACTGGAGCTATTGAGAGGACTATCTCTAATATGGAAGATGGGGTCCTTTCTATGGATGGTGAGTTTCCTTTGTCTAAAGGGTCTTCAGGTAATTTAATAGATAGTAAGTATCCCCTATCTGAGAACTATCTTACTGATGCTTTTACTGACACGGAGGTGGAATTAATGGCTAACTGTTATGCTAGAGATGAACATGATATGAGCTTTTCTAAGGGTCGTGATAAGAGGGGTAGAAAACTCAAAAATGTGTTTTTAACTCCTAGAACACTCATTCTCTTACTTCTAAGTAACCTGGTTTTCTATATTTAACGCTATTATTTGGAATGTTAGGGGTATTGGTTGCCCTTCTTCTAAGGTTAGAGTTAAAAATTTATGCCGTATTCATAACGTTTCTATTCTTGTTTTACTTGAACCCCTTATTTTGGTTGACAAATTACTTGGTACTGCTAAATATTTGGGTTTTAAACATGATAAAGAGAATGTGGCTAATAAAATTTGGATATTCTAGAAAGAATATGTTAGAATTGATATTATTGATGACTTCACTCAAGTTCTGCATTGTAATATTGAAAGTTCAAGTTTCCAATGTTGTGCTTCATTTGTTTATGCTGCCTTATCTCGTTATAATAGGAAGATTTTATGGGACCAAATCATTAATTTTCATAGTATTTGCACTCTTCTGTGGCTTGTGGGTGGAGATTTTAACACTATATCCAACCCGACTAAGTGTATGGGGGGTTCTCTTCCTATCTATCAGTCGATGGAGGATTTCAATGGTATGATTATGGATTGCAACCTTATCAATATTGGGTTTTCTGGTAATAACTTTACTTGGCATCATGGGCATTTATGGCAAATGCTTGATAGAGTTTTATTTAATGATGCTTGGCTTAATTTTTTTGAGTTTATGAAGGTTGAACATCTTAGTCGCACCCTGTCTGTTCATTCTCCTCTTCTTATTAATATTAAGATTAGGGATAGGGGTCCTCCCTCTCATTTTAGATTTCAAAACATGTGGTTGTTTCATGCTACATTTCTTGAAGTGGTAAGGATAATTGGCAGGCCCCTCTTTTTCCTGACAGTTTCATATCTGGTATGAATAGACTTTGGTTTAAGCTGAAAAGACTTAAGCAAGTTTTGAACTGGTGGAATCATAATGTTTTTAAAGATTTATTTTCGAACATTTTAACTACAAAGAATAGGGTGAATTCTTTTGAGTGTCTTTGTCAATTGGACCCCTCTGGTTCTAATTCTGTCTTTTGAAGGAAGCTAAAGAGGAGCTATATAAATTACATACCCAGGAATAAATTTTTTAAAGCAAAAAGCGGCTGTCAAATATATGGCCGAGCGTGATAATAATACTAAATATTTCCATGCCTTAGTTAATAAGAAATGGGCTATTAACTGCATTCACAAAATTACTCGTGAGGATGGTTCTGTTACTGAGGACAAGGAGGAAATTGCTAATTTGGCTGTTCATTATTTACATAATCATCTTAATAAAATCTTTAATCCATCTCCTATTCATAATTTATCTATTATCCCTAATATTCTCACTAGTGGTGAAAGCAGTGGCTTGTCTAGTTCTCCTTCTGTTGAAGAGGTCAAGGAGACTAATTTTGGCATGAATGCTGATTTTGTGGTTGGTACGGATGGTTTCACGACTATGTTTTTTCAAAAAACTTGGCTGATTATTTATGAGGACCTGTTTGCTGCTGTCATTGATTTTTTTAATGGTAGTCCCATTCCCAAGTTTTTTACTCTACTTCTATTGTGCTTATTCCTAAGCATAGCTATGTGAATTCTTAGCAAGACTTTAGACCTATTAGTTTGTGTACTATTTTTTATAAATTATGTTCTAAAATCTTGATGAATCGGCTTGTTGTTTTATTGCCTAAGCTTATTTCTCTATTTCAATTAGGTTTTGTTAAAGGGCATACCATTGCTGATAATATCTTGATGGCGCAAGAATTTTGTCATGATTTGGATGTCAAGACTAGGGGTGGTAATATGATTATGAAACTTGATATTGCTAAAGCTTATGATAACATTAATTGGAATTTTATTTATAATATCTTGGAATTATTTGGTTTTGATTTTAAGTTTATCAACCTTATTAGGACTTGTATTTCTATTATTATGAATGGTAAGAGCATGGTTTCTTTAAGGCTTCTCATGGGCTTAGACAAGGGGAACCCATCTTCCCTACTCTCTTTATTATTGCTGTGGAGTATCTTTCTAGAGGCCTTGCTGACCTTTTTAATAAGTGTCGTAGTCTCTATTTTAAAACTTCTGGTGGCATCAAAATTTTGCATTTATGTTTTGTCGATGATTTCATTGTGTTTAGTAATGCCTCGATGAATAGAATTAATAAAATTGTGAGTTATTTTTATCATTTTGAGCTTCTTAGTGGTTTGGCTTTTAATAAGCATAAGTGCTACTTCATTGTTGCTAAGAAGGTTACTCTTGATTGTATTATTGCTATTAAAATTCTCACTTATTTTTCTCAAGGTTTCTTGCCTTTAAAGTATTTGGGTGTTCCTCTTTATAAGGGTAGAAAGAAGTCTTTTTTTTCTCATGATTTAAATTCTGTTGTGCAGAATAGACTCTCCTCTTGAGATTCTAATTTTTTAAGTTTTGGTGGCCGTCTTACTCTTATCAAAAGTGTTCTTTGTTCTATTCTGATGTATAGTTTTCATATTGCACTTCCTACTAACTTAGTGTGTAATAAGATTGATAGAATTCTTAATAAATTTTTTTGGAAAGGTTCTGGGAACAGTTCAAAGACCCACTGGTCATCCTGGGAGAAATGCTGTGGGACTTTGCATAAAGGGGCTTTAGGGTGTAAGTCTATGTATGATTTGGCCTATGCTTTTTTCTTACAAACTGTGGTACAACCTCAGGGCTAATGGGAGTCTATGGGCTAACTTTATGGTGGCCAAGTATTGTGGGGGGAATCATCCTTTCATGTGTTGTTTTAGGAATGGCCAATCTAAAGTTTGGCATAGGCTTTGTTCGGTCAAGTGGAATGTTGAACCTTCTATCGTGTGGGGTCTTGGTTATGGCAATATCTTCTTTTGGAAAGATCGTTGGTTGAATGGTCAATCGATTGATTCTCTCACCAATTCTTTCTCTATTGCCAATGTGAAGGTGAACCACTTAATTTCTAATGATAATTGGGATCTGGAGAAACTAGCTACTATTCTTCCTGATTGTATTATTCAGCTTATTCTCAAGATTTCTATGAATACTAAGTCTAAGGATGTGTTGCTTTGTTCGTTCACTAAAGATGGTTCTTTTAAAGTAAAAGATGCCTGGCATTCCTTTAGAGATAAACATGTGACTTCTAAGCTTTATAAAATGATTTGGCATAAAATTTTACCTTCTACGATTTTTGTTTTTATGTGGAGACTTTTACATAAGCTCTTCCCAACAGATGAGAACTTGAGGAGAAGTCGTTTTATCTTTCCTTTTAAATGTCAATGCTGCTACCATATTGATAATATGCACCATATGTTCATTTCGGGTCCCTTAGCTGTTAAAGTTTGCACTTATTTTGAGGACATTTTTTAATTTAACTATTTTTATCGCTAGGGGTTCTATTAATTCATTGCTTGATTGTTGATTTATTAAGTCTAAAGGCCATGTCAGAAATGTGATTCCTTCTCTTATCCTTTGGTTTCTTTGGTTGGAGAGGAATAATTCTCATTTTAATGGTGTGGTTATGAATTATGAGAGAATTATCTATAATGTTAAGGATAAAGTGATTGCCCTCTACTCTGCTAACTTACTTTCTTTCAAGAATTTTAAGAATATTATTTTTACTTCTTCTGCTTTTGGTATTAACTTGGAGGTGGATAATTATCATATGGTTCCTAGATGTGTTTCTTGGATGAAGCCCCCTCCTATTTTTTTCAAGTTGAATGTGGCTAATACGAGATTGGGGACTACTGTTGGCTATGGTGGTCTGATTAGAGATCATCATAGCAACTTTCTACTGGGTTTTGTTAGTCCGGTGGCTAATGGCGATGAAAATTTTGCTATCTCCTATGTTGTGCTTCACGGTTTAGGTCTCTGTTCCAATCTTTTTGTGAGTAATGTTGTGGTGGAGATGGGTTCTTATTTTGATTACCATTTTCTTCTTGGTAAGGAGGTCAGGATTTATTTTTCTGCATTATTTTATATTCGTTGGGACATTAGGGAGCTTTCAAGCAATCTTAACAGCTCTTTTTCAGTTATTATGGAGGAGGGAATGCTTGTGCCAAGTCTACTGCTAGGTTTGGTTGTGATTTTAACATTATGACTGACCTACTGGAGTCCAATCTTCCTTCTCTTGTGAAAAGTCTTGTTCGCTTAGATCAAATTGGTTTAGCTTATATTAAACTCTAGTTTTTCTGTTGTTTGCCCCTGCTGCTGGTGGGGGGTTTCTCCGTGGCTGCTGTGTCACTTTTTGGTTTTATGGTTGGGGCAGTTTGGCCTCCTTATCTACCTTATTTTTTTTGTTGTCTGGGTTATTTTCTCTGATGTCTTGGTTGTCTTGTTGGTGTCGGCTGGGCTTTTTATTAGCTATCTTACTCTTTTGGTTTTAGTTGATGTGGGGGTTGGTGGCTGTTGTTTCTTTAAGTGGCCTTGGCTCCTGTCTTTTCCTGGGGATTATTTAGGTCTTTTATGCTGCCTTTGTTCTGCTATCCTACTTTGGTGGCCTGGGTGGTCTATTGCTCTGTTGGTGGTGCTCTTTTGGGAAAACTTTATTTCTGTCACCTGTTATTTCCTTGCTTACGTTGGTCGTTGGCTGTCCTGGATTCTTGGTTACTATGGGTTGTTGCTTTGTTCCCGTGGGCAATTTTTGGCTGGTTTGGGGTTTACAGTTTTGGTCACTATGATTGATGTGTGGTTTTGTTATTTGGTAGCCTGGTTGGGCTAGAGCAGTGTTGGTATTATCTTTTCTGTGTTGGTTGTAACCTCTTTAATCACCTCTGGTTAGGTAGATTATTGTGCTTCCAGGTTGCTGTTTCTTTCTTGGGGTGGTTGTCGAGTTTCTCTGTCTTATTTCTTGAGCTTCCCTATTCTTTCGTTGGTGTTATTTTTTCTACTTTTATAGTAAGGCTCTTACCTTTGTTGATTTGTTTGGGCAGTTGGGGGTCTGTTGCTATTTTTCCTACTTTCTTTGGGTTTTTTCTGCTAGAACTACTTGGGGCGTTCTTTCTGGTTAGTGTGTGTGTTGTTGGTTCAGCTCCTTTTTTCTGGTGGGTTGGTTGCTAGACTTGGCCTTGCTGCCTTTACGCCTGGTAGGATTGGTTCATACTCGGTTGTTTTTTGTTGTTGTTGATTTTCTAGGTTTTCTTATTATTGACTCTCTTCCTGGCTTATATTATGTTCATTGGTTGGTTTATTTTGATCAGTATTTGGTTTATATTACTATTATTAATCTTATCTGTAACCCTTTTAGAAGTTGTTGTTTTCTTCTTGTTGCCTATCAGATATTTCACAGGAATTTTTTGGTGCCGAGGATTATTGATTTGGATTTAAGGATGGCTGCCTGGAGCTTTTTGAAGTTTTTTGGTTTGCTCCTTTTTTGGGTACTTGTGCTTGAGCACCGTAGAATGTACCTAGGGTTTTTTGTATTATTCTGTAGTGGGGAACTCGAGCTTCTAGGTTTATTCTTTCTTTTTATGAATGTAGCTCGTTTGAGCAGTAGTAAGCTTGAGGTCCCTTTAAGGACTATGTACTCTTTTATTTAATCAACGTGTAGGCCCCTCTAAAGGGTTTCCCTAAAAAAAAAGTGTGTTTTAAATGTTGATTGATTGCCACCTTTGTTGCTCACCGGGGCTATAAAGTTTATTTCACCTTTCTAAGGGCTAAGTTAATTGCCTCGTAGGCTCAGGTTACCTAATGGTAACCAGTATAATTAAGTGAATTAAATTAATTAAGATTTGAAGGTTGGTGAATTTTAATTAAGATTGATTAGTTGCTAATTTAAAAGTTGGATTGAGGTTTCTGGATTGTTAAATGAATTAGTGAATTTATTATTTGAATTATTTAATTGTGTTAACTAAATGGGTCAAAAGTGGACTTTTAGATTTAATTAGATTTCTGGAGTTTTGATATTTTTATTTAATAATATACCTTTTGATGAGTAATTAGGCTTTGAGTTTGCTAGATTTGGAGTATTCAACATTAGGTTATGAATTTTTGAAGTTTTTTAGTTAAATTTTAACTTAAGGTTGATCAGATTGTTGACTTTTTAAATTTTGAATTATTTCTAGTGATTAAATATTTTTAATAAATATTAGATCGTAAATGGAGTCCAATGCCTTTGAGTTTGCTCAATTTAGAATTTTTTAGAATTAGTTACGATTTTTAAAAGTTTTGGTTATTTGCTAGAATTATTAAAATTGTTTAATTAAGGGGCTTTTTTTTATTTTGATCCAAATGAACTCCAAACTCTTGTAAATCAACGCCAAAGGTCAGGGATGACCTAAGGAGAGGTTCCCAAGTGTTTGGGAATTTTTTGGAATTTATTTTATTTTTAATTAATTTACTTATTAAATATTAATTTTTAATTAAAATTAAATTAAGCGTAAATTTTATATCATATCAAAAGGGTTTTAATTTTCTTAAGTTGGAAATTGAATTATGGTCAATTTGAGGTATTATATGTAATTCATGGATTTAAATTTGATTTATTGTAATTTTACCAAATTTTAAGGCTTAATTAAAGGTTTAATTTTAAGTTAGTTAATTAAGGAATTTACTGATTTCAAAAATTTAATTAAGAAATTTTCTATGGGTATAGAATGTCATTATGTTTAAATGATTCATGTTTCAAGCCTATTGGATATATGTTTTAATTTCTAGAATTTTCTTAAATTTTCTAGATATATCCTTAATTATTATCCTTAATGATGTCACTAGGTTGTATAGAATTGAATCAAGTTCTTCTAACCCTTGGACATGCATATGAATACACATACAATCACAACCAAGTACTTAAATCTTGGTGAGCTTAAGACTAAGTGAGTGTGTGCATCCTATACATACAAGTATTAAACATAAAATATTTAATTAAAGACTAAATTTACTAAACAATCAAGATATGATTGTTCACAAATCATCCACATCAATTCTATTCATATAGGCTCAATCCATGTTTAAAGTTTCAAGGGATCTCTCAAACACTCAAAGTTTAAGATATACAAATATAGTTTTAAAAAAAAACTTTTAAAATACATACATATTTATATATATATATATACTTATACATGAAAATATAAATAATAAAAAATGAAATTTAAAATATTATAAAAATAATTTCAAAATATTTTTAAGAGATCCTCTAATTTTTTTATAAGTTTGAAAATAAAATTTTTAATTTTTTAAAATACTTAAAATAATATTTATTTAAGTACCAATTAAATATTAAAATAATTAGATAACTAAAATTATTTAAAATAAATTAAGTTTTTAATTTTTAAATTCATTTAAATTAAAGAATTCAAAATTATAAAAAATTTAATATATTACACATATTTTCCTAAATTAATTTGAATTTAATTTGAATTTTTAAAATTTAAGATTAATTAAATTATCTAAATTAATTAAAAATAAATTAATTCATAAAATAATCCATAAATTAAATTAAATTTTAAATTTTTTAGAAATTTTAAATTATTTAAAATAATTTTCTTAAAATAATTTGAATTTTTATTATAATCAAGTATTAACTAAATATTCAAATATATAAATATTTTGAAATTATTTAAAATGTATAATATATTTTGAATTAAATTAAACTTAAAACTAAATATTTTTTAAATGATTCTCTGATTTCTTTTTTAAATATTAAAAAAAATTTAAATGTTCTAAAAAATTTAAATTAATATTATTAAATATTAATTATATTTTGATATATTTAAATTATTTAAAAGGCTTAAATACAAAAATTTAAATTTAATTTAATTTTAAAATAAAAATATCTTGAATATTTATCTAAGAATTTAGAATATATTTTAAAATAAAATTTAATATTTTATAAAATATTTTGATCATTTTTAATTAATTATTAATTTAAAATATCAAATGTTTAATAATTAGAATAATTTAAAATATAATTAACATTTTAAATTATATTAATTTTTAAATTAACGTAATTAATTTTTTTGAAATATTGATATAAATATTAATTTTTTTGATTTGATTTTGATTTTTATACTTATTTGAAATTTTTTAATATTAAAAAGATTTAAAATATAAAATTTAAATTATTTTAATAAGTTTGGCGGCTCAGCTACAGCGGAATGCCACATGGCATGTTCTGATTGGTGGGATCAAAATGCAGAGATAATTATTGCCGGTGGCACAATGATTATGCGGCCAGCAATGCTTGGGCAATCACCGAACCGTAGATGCGGTTCACTTAACCACCTTAGCTCATAGCACGGGTCGTTCGATTGAGTGCGTCTTGAGCTGAATTGTGGAGATTGAGCCATACGGAGATATTAAATGTGGGATTGAATCCGTGGTTAACAAGAGCTGTGAAATGGCATGATCAAAGCTGTTGATCTTAAGATCAATGGCTCAAAAAATGTGCAGCTAAGCACAGCTCAATCGAAACCCTATAATAGGTTTTTTGAATCATTCTCTCAATTGGATTAACCAAATTCAACAAAATTTTAAATATAGAATGCCCTCATGAACATATATTGTGTG
Organism: Dendrobium chrysotoxum; assembly: GCA_019925795.1. Taxonomy (NCBI): domain Eukaryota; kingdom Viridiplantae; phylum Streptophyta; class Magnoliopsida; order Asparagales; family Orchidaceae; genus Dendrobium; species Dendrobium chrysotoxum. Next base: position 60,408,034 of record CM034300.1, on the reverse strand, counting down.
GGCATGATTTCATGGCTTAAAAATGGCTTTTCAAAAAGCTAAATAACCCTAAGTTCTTCTACCTAGGGTTTAGATTTTACCTCAAGTTAACAGATGGTTTGGACAGTTTGAAGATTTATTGCTATTGTTGACTATCCACGCTCCATTTTATAGAAGAAAGCACAGTACGAAAAGCTATGGATTGACCTCCATGAGCCTTGGATGGATCCAGCTTAAGTTTTCCAGGAAACCTATTGCTGGTGAGCCTTGACCGGTGGGGTTTTGGTCGGAAAGTGAGGAGGAGATTCTTGAGTGCTTGAATGAGCAAAGAGCTCAACTGGAGGGGCTTGAATCTGGAGAGAGAGTCTAGGGTGTAGAATGAGACTTATTTTTGGAGCTTTTTGCCAATTTAAACTATCCCAAGTCAAATGAATGGCTAGGATGGGTTGTCCAGACTCCTTGTTGCTTGATAAGTGGCTTGAAGTAGTTGGGAGTAGGGGAATCAAAGGACATGAAGGACATGCCTTGTGTAAAGGTGGTTTTTTCCATTAGTGCACAGGGGATGAATTATCCAGTTTAAAGCTAATCCAAAGTTTAAGCTCATCTTAATAAAGGTTTAGGAACCTTTTAAAATAGGTTTGAATGGATGGAATGGTTTAGGGATCAAGGAGATTAGTCTTAGATAGGTTTTGACCACCTTAGACCCACTTTAAGACTTAGATTGACCATTTGACTAGTCCCCATGCTATGTGGCAGCTGAGGTGGCATGGGAGAAAGTGTTGAGCTGATCTGGAAGAAATTTAAAGGCCTAAGACAGTGTGCATGAGGCTTAAAAGGGAATTTAAAGAGATTTGACCAATTTTAATTAGTTAACATGGTAAACTTGACCATGGTTTGACACATGGTAAGCTTGGAAAATTTTAAGACATCCAATGGGGTGGATTTGAGAGTTTGAAAAGATTGATTTGATTGAATGGGTTATGTTGACCCATTTAAACCCTTTTAAGGGTTAATATGTCAACCTAGGTTGACTGGGTCAATCAGGCTGAACCAAGACTTGGGCTTGAGCTCAGTAGGTCTAAAATGATAAATGTGGTATGGTAGAAGTAATTTGAAGGGTCAAATTAGTTATGTGGATCAAATTTCCTATTTAGGCCCTTAATGGGTCATTGGGTCAACCTAGGTTGACTTGGTCAACTAGATTGACCCAAGGGCTAGATTTGGGTCCAATAACTTTGGTTTAATATTCTAAGACTATTGGAGGTTGTCCTAGGGTCCAAGGAGGTCATTTGGGTCAAAATACCTGTTTGGGCCCTTAATGGGCTTGCTTGGTCAACCTAGGTTAACTTGGTCAAACAGGTTGACCCAAGATCTATGTTTAGATCCAACATGTTTTGTTTGATTTTTGAAGTTGAATGGAGTTGGTTTCAAGGGTTGAGAAATTCATTTGGGTTGAAATGACTATTTAAGCCACTAAGGGGCATTTTGGTCAGAAGGTGTTTACCTGGTCAAATAGGCTTGACCAAGGTCTGGTTCTGAGTCCATTACACTCCTAATGATGATTAGGATGTAATGTAGAAGGTTCTAAGGCTTGATTTAAAAAGGTCATATTGAAGTTTATGGAAAACTCAAAAATTGCCCTAAAGGGGCATTTTGGTCATTTTGACCCCTAGTCATCTGGGGTTAAAGTAGGTCCATAAAAATATAGTTTAATGCTTAACATATCATAATCAATGGTTTGGATGTAGTTGGAGGCTTTGGGAAAACCTCTAAGGTCAGGTTCCACTATGTGATAAGTCTAGTGGCATGAGCCATAAATATTTGAAGGTTTTATAGCATTCATATTTCAATCCAGTTTCTAGGGTTAGAGATCTCAAATTATGCTCAAATTTGGAGCGTATACCCTAGGGACATACCTAATCAATATTCAATTGATAGATCATGAATTGGGGCTCATTTGATTGGGTTTTTAAGTGTTTGAAAAAGCACTAAAGAGTTTTCATGACAGGACCCTTTAGCCTTGGATTTTGATTTGAATTTTTGGACTTGAGCTGGATTTTGAGTGTGAATGATTAGAATTAAATTATCTAAATTATTTATGATCATTTGGATGATCATAAGTGATTGGATAGGATTAAATCTAGATTGGAGGCTGGCTTAAAGTTTAAACTATAATTAACATCTGGATATGCCTAGAATCTTGATAAGTTTGAAGTTTAGGTTTGAATTGAATTTGGATTGATTTAAGATTTAGATAGATCCTAGGGTCTAGATAGATCTAGAGTCTTGATAGATCTTAGGGTTTAGATTGATCTAGGGTCTAGTAAGATCCTAGGGCCTGGATTGATCTAAGATCTATGTTGATCTTAAGGCCTGGATAGGTTTGGGAACTGGATTGGTCCTGGTGACCTCATATAAAAAATGAGGTGAACAACATGCAAATGAAATAAATGCCCAGTTAGCCAATTTTGATAGATTTTTTTGAGTCAGATTTGCGACAAATTTATAACAAATTGATGGGTCGCCACAAATCTGCCACAAATAAAATGCTAAATACTTCCATCATAAATCCATCGCAATTTCAGAGAAAATAATTTTGGCCGTAAAGGTCATCTCAAATCTACCACAAATCACAACATTTCTTGTAGTGCTCGAGGGAAAAAAACCCTAATATTCAAATATGATAGTTGGATTAGTTCCTCCTGAGCTAAAATAGTAGTTTAGAATGCTTACATACTTATGTGCAGTACCATTCAAACTTTGTTATCTATATGGTTGATTATCTATATGGTTGATCTAATTTGATTAGAGCTGATTTATTTCATGTTTATTACATTTACATTACATTGACATCCAAATTGCATTTTGGATTATGTGTTGCACACATTACACCAACATTCTCCTTAATCAATCTCCTGACTTAGTAGCCTAGATTTGGAATTGAATTATATGGATTAATACTAACACATCATAATGTATTCATCAATAATCAATCTATTACTCTCAAAATATTGATCATTACTTCAATACTTAAAATAAAATTACTAGCACAACATTATAGGATAGTCTATCATAACTCCCTTTAGGTCCATGTGGCAAAAAATATCATAATTCCTAAAGACATATTGTGTGAATAATTATAATTTAGCTATAAACACCATCATGCATTTTCATGCTTGATTACATCTTAACTTGGTTCCTAATCATTTGTACTCTCATTATAATCAAACATTTTAGGTTGTACTATTCCTCCGCAATCAAGTCCTTTTGACTAGGTTTCTATTAACTCAATCATGCACTTTTGATTGGGCTACTTGTAGCATAGTCTTTCTCTTTTTCTAAACTACTTCTCTCATATTCATTCTCTTTTTGTTAGGAATATATTAGTATAATTATGCACTTATGAATTTATTAATCCTTCCTTAGTCATGGTATTTTAGCTAAGTTTTATATAATATTACGATACTCTTTTGATTAAATTGATCTTTTCATTTTGAGCATTCTCTATTGACTATATTATACTCTATGGCACTTAAACTTACCATGTCCTCTGAAGTTAAGGATGTGTCAATCCTAAGCATTTTTATTTCTTAAGTAAGCCACTTTCATATGAAAATCTTTGACCTTACACTTTAAGCATTGAAACCTTACTCCAATACTTAGACGAACCTCTAATCTTTTAAGTGTTTAAATCACATTCTAACAGTTTAATCTTTAATATATATGAAAAACAATCTCAATTATCTTTCTCCTATATTAATGCATCTATATTTATGTATAATTAATTTAACACTTGAGTGCATATGTTTGGACCATGATTTAGGATTAGTATATGATTATAATAGGACTACAAATATATTGTTATGGTGTATATGATAATTAATCATCCTATCATATCCCGATAAGATATGACTGTTCAATGTACAATAAATCTAAGACATGTCACTTCCGTTGATTTTAAGAAATCAAATTTACTACATATGAAATATATAGGGAAAACACTTTAAAAATCTTTTAACTCCATTTTTGGAAAAATATTGATAAATAGTTATTTATTTTCAATCCTATTTCAATCCTTAAAAACTATTTTGTTAATTTTAGGTTCTAAAGCCTAATAAAATGAAGGTGATGGACATTAGCTTACTTGGATCCTTGAAGTAAGATAGCTTGGTGGCTTTGTCATAATCATATGAGTTGAGCATTAATCATAAGTTGGCTTCTACATGTTTGGAGTGATGTGTAGGGAGAAACCATAATTGACTAGCTAAAGCCTAAGGTGTATTTCAGTCAACTTGATACAAATTGCCTTTAGCTTTTGGCTTTATATGGTATATGGAATATTGGTGTAGCTACTCTTCTGTATTAGGACAGAGTTATTTTATTTATAGGTGCTTAATATTTGGCATTATGTTATTTTCATTATAGGGACCAAGTGTCTTATAAACTGGATATTAAAAGGCACATTTGCAACATCCCAGAATAAAATATCAAACTACATTTATTTCTATTTTTTTAATAAATTGTTCAGATTTGCTACAAAAATCCCTAATATACTTCCTGAAGCTGTCCAATAATTTTGGTATTTATTATACACGTTTTAATTATGAAATTTTATTAGTCCAATAAGGTTCAAGAGATCCAAGAGTACATTTCAATTAATATAATCATGAGAACCCATGATGATATAGGAAGCAAGGACCAGGTGAAAAGGAAACTTGATACGTGTGCCTTATGTTTTGTGTTATTATTGGCATAACTAGATTTATGTATATAACTAAGGTTGGGTTCCATTTATTAAATTACAACTGCTCTTAAATATTGTTTGTAAGATTATATTTATAGGGCAATTGCACCTGGCCTTTACATTATTCTGTTATAGCCTTTCAAAACTTTACTTTTTTCTAGTTTTCTTGTTGGTTGCCTACTTTTATCATTTTTGGCTATCATGTGGTTTGCTCAATAATCATCTGTAGTAGTAGATTCCTAAAGAAAATATATTCTACAATTTTTCAATTGATTAATAATCAAAATTAAAATCAATTTAATAAATATATATTTAAAAGTTATAATTATATGGTCCTAGAGAAGACCATTTAATTTAAGTTATTCTCTTTATATCTCCTTAAGGTGGTATAACATAAAGCATATCAGTAATTGGCCCTAGTTGACCCACATGCATTATATGGCCATTCGTGGTGCATATAGATAAAAGGATTTCACTTAACGAAATGAAAGATAAGTTTGCATTCATTTAGCTCCCTCTGGTTAGCCTTCTTGATGAGATGAAATGATTTAAGTGTAAACCTTAGTGGTTATCTCATATGCAAAGGAATTGATGATTTGATCCAATATGATTACAATCTAATTTGGTAGCTTTGACTACGTATAGGCAAACAATTCCTTTCACTTCTTTCTACATGCATTCATTACATCTCAAAGGACTATTACCCAACATCTCTTTAGATATATCACGTAGAATCATTTGTCTATGAAAAAATGTAACTTTGCTTGGTTCAAGATCATTAGACACCCATTAGATAAGATAATTCATGGTTACTAATAGAGCAACTTAAGGCAGGTTGGGTCGATTACCTTCATGATTAAGTGATCTTGAGTTTGATAAGTGAGGTTGGTAGATCCTTAAAGTTTTGAATTGTGTATTTCTACTTTTTTTAGAATCCTTTATATACATGTTACCAATTGTACAACATTCTCACCATTTGAATTTTACTAATTCATTGATTGCCATCACATATGATTTTTGAAGTGGAAAGATAGTCATCCCGTTGGATTCTAAGATTCACCCCCTTAGACGTGGTCAAACTTGTCTTGAAGCATAGACTGTTACATTTGGTTGTTATTTTTCATTCATAGTTTACCCCTTGATATCCACCGCATTAAAAAGAACACAAAATGTTTTCCTTATCAAGAGAATCTACTAGAGGTGTCATCAACTGTAATTAATTTTAGAGAATTTCTTTCCTTTGTGAGACGAATTGACCAAGTTTCTCTTCTTTTTAATTTTAAAATTTCAATTTTGATAACATGACATTTTATATGTATTTTACATGAGTTAGAGTAAGTCTTGTTGCTTTTATCTCGTTGAACCATTTTTCCCATATTTTTCATGGAATCTCCATGTGAAAGGCACCCTTATGTCAACAATTTTTTTTAAACCATATGTTCAAACATTAAATTATGTGTATAATATATTTCAAGGCCATTCAAAGTTTGTTGCCACGTCTAGGATTCTAACCTATTGTTTGATGATCTTTCTTGAACAATATTCTTTTTGTGATAAGGGGCAAAAACATGAGACCACTAACATTGGAAGGGATGTTGAATGCATTATAACTTAAAATAAAAATTTATTAACATACACTATACCTATCGATATTGGAAGGGATTTTTTTGTTTTTTTTTTTTTGAAAAAATGCAAAATTGCATTAAGATAAAAAAAATAGAAAGAACCTAGAAACAAACTAATTAGAGATAACTACCTTATCACACTCTTCCTTCACAAGACGAATGAAAGAGTAAGGTAGTTTCTCCTCACAAAAGAAATCCCAAAAAAAATCATAATCACAAGCTAAGTTAGCATAATAGTGAGCTAACTTATTACACCCACAATTTACATGATGAAAAATTACATTATTCCAATCACCAAATAAGACGCCATCTTTGTCTTCAATGCCTTCATCCGATTCCTTCCCTTTGTTGTACATTTTCTGAAGAAAATGGATAACATTCTTATTATCTCCTTCTATAATGATACTGCTTGCATCCATCAATCTCCCCTTTAGCACCTTCTTCAATGAAGTACCAGCCAAAAGCTCCACTTGTGAAATGTCCCAATGTATTCCATAGCAGCCGAAAGCCAACACAAATCTACCATTGTTATCTCGAACAATGTCTCCAATTCTTGCTTCATAGTTCTCCTTAAGTGCCGCATCAACGTTTATCTTATACCATTTGGGAGGAGGGGGATGCCAAGAATTTAAAAATAGTCCAATTGACTGATTAGCATCCCAGTAATCTGAACATATAAGATCCTTCCTTTGCATATTCACCAAGCTAAGAACACTTGCAGCTGTCAGTGTACACGAAGCTTCCATCTTCCCATGCTTGAACTTGTTACTGTTATTCCAAGAAAACCATAACAAGGAGCAATACATTCTAACCATCCCCGGATTAGATCCAATCAAGGACTCCAGCCGATCCAAACAATCCTTGAAGGTGATGAACTTGGGAATCATGAATCCCCAACTACGCAGGACATCAATTACCTTAATCAGCTTGCAGCAATAAGTTGAAATATGGTTAATGTTCTCCACCTCTCCAAATCCTCTAGGATACATATTGCTGGTCGCTAACCTTCTACACATTAGAAAATCTGCTGTAGGAATAGCAGCCTTGCATAACCTCCACATAAACAACTCCACCTGAGCACTCAACTTCACCTTCTTAATCCAGGCTCCAGCATACCCCTACAGCTCCCATTTGAATCCCTCTTCCTTAATCAACGCAGAGATGGATCTGCCAGAATACATTTTCTTCAATTCTAAGAAGTCTTCCTCATGATTCCTCCAGATATCAATTTTACAAATTAAGCTGATTAGTTCATTGCCAAAGAAAGATTTCAACCTGTTAATATTCCACCGTCCTTCACTAATGAAGAATTCAAGCATTGTTTCATCATCTTCAAAGTTTGCAACAAACATGGGCCACATAAGCAAGCATTTGTCTAAGATCCAAACATCTTTTAGAACATTGATCTTGTCTCCCGAACCAATTCTCCATCTAACAACACCTTGAAGAGCATTCCGGCCAGAGATAATAATTTTCCAAGAAGGAGAGTCTCCCTTCATGCTTGCATTTTTCCACCAATCTTTCCCATATTTGGCTAATGTGTTCTTATTAAGCAAAGAGATAGGATTTTCCACAAGATTCCAAGCAAAATTGACCCTTAAGGCATTCAAACTAGACAAGCCTGAATGAACACCCCAACCTCCCAAATCCTTCGGTTTACAGATCTCTTCCCAAGCCACATAGTGTAACCCATGACTACCATCCACCTTATTCCATATATAATTCTTGCAAAGCTTCTCAAATTCCCTAAGAATGCTTAAGGGAATGAGAGAGTGTGTCATAAGGAAAATAGGGAAGGTAATAAAAATCGATTTCACCAAAACCAATCTTCCAACCAAGGAAATATATCTATTGTTCCAAGCATTCAACCTCTTCATGGCCCTATCCATAAGACCCTGGAAATCAGCCTTTTTCATCCTTCTCAAAGCCACCTTTATTCCCAAATACTCCAATTCTTCAACCACCTTAACTCCCAAGAACCGAGCCAATTTCTTCTTTCTCCTTCTCTCAACCATCTTGCCACAAACCATAACAGATTTGTTATAATTTATCCTTTGCTCGGTCCAAGTGCAGTAATCCTGAACAATGCCCCTCAATTTCCTTATACTTTTCAATCTAGCATCAGAGAATAAAAGCACATCATCTGCATAAAGCAAATGAGAAATCTTATGTTCCTTGGGAGCAATTTTAATCACCAAATGCATGCCCCTATCAAAAAAAGTATTAGAGAGTAATTGAGAACATATGACAAAAAGAAAAGGTGAGAGTGGACATCCTTGACGGAACCCACTCTCCCCCTTGATCCATTTGGGACAACCACCATTGATAATGATGGAGAATCTCGGCTGAACAATGCAATCCATCACCAACTTTAAATATTTTTCAGGGAAACCCATAAAGACCCATCATCTTGTTAAGAGTAGCCCAAGACATGCTATCATAAGCCTGTTCCATGTCCAACTTGATAGCCAACAAGCCATTGTTAGCTTTAGAGAACCTCATCTTGTTGAATACCTCCTGAGCAAGTAGCAGATGATCTGATATGGATCTCCCTCTCAAAAAGGCCACCTGCTCCTCAGAAACAACTTTCTGTATAACCAACAACAATCTGTTAAGCAAAATTTTCGCCACAATCTTATAAATAGAGTTACAAAGGCTGATGGGACGAAAGCCAGAAGGAGAAACCGGATTCTGACTCTTGGGAATAAGCACTACCAAAGTGTCTTTCCACTATTTACACATCTACCCTGCAGAGAAAAACTTCTTAACAGCTCTACACACATCTCCTCCAACAACATTCCAATACCCTTTGAAGAAGGAGTGAGTAATTCCATCACAACCCGGTGCCCTGTTCTTTCCTAGCAACCTCACCACATCCAGAATTTCATAATCCGAAAGCTCAGCATCCAACATTTTCTTGTCTTGTAGTGATAAAACCTTCCATGGTGGCGGCCAATTCTCCAATAAGCATTCCCTTTCTTCCCACTTTTTTTAAAAAAAACTATAAAACACATCTTTCACCTCCTTTGGATCCTCGGTTAGAAAGCCATTCGCATTCTTTATTTGATGAATCGAATTCACATTCTTCCTAGCATTAGCGAAAGCATGAAAAAATTTAGTATTAGAGTCCCCCTCCTCAATCCATTTAACTTTGGCCCGTTGCTTCCACCAAGTATTCAAGCATCCAAGGATAGAATTAAGCTCCATGACTTTTGATCTTAGCAGTAGAATTTTTCCATCACTCAAGCCCCCATCACTAGCTTCCTCCTCCTGAAGCTGATAAATTTCAGTTTTGAGCCTTTCTTTGGTAGAAGAAAAGTCCCTCAACTTATTCTTTCTCCAAAGGAACAAGTTCTTCAAAGCTCTTTTGCACTTGTTATTCAACATTTGCATTTCATCCCCACTTACCTTTTTTTTCCACACCTTTGCAATAATGTGCTCTGAGACTCTGTAAGATAACCATGCATCTTCAAATCTCATAAATCCCTTCTTCCTAGCCAAATTATCAAAAATCTTTAAAACAATAGGACAGTGATCTGAAGCAATTCTTGCAATATGTCTCACCACCGCCACTTGAATACAATCAATGGCTAGAGAGTTAAGTAAGCACCTGTCCAATCTTTCCAATATCCGACCCCCACTAGTCTTGTTGTTGCACCAAGTGAATCTTGGTCCAACAACACCAACTTCATGAAAATCATTCTCATTCATAAAATTAACCATCTCCTTTGGGCCTTGAGAAAACACAAACTTCCTTCCCCCTCTTTTTTCATTTTGACTCAGAATACAGTTGAAATCCCCCCCACCACTAAGGGTACTTTCCTCACAGCCACCTCCTTAATACAGTCCCATAACCGCCACCTCTTCACCACATCCTTGCTCCCATAAACTGTGGATATCATCCAAATACCCCTATTAAAGACATTTAAGTCCCCTATAACACATTGATCTGATGTTTGAAGTACTTTAAATGAAGCCAAATCAGCCCTCCATAATATCATGATACCTCCAGATAACCCATTTGAAGGAAGAACAAAGTAGTCCCAATCCGGTCCCATAATCTTCACAAAAGAGGCTTTATCAAAAGCATTGATTTTAGTCTCCACCTACCCCACAAACAAAACACTAAAATCATTAATGAACTCCCTAAGGTATAGAGAGGCCTCCTTCTTCTTTTCCCCTCTACAATTCCGAAAAGCAATGGAATTCATTTAAATACCTTAGGGGAAGGGCCCCCATCCCTTCTTTTAGAATTACACCCCTCCACACTTCTTACACGAGACAAACTTTTAATTGGTCCTAAAGATCTCAGTTCTTTGGCAAGCTTAGTCTTGGCAACCTCACCACCAAATTCATTCACCTTTTCTACAACATCCCTACCAATGCTGCTACAACCGATAATATCAAACCTTCCCATCCCTTGGCCATCACCAATCACCAAAGAACCAATCTCCTTCGTACAGCCAACAGTCAAATGTCCCTCCATCCCAACCTCCTCCTTATTATCACCAATTACCTTACTAGCCACTTCACAATTATTATTAAAAAGATTTTGCAAAGAATCAGACGTATGATTGGAGTCCATACCATATTCTTCATCCAGATTAGCAGCCCTTTTGAAATCTTTGCCACACGTCTTCTCAGCTGTTAATAGGTTGATATCTTCATAAATTTTCCCATTCTCCATAATGAATTCACCTTCTTCCATTTTATCCAAGGAATTCATATCCTGATCAAGCAACTCATCAGATTTAGGATAGGGATTACCTAAGTTCGCAAGCAATCCAGTAGGACCTGCTTGAGTTCTCAAGTACCCCTTCCCATCATCATTATTAGCAGCCCTGACATTTTCGTCACCTATTGTATCATTTGCTATATAGGTACAAACAGAAGAAGCTCCCTCCTCCTTATGCTGTTCAAAAGACAACAAAGATGTCCCATTTGCTTCCAGCTTTTCGACAGTTATCGTATGTTGGATGAGAGCTACAATAGACTCCTCCACATTATTGCTAGACACTACCTTTCCACCATCAGATCTGTGAAGTACTACCTTATCCGGGACAGTATTTCCCTTCACTGGATTAACATTCTTCTTGGCTAGCATTTGGTCCTGAAGCCCCTTTTTCTTCACAACCTTCAGATTAGGATGATTGACAACATCTCCACGTCGACCACTACTTCTAGCTTTATTACGATTAACAAGAACCCAGGTTCCATAAGAATTTACCTCCTCCAACCCATCTTTATTCCTCACAACATCTTCCTCTCCTCCAACCTTTCTTTCTTCCACCTCTTTATTAGGCAAAGCACCATCCCTTCCACAATTAGCCTTCACATGCCCAATCATCCCACATTGGAAACAAAAAAAAAGAGATCTTTTCATTCTCAACCCTTTAAAAGAATCTTCCTGAAACACTATCCACCCAAACACCTAGGGGAAGACATTGGTCAATGTTCACCCTAACACATACTCTCGCAAACTCATGTCTACTCCATTGAAATAAATTCCCATCCAACATGAGAGGTGTACCAATCATAGAAGCAATCCTAGCTATGTTTTTTTCGTCCCAACAGTGAAGAGGAAGGTGTGGCATCCTAATCCATATAGGAGAAGTCAAGCCCTTCGTGGACAAAGGTGAAAAATCCGGCTTCCATTTCTCCATCCCATTAATGTGGTCATTTACAAACCATGGTCCACCCGAAAGAACTGCCTCCATAGCTTCAGTGGTCTTGAAAGAGCACAAAAACCATCCTCTACCCAAAGTAGTAAAATGGAAATTTCCCAAATGACCCCATTGCCTTAGGCAATCCAACAGACACCCTGTCCGCATACGTTCCTTCTTTAGTTCCTAGACTAGGATTCAATTTGGCTGCAGTAACCTCTGCTCGATCAGAATTGCCATGATTCTCCAAAGATTTACCCAATTCAGCTGAATCACAATTCCTAACTTTCAAAAAATCCACAATCTTACCCTTCGAAAAATCTGAATTCCCTGGATGAACATTGATAACAGAAGTACCACCGCATTTCTCTGCATTAACTGGTGACCTAGTTGGAAAATGACAATCTTTGCTCACCGGACTCAGGGAGTTCGCATTTATCTTACTATCAGGGATAGAGATCGCATTTGAACTCCCAAACCGATTCACAAAGATCTTCATTCCCGAAGATGAGGCCCCCGGGTCTGGAGAGAAATTAGAAAAAGCAGCAATTCTATTATTCTTACAGACATCATCCAAAGCAATTTCCTTCCCCTTCCCTTCAACAGGAAAAACCTTATCTTGCGTAAACGTGCATTTCTCATAGATGACCAACTCACCTCTAGCCCTGCGGCGACGATCACTTTCGACATCAGAAACCAATCCATTACCAAGGTGCAAGAGATCAGAAGTCTCCGACGGTGGCATAGATGGCCGACGGCTACCCGCCGCCATGCCCAAAATCTCTGCCACAGAACTAGCTGAAGACCAGCGAAAAAGAAAAATTCAAAAAAAGCTCCTTCCCTCTCTAGAAACCCGCTCCTTTTCTCTCTAGAAAACCCCTTCGATCCAACCAACGAGACTAGTTTCATTAATTATACATTAGTTTGGGAATAAAATTGATATTGGAAGGGATTGGATGAAGGAATCAATGAATGCTTTGAGTTTATAGAAGATGCAATGTAAAGAGCTTAAATTTGCTCAATCGACAGAAACCTAAGTTTAATAATATTAAAATGCCCACATGATTTGGAGTTGTTATCACTCCTATTTTTATATAAGTTTTTTTCTATAAATTTTTTTGAAAGTTATTTAGCCAAATTAAAATATAATTGTCAAATTAGTGAAAATAGATGTATTATGAGGGATATAAAATATAATTTTTTATATAAATAGAGTCATTAAATATTGTAGTTGGCATAACTATTTTTATAGAATGAAATAATTAAAAGATTTCGTTTGAATTCAAAATTTTTAAAAGAGGGCATAAAATCATTTAAAAAAAATCATTAAATTTTTATCCTGCAACATATTAAATTTTAAAATACTATTTGATGATATAATAGCTAATTTTTAAATATTTATAAATTTAAATTTATTACTTCAAGATTTAAATTAATTTAATATTGTATTTATATTTAAGCACAATATACCTGTTAAAGGTTAAAAATTTTGAATTCAAATTCAAAATTGTACTTCATTGTACCAATAAAATTGATGATACTGATATTTAGATTCCTTCTCACAAAAATATTTAGATTCCACATAGAATTCCTTATAAATACCCCTCCCACAACCCATAGCCATAGAAACCATACAAAAACTCCACTTTAATAAACTCCTCATCCCACCATCCTCATACCATTAATGACATCGTCCTCCTCGTCACGCAGCTCCAGCTCCGGCTGGTCCAAGGAGCAGAACAAGCTCTTTGAGCGTGCACTTGCTAAATACGACGAAGAAACCCCCAATCGCTGGCAGAAAGTCGCTCGCTTCGTCGGTGGCGGCAAGTCGCCGGAAGATGCTAGGCGCCACTACGAACGCCTCCTCGAAGACGTTCAAAGGATCGAGTCCGGCGATGTTCCGATTCCAAATTATCCTTCTTCCGGTGGCAACGAGCAACAGAGGTAAGAAGGATGTAGCCTATCCAGACCGCTGGAAGTCTGTACGTTTCATCAGCAATGAATTTCGCTGTAGTTTAAAAGATTAATTTGGTTCTGCTTTTTCCCTTTTTAACATATAAATAATTTTCTTGGGGAAAAGAGATTTTTTATGTGTTAATCTTCTATATAGTAATACAAGCATTGTCTATATATATATATATATATATATATATATATATATATATATATATATATATATATATATATATATATATATATACCCATCGCATTCAAACAAAAGCCCCAATAAAGCTAGCTGCTCATTTATTGGAAGAAAATTCGTTGAAGATGACTTGAGGGGAACCCCTGAGGGGGACTTTTTTCATTAAATATATAATTAAAGCACGACTTCCATTTTTATGAAAATTCAGGGTGAAAAATCTCTCCTCCCTTGAGTTTCCATCCAACGGAATTTTTTTCCTTTTTAGCTTTGTGTTTAGTGCTTTAAGAACTAACATATTCTTGTTCTTATTTGTGATGTATTATGATATGTTAAAACTACTGTAAACAATACACCAACTCCATATGTAGGTCATTAGGTGTTATAAAAAAGAGTTTGATGTTCATTTATCTTATTTTCTTAACAATAACTACCAGAACTTAGCATAAGCTCACTGACAAGCAAACTAAAAAGCCAACAAAAGTATAGTTTATCAAAAGCTTAATTAAACCGACAATTTTTTGTCCTATTAAAGGACATGCAGTCTCAAGCAATCTAACATGGCAGCCATGATCAAGATTTTCTGAGGAAAATTCATGTCAGAAGAATATTTTTTATTAAATTAATATCGAGCAGCATGTCATAATTATTTTAATTTATTTTAGCACATTACATTTCCTCCTTTCATCTGGATATTTCCTGTAAATAAATATTATCCATCATTTAATGCTAATGGTTTCATGTCATGATGTTGTGTTGTTCGCACAACTATTAATGTCAAACAGTAAGCTATTAATTACGATGAGATGAAAATTTTGAATGGCTGCAGTCTATAGTTCTTTGTTGCATGCTTTCAAAGATATTAATTTCATGGCCCGAGCTTGATGACGATAATAATGAGGTATATAGTCATGCTTATAGTTGTAATACTAATTTGCTGTTTCAGGTACGAAAACTACGACTGATGAATCGCGTGCTGAAGGTGTATTTCTGACTAACTCAGTATTCTTAATACATATGGATTAAAATAAAGATTAGCAATTGGGCGAATGCTAGTTCATAAGCTGAAGGGGAATGAAGGATCAAAAGAACTCTGTATCCCACTTCACGCAGCTTCTTCTAAATTTACGAAAGACCAGGAATTCTATATGGTTTTTGGTTAGTCTTCTTCAACATATATATAAAATTATTAGGTATTGTTATTTAAGGTCTTTAAGTGGGATATATGTTCGCTTGCTTATGAGCTTTTATGTGGTTGTAGTAAAAAATATATTCTATATAATAATAAAATCATGTGAATTTTATGATTCGGTCTAATTTAATTATAAGCTAACAAATATTTTAAATTTTATTCCTGGTTTGTTTAGACCCCTGTTTGCTTGAATAGTATTTTGTAATTATCGAACTGGGAGGATTAACAAAATATTTCAACAAGTAGGTGATTACTTCCGTATGGGTGGACAGGAACCTGAAATACTCAAACTGCCTCGGCAACTACCTGATTAGATCGAAAAAGTTGATCAAAATCTGTTTGGACTTGGTCATGTAAAATTCTAACCAGAATGTGCTTGAAGCATTAAAACCTTTATTTTAGCTTGAATGTGCTTGAAGCCTTGAAATCAATCCAAGAAGGAATCAGCCATAAAGTTAACCTGTCGGACTGCCCATGTACTAATCTTCTTCTTCACCCATTTGCGTCATTGGCATTCCCTGGAGTTGACCTCCATTTTAAAAATTGCTTCCTCATTTTTGAATGCTCAGTTTTCAAATCTCATCAGCACTCTAGTAATGCAAAATGAACGATAGTCCGCTCACAGTTACAAACGTGAGCGTATGAGATTCATTTGAAGGACTAAAAAAAGCCCCAAAGCCTAAAGTTAGGAGTGAATCAACTATGAAAATTTGGCAGTATTGAAATCAACTATTATTGTTTTACCAAATTGAGCACACCAGAAAAAATGAAGAGAAAAAATAGAAATCAACGTTCTCTGGAAGACTATTTTCAATATCCAAGCAACCAAATGAACTCATAGTTCAATAAATTTTCTGAATATAATATTTTTTGTGAGAAATAATTGGTCCCATTTGAAATCACCCCGAAAAGCGAACTGATCCAATCTGGCGAGAAATAATGGGATTTTTAGCTCCTTACATGAAATTAACGATATTCCAATATCATTAGGAAAAGAACTGAGATCACATACAACACAATCATTGTTGGGATAATTAAAATTGCTATTTCATCAATCATTAATGTTAAAGAAAATCACCCCACTTAAGACAATTCAAATGAATTGTAAAATTGCTTAATTTTACTTATCTTGAATATCAAGCTCATTTTACAAATTGTTTAACAAGATTTGGTACATTGTATTGAGTTCTTAGGCGCCTACGTCTCCCATGTTGGAGGCTTGAAGGCCCTAAATCAATTCAATATTCATAGTTTAAGACATTTTGTCAGAGGTAGGGTGAATCGACCAAGTTGACATGGCTTCTTCTTTGTGTGCAGCCTCATTTGGGAATCCATATAATAGTTAGCATTGGTTGTGCCACCAAAATAGCCGTTGGAAACTAAGGGACCAGCTACATAAATAGTGTCACATATGAAAGCTAATTTCCAACCAACTTTATTAACAAGTCAAAACCTACTATATGTATTTACTACCTGTGTTTTTCATGCATTTAAAAAAGAAAAACAAACACTATTTAATCTATTCATTTTTGTTTAGTTACATATAGAGGCAAGGCAGAGAAGTAGAGAATATTGGCTTTTAAACAACATCGTGCCATTGAAAGATTACATTAGATCATGTTTCCCTAACAAAGCAAGAAAAGATCGTGGTACATTATCATGGGTATAAAAGGCAAGGATTTATTTAATTATGAAAATCTATTTTCTTATTAACAAAGCCTTTAATTATTTACATCTTAGACAACAACACCCTAAAAACTAGCTGTAATAGGCACTCATTCGTTTTCATAATTTAACAAAGAAGGATTCCAATTTGGTTTCTTATTTAATAAGAGAATGACTCAAATGTCTTAGTAACATGCACAAAAAACCAAAATAGGTAAAATAACAAGGGACAGGGGACTAAATGTTACGTGGTAATGTAAAAATATGGGTCTTCTATTTCAAAGAAATAGGAACTACTTAACAAAGGCCGATAAATTACTTTGAAAGATCATCGAGAATGATGATCAATCAAGGCTAGCTAAGGGTGAAGTCTTACAGCATCTGTTCGTGTTTAGGATCTTGGTATTACTATAAAATATCCAAAATTACCCAAATATCTCATAACCCTAGCATCTACCATTAGTGATCCTTGACCCTAATAGTCACCTTAGAATTCTTGGATCTACTCTTGGACTGGCTCTATTTGTTATGTAGTATTTGCCAACTCCGTTGACCCTTGGTTAAAGGGGTTTGTCCTAGGTTATATTTTAGCCTAAATTATACCTAAAATACATAATTTAGGTCGTTTGACCCGGAATTTAATTTAAATAACTTAGAGCATATTATGGTTGATTTTATTCATTATTGACTCATGGTCAAATCTCTTTAGCCATGATCAACTTATGTTTAACATAAATTATAGATGAACTCTGAATTAATTATATCACCCAATGAAAACCAAATCTCCTTGGCCTTGAATCTAAATGACCCTAACTCATTTTATGGTCACATGGGTTTGTGGCTGACCCACGATTAAGCCCCCTTTGACCATGATTAACTGATGTTTTACTTAAGACCCTAAAATTTATGAAACCTACCACATTAACTTTGGTTTTAACCTTAAGTGACTTTAATCTACCCTGGAGTTAATGAAATTATGTGTGACCCATGGTCAAGCTAATTTGATTATGGGTGAAAAAATTACTAAATAGCATTTAAATGACATGTTTTAGGTCAAACCTAGTCTATCCACCCTAACATTGAACCAAAGAAAATTCAATGCATTCTAAGATCACATGGTGTCATGCTTAACAAATGGTCAAGGCCATTTTACCAAGGATGAGAAAAATTACAAAAAATTGCCTAATGTACTGTGGGCTCCGAAAATTCAGCCCCGGCCTCCGCCCGTTTTTTGTTTTTCTTTGGGGGGAGTTTTAACGAACTAAGTTCCAGGGTAAATTTTGGAAGGCAGATGGGTTTGTAGATAAGACACTACCCAGAGATTTCGTCGTCATTTTGTGAGGACTTTATGATCTGAGTTCTGGTTTCCTATAGGCGCAAGCCCCTATAGTTAATTACCCCTCCCGATAACGAGAGAGAACTTTCGATTAAGGCTAGTCGTCAATCAGATACGTAGAAGATACGTGCATCTGGCATATAGTAGCAGCATGAGTTGGGTATTTGAAAGGTTGGAGATTGAAAAAGGATTAATATTTAAAATTGGAACTTTTCACCATCTCGCACTTAAAGCGGATGGTGGGGGAATGGATGATGGGCCCGATCAAGAGCCCATGGTTCCGTTGTCTCGGGCCATCATGGTCCCTGGTCTACTTAGTCAGAGGAGGTAGTCGACCCAACCTGACAGAAGGACCCTTGTCGGCAGCCATGGGTTACTTCGTCCAAGGGTACCTTGTAGACCTGGGGGGGAGTGTTTATCTAAGGGGACAAATTTGAATCCACCTTAGCTAACAGAGGGCTTTGTGCCCTATCGATCATATCCTATTGATTCATATCTCAAGGATTTGATGTCATTGGGGAGCATACGGGCTCTGGCCATAACCATAGCATAATGGTGCCATTTGGCGGCGACCACCTGGTTTAGAGGGCCCCGAGTCATAACCGTGTATCCTGCAGTGCCATTTGGCCGTGAAACTGTCGGTTAGAGGACTCGTACCACATCCTTGCTGGCAGGAGATTGTTTGAGAATGGATCCTAATGATATTTTCGACCAAGCATTAGCTCTATGTGAGCTGAAGTAAATTTTAATTTGTCCACCTCGGCAAACTGTTGCGGAGGGTGGTTGTATTTTGCTTTAAGTGTTTTGATAGTTGGATTTCAATTTTTAAATATTTTTCGAGTTTGGGATTTTGAGAATTTTTGTGGAGTTTTGGAGTTTTGGGTATTTTGGTGGTATTTGAAATGATCTTTGTAGACCCCTCCAGTTAAGGTTTGCATTCAACACGGCCCATCATCGGGGTGTGGGGTCATTCATATTTCTATATTTTGAACCTTATCGACTCTATCTAGTAATTGACAGAGGATCAGGTTTCGTAGGCTTTGTGCCCTTTGTAAGTGAATTCACTTGATTATAGGCCTTGAAGGCCTAATATGAACATATAATATAAATATCTCGGTCGATCTCGTAACCATATATTTATTTAATGGTTCGAGCCGTGTCAACTCCTATCTACCTGAATAGAAGGATCGGGCTCGAACTTGAATTCACTTATTGACCCGCGCAGCATCCCTAGACGTCACGTGTGTACCAATAACACGCTCGCCGGGGCCCATGCGGGTTATGACTGTATTTACCCCTTTTGTGTTCCTATATGTACACAAATTAAGGTGCACATGTGCGGGGATACTTTTAGAATATTTGTAAACGCCTTATGTCTACTTGTACGAATGTTGCAGATCCGGTGGCGTAGAGTTACAGCTTGTGGACGCCTTCTGTCTGCTTGTACGAAGGTTGCAGATCCGGTGGCGTGCTGTAGTAGCTCGGGGATTGAGTTGTTCATTGCTTTGTACAGGCAGACTGTCGTGCACTACTTGGATGATTTACGTAGATAGATTGTAGTACACTAACGAGTCTCCTACCTATTCATTTATAGATGCTTGGGTTTGCTGCAGTTCTCTATGCATTTGCTTGCGAATAATATATTGGATGTTCAATGGGTCTTCTGTAATGACTTGTAAGATTTCATATTTGTTATAGTCCTACAGTATTTGCTCATAGATGGCATGACAAGTCCACGATAAGCCTTCTACAATGGCTTGTAGGTGCTTTCCTCTAATGCACATCGCCTGACATATGCTTGCAAATAACAAGTTTGATGTGTAATGGGCCTCCTATAATTGCTATGACAGGCTATAGGCGTGTTTGCACTTGCTATATTCCTTGTGCATTTTGCTATGGTCTTTTGGCGCTTCACTCGTAGGTCAGATCTAGTGTTTATGATGGGTCTTCTACGAAGATCCATAGTTATTTGCATTTGCTATGCATCTTATCCATCGTTTGCTTGCAGATATCACATCAATCCTCAAAACTTGAAAGAGATTGTAGTCTTTTATTTATCTACTGTTACATGATTGTGAGTGGTAGAGATGTTACTAAATTCACTGAGCATGTCTTCCAGTGCTTGTGGGGACTACCGTCTGCATCCCTAAAATAACTGTCAATGGTTTGTAGAGGGATTTGCTATGTTTATAGTTCATTTGTCATCATCACTTTTGCAAAGATTTGTAAAGTTAATGCATACAACATATTAGCGTGTCGTCGGTCAAGTTATATTCTTCACCAGTCTCCTTATGTAAATAAACTATTGTACTCATGCAAGCATCATGCTTGTTGAGAGCTCACATTGTCGTTTGTAAGTTCAAGTGTATTTTCTTGTATATTGACATCGGATGTAAGATGCGATATTTACTGCACATTGATTTCATGCTTGTAGTAGGATGATAAACCATGAATCCTTGCTTGCAAATATGTCACAAGTTATGTTGAAGTCCACAAGTCCTTGCATGTTCAACTCAAGTCAAAGTTCTTTGCATTTGTTCTAGCTGAAGTCCAAATCAAAGTCCCCTATTATCTTTTGAGTTCAAGTTTAAGTTCTTTTTAATTCGATTAAGCTTGATTTAAGTCTCATCTTGTGTTCAAGTTATGCTCAAATTAGGTTCCAAAGTTTTGTCCAAGTCTTTGTGTCTTCGAGTTCTAATTCATGTCTTCTCCTTTTGAGTTCAAATAAGTCTAAGTACGGTCTCAAGTTTCACCCAAAATTTCGGCAGCCTCCCGGCGTCTCCCCTGTTTAAGGGAAAAAATGACAAGAGTCTGGGCCTTCCCACCACGCGCAATAAAGCGCGTGCATGGTCGGTGTCCTTAGACACCTCGGCCGTGGTCTTCATTCCCACCACGCACAATAAAGCGCGTGCATGGGATCTTTGACGGTACCTGTTTCAAAAGGCAGTTTGCTTTCCCCTCACTCGAGGGTACTTATAGATAACCCCGTCTCGCCGTAACTGTCGCACCGAGTTCCCTTCCACCACGCTTAAGAAAGCGTGTATGGGTGGTTTGCCAGTCCGCTGGAAACGCCGAAATAAGGCTTAAGGTGGTTACATGCTTCATCGTAGGCACCGCACCAGGGTCCCAACCCACCACGCGCAATAAAGTGCGTGCTTATGTGTTTTCCCGGTCTGCTGCCAATGACGAAAGCAAGTTCTCAAAGATTACACATCTCGTCGTAGGCGCCGCACCAGGGTCCCAACCCACCACGCGCAATAAAGTACGTGCATAGGTGTTTTCCCGATCTGCTGTAAATGACGAAAGTGGGTTCTCGGAGTTTTTAGGGTTTAGGGGTCATACCTTGACGGTGTCGACGAAGTTTGCACGTGGATTGAGGCACAAGAAAGAAGAGCTATTGCATTTTTCTTTTGTAATTAATTATAATTATTTTCTTCAATTATAAAAAAATATAATTAATAATAATCAAATATAATTAAAATAAATAAATAATTATAATTAATAATATTTAATTATAATTAATTATAATTAATAATAATAAATTATAACTAAAAATAATGAATTACAATTAATTTTAATTGATTAAAGTTAACTATTAATATTAATAATTAACAATAATCAAAGTAATTAATTGTAATTAATTTTAATTAGTCATCATTAATTATCATTGATAATAATTAAGTATAATTAAAATAATTAATCATAATTAATTAATTTTACTTAATTATAACTAATTATTAGTAATAATAATTAAATATAATTAAATAAAATTAATTATAATTTAATAAAATGAAAGGATTTATGCATGATTTAAGCAGGATTTGAGCATAATTTAGGCTATATCCTTACAAAGAGGATTTAGGAATTGTTAATCTCACTGCAGAATAAATCCTTCGTTTCCTTCTTTGCTTTGGAGCTCGGTGGATTCATGGGATTTAGCCGAAGAAGGACACGATAGGGAGAAAGTTACCTTTACAGCAAGCGAGCTCCCCTCTTTGCCTCTAATCGAAATGTCATAGCTTTCTACCCAACAGGAAAGGAAAGTCGTCGAGAGAGGCGGAGGGAAGAGGAGGCTACAGGCAAGGGAGTCGGCAAGGTAAGGTGCTCTCTTCCTCTCCTTCTCTCTCTCTCTCTCTCTCTCTCTCTCTCTCTCTCTCTCTCTCTCTCTTTCTCTCTCTCTCTGTGGACCGATGAGAGCTAGGGTAGGGGCGTCAGACAGAGTTGGGAGGCGGAATCGGGACAGGGAGTGGATCGGAACTAGGAAGAGGAAGTAGGAGAAGTGGGAGGCTTGCGCGGGGTTGAGAGCGGGAGCTGTAGGAAGGAGTTGTGTGAGGAGAAGCAGCCCGCTCGGTTGGCTTTTAACGATGATGGAGAGAAGCGATCGAGGCCGGTTATACATAGATATCGCGGAGACGAGACTGGAGAGGCGCCGATTGACAGAGCCAGGTACTGTAGATATGGGATTCCTTGTAGATTTTTAGGAATTTGGGTTGAGGTTTGAGCTGGGTTTTAGCTTTTTACCCAGAGGTCAATAAATGTCCCGCAACAAATGTGCTTCACGTCTAGAGCGAATCACATTTATTGTATGTTAATTGACCTTGTGGATCTCTAGATATTTTTCTCTAGATGTCACACAAAGGTTTTCATTTAGTGGATTTTCAAAAGTTTACTTGGATGTCACACTAGGATTCTCATTATGTAGATCTCCAAGAATCCATTTCTGTGCCTTCGTGGATCTTCAGATGCATTTGTAATCTTTAGTGGGATTGACATATTGGTTCTTGTGATTTCTGTGATTGTACTCCGAGTTGTGTTGATGGTGTTGTATATAATTTTACATATTTATTTGGGGATCTCAGCATGCAGCGTGACGTCGACCCAAATAAATATTAAAAATGCCCCCAGTCCTTAGGGGCACTTGTAGATGTCATTCGGGATACCTCTTTTTGTTGCTTTAGTTTCCCTAAGATTTTGGTTCATTCTGTCCTGTGCTTTGTGCTACGGACATTGATGAAGAATCACCTGATTTGTCTTTACTGACTTGTCAGGTGGTTTGTACCTTCTGCCCTATGCTTTCTAGCTTTGGCCGGCTTGATGAAGGAGTAGATGCCGATGACCTAGACCTTTTAGGTTTGTTTTGGGTCAGTGGCGAGAAGTCATCGGTCCAAAGCTTTATGCATAACGGACTTGTTGATGACGAAATCCTCTTAGTTCAGCTTTAAGCTTTTCATGAACCTTGTGATAATTTCTTCGGTCCTTTGCTTTGTGCTTTGGTTGACTTGTTGAAGAAAAATTTATTCGATCCTAGCTTTGTGCTTTACGGATTTGTTGAAGGAATTTGTAGGTTTTGGATTTCATTGATAGTACCAAATATAGGTAGTATCTTGATCCTTAACCACTTGAGGAAACTTTAATCTGAGTCACTTGAGTTCATCAGATCGGGCGAGCTAGGATTTGATAGCTCTTCGTCCTCTAGTTGCTGAGATGGGGGTTCCTCTACCACGGCCTTTCTTATGACATGTTGAGTAGATGGAGCTGCCAGCGATCCGGCCATACTTGGGCTTGTTGGATCCGACCTCTTACACCCATTTAGGCTTCAGACTTGAGCTAGGGGAAATGTGCTTCCTAATGCTGACTGTACTAAAGTTGGTAGATTTAAAGTCGTCCTTTACGGTTGCAGATTTGGAGTCTACGGACATTCGATAGTTATTCGCGACTCATCCTTCCCATTGGAACTTTGATTCTCTGGTCACTTAGGAGAGTTTTGTGGACTACTACTACTGAAACTTGTCGAGTCAAATCAGCCTTCGTTCTTCTTACAATCCCTATTGACGGGTTGACGAAGTGGGGGTTCCGCTACTATGGCCTTTCTTATGGCGTGTTGAGTAGACGGAGTTGCCAGCGATTCGGCCATATTTGGGCGTGTTGGATCCAGCCTTTTACACCCATCTGAACCTTAAGTTTCAGGCTGTTGGAAAACTTCAAGCTTTTTGGCTTGATTTGTTGGAGTATGTAGTTACAAAAAGTCTCTTTCTTGACTTTCAAAATCTTGGTACACTGGAGGAGAATGATGTCCCAAACTTTTAAGAAAATCACCTGTGTACGTGTGTTAACAATGGAATTCACCGTATCCCTATTCGAAGGAACATAAGGCTTAATGATTTGAATATTTATTTGGGGATCCCGGGGCGTAGCACGGTGTCAATCCAAATAAATATTTGAGTACCCCCCGTCTCGTAGGGAGGTTTTAAAGTGGGATGAATTTAAAAATTTTGAGCTCTCTTCTTTTTTGATATTCACTTAGGGGATCTCGGCACGTAGCACGATGTCGACGCAAATGAGTATTCAGATGTCTTCTGCCTCATAGGGGTATCCTTAAGGTGGGAGGAATTTTGACTTTGAATATTTTAAATATTTATTCGGAGATTTCGGCATGCGGCGCGATGTCGACCCGAATAAATATTTAAAATGCCCCCTGTCTAGTGAGGAGTTTTTTTTATAAATTATATATATATTATTTTTTTGGCAAACTTAAAAGTTTAAGATTTTAAATATTTGTTCAGGGCTCTCGGTACGCGGCGCGATGTCGATCTGAATAAATATTTAAAATGCCCCTCTGTTTGGCAAGAAGTTTTTTTTGGGCAAACTTAAAAGTTTAAGACTTTAAATATTTATTCAGAGATCTCGGCACGCGGCGCGATGTCGACCCGAATAAATATTTAAAATACCCCCTGTTTGATAAGAAGTTTTTTTTTTGAAATGAATTCTTGTATTACAAGAGAATTTCAAAAGATTAGTCATACATAATTGGATAAGTACATTTGAAGTATAAAATACTTTAAGTACATCATTATCCCTATGCATAATATTTTTCAAGTATCGACCATTAATCGGCGGCATAGGTCTTTGGCCCTCCAGATCAATTAACTGATAGGCTCCTCCTTGATACATTTTCTTAATAATAAAGGGGCCCTCCCAATTGGATATGAACTTACCACAAATTTTTCGGTGAGGGATGATTGGCCTTCTCAGCACCAGGACCAATTCCCCTTCTTGAAATGATCGATGACGCACCATTCGATCAAATAATTTCGCCATTCTTTCTCGGTAGATTTTTAGATTTTGTTGGGCTTGCAACCTGGTTTTGTCAAGTGTATCAAGCTCTTCCATTCTTAATCGAGCATTTTGATCCTGAGTTAAATCATGTTGGATAGCTACTCGAAGCGACGGCAGTTTAATTTCTAGTGGCAACACTACTTCAACTCCAAATACCAGTGAATAGGGAGTGGCTTTGGTTGGCATCTTATAGGTTTTACGGTATACCCATAATGCTTCTACCATCTTTGTATGCCACTCTATCTTATTTTTGGTGAGGATCTTCTTCAATAACTTCACTAGCGTCTTGTTGAATGCCTCTGCCAAACCCTTTGCCCTTGGATTATATATCGATGGGTATAGCCAATCAATCTTATGTCGATCAATAAATTTATACATTTTTATACTCTTGAATGCTGTGCCATTGTCTGAGATTACGCGGCGCGGTACATCAAATCTGTAGACAATGTTGTGGGTGAAGAAATTGATTACATGCTCAGATGTGACTTCTTTGAATAGAGCTGCTTTCCCACTTGGAGAAATAATATGTAGCTGCCAATATAAAGTAATGTCCGGCTGATGATGGTGGATCTATCGGCCCAATTATATCTGTGCCCCAGCATTCAAATGGCCAGGACGCTATCGTCGGGTGTAGTGGATTTGGCGGTTGATGTATAACATCACCATGGATCTGACAATCATGGCACCTCTTAGCATGGTTAATATAATCTATTACCATTATTGGCCAATAATAACCCATTCTCTTGATTTTAGCAGCCATCTTGGGACCTGACTGATGTGCTCCGCAGAGTCCTTCATGCACTTCTGCTACCACTTTATCGGCTTCCTTGGTCCCTAGGCACTTTACCACATTTGATCAAAAGCTCATTGATAAAATGTATCATTGATAAATGCATATCGCAATGCCCTCTTCTGAATTTGTGTAGCGAGAGATTTATTTGTTAGGAGTTTGCTTTCTTTGAAGTAGTCGATGAATGGTTGCCTCCAATCATTTTCGACTTCAACATCTAAGCAATACCACCATGATTCTAAAGCTAGACTGGCCTTACGTCTTCTCTTAGGAGCTTGATTTTCTTCATGTTGATATTCAAGATTGACTTGTTGGGGAGGTTGAGGATTAACCGGGGTTATATCCTGCTGGCTCGAATCTAGTATTCCCTCTGCCTGCGGAAATTACAAGATCGTTGGCTCCAAGATCCGATGATTTTCAACCGCAATAAATATGGGTATCCTCTTATCTTCATTTGTAAGCTCCTTGGCCAACTTGGCTAGATAATCTGCTTTTGCATTCTGTCCTCAGGGGATTCGAGCTATCTTAACATTTGGCACTTGCTTTAGGAGCTCGAGAGCCCGTCGGTGGTAGTGGGCTAATTCAAATTTGCAAATTTTGTAAATGCCCAAAACTTGATTTATTACAAGTTGAGAATCGCCAAAGATTTGAAGGTTTGTGATTTGGACACCAATCGTAATTTCCAGTCCCGCTATTAAAGCTTCGTATTCAGCTTCATTATTTATCCGAGGATCAGTTAGACTGAACGAGAATCTCATTATGCCTCCCTCGGGTTCTCTAAAGACAAGACGAATGCCAGCTTAAGCCTTTGCAAGATTTGGGGGTCTGGGAGATTTGATTGACGATGCTCCATCAAAACACATCTCCCAAAATTGTAATTTCTCCTCTTCATCAACTTGCATGATTTGTTCATCTGGAAAATCATCATTGGGCAGGGAGTTTGCTGGAATTGGATGCGCGGCGAGAAAATCTGCCAAAGCTTGTCCCTTTACAGCCTTCTGTGGCATGTATACAATATCAAATTGTAGTAATATTACTGCCCACCTTGCTAAACGACCTGTCAACACTGGTCTTATCATCAAGAACTTCAGCGGATCAATCTTTGATATCAAGATAATTTTGTGGGAGAGCATATAGTGGCGGAGCCTTTGGACGGAAAAAATCAACGCCAGATAGTGTTTCTCAATGGGAGAATATCGCACTTCTGCTCCGATTAATCTCTGACTGATATAGTAGAGTGCGTTCTCTTTTCTTTCTTCATTATGCTGGGCCAATAGCTCTACAAGGGACTCCTCTAATGCAGCTGTATACAGTATAAGAGGCTTCCCCGGAATTGGCGCCGCGAAAATGGGCGGATTTAACAGATATCTTTCGATGCTGTCAAATGCTTCCTGGCATTCTACATCCCATTTGAAGCGGACATCCTTCTTCATTAGCTTTAAAAATGGCTGACACCTACCTGACAGATTTGATATGAATTGTCGAATGAAAGCCAGTTATCCTTGTAAAGAACGAAGTTGTCGAAGGTTTCTGGGTGGCCGCATCTCAATGATCGCCTTAATCTTATTGGGGTCGATCTCGATTCCTCTGTGAAGAACCACATACCCTAGGAATTTGCCAGAGGAGACCCCGAAAGCACACTTAAGGGGATTCATCTTCAAATCATACTTCCTGATTCTTTCAAATACAATTCTTAAGTCATCCAGATAATCTTTTCGGTCCATGCTTTTGACGACCAAATCATCTACATAGCACTCGACCTTCTGATGAATTAGCTTATCAAAAATATGCGTCATCGCTCGTTGGTAGGTGGCACCAGCATTTTTAAGGCCAAAGGGCATGACTGTATAATAGAATATGCCGATGGGCGTTCTGAATGATGTGTGCTTCTCATCTTCAGGCGCCATTTTGATTTGATTATAGCTTGATGACCCATCCATAAATGAGAACATATCATAATTGGAAGTATTGTCCACTGAGAGTTCTGACACAGGGAGCAGGAAATTATCTTTTGGATATGCCTTATAGAGGTCCCAAAAATCGATGCAGATACGAATCTGACCGTTCTTCTTTTTCACAGGGATGATATTGGCGATCCAGTTGGCATACTTTTCTTCTCGAATGAAGCCCATTTCTATGAGCTTTTTTCGTCTCTACAATCACCTGCTCTTCAATCTCCAATCTTATTCTCCTTGGAGCTTGTTTGACGGGTGCCGCATCTGGTTTGATTGCCAGCCTGTGAGCTGTTACATCAGGGGATAAGCCAGGCATTTCAGCATATGTTGAGGCAAAGCAGTCTCTGAATTCATATAGGAGTTCTTTTATCTCTTCCACTTAGTCTTCTGGGAGAAGGGAACTAATGAAGGTTTGGCGGAGATCCTCCCCGATTCCCAAGTTGACTTCCTTTAATTCATCCATAGTAGCCGCCTGCCCACCATCTTCAAGTTCTTCAGGTGCAGGCTCGGCCTCTACAGGCTGCTCATCATAGTCATCAACTTCATAAACTTCCCTCTCAGACTCATCATTGGGTTTAACTTTCCTGCAGGTGATGACTTGACATGTCTCCTTTTGAGGGTGCTTATGTACGATGAATTTGAGGCCCCTCCTTGCGAGAATATCCTTTCTTCACATCGCATGGGGATTTCTTCGATACCAAAGCTTAAAATAGGTACAGAGTTGTTGTACGGGAGTACGAATTCTGGCCTGTTTTTGCAACATCCTTCGAATATTTTCAGTGTTAAATTTAGGCATTCTCGTGACTACCAACTCCTTATGCTCGATGGGCTTGTAGAGCCACTCTCGACTCCCTTCCTTTTCATGCTCTCCAGATTTATAAAATAGGATTCCAGGCCCATCTCTTTTTCTTAGGGGAGGCACATAAAATGTTACGAGTTCCTCAACATTATGCACCTCTCAGGGAACGATTTCTTTGAAGTGTTGTGGGGGAACACATGTGACAACACATTCATTGTCTAGAATTATTAGATTATCTATTCTCTTTGAGAGTACACGTATATTATTCATGTAGGTAGACTCATAGTCGTAGTCATCGTCTGAATATTTCATCTTCTTCTTCCCCCTGGCCGTTGATTGGCATACTTCCTGGGATTTAGACGGGGTGGCCTCATCCTCGTCTGTGTCACTCCCTAAGTGAGGCACATACTTCCTCGATCTAGGATTGATCGCTACTTTAGGGAGAGTTAGCGTTGCCTTCTTTCTTCCCACTTGCTTCTTCTTAGCTTCCTTTTTGGGCTGCCTTGCATTCTTCAGGTTTGTTGCCTTAGTCTCGAGAGAACTCGACGGCTTTGGCTCTTGAGGGATGAAATATCTAGCATCTTCATAATTTTTTACCTCATGGACTGCAAAGGGCAGAATATCACCAGAGATTCTGAACTCCTCTCCATCCCTAATATATTTCATACATTGATGTAGTGTTGACGGGACCATGCCGTAATCGTGCAACCACGGGCGACCTAGAAGTGCCCTAAATGAAATGTCCACGTTAATCACATGAAACTTCACCTCGGTATGAAGTTATCCGAATGTTAGGGAGAGCATGAATGATCCTAGGGTGTTTTGCCCTTTCTCATTGAAACCATGCACCATCAATTTATCCGGCCCGAGATGCTGCATATCGCGACACAACGATCTTAGCGCTTTCAAGCTCATAAGGTTGATAGAAGACCCGGGATCAATCAGAATCCGGGTAATTATCATCCCGTCACTCTCTGCAGTGACATACAGAGGTCGATTGTGGTCTGCCGTTCCAAGCATCATGTCATCCTCAGCAAAAGTAATGATTGACTTATTCTGGGCCTGCAAGACTTCTGTCAAGTTACGTTCAGCAAAATACACCTCAAAGCTTTCGGGGTCCTTGAGAGCCTGAATCAAGGTCTCCCGTAGGTCTTTAGACATCACAAGAGCATCATATATACTAAGCCGCGCTGGGATTTTTCTCAGATGGGATAAGATATTATAATCTATCCCTTTATTTGCGGCATCTTTCTTTTTCGTATCCTTGGGGATAATATCTGCATTTACAATTATCTCTTTCCCATTATCATTAGTATGGATCCCTTTCTTGGGTGGAGAGGGTAGCATTTTACCACTTCTCAGCTGCATCTGCGCTATCTCTTCTTGCTCAGACTCATTTGATAGAGCATTTCCCTCAGAGCCAGCCATTATTGTGTCTGGAGATTTATCCGTTAATTCAGAATCACTGCCCAAGTTCACTTGCTCCATCTGCGAAGCGATATCATGTTCTGATCCATCTTCTTCTGAAAAATATAAATCTTCCTCCGAATTGTGATCCACTGGTGATACCATCATACATGATTCAGAGGGTGTTTCTTTTTCCTTACTGATTGTAGCCATCGGTGTCATCGAAATGACTCGACAAGTTTTCATGGGGAGTGGCTCTTCGTCAACCTCTTTTGCCTCCTCAACCTTGAGTTCTGCCATAAAATCAGCAAGCCTAATAGGGCGCCTTGCAGTCTGGTAATATTCATCCAAACAATTGATAACTCTCTGGGTTGCTGTCTTTTTCTCCTCGGGCTTTCATCAGCTTGGTCTTCTTCTTAGAGGATTTCACTCTCCCAGACTTTGAAGTGCCAGCTTGGTTGAGAAACTATTTAGAACTGGAAGCTTGCGCCGCAGGCAGTGCCTTGGGATCTATCACCGGCTCTGTAGGAGATTTCCACTTTACACCTGGAACCCCCTCCAGTTGTTTCAACATTTTTACAGTCTTCTTAGATACTGCAGTCTTCCACTATTCTTCTCGAGCTGGCTTCTTCTCATTTTTCCTTTCTTCAACTAGGGGTACGGGAGAAGTCGTAACTGCCCGA
Source organism: Dendrobium chrysotoxum (assembly GCA_019925795.1). NCBI lineage: Eukaryota > Viridiplantae > Streptophyta > Magnoliopsida > Asparagales > Orchidaceae > Dendrobium > Dendrobium chrysotoxum. The sequence continues at coordinate 60,376,940 of CM034300.1, read as the reverse complement.
GTTGATTTCTTTCTTGGGTGGGATAACACATTGTCTGACAATGTGAGCTCTCCCCTCCGGTATTTTCTTTCAAGCCAATCCTTAAAGATACAACAATCTTCAATGGGATGGCCAAGCACTCAGGTGATATGGGCAGTAATTCGGGTCACTAGTTTCTTTCGACTCTTCTGTCCTTTTGCACTCTGGCAATTATAGACCTACTTTTAGTGCCTATCGAAATAATTTGGCAACACTCTCCCTGTTAAATGAATATTCTTTGTTCATCTTATCTTTGAGAGATGGGAACGTTCTATCACCAGTTCCCATTGCTTGCCTTGGGCGATCCCCTCCATCTTGGAAAGTTCGTGGCCTATCATTTCCTCCAAGTATTAGCTTCGGCTGAGGGTTAGGGTTGTAGACTTATTTCAGCTTCTCTTCGTATTGCATCGGCTGCTTGCCTTTGTCTACATTATAAACCACCTGCTTCCCCCTATTTGGTCTGAGGGAGGATGTAGAGTAGATTTCACTCTTCTTAGCATCTTGGGCTTTAGCCTTTTTGAGCTTATCGAAGTGGCCTTCTGATCTCGACAAGTTTAACTTCTCAAACTTGGCCACCCTGTCCAGCAGGTCCTGAAATGTGGTAATTATAGTCATGCAAAAAAATGGTTGCATCTTATCGTCGATGTTTCCCATCAATAATTACACGGCATGTTCTTCTTCAAGTTGTTGTTCACATTTCATGCTCAGTTTACGCCAATGAGTGATATATTTTGACACTCACTTCTCTTTCTTTTGATTATCTAAGGCGAGGTCAGCGATCGTGATTTTCTTAGTTGCACTAGCAAACCTCTTCACGAACATAGCCTCTAACTCCGTAAATGTCTTTATAGAGTCGTTTGGCAATTCGGCATACCATTTGAAGGCAGTTGCTGTTAAACTACTAACGAATTGTCTGAAGAGTAAGGCGTCATTTCCCCCCGTGTTACCGCAGGTGGCCTTGAATTGCGCCAAGTGCTTCCTGGGATTGTTAGTACCATTAAAGATATGAATTTTTTGGACTGAGTACCTCTTTGGGTACGGCACTTGGTCGTATTCTGCCGGATATGGACGACCTTTACCCACCAGCTTTTCAGCCTGGTCAACAACTATAATGGCCTTTATCTTTTTTGTGATTAGTCCTTCGAGCTGTGCAACCGTCACGGGCTCGGAGGTACTAGCAACATTCTGTGGAGTGGACTGGCGGACAGCATTGCGAGCTTCATTGCCATTTTCTAGGACACCTCATATTCCTGAGCCTTGAGGTATTTGGAGATTTGGAGGATCAGCAGGGGGATCAGGTATGAGACCGACGGCTGCATTTTTCTGTATCATTTGCATCATCACTGCCATCTGGGCCATCATTCCTGTCATTTTCTCGTTCAACTAGAAGATCTCCTTATCTTTAGCTTTCATTTATTCCCCTATTTGCTGTAGTATATCGGCAAGCGTGACATCATCGGTCGCAAATAGATTTTCTTCCTCTTCATCTTCCTCAACTCTTTTCTCATCAGGGGGATCACCTCTATCGAAAGTAGGCTCAACCTCACGTTGACCCCGTTGTGTTCGCCTGGGTTGGGGCTGCCGACTGTGATCACCTTCGCCCTCTTCAAGGTAGACTTCCTCGATGGCACAAGTATGTCTTGCCATATAGACGACTTCTATATTTATGGAGTTATTCATTTCTTCCATTCTTTCTTCCATAAATTCAAAATTTTCATCCCCTTCCATATATTCATCATCTTCTATATTTTCTTCTTCTTCTTTATTTTCCTCCCCTTCTATGCCTTCTTCCACTTTTTTTTCTAATACTCAAATCTCTGAGCGACGGCGCCATTGGATCTCTGGCTCCTGATTCGGTAAGGGGATTTCTTCGATCTGTGAGTTACGGTCGAAATTAGATTCTTCTCTTGGAGGGAATGACGGGTGACGGGATCCCCTGGAGGATTCTCCAAGGTGTCGACCGTTAGGATTGACATCATCGTGGGTCTTCTTTTGGACCCATCTCTGATGTTGGTTGTGGGCAGGGGCAGATCTCCGGGAAGCAGTACCGGATGTTAAGCCCAGATTTAGTTCTCTTTTTCTTCCTTGTTTATTTTCTTCTCAGTGAGGCTTGGCCTCCAGACTTGCTTTCTTTTCTGGCGGGACCTTTCGACAGCAGATTCCTAAACCCAAGGTTCAGGTGTCACGCTCCGATGCTCACTGCGTGGGGCTGGCCTTGATTTTCTTCGATTCTCCATAAGTAATGATTCCTGTGGTGGGGACCTTCTGGCCTCAACCGTCAATGGCCGTCATAATTTCTTCTTCTTCAGTCCCCTATCTTTTACTGTCTTCAGTACCTTATACACTCAGGATGATAGGGTTTCAGGCTCATATCTCCTTGGAGGGGCCGGGACTTTGGGTTGTCGGTCCCAAAAAGACTTCTTTAGCTCCCCAGTAGAGCTGTTTCTTCTCACCCACCTTAAATCAAAAAATTTATTCCGAGTGGGGATATTGACTTCGGGTTCTTAAGCAGGTAGGCTTGAAGGGTGGACTGGTAGCTGTTGCTGCTGAGCACGAAGCTCAGCATTCTTCTTCCTTCTCTACCTCCTTGTGAGTCTCCCTCCAGATGAGGAGGCCTCAACATCGTGTCTTCCGGGTGCAGGTAACCCATTTCGCAGAGATGTGGTGTTTGTAGTCACCAAAGAAATTCTTCCACCGGTCACAACTCTTTTAGTGGTCGGGGCCTCTGGTTGTGAAAGCTGCTCAAACACCGAAACCCTCTTCCGAGGATTTTTAGCAATGGATCATTATGCCGGCAGATGCACATGATGGGTAGAAGCTTCAATGGTTGGTCGCTGCATTGGCAGATGTGCGCGATGAGTAGGGGCTCCAGCAGGATGGAGTCTCCTTGTAGGCCTTTCAGAATTCGCATCATTCGCAGGAACGACAGCAGTCCTTGCAACGACTGCAGGGAAGTCAACATTACCAAACTGGATGGTCGCTCCAGTATTTCCGGTAGTGATCACAGTGTTCGCTAGTTGGATGCTAGCACCGCATCCCAGTTGGACAGTGAATGCAGTGTTCTGTAGATCCATCTACATAAATGAAAGGTAAGGGTTAGTAATCAGAATATGATACATCACCCCACACTTTCAAAATGCAGAGACTTGCACAGAATAAAAGACAAAAGCAAATAGTCATTAGCAAGCAATTAAAATCATACAAATTTAAAAACTCTGCTAAATACGCTATCCCAATGAATGTATGACGAATGTAATGATCATTTTTAGAATATTTAATATTTAAATTAAATGAACGATCATCTTAGAGAATTTAAAATTTTGACACGTATTGATTAATTGCTACTATAACACTGAGACGACTAGCTAAAGATGGAAAGAGAAATCAGTCCCTAGCCGAGTCGCCAGAAATCTGTGGGCTCCAAAAATTCGGCCTCGGCCTTTGCCCATTTTTTGTATTTCTTTAGGGGGAGTTTTAACGAACTACGTTCTGAGGTAAATTTTGGAAAGCAGATGGGTTTATAGATAAGACACTACATAGAGATTTCACCCTCATTTTGTGAGGACTTTATGATCTGAGTTCTGGTTTCCTATAGGCGCAAGCCCCTATAGTTAATTACCCCTCCCGATAATGAGAGAGAACTTTTGATTCAGGCTAGTCCTCAATCAGATACGTAGAAGATACGTGCATCTGGCATATAGTAGCAGCATGAGTTGGGAATTTGAAAGGTTGGAGATTGAAAAAGGATTAATATTTAAAATTGGAAATTTTCACCATCTCGCACTTAAAGCGGATGGTGGGGGAATGGATGATGGGCCCGATCAAGAGCCCATGGTTCCATCGTCCCGGGCCATCATGGTCCCTGGTCTACTTAGTCAGAGGAGGTAGTCGACCTAACCTGACAGAAGGATCCTTGTCGGCAGTCATGGGTTGCTTCGTCCAAGGGTACCATGTAGACTTGGGGGGGAGTGTTTATCTAAGGGGAAAATTTTGAATCCACCTTAGCTAATAGAGGGCTTTGTGCCCTATCGATCATATCCTATTGATTCATATCTCAAGGATTTGATGCCATTGGGGAGCATACGGTCTCTGGCCATAACCATAGTATAATGGTGCCATTTGGCGGTGACCACCTGGTTCAGAGGGCCCCGACTCATAACCGTTTATCCTGCAGTGCCATTTGGCGGCAAAACTGCCGGTTAGAGGACTCCTACCATGTCCTTGCTGGCAGGAGATTGTTTGAGAATAGATACTAGTGATATTTTCAATCAGGCATTAGCTCTATGTGAGCTGAAGTAAATTTTAATTCATCCACTTCGGTAAACTGTTGCGGAGGGTTGATGTATTTTGCTTTAAGTGTTTTGATAGTTGGATTTCAATTTTTAAATATTTTCAGAGTTTGGGATTTTGAGAATTTTTATGGAGTTTTGGGTATTTGGTTGGTATTGTAAATGATATGTGTGGACCCCTCCGGATGAAGTTTGCATTCAAAACGGCCCATCATCGGGGTGTGGGGTCATTCATATTTCTATATTTTGAACCTTATCGACTCTATCTAGTAATTGACAGAGGATCGGGTTTCGTAGGCTTTGTGCCCTTTGTAAGTGAATTCACTTGATTATAGGCCTTAAAGGCCTAATATGAACATATAAAATAAATATCTCGGTCAATCTCACGACCGTATATTTATTTAATGGTTCGAGCCGTGTCAACTCCTATCTACCTAAATAGAAGGATCGGGCTTGAACTTGAATTCACTTATTGACCCGCACAGCATCCCTAGATGTCACGTGTGTACCAATAACATGCTTGCCGGGGCCCATGCGGGTTATGACTGTATTTTCCGCTTTTGTGTTCCTTTGTGTATACAAATTAAGGTGCACATGTGCGGGGGTACTTTTAGAAAATTTATAAATGCCTTATATCTTCTTGTACGGATGTTGCAGATCCGGTGGCGTAGAGTTACAGCTTGTGGATGCCTTCTGTATGCTTGTACGAAGGTTGCAGATCTGGTGGCATGCTGTAGTAGCTCGGGGATTGAGCTGTTCGTTGCTCTGTACAGGTAGACTGTCGTGCACTACTTGCATGATTTACACATATAGATTGTAGTACACTAACGAGTCTCCTGCCTATTCATTTATAGATGCTTGGGTTTGCTGCAGTTCTCTATGCATTTGCTTGCGAAAAATATATTGGATGTTTAATGGGTCATCTGTAACGACTTGTAAAATTTCATATTTGTTATAGTCCTACAGTATTTGCTCATAGATGGCATGTCAAGTCCATGATAAGCCTTCTATAATGGCTTGTAGGTGCTTTCCTCTGATGCACATCACCTAACATATGCTTGCAAATAACAAGTTTGATGTGTAATGGGCCTCCTACAATTGCTATGACAGCCTATAGGCGTGTTTGCACTTGCTATATTCCTTGTGCATTTTGCTATGGTCTTTTGGCGCTTCACTCGTAGGTCGGATCTAGTGTGTATGATGGGTCTTCTACGAAGATCCATAGTTATTTGCATTTGTTATGCAACTTATCCATTGTTTGCTTGCAGATATCACATCAGTCCTCAAAACTTGAAAGAGACTGTTGTCTTTTATTTATCTATTATTGCATGAATGTGAGTGGTAGAGATGTTGCTAAATTCATTGAGCATGTCTTCCAGTGCTTGTGGGACTATCGTCTGCATCCTTAAAATAACTGTCAATGGTTTGTAGAGTCATTTGCTGTGTTTATAGTTCATTTGTCATCATCACTTTTGCCAAGATTTGTAAAGTTTATACATACAACGTATTAGCGTGTCGTCGGTCAAGTTATATTCTTCACCAGTCTCCTTATGTAAATAAACTATTGTACTCATGCAAGCATCGTGCTTGTTGAGAGCTCACATTGTCGTTTGTTAGTTCAAGTGTATTTTCTTGTATATTGACATCGGATGTAAGATGTGATATTTACTGCACATTGATTTCATGCTTGTAGTAGGATGATAAACCATGAATCCTTGCTTGCAAATATGTCACAAGTTATGTTGAAGTCCACAAGTCCTTGCATGTTCAATTCTAGTCAAAGTTCTTTGCATTTGTTCTAGCTGAAGTCCAAATCAAAGTCCCCTATTATCTTTTGAGTTCAAGTTTAAGTTCTTTTTAATTCGATTAAGCTTGATTCAAGTCTTATCTTGTGTTCAAGTTATGCTCAAATTAGGTTCCAAAGTTTTGTCCAAGTCTTTGTGTCTTCGAGTTCTAATTCATGTCTTCTCCTTTTGAGTTCAAATAAGTCCAAGTACGGTCTCAAGTTTCACTCAAAATTTCGGCAGCCTCTCGGCATCTCCCCTGTTTAGGGAAAAAAATGACAAGAGTCTTGGCCTTCCCACCACGCGCAATAAAGTGCGTGCATGGTAGGTGTCCTTAGAGATCTCGACCGTAGTCTTCATTCCCACCACATGCAATAAAGCACGTGCATGGGGTCTTTGACGGTACCTTTTTCAAAAGACAGTTTGCTTTCCTCTTGCTCGAGGGTACTTATAGATAACCCCGTCTCGCAGTAAGCGTCGCATCAGGTTCCCTTTCACCACGCTTAAGAAAGCATGTATGGGTGTTTTGTCGGTCCACTACAAATGCCGAAATAAGGCTTAAGGTGGTTACCTACTTTATCGTAGGCACCGCACCGGGGTCCCAACCCACCACGCGCAATAAAGTGCGTGCATAGGTGTTTTCCCGTTCTGCTACCAATGACAAAAGCAAGTTCTCAGAGATTACCCATCTCGTCGTAGGCGCCGCACCAAGGTCCCAACCCACCATGCGTAATAATGTGCGTGCATAGGTATTTTCTCGATCCGCTGCAAATGACGAAAGTGGGTTCTCGGAGTTTTTAGGGTTTAGGGGTCATACCTTGACGGTGTCGGCGAAGTTTACACGTGGAATGAGGCACAAGAAAGAAGAGCTCTTACTTTTTTTTGTGATTAATTATAATTATTTTCTTCAATTATAAAAAGTTATAATTAATAATAATAAAATATAATTAAAATAAATAAATGATTATAATTAATAATATTTAATTATAATTAATTATAATAAATAATAATAAATTATAACTAAAAATAATGAATTACAATTAATTTTAATTGATTTGAGTTAACTATTAATATTAATAATTAACAATAATCAAAGTAATTAATTTTAATTTATTTTAATTAGTCATCATTAATTATCATTGATAATAAATAATTATAATTAAAATAATTAATCATAATTAACTAATTTTACTTAATTATAACTAATTATTAGTAATAATAATTAAATATAATTACATGAAATTAATTATAATTTAATAAAAGGAAAGGATTTATGCATGATTTAAGCAGGATTTGAGCATAATTTAGGCTATATCCTCATAAAGAGGATTAAGGAATTGTTAATCTCACTGCAGAATAAATCCTTCATTTCCTTCTTTTGCTTTGGAGCTCGGTGGATTCATGGGATTTAGCCGAAGAAGGACACGATAGGGAGAAAGTTACCTTTACAGCAAGCGAGCTCCCCTCTTTGCCTCTGATCGAAATGTCGTAGCTTCCTACATGATAGGAAAGGAACGTCGTCGAGAGAGGCGGAGGGAAGAGGAGGCTACAGGCAAGGGAGTGGGCAAGGTAAGGTGCTCTCTTCCTCTCCTTCTCTCTTTCTCTCTCTCTCTCTCTCTGTCTCTCTCTCTCTCTCTCTCTCTCTCTCTCTCTCTCTCTCTCTCTGTGGACCGACGAGAGCTAGGGCAGGGGCGTCGGATAGAGCTGGGAGGCGAAATCGGGACAGGGAGTGGATCAGAACTGGGAAGAGGAAGTCAGAGAAGTGGGAGTCTTGCGCGGGGTTGAGTGAGAGAGTTGCAGGAAGGAGTTGTGTGAGGAGAAGCAGCCCGCTCGGTTGGCTTTTAACGATGTTGGAGAGAAGCGATCGAGGCCGGTTATACGCAGATATCACAGAGACGAGACTGGAGCAGTGCCGATTTGTAGAGCCAGGTATTGTAGATACCGGATTCCTTGCAGATTTTTAGGAATTTTGGTTGAGGTTTGAGTTGGGTTTTAACATTTTACCTATAGGTTAACATGTACCCACCATTTGTTGCCATAGGTCAAACCCAAATTAACATCATCTAAATCCAACCAAATTGGTCCAATCCTTTCTTGGGCCCAAGACTAATTACATATATTAAGCTAACCCGAGGGTGAACTGACCTACGCTAGGCTTATTTCATGAATAAAGTCCATGATGTAAGCTAATAACATTCTTCTCCTTTAATTGGTTAGTTATTCCCAACTACCTTGACAAAAACACCTACTTACACTTACCTTGGCAGTGACTAGCTACGGGCCTCCCAATCAAAATCCCATGGATTTTCGAGGTGACAACCCAGTTCAATCCTAACTAACATGTTAGCTAACTGCTTGCCCTATAATATTTCTAAACATTCTCCATATTCTACTGGACCATTGTTGACCTCATTTTTATATGAGATCATTAGGACCCAATCCAGGTTACAGATTGATTTAGACCATAGGATCAATCTGATCTTAGATCAATCCAGACTTTAGGCTCAATCCATATTCAAATTAATCTTAACCCCATATTAATTTTAAACTCAAATTCAATCAAACTCCAGACTAATCTAAACGCTAGGATCTTCCTAGTCTCCAGATCCTATGAATTATCTAGACCCTAAGATCCTTCTAGATTCTAAACCCTAGAGTCCTTCTAGATTCTAGGATCCTTCTAAACCCCAGGCACTAGGACATCTAGAACTCTAGGATTCTCCTAGATTTTAAACCATAGGATCTACTTAGATCCTAGATCAATCTAGGTATTAGATCACTCCAAACACTAATATCTACCCAGATCCTAGGATCAATTTAAACCATAGACTTTAGGACTTCTAGATTATAGAATCCTCCTAGATTTTAAGCTTTAAGATTTACCCAGGTTCTAGATCTACCTAGACCTTAGAATTAATCTAGATCATAGAGCAATCCAGACCTTGGGATCTTCCCTGACCCTAGATCTATCTAGATTTTAGAATTAACTCATATCTTAAATCAATCCAAGTTGCAAATCAAACCCTAACTTCAAGTAAATCCAGATCTTAATTTCATTTGGTTATCAAACCTATTCAAGCTTCAAATCAATCCTGACCTCAAGCCAATCCAGACCTTGATTCAATTCAAACCTTAATCAAAATCCAGACTTCAGTTTAGTTCAAAATCCAAACTCTAATTCAAACCTTGAGCCTGCCTTTGACCTAGCTTCAACCTTATCCAATCACTTATGATCATCCAAATGATCATAAATGATTTGGATAATTCAAATTCAAATCAACTCAAGCTTTAAATCCCAGTCAAAATCCAATCCAATCCTCATCAAACTCAATTCCACTTTCCAAAGCAATCTTCATTCCAATATTCAGATTCCAAACTCCAGTCTAACCTTTAATCACCTTCAATCTTCCAACATCCAGTCATCGTCAATCAATCTAGCATGTCGATCACCATCAGTCGATGATCTACGACCAATGTTTCAATCAACCATCGATCAATCAGATTTCAACCTTCTAACCTTCAGCCTCAAATCTTCAACCAAACAATCATTGTCAAGTCAATCAATCTTTCAATTTAACACATAATCGATCTCATCGATTTTCCTTAAAATTAATATTGAACCGCATACAGATTAATTAAGGTCAATTTAATTACACACTTTACATTTGAGAATATATAGTTCGATTCGATCTAATTTGAGCCAAATTCCACCTCGATGCCACCGTCAATCTTGAAATTGAGTTGATTACTTGTTATATTGAATTAATTTCGACAAAATTTTATCCTTAACCGCTTCAACTGACTCGACTTAACATGCCTTGGCTTAATATTAAGTCTAATTAACATCAATTATCTTTAATCAATCTTGAATAATTTTTTTAAAACACAAAGTTTAGCAAACCTCAATGTTTTATTCATCTTTTTGTCTCAATTTGATGCCAAAATATCCCTTAAAACTCAAATAAATTTAGCTCTCTAAATCTCTTTAATTTCAGCACTTAATGTCAACCATTTGATTAAGATATGAGGGCACCAAGGTTTAATATTAACACTTTATTTAAGGGTTTCAAGGGGTATAATTGTCATTTTGTTTTGGCTTTTAACACATGATAGGCTTTTGAAAGAGGGGAGGGTTGGATGTCATTCATTCCCTAACTGCTATCCCACGGCTCCAAGCCCTAGTCGCTCCACATGCAAGCAGCTGCAAAGCCTCCCACAAGCAGCCGCTCTCTCCTCTTCTCCACCCGTCTAAGCTGGAGGAAAAACGAATCAAAGCTCCAACCACCATTCTTCTTGTACAGCAGATTTCGTCCTTTTGCTTATGTGTGCGAATCCAGAGGCGAATAGAGAAGGAGGCGGATGGGAGGGAGACTTTCAAGCTTGCTTGTGCGATGGATTGAGTGTGCCATCTGGTTCAATAATCTTCTCCCCTTCTCAATCTTTGCTTGGTCTTATTCATTTATGTCAAGCATTAAAGATTTGAATCAAAGATTTCATTGATTAAAAAAAAATTTGAGGCGAAAGTCTATTTTCCTTCGTTCTTTTGATGAACTTGGTGGTAAAGAAGTGATGAAAGTTTGTTGGAATGCATATAAACACATATGATTTATCTTGATAAGTCAATGGCTGCACTTATTTCACTTTGTTTGGTTAGACCGCTTGATACTTTTTTCCTCTTCTTTGAGTTTTTTTTCCTTGGAACTGAAAGAAAGAGTATATGTCTCTTGAGAAATAAAGAATTAAAGAGTTTGGTTAGCTTGTTTCCTTAAAGAATAGTAAATACAACACTCTACATTTTTTTAAAGCCTGAATAGCAGTTAACGAGACTAGGTCTTTTCCTCTCATCATCAAGTAAGTTTCATTTAGATGTTCATCCAAACTTATTTTCACTAAGTTGATTGTGAGGGATATTCTCAGACATATACATTGCTTACTTTTTGTTTGATAATGGTTGGATTAGGCGAACATTTAACAAAGAAGTGTTAGTGGGTTTGATTTCCAAAAAAATTACAAGAACTTTCTCTATTTTAGTTCAGATTTATTGCGTATTCGATATATGAGTAGCTTTCTAATATTTATATAGATGTGTATAAGAGGTGCGTGTGAACTTCTACTATGGCATAATTTAGCATCAATGATTTCAAATAATGTGTTAATTTAAATGCACGTTTTACCCTCATCATGAGTATATTTTCAAATCCCATCTGTAGTCAATGATAAAATTTATTAATTTGATCAAAGAGTTGTTTTTTTTTTTGGAATGGAAATAAATGCTTGAAACTATATTTTTCCCTATATGTTTAGATTCAAGAGGCCTCAATGGGTAGTAGCTTTTCTCTTATCTTCCAAGTGATAAGAAGGGTTATTTTGAAAGCTTGTATATATGGATTTGCTCCAATAGGGAAAGTGCCTATTGGCACCACTTTTACATGCATATGCTTTACATTTCATATCATATTTATACACTCAGTGAACAATATGCATATTAATCAAGGCATGGAAAACACCATATGAGTTTCTTGTAGGTGATAGTTGTGTTATGTTCGATAAAATCATATGATTGATAACTGTTCGTTGTGTTGACGTCAAAAGCTAAAAAAAATCACATGCACATGCTTTACATTTCATATCATATTTATACACTTAGTGAACAATATGCATATTAATCAAGTCATGGAAAACTCCATATGAGTTTCTTGTAGGTGATAGTTGTGTTATGTTTGATAAAATCAAATGATTGATAACCGTTCGTTCTGTTAATATTTGTATTAATATTTGGCACCACTTGGCATGCTATCTTAATTTGTTAAAATGATATATGTGAGATGCTTGAATTATAAAATTGAGCTTCAATATCATATACACATGCAATGTTAAGCAACATTTATGAGTTTGCTGGAAGATTTCTCATATATGTTTGAAGCTATGTAGCATAAGCATTGGTGTCTACGCTAGTATGTTCTAGCCTGGTTCATATACACTCTCCCTCTAAACTTTATATCTATGAGTTTTCATATGCTTCATGTGTTATTCATCTCTCATTTAACCTTATTTATTAACATCAGAAGGCTTTTATATGTTGATTTAGATGCATAATTTTATATGTGAATATCTCTTGTGCATGTCTCTCACTTCCATATACTTTAATTCTTCTGTTCTTCCTATGAATGATTATTTATTGCGAATGAAAGGGCAATGCGTATGAGCTATTCCTACTAACATGTATATATATATATATATATATATATATATATATCGTATTTTGGTATCAAATCTCTCATATTAGTATGTAGCCAAAAGCATCATAACCTACATAATCAAAGGTTATCCTAAACTTCACTTAATGATTTATAAGTTTTGAAGTAGTGTATGTTAATATCTCTTTGATTTTTTTAGGTGTTATTAATATAAATGCTTTGTTTTTCAAAGTATCTTTTGTGAGTTTTATGTATAAATTAATTTAGAAATTATAATACATTGAGTTCTGTCAGCTCTTTCTCTCTTCGCCTTTTTGTGAGGTACTGATGGAGCTAATTGGAGGATAGATCCAAGGAGCTTCAATTGCCCCATTTCTTCTAAATGGGATGCTACGATTGGAATCACTGTTGACTAGCTCCGGTGATCAAGTAAGTTTTCTTAAAACTTAGAAGACCATAGGGCTCCTAGATTTCCTTGTTGAGCTATTCCCCCGGCCTTAAGTTCTTGCAGTAACTATTGCATTTAGTTAATATTTGTCATCTATGTAGCTTGTTTACATTCATGTATATGTATAAGGGTTAGAGACATTTATTGCAAAACCATTACAACACTAATGTCAATTAAGGACGAGTCTTAGAGAACTTAGGCAAACTCTAGAATTCCCACATATATCCTTTAGGGATGAAACATCAAACATAGAGGACTTAGTGACACCGTACCTTAGGATCAGTATACACTATCAAACTTGACCTCAATCAAACTTAAATCAATCGATTAAATATTAAACCACTTAATTTATTTAATTAAAGTTAAACCCTTAATTAAGCTTTTAAAACTTCTAAGAAATTTAATAAATTAAATTTAAATTACAAAAATATACATAGTATCTCAAATTAATCAGAATTGAACCCTTAACATAAGAAAATTAAAACCCGCTTGATTTGATATTAAATTTAAGCTTAATTCAATTTTAAATAAAATTAAATATTTAATTAATTTAATTAATTAAAAATTTAAAAAAATTCTCAAACACTTGATAATCCCTCCTTAGATTATTTATGATCTTTGAAGGTGATTTCAGGAAGTTTGGAGTTTATTTGGACTCAAATCATTAAAACACCCTTAATTAAATAATTAAATAATTCAAATAAATTTGAAATTTTAAAAAGTCATAACTACTTCTAAAAAATCTCAAATTGATCAAACTCAAAGGCATTCAACTTAAATGAAAATATAATATTTATCAAAAATATCAAACCTTCAAAAATCATTCAAAGTCAAAAAGTCAATAAATACGGTCAAACTTAAGTCAAAACTTCAAACATTCATAATAAAATATAAAAAAATTCAAATCTAGCATACTTATAATCTAGCTCATCATCTTAAGGTCTAATATTTTAATAAAATACTATTTTTCTAGAAATTATTCTTAATCTAAAATCCAAATTTTAACCCCTTTAATTAAATACATTAAATATTTCAAATAACTTTAAAAAAAATTAAATACTTGATTTAAAAATTCAAAAAAATTTAATCTAACCTTAAAACCAGCTATCAATCCATCTTAATTAAGATTCATCAAATTTCAAACCTTAAATCAAATGAAATTCATTTAATCATAATGGGTACCATTAGGTAACCCAGGCCTACGAGGCTATTAAATTAGCCCCAAGAATGATGAAATAAACTTTTCGGCCTCGGTGAGCAACAAAGGAGATATCCAACAAATAATTAAGAATTGATCTTAAAATTAATTTTAAATTATTAAGACTTAAACTTTAACCAAAATCTTCCCTGAAGCCTTTCAACCAACCAGAAGATTAAACAACTTTAACCAATTACTCAATATAGGACATATCTAAACCATACAGCCTGCTACACACACCCAGATTTACTTATTAGGAAATGAACTCTAGCTTTAGGTTAGGCCAGTGTTTCTTTTTTTTTTGAGATATGTTGATATGCACACAAAATGAGAGTGGCATCCTAGGTTAGATAACATAGACATCGGTTTACTACCCACAGACCTGTGCACCTCCTACTTGTCAGCCTAGGATTAGGTCCCCAAACCCTGGCCTACGACGTCCCCTTAAATGAGGTAACCCATGGTTGCTGACAAGGATCCTCTGGTTGGCAGTCGACTAAGTAGGCTAAGGACACCGACAAACCTGGGACGATGGAAAACTATAGGATCTTGACCGGGGATGTCATACCCACTTGGTAGGTTAGTCTCCTCCCTCACCTCCTAGGCGTTCTCCCTATCTAGTGATTGGGAATATAAACCCTAACTTTCTAATAAAATTAATCATTCAAATTAAATATCTCTTTCAATCAAATTCAAGCCCAACAGTTAGGATATATTGGGGTGTTTTTGAAGTAATTCTGAATCTCAAACACCTCCTACCCCTCTTCTCTTAACCTTTAAAAAGAATTGTTCAACCTTGAACAAGTCCCATTTGAAATTCCAACCCTTAACCTCCCTTGATATCAAAATTTGAATTCTTAAATAAAATTTATATTGCTATTTTAATTGAGAGTATTCGTAGAAAAAATTTTGATTTTTCTACAATGTAATTAACTACGAGGGCTTACGCTTGTAGGAGATTTAGAAACATATACCAGATTTCAAAATCAAGCTTTTTCAAAACTTTAATTAATTATCTTTGGAAAAATCAAACTCGATGATCACTATCGTCATTTTCAAACGATCAATAGTGATTGCTAATTTCTCTCCCTGGAAAGATATATCAGTTACTATTTTCAATTTGATTATGAGATTAATGATCTTCTTATCCAAATTATTATAGTTAAATATTTAATTGAATACTCATTTTGACCCTTCGGGGTCATATGTAGTTCTTTCTCAAATTCAACTACGATAATTAAGATAAATTTAAAGATTTGAAATCTGAACCTATTAGGGAATGAGATATCCACCTTCCGAGGTGATATATCATTCATAAAAAGCGTTCAATTCTAAAATTAAGATTTCAAAAATTAATCATTTCCCAAAGAAAATTAAACAGTTCTCAAAATTATATACCTTTTTCAATAAAACAAATAATGGCGACTCCGCTGGGAAAAAATCTCTCTCTCCATCTTTAGTAGCGCTACAAATTATTTTTGTATTGGTAGTTCTGACTACCTTTCTTTCGTTGGCCCCTCTACCCATTTCTCCCTTGGGTGAGTGTGGCTAACTCAATTGCGACATGTGAAAAGAGAGGTGAGTGTAGAAAACCTCTGTCAAAGTTAGGCTTTGACATTTTGCCTCCAAATTCATTGGTAGAGCAAAAGAGTTAAGCCAAGTTTTTCAAGATCCTTCTGTATATGTTGCAAACTCACGTGCAAATAAATTACAGCGTGCTAAGTTTCACAATTTGCAGAAGATCCTTTAATCTCAAAATCAAAGTTTCGTGCCTCCAATAAAACTTTACCTCTTCAAATTCAATTTAAAACTTCAATCCTTCTGGTATAGTTGGACTTTGACATTTCACTCCCAAATAGTTCGTCGGGATGAAAGAGTCGAGTCGACTTTTAAGAATCTTCCCCTCAAATTTATAAATCTTTATATTGAATGCAAATTCAACACATTAAGTTTCGAAAATAAGAGAAGATTCTATCGGATTTCTAAATTTTTGAATCTCTTTCAAGATTTCTCAAATCAACTTCAATCATCATTATCATATATCTTCTCTAACATTCTGTTATAGTTTAACATATACAACATAAATTTAAAATTTCTATCAAATCTAGGCTTTGACATTTCACCCCCAAATCACTCGGTGGGGTGAAAAGAGTCAAGCCAAATTCTTAAGATCTTCAAGTTACTTTTGTAAACCCGCACATCTGAATAAAAATTAATGTGTTGAGTTTTAAAGATTGAAAAAGATCGATTCAATTCCAGCCTCAAAGCTAAATTTAATTTTAAGTCCAAATTCAATTTCAAAATTGAACTCAAGTTTGATTCCAGCCTTACATTTAAGTTCATTTTTTATTTCAAATTTAAATTTGGGCTTGATATTTCGACCGATATCAATTGGTGAAACGAATAGAGTCGAGCCTAATCCCCAGATTTTTCATATCGATTTGGTGAACCTACCTGATTGAGTGAAACTCAACGTGTTGAGTCATAAAATTTGAAGAAAGATCCATTCAACTTCAACCTTAAGTTCATATTCAAATCCAACTTTGATTCAAAATACAATATCAACCTTAAGTTCAAACTTAATTTTCCCCATAAATTTAAATTCAATTGTGAATTCAAATTCAAATCCAAGCTTTGACATTTTGCCCTATGTCAATTGGTGCAGCGAGAGAGTCAAGCTAACCGTCTAAATTTTCTCTTTAATTGATGAGCCTTTATATTGAGTGTAGATTCAATATATTGAGTCGCAAAAACTTGATGAAAATTCTCTCCAATGAATCAATTTAATTCCACCTCTAAAATTCAAGCCTTAATCAAATCTGAATTTTTATAGTTTGCCCCAAATCAATTGGTGTAGCAAAAGAGTCAAGTTCAACCCTTAGGTTATCCTCGTTAATTCTATGAACCACCATATTGAATGTAAACTTAACATGATTGAGTTATAAAATTTTAAATAAAATTGATCATTTCCAAAATTCAAATTCAATTTCAAAATTAACTAATTCAAATCATTTTCCATTCATTACAGGAATTAATCACTAAAATGGCTGGGAAACTAAGCTTCTCTATGGATAAAAACTTGATAGTAGAAGGAATCACTTCTGGTAATTTCATCTAGTTTGAAATGGAATTCTTAAACTTCAAGTTATCAGTCGACAGAGAAGAAATGATTGATTTATCTACTGGAATATAAAGGGATATCCCATCAATTCAGATTACTTTAGGGTCAGGAGTTGACTCCCCCATCTCCTAGATGGAGGTCGCTATCTCCCCTTTATCCATTGTACCCTCTGCTTAAGTGGACAAGAACTAGAAGTCAATAATGATAGAAGAGCTACCATCTCAATTTGAGATCAGATCAAGTTCTAGCACCCCTGTCGTCAGCAAAAATAAGAGGAAGAACTACCTTCAAAGAGTCAGCAAGAAGGTTGTTAAGGCCAGAAAGACCGCTGAGGGGAAATCCTTAAAGCACATCAAGTATAAGGCTAATCAAAAGTTCATTGCTCCTTCTACGTACCCCTTCCTCGGTGGAAAATATTTTCACCCTTCTCCTGCTGCCCAAAGGAAGGAAGTTGTAGAAACGAGAACGTGATCTTCAATACACCTTCTCGACAACTACATGGCAAGAATCAATCAAGTCAGAACTAAATAAACCCCAGCACTAGGCCCTAGGCCCCCAGTTGAAGGTGATGGCCCGTCCACTCTACTAGAAGATGTTAGGTCGCATTTCGATTCGTGTCCTATTACATCAACTAGAGAGGAGGAGGTGTAGAAACCACTCGGGGTGCCACTCTCCTAATTACTAGACCAATAGTAATGAGAGGGGAAATAATTTAAGATTATATCAAATAATGATACCATCAAAATTTAACTTTTAACGGGGTCCTATCGAGATAAATCTTTTGATTAAAGTGATGCAGCAACTTCTGAGGATAGTGTAGACCCAATAATAGTCTCTCCCTCGAAGGATATCGTAGGAATCTAATTCTATACTATTGAGATTTTGCCACCTAGATCTGTAACTTTTAAGGAAAAGGTTCCAATTTCTCAAGTGTACTGAGTTTAAATTTTCAAGATAGTTGAATTATCTTTTTAATATAAATTGACCTCTATCTTAAGTCTTAAGGAGGAGAAAGTTGTAGTTGACTCCACCAGATGCTTGAATACCCCTCCCTCCCACCTGTTTTGTGGGATTGATTTAACTGTTGAATTAAAATAAATATCAAACTTTAGTTGACCTTCGAAATAAAAATCTTCTTAATACTTTTATAATCTTCTATCTTAGATAGATGTCTCTTGCATGCTTAAAATCATTTTAATGACTTTTGAAAGTCAAGCCGATATTCTTTTCAAAAAGACTATGTCCTGCCTTGAGGATTATCCATCCTTGCATAAGAAAATGAGTTTTTTTCTCTTATACTTGAGATGCAATCCACGAATTAAAATAAAAAAGGTGTAACCTCTTCTCAAAATCAAAATAAATTCAAAAGATGTATGAATGCATCGAAAATTCAAAAATAGTATAAAATGCACTATAAATGAAAAGATGCGTAAAGTGTGCCACCAAGAAAAGAGAAGAAGAGTAAGAGGCCTCCCTTCCTTTTGATCTTTAAATTTAAGAAGACTCAGTCAACTTTAAATTATTTGCTTTTAAAAATATTGAATTCAAAATTTTCGTCATGCATCGATAACCTATCAAGATATAAAAAATCTCTGGTGTAAGAGAATTGAAAATATCAAATTTCTTTATTCAACTTGAACCCCTTTAGAATTGATTTTAATTCAAAATATTCAAGGGAGACCACAGTTTAGTTTTCACTAAACTTGGTCTAGTTCAACAAAACCTAAATCCGGAAACCTTTTCAGGTTTACTGGAGTCACTTAACTTTTCACTGTACTTCTTAATTTTTTCCTGCTTGTCGTTCTGATAGGGTCTAAATAATTAGAAGAAGTTTTCTTATAAGAAGATTGGATCTTCTATTCTTGATGAAAATTCAAATTTAATCCTTAAGAAATGCGTGTGTATCCTTTCACATAGGCTTCTTTCCTTTAAGGCCTTCTTTAGAAATTACACTCTAGTTTGGGTCTAAGATCAATCCCACAAGAGGAGTATTTTTTAATGCTGAAAATTGTCATTCAAAATCGAACCACACCCTACACTGGGTCCTAGATCTTTCTGACCTAGGAGCGTAGTTTCTTGCCCAGAGACTTTTTATTCAAAATCAAATTATAGTTGAGTAGAGTGCCCGACTCTGATTGGAAGAGTTCAAGGGCCTCAAATAAAAATCAAATATGTGCTCAATAAAGTTTGAAAGTTTATAAGTCATATTTGATTTGAGATATTGATAAGTTATCTCACTTTAGAACTACTCAACTAGGAGACTTGGTCGTAGTCTTTTGGAGACTACTTCTAATCCATTATAAAATCAATAGAGGTCTTGAGTCAACATTGACTGGATCATTCATTCTAATGATGATCTTTGAGGAAGTTTCTCTTTAACTGATCAATCCTAAGGAATACCACCCAATATTTTTAAACATTAGGGAGGCTCTTCAAGAAGTACCATACCAGATGAGTGTCAAACTTAAAATCAAATTCAAAATACTTTAAATTCAAAAAAAAAAGTTAAATTCATGATCAAATTTCAAAAACTTTTGAAATTCAAAATCAAATCAAATTCCAAATTCAAAACCCTTTAAAGTCATAACCAAATTCAAAAAATCAAATTCAAAATTCTTCAAACTCAAAATCAAACCAAATCAAATTTAAAACCTCTTTAAACTCAGATTCAAAACTGTTCAAATTTAAATTCGTCAAATCAAATTTCAAATTCGAACATCCTCAAATTCAAAACTAAATCAATTCAAATTCAAAAATCATTCAAATCTCAAATTCTAGAATCTAGATCTGATCCTCTATGTGGAGCAAGTTTTCTCCATACATAATCATTCCAGACTCGATCCTCTATACAAAGTAAGTTTCCTCTATATACGATCATCCAGACTCGATCCTTTGTGTAGAGCATGTTCCCTCTACATACGATCATTTCAAATTTGATACTATGGTAAAGTAAGTTTCTTCTACATACGATCATCCTGACTCGATCTCTATGTAGAGTAAGTTTCCTCTATATACATTCATTCTAGACTCGATCCTCTATACATAGCAAGTTTTCTCTATATATGATTATCCTGACTTGATCTTTTATGTGAAGCAAGTTTCCTTCATATACGATCATCTTAAATATGATTATCTATGTAGAGCAAGTTTCCTCTACATATGATTATTCAGACCTGATTCTGTGTGAAGCAATGCTTCCTTTCCATAGGGTCTTCCAGTTTTCTTTTTCTTAAGGATAAATGTGAGTCATTGTGCTTTCTTTTCTTAGGACTAGATCTTCTAAAGATTGAGCTTGCCCTCTGTGGTACCATCATGATTTTAAAATCTAGGTTCGACCTTCTATGGGAAGCAATGCTTCCTTCCCATAGGGTCCTCCGACTTTCTTTTCCTTAAGGATAGATGTGAGTCATCGTGCTTTCTTTCCTTAGGATTAGATCTTCTAGTGATGGAGCACGCCCTCTGTGGCACCATCATGGTTTCAAAATTTAGGTCCGACCTTCTGTGGGAAGCAATGCTTCCTTCCCACAGGGTCCTCCAGCTTTCTTTTCCTTAAGGACAGATATGAGTCATCGTGCATTATTTCCTTAGGATTATATCTTTTAGTGATGGAGCATGTGCTCTATGGCACCATCCTAATTTTAAACCTCAAACTCCAAAATCAAGCATTCTTCTCCTTAAGGTTAGGACTTCCCTTCCCTTAGGATTAGATCTACTAGTGATGGAGTACGGCCCTCGTGGCACTACCCTAGTATCAAAATTTAAATTCGATCCTCTATAGTTAGGAATTCTTCCTTCCTATACGGTCATTCACTCATCTTTTCCTTAAGGACCTATATTTCTTCCTTCCATTAGGATTAGATCTACTAGTGGTAGAGCACGCCCTTCGTGGCACTACCCTAGTATTAAATTTCAACATCGATCCTCTGTAGTTAGGAATTCTTTCTTCCTATAAAATCATCTAGACTTCATCTTCTTAAGGTTAGGACTTCCCTTCCCTTAGGATTAGATCTACTAGTGGTAGAGTACGCCCCTTGTGGCACTACCCTAGTATCATACTTCAAACTCGATCCTCTATAGTTAGGAATTCTTCCTTCCTATACGATCATCCACTCTTCTTCTCCTTAAGGTTAGGTATTCTCTTTTCTTAGGATTAGATCTGCTAGTGGTAGAGTACGCCCCTCGTGGTACTACCCTAGTGTTAATTTAAAATTCCATAATTAACCTCTTTTCCTTAGGGATAGAACATTTCTTCCATTAAGACTAGACCAACTAGTAGTAGAGTACACTGTCCTCAACACTATCTTAGTATTATTTTAAATTCAATCTTCTAGGGTTAGGTTTTCCCTTTCCTTAAAATCAAAACCCAGACTCGATCCTCTGTAGTTAGGAGCCCTTCCTTTTTATACGATCACCCAAAATTTCTTTTTCTCTAGGGATAGACTCTTCCTTTTTCTTAGGACCAGACCCACTAGTGGTAAAGTACACTTTCCCTAGCACTACCCCAGAATTAATTCAAACTTGATTCCCTGGGGATAAATGTTTCATTCCCTGAGGATCAGAACTCCAGACTCGACTTTTTTATTCTGTCAATGCGAATATATATAATAGAACTTCATTCTATTAGACATATTGGGAGTCCATTTGTTGACCTCATTTTTATATGAAATCATTAGGACCTAATCTAAGTTCTAGATTAATCTAAACCCTAGGATGAATCTGATCTTAAATCAATCCAGACTTTAGGTTCAATCCATATTCAAATCAATCTTAACCCCATATTAATTTTAAACTCAAATTCAATCAAACTCTAGACTAATCTAAACTCTAGGATCTTCTTAGACTCCAGACCCTAAGAATTATCTTGACCCTAGGATCCTTTTAGATTCTAGACACTAGAGTCCTTCTAGATTCTAAGATCCTATAAAACCCCCAGCACTAGGACATCTAGAACTCTAGGATTCTCCTAGATTTCAAACCATAGGATCTACTTAGATCCTAGATCGATCTAGGTATTATATTACTCCAAATACTAATATCTACCAAGATCTTAGGATCAATTTAACCCCAAGACTTTAGGACTTCTAAATTATAGAATCTTCCTAGATTTTAATCTTTAAGATTTACCCAAGTTCTAGATCTACCTAGACCTTAGAATGAAGCTAGATCATAGAGTAATCCAGACTGTGGGATCTGCCCTTACCCTAGATCTATCTAGATTTTAGAATTAACTCAGATCTTAAATAATCCAAGTTATAAATAAAACCCTAACTTCAAGTAAATCCAGATCTCAATTTCATTTGGTTATCAAACCTATTCAAGCTTCAAATTAATCTTGACCTCAAGCCAATCCAGACCTTGATTCAATTCAAACCATAATCAAAATCCAAACTTCAGTCCAGTTCAAAATCCAAACTCAAATTCAAACCTTGAGTCTGCCTTTGACCTAGCTTCAATCTTATCCAATCACTTATAATCATCCATATGATCATAAATGATTTCGATAATTCAAATTCTAATCAACTCAAGCTTCAAATCTCAATCAAAATCCAATCCAATCCTCATCAAACTCAATTCCACTTTCCAATCCAATCTTCATTCCAACATTCAGATTCCAAACTCCAGTCCAACCTTCAATCACTTTCAATCTTCCAACTTCCAATCATCGTCAATCAATCTAGCATGTCGACCACCATCAGTCGATGATCTATGACCAATGTTTCAATCAAACCCCGATCAATCAGATTTCAACCTTCTAACCTTCAACCTCAAATCTTCAACTAAATAATCATTTTCAAGCCAATCAATCTTTCAATTTAACATATAATTGATCTCGTTGATCTTCCTTAAAATCAATATTGAACCGCATATGGATTAATTAAGGTCTATTTGATTACACACTTTACATTTGAGAATATCTTGTTTGATTTGATCTAATTTGAGCACAATTCTACCTCGATGCCACCATCAATCTTGAAATTGAGTTAATTACTTATTATATTGAATGAATTTCAAAAAAAATTTATCCTTAACCGCTTTAACTGACTCGACATAACATGCCTCGGCTTAATTTTAAGTCTAATTAACATTAATTATCTTTAATTAATCTTGAATAATTAATTTAAAACACAAAGTTTAGCAAACCTCAATGTTTTATTCATCTTTTTGTTTTAATTTGATGCCAAAATATCCCTTAATACTCAAATAAATTTAGCTCCCTAAATCTCTTTGATTTCAGCACCTAATGTCAACCATTTGATTAAGATTTGAGGGCATCAAGGTTTAATATTAACCCTTTATTTAATGGTTTCAAAGGGTATAACTGTCATTTTTTTTGGCTTTTAACACATGATAGGCATTTAAAAGAGGGGAGGGCTGGCTATCCTTCATTCCCTATCGGCTATCTCACGGCTCCAAGCCCTAGTCGCTCCATACGCAAGCAGCCGCAAAGCCTCCCACAAGTAGCCGCTCCCTCCTCTTCTCAACCCGTCTATGCTGGAGGAAGAACGAATCAAAGCTCCAACCACCATTCTTCTTATACAATAGATTTTGGCCTTTTGCTTATGTGTGCGATCCCAGAGGCGAATAGAGGAGGTGGATGGGAGGGAGACTTTCAAGTTTGCTTGTGCGATTGATTGAGTGTGCCATCTGGTTCGGTAATCTTCTCCCCTTCTCAATCTTTGATTGGTCTTATTCATTTAAATGAAGCATTAAAGATTTGAATAAAAGATCTCATTGATTAAAAAAAATCTGAGGCAAAATTCTGTTTTCCTTCTTTCTTTTTATGAACTTGGTAGTAAAGAAGTGATGAAAGTTTGTTGGAATGCATATAACCACATATGATTTATCTTGATAAGTCAATGGCTGCACTTATTTCACTTTGTTTGGTTAGACCGCTTGATACTTTCTCCCTCTTCTTTGAGGTTTTTTTTTCTTAGAACTGAAAGGAGGAGTATATGTCTCTTGAGAAATAAAGAATGAAAGAGTTTGTTTAGCTTGTTTCCTTAAGGAATAGTAAATACAACACTCTACATTTTTCTTAGCCTGAATAGTAGTTGACAAGACTAGGTCTTTTCCTCTCATCACCAAGCAAGTTTCATTTAGAAGTTCATCCAAATTTATTTTCACTAAGTTGATTGTGAGGGATATTCTCAGACATATACATTGCTTACTATTTGTTCGATAATGGTTGGATTAGGTCAACATTTAACAAAGAAGTGTTAGTGGGTTTGATTTCCAAAAAAATTACAAGAACTTTCTCTATTTTTGTTTAGATTTATTACGTATTCGATATATGAGTACCTTTCTAATAGTTATAAAGATGTGTATAAGAGGTGCGTGTGAACTTCTACTATGGCATAATTTAGCATCCATGATTTCAAACAATGTGTCAATTTAAACGCACGTTTTACCCTCATCATGTGTATATTTTCATATCCCATCTATAGTCAATGATAAAATTTATTAATTTGATTAAAGTGTTGTTTTTCTGGAATGGAAATAAATGCTTGAAAGTATATTTTTGCCTATACGTTTAGATTCAAGAGGCCTCAATGGGTAGTAGCTTTTCTCTTATCTTCCAAGTGATAACAAGGGTTATTTTGAAAGCTAGTATATATGGATTTGCTCCAATAGGGAAAGTTCCTACGACGTCAAAAGCTAAAAAAATCACATGCATATGCTTTACATTTCATATCATATTTATACACTCAGTGAACAATATGCATATTAATCAAGGCATGGAAAAATCCATATGTGTTTTTTGTAGGTGATAGTTGTGTTATGTTTTATAAAATCATATGATTGATAACTGTTCGTTGTGTTAATATTTCTATTAATATTTGGCACCACTTTGCATGCTATCTTAATTTGTTAAAATGATATATGTGAGATGCTTGTATTATAAAATTGAGCTTCAATATCATATACACATGCAATGTTAAGCAACATTTATGAGTTTGCCGGAAGATATCTCATATATGTTTAAAGCTATGTAGCATAAGGATTGGTGTCTACGCTAGTATGTTCTAGCATGGTTCATATACATTCTCCCTCTAAACTTTATATCTATGAGTTTTCATATGCTTCATGTGCTATTCATCTCTCAATTAACCTTGTTTATTAACATCAGTAGGCTTTCATATGTTGATTTAGATGCACAATTTTATATGTGAATATCACTTGTGCATGTCTCTCACTTCCATATGCTTTTATTCTTCTGTTCTTCCTATAAATGATTATTTATTGCAAATGAAAGGGCAGTGCATATGAGCTATTTCTACTAACATGTAAGGGAATCACTATTGACTAGCTCCGGTGATCAGGTAAGTTTTCTTAAAACTTAGAAGACCATAGGGCTCCTAGATTTCCCTATCGAACTATTCCTCCAGCCTTAAGTTATTGCAGTAACTCCTACATTTAGTTAATATTTGCCATCGACATAGCTTGTTTACATTCATGTGTATGTATAAGGGTTTGAGACATTGTTTGCGAACCCATTACAACACTAATGTCATTTAAGGACAATAATTAAGGAACTTAGACAAACTCTAGGATTCACACATATATCCTTTAGGGATGAAACATCAAACATAGAGAACTTAGTGACGTCGTACCTTGGGATCTGTGTACACTATTAAACTTGCCCTCAATCAAACTTAAATCAATCGATTAATCATTAAACCACTTAATTGATTTAATTAAAGTTAAACCCTTAATTAAGCCTCTAAAACTTCCAGGAAATTTAATAAATCAAATTTAAATCACAAAAATATATATAATATCTCAAATTAAGTAGAATTGAACCCTTAACATAAGATAATTAAAATTCCCTTGATTTGACAGTAAATTTAAGCTTAATTGAATTTTAAATAAAATTGAATATTTAATTAATTTAATTAAATAGTTACAAATCTAGGTGGCAAAATCCCAACAGTATGGAATTTGATTCCTACGATCTCCTTGGAGGGAGAGACTGTTATTGGGTCTGCACTATCCTTAGAAGTTACTGCATCACATTAATCAAAAAGATTTATCTTGATAGGACCCCATTAAAAATTAATTTTGACGGTATCACTATCTGATATAATCTTAGATTATTTCCCCTCTCATTACTACTGGTCTAGTAATTAGGAGAGTGGCACCCTGAGTGATTTCTATACCTCCTCCTCTCTAGTTGATGTAGTGGGGCAAGTATAAAAATGTGACCTAACATCTTCTATTTGTTCAATTCTGGTTTGATTGATTCTCGCCATGTAGTAGTCAAGGAGGTGTATTGAAGATCGTGCTCTCGTTTCTACAACCTCCCTCTTTTGGGCAACAAGAGAAGACTAAAAATAATTTTTACTAGGGAAGGGGTACATAAGAGGAGTAACAAACTCTTGATCAGCCTCAAATTTGTCTGGATTTATTGCTTTCGGCTCAGCAGCCTTTTTAGCCTTAAGGACCTTCTTTCTGACTCTACGAAGGTAGTTCTTTCTTTTATTTTTGTTGACGACATGGGTTCTAGAACTTGACCCAATCTAGGACTGAGATGGTAGCTCTTCTATCGTTATTAACTTCTAGTTGTTATCCACCTCGGCAGAGGGTACAGTGGATATAGGAGTGACAACGACCTCCATCTTGGAGATGGGGGAGTCAACTCCTGATGCTAAAGTAATCTCAACTAAGGGGACATCCCTTCATATTCCAGTAGATAGATCAATCATTTCTTCTTCGTCGACTAATAACTTAAAGTCTTGGAATTCCATTTCGAGCTGGATGAAATTATCAGAAGTGATTTCTTCTCCTATCAAGTTTTTATCCATGGAGAAGATGAGTTTCCCAGCCATTTGAGTGCTTGATTCCTGAAATTAAAAGAATATGATCTGAATTAGTTTTATGTCAAAATTGAATTAGAATTTTAAATTTAACTAGTTATTTTTAAATGTTGAACCCTAACATGCTGAGTTTTCACCCAACATAAGGGTTTGGAAAAATGGTTGAGAAAATCTAGGGGGACCTGGCTTGACTCTTTCACTTTGAAAATTGATTTGAAGGTGAAATGTCAGAGTTCAGGTGTGAAATTAAAGTTGAGGATGAACTTAACCTTAAGGATGGAATTAGATTTAAACTTGAACTAAAAATTGAGGTTGAATGAGTTTTCTTCAAATTTTGCAACTCAACATGTTAACATTCACTTAAACATGTAGGTTCATAAAATTGATATGAAAATCCTAAGGTTTTGGCTTGACTCTTTTCATTTCACCAATTGACTTGGGTTGAAATGTTAAAACGCTGATTTGAATTTAAAATCAAAATTGAATTGACTTTAAAGTGGAAATCAAATTCAAATTTTATGTTGAAATTATATTTGGACTCAAAGTTAGATTTGAATTTGAACTTGAGGCTCAAGTCAAATGAATCTTTTTTCCAATTTTATGACTCAACAGGTTGAGTTTCACTCAGTCGTGTAGGTTCACAAAATTGATATAAAAAATCCAAGGATCGGGCTCGACTCTTATTCATTTCACCAATTGACTTGGGTCGAAATGTTAAAGCCCGGATTCAAATTTGTAACTAAAACTGAAGATGATTTTAAGGTTAGAATCAAATTTGAATTTAATATTAAGATTAAATTTAGACTTAAGATTGAATTTGGTTTTGAGGCTGGAATTGAACAGATCTTCTTCAAACTTTGAAACTCAACATATTAATTTGTAGTCAGATGTACAGGTTTACAAAAATAACCTGAAGATCCTAAGAACTAGGCTTAACTCTTTTTACCCCACGAGGTGACTTGGGGGTAAATTGTCAAAGCCTAGATTTGACAAAAATTTTGAATTTGTGTTGCATACATTCAACTACAACAAAATGTTATAGCAAACACATGGCAACGATGATTGAAATTGATTTGAGAAATCTTGAAAGAGATTTAAGAAAAAATTAAAAATTCGACAGAATCTCCCCTTATTTTTGAAACTCAATGTGTTGAATTCGCATTCAACATAAAGGTTTACAAATTTTGGGGGGAATTCTTAAGAGTCAACACGAATCTTTCATCTAAAGGAACTGTTTGGGAGTGAAATATCAAAGACTGACTATACCAAAAGGATTGAAGTTTTGAACTGAATTTGAAGCGGTATAATTTTATTGGAGGCTTGAAACTTTGATTCTGAGATTGAATGATCTTTTATAAATTGTGAAACTTAGCATGTCATGATTTATTTGAGCATGTGAGTTTGCAACATATACAGGAAGATTTTGAAAAGCTTGGCTTGACTCTTTCGCTCTACCAACGAACTTGGAGAAAAAATGTCAAAGCCTAGCTTGGAGAGAGGTTTCCTACACTCACCTCTCTTTTCACATATCTTAATTGAGTTGGCCACACTCACCCAAGAGAGAAATGGGTTGAGGGACCAACGAAAGAAAGGTAGTTAAAACTATCGATGCAATAAAATTTGTAGCGCTATTAAATATAGAGAGAGAGATTTTCAAGTGTTGAATCAACTCCTAACCATGGCCTAAATATTTTTTAATCATGGGCCAATCAAATCCAAGTTAAAGTTGACCAAGTCAACTTAATGAATTTGGTCAAATCTCATTAAACAATTATATATTCATTCAAGTTCCACCTTTTGATCTTTGAGTCATTTCTAATCCCTTAAAACATCTCCTTAAAACTTTCCCCATGCTACCTCAACAGTATTTGACTGTTTGACCAGTCAAATAGTCAATATGAGGTTATAAATGGGTCAAAAATGGTTTAATGCCTCTCCAAACTCATTTCATTATATCTCCAATCACACCAACAGCTTAAAACAACTCAAATTTACTTCCCCCATGCCACCTCAGCTGCCATGTGGCATGGGGACCAGTCAAATGGTCAAACCAAGGCTAGGGAAGAGTCAAGCATGGTCAAATGACCTTTTAAACTTAATCCACCCAAATTAAGAAACCTCCAACAGTCCTAATCAGCTTCCGAAAGTTTCTTAAGCCCTCCTAACCTATGGATTAGAGCTTAAGCCAGCTATAATGGTCCCAAATGGTTAGGAGAAGGACAAAAGGCTTTCCACATCACTTGTACCCTTGTCCTTGATTCCCCTGCCATTCTAACAACCCAATGACACTTGGCATTCATCTGGAAGTCTAGCCAATTGATCCCAGCCCTCCATTCAAGTAAGGGACGTTTGAATAGGGCCAAGTGTTCATTTGGAATAGGGATTCTAACCGAGACTTCATCCCTCCTCTCTCGCCTCCTCCAGCCAACCTCCTTGTGGGTTCAAGCTTCTAACCAACCTTTCAATATTTCCCAAGCCATAATCCGGTGGTTAAAGGCTATCGACGGCGAGTCTCCGGTGAAACAAGCCCTAGTTTCATCTAGGTCTTCTCCAACTCAATCCATAGCCTCTTTGGCCACGACTTCTTCAGGACAAATTAGCATGGATAGACCACAATTTTAGAGAATCCAAAATCTTTCCAAACAAATGATTAGGGGGCTGTTTGGTTGCCTGAAAATAAAATGCTGTGTAAAGTAAATGCAATGTAAAGTAAATGTAGTGCATTCCAAATACTTTGATATTGTTTGGTTGTCTGTAAAGTAAACGCAGGAGAACTGTTTCCCTTGTTTGGTTAGGTATATCCAGAGTAAAGTAAAAGCGGTGTATTTATAATAATTTTTTTTCCTTGTTTGGTTAGGTGTATGTGTAATAATTTATGACTTATCTAAAGAAATATTTTTGATCGAGCTGTCAAATTTACGATTTTCTTTGGAAAACCCTTCATAAAAGATGGGAGCATGGCTTAAATTTTTTCACTTGATATCATCCGCACTGATCTTTCAGCTGAAGTTTTAACCATAAGCTTGAGAGTTCTATTATAATGCTTGATAAAAAAAATCATGCGTTTGTGTATTCCGTATGATCACGTTTATATATAATTTACTTGTCAATATGTCTACTGACATGATTTCATTTGTGTAATCACACAGAAATGCTCAGGTAGTCATCATATTAGAGCAAATAGCACAATAGATAACTATTTCAGTGTTTAGTAGATTGATTCTGGGCCAAACAATCAGACTAACCACGGAGAAGAATAAGGAATATATGGGGTAGGTACAGCAAGAACAGGAAAAAGTCAAACGAAACATCATATTTTCATTCAATATCATAATGACAATTATAAGAAACATTTCTATAACATAAAACAAAACAATCAACTTCATCCTAAAATGAAACGTCATGTTATTGTCATGTACGGTAACAATGAAAGTAAAATGCTGGCGCGAACACAATTTATACATCATCAGGAAGCCTGTATTGTTGTTGCTGATCTCTATCACTATAGTCTGGTGTTTTGTTTGCCAGTTACTGTGTTGGCAACTATTATAAATTTCTTGATAAAGAATACGATCTTCACCATCTGAAAATGGTTTTGTGTAAAAATCTTGAAGGATCCCAGCTGAATATTGTTAAAATCTAGAAGGATCTCAGCAACATAACCACATCCGATTCACTCTCCCATGGAACATGGAAGGATTCGCTTCAAATGGATCCTTCCCAGTTAGATTTCGATCAAGAGAAACACAGAACTTCAAATTCGCATATTATTTGAAACATATTTCCAACGGGTGGGACACAGAAACCTGAAACTTAAGTGCAAGAGTAAGAGGAAAGCTCACGTTGCTCTTGGAAGTAGTAGTTGCCCTGAAGGCCAACTAAAACGCAATATATCTCCGGTCAAAAGTACCTCTTCTCCCAATAAACCTAATGAAATATAAAAACATCCTCCAAAAACATAATGTGCAGCTAGCAAATTATCAACCAATAATAAAAACATTTAGCAATATCATATTGAAATAAATTTTGGTCACCACACAAGAAGATATGCATATAAATGATCTTCCAATAATCTATCCACAAAGTGCCTCAGAATGAATACCAAAAAAAAGTATCACCAACAGCCGTTCATATTTAGACAGTCAAATATAGAAAATCATCACAAAGATAATTTGCCATACCATGTGAAAGTAAAATTCTGTACCTAACTCATAAGGAGAGAGATGTTTTTCTTTTGACCACTCAAATCAGTATGTTCTTTAACATCATCTTTTTTAAATATTCAAAAAAATGGTAAAACAAACCCGAAATGCAATATAAATTTAAGTTAAGAAAATCAATAATTATAACTTTAAAGATGTCTGACTTTTAAATATTTCAAGGGAGTAACATAAAAAGATATGCCAATCTTCAACAACTTAAATTAAAAGATTGCGTACCATGTCAACACAATCAGAATCACGTCCATTATATAACCTAGAAAGATATGTGTCACATTGTATATTCCGTTGAGGATCATTTTTTTTTTTGTCTTTGCGAATCTTATGCAATAGTACACATAATGTACTAATTGCAATATAAATCACTTTCAGCACATCATTATATCTTTCAATTTCATTAAGGTCAGCAACATTTTCATCTCACTAAAACAAAAACAAATGGTACAAGTATAATAAAAGTTACAAAAAAAAAAAGAAACTCGAGATTCTCAAGGAGAGTTAAATAAATAAACAATCTAATTAAATAGTTTAGTAAGATTCTCAAGGAGTGAAAGATTTGAAAATTGATTTATGATGACAACAGCTGATTGTTGTTCTATATTTTTATTTTCATAAAGAATCTGTTGAAAGTGAGAATTACCCTCCCCAAAACTAAACTAGAAGATTACATATCAGTAAGAATTCAATAAGTCCCTACCATCAGGTAGAAATATGACTTAAAGCAACAGTGCTCAGAATAACAAAAAAAAAATATGATTTCCATTCATAAGATGTAAACAACATTACTGAAAATTTAAAATTACAAAATATAAGATAAAATAATACCCATTGTTCTTAGTTATAATTATGACAAAGTAAGACAAAATAGTTTTTATTTATAACAACTTAATAGATACGCCAAAATTCAACAACTTAAATCAGTTTCCAAGCTCTTTACGCATCCATCTAGCCTTCGAATCTGTAGGTTTTGAAAGGAAAGATGGTATTAATGTAGGATTTTTTGATAAATTATCATATATCATATCAACCTCTTCTTCTGAGAAGCCAGGAATATTTGTTAGCTCAAACATCAGTTCAGTATACATATTTCTAATTTGCTTTGGAGATGTTGAGTTCTTGATAGCGTTAGCAACTTCACTCACACTATCAGCCATCAAACAAATACACTCATGGATATCTTGATCGATAGCAGATGTCTTAGACTTCCTTTTTAAACCACCTCCTTTACCAGATGAAGGCAACGGTTTCTTTGTTGTTGTGGTAGAATCTTCCATAACTTGCACATCAGACCAATCAGTAGGCATTGATCCATCTACACTTATATCCGTAAATTATGAGGATTCATCATCGCCTACATGTATTTCTTGAGTTCCAAGTGGAGTTTGAGAATTTCTAGATTTTGCCCACTCTCCAGTTGCATGTCCAAGACCACATACTATCTCCAACTCTACATAATTTGCAATTGGAATATTTAAATAAGCAGCATCCTTAGGAAAAGCCTGTAACAAATAAATTAAAAGTTGTTAGCCCAAATTATCAATTTAAATGATGTGCTTAAAGTAATACCTGAATATGTGATGTATACTCTTCTTGACCCAGCACTATCATTTTCTTTGTTTCATCCCAAGATACACCTGATTTTCGTTTTAACTCCTGAATGTGAATCCACACACTTCTCTGATGCCTAATTTGGTTCTTGCATTACTCACTAGTCACCTCTATTCCAAATTTCTCTTTCATTTTCCGTGCGGCACCTTGATACACAGAGTCTTTAAATCCTTGGGCACTTCGCATATTTGCATTTACATATTCCATCATTATTTGAAGCAATCCAGTTATCCACTCAGGTTTTAAGCTCCATAAAAAATTTTTCCTCTTTGGCTTCGAGTTACCGTTCATCTCTGTTTGTGACGAATTCATTCTCCCTGAAAGAAAATATTAAAATTAAAGGTTACTATTTCTAAATGGTTATGTATACTACTAGAACTTGGTCAATTGTAGGAATGGTGAAAACTTCTTACTTTGGGCATCAATCCAAAGTGGCTATCTCTGACCATGTAAAACTTAAATTAACATAAGTATATTAGTGTTCAAACAATGTAGCCCATTACATGGAAGGTACAAAGTCATATAATTCAAGCTTAACAAATATACTCAATAAATCCACATAATAGAAATTAAAACATTGCAGGTTAATTCATAATAAGAAAATCCACATATCTAGTATCCATCATTTTGCATGCGAGTCCACATGAATTGAGCAATCTCATCTCTTTTATCTAGCCATTCTCGAGAATCATTTACGGCTGCTTGATCTGCTGTTCTATAGTGACTTACCGTAGCCCATTCATCCTCAGATTGAATGAACTCATCCTCACCTTCAGTAACAATCCAATTATGCAATATGCAACAGACAATTACAATGTCAACTTGAGTTTGGAGAGGAAAGTAGGGTTCACACTTTATAATTGTGAAACGATTTTTCAAAGAACCAAATGCACGTTCAACAATTGTGCGTAACGAGGAATGTCGTAGATTAAAAAGTTCTTTAGAATTCGCAGGTTGAATAGAACTGAACTCCTTCAAGTGATATCTCGTAGCACGATATGGGGAAATAAAACCATTTCGTGTGGAGTAGCCACCATCAGCCAGATAATATTTACCTGCTGGGACACGTAAACCATCTGATCTTTCTAATGCACTTTTAAGTACTGCCGCATCATGAGCTGAACCTTCCCAACCAGCAAGCACGTATGTGAACCTCAAATCAAAGTCAACTACTGCTAAAACATTTTGTGTTGGGTATGGTTTTCTTCCTCTAAATGCAGCTTCATTCTCCTTTGGAACCCTAGCTTTAATATGAGTTCCATCTATCGCACCAATACAATCCTAAATTTGACACAAATTATATTAAGGAACCATAATGAAAGAGAGAATTAAATTAAGTAAATATTGGTTATACCTTGAAAAATGGCATGAACCTATTACTTGATTTAATCTTATATGGAGTTTCAAGAAGTGGAGGCTTGATAAACTCATGTCGTAACTCCCCTATAGCATGTAATGCAGCTTTGAAGTACCTACTAACAGTTTCACCGGAGCGTTCAAAGTTAAATCGCATGACTCGGTTACGAACACTATGCCCGAGTGTATGTAATAACATAGCAACTTGTTCCTCGATTCTAACATTTAGTGTGTCTAACAACAATCCTCGTGTACGTAATAAATCACATAATTTGAAAAAAGGCACTCTCCTCATGCGTACCATGTCAAGACAATCAGAATCACGTCCATCATATAACCTAGCAAGATAAGTGTCACGTTGTATATTCCGTTGAGGATCATATTTTTTTTTGTCTTTGCGAATCTTATGCAATAGTACACATACTGTACTGATTGTAATATATATCACTTTCAGCACCTCTTTATCTTTTTGAATTTCATTGAGTTCGGCAACATCTTCCAATGGCTCAACCATCTTTCTAATAATAAAATTAAACTTCAAGAAAAAAAAATTCATGAGCAATGCATCAACAGCATATAAGTTAGATTCATAAAATAAATGATTTGTAACTTATGAAAAAAAAAAGACCACCATACATGAATACTTGAGAATGCACAAACTTGCTTCAAAAAAAAAAAAAAAAAAACATTAAGGTCTTTCATCTTTAGGACAGCAAATTATACCATAGCTAAAACTGTTGATGGATGATGAATACATGCTGCATAATACTTTTAGCATATCTAAAATCTTTTATGTAATTCAGGCAATTCCATGAAAATAACTATATTCAATTATACATGTGTAGTTATTTTCATTTAATTAATCATAATGAGAAATAAAAATAATACACTAGATTATAACATAATAAATTTTTTTATTTACTAGAAGGCTAAAATAGGTTTATTTATGATGAAAGCACATGAAAAGAAGAGGGGTGTTTCAATTATCAAAGTAAGTTGTGTAAAGCTATAGATAGAGAGAGAGAGAGAGAGAGATAGAGAGAGAGAGAGAGAGAGAGAGAGAGAGAGAGCTAACATCTCATGTAAACTCAGCACCAATAAATGAAGAATAAGGGTTCATAAAAGCATGTCATTCAAGTCTTCCATAGCTTGAAAATTAGGAGGTTTTTCAACCCATGGGGAACTAATGCAAGATAATAAATAGGCTAGTTTATTTTTATAATTTCTTATTAGATTACTAATGCTTAGATTCAATAAATTGAAGAATTATTAAGGTCACATGCATCAGCAGTATGGCTAAAAATACCATATATTTGATCCAAACATGCTACGGAAGTTCAGCAAAATTCTTCACCTTCCATGAATGGGATTAGGGGACCCAAATTCATTATATATAGGAAAGAAGAAGAGTACGACAAAATAAACATGAAAAAATAGAAAACAATACATTTGACGTGTCCACATGGGAATGCTTGTAAAGAAGTAAACAATTCATAATTTATCAAGACAAGTAGGAAGTAGGAACATCCATGATAAACATAATATGAATCAAGTTATCACCCTACTAAATTATTTGAGATTAAAAAAAGAAAGCACGAGAAATTTTGTTGAACAGCATAAATAGGAGGTTTCCCCCCAACTCTTACCCAAAATGTCGGCTAATTCTGGCCAAAGAAAAGCATGGCTTAGCCATAAGAATCTTGAACCGAATTTTTGGCATTTATCAATGTCAGAAAACATCATTCCAATTCAGACCACAACAAACAATTTTTCACAAGAGCACAATGTATCTTGATGAGCACAACTCTAATATCGATACCAGAGAGCCGAACAATCCAACTCGTAACACCAATACACAAATATTCAGGTAAACAGCACCTATGGAACTCATAGATTTCTTAGCACCAAGTAAATCCAGAGAATTTATGATATTCATATCAATTATCAAGAACAAACAAACGAAATCTGAAATCATAACCATCAATTTCTTACAGCTCATTCAAGTTTCTCACCCACAATGACGCCAAACGCTTCCAGAAAAATCCTTCGTTTTCTTCGCCGTATCTTCTTTTTTTTTTTACAGCTATTCCACATCACATCCTAACGAAACCAAATAATAAAAAAAATGGAAACCTAACCTATTTGGCCGAAGAAGCGGGAGAAAGGGAGAAAGTCACCTTCACAGCAATAAGTGAATCTGTCAGCTAAGAGTTTGATTTGTCAAATTGGTAAAATAATTCGTAAATTGATTCGGCAGATTTACAGGATTTGGCCGAAGAAGCGGGAGAAAGGGAGAAAGTCACTTCACAGCAAGCGAGATTCCGCTGTTGCTTTTTTTTAAGGAAGGATAAGAAGGGGAAGAAGAGCATTGGGGAGAAGAAGAAGAAGAAGAAGAGAAAGAAGAAGAATGAGAAGAAATACCTGCACTTGAGAAGAAGAAGGGTTGGCTAGGCTTCGTGTAGCTCGCGGTCGAGAGGCGAGGGAAGCTGCGAGAGAAATTTTTGGCTTCGAGAGTTTTGCGTGTGAAGAACGGAGTCGAAGATCGTATTTTTAAGCTCTTTTGACACCATCGCGCGAGGCGTTGGCATTATTTTCCACGCAAGGTATTTCTAACCCCCTCAATTTGAGCGGGTTCGGAAGTCCAGCGAATGGACGACTGTAATACACGGCTAATGCGTCCGACGTCTTTGTAATGATCTACTTATAATTAACCAAACAACTCAATTTAGCAAATATCTGTATTTAGATTACTTTACCCTCCTAATTTTGCATACCAAACAGCCCCTAGATTCTTCTAAAACTCAAACACTAGTTTAAGAACTTAGAGTAAATTAACTTTTTATTAAGTTTATTTTAGACATAGGGGCTGACTCCACATTGATTCTCTTCATAAACCCTATCTATGTTTAAATATTCACGAGTTTTAATTGATTTTATCGAAAATACGAGTCAAATATGTGTTTCTAGGCTGATTTCGGAGTTCTGCATGTTCTCTACATCATTTAAGCCATTGATCTTCTGATCAACTGCTCCGATCTCGCTGCTCTATTCAAATCTTCAAGCCGTGGTTTGATCCATCATTTAGTTCCTGTTCATCGCGATCTCGGTCGTCCATTACAAACGGCGGAAGATCGGACGGCATCTGCTTTTCGCTGACACAGATGAGTAAAACGCATGGGGTCCGCGCGCTTTAATAATCAGTGGGCAATGATTGGTGGCTGCGCCAATCATTGCCAATGATTGGGCCCCGCCACCGCGATTTGCAGCGCCCAATCAAAGGATGCCACGTGGCCATTCCGCCGCCGGCTGATTTTTTTTTTATTAAATTTTAATTTTTTTAAAATTAATTTTAATTAAAATAACTTAATAATTAATTAAGAATTAATTTTAATATATTAATATTAATTTAAAATATCCATATATTTTAAAAATATTTAATAATTAATAAAGTATTTTAAATTTATATAATTTTATTTAAAATTAATATTAATTTAAAACATTAATATATTTTAAATTACTTTAAATATTAAACCTTAGTCATTTTTCAATTAATATTTAATAAAAAAATAACTAAAATATTTCATGAAATTTTAAATTTATTTTAAAATTTAATCTAAATTTTCAAATAAATGTTTAAATTATTTTCAAATTAAATTCTAATTCATATTATTTAATATTATTTAATTAAATGGTATTAATCAATTATTGAACTAATTAATTAATATTTAATGAATTAGATATTTGATATATATATATATATATATAAATTTAAAAACTAATTCTAAAATATTTTAATGATTAAATAATTATTTTGAAATATTTTATTTCGAAATATTTTAATTTGAAATTTGATCAATTTAAGATATATTTCAAATCAAATATATATATATATATATATATATATATATATATATATATATATATATATATATATATATATATATATATATTTATATATTAAATTAATTATTTATTTAAATATTAATGGATATTTAATTGAAATTAAGATTAATTAAATTTAAAATTCAAATGAAATTACTATAAATAATTTTATAATTCTAGAAATATTTAAAATATAATTTAATTTCTTTTAAGAATTAATTAAAATATTAATTAATTTTAAAATTAACTTAAATGCCTTAATTAACCTTAATCTTTAAAATTTCCAAACAAATTCATTTTAAATCATTAAAATTCAAATAATATCTTAAAAATTTTAAAATTTTAAAATTTTAAGAATTGTAATTTAAAATTATTTTCAAGATTAAAATCTTAATCAATTTTAAATTAGTAAAGATATTTAAATAAAATAATATTTAATTAATATTTTAATATTATGTTAAATATTTAAAAAGAAAATTAATTTTTTTAAAATTGTTTTAAAATTGCTTTAAAGATCAGAGGATTTCTCATTGATATTTCTAAAATAATGTTATTGATATATTTTTAATTATTCTATTTTAAAATTTATATTTATGTATATAGGTTTATACTTATATATATATATATATATATTAAAACATTTTTTAAAACTATATGTCTTGAGAGATCCTTTGAAATTTTAAGCATAGAATGGGATTTAATGAAGAGACTTAATGAGGACTATTAGTAAATAATTATCTTAATTATTCACTTATCAATTTGTTAATTATTCTAGTTAATTTCATCATTGCATGCTTAAGGTGCAAACACTCGCACTTAGCTTAGGCTCTCCTAGATTTTGGATGTGATTGTTTTTTTGTGTGCACTCATGTATGTCCAAGGGTTAGCAAAACCTTGATTTGAACCTACTCAAATCTGGTGTCATTAAGGATAAAAATAAAGGACCTAAGTCTAGAAAACTTTGAAAAATTTCAATAATTAGAATTCACATCCTCTTGACTTGAAACTTGAACCACTTGAATGTAGTGACACTCTAAGCCCATAAAAAATTTCTTTTTGAATTTTAAAGTTATTAAGCCCTCTAATTAACTTAATTAAAATCAAACCTTAATTAAGCCTTTAAAACTTCTAGAAAATATAATAAATCAAATTTAAACCCAAGAAATACAAATAAGACCTATAACAGACCAGAATTAAACCCTTAATCAGTGAAAAATAAAATCCCCTTGACTGAACTTTAAAATTAAGCTTAATTTAATTTTAATTGATATTCAATACTTAATTAATTTAATTAATTAAAAATAATAAAAAAATTAAAAACTCTCTTAAACACTTAGGAATCTCTTTTTAGGTCATTTTTGACCTTTAGAGTTGATTCCAAGGAATGTGGAGGTCATTTGGACTCAAATCATTGAAACTCCCTTAATTAAATAATTTTGAAAATTCAATAAATACGCCAAACTTCAAAAATTCATAACTAATTCAAATAAACTCCAAATTGAGTAAACTCAAAGGCATTCAACTCATATTAAGGTTTAATATTTATCAAAAATATCAAATTTTTAGATATCAATTAAATTTAAAAAAAGTCAACTTTTGGTCAAACCTAGTTCAAAATCAAATCAAAACTTTAAACATTCATAATAAAATATAGAAAAATCTAAATTCATCATACTTATAGTTTGACTAATTATATTAAGGTATAGTATTTTAATAAAATATTAAATATCTTAAAATCACTTTAATTAAAAAGTTAACTTTTAACCCCTTAATTAAATTATTAAAATAATCTAAAAAAATTTCAAAATTTAATAAATCATCAAAAATTCTAAAAAACATCAATTCAACATTAAAACCAACAACCAATTAATTTGAATAAAATTTATTAACTCTCAAACCCTTAATTAATTAAAACACTTAACTATACGATTATCACTAGGTAACACAGGCTTACGAGGCTATTAACTTAGCCCGAAGGAAGGTGAAATAAACTTCATAGCCTCAGTGTGAAACAAAGGTGATAATAAAAAATCCTTTAAAATAAACTTTAAAATTAATATTAAGTCATTAATATTTAAACCCAAACTTAAACCCCTTAAGCCTTTCAACCAACTAGAACCTCAAACAATTTTAACTAATTACCCTACTTAGGATATATCCAACCTATACAGCCTATCTCACACACTCTAGATGATTTGCTAGGACAACCAACTCTAGTCTTAGGCTAGGCCGGTGTTTACTTTTCTACCATGTGCTAGGTTTTTCAACTTTTACTGCATGCTGTTAGTAGTAGAATTGATTGATTATTTATTTACTTACTATACTCTCTGTTATGATTGATTATACGTTAGATCTACCCCTAGGTTAGGGATAATTTATACTAGTTCAATCTTCTACAGGTGGCCATTCTCGCACAGGGCGTTTAAAATAAAAGGGGGTATAATAAAATCAAGCTTTTAAAAATTAATCACATTTTTTGCAGGTGCTTCAGAATGCTTAAGACCCCCTTTAAAATTAAAAGAGCATGGCCAAGTATGATTAGTTTGAGTATTTTAAAATTTTAAAATATTAACTACTTGGGATATCAAATATAATTATTGATTATTAAGATAACCTTATACAATCGAGTCTAGATTTTTTATTTTGATTAATGTAATTTGATTTAAATGAGTTGTACTGTTAAGTGCATTGAGGATGGGATGTTTAAACATCCAATTTGAAATCCAAGGAGGAAGGGACATCTCTTAGGGGAGAGTTCCTCTCCATTTAGAGATCAAAATTAGGATGACTATAAAGTATCCAAAGAGAAAAGATAACACCCCTATTCAGGGGGAATTTATTTTCATTTTGATATCCGGACCTAATGATCCAAGGAGTTTCAAGAAGACGAAGAAGTGAAGGACAAGAATAATCTCAAATCTCAAAGTCACTTGAGTCTTAATAGTAGAATTCGGGTTGTAGATAGTGGTACCCGGCCACTTTACTTTTCCTGCAGACCCTGGGTTGTAATATTAAGTTGCACTTGTCATATGGACTTTCAGTTTGAATTTTTATTTAATTGATTTGATTATTTAAATAATTTGTTTGGTATGTTGATTGTGATATTATGATTATCTGTTTCTTGTAATTTTTTGGCGATTATTGCATGTCATATTTGATTTAGCCTTCAACCCGATCGGAGGCTTGTGAGGGTAAGTTTAAAATATTTTCTACTTAAAATTAAAATTAAAATATTTAAGCTCACATAGAAACTCTAACTCTTTTAAGAAGTAAGCCCGGACCACCGGAAGTTTTTTATGCATACATATTGAACCTTCTCTACCTTGTTAGGCACCTCCCCGCTTGTGAGTTCTGGCAGGCCACCTGAACTATTAGGGTGCAGTCCTGTCAAGGAGATGTTGTG
Source organism: Dendrobium chrysotoxum (assembly GCA_019925795.1). NCBI lineage: Eukaryota > Viridiplantae > Streptophyta > Magnoliopsida > Asparagales > Orchidaceae > Dendrobium > Dendrobium chrysotoxum. The sequence continues at coordinate 60,335,601 of CM034300.1, read as the reverse complement.
TAATCTCTAGGAAAAAACCTATTTTTTAAGCCTGATTTTAAAATTACTTCATTCTGATTTTAAGCATTTAATCGAGTCAACCAGCATGCATTACATTAGATATAAATTAAAAAAATGAGTCTATTTCTTAATTGCATTTTTAGCTTAATCATTTCACCCAACACATGTCAAGGGGACAATTAGGAATTTGCTCTAGATGTCGGCCTCTCTTTCTTTACACTAATCTTAAATAATATCCCTAACCACTCTACATTTAAAGACTGGACACATAGTTTTGAAGCATTTAGGTGGTTTAGCTGGCTCCCCAATCTAGGCCGGTGTAAGTCCAGGATTGCATTACATTAGCTAGGATCCGGGTTACTAATTTTTAGTACCCACTTTAGACTTAAGATTTGAGGTAGATTTTCAATCTTAAGACCTCAACCTCGTGGCACTACCCTAGTATCAAAATTTAAATTTGATCCTCTATAGTTAGGAATTCTTCCTTCCCGTATAGTCATTCACTCATCTTTTCCTTAAAGACATGTATTTCTTTCTTCCCTTAGGATTAAATCTACTAGTAGTAAAGTACGCCCTTTGTGGCACTACCCTAGTCTAAAATTTCAACATCGATCCTCTGTAGTTAGGAATTCTTTCTTCTTATATGATCATCCAGACTTCTTCTTCTTAAGGTTAGGACTTCCCTTCCCTTAGGATTAGATATACTAGTGGTAGAGTACGCTCCTCGTAGCACTACCCTAGCATCAAACTTCAAACTCGATCCTCTAAAGTTAAGAATTCTTCCTTCCTATATGATCATCCACTCTTCTTCTCCTTGAGGTTAGGTATTCCCTTTGCTTAGGATTAGATCTGCTAGTGGTAGAGTATGCCCCTCGTGGCACAACCCTAGTGTTAATTTAAAATTCTATAATCAACCTCCTTTCTCTAGGGCTAGAACTTTTCTTCCCTTAGGACTAGACCTACTAGTAGTAGAGTACGCTGTCCTCAGCACTACCTTAGTATTATATTAAATTCAATCTTCTAGGGTTAGGTTTTCCCTTTCCTTAAAATCAAAACCTAGACTCGGTCCTCCGTAGTTAGGAGGCCTTCCTTTCTATACGATCTCCCAAAATTTCTTTTCCTCTAGGGATAGACTGTTCCTCTCCCTTAGGACCAGACCTACTAGTGGTAGAGTAAACTTTCCCTAGAAAATTTTTTAAAACAAAAGAACAAGATTTGTATCTTTAAAAGCCTTTAAAGGTATATACCATAGAAACTTAGAAAAATGCTTAATAACTCACTTTAAATCTAAATGATCACAAATTTTATAGATTAATCTTTAGATTTATGGTAACTTTTCTTTCTAATTTCATTAAGATTTGAGGGCATTTGCCTATATAGTTATTGGTAGTGGACTTATGGACTTAGGAAACTAGCCTAATCCATAAACTACTGTAATGCTCACTCTTTTATATTTAACTCCTTCACAATATCTTATATGTGATGATGGTGAGAGACTCACAATATCTACTAATGAGTTCTATATATATGAAATTATTAACAATGGTTGAGGTTGGCTAGGTGAATTCCATGGCTTTTATGCACTGAGTTTATTAATCTACCATGATTAGTATGAACTTACTCTTCTTAATGGAAGGTTGATATGGACTCAATACGTCCATTTCCCACAATCTGATTTCCCATAAACTATTGATGCGTTACAACCTTTGGCCCGTAATTACTTGTTGGTGAATTTTGACACTAGAGAGACCTCCTAAAATATTTCTCTACATCCTTTCTTAGAGTATGCCAAAATTGTCCCTAACTTAGGGTTTTATGGGTGAGTGTTCTTCCTCAAGAAAGGCTACTACACTTGCTTGAATGTACCACTTTTAGTATTACCTCCTTCTCATCTTATTTGACATTTTTTATGTTAAGTATACTTATTAATCTCTTAAATAATTCCCTTCTAATTATCAAATAATTTGTTGAATTTATTTTAAATCTTGTTTGTTCAGTAAAACTTAGTGCTTATTGTTCCATTGAATTGAATTATAAAAATATTAACTAAATTTTATTGAATTCATGAAAAAAAAGTTTAACAAAAGAAAAAATATAAGCACTCAAATCTTATTAAAACCCTAATTTGACTAATTGAGCATTAATAAAAAACTTAACTAAGTAAAGGCCTGCAGGCATCTCTCGATCCCAGGGTTCTAGGGCTTGCTCCCGTTCCTGGGGAGTCCCCTCGGTGGCTTCTACCGCCACTGTGTTTGTAGGGAAGTTATTTTTCCCTTTCTTTTGTGAATTTTGCTCTTTTCTGTTTGGTTTTTCATTTCTTTTTCGGTCGTTAGCGGCTTGAATGGTGATAAAGCGTCTGTTGGATCCTGGTTTTTTGTCTGGTTCCAATTATTTAAGCTCTTTAAGTGAAGCTTTATCTGGTTCTCCCTCTGATGTGAGTTTTCTTGAGCTTAAATCTTCTTCCTTCCATAATTTGCCCTCTTTATGGATCTCCAAGGATGAGATCCTGGTGCTGGCAGCTCCATTCCAGTTTTCACTAGTTGGCTTTTTTTCATCCCGGCAGCCTAGCGTGGACTCCATCCATAGATTTTTCTTCAACCTAAAGCTAAATGCCAATTTTTTGGTTACTCTGCTCGATTCATTGCATGTCTTGATTAAGCTTAGTAATGACCTAGATTATAACAGGGTTTTCAGCCATAGATCTTACCGAGTTTTTAATTACTACATGAAATTAACTAAATGGTCTCCTTCCTTGGATATCGGTGTTGAATGTCCTGTTACTTTGATCTGGATCTCCTTCCCCAATCTACGCCCTCACCTCTTCACTCCCAGAATCCTCCATGCATTAAGGTCAATTTTTGGTCATCCGCTAAAAGTTAACAACGCCACTTCCATGGGTTCTCTGCCTTCTATTGTGCGTGTGTTGGTTGAGCTTGATATCACTAAAATCTATCCAGACAAAGTGTGGATTGGTCCAGAAAAGCTCAGTTACATCCAACTAGTTGAAATGGAGACATTCCCTCCATTTTGTGCTCACTGTAAATCTATTGGCCATGTGCGGGGGGAATGTCGGTCTCAGCTTTCTATCCCATTAAATGTTCCTGTTAGGGCTTCTGTGCCTTTTAAGTTGACTGATAATGATTTTTTTGCATTATCGATTGGTTCTGCTGATGGTAATGTTGATGTTGGGGTTACACCCTGCGAGTCGGTTGATGTTTCAAGGGGGGAGGGTGTTGGGGTTGTTAAGCTTGGGTGTGGGGAAGTTGCTGATGGGATTCCTTTAGTCATGAATGATTCAGATGAACCTATGTTTTTGGCCGCCGAGGGCCCTATTACTTCGATTACTGGTGTGTCGAATGATGGTGTTGCTGGTTTAGCTGATGTTGTTTGTAATTTGGTTCAAGAGCATGGGCCTATTGATGTATTTGATGGAGTTTTGGAGCAGGTTCTGCTTCCCTCTGATGTCGGGGACGCTGATGCTCCACCGGCTTATGGTTTTGTTGGGGAATTTTTGGCATCTTTCCCTATTGAATGCTCTAGTGTAGCGAGTTTAGAGGGTGCTGATGGTTCCTTGTCTATTAACAATTGCTGTATTAACCTTGTTGCAAGCCCTACTTGTGCTGATGCTTTGGAATTGGATGAATTTTTTATTTCATTAGTGAATGTGGGTATTGTAGCTTTGGATGAGTTGAGAATTGAAGGTGCTGTCATGTCTCTTGGTGATGCTATTTCACTTTTTGTCTCCTAGTGTGAATGCCTCAAAGGGAATTATGGAGTGTGTTGAGGTCCCTATCTCTATTATATCTAATGTAGAATTGAAAGCCCATCTGCCCCGGTCTGTGTATAACTTTATTTTAGAGCAATCTGATTGGTTGAATTTGGATGAGCCCCTTCCATCGCCTTCTGGGGGGAGGGTGATGATTTTGGTGACCATGTTAATGATGACATGTATAGCTTCATGGCAGGGCGTGTAGTTGATCCAGTGGTTCACAATGGTGGTGGCAAGAGACGTAAAAGTAAATCTAAGAAGAAATAGTTTTTGGGTTTACTTTTCTTTTGTTGGTGTGGGCTTTTTCGGAGAGTTGGATGATGATGTGGTGGCTCCCTATTTTCCTTCCAGTTGGTCTAGGCTTGGTGGCAACCTTGGTGGTTTTCCCTTTTGCTTGGTGGTTACTTATGTGGGCTTTAGGCTATTGTTGTTTTTTGCTGTGTTTATCTCCAATGGATGGTCCGGGCCTGGCTGTGGGATGGTTGTAGGGGGCTGTAATTCCCTGAGTCTGTTGTTGGCTCCTGTGCTCCTGTTTCTTGGATTGTTTGTTTTTAGTTGTGTTTGCTTACCTTTTTTTTTTCTATTCTTTTTTGGCTTTGGCTATTTGTGGGTCCTTGTTGTAATTTCCTCTTTATTATTGGAATAAAATTTTGGTTTATTAAAAAATACAAAAAGCTTAACTAAATAAATCATTAAAAATTAATTATTGATTAAAAGTATTCCAAAATTTTAGAAATTTCATATTAGGTCATCCATAACCTAATTTAAAAGTTCATGATCATTTGAAGCTAGTTGATATGTTAGATCAAAAAACCTAATCTCTTTCATAAAAAACCTTTAATAAGAAAAATCAATTTTGAAAATTCTTAAGAAATTTAATTAAAATCATAAAAATATAAATTCAAATATATTAAACTTTAAATAAATATAAAAACTCTATAAAATTTTTTTATTAGAATCTTAACTTTAAAAATTAAAGTCAAACTTCAGCCAAACTTAAGTATAACCCTCAAAGAAATTTAAATTTAATTAATTAATCACAAATTCTAAATAATTCTAAATGACTCCAAACATTTGTAGATTGGTCATTAGGTCAGTAATGGCCCATTGACCAAATTTTACGAAATTTAGAATTCATTTGGTGATTTATCATGAAACCCTAAACTCTTTTATGTGTAAGGACCCTTATAACAAACAAAATTTAGAAAATTCATAGACAATTCACGAAAACTTAAATAAATAAAAAATTAATTACATCTTATTTTAAATAAGCTCAAGGTTATTATAAAAATAAAACTTAATCAAAATTCAAATTGTATATTCAAAGTTAAACTATGGCTATGTGTATGAATAAAGAATAAATAAGTATGACAACCCTTTTGACGATTATTAACTTCAATTGTAATTAAAAATCATTAAAAACAAACTTTAAAACATAAATATAAATAATATTTTCACTATTGAAGCACATAAATAACCTAAAGCCATAGCCTTATGTGATTGCTCTATTCCCTTTAGGTTAGAACAACTACATTCTCTTAAGGATTAAAATGTGTTGATTAATGAACTTATTGAGCTTGTTCATTTATTAACATATTCTTTAAAATAAAATAAAAAGAATTCAAAACATTAAACTATAAATTATATAATAAAACTCATAATTCACTAACATTTAAACTTGGAATAAAAACCCCTTTGCCAATAACATGTTGAATTCGAGTAGCCCCAATTAACATTTTAATGAATACAAATATTATTTTTTTGATCATTTACTAGTCTCAGCTTTATATATTGCCTATTTAGTTTTTGTATTACTAACAATTTTAGGTACAATATACATTAGGTTGGATTAAAATAAGGCTCAAGATAGTGTAGCATAAAAGTCTATTCAATTTATAATAGGAGAGTCTATACTTCTTTTCTTTTCATGAGTCATTTATGTAATTAGGTGTATCATGGCTAGCAGTCGATCACACACTCAAAAGTGATCAATTTCGACTGAACCACTACAAAAATTTGGTTTGAATTTCTTTTACTTTATTTCATTTGCATTCCTATGTTTTGATTTACATTTCATATCTTGGTGAAATTTATAGTTGTTGAAACTTTGGTTAAACTCTTACATAATTTAAAAAAAAAGGGTTTAAGTTTAAAAACAAAAAAAAAATTACCTTTCAATTTTAATGTTTTTTTATATTCCATAAAATACAAATTTAAAGATTTTTTTTAAATACCAGTTCACGCCCTCTTCATATGCCATAACACTTTCAAGTGATATTAGAGTGGGGTCCACACATTAGTTATTTTAATCACCTAAGTAGATTCACATGGAACATTTTAGCAATAGAAACACCTCGAATGGGTATTCTATTACCAGCTGCCACTATTTGATAACTTTCCATTTGATTTATAAAAGATTTGGATGTCCAATTTTTTATAATCTAATGATTTTTGTATGTAGCACATGATTCAAACTTGTTACTCTTTGATTAATTGTGCTAATGTTTAAATCTTAATTAATGAATGGAGTTTAAGAGAACATGATCTCACTCATTTGAATGCAAAATATCTTAACTATTTCTACTATGCTTTAAAATAAGATTACAAGATTAGAGAAAAAAATTTCATTTCGAATGCCTATTATTATGTTCTTTTATACTTGTAATCCTTATATTTTGTGTAGGAAAAAATTGTTAGTATGAAAATTAGACTAGCAGCACAGTGCCCTAAAGACTAAAAATCAAAATAACAACACTAATTAAAACTCTAACCAGCCAAATAAAGTAGGAAATGGAACCACCCTCCTCAAAATTTTGCAAACCTAAGGCTAAATTATCCCCTTGTATTTAATTTAAATACCCAACCTAAGGATGAAAATGTTGAAATCCAGGATCCCGAGCACTTAATTTTGATGGTGACAACTAATACTTTCTGAGTACATATAGACTTCCGTTTGATTACAAATGTTTAATCTTTGTATATGAGGACTAACATTTCAGGTCAGATGCACACTGCTAAAGATTGCTGGAGACTCAAATTGGGTAGAATAGGATGTTGAAGAGTCTGTAATTTTTATTTCTTTAATTTTTCTTTTTGAGTCTGCCACAGAAGCATGCATGTGAAAGGAGCAATAATGCACACACACAGGGGGAGATTTTTTCTTTTAAAATGATTAATTTTTTAAAACACATCGTACTGTATGATCATTGATCGTACTGTACGGTTAATTAAAATACTCAGGCTAACGGCTAATTTTCAAATGTTTATGTTTACAAACTTATCGTACTGTACGATACATATCGTACTGTACGATAATATGTAATTGTGAAACCCTAGCCGCCAGAATAAGTTTGGTAAGTTTTCAAATTTGATTTTCTGAACTGATCGTACTGTACGATACTATTCGTACTGTACGATTAATTAAAACTTGCCAAAATTATCTCCCTAATCAGGAAATAAACGTTGGTTTCTAATTAATATGTTGATCGTACTGTACGATCGTATATCGTACTGTACGACTGACAGAGACGATTTCATTCGTCCCAGAGATCGTACCAGACGAAACCAAGGTTTTATGTTCTGTTCGTCCTGGACGATATTAGTATCGTACAGGACGATATCAAGAAATGAACTGATCGTACTGTACGACTGGTGGAGTGCTGGACGATTGACAGAGACGATTTTCTTCGTCCCAGCGATCGTACCAGACGATCCCAAGAAATTTTGAACTGATCGTACTGGACGATAGTCCTATCGTACAGGATGATATCATGAAAAACACTATTCGTACTGTACGATTAAATGAGTGCTGGATGACTGATAGAGACGAGTTCTTTCGTCTCGAGGTTCGTCCCACAGTTCGTCCCGTACGAACAGTACGAATCAATAGTATCGTACTGTACGATATACATATCGTATTGTACGATATGGATAAAATTCGATACCTGTTCGTCTGCACTCGTACTGGACGGAGCTGTAATTGAACTGATCGTACTGTACGATTATAAACCGTACTGTACAAACAGAAACGCAAAAGTTGATTTTTTTAGGGTTTTCTGAAGCCTGATATAAAAAACAACTTATTATTTTTCTAGAGGAGTTGTTGATCAATCCTTTGCTGTGAGAAGCTTAGAGGAAGAAGGAGATTCATAGAGAGAAGTTTTTTTGGAGAGATCTAGGCCTTGAGAGAGGAAGGTGAAGGTGAGCTTGAGCGTGAGGGAGAAGTAGTGTGAGGGGATCACACGGTAGCTCCAAGCTAGCTGCATGCTTTGCTCCTCTTGTGGCTTTGGAAGCTTCAAGAACGTTCTCGAGGGAAGAGTCACTTCAAGATCAACATCGCCAAGGTACTCTGCCATCTCCAGGAGGGAGAAAAAGGAGAAGGTCCGCTGCCGTCACCAGGAGGGTGACATAGCGTTTGGTATTCCGCCGCACCGAGGGAGGTGAAAGTGAGTATTGTAAAGGCTTCTCCGCCTTGCTGTGGGGGCAAAAGGAGAGTCAACTTTCATTAGTGCAAATCCCGGAGTAGAGGACTCCGGGGAGTGGACGTAGGTCAAGTGACCGAACCACTATAAAAATCTCTGGTGTGTTTTTTCCTGTTTACCGTACTTTACTTTTCATGCTTTAAATTTGTGCGTTCTAATTGCTTGGTGAAAAATCGGTATTTAAATATTGTAGTGTAAAATCCAAAATTGAACTGTCAATTTTGTAGTTGTGAACATTGTATTTGCTTCCGCACGTTAGTCGTTAAATTATGTTTTGAAAATACAAAAAAAATTAGAACTCTTGTGTAGGGTTAAATTTTTTAAAATACCAATTCACCCCCCCTCTTGGCGCATCTCATACTTTCAAGTGGTATCAGAGCGGGGTTTCAAAATAGTGTTTTAGAAAACCTAGAAACGTAAGATCCATGGCTCAATTTGGTAACCGTAACACTACGGAGGGTTATTCCATAACTCGTCCACCTTTGTTTGACAACATACCGTTTGATTTTTGGAAAATACGCATGTCTACATTTTTACAGTCTTTAGACTACCGCATGTGGATGTTAGTCCAAGAAGGTTATTCTGCACCGTTTCGTATGTTGAATGGAGTGAAAATTGAACTGTCATTTAATGAATGGAGCATTGAGGATAGAGAATTTGCACAACTGAATGCTAAATGTCTAAACTGTTTCTTTTGCGCATTAAAATCAGAAGACTATATGCGAGTATCAACGTGTACTACTGGTAAACAAATTTGGGACAAACTGTGTATCACGTACGAAGGAACTAGTGAGGTCAAACAATCTAGGTTGAACATACTGTTACATGATTACAAACTGTTCCGCATGAAACCTAGTGAAACTATAACTGACATGTACACTCGATTCACCCAGATTGTAACATCACTGCATGCTTTAGGAAGAGAGTTGTCTAACTCAGAAAAAGTAAACAAAATACTGCGATGTTTGCCTAGCTCATACGATGCTAAAATCACTGCAATAACTGAGTCAAAAGACCTAAATGTTTATTCTATTGATAATTTGCTTGGGTCACTCATTGCCTACGAGCAAGGAGTGAGTCAACGACAAAGTGATGCAGGTGAAAAGAAAAAGGAGCGAGCAGTGGCTTTAAAAGCAAACAATTCTGAAAGTGACAGCTCAGCAGCGGAGGAAGATGACGACATAGCTTTGATGACTCGTCAGTTCAAAAATTTTTTGAAAAGAAAGCAGCGTCATCATCAAAGCAATTGGAACAAAGGTAAGAACTCAAAGTATACTAAGGTTGCATCTGAAACAATTTGCTTTGAGTGCAGGAAACCCGGTCATCTCCGAGCTGATTGCCCCAACATCAAAACTCATCAAACCAAGGAGAAGGGTGAGGAAAGATCTAAGTTCAAGAAGGGCAAGTTTAAGACTCAGAAAGCTTTTTGGGCCGACTCTGCCTCAGACTCATCGGAAGAAGAAGCAGAGGAGGAGGTAACAAATCTGTGTCTTATGACTAATGATAATCTTGATCAATCAGATCAAGATGAGGTATGCCAACTGTCTTACGATGAACTGCTTGTTATTTCTGAAAAAATCCATGACTCGTATAGAAAATTGAAGAAAAAGCATGCTAGTCTTAATACTGAGTTTAGTACTTTACAAAAGGAACATGCTAGTGTAGTAAAAAAATTTTCTGACTTAGATAGAGATCATATGTCGTTGCTTGATGAATACGATGCATTAAACAAGAAGCATATTGAGTTAACCACTGCACATGAAACCTTGAAATCATCACATGTTGAATTAGATAATGCATTTAAGGAACTAGAAGAACTATCAGGGGAACTTAGTAGTAGTGAGCATGCATTGAGATTCGAATATGCTAGTCTTAACCAAGAGAACAAATTCTTAAATGAAAAACTTCATGCATACGAGAATAACAAAAAACCTCCCACGTTTGCTGAATTCTTTCATCCTCCACCATGTGAATCATCTCACTCAAAACCAGCACGGCATGCATCATTCAAACCCAGAAATAGGCTCTAGCACCCTCGCAGATTAGTGAACCCATTTCCAGGTGTTAGATGTTATTCTTGTGGCATGCTAGGTCACATAGCTCGCACGTGCTCAATTCACTATAGGACACATCTAGTGTGGAGACCAAAATCGCAATCATCACAGCATAACATGCATACATTTCATTCATATAAGCATGATGTGGAACCCAAACTCACTTGGGTTCCCAAAGCTAATCCATAATTGACATTGTAGGGATGTTCTCACAAAAGACCTAGTGAGAGCATGTGGTACCTGGACAGTGGCTGCTCAAGACACATGACAGGAGACATGAAGCAGTTCGTGACACTGGAGGCCAGGTCAGGAGGCAAGGTAACTTTGGGAGACAACACCACCAGAAAAGTGGTGGGCTCAGGTAACATTGGAAATACTAAAAATTTAATTATTGAGAATGTACTTTTAGTGGATGGTTTAAAGCACAATCTCTTAAGTATAAGTCAACTATGTGACAAGGGTTTTGATATAAAATTTTTGTCTAACAAATGCATGATTAGTTTAAATGATTCACTTGTGTTAGAAGGAAAACGTATAAACAATGTTTACATGTTAGACTTGAACTGCATTGAAACCTCAAATTCCTTGTGTCTGAAAACAATAGCAGATGACTCTTGGCTATGGCATAGGAGACTATGCCATGCTAGTATGAAAACACTTAGGAACATCACTCAGAAAGACTTAGTTAGAGGCATACCAAAGTTAGACTTTACTAAGGACCATCTTTGTGATGCTTGCCAATTAGGAAAACAAGTTAAATCTTCATTTCATGCAATCAAGGATATCAGCACCACTAGGCCACTAGAAACTCTCCACATGGACCTGTTCGGACCTGTTAGTACAGCCAGCCTAGGAGGGAAGTTGTATGGGTTTGTAATAGTAGATGACTACTCTAGGTTTACTTGGGTGAAATTCCTAGCTCATAAGAGTGAGTCATTTGAAGAATTTAGAATTTTCTCCACTTGGATTCAAAGGAAATTAGGATGTGTAATTTCAACAATTCATAGTGATCACGGTGGGGAATTTGAGAATGATAAGTTTGAATCGTTTTGTAAAGAGGTTGGAATGGAACATAATTTCTCTGCCCCTAGAACTCCTCAGCAAAATGGAATAGCAGAAAGAAAGAATAGAACGTTAGTTGAAGCTGCTAGGGCTATGTTAGCTGAATACACTCTCCCTAGATACTTTTGGGCAGAAGCAGTAAATACCGCATGCTATGTATTAAACAGGGTAAATGTTAGATCCAAACTTAATAAGACACCCTATGAGTTGCTTAAGGGTAGGACACCCAATCTTTCCCACTTACACGTTTTCGGGTGCAAATGCTTCATCCTAATCAATGGCAAGTCACCCTTAGGAAAGTTCGATCCTAAATCAGATGAAGGGGTTTTCCTAGGCTACTCATCTGTAGGTAAAGCTTATAGAATATTCAATAAGAGAACCCTAGTAGTAGAAGAGTCCACTCATGTAGTATTTGATGAATCCAATAAGACATCTGAACCTAATCATGAAGAAGAAGAAGTTGAGGTTATACGGGGAGTAGAAACCATTACCATAGAGACTAGAGCGGAACCTCAGGAACATCTGCCTAAAGATTGGAAATTTTCTTCTAGTCATCCTAGAGAGCTGATCTTAGGAGACCCATCAGAAGGGGTAAAAACTAGGCATGGACTTAGGAAAGAGGTTAGCCATTCTGCATTCATATTTATGATTGAACCCATGAGTATAGATCAAGCCTTAGGAGATGAATTTTGGATCCTAGCAATGCAAGAAGAGTTGAACCAATTCGTTAGGAATGATGTATGGGAATTAGTCAAAAGGCCTAAAGAGCAAAGTGTGGTTGGAACTAAGTGGGTCTTTAAAAATAAGATGAATGACTCAGGCATAGTAGTAAGAAATAAGGCTAGGCTAGTAGCGAAGGGTTATAACCAAATTGAAGGAATAGATTTTGAAGAAACCTTTGCTCCGGTAGCTAGACTAGAAGCCATCAGGGTACTGTTAGCTTTTGCTTGTTTTAGGGATTTTAAGCTGTATCAAATGGATGTAAAGAGTGCCTTCCTGAATGGAGTAATCAAGGAAGATGTGTATGTGGAGCAACCTCCGGGGTTTGAAAACTCACAATTTCCAAACCACGTGTTTAAACTGAAAAAGGCACTGTACGGGTTAAAACAAGCACCTAGAGCCTGGTATGAAAGACTTAGTACATTCCTACTAGATAGAGGCTTTGTAAAGGGTAGTGTGGACACCACCTTATTTTTGAAGAAGGTAGGAATTGAAGTACTCATTGTTCAGATTTATGTAGATGACATATTGTTCGGATCGACAGAGAAAAACCTATGTAATGAATTTTCAAAAACAATGAGCGACGAGTTTGAAATGAGCATGATGGGTGAACTTAGTTACTTCCTTGGATTTAGTGTAAAACAAATGGAAGGTGGAACGTTTCTTAGCCAGTCTAAGTACGTCAACGATATTTTGAAAAAATATGAAATGGACAATGCTAAGGCTATGAATACACCCATGAGCTCTAATATTCAATTGGATAAAGATCCCAGTGGGAAGTCTGTAGATCAAAAGAGGTATAGGGGAATAATTGGATCGCTTCTCTATCTGACTGCCAGTAGGCCAGACATAATGTTTAGTGTGTGCCTCTGTGCCCGTTTTCAAGCTGACCCGAAAGAATCTCACATGACTGCTGCCAAAAGAATTCTCAGATATCTTCTAGGCACCCCGAACTTAGGAATTTGGTATCCTAGACACAGCACCTCTTTTGAAATCTTAGGATACTCCGATTCAGACTTTGCAGGTTGTAAGGTAGATAGAAAAAGCACTTCTGGCACTTGTCAATTCATTGGACAATCATTAGTTTCATGGTCAAGTAGGAAGCAAAATTCAGTAGCCCTATCCACCGCCGAAGCGGAATATATAGCGGTAGGTAGCTGTGTTGCACAAGTGTTGTGGTTAAAACAACAGCTTGTAGATCTAGGACTACCTGTAGGAACGATTCCGATCATGTGTGATAACACTAGCGCAATTTGCATATCCAAAAATCCAATTCAACACTCACGAACCAAACATATAGACATTAGACATTATTTCATTAGAGATCATGTAGCCAAAGGCGATATTGAACTGCACCACGTTGCTACTGAAGATCAATTGGCGGACATCTTCACAAAACCATTAGGCTATGACACATTTAGCACTCTACGAACCAAATTAGGTGTCATAGACATTCACGCCTAATGTAACAAAACAAAAAAAAAACAAAACAAAAAAAAAAATTTTTGTGGTTGATTTGTTTTTGTTGTTAAAACCAAAAACAAAAAAAAACAAAAAAAAAAAAAACAAAAAAAAAATAAACAAAAAATTGGACTCCTGATCCTCTTCCCATGTTGCTCACAAACCTTGATCTTCTCTGACAATTGTACTGTACGATACACTATCGTACTGTACGATCAGGTTCCAATCACTCAAATCTCAGCCGTTCATTCCCATTCACGATCCAGATCTTTCATGTCTTATACACATCGTACTGTACGATTCACTACTCGTACTGTACGATAGTAATTATTGGTCATCGTACTGTACGAACATCCCGATCGTACGGTACGATACACGTGGCAAACGGATTAGGATGAATTTAAATCGGCCGGTACGAAAATTATTGCCCATCGTACTGTACGAACACCTGTTCGTACTGTACGAACACTTTTGGTCAAAAGTCGTTCAGACGACTCGTTGGGACGAACGCCTTACACTCACATTCGTACAGTACGATACTGATCGTACTGTACGATTTGACTCACTTTTCTGAAAAGTCGTCCAGACGACATTATTGCGCATATCTTACTGTATGATTCTCGATCGTACTGTACGATATCCCCCAAATTCTATAAAACGAGAGGAATTCTTAGCCATTTCTCCTCACCTTCAATCCCTCTGAATTTCCTCATTCGTCCAATCCTCTTTTCCAAAATGTCTGGGTCCAGTAAGCGCGGTCGTATGATTGTCGGGAGCTCTTCCTCCTCTCGGCGCTTCGACGATCGTTTTCTCTCAGCTGCGGATGAGAAAGCGTATATCAAAATCAAGGAGGCAAAGTTCACTCCCTCCCGCATACTCAATCAGGCCGCCCTAAATTTTGAGGTGATGAATCTATTCGCCTCGACTAGCCTTCAATTCCTTCTGACTCTTGCTTTTCCATTCCACTCCGAACTATTGTTTGAGTTTTTTGCAAACATACGAGTCAACCTTGAAAACACTACCTTCACATCCTATGTCTGTAAACAGAATGTCGTTATCACCGTCGATGACATTGCTGAGCACATCGGGCTGTCCACTGACGGTCCTCGTCCCCAATCCATGATCTCCCACGACTATGATTGGACGTCCGTAAATATGACCCTTAGAGGTGTCCCCTCAAATCAACACCTACCACTGGTCCAAACCTTAAATCAAAATGCCCGCGTTATCCAGCATGTCCTACGCACATCTATTATACCTAAGGCTGGAGATCGCATCCATATCACTCCCCTACTGTCTGTCGTCACCTATCTCATTATGTCGGGCACAAAATTTAATGAAGCCCAAATGGTATTCGACTACATTCATACCTTGTCTGCCTTCCGCTGTCCCGGTGCCCGTCGTAAATTGAACCTGGCCTTAGGGCATGTCATAGGCTACATTCTAGATGCAAAATACCAGCTTCATTATCCGCTCCCTCTTGATCACCTTCCTATCTTCTACTCGGATGCCTCCTTTCGTATCCTGTTCCATCGGGGGGCCGCTCCCGTCGATCCCGAGTTTGATGACGAGGAGGCTGATGCTCCTGCTGACGCACCTCCGCCACCACCAATCCAACCACCTGGCCTTGCACCTCCCGACTACCCTCACGACGACATTATTCGACGACTTGATCGTCTGGAGACTCGGTTGGATGCTCACATTACTCAGCAGCATCAGGAGCATGACACGGATATGAAATGGTTTAGGGAGCGCTTCCAATCGATCGATCACCAGTTCGCCTCCCTTCATCAGTACCACCAGCTGTTTCCCGACCCTCCACCACCACCTCCGAATCAGGATCCAGATTTTTAGATTGTTGTAGTTGTTTCTATTTTCTGTTTGTTATCAGTGTACTTTTTTTTTTCTTTTTTCTTCCCTTTTTGGTGTTGTCAAAAGGGGGAGACTTTTCTGTGTGTTCTGTATTATGTTTTTACTTACTATTAACTGTTTTTGGTTGTTTATGTTATCACTTCGTTTGTTTTTTTTCTTGTTGTTTTATTTTTTGTTATAATAAAAAAAAAATACAAGAAAAAATATATATATATTTGTGTAGCACATCTGTCCGTCAGAAAATATTATTTGACACCATCAAAAAGGGGGAGATTGTTGAAATCCAGGATCCCGAGCACTTAATTTTGATGGTGACAACTAATACTTTCTGAGTACATATAGACTTCCGTTTGATTACAAATGTTTAATCTTTGTATATGAGGACTAACATTTCAGGTCAGATGCACACTGCTAAAGATTGCTGGAGACTCAAATTGGGTAGAATAGGATGTTGAAGAGTCTGTAATTTTTATTTCTTTAATTTTTCTTTTTGAGTCTGCCACAGAAGCATGCATGTGAAAGGAGCAACAATGCACACACACAGGGGGAGATTTTTTCTTTTAAAATGATTAATTTTTTAAAACACATCGTACTGTACGATCATTGATCGTACTGTACGGTTAATTAAAATACTCAGGCTAACGGCTAATTTTCAAATGTTTATGTTTACAAACTTATCGTACTGTACGATACATATCGTACTGTACGATAATATGTAATTGTGAAACCCTAGCCGCCAGAATAAGTTTGGTAAGTTTTCAAATTTGATTTTCTGAACTGATCGTACTGTACGATACTATTCGTACTGTACGATTAATTAAAACTTGCCAAAATTATCTCCCTAATCAGGAAATAAATGTTGGTTTCTAATTAATATGTTGATCGTACTGTACGATCGTATATCGTACTGTACGACTGACAGAGACGATTTCATTCGTCCCAGAGATCGTACCAGACGAAACCAAGGTTTTATGTTCTGTTCGTCCTGGACGATATTAGTATCGTACAGGACGATATCAAGAAATGAACTGATCGTACTGTATGACTGGTGGAGTGCTGGACGATTGACAGAGACGATTTTCTTCGTCCCAGCGATCGTACCAGACGATCCCAAGAAATTTTGAACTGATCGTACTGGACGATAGTCCTATCGTACAGGACGATATCATGAAAAACATTATTCATACTGTACGATTAAATGAGTGCTGGACGACTGACAGAGACGAGTTCTTTCATCCCGAGGTTCGTCCCACAGTTCGTCCCGTACGAATCAATAGTATCGTACTGTACGATATACATATCGTACTGTACGATATGGATAAAATTCGATACCTGTTCGTCTGCACTCGTACTGGACGGAGCTGTAATTGAACTGATCGTACTGTACGATTATAAATCGTACTGTACGAACAGAAACACAAAAGTTGAATTTTTTAGGGTTTTCTGAAGCCTGATATAAAAAACAACTTATTATTTTTCTAGAGGAGTTGTTGATCAATCCTTTGCTGTGAGAAGCTTAGAGGAAGAAGGAGATTCGTAGAGAGAAGTTTTTTTGGAGAGATCTAGGCCTTGAGAGAGGAAGGTGAAGGTGAGCTTGAGCGTGAGGGAGAAGTAGTGTGAGGGGATCACACGGTAGCTCCAAGCTAGCTGCATGCTTTGCTCCTCTTGTGGCTTTGGAAGCTTCAAGAACGTTCTCGAGGGAAGAGTCACTTCAAGATCAACACCGCCAAGGTACTCTGCCATCTCTAGGAGGGACAAAAAGGAGAAGGTCCGCTGCCGTCACCAGGAGGGTGACATAGCGTTTGGTATTCCGCCGCACCGAGGGAGGTGAAAGTGAGTATTGTAAAGGCTTCTCCGCCTTGCTGTGGGGGCAAAAGGAGAGTCAACTTTCATTAGTGCAAATCCCGGAGTAGAGGACTCCGGGGAGTGGACGTAGGTCAAGTGACCGAACCACTATAAAAATCTCTGGTGTGTTTTTTCCTGTTTACCGTACTTTACTTTTCATGCTTTAAATTTGTGCGTTCTAATTGCTTGGTGAAAAATCGGTATTTAAATATTGTAGTGTAAAATCCAAAATTGAACTGTCAATTTCGTAGTTGTGAACGTTGTATTTGCTTCCGCACGTTAGTCGTTAAATTATGTTTTGAAAATACAAAAAAAATTGGAACTCTTGTGTAGGGTTAAATTTTTTAAAATACCAATTCACCCCCCCTCTTGGCGCATCTCGTACTTTCAGAAAAGCCTTCTCTAGAATAATTTGTTTTTAAAATGGGTACAAAATTATAATATCAACCTATAGCCATTAGTAATATAAAAAATTAAATAGGATAGTTAGATGAATATTAAAACAATAGACTCCAAGGAACCTTACCTAGTAATACTAAAATAAATTTTAATGAATATGGTAATGAATAATGTAATGCTATTCAATTGAGGAGTGGGAAATAATTAGAAAATATGATTAGGAATAAGGATAAATCTAAGGTAGAATCATTTGTCGAAGAACCGATATAGGTCACCCAGCCTAAGAAACCACCCCAACCACATAAAGAAAACGAAAAACATACTAGAGGTAGCAGAAAGGCCACCGCCACCATTTCCCAAAATATTGTTAAAATAAAATTTGAATAAGCAGTTCACATGGTTTTGAGAAATTTTTAAAAGTTAACTATTATATTCCATTTACCAAAGCCATGTATAAATGCCCGCCTATGCTAAGTTCATGAAAGATATCCTTAGTAAAAAAGGAAGATTAGAAGATTTTGAGATTGTAGCTTTGACAAAGTAATGTAGTACAATTCTGTAGAAGAAAGTTCCTCAAAAGTTTAACAATCCTTGAAGTTTTACCATTCTTATCGCTATATGGGATAAATTTTGAGGTTGAACATTATGTGATTTAGGAGCTCACATCAATACAATGCCCTTTTTTATATTCAAAAGACTGATTTAGGATAAGTTCAACCTGCTACTGTTACCCTTCAGTAAGTAGACTATTCATTTACTTATCCAAAGGGAGTAATAAATGATGTATTAGTCAAGTTACCTCTAGATTTATTATCATAGATATTAAGAAAGATAGGGAGATAGAGATTATCTTATGTAGTCCTTTCCTAGTAATCGATAGGACCAACAGTGATGTACAAAATGGTGAATTGATTATGAGTGTGTGAGGTCAAAAATTGATCTTTAATATCACAAAGTCAATGAAAATTCCTAGTGAACAAAATTAGGATTGTCATATAGTAGACCTAATTGATGATTTTGTGAATGATTGTGTGGAGGATTTATTGTTGGATTGTTCTTTGGAGATTCCTGTGTGTGACGATGACATTGGAGAAGGAGGTAGTGATTTTGTTTACATGATTTATGAAGCCCATAAAAATTTTAGGGATATGTTTGAATTGCTTGATACATCATCCCTAGATAGACCCTTTACACCTTCTATTAGTGAGGCATCTGGGTTAGAGTTAAAAGCCATGTATACCCATTTCAAGTATGCCATTTTAGAAAAACTACCAACCTTTCCCATTATTATATCTGTTAAATTAGGAGAAGAGCAAAAGATAAGTTGATTGGGGTTCTTAGTGTGTATAAAATGGCTCTTGGTTGGACCATAATGGATATTAGGAGAATACATCCAACCCAACAACAACAACAACAACAACATCAAGTTTTTGTCCCACTACGTGGGGTCAGTTACATGAATCCTTTTTCTCCATTGTGTCCTGTTAAAAGTCAAATTCTCATTTAAATCTAATAAAGAAAGATCATTTCTAATATTTTCTAGCCAAGTCATTTTTTTGGTATACCTCTACCTTTCTTAACATAAGCCAAATCTAATACCTCTACTTTCCTAATCGGGTCATCGAATGGCCACCATTTTATGTGACCAAACCATCTTAGGCGACTCTCTCTAATCTTATCTTCGTTTGGGACATTCTTGTATAAGATTATGATGGAGAAAAACTCCTTCGCAAAAGTTGATCCCAAAAGAAGACTAAACCTTGCTGTGAAAGAAGTAGTGAAAATTGAGCTACTTATGTCGTTAGATACATAAATCATTTATCTCATTTTAGATAGTGTATGGGTTAGTCCTATACATTGTGTTCTCATGAAAAGAGGCTTAACTGTAGTATCCAATAAGAAAAAGCATTTGATACCTACTAGGATAGTGATTGGGTGAAGAATATGTATAAACTATAGGAAACTAAATGAAGTATTAGGAAGGATCATTTTCTCCTGTCTTTCATTGAACAGATGTTAAATCAATTAGTAGGGCATCCTTTTTGTTGTTTTTAAGATGGTTATTTTGTATACCACCTACATCCTTTAACACTAGAAGACTAGGATAAGACTATGTTTACCAGTCTTTATGGAATATTTGCCTTTAGAAGGATTCCATTTCATTTCTATAATGCCTTCGCTACTTTTAGAGGTGTATGATATACATTTTTTCTTATTTAATTGAGGAAGACATTGAAATATTCATAGATTATTTTTTTATTTATGGTACCACTTTTGATTTTTTATTTGGAACATTTAACTATAGTTCTGAAACAATGTAATGAAATAAATTTCACATAAAATTTGGAGAAATGCTAATTTATGTTAGCAGAAGGTATTATCATAGGCCATAAAATTTCTTCAAGATGTTTAGAAGTGGATAGGGATAAAGTTTAAGTAATTGAACACCTTCCACCACCCACTTTAGTTAGTTGAATAAGAAGTTTTTTAGGACATGCTGGATTTTGTAGAAGATTTATTAGGGATTTTTCTAAAATTTCACAACCGTTATGCCATTTACTTGAGAATGATGGCCCTTTTAATTTTGATGATGAATGCCTAAATGCTTTTAACATTTTAAATAGAACTTGATCACTACACCTATCATAGTTACATCTGATTGGTCTGTGCATTTCAAAATTATGATGCAAGTGATTATGTTGTTGGTGTTATGTTAGGGCAAAGAAAAGATTAAAAATTTCATACCTTTTATAATTCTAGTGAATCTTAAAATCAACTCAACTTAATTATACAAACACTTAAAAAGTGTTGTCAGCCATTTTTTTGCCTTTGATAAGTTTGGATAATACTTTTTTGGAACCCATGTTTTAGTTTATACTGATTATTCTGATATTTAATTTCTTATGAAAAAAAGATTACAAGCTCAGATTGGTGAGGTGGAATCTTTTGTTACAAGAATTGATGTAAAAATCCTTAATAGTAAAGGAACTGAGAATCATGTGGTTGATCAATTATCTAGGATAGAATTAGATAAACCTGCTTGTCATGAGTTTAAAATCAATGAAAACTTTTCAAATGAGAATTTGTTTATTATGCATTCATATGGTATGTCTTGGTATACTAATTTGTGATTTACTTTTTTAGTGGCATTGTTCCTATTGATATGTCTTATACCCAAGGATGTAAATTTGTGTATGTTGCTAAATTCTATATCTGGGATGCGCCACTCTTATTTAGGAAATTAAAAGACCAAATCATTAGCCAATGTGTCCATAAAGATAAAGTTAAATCAATAATTATGTAATGTCATGATTCAAAGTATGGAGGTTATTTTTGAGATTTTAGAACTACTTATAAGATTCTTCAATTTGAATTTATTGACCTACCTTATTTAAGGTTGGAAATGAATATGTTAATAATAATGTGGTCGGTGTCAAAGGGTTGGTAATATAACTAAAAGAAATTAAATGCCTCTTAGGATTATGTTGGAAGTTAAATTTTTTTTATGATTGGGAATTAAATTTTATGGGACAATTTGTGCAATCTTATTTAAGTCAATATATTCTGATAACCATTCATTTTATATCCAATTAGAAAGAAGGAGTAGAACCCCCAAAATGGATGCTTAGGTGGTTATTAAATTTCTTATGAAAATTAATTTTTCAGATTTGGAGTATCTAGAGTGATTATTAGTGATAGGGAAGTCTTTATTACAATAAAAGAGTGGAGAATTTGATTTTTAAATATGGCATAAAATATAGAGTTACAACTACTTATCATCCCAAAATTAGTGGACAAGCTTAAATTTGTGATTGGGAGAATAAAATTATTTTTGAAAGAATTGTGAGCCCCAATAGGAAAGATTGGGCATTGTAGTTAGATGATGCACTTTAGGCTTATAGAACTACATTAAAACACCTATTGGAATATCTCCCTATAGATTAATATTAAGAAAAGTTTATCATTTACAATTGCAATGAGAATATAAAACTTTATGGGTAGTGAAGGAATTGAATTAAAATCTTAAGGATGGTATGGAAAAGCGATAAATACTGTTAAATGAATTAGGAAACTTTAGACATATGACTTATGAAAATGTAAAGCTAAAATAGGAGCAAATTAAAAAAGGGCATGATTATAAGCGCATTAGAAATAATTTTGAGCCTAAACATGAAGTTCTTTTGTATAACTCAAGCTTGAAATTATTTCCATGAAAATTAAAGTCTAGGTGGTCCTAACCATTCACTATAATCAAAGTATATCCTTATGGAGTTGTTGATATATGTGACCCTAAAACTACCAAAATTTTAAAGTTAACATATTATTTCCTTAGAAGCTCAATAGAGCTTGCATATCTTGAATTGGATGTTTGAATATTCTAGCTGAAGGCTATAAACTTCATATTGTTTGGAAAATAAACTAGTTGATCCTAATATTTTCTATTAGTAGTTGTGCGATTGGTGTATTTATAAGTTCAAAAAAAATTGTGGCTAGAAGTGAGCCTTGATTTACCCTTGTGTGTGTGTTGTAGCTTATCTAAAGTATAGGATTTATTTTGGGAAAATTTAGCTATGTGCTGCATTCCTACACACTGAAGTGTCGCATCACTATATCAACTATTAAATTTTTATTTATGTCGATCGTGCCTCAACGCTAGAGAAATATAAACCTATAGTGCCAAGTCGCCCTCTGGAGTGTGATATCACCATCCATACAACAATACGAGATTAAGCTCTTCAGTCATTCAACTAGACTAAGCACCATAGTGTCGCCCATGTAACACCATAGTGCTTGGTCAAATAATAAACAGGATAGATGAAGCACCATGGCAATAATCACTTTGAATGCCACAATAATCCCACAAGTTAAGCACCACAACGATCTCACAATAAAAATACCTACTAATCAAATTCCCATGATCAGCACCATATCACTAGTACCCATGTTAACTAGAATTGAATGAGCACCATAGTGCTACATAAGCTGGTGTTATATTGTTGGACATATTATAAATAGGGATATTGGCTGAATTTCATTTCTTACTTTCTTTCCTGTGCTCTAAGCATATAAAGTTTAGTGCTTTTATGTCTTATGTTCCTTGTCTAGTTTTCTATAATTAAAGGTGGCCCTAAAGCTCACAATTGGTAGGAAATGGAGAAGCTCTACATCCTTTGACTCCTATAGGTTTTTTATTGTAGTTGCTGAAGAGTTGTATAATAATCTGGTAGGGAAGTCTATTATTCTTGAGTTAGGATTCTAAAACCCTAGGGGATTATCCACCATCACATTATTGATCATAATTGGGACTTCCATGTCATGTTGCCCCATCCAACCAATGTTGGGAAGTCCTGGAATTCTTCACCATTGTGAAGGAGCCCCAGAATGGGTTTGTATTTAATCATGGTAAGTGGATTATTTTCACTCTAGTATCTATCAAGCAAGTATTCCAACACCTAATTTTTAGTTTGATGGGGATGAGCTTTTAATTTTTTTCTCCACTGGTATAAATTATAAGAAAATTATTAGGTTCCTAACCTAAAGGGATTCTTATAATCACTGGAAGAGATGAGTGAACAAAATAATAAGCTTTCTTGCTTCTACCCTCACCTAGGAGTCTAAATCCTAACATTACTTTGTCTATGTAAGGTAATGGCTAGCAAAAACATTAATGTGATAACTATGGATAGAGCAGTTTTCACCTATTTCATTCAAAATGATATGACTGTTGTTTTTTAAGTTTATTTTTTGAACTATCCAATGTCGACTTAAGGGGTCTGCTTCTATTATTTTAGAGCATCCCAATTTAATTTGCAAACTTTGTGAGTTAGTCGGGGTATAGGAAACCTAAGGGAGGAGCTAGTTATGCATACTTCTCTACTAACTAGATATAAGATTTTATATTTCAAAATCACCATATCCAAGCACAGTGAGGGATTTGACCATCCAAATCAACCCATGTAGCAACAGAGTAGATATCTTAGGAATCTAAGAGATCTGGTGGTGGAACACCATATAAGAGTTTATTAGGTTTGGGTTTCTGTAGATCACTTCAGCCAACAATTGGTTTGGTTAAAATAAGGGATGTATGCCCTTTATGACTAAATGCTCTCTAACACCAGCAATAGTACCTTTTATCATGGTAACTATAACGCTGTCCTGATAGGAATGTTTAAGAGCTAGGAAATAAACACCAATGGACAACAAAACTTTTTCCTTGTCCACCCTACTTTATAATGTACCTAAGAGCATGACCATTAGAAGGACCCTCAGTAGGAACCTCTATAGCAACACTAGAAAAAGAACAAGGAGATGTTGATGAGTAAGGAGAGCCCTATGATTATTTTTGCATTTTTGTTTAGTATTTTTAGTTAAAAATTATTGTTATACTAAAGAAAAATCTCCAATTGCCGGTGGTAATTTCTGGAGGTTCAGATAAGTTTTCCGGTGGTTTGGAAATTTTCTAGCAATTTTTTAGCATTTTGAAAACTGTCGAAATAAACTGCGTAGGAAAGGGAGTCCGACGGCCATTTTTGGGAGCTAACCTTTCCAGCAGTTTTTAGGCGGCTAAAATAATCGATAAATTTCGGAAGTCAAATCGACCGCCAGTTAATTATTGGTGATATACCAGCCATAGAAAATGCTGGTATATCTGACGGCTAAGCCACCAGTTAGCTGTAGGTAAAAATTGGCGTCTATATTAAAAAATCGGCCGCTAAATGAGACATACGATATCAACGTTTTTGATGGCTAAACTGTCGGTTAGCTGCCAAAAATCTATGGCATTTGAAAAAAAAAATTGGCAGCCCCCCTCACTTACACCAATTTCCATAATACCTTGGGATCATTTAATGTGGTAGGGACCATTGGGTTGGGTTTTAGGGAAACGTAAGAACCTTCTAGAAAAGGTTGCAAGCAGTCTAGGGTGGTTGGAGAAATGTAATTTTTAGTTTATTTAAAGGTTTGAATTTTTGTAAATGTCTTGACCACTTCATCTGGTCAAAATGGGTCAAGTCAATTAGGATAGAACTTAGGAAACCTGTCATGCTAAGTTATGTTAAGTTTAAGGGTTTCAACTTAATGGGTTTTGTGTTTGACTGCATGAGACCAAGGTTAGCATGGCTGAACACTTCATGTGAGTTAACCAATTCAACTCACCATGAATGGGTTAGGATAAAGTCAAGGCATGTTTAGCAGGTCTATTGGGTTGAGTTCAATAATGAGGGCAGTCTAATTGGTTATATGTAGAGGTTTCATCCAGATTAGACTAGTTTGATGAATTGTTGTTTGAGTTAACTAAGTAAACCTTTGACCAAGGAATATGAACTAAATAATTATTATACTTTAGGAGCTTTCATATGTTTGATTGAAAGAGGTTTGGTGGAGTGATGTAGGCTTTAGGAGGTAAATATAAGGGTTTGACCTTTTACGTTAGTTTGACCAAACATAAGTAGGTTGACTGAGTTATCTACATGCTTCGGAAGGTAGGGTTGAAGAATATTGTGTATGAAGCTCCTAAGGTGAGAGTTTAGGTAGGGTTTGAAGTCAACAAGCCAATCTTATGCATGATGCAGCCTAATAGACTAAGAGAATATAAATCAATGCTTTGCTTCAGTGCGTGGATTAATAAAAGAGAGATTCAGGGTTCATTTTGGTTTAGTGATTTTTAGATATAATTTAGAGAGAATGAGGTTCAATGGCTCGTTCTAGGTCACTCAAGCTAGGGTGTCTTAGGCATATAGAGTTAAATGGTATCATCTTATGGTTTAACATAGTCAACTTTGATTCGACCTATAGTCTTAGGTTACCGAGACTGACTCAAGAATAATTCTAGACTGATCTAGACTGATCATAATAATTTAGATATATAATTGAGAAGGCTTGAATGGATGTTTGATAGGATAATGTAGGAGAATTAGGGTTGGGTTCCTACTACTTGATGAAGTCATGCAACACTATGGGAATATAGTGTTAGTCTAAAGGAATTTTAGAGTTTGAGATTTTAACAACCTTAGTTAAAAATCAGGTCAACAAAATGTAGTGCCATTAGAGCCATGTTCATGAACGATGACACCATGCTATTTCTAGGTATATCCTTTCTTTCGACAAGCCTAATAATAATATCTTTATCACCAAAATTATGTTTGTTGATCTTTCTTTTTTGACACTAATTGCATAGCTCTTTTAATCTTCTTTAATGTGAATTTTATCAATGGCTTACTAGCATAAATACTGAGTTATCTCATTATTTATTTAATCATCAAATTATATTTAAATTGTTGAGTTCTTTTAATACACTTCTCTTAATAATATCCAATTAAATTAAGGCTATGTTAGTTTATTATTACTTAATAGTTTAGTTTTTTACTTATCTCTATTATAAATTTAAAGCTAGTTTAATACCATCGATTAAGAGATAATTTGTGAATTAACAAACCCTCGAGCATACCGTTCCTTCACAAGTGCAATTATTGTCATGTTAAAAACTTAAAAAAGTTTTAGAAGTTTGAAGATTGACTATGGGAAAGTGCCCTAGTGTAGACTTATTACTCATTTCTTCATAGCTAAGTCCAACACATAGAAAATTATTGAGAGGGAAGTAAATAAACATATACATAAAAGTAAGAGATGAGTAAGAAAAAAATTGCTTTTAGTTATTAAAGCTTTACATATACAAATCATCCTTATGACAAAAATAAAGAAAAAAATCATATAAGATCAGCTAGTTTTACCTAATCTTTTGTTGCACTTACACCATCACTCTCCTCACTAATTAAGATATCCGCAATAAAAGAATGTTGGGTCATGGAACCTAGCATCATGCTCTCCCACGAGATAAGCTTCCTTAGGTCAAACTTAATGTTTTCCTTAATCTTTCGCTAAAACTATCTTTGTATTTATGCAATTTTTAAAAGGAAACACATTTCACTTTCATCACCTTAGCTTCACTATCCACCTTGGCGACTTCAATTTTTGCAAGCCACATGGCTTATTTATCATTCTCTTTCTCTAATTTCTCCTTTAGAAAATAAGGCTATAAAGCATCCTTCCTCGCTACGAGTACACACTTCATTTCCTCCACCTTGACCTCTATAGTTAGCTTTTTTTGACCTCTCCTCCTACAGGAACTTATGGGTTGAATCGTAGGCTCTCTCATAAAAGTTTGTAAGGGTAGTTAAACCATAAAGAACTAGTCCTGAGGCTAACCAAGAGAGAGGGGGGGGGGGGGGGGGGGTGAATTGAAAATCTAGAAAATACTTTAACAAAAAGAAAAATATTTTTCTATCTTATACCAAAAATGAATTAAATCAACAATAAGAAGATTAATTAGAGATTTCAACCATGTAGTTAATCACAGTAGAAATAAAATGTGAAAAATAATCAAAAAGAACACATCAGATTTTATAGTGGTTTGGTCAACCTAACCTATGTCCACTCCCCGGAGGCACCCTCCAAGTATTGCACTAAACCTATAGTGTCTCTCCTTTTGCCCCATAGCAAGATAGAGAATCCCTTATAAAATTTTTCCACCAACCTGGTGAGGCAGAGAACCTAGATCCTTTTCACCCTCCTAGTGAGGCACAGAACCTGGAATCACTTTCACCTTCCCCGATATGATAGAGGAGCCGGGTCCTTTGACACCAAAGAGATATTCTTCTTCCCAAAACTTCCCTTAAGATGAACCAAATATCTGATGGTACTAAGGTGTAAGCTTGACAGAGCAACCATGTGAAACCCCCTCCACACTCCCTTGAAACCCCTCCAAGGATCTTCTCCCTCTCAAACTCTGCCCTTTCCTCTCTCCCTTCCAAGGCTCTCTCTTCAGGTTTTCTTCAAAAGAAAAATGACTCAATGCATGCCAAAGACACTTATAGTGTCTTTGGAGAAAGCTTAAATAGAGGGCTTTGAAAAACCCTAGAAATTTAATTATGGTAGCAAAAATCATCCAGTATGATCGAAGGATCATCCAACACAATGTGTAGAAGTTGAAAAACCCTAAATACTCAATTCTTATGGCAAAGATCATTTCGAATGATCGCAGGATCATCAATGACGATGTGCAGAATTTGACCTGATAGTCTTGGACGATCAGTTCAAATTTGCACTGATTGTCCAGTATATTATTGGGGATTATCCTAGATGATTAGATGAATAATTTTAGTATTTTATCTTGTATGATTGGAGGTCATCCCTTGCATCCTCTCGGTGGTCCAGTACGATCATCATTGATCATCTTGGACGATCGGATTGAATAAATTAACTATAATTAGTCCTCTAATCACAGGATCAATTTAGGCATGATTATCATAGATCGTCCAGTATGTGTATATTATCCTAGACTATTAGAACAAAATTTTAATCTTAAAATCTTGCCTAAATTATAATTGGCGGCTATTTTTTCATGATCGTAATCATCCTAGGCAATCTAAATCATATAGTACAATTAGTTCAAAATTTGAACTTCTGGTTTTGACTCAATCTCACTCCCCTTGAGTGTGTGTGTGTATGGTTACCAAGCTAGCATACACCCTTACAGGAATTGACTCAAGAAATAAAGAATACATCAATGAATATTATAGACTCTTTACGACATGACTTATTCTACCCAATCTTGAGTCCTGAATCTTTGTTAGATAGTGCATGGTATTCCTAAAAATTTAGTATACACACAAATAAGTATAGAATAAAAATACTAGGAAACATAAAGATGTGAGCCATAATATTTGTTATCATCAAAAATATAAACTCGTGAGCTTGAGTCACTATATCTCATGGCTAGCCACCTTTACAACACATGTTTTATGGAAATGAGGTATAGGTTTGGATAACTACCATCAATACTAATCACCTTTATAATTGCTTAACAAAACTCATCCTTTGTGATGGCATTCAAATACTACTTGAGGGGCCATATGTAGATGGTGCTACCTTGATCATTTGCACCATTGTGAAGGAGGGGCTCAAAATTCCCACTGGTGGAGTATTACACCACTTTTGAGTGCTAGAATTGGGGATGGCATTCTGCTCTTTTTTACCTCCTTTATTTCTCTCTTTTGTAGCTATGCATTTTTTCCATCCTAGCACTAAGGCCAATGGCAAGATACAAACTGCCTCCTTGTTGAGCTTCCTAGCTACCCCTCATAAATAGTTACTTGTTTATAGGGGGAGGTGGCTTAATAACTTTTGTGACTAGGGGAGTGATATCTTTAGCCTTTAGAATTATGAGTGGAGGTATTGATGCAGTGAGAAAATATATTGCCACTCAATTTTGGAATTTTATTTCCTATAATCAAATCTGCATAGAGAATAATATAGTATCTCAAAAAACATAAATGGTGTATTACCATCTTCTAAAATAAACATAGATTTTATTATTTTTATGAACAAATGCAACATAGATAATACCATATTTTTGCGAAAGATAAAATGATATTACATAATTATTTTGAAAATGAAAATAAATTTGGATAAAAGTTGTCTACAACCCTAGAGAGTTTTCCCCTACTTTAGCAAATTAAAAGAGGGTTTATTTTTTTCTAGCATTCTAAGTTCCCCATAAAGATAAGCCTTTTTGGTTAATTACATCTTAGGAGAAACTCCTGAGAAAGCTCTCAATTAAAGTGGTTACTAAATCTTTATTAATTTACAAAGATGCAGGCAAAGGATTCGAATCTGGGATTTATCAATAGGGACTGGATCAAAGTTAAACACTTATTTGTTGAACTCATAAGAGAAAAAGTAGAGTGCTTTAAGATTATAGAAATCCAAAAACACTCTAACCTATTGTATGGTTAGGCTTTAGTGATTTAGAATAGGATTGAATTTATGTTTGAGTTGGAAATTTATTAGATAATCAGAATTATACTCCTAGATGGAAGAACAAGAATTGTGCATTAAGACTTATGCCTACCTAGAGTGGATAGCCTACTAAGCACCTACGAACTTTTAAAAAGTATGATTTTAGGCCTACTGAATTGTACGATAGATAGGCAATTATTCACTTAGGAGTGAAGAGTTTAAGGTTCAGAATTTTATTTACAATTTTAAAGATGCTAAGGGTTCAAATGCACCTAATTAGTGTAGTTTGAAGAAAAGTTTATGATAACTTCTAAAAATTTTATGTATGACTAATGCAATCTCTATATTGAACTTTCTAAAAAAAAATTGATAGCATAACAGTCCTATACCAAAAGGAATAGCAAACTCAGGCTTATTGCTTAGGTTGTCGCTGGCTTACTACCGAGGTCTGTGAGTTTAAAATCTATTGCAAGAAAAGAAAAATGCATGTTATTCATGTAGGAAGCTAAATGTTGGTGTTTTAAAGTATATACATCACAGAGATCCTAGTAGCCTAACATGTTTGTCCAAGAAAAAACACATGCACCACCAAGAAACCTAGGAAAATAGATAATTTCTACTTTGCTCATCATATATAAGCAAACATTGAATCAAAGCTTGTATATAATAGAAAATGAAGAAAGTGTACTTATTCTAAGAGCTACTTAATATACAAACTAGGGTCTATAAGAAAGTAAATGTGACTAAGCTCCCCCATCAATTAGCTTGGATTTCTACACCTAAATTGACACATGTCTATACCAAATGAAGTTGCGTATTTTAGATCTTTAAGTCTTCATCAGACTCTCCAGGCTACGATCATGCTTCTATAAAATTCCAAAATTTATGTTCTTCAAAGAAGATATATTCATTAGGAATTCTGTATTATATAACAAACAACTTCTTTTAAGACTTTCATAACTTTATACATTTACAACTTTATACAAATTTATATTTTGATAATAAAGGAAAAGGACTCTACACCTGGAAGGGTTAATATTGAAATAATACATTTATATATCATCATCCACATGCCACATCACAAAGTACAGAAAAATAAGCACTTACATAATCACACAAACACAAGAATATCGATCCACAACTAACCAAATTGAAGGAAAGTAAACATACTCACCACAAAACATCGCCCTTAACCTAAGGCTAGAATAGATCATTTTATCAAATAATTCCATGGGAGTGCTAAGTTGTGGGGTTTGGTTGTATCATAAAAGGATTAGTTTTTAAATAATCTATAAATTGAATTCATATGTTGAAGGCTAAGGGATTTAATTTAAATTTAACTTTTAATGTTTTATAATTTATTAATAAATCTATTTATTTAAGTTTTATTATTTACACCTAGATTGGAAGAATAATTTTAACTAATAACTCAAACATACATTAGAATCATTAATCAACAAGTCCTAGACTTATAGGATGAATGCATTTACTTCATTCTAAAAGAATAAAATAAACAAATAAAGCCCAAATTGATTTATATTTTATTTAACATTTATTTTTTTAATTCAATTCATTTAGAATGATTTATTTAAATTGGTTAAATCAAATTTTACTTGTTACTTTAATTCATTTGAATTAAATCATTTAAAATTTTTTTATTTATTTCTAATTTTTATTTAATTTTTCTACTTTTGATTTATTAATTTTTATTTAATGACTTATTTAAATTTAAAATTAAATTGACTTATTTATCTAAGTTGGATTATTTAATTTAATTTAATTTTTTATTTATAAATTATTTATTTTTTTATTTTTATTTATTTATTCTTATTTTATTAATTTTTTTATTTTAATTTTAGTACTTATATTTATTTAAATTGGATCTTTTAATTTGTTTTTTGTTTAATTAATTATTAATATTTATTTATTTATATTTTTTAATTTATATATTTTATTCCATTTTTATTTATTTATTTATTACTTTTATCTATTTATGAAAATTTTGTGTTATTTGATTTATTTAATTGAATTTAATTAATCAATTTTCATTTTTTTTCATTTTCTTTTAATTTATTCCAAATTTTTATTTTCAATATGTTTTATATTTTATAACTAATCAATTTATTTTGTTATTTATTTTTTATTTTTTTTAATTTGACTAAGCTTTGACTTTTTATTCTACTGCTGAGATTTTTTATTTATTTAATTATTAATTTATAAATTTTAGTAGTTATTATTTACTTATTTATTTATTAATGGATTTGGGTATTTTCTAATTTTTGTACTAAATAGCCTGCAATTATCATGAGATCATCAGGAATGACCTAATATGTGATTTATAAAAGTTTGAAGGTATTTAGAACTATATTTATGTTTTTCAAAATTTATTTTTATATTTATTTATTTTTCTTCTTTATTTTTATCTTTATTTTTAACATTTTCTTGGAATGCTTTTATTTTTTCAGTAGTTCTACTGATGATTTTATGAAAAATGAACTTTATTTAATATTTTTGTTTTTTATTACATTATCTATAATTTATTTAAATTCCTTTTTTTTCTTTTGAAAAAACCCATAATGAGGCATACGTGTTAATTAAATGGGAAATTACTGAAAGTTTGTGTAGGTTGTTAAACCTTATAAAACTATCCCAAGGCTAACCAAGAGGGGGGGGGGAGTGAATTGGTTATTAAAAAATAAATTTGTTGGATTTTTAAAAAGCTTTTTAGATTTTTTAGAAAATTAAATCACTAATCCTAAAATATGTAGTTGTTTAAAGAAATGATTATAACAGAGGATTTTTCAACCACAAAAAATTTTAAATTCAGAAAATAAAAATGCAGGAAAAATTAAAAAATAATCGAAGAACACCAAATTTTATAGTGGTTTGGTCCAACTCAACCTACATCCACTCCCTAGAGACTCCTTCTCCAGTTATTGCACTAAATAATAGTGGCTCTCCTTTTGCTCCTGTAGCAAGTTGGAGAATCCCTCACAAAACTCTCTTCCACCAACCCAGTACAGTGGAGAATCGTCACCTTTTACACTCTCCAAGTGATGGCAGCATACCGTCATGCCCTTTTTCACTCTCCTAGTAAAAGCAGAGTACTTAGATCCAATGTTGAGTATCTTTTCCCAAGAGCCTCCAAAGAAGTTATGTAGAATCTAGAAGAACATAAAAGGATCCTCACTTTGGGTAGCCTCGTGAATCCCTCATAACTCCCCTTCATTAGATCTCTCACTCATCACCTCAAAATTTCTCCCAAACACACTCTCAATGGTTACTCTCAAGAGAAATTCGCAGAAAAGGATTATAAAGACAATTTTTAGGACTGTTTATATAGAAAACACATGAAAAACTGTCTAAAATTTGAAACTTTCAAGAGAACCATCCTACATTCGTACTGTACGATCGTTGATTATCCTCTATGAGCAGTTCAAAAAATTAGGGCTTTGTTTGGTACGATCTAGGATGAACCTGATTTCATACTCTGTTAGTCATCTATACGAATTAAGTTCATATAGTACTAACAGTTCAAAATATAGATGTGTTTATTTGGTACGATCTTGGATGAATCTATTTTTGTACTCTATCAGTCGTCTGTATAAATTAAGATCATAGAGTACATATAGTTAAAAAATTTAAGCCATGATTTGATTAACTGCATTCTGGAGGAAAACTATATGAAATTGTACAATATTATTTATAAAAAAAAATTAATTTAAATTTTATCTCTCTCTCCCTATATGTGTTTGTGCACGGTTACTCAATTACAATCACACTTGCTCAGACTCAAGAAATAAAAATAGAGATATACAGACTCTATTATATGAAATCCTATTCTATCCTATCTTAAAGTCTTCAGCAATCTGGGGTAGTATATGATTTCCCTAAAATATTAGTACACACAAAAATAAGCAGAAATATCCAATATATGTTACAAGAAAAAATTATCAGAATAATAATATTTTGTTATTATCAAAAATCACGATCTAAATCTTCATTCTTGAGTTACAATGATCTCGTCCTTTTTTTATGATGGCAAAAATAATTATTGCACTATAGGAAAATCCATCATTACAGCGAAATTTTCGATATTTTTATGGCAAAATTTTCGACGCAATTTTCACCGATGAAACACCATCGCAAATTTCGTTGATTTTTTGCTGGTATTCTAAAAGTTTCCTATACATATTCTATTGGTAATACTAGTGAATAATATACCAAAATACAACACCAAAAAATGCATCAACTTATCCTTACTTTTTGTCGGTATTTTGCCGAAATTTCTATCAAAAATATTTTCAGCGAAAAAAAATTGCCAGTGTTGATTTTTTGATGGGTGAATTACCGTCGGAACATTTTTCATCCGAAATGTGTCGGAAAGCTCAAATTTTTGGTAGATTTTGATTGTTATCGGTGGATTCCATCCGCCGGTAATTGCGTGTTTTCCTATAGTGTTATTTGAATTACAATTTAAAGTTCTTTTCTCCTAAGCTCCCCCTCAATGAATAATAACATAAAAATCATGGGGAAAAACAATTTTGTCCTTCCTTTTTTTATTTGATTTTTATAAAAATTTCTTATACAAACTTGCAAGAAATACACAATATAAATATAAAAATACAAACAACACACGACAAACACACAAAAACATAAACACCAAAACACAAACTACCTCCCCCTTTTGACATCAGCAAAAGGAGGGGAAAAATAAGTAATAGAGAAATCCTCTGAATATGTAAGATGTTATGGACGAATCTAAAAGTTGTTAAGGAAAGAATTTTAAAAATTTGCAAGAACAACATTAAATTCCTAAGGCAAAACACATATTTTAAATCAAAAAATAAATAAGATAAGAATAGTTGACCAGGTTCAATGTTCATTCTAGAAAGCATAAATATCAAATTGAATAATTATCACAAAAATAATTAAATAAAAATTAAATAGTTTCATATCCAATAGTTTAAATTTTTATTTAATGCATGAATTTTTCTAAGAATTAGAGATATAGAAGAAAGAACTAAATGTAGTGTAGGCTCATTTTATGCCTCTTTTTCAACTAGAATTGAACAATTTTTTTGTCGAATTACATATCTTTTAATTTTGAACTTTATTTGACGAACATTGCGCATCTTTTCAGGTTGGGCTCATGTTATGCCTTTTTAAATTTGGCACACTTTGTGCATCTTTTGATATTTTGTTCTTTCCAAAACCTAAATTAGCAAATCTTAGCTTATGTGATTATTTTCCAAATAAAAGAAAAAAGAATTCTCATATAAGGAAGATTAAACCACAAAACAAAATCTAATAAATAACAATAAAAACAACACATTGAATAAGAAAATAATTGAAAAATAAGTCATCTTTTTATAAAAACTATAATTATAAGATAAATGTCTATTAGAATATGAAGATGATCTCCTTATTTAAATATAATTATAATTTGGTTTAAAGTTAGAGTAAAAAAAAAATACAAAGGAAATAATATTGTAATGCAAAAAATTTAAAATTTTCATCATATAGATCAACATTCTTAGATTAGTCAATAGTAACTTATCTATGATTTAAGATGATTATAAAAATAAAATAAGTAGACAACAATCATTTTTTTTAAAAATAAAACAACACAGACTCGAACATACAATAAATACAACAAACTCTAAAACAAAAGCAACTAAATGCAACAACATAGAAATTAAATTATCAAAATATACAATAATAACAACCAAGCTAAAATTTCTGGGGATCTTCATCAGGAGGAGACTGTGGAGGACTGAACTAAGTAAAATAGCTATTGCTGGTAGCTACTTAAGTATTAAATGAATCAAACTGTCCTCTAACCCAGCTCATATCCTTATTATATCTAAAGTTCTGCTGGTCCAAACGAGTCTCAATATGATCAATTTGTTAATCTATATGTGACTCAAGATGATCAAATCTCTGGATCAAATCTTGGTAGAATTGATGCTCAAGTCTAGGAATAGGAGCCGGTGTAGGTGCTGGAGCAGGTCCCTCTTTTTCACCAAACTCATTTCCCTAATCCCCTTGATCTTGGTGGAAAAGAATGCAAAATGAAGCATCAGTAAAATAGATGATAGAATATTTGAGGGATTAGGATGAATAAAATAATATTTCTTCTCAAGAATGTAGGCAATCAAGTATCCTAAGGCCATATTCTTCTTTCTTCTAGTGATAGGGAGTTTGATGTCAGTAAGATTATTGGTGTAGTCAAGAATCAACTAGGCTTAATCTATTGGAGTATTTGACATTATGTAATGTTACTATAGAAAGAAAAGTAGTGATATTGATTCAATCACCAACTTCAGGAATAATGGAGGTTCTTAAAAAATGCTGGATGATTCTGGCATTTTGATTTAAAGTATGAAGAAGGCGTAAGTGTTGGATTGAAGGTATACCCCTAAGAGTTTAATTTACAGTAGACCAATCAAAATCACTTCTTAAAATTATAGAATGTGCCCTTACTCCTTTAGTTCTAAGATGTTAAAATCTGTCTAAATCATCTTTAGTGATTTATACTCATTGGGGGAAGACATTTGTGGATATTATGGTGTTATTCTCTTTCATTTTTATACTGGCAAGAAAATAATTAAAAAGTGTCAGAGTGGAATGCGTAGATCAAAGTGAGAATGAAAGAAAATTGAGTGGAGTCAAAGAGAGGCATAATTGAAAAGTTGATGTCTTCTTGAATAAGTAGACATTATGGAGTAATTTTGGCTTGAACAAAATGATCGTAGGCTTTTTTATTTTAACTTGAAAGAAAGTTTTCATCTCATTCAGTAACAGATGAACTTCCTTTGGAGTGATGCGCCCGTTTGCTGGTGCTTGCCATTTGAAGAAAATTGAACACAAGAGAATCTGAATGTGAAAGAGATTGTGAACAACTTCAAAGAACGGCTTCCAATTTATAGGAATCGGACAATTTCGTTCACTATGAAATTGGGTTTGTACGTATGACTTTGAACGTTATATAGTATGAATAAAATTTTATACATATGAACATAAACGGTCAAGAATAATTATTGTAGGCAAATGACTTTTCATAAACATACTTTCTCGATGGGTCATTTTGTACGACCCTTAACCAAAATTGATCATGCAGACGAACATATGTTTGTCTGGGATGATTTATCTATAATGATCGTACCTATTGATTGAATTCATTCACATGCAAATGATGAGAGAATCGTACTGACGAACATGTATTCGCTTGGGATGATTGAACAATAATTGCCATAAACCCTAAATAAATTTATTCTAAAACATTTTGCCATGTATTCATATAGATAAATGATTGATGATTCGTACTAATGTTGACGTTTTCGTATTATATGATTACCATGGAAAGTTATCAAAAATTTGTCTGTCTGTCTCAGAATAGAGCTCATGAAAAATCTAGTGAATTCATATAGCACGAAAATTATTCATACAGTACAAATAAAAATGGAATTTTGGATTTGTACATGATGATCCAGATACTTTTCTAAAATAAACCAAATAAGACCCATTAACCACAAAATTAAAAATAAAAAAATGCTAAATCAAAGACAAAATAAAGTAGAACAAAGTAATATAAACTAAAAATAGAAAATAAAATATAATTATAAATATAAGAATAGAAATATACACAATTGCATTTTGTAGACTTACAATTTTTCAAGCATGAATATCCATAACACCCAATCTGGTTCTTAAGGTGCTAAAAAAAATTGAGTAGTTTTTTGAAAATATCTACAAATTGATTTTTAGTAGCTACATGATGTAGCTTAATTTCTCGGAAGTGATGCCTTATGTCTATATGCTTAGTCTTAGAGTGTTGGATTACATTCTTCGAAATGTAAATGACACTTATGTTATCACAAAAGATTGAAATAATGCCAATTAAAAAACCTAAATCCATAAGTTATTATTTTAACTAAAGAACATGTGCCATATAACTTCCTAGGGCTATATATTCTACTTCAGTAGTAGAAAGGGCTACAGAGTTCAGTTTTTTGCTAGACTAAGAAACTAAAGAGTTTCCTATGAATTAATAAGTTCCAAAAATACTTTTTCTATCAATTCTACATCTTATAAAATCTTAATCAGAATATCCAATAATTTTTAAATGAAGTACTATGCCTAGGATACCAAATCCTTAAGTTTTGAGTTCCTAATAGATATCTAAGAATTCTTTTAATAACAGTTAAATGAAATTCTTTTGGATCAGCTTGAAATCTAGCACAAAGATAAATATTAAATATGATATCAAGTCTGCTAGCAGTTAAATAAAGTAATGATCCAATTATCCCTCTAAATTTCTTTTGATCAACAGATTTGCCTTTAGAGTTCTTATCTAACTGAGCTAAGGAACTCATAGGAGTAATTATTAGTTTAACTTTATCCATTTCATAGTTCTTAAGGATATCCTTAATGTATTTTAACTGATTCAAAAAAGTGCCATCCTCTTTCTATTTTATGCTAAAACAAAGAAAGTAACTCAAGTCTCCCATCAAATTCATCTCAAATTTCTTACTCATTATTTTTAAAAAGTCATCACAAAAATTTTTATTAGTGGATCCAAATAAGATATCATTAACATAAATTTAAACAATGAGATTTTCATCTCCTACTCATTTTATAAAGAGAGTGGTGTCCACGCTCCCTTTAACAATGGATTTATAGTAGGAATATGCTTAGCCTTTCATATCATGCATTAGGTGCTTGTTTTAGTCCATATAATACCTTCTTCAATTTAAATACATGATTAGAAAATTATGAATTTTTAAAACCTAGAGGTTACTCAACATAAATATCCCCTTTTATAAAAGGCACTTTTAACATCCATTTGAAATAATTTAAATCCTTTAAAATAGGCAAAGGCTAGAAACACCCTTATTTCTTTATGTCTAGCTACAGGGGCAAGTCTCCTCAAAAAAAATTCTTTCTATTTGATTCTACCCCTTGGCCACCAATGTTATCTTATTTCTAACCACTACACCTGAATCATTCATCTTATTTTTGAAAATGCAATTAGTTCTAATAACACTTTGATTTTCTGTTCTTTCTACCAACTCTCAAATATCATTTCTAACTTAATTCAACTCTTCTTGCATAGCTAGAATCCAAAATTCATCAGAAAGTGCTTGATTTATATTAGTGGATTTAATCATTGAAATAAATAGTTAGTGGTTCACTTCTTTGCTAAGTCCATGCCTAGTTCCAACACCTTCACTTGGGTCTCTTAAAATCAATTCTTTAGGATGAATTTTAGAATATTTCCATCCTCTAGGCAATATATTTTTTGATCTAACCCTTTCTTCAAGATTTGCATTTTTAATACCTTGAGTAATCTCTTCAACATCTTCTTTTTCTAACCTAGACTCTCCAAAAATGTTAAATTCATAAAAAACTGCATAAGTGGTCTCCTCCACTACCAATATTCTTTTGTTAAAAACTCTATAGAATTTGCCAACACTTGAATATCCTATAAAAATTCTCTCATCAGATTTAGGATCAAGCTTTTTTAGAAGAGTTTTGTAATTATTATGAATAAGTACTTTACATCGAAAGACATGTAGATGTGAGAGATTGGGTGTTTTACCCTTAAGAATTTTATAGGGTGTCTTATTCAACTTAAATCTAATATTCACCCTATTCAAAACATAACTGACTGTATTAACTACTTCAGTCCAAAAAATATTTATGAAGTGAATATTCAGTTAACATAGCTCTAGCAGCTTCAGCCAAAGTTTTGTTCTTTCTTTTAACAATCCCATTCTATTGAGGGGTCCTAGGAGCTGAAATATTATGATCTATTCCTTGATCCTTACAAAATACATCAAATTTTTTATTTTCAAATTCTTCATCGTGGTCACTATAAAGTGCAAGAATTTTATAACTTTGCTTCCTCTGAATCCAAGTAAAAAATTTTTAAACTCATCAAATGATTCACTCTTATGTGATAAAAATCTAACTCAAGTGAACCTAAAATAATCATCAACAATCGCATATTTAAAAACTTTCCCTCCTAGTCTTATAGTGCTAATAGGTCCAAAGAGATCTATGTGAAGTACTTCTAAGGGTTTGTTAATTCTAAGATCTTTAATTAAATGAAAAGAGTTCATGACTTATTTTCCTAATTGATACGCATCACACAGGTGATCCTTAGTGAAATTTAATTTAGGTATTTCTCTAACCAATTCTTTTGGGCAATCTTTCTTAGATTTTTTATGCTTGCATGACAAAGTCTTCTATGCCATAACCAATATTCATCAGCAATAATTTTTAGTCAAAAAGCATTAAAAGATTTAACACAATTTAAATTAAACATGTAAAAAATATTTACCCTATCTCCATGCAACACATAAATTCCATTTTGGCTTATAATACAGCTTGTAGGCAAATATTTTATGTTAAAACCCTTATCATAAAGCTGACTAATACTTAGTAAGTTATGTTTTAAGCCATCTACCAATAAAATAATTCAATTAGAAAAATTTTTGTGGTACCAATCATACCTGAACCTACCGCTCTCCTAGTGGAGTTATCTCCAAGTGTCACCTTGCCTCTAGTCCTAGCCTCTAGCAATATAAAATAATTTGCATCGCCAGTCATATATTTTGAACATTTACTGTCTAGGTACCAAATGTTCTCATGAGGGCCTGTATGAGAGCGTCTCTACAAAATTATCAAGTATTAGACATGGGAACCCAAATAAATTTGGGTTAACCTCTTGACAATGATAATCCAAATGTATGTTTGATATACTGTGATTGATGCATTTTAGTTCTCCACACTAAATGTGTTCTATTATGAATAGTCCAAGTGTGGGAGATATGCTCCAACATGCCACATAAAAACATTTAACACTAGGAAAATGATTTACTAATCTATATGAGTTATAATATATTTTTTTAGGTTTTGAACTTATATGCTTTTAGTTAGGATTGTGAAATTGTTCAAGTGTGGGAGCTAACTTATTTTCCTTAAAAGCTTTTAATTTTATTTGAAGATATGAGTTTGTACTTTCCAAAATTGAATTATCAATCTTCAAATCATATTCCCTTCGATCAGATTCATTCATAAATTCTTTAAAACCATTTTGAAGCTCAATATAAAATGTTTTCAATAGTTCAAATCTCTTATTCAAATAATCAAATTCATCTAGCAAAACCATTTGACTGCTATCTAAGTCTGCATGATCACTCTTAAGATTTTCATGCTCTTTCTGTAAATTCAAATACTCGATACTAAGATTAGCATGTAATTTTTTATGTTTTCTATATGCATTATTGATTTTCTCAAAAACTTCAAATAATTCATTGGAGGATAGTTTACACACCTCCTCTTGATCTGAATGATTTAGTTTTTTTCCATTTAACACAAATTTATAACCTCCTCTTCTGCTTCTATTTTTGAAGAATTTAAAGCTGAGTCAGCCTAAAAAGCTCTTTGCATTCTTTTCTTGTCATTCCTAATGTTAGTTTTCTCCTCAACTTTCTCCTTGTTAGGGTTAGCTTTGAGATTTGGATATTTAGTCTTTATATGTCTAGGCTTTCTGCATTCATAACATAGGACTTCATTAGTAACTTTTGGATTCTTATTGAACTTACCTTAGTTCCAATGCTGACATCATCATTGCTTTCTTTGAAGAAAACTTTTGAATTACTTAGTCATAAGTGTAATATCTTCTTCACCCTCTAGTAGCAATTGATCACTCTTAGAATCATCAACTTTTAAAGTTATATTTCTCTCTTTCCTTTTATCACATATATCAATTTGTCTTTGATTCACTCCTTGCTCATAAGTACTAAGTGATCCAAGTAGATTGTCAATAGAATATACATTCAGATCATTACACTCAGTTATGGCTGTTATCTTTGCATCATAAGCAGCAGGTAAATCATGTAAAATTTTATTAACTTTTTCTGAATTTGTAAGTTCTCTACCTATAGCATGCAATGAGGTAACAATCTGAGTAAACCTTGTATACATAATTGACTCATTTGATTTCATGTGAAATAGTTAATAGTTATGTAATAAAATGTTCAACCTAAATTATTTTATTTCATTTATTCCTTCATAAGTTATGTAAAGTTTATCCCATATTTCTTTTCTAGTTTTGCAAGTAAAAACACGCATATAATCCTCAGATTTCAAAGCACAGAAAAAATTATTTAAACATTTTACATTTAATTGTACTAATTCTCTTTCTTCTAAAGTCCATTCAATGAATGATGTTTCAATTCTAATGCCATTAACAATTCTAGTAGGCCTAGAATAGCCTTCATGTACTAATATCCACATGTGATAGTCAAGTTATTACAGAAAAGTAGACATGCGAGTTTTTCAAAAATCAAATGGAATGTTATCGAATAAAGGTGGTCTTGTGATCAAATATCCTTCAACAGTATTCTGGTTTCCAAAATTAGCCATGATGGTTTTTCAAAAATTAGTCTAAACCTTAATTTTTGAAATTGGCTCTGATATCACTTGAATGTTTGTGTAGATTGTTAGACCTTATAGAACTATACTAAGGCTTACCATGAGGGGGGGGGGGGTGAATTGGTTATTAAAAAAATAAATTTCTTGGATTTTTTTAAAACATTTTTAGATCTTTTAAAAAATTAAATCACAAATTCTGAAATATGCAGTTGTATAAAAAATGATTATCACAGAGGATTTTTCAACCACAAAAATTTTAAATGCAAAAAAAAATATATAGGAAAAATTTAAAAATAATAGAAGAACACCAAATTTTATAGTGGTTCGGTCCAATTTGACCTACATCCACTCCCTGAAGACTCCTTCTCCATATATTGCACTAAACAATAGTGACTCTCCTTTTGCTCCCACAATAAGGCAGAGAAGCCCTTAATAAACTCTCTTCCACCAACCTAGTGTAACAAAGAATCGTTGCCTTTTACACTCTTTAAGTGATGGCAGCATACCATCATGTCCTTTTTCACCCTCTCGATGAAGGTAGAGTACCTAGATCCAATGTTAAAGATCTTCTCCCAAGAACCTCCAAAGAAGATGGGTAGAAATTAGAATAAGAGAGAGCGATCCTCACTTTGGGCAACCTTGTGAATCCCTCACAACTATGCTTCACTAGATCTCTCACTTTTCACTCTCAAAATTTCTCCAAAATGTACTCTCAATGGTCACTCTCAAGAGAAATTTGTAGCAAAGGATTTTAGAGATAGTTTTTAGGACTCATTATGTAAAAAACACATGAGAAACTGTCCAAAAACTAAAATTTTTAAGAGAACCATCTTACGTTCGTACTGTATGATCGTGGATCATCCAGTATGAACAGTTCAAAAAATTAGTGCTTTATTTCGTATGATCTGGGATGAACCTAATTTTGTACTATGTTAGTCGTATGTATGAATTATGATCGTAGGTATGAATAGTCCAAACATAGATGTGTTCAATTGGTGCAATCTGGGATGAACCTATTTTCATACTTTGTTAGTCAACTGTATGAATTAAGATCTTGTAGTATGAACATTTAAAAAATTTAATCCTTGAATTGGTTAACTACATTCTAAAGGAAAACTATATCAAATCGTACAGTATGATTAAATATCATACAATATGATTAGTAAAAAAATTAATTTAAATTTTATCTCTCTCTCTTTCTATGTGTGTGTACGGTTACCCAATTACAATCACACTTGCTCAGACTCAAGAAATAAAAATAGAGATATACATACTCTATTACATGAAATCCTATTCTAC
Source organism: Dendrobium chrysotoxum (assembly GCA_019925795.1). Lineage (NCBI taxonomy): Eukaryota > Viridiplantae > Streptophyta > Magnoliopsida > Asparagales > Orchidaceae > Dendrobium > Dendrobium chrysotoxum. Next base: position 60,292,396 of record CM034300.1, on the reverse strand, counting down.
CCTATCTTGAAGTATTCAGCAATTTGGAGTAGTATATGATTTTTCAGAAATGTTTTTTTTTTTTGAAGAAATGCCAAATGCATTAAAATGGAAAGAAAGAAAGAGACCTAGTTACAAGCTACAAAAACATAGGCAAACTATCGCATTCCTCCTTCAACAAAAGAAAAAAGGAAGGAGGAATATTATTGTCACTAATATCTTCCCAAAAGAAATCATACCCACAAGCTAAGTTAGCACAATAATTAGCTAACTTGTTACAATTTCTATTCACAAACTTGAATAAAATCTTATTTAAATCCTTCATGAATAAGAGATCTTCACCAGCTCGCAAATGCTTATTCAGTTTGCTGTACAAGTTGTGGAGAAATTTGATAACATTGAGATTATCTCCTTCAATGATGATGCCATTAGCCTCAAGCATCCAATCTTTTAAGAAGCTCCTTAAAGATTTAAAAGCCAATGGCTCAACATGTGCAATATCCCATTGAACATAACCACAACCAAAAGCCATTAAAAACCTCCCTTTCCAATCACGGATTACTCCTCCTACACCAGCTTTGTAAGAGTTTTGAAGGGATCCATCAATATTAACCTTCAACCAATTGGGAGAAGGAGGATGCCAAAGTTTAGACAGCCCAGCTGGCTGATTGATATCCCAATTGCCCAAGTTGTCAAAGATGATCCTATCCTTGTACAAGGAAGCCATGTAACTAATGACTTTAGCAGTAGTAGTTGTGGCAGTTTTGTTCCCCTTGCCATGCTTGACGGAGTTCCTAGTATTCAAGGAATGGAAGACCAAAACAAAATACATTTGCACCATGAATAAATTCTTGGTAGATATTACCTTAAGCCTCTTCATACAATCAGCAAAGGAAGAGAATTCTGGAAGAAGAAATCCCCAAGAAATCAATACTTGAATAACTTGTTTCAGCTTCGGGCAAGTAGCAGCACAATGGTCTACATTTTCTACACCAATACCGCATCTAGGACATAAATTGTTAGAAGATAGCCTTCTATAAAACAAAAAATTATTGGTAGGAATAGCGTTCAAAGTTAACCTCCAAATGAAAAGTTACTACTCGAGGATTGAGCTTAATCTTGAAGAACCAATTTTCTGCTTCATCTTGCATTGAAAAACTAAACTTCTTTGCGGAACAGAGACCTGGGATAGTTTTACCAGACAACATAGCAATGAGATTCAACATATCATCTTCCAAGCTTTGCAATATCTGAACTTGGTAGATCAAATTTACGAGATCCTCTCCAAAGAAAAGAGAAAGTTTGGGAATATCCCATGCTCCATTAGAAATGAGATTATTGATAGTAGAAGGCTCCTACTCCCAATTAGTGACAAATGTTGGCCACTTTTCAAGACTCTTATCAAGGATCCATACATCTTTCCTTATATCAATCATAGAGCCAGTAACTATGCTCAATCTAAGTACTCCCTTGAGGTTATTCCAACCATCCATGATAATTTTCCAGGTAGAAGATGGCTTCTTGATCCCATTGTGATCCCACCAGTTCCTACCATATTTAGCTACCAAGACTTTGTTAAGCAGAGAATTTGGATTATCCAAAAGGTTCCAAGCAAATCTAGCTCTAAGAGGGCCCACTCTAGAGACAACAGAAAAGATGCCTAAGCCACCATAATCCTTTGGTTTGCACATTAACTCCTATGCCACAAAGTGGAGGCCATGAGCTCCATCGTTTTTATTCCAAATATAATTTTTGCAATTCTTGTCAAATTCATACAAGATACTCAAGGGAACCAAGGAATGAGAGGAGATGAATAAAGGTAAAGAAAGAAACACCGACTTAATTAAAGTAATTCTACTAGCCATAGATATGAATCTATTCCCCCAAGCATTAAGTTTCTTTGAAGCTTTATCCAAAAGGAATTGGAAATCAAATTTCTTCAATCTTCTCAAAACTAATTTGACGCCCAAGTAATCCATTTCCTCCACTATTTTAATATTAAGCAATTTGGAAATTTGCTTTTTCTTCCTTCTCCCAATACTCTTTCCCATAAGAATAGAGGATTTGAGATAATTAACTTTTTGCTCGGTCCAATTATAGTAATCATGAATTAACCTTTTCAACAATTTGATGTTTTCCACCTTTGCATTGGAGAAGAGTAGAATGTCATCGGCATACAAAAGATGAGAAATCCTTTTAGCTTTACTAGAGACCTTGACTCCCATATCTATCCCTTTTTCCAAAAATAAGTTGGACAACAGTTGAGAAGTAAGAATAAATAAGTAGGGAGAGAGAGGACAACCTTGCCGAAATCCACAGCATCCTTTGATCCATCTTGAATTGCTTCCATTGATCATGATAGAAAAAGCTGGATTTTTGACACATTCCATCACAAGAGCCGAGAATTTTGTTGGGAAACCCAAAACCAACATCATTTGCTCCAAGGTAGCCCAACACATGCTATCGTAAGCCTGTTCCATATCAATCTTGATTGACAAAAATCCTTCTTTGGAATTGGAGAATCTAATCTTGTTACAAACCTCTTGGGCCATGAGTAAATTATCAGAAATACATCTACCTATAATAAAAGCAACTTGCTCTTTTGATATTACCTTGTTAATCACCAAGAGCAATCTATTAACAAGAATTTTGGCTGCTATCTTATATATAGAATTGCAAAGGCTAATTGGCCTGTAACCAGTTGGAGAAACCGGATATTGGACCTTAGGAATAAGAACAACTATGGTCTCTTTCCACTCATCAAACAATTTCTCCGAGGAGAGGAAGCATTTAATAGCCTTACAAACATCTTCACCAACTATATTCCAATAAGTTTTGAAGAAGGAATAAGTAATTCCATCGCTTCTAGGCGATATATTCTCACCCAAACTTTTAATAACATGAAGAATTTCCAAATTTGAAAAATCTGCTTCTAAACTTCTTTTGTCATCTTTCTCCAACACCTTCCAAGGAGCCGGCCAATTGAGTAAAGAATAATCTCTCTCGCCCTATTTGGTCTGGAAATAGTCAAGTAAGACCTCCTTAATTTCAATCGGGTTGTCAACCATACTCCCATCAGGTGTCTTGATGTGTTTGATCCAGTTGGAGTTTTTTTCGCATTTGCAAAGGCATGGAAAAATTTGGAATTGGCATCCCCTTCCTCCATCCATTTAGCTTTAGCTCTTTGTTTCCACCATGTATTAAGTCTTGCTATGTGAGTGTTGAGCTCACCCACCTTCTTCCTTAAGAGTAACAATTTGACATCATTAAGCCAGCCGCAACTAGCTTCCTCTTCTTGAAGCATTAAAATATCTTGTTTTAAGCTTTCTTTAAGTGACATGAAGTCTTTCAATTTGGCTTTGCTCCAATAAAACAAATCCTTCAATGACTTCTTACATTTCTTGTTTAATATCTGCATATCATCACCTTTGAAGGATTTCCTCCAAACATTTTTGATAATACCTGTAGAGGCATGAAAAGAGGTCCAAACATCTTCAAACTTAAGAGAGCTCTTAATTTTGATGGGAGAATCAAATATTTTCAAAATGATAGGACAATGATCGGATGCAACATGAGAAATATGCCTCTCCACTGCCAAATGAATCTTACACAAAGCAAAAGTATTTAGGAGACATCTATCCAATCTTTCCAAAATCCTCCCTCTACCGCTTTTGTTATTACACCAAGTGTAAATTGGGCCAACCACCCCAATGTCATGGAAATCATAAAGATTTATGAATTCAATCATGTCTTTGGACCCTTGGGAAAAAACAAATTTCTTGCCTCCCCTTTTGTCTCCTTGAGATAAAATACAATTAAAATCTCCTCCAATAATAGAAGGGAGTTTTCTATGAGAGACTTCACTAAGATAGTTCAACAAAAGCTTCCTCTTAGTTACCTCTTTACTGCCATAAATAGTAGAAATCATCCATGTACCTTTATTGTAAACTTCAAGATCGCCAATAACACATTGATCTGAAGCTTTTAAAATAGAAAAGTCAGCCATATCAGCTCTCCACATAATTAAAATACCACCTGATTGACCAACTGATGGGAAGATGAAAAAATCCCAATCATTGCCAACCAGCTTATGAAACATAGTTTTGTCTAATAAAGAAATCTTGGTCTCAACCAAGCCAACAAAGAAAACTTTATGATCTTTAATAAACTCCTTCAAATAGAGGAAGGCCTCTTTCTTGTTGGCCCCTCTACAATTCCAAAATGCAACAGATTCCATTAATCAATTAAGGGGGAAAATCCCCCACTTCTAGTTTTAACATTTCCCTCCATACCTCTTGCTCGAGAAGGCTCTTTAACCGGACCGAGAGACCTCAATTCCTTGGCAAGCTTAGTTTTAGCTGAATCATTATTAAACTCAGATTTCTTCTTTACCGCCACTTTGATGCCACCAGTTTTAACATCCGCATCAATTTCTTTGCTAGCATTATTTTTGACTTCACTTTCAATTTCAATCACAGGAATTGTGGTGATAGTTTGTATATCCAAAGTTCCCTCAAAATTATCACTTAAAGATTGAAATTTATTGGCTGCAATAATAGAACAAGGAATCTGTGGAGGAGCTAATACCTTGACTGCAACCTGATCAATATGCAGGCTATCAACCGGGATGCTAGCAACCTTATCTGCAGTTTTCAACCCCATATTTCCAGTCTGAAGTATTTCCCCCTCTTCAAGAGAGCTTTGATTATTCTTGCCCGCCTCTACTGACTTGTCAACTGGAATCTTAAATTTTGATAAAGGAGCATTTGGGAAGATAGTAGGACTATCATTACTGATAGGAGCTGATCTCACAATCTTCCTATCTCTAAAAGACTTATTATTTTTACGATAGTTTACATGTATCCAAGGGCCCTAAGTTTCATTAATTTGCAATTCCTTTACTGACTTTGAATGATCAGTTTCATTTTAACTAATGGAAGATTTCACAGTGACCTTGGCCTCCTTAATTTTGTTACTGCAGCCACTGCTATCATGCCCCAACATGCCACATTCATAACAGAATGATGAAATTCTTTCATATTCCACCTTTTGAAAAAATCTACCCGCCATTCCTTCCACCCAAACTCCTAATGGAAGAGGTTTTCCAAGATCAACCCGAACACACACTCTCGCAAACTCTCTCCTCCCCCAATGGAACATATTCCCATCCAACATCAAGGGGACTCCAACCATGGAGGCAATCAAAGCCACATTCTCTTCGCCCCAACACTGCAGAGGCAAATGTGGCATTCTGATCCATATAGGAGAAGTAAGACCTTTTATAGAGTCTTGGGAGAAATCAGGTGCCCACCTCTCCATACCTACTATGTGGTTATTTACAAACCAAGGGCCACCCGATAAGACTCCTTCCATGCTTTCCAAAGATTTGAAAGAACACAAGTACCATCCATTTCCTAAGGATGTAAAATGAAACTGATCGAAGGGAGACCATTGTCTTCTTAATTCCCCCGCTACTACATGAGGAGGAGGGATGCTGCTAAAGACCTTTGCTACCAAAGATAATTCAAGCCTTTTAGCATTCAGAACTTCAGAAGATTCTATTAGTATAACTGTTTTTCCATCCTCTGTAAGAGTCACCTTATTATTGTTGAAATTAAGCTTAATATGTTGTGGTTTTTTCCATGGATTATCCTTGTTGCTAACCAAAGAAGTGTTCTCGGGCATTTTAACATTCACAGAATCAACAGAATTGAATTTGTCAATAACGGATCCATTCATAGAGTTTAAAGCCAATTTGGAAGACTGGAGAATATCTTTATTTATAGAATTCATGGATTTCACATTTATCTTACTGTTAGGGACAGGGATTGCATTTGAAATTCCATTTCTATTAACAAAGATATTCATCCCAGAAGAAGAAGCATCAGGATCCACGTATTTGACATAGGAAAATTCGGGAGATTTAAGCAACCGAGGAGTTTTACAGTATAACTCTAAAGAAATTTCTTTCCTCTTACCTTCAACATGATGTACCAAGTTCAATTTAGAACAAACATGGTTAGAAATGACGACTTCTCCTTTAGCTTTCCGTCTTCGAATGTCTTCAACATCGCAGCTTTTGCAATTTCCGACAGCAGTTAGGTTCTGAATAATCTTAGAATTCTGATGATCCAATCTTGAAGGAGAAGAATGGGACGATAATGAGGATGATGGAGGCCGGAGATCGGCTGCCTCCATGCCCAAACCTCCCCGCCAGAGAAACCAGCAGTAGCGGGAAAGGAGGATTTTTTAGAAATGTTAGTACACATAAAAATAAGTAGAAATATCCAATATATGCTAGGAAATAATAAAATTATCAGAACAGTAATATTTTGTTATCATTAAAAATCAAAATATCAATCTTGATTCCTGAGTTGCAATAATTACAAGGTCCTTAAGAGGGGCCTTTAACTCGCTACTACTTAGAAGAGCTACAAAATAAGTAAAAAGAAAACCTAAGGGCCTAAGGTCCTAACTAATAAAAATTACAAAAGCACCTAGGAACATTATAGGGTGGCTAGGAGCCAACACCCAAAAGAATAGGAAGATCCACTGATTATCTTTTAGCACACTCTTCCTGCAAAAAGGCCTTAGAGATAAAAAACCTACACCAAAAATAATTTTTAAAATAAAGTGATATAACATATAAATCCACATGTAAAGAACACTAGCATGGTTAGTATTATAGAAAAAGTAATATAACAAATGATATGAAAGTGTTCTAAACTAATAACTCAGAGAGGCAGAGGGAGAACCATCGAAATCAATAATTCCTCAGAGCTTAGAATATCGCCTTAAAGAGCTTGAATAAGGGTAGCCATTTAGGTTCTGTGCTTGTACAAACACAGTCAAAATACCAAAGCAGTTATTATGATGCTGCTAGTATAGAGCATAAAACACAAAGGAGAACCTGGCCAAGACAAATGATAAGGAAATAAGCTCAAAGAAAATTAAAACCAGAAGATGTTTGACCTCTTATAAAGAGAAGAAAAGAAATAGGGTGGAAGAAGGCAAACAGAGCGAAACCCACATAAATAAAGAAATAAAGCTGCCAACCTAAGATAACAACAGTTGCAGGAAAAATAGCATGGGAAGGAAATAAGAGTCAATATAGCAACCCCCCAAACTACCCTACACCACATCAGCAGGATATAGCTACCGCTCGAACACCCAAGACCCCAATAATTACTAAAAAGAATAGGGAAATGTAGCTCAATGACACATAAATGGCCAATATAATTCCTGACAGTATGGCCCAGCTAGCCCAGCCAGCAGCATGGACAAATAGACTTGAAGAGCAACATAATAGCCAGCTGAAGACACTACAAATAAAACACAAGACACCATATATAGAAAAAATGCACCAACGCCACCAGCAACTGACATAACGGGAAGATAAAAATAGAAAAATGATATATTATAATATAATCCCAAAAAAATGACTGAGCCACATGGATGTGGAAATGGCTAAACCGAGAAAGAAGGGAGGAATAGGTTAGGCAGAGATAGCTCAGATAAAATTTAGTAGTGAATGAATCATGGAAAATACCCATATGCCACTCAAATCTAATCCAAAACCAACCAAACCACCATAATAGATAGAAGAGCGAGTAGGGATTAGACCAGATAGGGGGACAATAGGATATTATAATCACCACTTCCAAACAAAAATTAGAGCACTAAACCCTCCACCAAACACTATGGCCATCCAACCTCATCGTAAGAAGGACACCATAATAACTCAAGAAACCAAAAAATCTAAAACCAACCCATCAACATAACCACAAAATCAACAGCAAAATTCCACCACTAAATAACTATCTAATTAGTGATAAACAAAGAACCAAACATCCCAATAGCTACAGCAGAAGGATTAGATGTGCAATAAGTAGGCATGAACTTAGTCACCCTAGGATTGCAGTCATCACAGCCAGTTGCCCAAAAAGAAAATATAGCAGCGAGGGCCCAAACACTAGCACCAAAAATCTAGAAGAAGCACATAAAGGAAAATATAAGGACATGAGGTAAAATACAAAAGACAAATAGATACATTGACAACCAATGAAATAGTAGACAAATACAAGGAACCAGGAATAAACAGATCCAAGAGACCAAAACATTGCATAATAGGCTAATTATGAACATAGGGGAGACTAGTTTTATCCGCAAGCTAGAATAAGACAAGTCCATAAGGTTGTCCAAAGTACACCAATAATTAGCTAACCAATTATCAAAAAGTTAAATTCACCTAGAATATGAGTAATCTTGTAGTTAAAGAACACCAAAAGCTGCTTAATTTCCTGAATGAGATAAAAGAAATCTAGGCTATATGTGGAATTACAAAACCTTTTAAACATTAAAGGCTATACATAGCAACCACCTCAATCCAAATATCAAAAATTTTAAGGGAAAGGCACAACCTAAAACCATCCAGAATAACAAAAAGTTCAACATAAATAACAGAGCATCTTTGTAAGGGACCAGCATAGTTCATAATAGTGCTACTAGAGAAATCCCAAATAATACCACCACAGCCACAACCAGAACTTTTCACAGACCCGTTAGTATTAAGTTTAAAAATATTCATGCTAGGCTTAACCAAATAAACCAACTTGGGTTCCTTAATAGTACATTGATCTTGTAAAATAATACCAAAAGATGGAGCCACAAAGGAAGAAACTTTTAAATTATTAATGCCTAAAAGATTAATAGAGAAAAGCTTCACAACTTTATATTTAACTTTACTAACAATATGCCAATGGTTCATTATAGTGTTATTAAAAAAGGAGATATTTCTAGCAAGCCATAAGAATCACATAACAAGAGAGGCAATCATATTCCTAATATGCCCTTTAAAATTAAGAAAGAACTTGTTGAATAGGTCAGAAATAGAAATATTATCATAGTAATGATTACACCAAAAGAAATCATCAAAATAAATCCAAACTTTAGTGGTAATAGGACCAAAAATTAAAACATGATGCATATTCTCCACATGGGAACAACATTGACATCTTGAAGGAAGAGAAAGGCCTCTCCGTAATAAATCATCATCAGTATAGAGGAACTTGTGCATAACTCTCCAAATTAAAATAGCAATGGAAGTAGGAATACTTTTATGCCAAATAGAAGAATAAATAAAAAAATGGGTTTTTGATTCTAAAGTATTCCATGCTTCTTTGATTCTGAAAGTACCAGTGTTAAAGAGCTTAAATAATAAACAATCATCAATTCAACATTAAGAGGAATATTTAAAATATGAATAACCACGAACTCAGGGACCACCTCAGCCAACTTATTATAATCCCAGTTATAGCCATTGATAAAATAATTCACTTTAATAGAGGAAGTAGAATTAGTGTTGAGCTAAGAGTCAATAGAGGAAGAAGCTAACTAGTGATCTTACCAAAAGTGATTTTTTGAAATTCTTTTTTTTTTATTTTAGAAATTTCATTAAGACAAAAAAGGTAGTATAAGAGAGTACAAACTGGCAAAACCAAAAGCACCTATGCTTCACCAACACCAAAAACAAAAGGTGGAAAAATAACCAGACAAAGAAAACCAACAATTTTTAACCAAATTTTATGAATACAATTAGGGTTTGCTAATTGACTAATCAAATGAGTTTTAAATTGCTATTAAATTTAACCATACATCTAAGAGGACACAATGAGTAATCCAAAATATTTTGGATTATTTGGGCATTCCTACAATTTATTATAATTTTCCTAAGGTAAATCCATTTATACCTTTGAAGAATTAATTAGGGAAAACTAAACAATGAATATGGATAAATAACCCTCAAAATAATATCTACAATATACATAAATTTAAAGTAGTTATTATTTATTATTTAGTTTTTATAATTTATCAAATTCTTATATAAAAAATTAATCTATGGATTAGAAAATTACACTCAGGACAGAGGTTAATTAAGTTCACCTTGAGAAAATCCATGTTTATTGCACAAACCCTATAATTCAATCAAGTAAAATTTGAAAATAATGTAATATGTTTAAGCATGCAATTTACATTAATCATTCAATCCACTATTCTATCGATCCTACTAGATCTACACATCCTCTAACCTTGAATTTGGATTCGTTAAATTGTGAATTTTATACTAAAACAATAGAAAATTTATTTTGCCCAATTTGGATCAGTACTCTGAGAGTTATGAATTTTTGAATCTTTGTGCATTAATGTGCATTTAATTGAAGTGTTTACACTATCAGGAATTAATTATGCATGCAATTTTCCAAATGGCATGGTTTTATTGGATACTTAAATGCTGATGGTTTGCATTGACACATTGGCTTTTAAATCACATTTCTAATCTTTTATAAGATGTCTGGGATAAAAAGTACCAAAATCATGAGGTAGTTGGGTCAAATCACATTTAATTAAATCACAGCTGGCACTAATCTTTCCTTCAACCTCTAGCTCAAATTATGAACCATCCAATATTCTAATATAATTCATGGATCTTACTACACCATTCTCTCTCCAAATAATCATATAGGATCTAGAAGCATAGAACATTCAAAATTGTTGGATTGCCTTCTATTGATTGTTCTCTACAAAATGTCCCAACCACCACCCCTAAATCTATAGTTCAAGTTTTAAAATTACTTGGGATCAAAGGCTATTTGAAGGTTCCTTTTCTTGAGAGAAGATCATCTTGGTCGAGGGCATAAATCTCCTTAAGGTGGCAAAGATTAATGAGGATTTGATTAAGAGTGAAGAATTCACTGATCAAACCTCACTAGAGCTTGATCAAACTCAATCTTACAGGCTATTGGATATTGGGAGAAGCTTGGGGAACACTCATGAAGGTGATGGAAGCAACTCAAGGAAGCTCCTTTAAAAAAAAAATAGAATACTTATAGCTTAATGAAGACTTTTGCAAACTTGATCAACCATGCTCACTGTTGGTTTTAATGGGTTCACAATTTTTGAATGAATGTTTGGAATATTTTGAATGCAAAGTTATGGTTTGGAATGAAGTTGATTCATGTTTTAGTCAAATGGAGCCCATATGGTCAAATTGACCATCATGGTTAACCAAGGTCAACAAAGGCCTCAATTGGGTTTAACCAAGCTCAATGATGTTTGTAGGAGTTTGTAGGGATCAATCCTAGTGTTTGGAACTATATTTGGATAATGCTTTATGTATAGGTTTGAAATTTAATGTCTAAGGAGTTTAATAGTCAAACTTGATTAACCAAGGTCAACCATAAACTATAATGAGTTCAAATTGTTCAAATGATGATCACACATTCTTTAAATAACTAAAGGATTCTTAGTCCCAGTTCTACTTTCTTTTAAACCTTTGAGGTTTTCTAATCAAAGTCTATTATTATGCTATAATATTACAACATAATTTACTATAATTCTTAAAGAGGGAAGTTGTACCTCTAAAGGAGTAACATCCTCTACCCCAAAGACTAAAGAAAATGATATAAACTGAGTTGGAGTTGTATGTGTGGTTAAATGTCCCAATATATCCTCTCCATTCATAACACTTATTAATGTCAAAAATTTTGCTTTAAATTTTGCACCGAAGTTCTACTGAAGGCATCTGCCAATCCATTTGTCCAAGAGTAATAGATGGTTGAGTATCTTCAATCAATACTATGACATCATGCTAAGTTATTTAGTTTGTGCTTTTAAAAGATGGGTCATTATCTAATATAACTCGATGACGGATACCAAATTAATATATGATATGGTATGTAAATAAATTTAGGGATTGATGTGCTTTAACTTCATGAAATGGGATGAATTTAAACCATTTTAAAGAGCAATTTATTGCTGTTAATATAAATCAATGACTTTTGGAGGACAGTAGATCAATTAGACTTATGATATCATACCCCAGCTTTCAAAAGGCCATGAATCAATGATTGGATATAGAACATTCAAAGGATGATGCAAAATTACACTATGTACTTGACATTGATTAAATGACGTACAACATTCATATAGTTATTTATCATCGAAGGAAAATTGTATCCCATCCTTCTAATCTTTAACTTCATTTTAGGACTAGATTTGTGAGTGCCACATAATCCATCACATACTTCTAATAATTTTTTGAGCTTCAGGATTATATAGATAACATAATTAAATCTGGCTAAAAGAACTTCAATATAGGGTGCCATTGACTAATGTTTAAGGAAGATATCTTCTTTTAATTTGACTAGTAATTGATTTATCTTGAGAGAGTTTATTTTCTTACTAGTAGTTAATTAAAGGTTATTGCCAATCTACCACTTGATTATATACAACAAAAATAATCTCACCCTTAAAAGGGGATTTCTTATTAATATATTCCAAGTTTATAAGTAACAAAATCTTATAACTTGTACCTCTATATAAATATAATCTTCTTTTTTATAGTCTAATTCGTTGTTCCTCTATATGACTTGTAGCTCTTTCATAAGCTTTGCTAGGGCATCCACCACAGTATTTCTCCCATGGGGTATTTGATATAATGTTGCATTTAGAATCTACTCAAGGAGCTTCATCGTGTACTTATGATATGGGACAATATTTTCCCTTAGCAGTTTGTAGATTCCTGTAACCTAATTGATGGTTAGTGGTGAATCACCAAATACTATATCTTCATTAGATTCATTTAAGATTGTGAACTCTAAACTAGTTATCAGTGCCTCATACTCAGCTTCATTATTTATACGGGGTTTTGATAAGTGATACAAGTAATATAATAGGCTTTTATCTAAAGTTATAAATACTATTCAATTCCATCTTTTCATTAGATAACATCTCATGATTCTTTACTTTTTAACAAGATGCAACACCATGAACATATAATTCCCAAATAGAGCTCTTCTTTATTTTTAAGTTCATAATATGTTCATCAGGAAATTCATCATATAATGGTGAACTTTTAAGAACTGGATGTGCTAGCTGCAAATCTATCAAGGCTTGACCCACTATAGTACATAAGAGAGTAAATGTTATATCAAATTGTAGTAGGGTCATTTACCCTCAACTAATCAACAAGATAATATAAAATGAGACTTGAGATACTATAATGGATTAACTAATGATGTTAAATTAACTTTATGTGATCATATAATGCCTTAGCTTCTGTGAAGCAATGATGAAGGCCACATAATATTTCTTAATAGGTGGCTAATTCTATTTAGTTTGAAGCAACTGTCGGCGTAGGTCATAAAGTGCATTCTATTTTACTTTTATTAACTTAAGCGAAGAAGTTGCTAACAGATTCACTAAAAGCTTTAGTATACAAAATTAATGGCTTTCTTAGAATATAAGTAACCCAAACTAGGAGTGTCATCAAATACTATTTTCTTCCTTCAATATTATTCTGACATTTGTTGTCCCACTAGAAATGAGCATCTTTCTAATAAGAGGCTACATATACTTGACATTTTTTTGATAGTTTTGATATGAATCTTCTTAAATATACTAATCAATCTTGGAAAGATCTTAATTGAGTGAGATATTTAGGTCATTTCATATCCATGATTGCTTATACTTTAGTAAAATAAATTTCAATTATGTAGTGTCATACCATGAAACCAATAAGCATCCTTGAAGTAATGCCAATAGCACACTTTAGTGGGTTAATTTTTAAATTATAATGGCATAGTCTTTAAAAAAAATTCTCAAGCTATATAATGGTCTTCCCTTTCATGACTTTCAATGAATAGATCATCATCATAACATTCCACTTATTGGTGGATAAGTTTGTCAAAGATTCGAGTCAAAGCTCACTGGTACGTTTATCCAACATTCTTATGTTTGTTGGGCATAACCTTATTGCAATAAACACTTATTGGTATTTTGAATGCTATATACTTCTCATCTCAAAGAGCTATTTTAGTATAATTGTATCTAGATGATCTGGTTATAATTTAGAATATTACATATGAGGAATTTGATGGGTAGCTAGTAGTATGCAACTTATTGAGTTTAAAATATGCTTATGTTTTCTTTATTATAAAATTAAAAGAAGCCCACTAAAATATGCAAGTCTACGTTCTGAATCAAGTAATAAAATGAAAAGTAAAGTTTCAAACCAATGAGGAAGTGTTTTGCAATTATAACTTTACTACTACTACTACTTCAAATGTGTGACTTATCCTACTGAAAATAAAAAATATGTTTTTGAGTTTTTTGTCAGTAAAAGAAATTTTGTAAAGAAAGTTAATACTTGTGAAAATAAAGTATTTGGACTAATGAATTTAAATAACATAGTTTTCCTAGTTATACTCTTAATTATAGATGTGGATTAAAGCATATGTACCCCTAGATTTCTATCAAGCTTGTAAGGGTGAAAAGAAAGGTTTAAGGCCTTCCTACTATTTTTTTATCTCCATAGTACCTAAAATATTCAAACATCCTATATCTAGGCATACGAATATTCCATTTCAATACTCCTAATTATTCCAATATTCCTCCATTGAGGCAATACATCACACTAGATTTTAATAACACACATGGACATTTTATACATTAAATGATGAATGTGAGATATTAAAAATATCAAACATTCACTAAAGAATAATATTTTACATTAGAACAAGTAATGCTTTATATTTCATTAGATTAAAACTAGAGAATTAGCTAGAAATGGAAGAAATAATAAGCAAACTCATCTTTATTTCATTCATTTGAAGAAAAGATAAAAGAGAAGTAATAAGAAAATTATCACCCTAAAGGATCAAATGATCTTCTCCACACTCCTTTTTCAAGTAACCATAGACTTATTTACACAAACAAAGCTAAGATATCCACAAGGAATATAAACTTATACTTCCCTATACTCCCTTAGGATTTACTCAAAGGTGGCACTAAAGAAACATACTTAAAATTATAGAATTTTACTCAGGTGACAGAACACCTAAATAATAGAACAAAAAAACTATTTATAGTAAGTACAAAGATGGGTTTAGGCACCGTGGCACTTGACAAGGTGGCACCATGATGGTAAAAAATGAACTAGCACCTTGGCATTATAATGTTGGCTCTGTCGTAGCGTTGTCTCATGGTTATTGATTGAAATAGTGCATCTTTTCATTATGTTAGTGCTACTTGAATTGGGATTTCAGTGATGATGTATTGAAAAGCATGGTTCTTTGGCATAAACTTTCCCTAGGCTCCAATGCTGTGTTGCTAAATTTTAAGTGCAGCAGGACTATAATGTATTATGGCATTTACTTTTGCATAACTTTAGTGCTAAACAATAAAGAAGTTGTTGCTACAATGTCTAAAATAAGAACTTTGGCATGGATGATGTAGGCATTATGGCCTGATATAAGTGCCTTCATGATGCAGCTCAACACTTATAATTTTTGCCATTTTTTGATTATTTTCTACACAAATACAATTAAAATAACACCTTTTCACTAAATTTAAATACAATAAATAGCAAATAATTTACACATAAAAAATTTCCCCAAACATAAACTCTTGCATATCCTTAAGCAATGGTAAACTTTACCTATTAATCACTTCATAGCCAAAGTGACATTTGATAATTTAAAATTACTAAAATATATGTTAATAAATCACAATCTAGAAGTAATTTGGAATGAACAAAGCTTTAATTCAAATTTAAAAGTCATAACAATTATTCCAGCCAGTTAACTTTGTTATTGCTTGTTTTGAATCTTTTCACTTTGTATGTAAGTATGAATTTAGAAATGAATAATATAATCTAGGGATTCATATGCTTAGAGTTAAATTGAAAGTTCATTCATGCACCATCATATATACTAGTTCACTTACCTTATCCTATTTGATTTAAGTATAAAGATGCATTTGAATTTAAACTTCAACTGAAACTAATTTTTGAATGTACTCATATTTTTCTTTTTGAAAAGTTTTCTTAAGGGTTTATTTGATTTTTCATTCCGTTAATACTTATGGTGTATATACTTAATGATTTTGTATATGAAATTTTTTATCCTTTTGTAATACTAATTAATTTAATAATAATAAGATCACCTGTTTCATTTTCATGTTTACTATGATCCTCCTAATTTAAGGTACCCACATCTATTCCTTAAACTTAAATATTCATTTTTCAATTTGGTAGTCAATGTATTACTGTATAGTCTTTAGATTCAAAAATGAGTCAATGGCTTAAGTGATCTTGGTTAGTTAATTGTTAAATTTTCAAATTATGATTTATTATGTAATGTTCATTCAAACTATCATCTAGAGTTCTATTATTATCCTAATTTTACATAATTTTTATTTTGGCCAAATAAAAAATCAAAGTGTAATTATTTGTAGAGGATAGTGTATAATAGTTTAAGCATAAGTAAAATTAATTAAATGTAAATAATAAAATATATTGCAAACTAACAGCAAACAAACTAAATATAAAATAAAAATAATAAAATAAAGATGGTACCACACATAAGAAAATATCTAAATAATGAAAAGTACTTCAAACACAAGTGGGTTTTCTCCCATCAATGCTAAGTTTATAGTCTACAACCATACTTTCTTAGATTTATCCTTTTGGCTCCGGTGGATCACTACTACTCCTCAAGTGGTTTCGATTATAATATTTCTTTTTCTCTTTAGGGTTAATTTGAGAATTAGTAGATAATGATCCAAGGGGTCTACTACTAAAAGAGATTGCTAGCTGTCCTAATTAAATTTTCATTTTTTTTATTAAAGCAACTTAACTTTGCAATTGACTTCTTAATTGAATCACTACCTCTTTTAATGATATCTTCCTATTCCCCAACATATAATTTTAATCAGATCCTTGATGATAACGTTGCAACACTATAATATATTATGTAGTGGTGCTTATATATCTAGAAATAATTATAGGATTAGAGTAATTATTATGCCTGTATTGACTAGCTCTAACTCCAATAGTATCTCATTTCATTGAAATTAAAGCTACTAATGCAATAAGAATTGAAAAAGCATCGAATTTATAGAATATAGCTACTCTCATAGGATTTATCCTTTGAACAAGCCACTAGATATTATTTCTATACATTTCATCTATTAGTTCATATGCTTCTTCGAATGGTATAAACATTAAAGATCCTCAAGTTGTAGCATCTTTAATAGTTCTATGGGATCCTACCAATCCATGTAAAAAGTCTAAATAACAAACCAATTGGGTAATGCATAGTGTGGGCATTTGCTAAATATTTCTTTAAATCTCTCTCAACTTTCATAAATTCATTTTCTTTCAAACTGGGCAAAAAGGTGTGATATCATTTCTAAGTTTAGCAGTTCTTGAATGTGAGGAATACTTAGTGAGAAATTTATGTGCCAACTCAATTAAAGTTATTGTAGAGCCTAGGGCAAAAAGTTCTATCATATCTTAGCCTTGTCCCTTAGCAAAAATGGGAATAATCTAAATCTAATAACCTCATCCATGACACCATTATACTTAAATATTGCATATATTTCTAACAAATTAGCTATGTGTAAGTTGGGATCTTCAACAAGAGTTTTCCCTAATTGGAAATTTAGAATCATTTAACTTATGGCTGGTTTTAGTTTAATGTTATTGGCCAAGATAAAAGGTCTATTGATACTCTAATGGATTCCTTCTACTATAGGGTTAACATATTTACTAAGAGGTCTAAAATGGTCCTGATCTTATACCGAGTTAGACATATTTAAAATCTTTTTATTTTTTCAAAATTTATAAGTGCCTTTTCAATCTCTGGGTCGAATAGCAAGGGCTCCCTGCTAGATCTTTCAAACATACAATAGTGATGAAACAACTAAAAAAGAGTCACCAGCTAAACAATCAATAAAAATACTTTTTTAGCTTTTTCAAAATCTTTATCAGATAATAGAAAGATACATGATACAAGTAGATCTAAATTTGAACTTATTCAGTAATATAATTAAAGGTGTAATATGTGTGTTACATCCCTAGCATTGGTGCCAAAAACTAGGGGTGTCAATTTCGGGTCATGGGTCGGGTTCGGGTCGAACCCGAAACTGACCCGACACTATTCGGGTCAACCCGAACCCGACCCGTTTTTGCAAACGGGTCGGTTTTCATGACCCGAACCCGACCCGCTTCGGGTCCGGGTCAACCCGACCCGACCCGAATGACCCGGTTCCAACAAAAAAACTACTATTTTTCCGGTCAGAAACGGGTCAATCTCCGCTTTTCGGGTCAAAATCGGGTCAGAAACGGGTCAATCTCGGGTTGCCAGGTCAAAAATGATTTTCGGGTCAAAAACGGGTCATTTTCAGGTCAATTTCGGGTCAACGGGTCAACCCGAACCCAACCCGATTTTTGAAACGGGTCGAATTGTTGAACCCGAACCCGACCCGTTTCGGGTTCGGGTCAACCCAAACCCGAAATTTTCGGGTCGGGTTCGGGTCGGGTTTTCGGGTCGGGTCCAATATTGACACCCCTACCAAAATCTTTATGGGCTACTAGCAATATGAGCTAGTTTATGACTTACTTAGTTTAAAATATGCTTAAATTTTCTTTAATATATAATTAATATAAGCCCACTAAAATAAACAAATATTTATGCTAAATTAAGTAATAAAGTGATAGGTAAGAGTGTCGAACCCATGAAGAAGTGTTCTCCTTAACTACAACTTAACTATTACCACTACTTCAAATGCATGACTTATCCTAATAAAATAAAAATATTATTTTTAGGTTTCTTTCATTGAAAGAAAAACTTACAAAGAAAGTTCATACTTATGAAAATAAAGTATTTTGGACTAATGAATGTAAATACATAGTTTTCTAATGAGGCTCTTAATTGTAGATGTGGATCAGAGCATATGTATCCCTAGATTTCTCGAAAGCTTATTAGGGTAAAAGCAAGGTTTATGACCATCCTATAATTTTTCTATCTCCATAGATCCTAGAATATTCAAACATACTAAGTCCAGGAATGACAACACTTTATTTTAATACTCCTAATTATTCTAATTTTCCTCTAATGATGCTATATCTCACACTAGATTTTAACTACACACATGGACATTATATATATTAAATAAAGAATAAGAGATATTTAAAACATTAAAATATTCATTAAAGCACTAGAGTCTACATTAGTACATTCTATGATTTCTATGTTATTAGCCCAAAATTAGAGAATTTGCAAGACATGAAAGAAATAACAAGCAAACACATCTTCATTTCATTCATTGGAAGAAATGATACAAGAGAAGTAATATGAAAATTGTCACCCAGAAGGATCAAATGACCTTCTCCACACTCCTTCCACTAACCACAGAGTTGCTTACACAAATAGGCTAAGATCTCCATAAGAAAAAGTATCTTGCACTTTTCTGGCCTCCCTTAGACTTTACTCTAATGGGGCACTAAAGAAATATAAAATTATAAAATTTCACTCAAGTGATAGAAATCCCAAATAATATAACCAAAAAGCTATTTATAGTAAGTACAAAAATGGGTTAAGGCACCATAGTGCTTGAAAAGGTGCCACTATAATGATAAACAAAGAGCCAATACCTCAGCACTATATGTTGGCTCTACCATGGTGTTGGCTAACATGGTATGGTTACTGATTGAAATACTATGTCTTTTCACTAGATAAACAAAACTCCTTATGTTTTAAATAACTCTACCATGGTGCTCCAAAATTTGAGTGTGGCAGCACTCAAATTAGGATTCTAACACTGAGGCATTGAAAGGCATAACACTCCAGCATTAATTTTCCCTAGGCTTCAATGTTGTAGTGCTAAATTTTGGGTGAGTGACACTATGAGACACTATATTGTTGACCTTTATGTTACCTTGGTACTGAGTAAAAGAGAATTTGACACTATAATTATTGTAAATCTGGATTTAGGGATTACAATTTTGATGAAAATAAATACTTTTGTGCTCTGTTTGGTTAACTAATATTTCAGGTACAAAAGATCAAATGCAACTCAAGCCAACTCAAAATCAGGTCCGTGTGTGTCTAAGTTATATTTTTTACCTTTCTTCAGTCAAATATAATGTAAGTGATCCCCCAGCTAAGTAACCTTGCACCCACACACTCAGGGGGAGAGTTTTTAGTGAGTTAGAGTCTCTATTTTCAAGTTTTATTCATATCATCCTGGACGATATTCATATCATCCTAGACAATCCAATAAAAATAGAAACCCTAATTAGGGTGACGAAGTTAAGTCAGTCTGATTAAGCAGATCATCCTGGATGATTCTGTGATCGTACAGGATGATAGTCTCAAATCAGAAGTTATCAGCCGCCAGATGAAATTGGTAAGTTTTTATTTTTAGATATTTGGTCTGATCGTCCCGAACCATACGTGTATCATCCTGGATGATCTTTTACAATCATGCCTAAATTAGTCTATTAATTAAGGAAAGTAATTATTACCTGATTGATACGATCATATCATCCCGAATGATCGCAATATCGTATGGGATGATACATGTAAAATCCTGATCGTCAAAAGCAATTCAGCTCGCTGAACCGAACTATCCTCTATACGATATTTCTATTTTTGAAAAAATTATATGGGATGATAGAAATATCTCCTCAGATGATCAAGTCATTTTAAATTGTACAGTATATTTTGTGCAGTCTGATCGGCATGATGCTCATAACAATTTTGGCTATTTTGAACTAATCATACAGGATGATAGAAATATCATCCTGGACAATCAAGTCATTTTGAGATCATCCAGCCTAAGTTGCCCTGGATGAACAGAACTATTCTCTGGATGAAATTCCTTATTTACACTAATCATCCCGGATGATCGTAGAATCATCCAGGATGATCTTAACAAACATTTTTTATAATCGTCCAGAGATGCCTGATCGTCCAGACGGAAACATGTGATTTTGAACTGATCATACAGGATGATCGACCGATCGTCCTGGATGATATTTAACGACCAGTTGAGATTTAGTGTAATTTTTTAGCCCTCCTTTTTAAGATCTTTTTTTTCACAAGGAAGATCTTTTGCCACTTTTCTTTTTAGAGAAAACCTTGAGAGAGAGAGAGAGGATCTTGTGAGGGGGAGTTTATGAGGGATTCACAAAGGTTACTCCAAGTAATGATCTGAGTCATCTTCTTTGGTGGTCATCTCTTATCTTGTTAGTTTTTTCTGTGGGAGGATCATCCGCAAGAAGATCGAGGTTCTCTGCCTGCTTCAGGAGAAAGCTAAAGGAGTCCGGGTTCTCTGCCTACTTCAGGAGGAAGCGGAAGGAGTTCAGGTTCTCTGCCTCACCGAGTTGGTGGAAAGGAGGTTTTATACAGGCTTCTCCGCCTTACTGTGGGAGCAAAAGGAGAGTCACTTAGGGTTAGTGCAATACCCAGAAGGGAGGCTTCGAGGAGTGGACATAGGTCAAGTTGACCGAACCACTAATCATCCCGGTGTGTTTTTTCTGATTATTTTCTACACTTACTTTTTTGTTGATGATTGTGTGACTCTGATTATTATTCTTTGATTATCATTGAACATCTACAAATTATCGTGAAACTATAATTGTTATAAAATAATCAAAAAGATTTTTTTCTAAATTGTTATTTATCCACAAATTTTTTAAAATAACTAATTCACCCCCCCCCCCCCCCCACTTGGTTAGCCTCAGGACTAGTTCACAAAGGCTTAATATCCCTTTTGAACTTTCAAGTGGTATAGAGAGGGATTCAAAAATTAAGTTTAAAAACTTTTGAATTTGATCCATGGCTAATTTTGGTAATCGTAATACTGATGAAGGTTATTCAATTACACGACCAACATTATTTGATAACATACCTTTTGATTTTTGGAAAA
This sequence comes from Dendrobium chrysotoxum, assembly GCA_019925795.1. Lineage (NCBI taxonomy): Eukaryota > Viridiplantae > Streptophyta > Magnoliopsida > Asparagales > Orchidaceae > Dendrobium > Dendrobium chrysotoxum. The sequence continues at coordinate 60,270,643 of CM034300.1, read as the reverse complement.
CTCACATGTCCACTTTTCTTAATTCTATAGATTATCGCATGTGGATGCTTGTTAAGGATGGCTATGAAGCACCTTTTAGAATGATTAATAATGTTAAAACTAAACTACCTTTCATTGAATGGACTTTTGATGATCGGGACTTAGCCCAACTGAGTGCCAAATATTTGAACTATTTTTTTTTTTTTTGCCTTAAAATCTGAGGATTACATGCATGTCTCTACTTGTATAATTGGTAAAGAAATTTGAGATAGATTATGCATCACTTATGAAGGTAAATCTGAAGTCAAACAGTCTAGGTTAAATATCTTACTTCACGACTATGAACTCTTTCGCATGAAACCTAGTGAATTGATTTCTAAAATATATATTAGGTTCACTCAAATTGTCACTTCTTTATATGTTTTAGGAAGAGAACTTATGAATTATGAAAAAGTGAATAAAATTTAGAGATGTTTGCCTTCTTCTTTTAATGCCAAGATAACTGTAATTACTGAATCCAAATATTTGAACAAGTATTCTATTGATAACTTACTTGGGTCACTCATTGCTTACGAGCAAGGAGTGAACCAAAGACAGCTTAATGCAGGTGAGAAGAAGATGGAGAAAATTATGCCACTAAAGGCCAACGATAGTGATACTGATACTTCTGGGTCTGATAGTGATGATGTTGCCTTAATCACTATGAAATTCAAAAGCTTTCTAAGGAAGAAACACAAGAACTTTTAGAAGTTGAACAAGGGTAAGTCTAGCAAAAATTATAAAAACTCATCTGATACTGTGTGTTTTGAATGCAGGAAGCCTGGACACATTAAGGCTGATTATCATACACTGAAAACTTACCCAAGTAAAGAGAAGGGTGAGGAGAAACCCAAGTTCAGGAAGGACAAGAAGCAAATTTAAAAGACATTCTAGACAGATTCAACTTCTAACTCCTCTGAGACCGAAGCTGAAGAGGAGACTACAAATTTATGTCTAATGACTGATGATCATCCTGATCAGTCTGATCAAGAAGAGGTATGTGAGCTAACCTATGATCAATTGCTAGAGGTTTTTGAGAAAATTCATTCATCTTATAGGAAACTTAAGAAATTACATGCTAGCCTGAAATTGGATTTCTTAACTTTGTAAAAAGAGCATGATGCTGTGGTTAAAGATCATTCTACACTTGATAGCAATAACATGTCTTTACTTGATGAATTTGATGAATTGAACAAAAAGTATTCTGATTTGATTACTGAATATGATTTATTTAAAACCTTGCATGTTGATTTAAAAAGAGCTATTAAAGAATTAGGCAACATGGCATGTGACGTGGAGAGTAGTAAGGGAGCATTGAAATTTGAAATTGCAAGTCTTAAGAAGGAGAATGAATTTTTAAAAGTAAAAATTAGTGCTATTGAGAAAAATGAAACACCTCCCACTTTTGCATAATTTTATGCACCTCCACCTTTTGAAGAATCTATTTCAAAATTATCAAAGTATGTTTCATTCAAATCTAGAAAGAGGCACTATCACCCACGTAAATTAATTAACCCTTTTCCTTGTGTTATATGTTTTTCTTGTGGCATGCTAGGATATATCTCTCACACCTGCACTATTACCATAGTACACATTGGGTGTGGAGGCCCAAATTGCATGCTTCACAGCACAACATACATGCATTGGATTCTTCTTTTCATAAGAAGGAACCCAAACTTATTTGGGTTCCTAAATCTGACATTTGATAATTTTGTAGGTGTGCCCTCATATAAGACCTCGTGAGAGCATGTGGTACCTGGACAGTGGATGTTCAAGACATATGATTGGAGATGCAAATTAATTCATTTCGCTGAAGGCCAAGGCTAGAGGCAAGGTTACACTTGGAGACAACACCACCAGGAGGGTGGTAGGAGCAGGTATAATTCGTGATTCAAAGAATTTCATTATTAACAATATTTTGCTTGTAGATGGACTGAAATGCAACTTGCTGAGTATCAGTCAACTCTGTGACAAAGGATACAATATCAAATTCCTGCCCACTTACTGTATTATAAGCTTAAATGACAAAATTATTTTGTAGGAATAAAGGATCAATAATGTTTATATACTGGATGTAAGTCGCTTTAAAGCTGATGTTTCAATTTACTTAAAAATTGTTATTGATGAGTCTTCATTGTGGCACAGGAGATTCTGTCATGCTAGTATGAAAACCCTTAGGAGAGTCACCCAAAAGTACTTAGTTAGAGGTGTCTCCAAAGTTAAGTTCACTAAGGACCACCTGGGTGGTGCCTGTCAATTAGGAAAGTACGTCCAGTACTCCTTTCACTCCATTAAGGATATCAGCACCTCTAGACCTTAAGAAGTCCTTCATATGGATCTCTTTGGACCCATTAGCACTACCAGCTTAGGGGGAAAAGTCTATGGATTTGTGATTGTTGATGATTACTCGATGTTCACTTGGATTAAATTTCTTTCACATAAATCTGAGTCATTTGATGAGTTTAAATCTTTCTCCACTTGGATTCAGAGGAAGTTAGGTTGTGGGATCTTGACTATTCATAGTGATCATGGTGGAGAGTTTGAAAATATGAGATTTAGAATATTCTATGAGGAGTAAGTGATCAACTATAATTTTTCAGCTCCTAGGACCCCTCAACAGAACGGGGTAGCTGAAAGGAAGAACTGGACATTAGTGGAAGCCGCTAGAGACATGCTTGATGAGTATTCACTTCCAAAATACTTTTGGGCTGAAGCGATGAACACATTTTGTTATGTGCTGAATAGGGTGAATGTTAGAGCCAATCTGAATAAGACACCTTATGAGATCATTAAGGGTAGAACTCCAAACCTTTCCCACCTCCATGTCTTTAGCTGTAAGGTTTTTATTCTGAATAATAGGAAATCATCCTTAGAAAAATTTGACCCCAAATCTGATGAAGGAGTGTTCTTAAGCTATTATAGTGTGGGAAAATCCTTTAGGATGTTTAATAAGAGGACATTGGTGATGGAGGAGATAACTCATGTGGTGTTTGATGAATTTGATCCTAAGGAGACTAGAGTAGAGGAAGAAGAAGATGTAGGAGAGATTACCCAAGGAGTTAAAATGCAAATCTAGAGGAAATGGTAGAGCCTCAAAACACTTTTCCTAGAGATTGGAGATATTCTTTAAGTCATTCTAAAGAACTGATCTTAGGAGACCCTTCTGAAGGTGTTAGAACTAGGCATGGACTTAGGAAGGAAATAAACCATTCTGCCTTTATCTCAATAAATGAACCCACCAACATCAATCAAGCCCTTTCTGATGAGTTTTAGATCTTAGATATGAAGGAGGAATTGAATCAATTTGTTAGGAACGATGTTTGGGAGTTAGTAGAAAGAACTAGGAATCAAAGTGTAGTGAAAACCATGTAGGTCGTTAAGAATAAGATGAATGATTCTGGTGTAGTGGTTAAGAATAAGGCAAGATTAGTGGCTAAGGGGTACAATCAAAATGAAGGGATTGATTTTGAGGAGACCTTTGCCCCTGTAGCTAGATTGGAAGCCATTAGGGTGCTACTAGCCTTTGACTGTTATAAGGGATTTAAGTTGTTTCAAATGGATGTCAAGAGTGCCTTTTTAAATGGGGTAATAAAAGAGGATGTGTTTATAGAACAACACCTAGGTTTTGAGAGTTCCCACTATCTAAATCATGTTTACAAATTAAAAAAGGCCTTATATGGATTGAAACATGCACCCAGAGCTTGGTATGAGAGGCTTAGCACATTCCTGTTAGAAAGAGAGTTTATTAAGGGGAGCGTAAACACCACCCTTTTTTTAGGAGAGTAAGAGATGATTTACTCATTGTCCAAATCTATGTTGATGATATACTTTTTGGGTCTTCTAATAAGAATTTATGTGATGATTTTTCTAAGATAATGAGTAGGGAGTTTGAGATGAGTATGATGGAAGAATTGTCCTACTTTTTGGGATTTAGCATAAGGTAAATAGATGATGGAACATTTCTCAATCAATCTAAATACACTAAAAACATTTTGAAGAAATATAAAATGGATAAAGTCAAGCCAATCAACACTCGCATGAGCTCTTATGTTCAGTTAGATAAGAATTCAAATGGAAAATCTATTGATTAGAAGAAGTTTAGGGGAATAATCGGATCACTGCTTGACCTGACTGCTAGCCGACCAGATATTATGTTTAGTATTTATCTTTGTGCTAGGTTTAAAGCTGATCTTAAAGAGTCCCACATGACTACTGTTAAGAGAATACTTAGATATCTTTTAGGGACCCCAAACCTAGGAATTTGGTACCCTAAGTACAGTACTTCTTTTGAGATTATTTGATATTTTGATTTTGACTTTGTAGGGTGTAGGGTGGATAGAAAGAGCACTTTTGGAACTTGTCAATTTATAGGACAGTCTTTAGTCTCCTGGACCAGTAGAAAATAGAACTCAATTGCACTTTTCACTGCTGAAGCTGAGTATATTGCCTTAGGAAGTTGTGTGGCCCAACTCCCTTGGTTGAAGCAACAAGTTTTGGATTTAGGATTACCTGTTGGCACAATGTTTGTTCTATGTGATAATACTAGTGTCATCTTCATTTTTAAGAATCCAATCCAACATTCTAGAACCAAATGCATTGATATAAGGCATCACTTTATTAGGGACCACGTTACAAAAGGGGACATTGATCTACATCATGTAGCAACTGAAAATCAGCTGGCTGACATATTTACTAAACCACTGGCCTTTGACTCATTCAATATTTTGAGGACCAGATTGGGTGTGATTGACATAAATGCATGATTCTGATGATTGATGATTTTTGAGTTTGATTGTTTCCTTTTATTTCTGTTAGTCTTTTAATTTGATTATCTGTTTCCTATTTTATTTTTTCTCACTATTGATTTCCTTTTATTGTTTGTTATTTTTCTAATTTGAGTATTTATTTTTATGTGATTTCTTACTTGTTTTTGATTTATTGTTTTATTCCTTTCAAAATCAGATCACTGCTCACTACTGCTGATAAACTGGATTTCTGATTGAAAGTTTTGCCTTATTTTTATTTGGAAGCTTGTAAGCAGTGATTGACTCCTCTGAATCGGTTAAAGGGAAGAAATGTTGATGATTATTTCTCTTCCTCTAACTCTCTTTAATGGTGTATTATTTCTTTTGGATAAAAATCTTTTTTAAAATTAAAAAGTTGGTTTTTGAAATAGAGATCTATTTTATCTTACTACAGTATTCTACCTTATATGAATAGTATTTTCAAAGATTTGAATCAGTATTATCTTTTTCTTAATCAAGTGACTGTCCTTATCATATGATGTATATTTTTGTTTTGTGAATTACTCTTCCTTATTATAGAGAGTGAGTTTTGTCATCTCTTATGTCCGGAAGATAATCTCACAGCTGAGATTCTTTAACGATTATGAAAGGAAGCAAGCTTATAAGAGATGCACAAAGAGCCCCAAAATGAAAAGAGGTGCAAAATGAGCCCAAAGTTGAAAAGATGCGCAATGTCGCATAACTAGAAAGATACACAAAGTGTATCAAAAATTAAAAGATGCGTAAAGCGCCAAACAAATTGAAAAAGATGCACAAAATGAGCCTATAAAGAAATAAGCTTTCTTCCCTTTCAGATCCTTAAATGTCTTAGAGAAATCCATGTGCCACTTAAGATTTTCAAAATCTTGAGATAAAAAATCATGATTTCTGATTCCTTACATTGTAATACTATTATATTAGATATTTTTTTAGAAAGAGGCTTGAAAAGATCTCTTTTCGAATCTAATTTCTTTTCTTTTGAATTAGACTTTTGTTTGAAAGGAATTTGAACCTGTAAGGTGTCCAAGGTGGGAGTTACGAAAGTTAATTTTCTAACTTTTTTGGATTTCAGTGTTGTCGATATTCTTTTTATTAGTTTTTGATTTAAAAATCAAGGAAAAATTCTGATTTACTGGAGCTGATCGATTCAAAAAATAAATTGTTAGTTTTTAGTTTTGTTTTCTCGTTTCTATTTTTATTTACTCTTTCTTTTATTTTCTTTTTATTTGTTGTGTTGTTTTGTCTATTCCTCTTCCTTTTTGCGATGTCAAAAGGGGAAGTTATTTTTTTGAGTTACTAGTAGTTTCTTTTACTGTTTCTGTGTTGTAGTTGTTTCCTTTATTGTATTAAGTGTCACTATTTATCAATGTTTTAGTGAAATTTGAAATGAAAAATCTTTTCTTATATATGCGTTGATTACTCTGGTCTATTTTATTTGAAACTACTGAATAAATATTTGACATCATCAAAAAGGGGGAGATTAGTATAAATCTGGATTTAGGAATTATAATTTTGATGATAACAAATATTTTTGTGCTCTGTTTGGTTAACTAATATTTCAAGTACAAAAGATCAAATGTAACTCAAGCCAACTCAAGATTGGGTCCGTGTGTGTCTAAGTTGTAATTTTTATCTTTCTTGAGTCAAATAAAATGTAAGTTATCCCCTAGCTAAGTAACCTTGCACACACACACTCAGGGGGAGAGTTTTCAGTGAGTTAGAGTCTCTATTTTCAAGTTTTGTTCGTATCATCTTGGATGATATTTATATTATCCTGGACGATCCAATAAAAATAGAGACACTAATTAGGACAACCAAGTTAAGTCGGTCTGATTAAGCAGATCATCCTGGACGATCCTGTGATCGTATAGGATGATAGGCTCAAATCAGAAGTTCTCAGCCACCAGATCAAGTTAGGCAAGTTTTTATTTTTGGATATTTGTTTTGATCATCCCGAACGATACGTGTATCATCCTGGATAATCCTTTACAATCATGCCTAAATTATTCTACTAATTAATGAAAGAAATTATTACCTAATTGATATAATCATATCATCCCGAATGATCGCAATATTGTGCGTGACGATATATGCAAAATCCTGATCGTCTAGAGCAATTCAGCTAGCCGAATCGAACTATCCTCTATATGATATTTCTATTTTTGAACTAATCGTACGGGATGATAATGATATCCTCCCGGACGATCAAGTTATCTTAAATTCTACATAACATTTTATGCAGTTCGATTAGTACGATGCTCAGGATGATTTTGGTTGTTTTGAACTAATCGTACAGCATGATAAAAATATCATCCTAGACGATCAAGTCATTTTGAGATCATTCAGCCTAAGTTTCCCTGGACGAATAGAACTATTCTCTGGGTGAAATTCTTGATTTACACTAATCATCCCAAAGGATTACAGAAGCATCCAGGATGATCTGAACAAACATTTATTCGAATCATCCAGAGAAGCCTGATCGTCCAGACCGAAACTTGTGATTTTGAACTGATCGTACCGGACGATCGACCAATCATGCTAGAAGATATTTAAAGACCAGTTGAGATTTTGGGCAATTTTTTAGCCCTCCTTTTTAAGATCTTTTTCTTTCAACAAGTAAGATCTTTTGCAACTTTCCTTTCCAGAGAAAACCTTGAGAGAGAGAGAGCTTAGGAGAGAGAGTGAGGATCTTGTGGGGGGGAGTTTATGAGGGATTCACAAAGGTTACTCCAAGCAAGGATCTAAGTCATCTTCTCCAATCATCGTCTCATGTCTTGTCAGTGTTTTTTTGTGGGAGGATCGTCTGCAAGAAGATTGTGGTTCGTTACCTGCTTCAGGAGGAAGCGAAAGGAGTCTGGGTTCTCTGCCTGCTTTAGGAGGAAGAAAAAGGAGTTTAGGTTCTCTGCCTCATCGGGTTGGTGGAAATGAGATTTTGTACAGGCTTCTCCGCCTTACTGTGGGAGCAAAAGGAGAGTCACTTAGTGTTAGTGCAATACCCGAAGGGGAGGCTCCGGGGAGTGGACGTATGTCAAGTTGACCGAACCACTATAAAATTTGGTGTGTTCTTTCTGATTTTTTTTTTTTGCACTTACTTTTTGTTGGTGATTGTGTGACTATAATTATTATTATTTGATCATCGTTGAACATCTGTAAATCATCGCAAAATTGTAATTATTATAAAACATTCAAAAAGATTTTTTCTAAATCATTATTTGTCCACGAATTTTTTAGAATAACCAATTCACCCCCCTCTTAGTTAGCCTCGGGACTAGTTCACAAGGGCTTAACATCCCTTTTGAACTTTCAATAATGTCTGAAATAGGCTTCTCAGCATGGATGTTATAGGCACTGCAGTGCAATATAAGTTAGAGCAGCACCGCCACGATGCTGCTCAACACTTCTAACTTTTGCCATTTTTTAAATAACTGCTACACAAATACAACTAAAATAACACCTTTTCACTAAATTTAAATATAATATACATTGTATAACTTACACTTAATAGAAGTAACATCAACCATGAGCTTTGATATGGGCAATAGGTATTGGATGACTATGACACCCAAGAGGGGGGGTAAATTGGATTTTTAAATTTTTATTAAAATAAAAAAATTAAAATAATTCTAATGCTATTTGGAAAAGAAAAAATAATCACACATTTTTTAACAAAAAAGGCAAAAAATAGATATAAGAAAAGAAAATAATTGGCACAATATTTTTACGTGGTTCATCCTGGATTCTAGTCTGGACTACATCCATTCTAGCCAACTCTCAAGCTAGAATTCACTAATCCCAAGTTTGCCATGCAAACCTCACTTCCTTAAACCAAAAAAGTTATTTACAACCTAAGTACTCTCCAATACGGGCAAGTACAACACAATCTAATTACAATTTAAACATCACTAAGCCAAATGGCTTAAATCAAGAAATTAAAAAATATAATTTGATGTAAATAATACAAGCTCAAATTTTCTTGTAATAAAATAATAAAAATATTTGAGGTAATCTTACAATTTAATTTTAATCACCTCACTACTTGTAAATGAAATATAAAATTTGCTGACTTTAAGATAAATTTATATCTTGATAAAAATAAAAAAAATATTTTAAATAAAAATATTTTTCTTACTGATTTAAACTATAACTCCTCAAATCATATAAAACTTTTAAAAATGAATTAGATTTGAAATGTAAATCTATGCCACATAAATGAAAATATAAATACTTGCTTTACTATCTTTATGTATTTAAATGATTTAGCATAGAAAACTTAATATAACATTCTCAACTAGTATTTCACCAAATAATAAATATTTTTAAGAAAAATATATGAGAAAACTAAAAGAACAGCAAGAAAATATTTAGGGAAAGAAAGCAAAGTCTAGAACTCCAAGAGATGTTACATGATTTAGTGTGTTGAAGCTTTCCAACCAAGAATTTGATCTTGCAAATGAAAAGAGCTCTTGGAATGAAAATCAAAGTTTCTCCACTCAAGATTTAGTATGTAAGGAAAGAAAAAGGAATGAAAAAAATGCTGGAGTTTCTCTTTTGAATTTCCCTCACATAAAGAGGAAGAGGGGTATTTAAAAGGAAAGAGTAAGTCAAATTTGAATAAAACTATTAATCTAATATTAACTTATGAACTAATAATATTATATTTGATAAATAATTCATTTATATTAAAGAAATATAAGTTTCAGATTACTATAAAATGGCTAGTCATATAGAAAAGTAAAAAATTCTTTATATATATCCGAAATAAGGCAAAAATGACTACCCAACAAATAATATTAAAATCGAATAATATTAAGAAATTCATGATAAATTTAATATAGCTCTAAATGGGTCATATAAACTAACAATTTCTATTTACTGAATAATATGAATCTAATGAAATAAAAATTAGGCCACGTTTCCGTCAAAATAATAACTTATTTAGCAAAATAAAAACTTATGCTTATTTCATGTATCTAATAATATATTAAATATTCATGCAATAATATGATTTAATTTAGATAAAATTAATAATACATCGATAAATTTATATTAAACAAGTTTAATTCGAAATGAATACATTATAAATTTTTGCCATATAAGCTTATTACATTTAATTTCCCTAAATAATTATCTTTCCATATTTGATAATAATGAAGCTTATAAAATTTATTTAATAAATGAATCTTATAGATTTTCAAATCATGCTTATTATCCATAATTAATAATATAAAAATCATTTTAATAGATATTTAAATTATGAGCTAATCAAACCATGTAAGTAAATATTAATGGATCTCTAAGATACTCCTACGATAATATAAAAATCTTTAAGCTATCCATCTTGATCCATCATGAGTTCTTTCAGCTCAAATTTTGATTGAAATTGAGTTATGTAATGTTAATTCCACATAAGTAATTATCATGCACATCCATCAAATTTTTACTCCTGAAATACCAAACACACAACTTAGAACATCCAAGCATATGTTTGTTGTCATCAAAATCTCTAAAATAGATCTTGAGGAAGATAATAATAATAATATGAAAATAATCTTTAGGATTAGCTTTATCTAGGAATATAAAATCAATATACCCCTAAATGTGACATTCTTCTTCTTAACTGACATGTATTTTCTAAACAAGTTGGCTCTTGTTGCAACTCAGTAATTAGGATTGAGGTTATGAGTTTTGATGACAACAAAATTAATTATTGTGCTGATAATTTTAGTGTTTCTCTTAGCATATCTAGGATACTTTTGTTTGTTTCTATATGTCCTAACATTTCAGAAAAAATATACTCCAGATTGCTGAAGACTATAATACAGAGTTGAATAAGATTTCATATAATAGAGTCTATATATCTCTATTTTTATTTCTTGAGTATGAGCATAGTGTGATTATAATTAGGTAACCATGCACACACACACAAGGGGAGAAATAAACTTTAAATTAATTTTTCTTTACTAATCATACTATATGATTGATTATCACACTATACGATTTGTCATAAGTTTCCTGCAAAATATAGTTAAACAAATCATGGCTTTACAATTTAAATTGTTTGTACTATACAATGTCAAGTCATATAAATGACTAATAGTGTACGTAATAGGGTTCATACTAGATCGTACTAAACAAATATATTCATTTTTGAACTATTCATACAGTATAATGTACGTTCATATGGATGACTGATAGTGTATGAAATAGGGTTCGTACCAGATCATACCAGATGAAGAGGTCCAGTTTTAAACTATTTGTACAGTACGATGTATGTTCATATAGAAGATTAATAGTGTACGAAACTATGTTCATCCCAGTTCATACCAAATGAAGCCCTATTTTGATGAACTATTTGTACTATACGATCTACGATCATACTATACAATTGTAGGATGAATCTATTGTAAATTTTAGTTTTGGATAGTTTTTCTTGGATTTTCTATAAGTTAAGCACTAAAAATTGACTGATGGAGTTATTTGCTGTAAACTTCTTTTGAGAGTGACCATTGAGAGTGTGTTTGGGAGAACTTGTGTGAGTGAAGAGTGAGAGATCAAGTTAAAGAAAATTGTAAGGGATTCATAAGGTTGCCTAAAGTAAGGATCTCTTTTATCTTCTTCTTCAAGTTTCTACCTGACTTCTTTGGAGGCACTTGAGAGAAGATCTTCAACATTGCATCAAGATACTCTGCCTTCACCAGGAGGGTGAAAAAGGACATGACGGTACTCTACCTTCACCAAGAGGGTGAAAAAGGATGTGACAGTACTTTGCCTTCACCAAGAGGGTGAAAAAGGATGTCAAGGTTCTCCGCCTTCATTAGGAGGGTGAAAAAGGATGACGGTTCTCTGATGTACTGGGTTAGTGGAAGAGAGTTTGTAAAGGCTTTTGTGCCATACTGCATGGGTAAATGGAGAGTCACTTTTGTTTAGTGCAATACCTAGAGAAGGAGTCTCCAGAGAGTTGATGTAGGTTAGGTTTCATCAAACCACTATAAAATTTGGTGTTCTTCTATTCTCTTTTAATTTTTTTTGCATTTTTATTTTCTACATTTAAATCTTTATTGTTGACAAATTCATTGATAATTATTTTATTAAGCAACCACATATTTGAGGATCATTAATTTAAACTTCTAAAAAGGTTTTCAAGAATCTAAGAAAATTTTTAAATAACCAATTCACCCCCCTCTTTGTTATGCTTGGGATAGTTGTATAAGGTCCAATAACCTATATAAACTTTCAAGTGGTATCAGAGCCAATTTCAAAAATTAAGGTTTGGACTACTTTTTGAAAAATGATCATGGCTAATTTTGAAAATCGAAATACTGCTGAAGGATATTCGATCAATAGACCACCTTTATTCGATAACATTCCTTATGATTTTTGGAAAACTCACATGTCTACTTTCTGTAATCACTTGACTATCGTATGTTGATGTTAGTTCATAAAGGCTATACTTCACCTACTAGAATTGTTGATGGTATTAGAGTTGAGACACCATTTATTAATTGGTCTGTAGAAGAAAGAGAATTAGCACAATTAAATACAAAATATTTAAACAGCTTTTTCTATGCTTTGAAATCTAAGGATTACATACATGTTTCTACCTGCAAAACTAGAAAAGAAATCTGGGATAGACTTTGCATAACTTATAAAGCAATGAATGAGGTAAAATAATCCAGGCTGAACATTTTATTATATGACTAAGAACTATTTCGCATGAAACCAAATGAGTCAATTTATGATATGTACACAAAGTTTACTCAGATTGTTACCTCATTGCATGCTTCAGGTAGAGAACTTACTAATTTAGAAAAAGTTAATAAAATCTTACATTACTTACCTACTGCTTATGCTATAAAGATAATTATTATAACTAAATCAAAAGATCTGAACATATATTCTATTAGCAATCTACTTGGATCAATAATTAATTATGAGCAAGGAGTGAATTAAAGATAAATTGATACAGGAGACAAGTAAAAAGAAAAGAATATAACTTTAAAAGTGGATGATTCAGAGAGTGATCAATTAATATCTGAGGATAAAGAAGATATTACACTTATAACTAGGCAATTCAAAAGTTTCCTCAAGAGAAAGCATTAATGACTTCAACATTGGAACAAAGGTAAGTTCAATAAGAATCCAAAAGTTTCTAATGAAGTCATTTGTTATGAATATAGAAAGCCTGGACATATAAAGACTAATTTCTCAAATCTCAAAGCTAATCTTAACAAAAAGAAAGTTGAGGAGAAAACTAATGTTAAAAAGGGCAAGAAAAGAATACAAATAGCTTTCTGGGCTGACTCAGCCTCAGATTCTTCAGAAATTGAAGTAGAAAAGGAGGTTACAAATTTGTACTTAATGGCAAATAAACTTGATCATTTAGATCAAGAGGAGGTATGTGACTTATCGTATGATGAATTATTCAAAGTTTTTGAGAAAATTCATAGTGCATATAGGAAACTCAAAAAATTGCATGCTAGTCTTAATATCAATTATTTGAATTTATAAAGAGAGCTTGAAAATCTTAGGAATGATAATGTAGACATATATAAAAATTGTATAGCCTTATTAGATGAATTTGATGATTTGAGTAAGGAGCATGAACTTTTGAAAATATCTTATAATAAGCTTGAAAAAGATTTTAAAGTATTCATGGATGAATCTGATCAAAGGGAACATGAGTTGTAAATTGAGAATTCAATTTTGGAAAGTGCAAACTCACATCTAGAAATAAAATTGAAAGCTATTATGGAAAATAAATCGGTACCCTCACTTAAAAAATTACACAATCCTAATAAAAAATGTTCAAGTTTAAAATTTAGGAAAAGATATCATAACACATATAGATAAGTAAATTCTTTTCCTAAAGTTAAATGTTTTTCATGTGGAATGTTAGGCCATATTTCCCACACATGCACTATTTATAGTAGAACATATTTAGAGTGGATACCTACGATACATCAATCATAGCATGTCAAACATGCATCTGAATTATCATTACCAAGAGGTGAGCCTAAATTTATTTGGGTTCTCAAATCTAACATTTGATAATTTTATAAAGGTGCTCTCATATAAGCCCTCATGAGAGCAGATTGTACTTGGATAGCGGATGTTTAAAGCATATGACTAGAGATGCAAATCAATTTATAATGTTAGAAGTCAAGAATGGAGGTAAGCTGACACTTAGAGATAACACCATTAAGAGAGTGGTTGGTTTAAGTATGATTGGTAAAATAAATAATTTTTTAATTGAAAATATTTTATTAATTGAAGGCTTAAAACATAACTTGCTAAGTTTTAGTCAGCTTTATGATAAAGGTCTTAATATAAAATTTTTGCCTACAAGCTACATTATAAGCCAAAAAGGAGTTGATGTGTTGCATGGAAATAGGATAAATAATGTATACATGCTTGACTTAAATTATGTTAAATATTTTAATACTTTTTATCTAAAAATTATTGCTGATGAATCTTAGTTAAGACATAGAAGACTTTGTCTTGCAAGTATGAGAAATCTTAGAAAGATTATCCAAAAAGAATTGGTTAGAGGCATACTCAAATTAGACTTCGCTAAGGATCATCTGTGTGATGCGTGTCAATTAGAAAAATAAGTTAAGTGCTCCTTTCATTCAATCAAAGATCTTAGAACTAGCAAACCCGTAGAAATCCTTCACATGAATCTTTTGGACCTGTTAGCACTGTAAGTCTGGGAGAGAAAGTTTTTGGATATGTGATTGTTGATGATTATTTGAGATTCACGTGGATTAGACTGTTCTCACATAAGAGTTAATCATTCAATGAGTTTAGAAATTTTTCTACTTGGATTTAGAGGAAGCTAGGTTGTGAAATTCTTGTAATTTATAGTGGCCACGTGGGAGAATTTAAAAATGAAAAAATTAGAGTTTCTTATAAAGAATAAGGGATAGATCATAACTTTTCAGATCCTAGGACCCCTCAATAGAATGGGATTATTGAAAGAAAGAATAGAACTTTGATAGAAGCCGCTAGAGCCATGTTGGTTGCATATTCACTTCCTAAATATTTTTGGGCCAAAGCGGTTAATACAGCTTATTATATTCTAAATAGGGTGAACATTAGATCTAAGTTGAACAAGACACCCTACGAGCACCTTAAGGGTAGAACACCCAACCTCTGACATCTATATGTCTTTAGATGTAAAGTGTTCATTCATAATAATGAAAAAATTCTTTTAGGAAAATTTGATCCTAAATCTGATGAGAGAATTTTTCTAGGATATTTAAGTTTTGGCAAATCCTATAGAGTTTTTAACAAAAGGACATTGGTAGTAGAGGAAACTACTCATGTAGTTTTTGATGAATATGATATTTCTGAAGGATCTAAGTTGGAGGAAGAAGATGTTGAAGAAGTTACCCAAGGAATTAAAAATACAAATCTTGAAGAAAGGGTTGGAATAGAAAATGTATTGCCTAGAGAATGAAAATATTCTAAAAGTCATCCTAAAGAACTTATTTTAGGAGACCTAAGTGAAGGTGTTAAAACTAGGTATGGACTAAACAAAGAAGTGAACCACTTAGCATTTATTTTAATGATTGAACCCATTAATAAAAATCAAGCACTTTCTAATGAATTTTGGATTCTAGTTATGCAAGAAAAGTTGAATCAATTTATTATAAACGATGTTTGGGAATTCCGCAGTTCAGTTGGATAAGGACTCTAAAGGCAAATATGTTGATCAAAATAAATTTAAAGGGATAATTGGATCATTACTTTATTTACCTTCTAGCAAACCTGATATCATGTTTAGTGTTTGTCTTTGTGCTAGATTTCAAGCTAATCCAAAAGAATCCCATTTAACTGCTGTTAAAAGAATTCTGAGATATCTATTAGGAACTTAAAACCTATGGATTTGGTATCCTAGTCGTAGCTCTTCCTTTCAAATCATTGGATATTCAGATTCATATTTTGTAGGATGTAGGAATGATAGAAAGAGTACTTTTGGGTCTTATTAATTTATTAGAAACTTTTTAGTTTCCTAATCTAGCAGAAAATAGAATTCAGTAGCCCTTTCTACTGCTGAAGAAGAATACTTAGCCTTAGGAAGTTGTGTGGCACAGGTTCTTTGGTTAAACTAACAACTTACAGACTTAGATTTTTTAATTGATACTATTCCTATTTTTTGTGATAATACAAGTGTCATTTTCATCTCAAACATACCAATCCAACACTCTAGGACCAAGCATATAGATATAAGGCATCACTTCATTAGAGATCTTGTCACTAAAGAAGAAAATGAGCTACATCATATAGCTACTGAAAATGAACTTGCAGATATTTTCACAAAACCATTAGCTTTTTAAACATTTAGCACCTTAAGACCAGATTGGGTGTTATTGATTTCATACTTGAGAATTATAATTCTGCAAATTGCATTCGTAGTGTATTTCTTTTAGGTTGATGTTTGTGTTTTGTTCTTTATTTGTGATTCATTTTTGTTTGATTTTTTTTCTCTATTGTGGGTTTGATTTCTCATTTATATTATTTTTGTTTTGTTATTATGTCTCAAGGATCTTGTTTGATTTATTTTTGAATAAAAAATCTTGATTATCATGTGCAACTCTAAAGTTATTCTTACATTCATACTGTATGGATCACTTTCGTATTGTACAAAATTAATAGATTTTACATAATTTTTTTTTTAAGTTGGTCAGGCAAAAAAATATAATTTTGAAAAGATATCATACAGTACAATGATGTCATCATCTATACGAACCATTCATTTTTTGTCTATAGAAAAATGGCGAGAATTTTGAGGACAGTTAATTTTTTAAAGATCATCTATATGAACACATGTTCATCCGTACAATCTAGTTGTCAATTTGCATGAGGATGAACCTAATTTCCAGGTATAATATTTGTTAACTAATCATACCAGATGAATACCTATTTGTCTGTACTATCAAGTTGGTCAAAGATCGTACAAAATGACTCTTCAAAAAGATATACAATCTATATCATGTCAAACACTCCATTTGATGAAGCTCAATTGATTTTGGACTACATTCATAATCTTACTAACATTACACTCCTTGCCACTAGAAGGAAGAAGAATGTGGCTTTAAGATATTTGATTGCCCATATTCTGGAAAAGAAATACAATCTTATCCATCCTGATCCTCCAAATAATCTTCTTTGCTATTTTACTGATGCTTCATTTTGTATTCCTTCCCACCAGGATTAAGGGGTTGAGGGAGAAAAATTTGATGAAGAAGGAGGACCTGCTTTAGCACCAGCACCTGCACCTGCTCTTGGACCTGAGCATCATTTCTATCAAGAAATGGTCCAGTGATTTGATCACCTTGAGTCTCATTTTGATCAATAATTTGATCATATAAAAACTCGCTTAGATTAGCAGGATGTCAGATATAATGAAGATATGGGCTGAGTTAGAGGATAGTTTGACTCAATCAATACTCAAGTAACTACCATCAATAACTACTTTATTATGTCCAATCCTCCTTAACCACCTCTAGATCAAGATCCTCTGGCATATTAGGTTAGTTTTTGTTGATGTATATTTTGATGGTTTATTCTTTATGAGATTGTATGTGGATCAATTGCTTTTATTATTTTTGGATCAATTGTTTCAGATGTTTTTGGATCTGTTGTAGTTGCTTCTTATTTAAATCTATGTTCTGTTTATTAAAAAAATGAAATGAATAACCTGATTGTCTTATTATGTTCTTAATTCTCTGGAATTATCTATAAGTTACTATCGACTAATTTACAAATGTTGATCTAAAGGCTGAAAATTTTAAAGTTTTAACTTTACAATATAATTTCCTTTATCAAATTTTAGTTTCTCTCAAACTTTAAATCAAATTATAATTAGGCTTAGATAAGGAGATCATATTTGGTGCTCTACTAGACAAATATCTTATAGTTATTATTGTTGCAAAAATATTTCTTATTGTCTTTTATTTTTTTATTCACTGTGTTGCTTTTATTATTATCTATTGGGTTTTATTTTGCGGTTTAAATCTTCCTTTTGGAAGATAATCAACTATGCAAAGACTTGTTAAATTAGTTTGGGGAAAGAACAAAATGTCAAAAGATACACAAAGTGTGTCAAAATTGAAAAGAGGCACAAAATGATCCCAACTTGAAAAGATACACAGTGATCGCCAAACAAAATTCAAAATCAAAAGATGCACAATGATCCCAAAATTTTGAAAGAGGTATAAAATGAGCCCATACTACATCTAGTTCTTTCCTCTATATCTCTAACTCTTAGAAAAACTCATGCATTTAATAATAAAAAAAACTCATGAATTTGAAACTATTTAATTTTTATTTTATTAATTTTTGCAACAATTATTTTATTTGATATTTATGCTTTCTAAAACAAACATTGATCCTGATCAACTATTCTTATCTTAGTTGTTCTTTGATTTAAACTATGAATTTTTTTTTCACATCAGAAATTTAATATTATTGTTTACAAATGTTTAAAATTCTCTTCCTTATTGACTGTCAGATTAGCTCATAGCATCTTACATTTTCAGGGAATTCTCCTTTCTTTTGTTGATGTTAAAAGGGGGAGGCATCTAGTCATTGTTTGAAGTCATGTGTTATTTGTCTTATTATCCTGTGTTATTTGAAAGTCTTTTGTGTTTTTTTGAAGGTCTGGTGTTTGTTTTGAATGAATTTTTTTTGGGGGTCTTTGGTTTTATGTTTATTTTTGATATGTAAGATGAAATTTCTTGTAAAACAAATTTCTTTTCCCCCCATAATTTTTATTTTATCACTCATTAAGGGGGGAACTTAGGAGAACAGAAAGTTAATTAGTAGTTTAAATAATAATTATTCTGCCACCATCAAAAAGGAGGAGATTGTTGCAACTTAGTGATTAAGATTGAGCTTATAATTTTTTATGACAACAAAACTAATTATTGTGTTGATAATTTTAGTGTTTCTCTTAGTATATCTTAGATACTTTTGTTTGTTTTTATGTGTACGAACATTTCAGGGAAATCATACTCAAGATTGCTAAAGACTATAATATAGAGTAGAATAGGATTTCATGAAATAGAGTCTGTATATCTCTATTTTTTATTTCTTGAGTATGAGTATAGTGTGATTATAATTAAATAACCATGCACACCCACACAGAGGGGGAGAGATAAACTTTAAATTGATTTTTCTTTATTGATCATACTATACGATTGATTATTATACTATATGATTTGTCCATAAGTTTCCCTCCAGAATACAGTTAATCATATTATGGCATTAAATTTTTAAATTGTTCATATTGTATGTTAAATCATACAATAAACTAATTGTGTATGAAAATAGGGTTTTGTACTAGATCGTACCGAATGAACATATTCAATTTTGAACTGTTCATACAGTATGATGTATATTCGTACGAATGACTAAACAATGTACGAAATAGGGTTCTTACCAGATCGTACCAGATGAATAGGTTTAGTTTTGAACTATTCATATAATACGATGTACATTTGTACAGATGATTGATAATGTATGAAACTACGTTCGTCCCAGTTTATACCCAATTGAACCCCTATTTTGGTGAAATTATTCATATTGTATGATCTACGATTGTACCGTATGATTGTAGGATAGTTTCTCTTATAAATTTTAATTTTTTGGATGATTTTTCTTGGATTTTCTACAAATTTAAGTCTTAAAAACTGACTAACGGAGTCCCTTTGCTTTAAAACTTCTTTTGA